>CM053800.1:1621885-2926260 GCA_028671895.1 Oenanthe sinensis
CCTAAACCCTAAACCCTAAACCCTAAACCCTAAACCCTAAACCCTAAACCCTAAACCCTAAACCCTAAACCCTAAACCCTAAACCCTAAACCCTAAACCCTAAACCCTAAACCCTAAACCCTAAACCCTAAACCCTAAACCCTAAACCCTAAACCCTAAACCCTAAACCCTAAACCCTAAACCCTAAACCCTAAACCCTAAACCCTAAACCCTAAACCCTAAACCCTAAACCCTAAACCCTAAACCCTAAACCCTAAACCCTAAACCCTAAACCCTAAACCCTAAACCCTAAACCCTAAACCCTAAACCCTAAACCCTAAACCCTAAACCCTAAACCCTAAACCCTAAACCCTAAACCCTAAACCCTAAACCCTAAACCCTAAACCCTAAACCCTAAACCCTAAACCCTAAACCCTAAACCCTAAACCCTAAACCCTAAACCCTAAACCCTAAACCCTAAACCCTAAACCCTAAACCCTAAACCCTAAACCCTAAACCCTAAACCCTAAACCCTAAACCCTAAACCCTAAACCCTAAACCCTAAACCCTAAACCCTAAACCCTAAACCCTAAACCCTAAACCCTAAACCCTAAACCCTAAACCCTAAACCCTAAACCCTAAACCCTAAACCCTAAACCCTAAACCCTAAACCCTAAACCCTAAACCCTAAACCCTAAACCCTAAACCCTAAACCCTAAACCCTAAACCCTAAACCCTAAACCCTAAACCCTAAACCCTAAACCCTAAACCCTAAACCCTAAACCCTAAACCCTAAACCCTAAACCCTAAACCCTAAACCCTAAACCCTAAACCCTAAACCCTAAACCCTAAACCCTAAACCCTAAACCCTAAACCCTAAACCCTAAACCCTAAACCCTAAACCCTAAACCCTAAACCCTAAACCCTAAACCCTAAACCCTAAACCCTAAACCCTAAACCCTAAACCCTAAACCCTAAACCCTAAACCCTAAACCCTAAACCCTAAACCCTAAACCCTAAACCCTAAACCCTAAACCCTAAACCCTAAACCCTAAACCCTAAACCCTAAACCCTAAACCCTAAACCCTAAACCCTAAACCCTAAACCCTAAACCCTAAACCCTAAACCCTAAACCCTAAACCCTAAACCCTAAACCCTAAACCCTAAACCCTAAACCCTAAACCCTAAACCCTAAACCCTAAACCCTAAACCCTAAACCCTAAACCCTAAACCCTAAACCCTAAACCCTAAACCCTAAACCCTAAACCCTAAACCCTAAACCCTAAACCCTAAACCCTAAACCCTAAACCCTAAACCCTAAACCCTAAACCCTAAACCCTAAACCCTAAACCCTAAACCCTAAACCCTAAACCCCTAAACCCTAAACCCTAAACCCTAAACCCTAAACCCTAAACCCTAAACCCTAAACCCTAAACCCTAAACCCTAAACCCTAAACCCTAAACCCTAAACCCTAAAACCCTAAAACCCTAAACCCTAAACCCTAAACCCTAAACCCTAAACCCTAAACCCTAAACCCTAAACCCTAAACCCTAAACCCTAAACCCTAAATTTGCTTGAAGGAACCAAATGGCAATATAAACTATAACTTATCATATCATTGTAGGTGCAAGTCGAATGCTGTCGCTCTGCCAATTAGTTAGGAAACATGCAATTGTTCCTACAGACTGCTTAGGCTTCACCAAGGGCAGGCCATCAAGTTGCAGTATATAAAATGTAATGAAAATGATTTGCCACAAGACATGAACCGATTACCATCAAACTGTCCCATCATTTAATATTTTGAACAAATAAAAAGTCTTGACAATAACGGGAGCTCCGGAGTTTTCTAACACTAATTTACATAAATCATTCATGTTAAGTCAGACAACTAATTAATTGCTTATAAACCATTGGCAACAGAACAAACAATACCACTATTAACCAGTTAACCACCCATTATTTATTTGTACAGCTCTTTGCATAATTAAATGTAAAAGAACTAAACTTGATGAACCACTAAAGGAAACATAACATCTCCGTAAATTTAACTGCAAGGACATATATTCTTACATGCCACTGCTCTGTTAACTGTTGGTGGCTTCTTTTAGTTGCATTTACGGTTGCATTTTAATTTTAATCGTGCAACTTGTTAAACAATGTATTATGCAATCAAAAAATAATTATTTTGACTAAATTTTAAAGTTGCATTTGTGATTGGTTTCAGTTGATTCCAATTGCAAATATGGTTGTAAAGTTGTAAAACTGTATTTTTACAATTTTTTTTGAAAAATTATATTTTTGCAAAATATTTTTAAAAAATTCAGTATTTTTATAAAAAAAAGTTTAAGTTTTTTTAATGATGAATCTATGCAAAAAAATCATGTAATTTTTCTAGCCCGGGTCAAATTAGGATTTTGGGTCCGCCCCTGTGCTCAAACAGTGTTAATAAACATAAGATGGATATCCTATCTTGTAATCTGTATATTTACAAGTAATAGAAACTAGAAGCTTACAATTTGAAGCTTAATCGTCTTCCCATCTTGCTCAACAGTGCGTATTTATAACAGTAAAAGAGCATTGAAATGCAATTAACGTGCTAAACGTTCATTATACATTGTCAACACTTTCAGGGTATACATCTATATACAAGTAAGCCCTCTCCGAAAATTTATCATGCTTATGCATCTTTTGAACAACTTTTCTTTGCTGTAGAAAACTACAAGAAAGTATCTCAGTGGCATGAAATTTTTCATAACCATTTGAAATATCTCTATATTTCAAAATTAACTTACTTGAAGCAGAGGACTGGATACATATACTTCTTACACATCTCTTTTATGTTCTGTACAAGTAACGTATTGTATTACTTTCATCATATTAAACAACCTACAGATGTAAGCATGAACCGAGTCAACCAAGTGTTGTCACATCCCAATAGGATTACATCAGTCATGACCATTTTAGAATCCTTTACTTGTACGAACTAACTTGCATCTGCAGTCATTGTTAAACTGAGAACTAACTTGTAGATGAGTCATTAAACTTAAAAAACTTACAGTCAACTCATTAAAGCATTTAAAAATTTCAATCAGGTTTTCACCGTTAAAAGCGTTAATTTACTTGACACAACTATGAGGTGTCATACATATGTCAAAATTTATTCCCAACTCAAAGTTTCGAGAGATTTCGCTAAAGGTCGTAATGATTGGAAACTGGAAAGTCTACGAATGAGTATTATTCTGAAATTTGTTAATATTGTTATCGATTTATAATTTTTGGTGTAAATGGTCAATGGGTAGAGATTCCCAATTAGAATGTATGGGTTACAGAATGGTCGAGGCTTGCATAAGCTACCATTAGATCGATCGAGTATACTGGAGATGACACGTACGTATATACTTATATATTGCATATAGAAGAATATAATGTTCATTTTCTGCCCAGAACGACAATAACTGAGGGCTTCTCGCACTCCCATTGCCTCTGCCAGTCCCATGTATATTTGGCCTCTATCAACTATCCTCTGTGACAGCGACCAACCATCGACAAACTATAGCAATTTGACTCACCAAATAATTTTACTATTTTATAATTTTTCTTTCTATGTTTCATATTTACTAAATAAATTTTAGTAAATTCAATATTTTAAAGATAAAATAAAAACTATTTAAAATTGCTAATTAGTTGGTTAGATTAATTTATTATAGTAGTTATTTTAAAATTTTATTTTGACAAAATATACATAACTATTCTAATTAAAATATAATTTAATAAATTTATTTATTTACAAAAATATATGTTTTTAATAAAAATTTATCTTTAATACTTACTTATTTAATAAACCATTTTAATAAAATAAAATAAAAGTATCAACCTTATTTCAATAATTCTGTATAATTGATTTTTTATTAATATTTAAAGTTTAATATATAAAAAATTCTGTCAAAAAAATTAATATAAATATTTAATAATATCATTTAATTTTTGAGAATTAATTTCTTAAAAATATTTTTGAAAGAAATAAAATTCAAATAAAAAAATATTAAAAATATCATATCTCAATTAGTCAAATATTGGAAATAGTAATATAAGAGTATTATTTGAAAAAAAATTATAAAATTGTTTTGAAAAGAGGAAGGACAAGTTATTAGGGTACTAATTTTTTCCATAAGGACAAAAAGGGGATGGAGGACTATACTGTAATGTTAATTTAATATTTAATATTAAAAATGTTAATCTCATGTTTTTATATTAATTAAAAAATTAAATAATTGAACACGTTTTTCGATTTTCACAATTCCCATTCTTGCTATAAGTTGTTGGACAAAACAAACATGAACTTAGGGTTTATGCTCTATCTGTATACGCATGTGTGCAAGTTATAATCTACTGTACTACTTTATCTTCATTAAATTTGTTGCTTACATATATATTTGACTGTCATGTTTGATTCTTGTTCATATATGGATATATGATTGATTAAATTTATATTCAATTTTATACTTTTGAGATTATATCAGCATTAGGCATTAGCAGTGTTTTTTCATATGATTAATATGTTAAAATTTTAATGCTTAGCTATCAATCCTATCATTGCCTGTTTTTATTTATTTACTTAGCCAAATGAAGGTTAAAAAATTTATGAGTTAACAAATTAGCTTTTAGTCTTGCGGCTTTAATAATATAGTATAAATATATAAGGTGTGTGTGTATATATATATATATATATATATATATCGGAGGCGTAGGTAAAAAGTTTGGATTCGCTCCGGCCAATGCCCGCTCTGGATATTTTCAACAAATATATAATTTCTTAATTATTATTTTTTGGAAGAAACTATACATACACAATTTATTTCAAAAGAATTTGAAATTTGATCAAAATCATCTGTTATAAGGCAAAGGTCCCCGCATATTGATGTAGTACTTTCTTTCTGTCTATTCATGGATTCGGCGGTAATTTAAAAGGTTGATCAGTTCAGTTCAATGCACGGGAAAGTGTATTAAGATAAATACGGTGGTGAGAAGTGGTAATATAAAAGTCCAAAAATGAAAATAATCATTTTAAATTTATATGTTATAAAAAGTAAAGATATATATTTGACTATATTTTTGTTGCTCCGTTTTTTTAAGTTCGGAAAAATCAAGAATATGAAAATACAAATAAAATAAATTATGTTGTGTTTATTTATTTTTGTTGAGATAATTTCAAGAAAAATCTAAATATTCCTTTTATAACTTGCAAAATTTTATTTACAAAAATTTATTTTTCTAATTTATCTTAGTATTATAACACAAAAAACTTATTGTCATTAATAAAGATATATGAAATTTTCGAATTTAAATTTGACTCGGACAAAAGTCCGGAATAAAATCTGACCCAATTCGATAAACTCGACTAAGATTTTATCCGAATATTTCAAAAAAATTGGATAAAATTCTGGAAATGTTAGAAGTTTATCTTTTTTTATAAATATTCTATAAAACATCGCATAAAATATAAATATATAAATATGGACATATCTATAATTTCACAAACATTTTTAGGCACTTTTACTCTTTTGTAGCTCTTTAATACTAGCCTATAATCCGTGCACGGGAGAAAAATAATAAATAATATATTATATATTTTAAATGAATTAAATATTTAATTTAATTATTTATGTTATTAATATTTTGTATGTAATGTTGTACATGTGATAAATTAGTTTTGCATCATATTTATATTATGTGTTTAAAGTCTCATTAATATATTATTATATATTTATATTAATTAACATTGATTAATAACTCGTAAAAAGTATTAATAAGTTTTTATTAATAAAAAGAGTTTCAAATATATTAGAAATATTTTAATTAAAATTTAAATAAAAGAGTATGTTTTAACATAGAAAAAATATTAATATAATTTTAATATTCAAAATTTTTTATTATAAAGTTACAATTTAAAATAAATTAAAATGGTTGAACGATGATAAAATTGAAACTTGCTATTAGATTGTGTGTATAACTCTATATTCTAATTAAAAAAGAAGCTCATTTAGAGTAATATAATATAAAATTATATATAATTGTTACGGATTAAAAACGATGTGTATTTAATGCGTAATCAATACAAAGGTTTAGGGGACCTTCAAACTTTAATGGCTGTACTAACATTTCGTGACTTCCTCAGGTCCTCGTTAACTGCCTACGTATCTCTGTTGTGTTTAGAGAATCAAGTCAATAACGTAGTTCTAATGTTGAGGGGTTAGACCCTTTATATAGGCGCATGGAGGCTTGGAATCAGATTAGAAGTAGGAGACTTGGTGGCCAAGTCTCCTAGTGTCAAGGTTGTCTAAACCTCTTAGGAGTGAGAGTCCTTGTGGGACTCCTCCCATGTTTGGGTTTCTAGATCCTTCTAGGATTATGGTCTTCAATAGGTTTTTCGGGCCTTAATTCAGCCCTTATTAATTAATTACGAAATTAATTAATAACAGAGGCTTACTGGGCCTATGGCTTCAACAGAGCTGGTGAGCTGGATTTACAAATCCAATTGATTCTTGGATTACAAATCCAGTTGATCCTAGGACTTATTTTCCTAGTTCGTTTCAAGGGCCCAAGCCTTTGGACCACACCAGGTCTAATTAATGATATAATAAATGTTATATTTATTATCTTCTCAGGTTTATTTTTACCCACATCATTTGCCCCCCAACTTTTGGGAAAACATCATGAGTTTTCGTAAAAGTTTCACAAAGGGTTTTAAGTGCCTCACCGGGCTTTTGACTTATTTCAGTCAACCTTGTTTCATTTTTTGGGCTCAGGTCTTGCATTAACTCTCTTAAAGAATCAACATTGTATAAATCGGTTCTCAAAGAACTTTATTCGTAACAACCTTCAAAAGGCAAGAATCTTTTTACAATTGAGTCAATTTCGACCTGGAATGAGGTCGATTTTGACTTCAATTCCCCTTCCAAGTTGAATGAATTTGAGGTCGATATGGGCTTCTATTATCCAGACCTTTTTCGACCTAGATTGAGGTCGATTTCGACCTCAAATTCTACTCCAGGTCGATTCTGGGAATCGAGCTTGAATTCGACTTCGATCGAAGTCGAATAATACTTGAAGTGCAACACCTGGTCGATATATATAGATTGAGGTCGAAATCGACTTCGATTGAAGTCGATTGTTTAGACAAAACTGCCTTGAGGTCGATCTCATGACTAGGAGTGAATTTTGATCTGGATTGAGGTCGAATTAGACATGAAAATTTCCTTGAGGTCGATTTCTTGTACATGAATTGAATTCGATCTCAATCGAGGTTGAATTATGCTTTAAGAATCCTCGAGGTCGAAATGTCCTATTAAGATCGACTTCGACCTCGATTGAGGTCGAATTTAGCTTAAAAGGCTCTTTGAAGTCCCTTTGTTTGATTTCGATATCAATTGAGGTCGAATTAGGCCTTTAAGGCTATCATACTTAAAAATAAGTACTAGGTTGGTTTCGACCTCGATTGAGGTCGAAGTAGACCTTAATTTTCCATTGAAGTCGAAATTTGTGGCCAAGATCGATTTCGACCTCGAATGAGATCAAACAGGCCTTCATGGCTTTATAACTATCGACCTAGAATGAGGTCGAATTACTACCTAATTTTCCTCTTAGGTCGAAATGTCTTGTAGCCTCATTGCTTTATAATTATCGACCTGGAATGTGGTCGAATTAATACCTAATTTACCTTCCAGGTCGAAATATCATGGGGCCTCGTGGCTTTATAATTATCGACCTGGAATGTGGTCGAATTAATACCTAATTTACCTTCCAGGTCGAAATATCTTGGGGCCTCATGGCTTTATAATTATCAACCTGGAATGTGGTCGAATTAATACCTAATTTACCTTTCAGGTCGAAATATCTGGGGGCCTCATGGCTTTATAATTATCGACCTGGAATGAGGTCGAATTAATACCTAATTTGCGTTCCAGGTCGAAATATCTTGGGGGCTCATGGCTTTATAATTATCGACCTGGAATGTGGTCGAATTAATACCTAATTTACCTTCCAGGTCGAAATATCTTGGGGCCTCATGGCTTTATAATTATCGACCTGGAATGTGGTCGAATTAATACCTAATTTACCTTCTAGGTTGAAATATCTCGGGGCCTCATGGCTTTATGATTATCGACCTGGAATGAGGTCGAATTAATACCTAATTTGCCTTCCAGGTCGAAATATCATGGGGCCTCATGGCTTTATAATTATCGACCTGGAATGTGGTCGAATTAATACATAATTTACCTTCCAGGTCGAAATATCTTGGGGCCTCATGGCTTTATAATTATCGACCTGGAATGTGGTCGAATTAATACCTAATTTACCTTCCAGGTCGAAATATCTCGGGGCCTCATGGCTTTATGATTGTTGACAGGTTTTTGGGCTTTTGAGCCCAATATAGTATGGGCCTTCGCTATGTCTTAAATTATAGAGTCCAGTTGGTTTACCCAAACAATGGGCTTTCAAAGCTTTTGGATCATGGGCCTCCATATATTTTTTATTGGGCCTTCTAGGCCTTGGGTTTTTCAAATACTGGGCCTTCGAGGCTTTTGGGCCTTCCTGGCTTGTTGGTTGTGGGCTTTTACAGGCCCAATGTCTAGATTCTTCTTCCAGGTTCTAGAAAGATCTATAATTATTTTAATTATTTATTTTTATTAGTTTAATTTTGGGCCTCCATTTATGGGCTTGATTAGATGAGGCCCTTCACCGGTCATACCGGTTGACATACCCTTCAACGGTCATGAGACCTAGAGACTCCGGTAAGAATTGGAATTTGAACGGGTAGGTGACTGGCTGGGTGTCTTATATGAGTGAAGTGAGGGCCTTCACTACCCTCACTTCTCATTTCTCACTTCTCAAATTTCATTGCACCCTCGAGCTCTCAATTCTTTAAGCAACTCCAGCTTCTAAAACTCTCGAGGATATTCAGTAAATCGAAAATCAAATGGCTGAAAAGAAGAACTCCAGGCTGGCAGCTATGAACGCGGGATCCGCAAAGAGAGGTAAACCCCTTAGACGAATCCCCATTTACTCTTCATATATGTCCTTATTAGATATGATAAATCAAAGGGGGGACGAGTACCCTAGCTTGTCTCACTTAGACTCTTATAGCCGTAGTACTAAATTCTTTAATTCTGACTTAGTAGAAGAGTACAATAGTATTTTCAATTTTCCTCCCCGTTTCACTATTTCTCTGGCAGAGCCTGGCGATAGGACCTGTCATTGGCACCCTTCCAAATTATTTGTGTACATAGATTCCCTGTTCGCGGGGCTTAAGTTCCCTTTGCACGAATTCATCCCCACTTTTCTAGCCGATGTCCAAATTCACCCTAGCCAAATCGTGCCCAATGGATGGAGACTCATCCATTGCTTCATGGTTTTGTGCTTGGAAAACAAAATCAAAATCACCGCCCCCCTTTTCACAAAATTTTTCAGTTTAAAAATTCTTCTAGACTTTCCTTGGGTTGGGTTCATATTGCCCATAGACCAAATAAACCTCACATCTTTGATAACTCTTCAATCCCCGATAATAACCTTCATTGGAAGGAAAATTTTGTGCAAATTTCTTGGGGGGGAGAATGGGGGACTCTCTTTAGGCCCACGTTCGGCAAAGTTGCAGATGGGAGCGCCGAGTCAATCCTGTTCTCTTTGGAGGAGCAAAATGCTTACGCTGTGCTCACCCAGGCGGAGGCCAAGGAAGTCTCTTGGGCTCTTCTTGATGAGCGTAGGCTAAAAGCAGTGGGCCTATCGAGGGCCTCAAACAAAGGTATAAAACTTCCCTTGGGTTTATCCTTCAATTTTAAATTTTTTATTGCACTGCTTTACTAACCATGTTTGTGTTTGGTTGTTTGTTCTTCCAGCTGCTGCTCAGATCAACGAGTGGACTATTCCACCCGTGGAGGAGACCGACCGTATGAAGCGGCTGAGACTGATGAATGATCCCAGGCAAGGGAAGGAGCTTCCAGCTTTCATGCAGCCCCATACAGGGCCATCTGTGGCTGAAGGAGGTGAAGTTGTCAAGGCACCTAAGTCCCTGGCCTACAAATCGGGTTGGGATTTCAGGAAATCAGACACTGTGGTCGGTTTCACAGACCACGCAAGGGACTGGTCTCTCCATTCCCTAACTCCTTGTGACTACAAGGATATCGTCTTGGGTCGTGACGAGGAAAGCACCAGGGCACTAGGTGCACAGGCTCTGGCTTCGGTAAGCTTTTTTACTTGTCTAATTTCTTTTTCTGGCACACACCATTTATATTTTGGCTTTACTAGCACCTTATATTTGTGTCTTGCCCTCTTATGTGCCTAACCTGTTCATTTTTCAGGCCAACGCTTACTTTCAAGCTTCCTTGCATCAAACTGAGTCGTGGAAGGCTCAGGCAGGGAAGCATAGAAAAGACCTTACTGTGGCACATGCCAAGATAAAGCACTTGGGGGAGAAGTTGGCGGAGAAGGATGATATGTTAAAGCGGGCTCAAGCTGAGATAGTAGAGCTCCGGGCCGATCAAAACGCAACCATTGACAAATATTTGGGCTCAGAGGAGTATCAAGACCTGATTCAGCAGCATGATGATCTCCTTTTTCCGGCCAACTACACAATTGGTTGGAATGAGGCATTGAAAGTAGTGTTGGCGAAGCATCCGGGGTTGTTTGACCCTAAAGTGGATTTCCAGAGTCCCCAGTCAGCTGAAGCTCTAAAGCAGTTGATTGCAGCTCAGGAAGAAGAAGCCGAGGGGGACAACAGTCCTGATGTTAGGCAACAAAGGGCTAACGAGCCTAGCCCTACTCCATCTCCCCAGCAGTCCGTTCCCAAGACAACTCCTCCGGCCCCAACAGAAGAGAGTTCCTTTGGAGAAGAGGAATCTGATGAAGGTGAAGAGGCTTCGTCTTCCTCACGCGGCGAGGATTCTTCGGGAGAAGAAGAGGAGGAAGAGGAAGAAGCGTAGATAGGATTTCTTATTTCCTATATTTATGTTGCCCCTATGGGCTTTGTAAAAACATTTAGCCTTCGGGCTTTTATTTATGTATTCATGTCTTCTACTTTCCTGCCTTTTTACTTTGTGCCTTAGTTTTGCTTTGTTTTTCGTGTTTATCTTGAACATAAACAACAAATACTCTCGAGGCTTGTAAAAAGACCAAGTGAAAATGACAAATGTTATATAAGGAAAACAGAAAACATTTCTCAAAACTTATAATTTAGTATAAAAAGAAACAAATCATGCCTTCGAGGCTTAAACAAGTCAATAATTAAATGTTCTCGAAAATAAAAACTTAAACATAATAAATTCTCAAGTTGGCAGCATTCCAGCTTCTTGGGATTTCGATCCCTTCAAGTGTTTGGAGTTTATATGCTCCATGTCCTGTGATTTCTTTCACTTGATACAGTCCTTCCCAGTTTGGGGCTAACTTGCCCTTGGGACCAGCTCCAGACGCCTCGATTTTTCGTAGGACTAAGTCTCCTATGCGGAAGAACCTTTCTTTTACTCTAAGGTTATAATAGAACGAAGCTTTCTTTTGATTTGCCACTATTCGAGCGTTGGCCTTGTCACGTATCTAATCTATCAGATCTAAAGCCAGCTTCATGCCCTCTTCATTGGCGTTAATCTGGAATTATTGCACTCTTGGTGTTGCTTGGGTTATTTCAACGGGCACCACCGCCTCGGCCCCATAGGCTAGTTGAAATGGAGTAACACCTGTTGAAGTCCTACAAGTAGTTCTGTATGCCCACAAGATTGGAAGCAACTCATCAACCCAAGTCCCTTGGGAGCGTTCAATCTTCTTTTTGAGTCCATCCAAGATAATTCTATTGGCCACTTCGGCTTGTCCATTTGATTGTGAATGAGCGACTGAGGTGAAGCGTAGTTCAATGTCGTAGTTTCCACAGTATTCTATGAAGTCCTTGTTGTTAAATTGAGTCCCATTATCCGTAACCAGGATTCGGGGTAATCCATACCTGCATATAACACTCTTCCAGAAGAACTGTGTTACATTCTTAGTGTCAATCTTGGCCAGGGGCTTGGCTTCTATCCATTTGGTGAAGTAATCAATGGCGACTATGAGAAACTTTCTTTGCACACTGGCCATAGGAAACGGGCCTAAAATATCCATTCCCCACATGGCAAAGGGGAGTGGAGTGTTAATAGATGTCAACATCTCAGGAGGCTGCCTAACAACGGGTGCAAACTTCTGGCAGCGGTCACACTTCTTAACGTAAGCTTTAGCGTCTCTAAGCATTTCAGGCCAATAGAATCCTAGTCTCATGACTTTATGGGCAAGAGCCCTGCTTCCAAGGTGTTGCCCGTATACATCTTCATGAACTTCCCTTAGGGCTGCTTCAGCCTCATGGGGTCTTAAACATTTTAAATAGGGTATTACGTACGACTTCTTGTAGAGAATTCCCTCTATAAGGGCATACTTCAAGGCCCTTACTAACAGTTTGTGTGCCTCTATGGGATCAGATGGTGTCTTTCCCGTCTCCAAATAAAGCTTGATGGGATCCATCCAACAGGCCCCTAGCTCGATCGGGGCTACCAGTTTAGCGTTAATACTTGGGGTCTTCAAGACTTGGAAATAAACATTGCCGGAACAACTATCATTCTCTGACGATGCAAACTTAGATAAGGCATCAACCTTCACATTCTCCTCTCTCGGAATATACTCGAAGTGACATTCTTCGAATTGCGTGGCTTGAGCTTTAACAATCCTCAAATATTTGGCCATAGTTTCTTCTCGGGCCTCAAACTCCCCATTTACTTGAGAGATCACCAACCTTGAATCACCACATACTCTCAACTTGTTCGCCCTCAGGGTTCTGACCAGACCAAGTCCAGCTATCAAAGCTTCATACTCTGCTTCATTGTTTGTAGTGGGGAAATCCAATTTGATTGCATACTCAACAATGAATCCATCTGGGCTTTGCAAAACCAAGCCAGCACCGTTAGTGCTCGTTTTTGAAGCTCCGTCAAAAAAGAGCAACCAGTATTCTTTGAGTTCCTCCTCTTTTTTCTTGTTCTTTTCAGTTTCTTTGTCTTCCTCCTACCCCTCGACTTCTTGGTTGGGAATGGTACACTCGACCACGAAGTCAGCTAGGGCTTGAGCCTTGATGGCCGTTCTTGGCTTGTATATGATTTCGAACTCTCCAAGCTCAACAGCCCATTTAATTAGCTTCTCACTGGCCTTGGGGCTGTGTAATATGTTTCTCAAAGGCTGGTCTGTCAAGACTTCAATAACATGTGCCTGAAAGTAAGGGCGTAGCTTTCTTGAAGCCATTATTAATGCTAGGGCAAACTTCTCGACCTTCGAGTAGTTCAGCTCTGCTCCATGCAGAATCTTGCTAACATAATAAATGGGTTTCTGAACCTTTGCATCTTCTTTCACAAGAACATCGCTTAGGGTCGAGCTAGAGATGGCAAGGTATATGTACAGTACTTCTCCAGGCTCTAGTTTGGCAAGCAAAGGTGGCTCAGCCATATATATTTTTTTAACTCTTCAAAAGCTGCCTGGCTTTCATTGTTCCAGTCGAAATTTTTAACTTTCTTGAGGGCCTTGAAGAATGGCAGGCACTTTTCTCCTGACTTGGATATGAAGCGCCCCAGGGCTGCTACCATTCATGTGAGTTTTTGGACATCTCTTATTGTCTTGGGCGGCTCCATGTCCAAGATTGCTTGAATCTTATCGGGATTGGCCTCAATGCATCTTTTGGAGACCATCAGGCCTAGAAATTTTCCGGAACCTACACCAAAGGCGCACTTGGCCGGGTTTAACATCATCTTGTGGGTTCTCAGAACTTCAAATGCCTTACTTAGGTGCTTAAGATGATCTGCCTTGTCCAAGCTCTTGACTAACATGTCGTCAACATAAAACTCCATTGTCTTACCGATGAGGTGCTTGAAGATCTTATTTACAAGCCTTTGATACGTGGCTCTTGCATTCTTAAGTCCAAAAGCCATTACCAGATAACAGAAAATACTAAAGTCAGTAATGAATGATACCTTAGGGACGTCATTGAGGTGCATTTTAATTTGGTTGTAGCCACTGAATCCATCCATGAAGCTAAGCATCTCATGCCCAGCAGTGGCGTCTATCATCGTGTCTATCCTAGGCAAAGGGAAAGAGTCCTTAGGACAGGCATCATTTAAGTCGGTGAAGTCTACGCACATTCTCCACTTTCCATTGCTTTTTTTTACCATTACTGGGTTAGCCAACCATTCAGGGAATTGAATCTCTTCAATGAATCCAGCTTCTAACAATTTATCTACTTCCTGCTTAATGGCCTCCTGTCTTTCAAGGGCAAAACTTCTTTTCTTCTGTTTGACCGCTGTCCTTCCAGGATTTACATTCAACCGATAAGCTCGGGGTCTATTCCTGGCATGTCAGCTGCTGTCCAAGCGAAAACATCCCTGTTATCTTACAGGAACTGAACCAGCTATTCTTTCAGGTCTTTGGGGAGCGAAGTCCCTACGTAAGTTACTTTCTCAGGGTTTAAAGGGTCCAAAAGAGCAGGCTCCAAGTCTTCTGCGGGTTTACCCCTCCTTTCTTCTTGATCCCTGACATCCATGTCTTCAATAGGGAGGACCTGCCCCCCAATTCCACTAGGCTTCAAGGCAGCTACATAACAACTTCGAGCCATTTTTTGATCTCATTTCTCTTCTCCTACTCCATTCCTAGTTGGGAATTTCAGCTTTAGATGGTATGTAGAGGCTATCGCTTTGAAGGCATGCAGCCCAGTCCTACCAAGGATCGCGTTGTAAGTGGTGCTAGCCTTGGTAACTAGAAAATTTAGCACTTGAGTAGACTGTCGAGGTTTTTCGCCCATAGTCATGGGTAGTTGTATGATTCCTTCTATCCGGGATTCTACTCTATTGAAGCCATAGATTGGCATATTGGAGGGGGTCAGCTGTGAATCATTATATCCCATCTTCACAAAGGCTTCATAAAATAGGATATCTACAGACGATCCACCGTCCACCAAGACTCTCTTCACCGGAGAGTTTCCTATGACAGGGGTGATTACCAAGGGATCATCGTGGGGGAACTTTACACCGTCTAAGTCAGAATCATCAAATGACAAAGTGACCTCAGTCTTTGCTCTCTTGGGAGGTTCTCCAACGATGCTCATCACCTCCCGGGAATATGCCTTTCTGGAGTTTCTAGAGTTACCTGCCGCAGTTGGCCCTCCTGAGATTACGTTGATCACAGGCCCTCTAGGTTGATGGTTTCTATCCTTGGGGTCAGTGTCCCTTCGTTTATTGTTGTGACTCTTGTCCTGTCTAGCACCCTCATTGGTGTATTTTTCTAACTTCCCCCTTCTAATTAGGAACTCAATCTCATCTTTTAACTGACGACAATCGTCAGTGTCGTGTCCCACATCCCTGTGGAACCGGCAGTACGTGTTCTTGTTCCTCTTCTCAGGATCAGTCCTTAGTGGCTTCGGCCATCGAAGGTCTTTACCCTTCTCAATGTCCATTAATATTTGGCTACGGGCAGTATTCAGCCTTGCATATTCCGTGAACCTGGATCCTCCCTTCTTCTTGGAGTCATTATCATTATGCTTAGCATACTTGGCATCGGCAGTATACTCAGCATCACTAGGTCGCTTCTTAGAGTAGGTGTTCGGGGCTTAAAACCCTTGGGCTTTCCTCATACTTTCCTCAGCCTTGATATACTTTCCAGCCCTCTCTTGGAGCTCATTCATACTCTCAAGGGCCCTTTTAGCTAATGATCTTCTGAAATTTTCATCAGAAGTCCCTTTCTGTAGAGCTATCATAGCTACCTTCTGGTCTAAATCAGGGACCTTCAAGGCTTCTTTTGTAAACATGTTCATATAATCTCTCAAGGACTCATTCTTTCCCTGGTGCATGTTCATTAGTGAAGCGGAGCTCTTCTCATGAGTCTTGCTACTGATGAATTGTCCAATGAAAGCCCTGCTCAAATCCTTGAATGACCCAACAGAGTTTGGTGGTAGACGACTGAACCACCGCTGAGCCATACCACTCAGGGTTTGGGGAAACACCCTACACTTAATAGCAACAGTGCATTAGATAACGTGAGAACATGATTTGAGGGGTCCCCGGTTCCATCGTAGGCCCTAATTATAGGCATCTTAAACTTCCTTGATATCTTTTCATTCATGATACTTTCAGTGAAAGGGTTGTAGGATCATCAGGATCTCCAAGGGGTAACAGGTCTTGGGGGTCAGCCCTAACATGACTTGCCCTAGTTTGCCTCCTAGTCGGGGGTTCGTCCAAATCTATCACAGGCGCGTTTTTTATTGACCCTCCAGTACCTTCAATTCTAGGACGTCGTTGCCTGGCTAACGCCCTTTCCAAGTCCTTCCTTAGTCGCTGTGCTTCAGCCTCATGAGCTTGTATCCTCTCTTGTAGGTTCCTTGCCAGGTCACCTCCTTCGAGGATTTATATCCTCGTCAGAAGACCCCCCATCGTCCGTAGAGTAAGGCCTAGAAAAATCACGGTCTCTTGGTTGCGGGGTATAGTGGGGCAACAGCCTTTGCTCGTATGGAGGCACGTAGTTTCTTGGAAGCCCATAATGAGGGTCGGGTGTAATGGTAGACGAGACATGCAAAGCAGGGGGATCAATAAAAGTTGTGCGAAGGGGAGGAATTACTTGGAGTGGAGGAATCAAAGCATGGATTGACACAGGGTTAGAAAGGTGAACAACGATGCTTAAAGGTCCAGCTCGTCGAGTACTTGCTTCAGGGTCTTCTACAAAGGTGGTAGGAACAGTAATTCCTTGCTCATGTGTCACGGCGGGAGAGTCGTTGGTATCGACAGCGGTGTCAGGGATATCTCCTTCGAGGGTGCTCGTAGACCTACGTGTTCTTGCCATGGTTATTATTCGTTTCCCACAGACGGCGCCAAATGTTACGGATTAAAAACGATGTGTATTTAATGCGCAATCAATACAAAGGTTTGGGGGAGTTTCAAACTTTAATGGCTGCACTAACGTTTCGTGACTTCCTCAGGTCCTCGTTAACTGCCTACGTATCTCTGTTGTGTTTAGAGAATCAAGCCAATAACGTAGTTCTAATATTGAGGGGTTAGACCCTTTATATAGGCGCATGGAGGCTTGGAATCAGATTAGAAGTAGGAGACTTGGTGGTCAAGTCTCCTAGTGTCAAGGTTGTCTAAACCTCTTAGGAGTGAGAGTCCTTGTGGGACTCCTCCCATGTTTGGGTTTCTAGATCCTTTTAGGATTAGGGCCTTCAACAGGTTTTTCGGGCCTTAATTCAGCCCTTATTAATTAATTACGAAATTAATTAATAACAGAGGCTTACTGGGCCTATGGCTTCAACAGAGCTGGTGGGCTGGATTTACAAATCCAATTGATTCTTGGATTACAAATCCAGTTGATCCTAGGACTTATTTTCCTAGTTCGTTTCAATGGCCCAAGCCTTTGGACCACACCAAGTCTAATTAATGATATAATAAATGTTATATTTATTATCTTCTCAGGTTTATTTTTATCCACATCAATAATATAGATAGAGTACAATAATAAAATTCTATTAATATAAATAAAATAATAATATTATTTTAATATTCATAAAATTTAATTAACAAATTCTGATATTAAATAAATTAAAGAAATCGACTAATGAGTAAATTAAAAATGATAGTATATTGATTAGAATAATGTGTTTGAAATTGTATACGAGACGTACACATGCATTTGAAATTGAGTGAGAGACGAGACCGACTACGGATCAAACATTTGTCTTGCAGTTTTAATAATATAGTATAGATATAAAGGGTGCTGGCCCTATATGTCACAATTTGGGGAGAAAATGCCCTAAATGACACACCCTAAAAAAATGGCCCTAAATAGCACTCCAAAACGCTACATCGTGTAGAGTTTTGAAAAAAAAAAATCTCCCCAAAACGCTACTTTAAGTTGCGTTTTTTAGCCTAGAACCCCAGATAAAGTAGCGTTTTTCCCCGAAAAAAATTTAAAAAAATTTAAAAAAAGTGCAAAACGCTACACGAAATAGCGTTTTTCCCTATTTTTTTTTTTAAAAAGTGCAGAACGCTACACGAAGTAACGTTTTCACCCCTTTTCCAGCACGCCACACTATATAGCGTTTTGGAGTGCTATTTAGGGCCATTATTACGAGTTGTGCCATTTAGGGCATTTTCTTCCGAACCTGTGACATATGAGGCCTTTTCTCATATATAAACGATAGTAATAGATTTAAATAAAAATATATAAATAAATTAAAATGAGAATTAAAAATAATTAAAATGAAATAAAAATAAACGTATAAAAATAAAAAGAATATAATCCTGCGTGAAAAATTGATACACAAAGGCAGGTGATACATACATATTATTATTATTGATCAATGGCGGGGGCTGTTGTTAGCGGCGAAGAAGAAGAGTTTTACCTGCGATACTACGTGGGTCATAAAGGCAAGTTCGGACATGAGTTCTTGGAGTTCGAGTTCAGACCAGATGGGAAGCTCAGTTATGCTAACAATTCTAATTACAAGAATGATACTATGATTCGTAAAGAAGTCTTTCTTACCCCTTCTGTTCTTCAAGAGTGTCGTCGTATCATCTCCCAAAGTGAGGTATTTCATATTCATATTATCATGTGTGTGTGTGTGTGTTTTGTTCTTTTTAGGGTTGTATGTTTTTTTGGATTAATTTTGGGTTTTTTTATAATAATGTTATGTTTGTGTGATGGGGTTGTGATGTTTTTTGAGTTATCGTATTGATTGATTTTCGATAGATTTTTTGGTTTGTTTTTGTGTGGGGAGATTGAATGATTCTAAAAAATTAAAGTAAAATGTGAATTAAAAACTTGTTCATGGAATTAATTTGAGAAATTAAAATTTCGATCTTTCTTTTTGTGGGGTTGTAACATCTTGTGAGAGGGTGAGATTGAATGGTGTCTTAAAAATTAAGTTATATGTGGTTTAAAACTTGTTTATGGGAATAGTTTAAGGGATTAAGCTATGAATGTTTATTTAGGATCAACTTCTAGTTCATTTAAGGAGTATATGAATGCAGATAAAATGCCCTAAATACAAGTATTGGCTAAAATGCCATAATTTGGGAGTGAGGACCTTGAATACCACGCCAAATAAATCTATGAGAAATACATATCTGATAAATTCAAAACATATGCTTCTCACACATTTATTAAGTAAATCTGAAACATTCATCTCCCTCAACTATATTTGAGAGTTACCTCCCTAATAAAAATTCAAAACATATGCTTCTCAGTTCTCACACATTTATTTTGGTCACATAGTAAAAAGGACCTTCATTCATATTCTCTGTGGGATTAGTTCTTATACTTGACAAACATAGTGTAGGTGCTTAAGCTATTATATAACCACTACCAGCTCAATAATGTATAATATGATACTACTATAGAGTGAAGTGACGATCTGTTTGGCTGCAAGAATGGACTGAGATTTGTACTATATTGGGGAGTGGAATCTATTTTCTTTATCAATTCCATTCTCACAAATCCAAACAAGAGCTCAGTCGCACCAATCTGCAGATGACTTCCCATATCCTCCCTCCTATTTGTATACTCCACAAACCTAATGATAACATCAGCTTATTAATTTCTTTCATCGTTGTTCACATCTAATTTCTTCAAACTTTTGATCACATTTCCTCCTCTATTATCTAATTTTCAGTCAAGTATGGTGATAAAATTGGGAAAAAATATAAAAACTTGAACCGCTGAACTGCTGAACTCTAATATCATGCTAGGCTACCAAGTTACAGGATTGAGTTAAAAATGTAATGCACATACTATATCATGCTTTAATAGCGTGTATGTCTTTGAAACATTTGAAATACTGTTAATTCTAATCAGTGGCATAGCAGCCTTCAAAAGATTTTTTGTAGCTGTGCAAAAATCAAATTTTCAATTGTACGTCCTCTCTGTTCTATATTTTCAGCAGTTAAGATTCTGGTGTAGCATCTAATTCTATTATAAACATGATTTTGATTAGATCATGAAGGAAGATGATAGCAGCTGGCCAGAACCTGACCGCGTTGGGAGGCAAGAACTTGAAATTGTCATGGGAAATGAGCATATTTCTTTCACTACATCAAAAATTGGATCACTCATGGATGTTCAGACCAGCAAGGACCCTGAAGGGATTCGTATTTTTTATTATCTTGTTCAGGTTTGTTTCACATCTCAACTGCCATTGTGCGGTTTCGTATTACTATTACCTTTTATTATCTTATCTTATGAGAAATTTTTCGCCTTCTGTAATTACTTTCATCTTGTTCAATCTTAATTGTCACTGTTTGGTCTTGTGGCACCTTTTTGTCAATGAGGGTTTGCTAGTTTTGATTGATCAAGTCGTGATATAATTTTAATGGGATGTGATCATGTAAATATTACAGTATAATATATAGAATAACCATGCTATTATCCTGTTATCTTTATTCTCGTTAGAAAAATAATCAGTTTCTATTTGGTAAACGGCGACTAGAATTCAGAAAGAAGTGGCTGTTTCTTGCTTATGTTTTGCCATGAGGATATCTGTATATTTGGATTTGAACCCAATGGGTTTTTCCACTTTCCTTGTAGAGTTGTGAGGTCGAAGTGAGTGAAAAAATTGATATAATTGAAAACATCAATGGATTTAATTGGGGGCCAACAATACCTCTTTTTGTGCCAAGGTCAACTCCATAAAGAATCAGTGTGCAAATTACTGGTCACTAGTGTCTTTTATTGACTTCACCAACGGTGAGAAAATGGGGCTCTTGAATCTGAGGATTTTAGGCGTGAATATATATAGAAGGGTGATCCTTCTTAATGTAATGATAGGGGAGATAATATGATAAAAGAAGGAACAGTGTTAACAGAGTCAAACAATCTGGGTTTGGTAAATACAATTCATACTTTTCCTATATGAAAAGAGAGCAATTCAGGAAAAAGTTGTAGCTCTAACTTTTAGGACTCAAGTTCCAGTAAATGAACCAATGGTAGAATTGCAGGGTCTATTTTATGTTGCCAGCCTATCTGCTATCTGTTGCCAGCCTGTCTGTAGAGTGCAGGGCCTGCAGGCTATGCTGGAGTTGCACACCCCATACCTGGAGATATTATAGGGAGATCTTATTGTTAAAGATTTAGTAAACTTTCCACCTGTAACTGACTTATTTTAACGGGGAGAAATCTGATTATCCTGCTTTTATTACGAAATAGAGAATTGGTGTTGCAGCATTTTCTACTGAAGAATATGGATCCACTAGTTGGTGTAATCGTACCAAGTCTGTTTTCTCTGGTCTCTACACTAACCTCATTGGAAATATATAACTATGCATCCGTGGATGTTAGGAGAAAAGCATTTGTTTTTGTACACAAAACGAAACCCGGAACCCGGAACCCCCGGCCCCCGGCCCCTCCCCCCGCCCCCCAACCCCCCAACCCCGAAACCCGAAACCCCAAAACCCTAAACCTAAATATTAGTCATTCATCCCGTTTACCTATATATTAGTCATTCATCCCGTTTATCTAAATATTAGTCATTTATCCCTTGTTTCGCATGAATTATAAGCTTATATAATATTATAAGCAAAACATGAGTTTATTTTTGGTTTGGTTGGTTCGTAAAACTTTTCAAAAAATTGTAAACACTTTCCAAAAATATTAAATATATATATTTATTTTATTTATAATATAATATTAATAATAATAATATAGTATAGATAATATAGTAGTATACATCTAATACATTTATAACCAAGGGCTCAAATCCCCCATGGGATGATGAGCTAGATAAAATGCAGCGTATCAATTTCATTTGGGTTCCCCGTTTGAGAAGTTGGACCCTCTTGTTTTAGCCATCAGCTTCACCTTGTGCGTTTAATCAACAGATGACAATAGGCGGCTGCACTTTGTCTTCTGATGATATATTCGACTTAAGAACGGCCTATGTGCACTCCTCATCCACGATCCAGATATTTACTCAGATGCCAGAGTAGGTGGTGGTTTAGAGAAGAAGAGGATAGTGAAGACGACGATGTTGATGATGTCGATGGTGAAAGCGAAGATGACGAGGAACACAAGGGGAAGCAAGGCGCATCTCAGACTAAGAAGGTTATATTGACTAACTCTATATACATACACAAACTTCATTATTTAGTCGGAAACAGACCAAATGATTTTTTTCCTCTTTATTATTATTATTATTATTATTATATATTGTTATATTATAAATATATTAACACATTGCAGGCAGCGGCTGCAATGTGCGTTGGTATGGGCAGCTTTTCTGATCCAATGGAGGCCCAGGGTTTTGCCCACTTTCTAGGTTAAAGGACTGTCTACTTATAATATTTACTAACATTTGCTTGTTTTATATGATTCTGAGTTCCCTACTGTTCACTGCTTTTTGTAGACCACATGCTGTTCATGGGCAGTAGTGAATTCCCTGATGAAAATGAGGTGTGTGATTGGATTATCACCAATGTAACCAATATTGTAACTTATTAATGAAATTTGGAAGCGTTTTAAAAGTGTTATTATCTCCCAACGTGATTATTCTCTTTACTAGTATGATAGTTAGTTGTCTAAGCACGGGGGCTCTTCAAATGCTTACACAGAAGCAGAGCACACATGTTACCATTTTGAAGTTAAACTGCATTGACAAGGTACTAACAGATATCTTCAAGCATTTTTTTCTCCATAATGCATTAGTTATGAAAGATAAACTATATTTTTGAACAATTGAAAGCCAATCCTTCCTATAGTTCATTTCAAAAATTTAAAGTAGATCCCATCAACTTACAAATTAGTGTTCATTTCTGCATCCAACTCATATTATTAACTAATCTCATCATACAAATTTTGCTATTTAGAGAAGATCTCTTATAGGAAGTGTGGGTAGAAACAGATATGATTTTGAATGGATTGGAAATAGAGATGAAAACAGAGATTTGAAGCTTGAAGTGTATAGATAGATTAGAGCCAAAGAGAGATCGGAACATATCCAGTATTGGTAGTTTGGTACTCTTAAGCCTGAACAGAAACTTAAATTGGGCTTTTTCACCTGTACTATTACAAGTAGCTATTATTAACTTGCACCAATAATTATTATCAATACTCGACTACCAACACTACTACCATTTCAGGCAATGGTAGTAGTGTTGCTGTCTGTTTGTGTATCCTTATTAGTAACTATAATATTGATATTGATCTTTCTATTACAATATCTATCTCTGTGTAGTAGTATGAAATAACAGATTAATGGATTTTTTGTTCTTGCTTTTCATCTCCAATATCATGACGCCTCTCCATATTAACAGATTTTCTCAGTTCTTTATATCACCTTTAGTTAAAGCTGAAGCCATGGAAAGGGAACTACTAGCCGTTGACTCAGGTTTCAATTTTATCTTCATATTCTGATGGAAATATCATTTTCATGTATGAAATTGCCTATTTTTTCTTCTATTGTTTCTTCACTAATTTTTGTATGCCTTATTACATAAAATGAACTGGTGCAGAATATAACCAGATAGTGCAGAATGATTCTTGTCGCCTACAGCAACTTCAGTGTCATACATCAACATCTGGTCACCGTTTGAATCAACTTTTCTGGGGTGACTCTTTTGGCCTGTTGTCTCATTTATGAGTTAAATCTTATGATAATTTGATGCAGTAACTGATAATAAAAAATTCTCCTTGGTGGAAGGTAATAAAAAGAGTTTGGGCGATGCTATGGAGAAGGGAATTGATTTGCGTGAACGGGTACTGAAATTATACAGTGACTATTATCGGGGTGAATTAATGAAGCTAGTTCTTATAGGAGGTAACTTTATCATATGCTTTTTAGTTTTCTTGTATCCATTTATAATAATATAGTTGTTTAAATATTTAACAATAGAATAATACTTGATATAGTCTCAAATATACTATAATATCATTGGAAAAGTATCAGTCAGTAACGTTCAGCAACCAAAACACTTAAGTTTAACTTGATCTCAAAATTAAATAAGCACCATACAAAAACAGTAGTTATAGTATATAACACCAATAATAGATCATCCGATGTGAACCTACTGATTTTATGGTTTCCTTTTAAATTAAAATCTAGTTTTGATTTGCGCTTGTGATAATTTTATGTAATTTCTTAAATTATATTAAGATCAGGTTATTGAATAATTAAATAGGGATGGAGAGAGAGAGATAAAGAGGAATAGGGTAGTGAGATGTGGAGAAGAGATGAAGAAGATGACCAACTTGTGTGAGAAAAGTTCTGCTAGACTGTTAAAGATTAGTGTGCGAAAAGAGATGGAGATGAGATGGTAGACAAGAAATATATAAGAATGAAGTAGGGTTTTATTTTTTAAGATGATAGACAAGAAATATATAAGATGAAGAGATGGAGATGGAGAAGAGAATTTTAGTCTTTGTATAAATTTGCGAGTAAGAGTGAGTCAAATGTGCTTTTTTGTCACAATGATAATCACAATAAATCACACATTCTAAACTTGCGAAGATTTTGCCTCACTGGTCATAAGGTAGTCCAATAGGTTCTAATATGTCTTCGTTTATGTTCCTCCATTGTTGTGCTTCCATTGTAAACCAAGGTAACTAATCTTTGTAAAATACCTTAACTGCATTATTGTCTGAAGATGCTTTAGATTTTGATGATCTTGTAATGGTATAATCCACATTTGAGACTATATTAGTAATTCGAAACTTTAAACCCTTTTCCATGGTTATCTCAAATTCTGCAGAGATGCTGGATGTACTGGAAAGTTGGGTTCTTGAACTTTTTGGCAACGTGAAGAGTGGAGTTGCAGTGAAGCATGAGTCCAGATTAGGCATTCCAATTTGGAAAACTGGTAAACTTTATAGGCTAGAAGCTGTTAAAGATATTCATATGCTGGATTTATCATGGACATTGCCCGGTCTCCGGAAAGACTACATGAAGAAATCAGAAGATTACTTGGCTCATCTTCTTGTGCATGGTAATGTTATGCCTGCCTACATCGTCATTGATAATTCGTGGTTTTTTCATTAGAGAGGACAAGTTAATAGGGTGAATTTTCTGATTGACTTTTCTGACCGAAATTAATTCTGTGTTGACTATCCCTAAAATGCTTGAAGGGGATTTCTGCACTTAAAGTTATTATTGATTAATAAGGGTTTGGGGCATAATTATGGAAATGGTATTTGATTTGAATTATATTATTTTGCATCTTTGTTTATTGGCATACCTGTATACCTTCCTTATTATAGCAGAAAGTTAAAGTTACAATCATTGAATGACAAATTTAATACATACAGAAATTAGAACTTGGATTACTTCATAATTTTATATTTAGAATGATAAAAAAAAAGTCTCAGAGCTCTTGAATACTTGGATAATGTAATACCAATATTAGAATAAATAACAAAAACATACCTTCAAAGTTTTCTTACACTGGATCATCATCCAAAAACACATCCTCATTCAGCATAATAGGCGTTGCACCTTAACCTTTTTCCACCAGTGAGGGTACCCAAGTTTGTACCACTTGTAAGGGACTGCTAAAGAGATGAGTAGAACAATGATAATGACAAGAACAATAAAAGATATGCCACATAAGCTGATGGTCAGTAGTCTTGATGGCTTAATGAGAATAGAACAAGTTCCTCCTATGAAAGCCACCACCAATGCCATTAGTGAAATCAAATTCAACAGCATAGCAAAGAAAAACGATTTTCGTGCTCTATAAACTTTTCTTTTACAGGGATAGTGAGCAAACTGAAAGGAACATGGCAAGTGTATCTGTTGTCATAAAAATCCTGAAAGCAGGTTTTTTTGAAAGGACTGCAGATTCCTGAGTGGATCCTTCGTTCCCATTAAAGCCGCCTGACATTACAAATCCCATCGTCAATGATACAGTGACTATAAGTGCAGCCATTGCCAAAGGTATTTTTTATATATTCTAGTTCCTTGTTATGTCGTTCATTTTTCTCTACAAACTAAGCACTTTTTAGGTAATCTTTTAATTCAAGTGTACAGTCACGCCAAAACTCAGCATTAAGTTTGGTTCTAATCGACTTCTGCAAACAAAGAACATATTCAGTTCAAATATAATCCACAAAGAAAATCATTAACTGTACTCAACTCTTAAAGTAATAAAATGTTAGCTGTTATATATCAAATGGACTGAACAATTCTTACATCATTATAACATACTCTGTAGACATAGATCAAGTAATGTCAGACTAGTTGCCAACTTAAGGTATTAATAGCATACAACTAATACAACAAACTTATTCATTTGAACATGTTGACTTGTTCTGAGTGTGTACAACTCAGAACAATTAAATGAGCAATGATCTGTTTTGTATTGGGCATAATTTATACTAGTGAATGTCATGGTAAAAACTATGGTAAATGTGCCATTAATTCCTCTTGTGAGAGCCTACCCACAACTTGAAAACGGCAATAGAGAAGCATAGGGCAATGTCATCAACAATTTATGCTTGCATCAACCAACTAATTTATCAAATTATCTTTTTGTCATGTAAAAAATATGCAAGTATATTAACAAATACAAAGTAGTAATGAGTATGAATCACATAAAATTATAAAAAAGCAAAGGTTCATTAAACTTGCATGTAAACAAATTAAATAATATTGCAGTATTAACAAATAAAAATGACCGCCTAATAATAATAATTTTATGAAAAGAGCACTAAAATCCTTTTCAAGTACACACAAGATGCTTTCCATCAGAGATTTAAAACTAAACCAAAGTTCAACCTTCTAAATTTGATCTTAATATAATAACTCAACACCATCTCTATATTTTCTTGTTTTGCTAAAAAAATAGGTGAGGATGTGAAAATCACTATAGCATGATTCTGCAGTTACTTTATATTTTTAGGTACAGTAATCAACCACGGCTTATCATTGTCATAACTTATGTGATAAAACATAAAATATTGTGTACCTCCTTTCAGAATATAAATGACCAATGCAGTATAACATATGTTTAATTGGGACAAAACCAAAAATTAGATTTAAGAAAACAATTAGTAAGAAAGTTGAAATACACAGAATAACTAGATATATACTAAGACTATGGGTAAACAATAGACTAAAAAACTAAATTTTACCTTTGTTAAACAGTTTATGTATGTAATTAGAGTTTTCTCGTCTTCAGTTAACAATAGAGGAATAAAAACATCTAAATGGTATATATAATAAACAAACTCTATTTATTTTTAGCTAACATAAGACCCTTATTAATTTGAAATACAAGACATATATTTTTAGTGTAAAATTTAAACAAACTCTAGAAATTGTTGCATGAACCAACACTTATTATATTAAAAAAATTGTTTGACATATATATATGCATGTACCTGATCGTCTACAGTAGCCTCTCCAGTTCCATCAAGTAGTATATCTAGGGGAGTGATGTTCATAAAGTTTGACATTTTCTAGTCAAGTTCTACAATATTCATGGGTTCCTCCACATAACACTCATACATGACAATGTAATGTAAGGGTATATCTCCACGGGAATCTTCTTGAATTAGAAGTTCTTTACTTGTTTCTAGTGACAAGATATACTTGATTACTTCCTTTTAATGGACCGCTACCACAATGTGTAGTATATTTCCTTCCACTACATTCCGAATATTCCACAAATCTGGGTAATGTTCCAAAAGTTTTACAACGTTTTCTGCATATGCTGCTACATGAAGAGCTGTCAAATCATTATTATCTTTTAGATACCTCACATATGACTTTGCAGCCACTAGATCATCAACTATCATAGGAAGATTATTAGATGCCACGGAATGAAGTGCAGACTTCCCTAGCATCCTTTTGATCTACAAGATCTTTGTAATTCCTCAGCAGAAGTTTAACGATTTCTAATATAAGAAAAATTAGTAGATATAGAAAGCACACATATATACTTCAGTGACAAAAAACCAACAAAAAAAATATGTCCATTAGAATCAGCATACATGACTGCAGCGTGCAAAGCCGTTTTTTCACCGGGGCCATCAAAAGTAGACAACTTACAATTGACAAGAATTGTTTCAACAATGTCCGTGTAGCCCCTAACAGAAGTCAGAGGAGTTTCCATATGTAAATTCTGCTCATAGCGTGGGTCTTCTTTTACGAGTAGTTCAACCACATCCTTGTGATTACCGCGTATTGCGAGGTGCAAAGCCGTATCGCCTAAATAATTGTTCCTTTGAAGCAGCGACTCCTCTCCGATGTTCTATACTGACAAAGATTTAGCTTGTTCAAGGAGTACTCCAACCACATCAAGATATCCTCCTCCAGCTGCCAAGTGAAGAGCAGTATACAGTCAATTGTATTTTAAAGTTTGTATGCTTGTAGAAAAACAATAGACTGTATAACTCTCGATTCATCACAATTCATCGCAAACCTCGGAGGCTGAAAAATAAAATGATAGTCAATAAGAATTTAAAGTTTGTATGCTTGTAAACTGTAAACTCTAATAAACTTACAACAGAAGAGATGCCTGGGCCATTGCAAAAATAATGTTTTCAACAAGTGTTCAAGATGAGAGAGAGAGGGCCCGTGGCTTACAATGTGTATGTGTGCAGGTATATATAAAAAGACAAACTAAATCAAGGTGGTAGCAACGGAAAGATCAGATGACCAAACCTCTTTCCAAGCATATAATCTTGATGTGAACAGTGGTTACAGTAATAAATACATTTATTCAATTAAAATAGCAAGAGGCCATTTTTATTTTAATTGTTGCCAAGTCATTTTATATTCACCACATGCTTCCATTTTGTATCTAGTAGTAGAATATACATACAAGTCAACTGGAGTATAAATCTTTTACTAGAGCTGTGCATGCTTGTGAATTCATCTGCTTATACAAGGCTAGAATGTGCAAATAAATATCATGGTATCTCAGGTCTAGCATATTGCAAGTGAGGCACATTTTAACTGCATATACATTAACTAAAAATAGATATGCCGGAAATGAAAATCATTAAATTCCTTAATAGTTTTTAGTTCTTTTATGGAGGGAGAACCTGCAGAAGGCAAAAGCTGAGGCAGTGATATGGAAATTGGAGGTACTTTCGTATGTTTCTATTGTATTGAGCAATACTTTTGCTGGTAACTTTGTACAGCATCCTGGCAAAGCAAAACTGAAAGACAAGGAGTTCAGTTTCATTAGTAAAATTCTAACATAAGATATTTTATTCAGATGAAACTAGAAAAGAAGATATCATCATCCATGGATAAGATTATGAAAAAGCTCAAATCAGCTCAGAAAAAGGCCCAGGAAATAAGGAGATCGGATGTAGTTAACCAAGCTCATCAAGTTACCACAACTTCCCATAAGCTTTTATCTTTCCGCAGGACTCGCCAGATTAGTTCCTTAAGTGGCTGCTTCATCTGCCATGCATTTTAGCTTTGAAGATCTCTTACATCTCGCAGTGCTTCATGTAAGATTCTATCACCATAGAAAATTATATTCTAGTTGGTGAACCTCAACACCAACTGGAATATAATTATATAGATGTTGGGGCTATGGATGTAACTTGCCTTTGGCCTTTCTTGTTCTTGTCATTAATACAACTAGCTTTCTGGTTTTGGTTCTGACTACTTTTGTTGGACCAAACCTCAGCATGCTTGCGAGCCCTGATCCATTTCTTAACCAAACTACCAGAATCTAAATCTACATTTCCTGGAACAGTCACTTTCTTTTGTTCTATATCTATGTTTACTTGGTAAACCCCTACTGCAAAAAAGGCCAAAATCAAACAAAGGCTTGTATTTGTCTATCTAGAGAGACTACCACAAGCATCATCAAAAATCGTTCTAGGCCACCATAATATGATTAAAAAACATATACTTTTTTACCTTAAAAAAAAGAGATCAAGATACCCTAGTAAAAAAAATAAAAGTACAAGCAAAACAACAGACCCCTTAAGTACACAAAGTTATAGTGACATGAAAACATCTATAAAAGTTTATAAATATCAAGACATATTAAGAATATAAGGAGTACCCTCGATTCTATGTAGGAGTTTCTTGACTTTCTGCTACATCCATCACAATGTATGTTAACTCTCTGAGAACACAAGTCTGTGAAAAAAAAGGATGAAATGCATACAAACACAGCAAACAACAAGAAGATTTTCAGTAAGAAAATGCCGACACTTAACTTTAATTACTTTACTTATCAAAGTAGAGACATTTTAAAATGCTACTAACCTGGATCTTCATGAATACAATCTCGATCATAGCAATATGTTCTTAAGTAATATAAGAACAATAGCTCGGCTCAACAACTCTATATTTTAATAGCATAGAACCTACTGGTTTAAAGAAAACTTTTCCTAGAGCTCTTAAGGAGCTATCCCCTTCACTGGGGAGGAGAAGATAATACAAGTAAAGAACTGGAAAAAGACTATGCCAACTGTTACCAGAGGATCAGATAAAGGAAAGAAACCGCTGAAGAAGATAATTATATCGATCTTTAACCGGGGAGAAAAGAGGATTCTAATCTTTAGGAGGAGGTACCAGAATAAGGTCACTGTTTGTGTGATTTCTTGTCTTCCAGTTCGGTTTAGATCTCCTGCTATGATTTCAGCCACAAAAAGTTGTTAAGAGCTCTGTTTTAATATATTCTTCTATTCAGAAGGCTGTATAAGTTTCTTTCATACCATGTTTACAAGTCCGAATCAGGAAAGCCAAATCGACCACTTGGTAATATGCGAAAGTACATATTCTACACAAATTATCATGCTTCATAATTCATACACACACAGTTGTTTCATGTGATAGAGGAAAAAATTACTATGAAAAAGTTGCAGCTCCATTGTACAGAGTTTATGAAGCTATAATCTGTTCTTTTATCTTTATAAACTATTTAAGAGTCAAGATCAATTTCGTACAATCCAAACTCAAGATGACAATATACATAAAATTCCACTGGCAGAGAAAGTCCTGGGTTCTAAAGTTGGAATATTACTCATACATATGCAAAATGTTTTCCAGGAATTATGGAACAGTTAGCATGTTTCACGTGTATCTTATGGTGCTGTTATGTGGTCAATTATTTGGATGTTGTCAGAATTTCTGTTTTCATTTTTGGGTAATGATTGATATTTAGCAAGTTCCTTGTGATTGATATGTTTCATATGAGGGTAATAGTCATGCTATCTGCAGGTGCGACTTGAGAGTGATGAGACATGGATGATTAATCAAGGACACCACTAATATACAGACTTTAACTTCACAAATTAAAGTTTTCTGATTACAAACCCATACTTCTGAGTCTTAAGATTTGTAGCTATATATTTGCCAAAAGTTTCTTATGATAGTAAAAACTGAAATATTACACATAAAAGACAAAGTACCTAATAAACTGATATGTAGACACTTTTTTGACAAAGAAAAAACATATATAAATTACAAATGTAGCCAAGTTACTAATTACTCTGGCAAAACTAAAGAATGAATTTCTACTCAGACACTTATGAAACTTTTTTGCCCAAACTGCAATACCTTGTCGAAGAGGACGGCAGATTTAAGACATCTGAGATGCTGAAGAATGACAGGAACAACTGACGTTTAAACACAAAATCCTCCATATTTAACAGAGACAAATGGATGGCCAGTCCAGAACCTTAAAAGTTAAAACCACAGAATTTTTTGAATGATAATGTTGAAAATGAACCAGCTATATTTTACAATCCAATTCTCTCCAGGTTTTCAGAAACTGTCTTCATCCTTGGCCGACTTTCAGGTTCTACCTTGGTGCACGCCAGAGCTATATGAAACACTGCTAGCACTTCCTTCTTGGAACGAACTTCCTGAAGCAACAACGGATCTACCATATCCGATAATAGGGTTTTTTCTTCAAAACCCTTCCTAACCCATCTCACGAGACCTAGAATCTCAGTGGAAGTTGATGCGGCTGGGGAAATATCCGGAGATTTTCATGTTAGCAATTCAAGCAAGACAACTCCAAACGAGTACACGTCCCATTTTTGCGTAGGTCTGCTACCAGAGATCCGAGCCTCTGGTGCTCGGTAGTTGTTGGACTGAGTTCAAGTAAGGAAGGGATCCACAAATAAATCCCCCAGAGGAAGAGGGATTGTTGCCTGTTATGTTAATTAGTCAGTTGAGGCCAAAATCAGATATGAACGGTTGCAATTCATTGTCAAGGAGGATATTGGAAGGTCGGCCAATATTGATATAATTTTTAGTCAAATTTGCAGTGTGATCATCTCCTATTAGATTATAATCTTGGCAACAATCAGATCAATCTTGTAACATGTACTGGTTATGGTTAGTGGTACTAAATAGCAGTAGGTGTGGGGGGGGGGCATTGTAATGTGGCTGATTTTAAGTAAAAAGTTCAAATTTTGAATAGACAAAATGAGGAGCAACTTACCACGAAGAGCAGATATGAGATTGCCATTGGAAATGAAATCACTAATAAGAAGTTTCTCATCATGAGCCCAATAGTAAGCCCTCAACTTAACGACATTAAGGTGCTTAAACCTCCCAATAGCCTGAATTTCGGAAACAAATTCTGTATACCTCTGTTCACCGCCTTCTCCAAGTCTTCTCACTGCCACAACACGCCATTACCAAGCACAGCCTTATAGACAATTCTCAACCCACTCTTCCCCAACACATAAGCAGATGCCTTTAACAACTCATCCAACTCAAAATTAAACCCTTTATCAATTGTCACAAGGTCCCCTTCACCACCACCAGCGCCGCTTCCACTACCACCCCCACTTTTCTCTGAATGTACCTCAGAGTCGTTACCTGAGAATCCACCAAGACAAGGGAACACACACAAATGACTTTTCTGATCATGATGAGAACCAAACTTCCGCTTTCCAGTGCAGCTACAAGAATTAGATTCTTTCCTTTTCCAATACACATAAACCACCACCAATCCAATAAACGCAACCCCAGCAACATCAGCAACAGAAATCAAAATGATCAAACCAGGCTTAAGGCCTTTCCTGGAATCCTTGTTATCACCCCAGGGTGACAAACTCTGAACCCCAGAAGAAGAATCTCCATTGGTATCATTACCACCCCGACAAGATTTCTGTAAAGGGAATCCATATAGAAAGGATTATTCAGAAAAGCTGTTGGGCCCTGATTAGCAAAAGAGCCCGTATGAGGAATCTCACCACTGAGTTTATTATTCCTAAGGTCAAAACTCACAGTCAAGGGCAAATCACCCATAGATTTAGGTAAGTTACCAGAAAAAGAATTAAAAGACATGTTCAACTCCCTATATCTTCCGGTATCTCCCGGTGAATCTCACCAGAAAACTTGTTCTCCGCCAGTATCAACCTCTGTAACTGCCTGCACTTAAGAAGATCCTCGGGAATCGAACTCGAAAGCGAGTTACTAAAAGAGTAAATTAAATTTTGGTGATCACAATTTTAAAATGATGGCCGTATTTTCAAGGTTGCAAATAGGTGGCTAATATTTTAATTAGGTTTGTAAAAATGTCTCCAATTTAAGATTTACAAATTGATGGCTATTATTTTTATTAAATTTTAAAAGATAGTTGTATTTTAATAGTTTGACAAAGATAAAAAAATTAAAATTGTACAATATTATGTGAAATAGTATTAAGTTAAAATTTTAAAAATATTTTTCAAAAAAATATTTTTGATAACTAATCAATAATTTTGATATCACGCCTATAGAATTTTGATATTATTTATGTAATAAAGAATATTTTTTGTATTTATATTCCAGTTTGGTGAGTCGTGTTATGTGTATTTGTGATCGGTGTATTTTAAATTTTATTGTTTTTAAAGCTTTAAAATGCCATTTTAGTACATTGTTTGATTTTTATAAAATCATTGGAGTATCTAAAAATTATGAAATCTTTTGCATGATTATCTATGCATATTTAAAGTCTTTTTAAAAATACAAGTTTATTTATTTCTAACTTTAATACTAAAAATATTTTTTAGTCTAAATATGTCTTCAAACTCAAGATCGAAAAAGTGTTCTAATTACGTTTGAGTTCACTTCGAACTAGCCAACATGAATTAATTATAGATTTACTATTAACGTAATATTTATGTGTCATCAAAATTTATTTTAAAATTTTTGAATTTGTTATTTAATTTATTTTATTATAAAATAAGTTTTGTTTTGAAATTTGGTGAAAACTACTGCCAACATTATGCTAATCTCAAAATAAAGCCATTTTTTCAAAAATCTAATTAAAACTTCGGCCATCGATTTATAAATTTCAAAATGCAACCATTAATTTGAAATTTGACGAAAAATTTGGCTCCAAAATTTAATTTACTCTTATTAGAAAGATCAAGGTTCCGTAACCTCGGGAGATTACACATTGCAGTGGGCAAAGCACCAGAAAGATTATTACTATACAGGAAAAAACTATGAAGTGAAGAAGCATTAAAGAGCTGAGCCGGAATTGAGCCGTGAAAATTGTTACCGTGAAGATTAAGGCGTCGGAGATAAGTAAGGGCTCCGAGCTCTGATGGAATGTAGCCGCGGAGATGCTTGCCGGAGATAGCGATGGCAACGACACGTGGGGCGGTGGTGTTTGAGCAAGAAATGCCGGACCAGTGACATGGGTCGGGGTCGTTTTCGTTCCAGTCAGAGAAGATAGAGTCGCCGGATTCGACGGCGGATTTGAGAGAGAGGAGAGAGAGTCCGTCGGAGGAGAGTGAGTGGGTGGGGATAAAATGGTGGTTAGTGCATAGAATGAAGAGAGATAAAACTAGAAAAACATTACAACGGTTGATCATTGTATTTCTATGTATATAATCATTTAAAATAGGCTTAAATGTAATTTAAACCCTGTGTTATCAACAATATACAATTCAAACCCTCTTTTAATATATTTAATAAATTTAACCCTACGTTTTTTAACTATTTACAATTGAAACTTTTTTTAAAATAATTAGTAAATTTAACCCTATGTTTTTGAACAATGTACAATTCAAACCTTTTTTAAAATAAATAGTAAATTTAACCCTACATTTTAAAACATTTAGTAAATTTAACCTTGACTTTTTAATTTCGGAATAAAATAAATTTTACGACAAAATTTTGAATAAATATTCGTCAAATGCACTATTGTCAATTTTTTTTGTATACATATTATCTAAACATAATAAATATTTGCAATTATTAGAGTTTTTTTCCTTATAAAATGGATATTTAGATGTTCTTTTCTATATTAATATATCTATATATATAATATATTATATATGTTTAATAAAATTTTAATATGTGTTTATATTATTCCATCTTGCCATCACACTTCCCGCTCAATATATTCATGAATGTTCATCACTGAATTTAATTTATTTTCAAAAATACTCTTCGGTGAATATATTCTCGAAAATACTTTTTTGATATAAAATTTATTTTATTCTGAAATTAAAAAATCAAGGTTAAATTTACTAAATATTTTAAAACGTAGGGTTAAATTTACTATTTATTTTAAAAAAAAGGTTTCAATTGTACATAGTTAAAAAATATAGGGTTAAATTTACTAATTATTTTAAAATTTTAGTAATTATTTTAAAAAAGGTTTCAATTGTAAATAGTTAAAAAACGTAGGGTTAAATTTACTAAATATATTAACATAGGGTTTGAATTGTATATTGTTAATAACATAGGGTTTAAATTGTAAATAAGCCTTTAAAATATGACTTGTTAAAGATAATTAAATAACATTTCCTCCAACTAAGTATTAGAGAGGATTATAATCATATCTCTTATTCGATAAAAATAAACAAGTGATTAATATTTCAAAAGATTATAATCCTTATCTAATCCCAAATAAAATTTTATAAAACAAATATAGGATAAAAAAATTTAAAGTATTATAGTCCTAAGCATTATTTGTTATGTTTGTTTTTATAAAACAAACATGGCCTAAGTACTGTCTTAGATGATTAGATTAAGAGTAGAGTGCACTTCGTGTACTCGCACTTTGTGTGTCAGACCATTTGGGATACCACACTTCAAAAACTATCACGCGCTATACTGCATTTCTTAACGTCCTAGCACTTTGCTGTTTTCCGTTAAATTAGACTAACGTCGTGATCGTCTCCGGTGACCTTGAACGACGACAAAATAAAACACAAACAAAGCTTGTCGGTTTTTATACCAAAATAACGTTAGCCTTGCCAGGAGTACGTATATAACAATTATACATACAAACAAACAACCATGTGGCCGTAAATTGAAGAAATCCGACGAGCTTTACCGGAAAAATAATTTTCCGACGAGCTCCAAAAACAACCCATAAACACAAACAAAAAATATCACTAGCATGTTCTTTCACCGATCTACGTAATCATGTAATTAGTTCATGCAACAAATCAACGGAAAAATAAATAAGAAATTCAAGTATAACCCGAAAATCATGAATTACAAACCAAGCAATTTCTAACGAAGACGGAGCACGTAGTCATGTACTTCACACATGGGATTCAATTTGGTTACTCATACGAAGAAAACTAAGTTCAGAATCATCTTCAAAAGTTATTTTGATCTTCAAGAACACGAAGAACACCTTCTTCTCCAAAACAAAAAAACTGACGGCATTAATCCAATTTAACGGAAAACAGCAAAGTGCTAGGATGTTAAGAAGTGCAGTATAGCGCGTGGTAATTTTTGAAGTGTGGTATCTCAAGTGGTCTGACACACAAACTGCGGGTACACGAAGTGCACTTTACTCTTATATTAATATTGCAAAGAATAATTAGTGGATACAGATTTGTAAAATTCGAAGGGGTTGTTTTTTTTCAGTTAATTTGAAAAGGGTTGGTTTTGATTAACGTATAAGTTACACGCAATAACATAACATAGTAGTAGTAATTGACAGCAACAAATGAAATTAGTTGTTGATGATGTTTGGTGTGTTGCTTTCACCTGCCAGTCCCTCTTGTGCTCTTCACTTGTTATTTTGTTTTCATTTGGTTTTCACTGTTTAAGTTATAAGAGTTATTATTATTTTTTCAATTGCGATGAAAAATGACTTTAGCATATGTAATATAAATGGGACTTCCAATAGTACAAATTGTTAAAATATTAAATAATGATATTGTTGGGAAATATATGAGCAAGTATAATTTTTTAGTTATCAATCATCGAAGGGACGACACTAGATAAGAAATAAAACTTGAGCTCACACCACAATGAATATTACATTTTTCATATCGTGTAACATATTTTGTGCCCAGTGCTGGCCTTGACAAATTCAAAGCCCCAACCAAATCAAAATTTTATGTCCAAGTCACTAAAAAAAATTTACTTACAAATAATATTATTTTTGAAAAATTATTTTTCTAACAGTTTTGCTAGCAAAATCATTCATAAGTCTTTCATAATCAAGATTTGGAAGCATATCATTCTCAATGGATATCATGGACAATCCATTGAATCTCTCTTGTGATATACTCGAACGAAGATAAGACTTGATCAACTTTAATTTCGAAAAATTTCTTTCCGCAGAAGTCACGGTAACTGGTATGTTAACAGAATCTTATAAGTAATAGTGACATTCAGATAGTATTCTCACATCACTTTCAAATAATTTAGCATCTCAATAACTTTGTTAACTTCAATTGGTAAACACTCTCTTAGAATTCTTAACTCAAGAAACAAGATTTCTGCGTCAATATCAGAAACATCATCATGCTTCAGAAAATTTTCAAGATTAATGCATAAAACTCTTAAACTATCATCACTTGCAGAATTCAACTTTTTCACACTATATAAAAAATCAAAGGTTTTCTCATATAATTGAAATTGGTCGAATCTAAAACGAAGTGATTAATCAACATGATCAAGTAAATGCATAAAATAGTTAATTCTGAGATTTGTTCACCTGATAAAATGACACCTTCTTCCTCACTTTCATTGTGTTGTCTTTTTCTTTTTTTAAAACGTGAAACACTAGGATTAGGTTCAATCCCTAACTCAGATGCAATTCTTTTAGCTTCTTCCATATCTTTTTCGAATCCATCCCCCTTGCCTTTTGAAATTAAGACATCAGCTCTTGTAATTGACCATTTGCTATATCAATGTCCAACAATAGTTTACTAATAGTATTTATAGAGAATAATATATCATGCCAAACAATCATACCAAATAAAAATTCAAAATTTAGAATTCCCTTCTTTCCCAACAATGCCTCAGCATCACTTCGCATCTTGGGATTATCTCTTGTATTTGCTAACTTAAGCAACGCATCTTTTATATTTGGGATTTGATATCTTATTACAGAAACACTCTCAAGATGGTTTTTCCAACGAGTTTGAGATAATGGCTTTACAGTGAGGCCATGAGGTCCAATTGATTCTGTAAAAACACTCCATCTCTTTGTAGAAGAAGAAAATAAACAATAAAAACGTTACACAATTCCAAAGAATGAAATTGTCAAATCACATGAGTTAGCCATATCGTAGAGTGTGAGATTGAGACTATGACATCCACACGGCGTGTAAAAAGCTCTGTGATTTATATCGAGTAATCTTTTCTGCACACCTTTATTTTTACCCTTCATATTTGCTCCATTATCATATCTCTGCCCCCTCACATTATCAATATCTAGATCAAGATTATCTAATGCTACTCTTAGTGACTCAAAAAGTCCTTCTCCGGATGTATCATCAACATTTATAAATTCTACAAAAAATTCTTCAACTTTGACATTATCAGTTGATGTATCAACCAACGAATAACAAGTTTCATCTGTTCCTCATGACTTATGTCTGAAGTGCAATCAAGTATCACGGCAAAATACTTTGCAACTTGAATTTTTTTAATTATCAATGATTTCACCTCATTAGCTAGCATCTAAATTAATTCATTCTGAATTTTGTGACTGAGAGAATGATAATGAATTTGCTTACTATGAATGCGCCGAATATGCTCCTTCATAACTGGATCAAACTCACCTAGCATCTCAATTATACCCAAAAAAATTCCATTATTCTCATCACCAAATTATTTTTTGCAAGAGCTTTAACCACGGTAAATATCCTAACCAATATTTATTTCCAGTGTTCTCTCTCCAAATTAATTTGTTTCTGTATGTCCAATCACTTATGCATTTTATGTGATCTCTACTAGTTTCGTGTTCTTTAAGACCCCTTGAAAGATTTGCCCAATTGTCGAATTCCACAGTAGTAAGATTGCTAGGATGCTTCATGACATTCACCTTGAGATTAAACAACTTGCAACAAAAGCAAAAAACTTTATTCGCAACTTTCGAATAAATAAGCTATCTTCTATCTTGTTTCTCCACATTACCCAATTTTCGAGTGAAATATGAGCGTGTAAGGTGTCTTCTATTAGCATCATGTGGAAAAGAATCATCATCAATTACCTGAACTCTTAATGGACCTTTCTCAACATTGAAGTCTCTAAATTTGTTATCGATTTTATCCCAATTTCCAGGATCATAGATATCTATGCAATCATCTTCCTGAGTTTTGTTCTCATGGAGACCATTATCCTCTTTTTCGTTGTCAGACAATAATTCCTCTTCATTAATAATTGGGTTCTTAGTATTAACCATATTTTTATCTTATATGGCTTCTCCAATGTTAATATTTTGACTCACACCACTAACATTAACTTATTCATTATCGGTGAAAGTTGTTGATTTCATAAATCTAAGAAGTCTTCTACTTTTTGTATAATCTTTTAAAAAATCAACCTTTTTTTTATTGATTTTTCTTCCTTCGGCTCCAGATCGATGTTTTTTCATCCTAACTAAATGTCATTATAATTAGGGATTTGGAAGTCAATGATAATAAGAAGAGGAAACGTTAGTTTTTACAAAATATGGAGATTGATATCTAATATCTACATATCTTTAATTTTATTGTGCTTTTTTACATAAACATAAACAAAAAAGAAATTATTTTGGCCCTAATTATTATTATTATTATTTGGTTCTTATATCTTAAAAAAATTTGGTGTTCTTTTATAAAAACATCGTGCCCCTAATTTTTTTAGTGCCTCTACATATATTTTTTAATTTTTTTTCACTTTTTTATAAAAAAAATGTGCCCCTAATTTTTTTATTTTTTTGGTGCCCCACTTTTTAATTTTTTTGTGCCTCAGGGCCGCCTCTGGTTGTACCTCGCATGTGCTATAAAACTAGTTGATGTAAAAGTATGAATTTGCAAAAGTATAGTCAGAGAATGGAGATGGTACAGGTATTTACTTCCGAGCTAGGAAAAGAGATATTGGAAGAGGAATTATTCTCGTATATCTAGCTAATAAATCACTTCCATGAAACAAATATATAGCTATAACTACTGAATGTAATGAAAGCCTAGGAATTATCACCGGTGATTCTTCTTCACCGAGGCAAAAAAAAGAGCTTTAACTGCTTTAACTATAGATATATCATATATGGATCGGTAGACTATGCAAATTGAAAGACTCTAACCTCGCTCTACCTCTGAGAAAATAAAAGAGGGAAAGGCCAGTGATTAAAACAAGGTTCAAGAAAATGTTAGTCCGACTTTTTTTATTGGCGATGAAAAAGTTCATGCGTTTTCAATTCAACCCCGCCTAGAGTTTGATGTTTTCCATTGCGAGGGGTATCTAGCGAATGCTTGCATTGTTTTTGCAACTCCGTGAACCTCCCAATGTCAAAACTATGTTTATTGATCAGCTTCTTCTGCCTCCTCAAAAACAACCTCTTCATCAGATCTTGGTATGATGGGTCACTCGAAGTGAACAGGAAGTAAGCATAACCTATAATTACGCCAGTAGTCGTCGTGAAGAATGTAATTGGCTCCATTACATCCCAGGAGAACTCCCAGAACGTGAGGCGAAAGAAGAGCCCAACCTGTAACAGGGAGAAACCCAGTCCACCCCAGAGGATGTGCCTGACCTGCTTATGAGCCATTGTATCGAGCTCTTCCTTTTTCTCCTGCAGCTTCTTCAGCTCGTTCAGCCTGGGATCATCGTCATTGGGTAACAGAGCAACGGGCATTGCCCTTCTAACCGAATCCACAACCTGGACATGCAGAATATTAAATATACTCTTGACCGCAATCAATATAGGAATAGACATAAGCCAAAGATTTAAACAAGCGAATTGTAGAACAAAAATCAAATTGAATATCAAGAGAAAATTTATGTCACACACTCCCACACACCTACCAGGTGATATCTGGTCAGGCTGAGCCCGAAGCAAGGAGTGGCAAGTCCTCAAATAATTAAATTTATTAATTCATAATTGAGGATGATGAAGCAAACTTCATCACAACCTACAATATATATATATATATATATGTGTGTGTGTGTGTGTGTGTGTGTGTTTGGATCTATACAAGAACAGAGATGAACTTAATCGATATACTAGGTTAAGAAACAATAACACAAGTTGCACCTTTATATATTACGCCTATACATAAAATCATAGTTTACTCAACTGTGAAACAAAATGTAAAAGATGAGTATGGGGCAGGTTTCATATTATATTAGTTGTTTTGTGATTTGACAAACAAAATGTGTATTAATTATCAGTTATAGACTACCTTTGACAAAATACGCTCAATTAATTTTTTCCTCGATATTCCTCTATGGAGACCTCACAGGCAGTAAGGTCCTTGTGTTGCACGACTTTGACAACATGTGGCTAGTAGTTTTCTCATACCAGACAATGGAAATAGGAGCAGAAACTAACACATTCATGATACAATCATCCTCAACAATAAAGAGATAATGAAATATACCCAGTAAGCTACATTTTGTATTGCAAAAATGGTGAGCTGCATTTTGGTAACAGCTAGTGTCATAACTTTATAATTTTAGATTTTTAGGTAAATAAAAATCCATACGTTATGAGACTAACCATCGCCCACCAGCACAAATTAAACAACCCTGCTTCAAGAAATTACAGATATTCATGAAAATACAATTAATTGAATAAAAAGATAAGAAACACGGTCATAATGAATATGAGATAGATATAAGGAGATATATGTATGAAAGTATGTTTGTATTAATACATTGAAATTGTGAGTGTATACATACATGCATAATAATACACATTCAATATGTTAAGCAAGCATTTAAAATTAAAAATGTACGTGTGGAATCGTAGAACAATTGAGATGATAACAGCTTGTAATGCAACAAAGATCTCCGATTAGAGGGAGATGTATTCATTCATTAAACACAGGGCATCAAGAGATGAGCAAGTAAATTAACTGAAAGAGAGAAAAGGATGAGCAAAATGCTAGTAAAAACCGAGAAAAACTAAAAATTATTGCTACACTGAAGGATAAAATGGGAGGGTAAGGATGATGCTAGCACCTTGTGAGGATGAAGGAAAACCTTATCTCTGAAAAGAAGAACTACTCCGGCATCATCAAGAACACGGGCAAAAGCAGCAGCCTCATGGGAAGATTTAGCAACCCCAAAGCCCTGACAGACTTCCAGAAAATCTTTGTAGGGAATCACCTCTTTACCACCCTCCTTATCCTGATCATTACCACCCAACAACTTGATCTTTAAAGCCTCAACATCCACCAATCTCATCAGCTTTCGTGCTTCTGAAGAACTTATTGCTGTACTGCTGCTAGTGTCAATATTACCTTTCACTTCATTACCAGAAGAAGTGGAAAATGAGAAAGAAATGGAACTAGCAGGAGCAGTAGTAGGCCTGATGATCAAACAATATCTTCTAAGATTACAATTGTTGATATTGTTAAAAAATTTAACCTTCAGCGGCGATGTCACACTTTGTCTCAACAATTTACTACACCGAGATCTCCACATTTTTGAAATCAATCTCCCCCACCCCTTGGTGTATATATGTAACTGTTATTATCCCTTGGAGCACAAAGTTGTATATTATTTATTCAAGAAGGCATGACGGATTACACAAAGTTGTATATTATTTATTCAAGAAGGCATGACGGATTACAAAAGTAGTATATAAGTCGAGAGGAATAAAAGGAAAAGATGAGAGAATAAAATAATGAGATTTGTACATGTATTGTGTCTGTATATTGTACATATAGGCAGAGAGCTAGATGGATATGCAAGTGAGAAGTATGTATGTGCATGTAATTTTATAGGAGGAAGATACATGTGTATATGGTAACTGGTGTATGTAACATGAATGGTTGTGGGTAGGCGACAAGGGCGGAGGGCGGGCGGGCGGGCGGGAGCTAGGCATCCGTTATGACCGTGGTGTGGTTGTGCGTGTATGGATGAATGTATGGATATGAGGACCCCGCGGACACGCTGCCTAACTCCTCCATCTACGTGGTACTATTTCTTTCAACATGTTTGCAACGTTCACTATCTTAATTTGGGGACCCAACTCCAACTCCCCAATATTCCACTATAAATAGTTTATAGTTTATAAGTTAGAAGATGCTTGTACATTATACCTAATATATAATTAAGAAAAGAATAAAAATTATATTATTAGAAAATATATTTAATAAATTTTAAAATGTATCTTTTAGTTTTTGAAAATTATAAAAAAATTATTTTTAATTTTCGCCGCACAAAAATTAAGCAAGACATATATTGTTAGATAAAGGGAATAATGTTTTTAACTTACAAATTACTTACTCCATCCGTCTCATAATTCTTGTATTATTTTAACTTTTCAAAGTCAAATTTATATAACTTTGATTAATAATTTAAAAATATTTATTTATAATTTTACGAATTTATAAATCAGTTCATAAAACAAATAATCAAAAATTATTTAAAATATAGTAACACAAGTTCATAATCACTCGATAATAAAATATAGTAGTAATCTATCATTTATATATACTAGCTTACATCCCGTGCGATACAGAGATTAAATTATTTTAATATTTTTTATATAATTTAAATATATTTTTATTTTTATAATAAAAATGATTATATGATGTATTTATTTGATAGTCGGTTTTATGACCAGTGTGAAAATTATCTCGATGGAGTTGATGAATGAAATGACTATATGATATATGTATATACAATATGTATATGATGTGTTTGTGTCTATATATATATATATATATATATATTAGCAACTAACTATGATAAAGGATAATGAGGCAGAAGTGTGATAAGAGATGACAGCGGCGGAAATAGGATATAGATGGAAGAGAGAGAAAAAATAGATTTAGGTAAGTTGAGAGAGAGTAAAACAAACATAAAATGAATGGTTAAGATTTAATTAAATTAAAAATTTTAATGACCGAGAATGAGTCTAAGTTCTCATTTATATATATGTTATATAAAAAAATTTATACACATAACATTTTAAATCCTTGTTATAAAAATGAAAATAAATTTAAAATCATATAAATAAAATAACAAATTAGTCTATATTTGAGCCAGAATAATTGTTTCAAACATCAATCTCATATTAAAATAACTAAAATAAAAATATAAAAATATTAAAGAAAATGTGATATGTGGATATGTGCGATGCAGGGGATATAAAGTACATATATAACATTTAATTTTCTAAAATATTAAGCAAATAACGAATATGAAAATTATCTATTTGAATTCGTATTCGTTAACGAACCAAATAGGGGTGACAGAGAACAGTCGCCAATAATCATGGACAACAATGGCTATGCCTTCCTATACACCAAGTAAATAGTGTACTCAATAAGATTTCTATGCTGAATCGGCTTTAACTCACTCAGTAACTAGCATCTGCCATTCACTATCCATCTAAAAGCCAAATCTAAGTTACTTATTAGATAAATCAAGTGGGGCTACAGCAGCATCCGCCACAAAGTTCTCATTTTCAGTGAATGACATGACCCTTTAAAAAAATTCAATATTGAACCTTGACAATTAAACCCCGGTCTTGTAATATCTAGAAAAGTCGATGGCAAAACTTACAGATGTGCAGAATATACATTGCCAACTAAAACTAACAGAAACAATCATCACCATAGAATTGTAAACGACTACACACTGTGTCTTGCCTTCGTAAGTGTCTTTATCATTCCTTTGGTGATTTTCCAGAACCAAAACAAATTCATCATTGCCAGCGCAGGAGGTATGGTTAGCATGCTGTAGAAGCCCAAGGGATACATTTTCTGAACCTGGGAGTGTTTGCAAAATAATAAGATTTAGCCCCTATTCCGTATATACAAATTATTACTTTGCATTTTAACATAGGCAGTGCTTCTAATTGATCCAGCTCACCTGATCAAAATGGTTAAACATGTGGTAGAATAAGAAGACAAACCAAAGGATCCTGACAACCTGAAGACATCAGATGGATTAACATGTCACAAAATCAATTTATAATTTGTTGAAGCATCCACTTTAAAGAAACTCAGCAGAAGTACAAATGAGTTCCATTTAACATCAAAAGGCCCTTGATTGAGAGATTCATGATGAGGAATTATATGTTTCTAACTGGTGAAAACACAGGCATCACAATAAAAGGAAAATTAGAAACTCGCACAAACCTGTGAATAAAATATGACTCAGTATTACTCACTATGCTAAACGACAACTAAATATGGAAGTATTAGAATCCACATTACCTGGAGTAGTGCAGAATGTTTATATGCAAGTTTAGGTATAAAAGTAATGTTTATTCAATTTTTTGTTTTTATGTAAAAAAATGGCAAATTTTCATTAGCCCCTCCTCCGCCCCAATATATTCTAAATGTCATTTGGTGAAAAACTCCAATATGCTTTACGCTTATAGTGAGTTGTATTTTTTATTGGATAAAGATTTACTTCAAATGTATCATATAGTTATGTTTTTATTTTATTTTTATATCTATAGTAGCTAAATCTCCCCCCCCCCAAACCCCGATCAGTGTTGGACATACAATCGTACATACTACATACAACCCATGGTTACCCGATGAGTACTCTAGGTTTCTCCTCTCTTCCTTTCTATATTATAATTAAATATTGATGTTATTTTGCCGGGCTCTTTTTCTTTATGTTCAGAGTTTTTCAGCAGCTCAGCTTGTTTTAATACTTATATGCATGTGAAATTTTAAACTAATTTCTTTTGCTGTTGTTAGTATATATGATATATCTGTTAATTATTTATAGTCATACATACAACTGAAGCGGCAAAAAAAGTGTATTTACTTTTTATATATAATTAAATTATAACTATACTGTTGACATATTTTTTAGAGTACGCTCAAATATTTTTTTGGGTCTGCCACTGCATCCGATACTAAATTTTTGGCTGGCTCCATTACTGTATGCAGCCAACCACAGAGAACTTTCTGGAGTTCCAAGACAGAGAAAAATGGAAAGAGAAATTTCAAGGTTGTAGACTGTACCAACCACCCAAGGAACAATGCAATACCATTGCAGGTATAAAGTTTAGACTTCTTCTGACCAGAAACATCCAGATACCTGCAATTGATTAAAGCAAAATTAAACCGAGTTGAATCTTTAGTATAGTAGTATTGAGAGAAGATTTTTTAGATGTTGTCTTTACCATCTCAGGTTCACGGAGGGAGTTGTGGTCTCAGTAAAGAGAACCATTAGTATGTAAAATTGTGCTTGGCCACTAACAAGGGACTGAATGATTGAAAACATGGAGAGTCCATGGTGCAAAACCTATCAGAAAAATACCCAACTGAATTGAAAAAAAAACGTAAATTGATCTACTAGACTGCCAGACTGCAAAGGTTAGGAAAACGAAGACCAAAAGATAAATAATTGGAAGAAGGGAAAAAAAACTACACATATAGTTCTTTATCACTGTGTCAGGCATAATTATGTATACTTACATACTCCACACCACCTAAAGCTGGAAAATTCCAAAGAATCATTGCCAAGTCTGACAAAAAATAACCAAGGGATATCTGTATCAACATCAGAAAGGAGAGGTAAGAACCTATGAGAACATAATGTCACGGCTATAAGGTTAGTAAATAAAGATACACAGTAAGCCAATCTGATTAACTTTTTACTCAAATCAACATGAGGACATTAGAGATGCCATCTACTAGATCTTATTTTCCAGGAAATTAAGATTTATGAAATTTTCACTCTTTATCTTTTTCTGAACATATTGATATCCTGTAGCCTTGACCAAGAACCATATTTTCAACACCCTAGCTAGAGGCTCCCTTACCAGTTTCCTTGGACACGGATAGCAAAATCTTCTCTCAAAATTTCAAAGAACAACAAAGAGTAATGCCAACAACATCAACACATTCTTCAGAATTTGGGAAAGCCCTTGCAACTGATCTATTTTGGATGCGAAGTAACAGTTCTGTGGTTATGCCCAAAAAAACAAATCTACCAATCCAGACAAAACTTATTTTAGTTGCCCCATCCACACTTTCACCAATCAAAAATATTGTTGGAACTATAGGCTCTAGTGTTAGCTAAAGAATGTAGTACAACTTGCTGATATCATTTTAGAATAATGCTAGAGGTCCCAAAAAATGTACCGAAATCTTCCCAAAAAGATATATGTCAAATTTTGATTGGTTCCATCCAAAATAAAAATAGTGGACTCTCCATGTATGCACACAAACACTCCAATTAAAATAAGCCACCTATCTTTTGGGAATTTTTGGTACCTCTAGCATTACTCATCATTTTATTCTCATGATCAACTAGTTGGAAATGAAACTACATCTTAGCCATGTCAGCAGAGACATCGTATAAAAATGGTGAATTCTTAATACAACCCAACAGAAAAGGAAATTTTTGTACCATTGACATGGGTGATGAACTCATAGTTGTTAATCTGTTTTTATGCAAATGTGGATACATATTTAGAAAGTATCTCAAATCCGACTTATTTACTATTCTATATCTTCGATATATATTGCCAAAAATAGCAAAAGAGGGTATTGGAAAAAGAATATGCTGGAGGAACAGTGGTCCCTGACTCTTAACACATATCTTCTGCGGTTATGCTAATTACCCAAGTGAGATAACCAGCTAATCAGCTATGTTTTGTGAAAGAGATGTTGTTCTAATACGATACTTCTAAAAATTATCTTGGTTTTGTATTTATAAGCGCTCAGCTAAAACAATGTTTGTAAATCATGAAACTTTAAATTTTCTTATCAATTATCCAAACATCAATATAACCCTTAATATTCATTGAGGTGAATACGAACAAGTAAAATGAAATAACCGTTAGTAATTACATAATTGTGTTTCAACAGCGTACCCCCAGTGCTGTATCGGACAAGGTAGATGTCCTGTATGTGATCAGATCATTGTCAGAACTGTCTTTAAAAAGATCTGATACAAGCAAAATATAGATGGAAGCAACTGCCACAAATAAGGCGTGGAAAGTAGAGATACCCCTGGCGAGCAAAGCTACCATAATAAGAATGTGCAACAGATAAATAATATGCGGAAAGCTATAAAATTAAAAAAAGTAAGAATCACCTGTTATTCCATTCAAGTTTCTGTGCGGTGTTGAGTTTCGCATATCCCTTAAACAATGAAAGGCTAACTACGGCCGTTGCTTCATAAACCTTGGAAAGCAATATGGGAATTCTGTTGCTTATGAAATCAAATAAATAGCTAATCTGATTTGCACATATAAAGGAATGAGAAATGCATGGACCAATATAAAATTTTCAACAGTTGTGTATATAAATTCTTGGGCAGGCAACAGGAGCTAGGCATGACAAATGGAAGTCGTAAAAGTAAAGGAGCTAGGCCATGGCTCTACTTAAACTGAACAACATGACCTCGATACATCATTAAATCACAGTTGACATACCCACACAGTTTGAAGATAATCCAATTTAGATGAGATTGATGGATGTATTTTATTACAGGAGCTAAAATTTGATGATATGATTAGCATATTCGCAACAAGACAAGTTGAAAAAGGGATAGGAATGAATGAATCAAGTAATGAAAACTTACAATTTTGCAGATAAGAATGCCGGCAAGGACGGAAAAGAGGCAAGCAAACTCTTTGGGTGGAGGAGCATAAGCAGATGTAGTATTAGTAGTAACAAAGCCAAGTGGGAAATTCATGTCCACCACAAACAGGAAGGGCTTTATCCTTAAACGGTTAAAACCCAAACTGCAGTACACATACACACACAATTGTTGTTTAAGGTTAGTAGTGATAAAAATTATACATATAACAATTAAACATATACGTACTATGAGACCTAAATCAGAAGCACTGCTATGCAAATTATTGCTGATTACGAACCCAACTAGAAAGAGAAAGAGCAAAAGGGAAAGCAGAGGACTGCAAAGACAAGGTGACTCGAATGGAAAGAAACGAACAATTAACTGACGTGTGAGAAACAACAAGATGATGTTAAAAGCAACTGCAGACCGTGGGTGAACAAATATTTGTCGACCAAAAAAAATAAAAACAATTCGATTTTGTGCATCGTTAAAAGCAACTGCAGACCATGGCTGAACAAATATTTGTCGAGCTAAGGGAAAAAAATTGAATTGTTTTAATATTTTTTTTATATTTTGAATATAATTTTTTATAATAATAATTTAATTTTTATTTAATTTTATATGTATATATTTTATATAATTTTTCATATATTTTAATATAATAATGTTTGTCTGTTTTATTTAAATATGTATTTTATTTAGGAGATTAATGTGACATATATTTTAGATAGGAATAATAACTATCGATGAGCCATATTTTAGATAATGTCGTGGGCATATTTTGTCATGTATATATACAAGATTGTCAAACCGACATTATGGCTACTGTCATGATATTACATGCTAAAATTATGGCTACAATTAAGTTGGCCATATCACAAATAGTTATACAAATATATACAGCTGTAACTAAAAGATATTTTCATATTCTAATACACCCCTTAGTCGAAACGGGAGGTTGTCGTACGTTGAGACTATCTTGAAAATCATCAAAGAGTTGCAGAGGAAGTCCCTTTGTAAAAATGTCTGCAATTTGATAGCGTGAGGGAACATGAAGAACTCGAACTTGTCCACGAGCAACTTTTTCACATACGAAATGAATATCCATCTTAATATGTTTAGTACGTTGATGCTGAACAAGATTTCCTGACAAATACACTGCACTAACATTGTCACAATACACTAATGTGGCTTTTGTAACAGGACAATGTAGCTCCAATAATAGATTCCGAATCCAACAAGATTCAGACACGACATTAGCCTCCCCACGATATTCGGCTTCAGCACTTGATCGAGATAACTTAGGTTGACGTTTAGCTGACCAGGAAATTAAATTATCACCAAGATATACACAATAGCCTGAAGTTGATCGCCTGGTGTCTGGACACCTACCCCAGTCCACATCGATGTAGGATATGAGTTTGTTCATTGTAGACGGATATAGATGAAGACCAAACTCTAGATTACCTTTAATGTAACGAATAATTCTTTTTAAGGCATCCATGTGTTGTGTCCTTGGGTCATGCATGAACAAACAAACTTGTTGGACGACATATGAGATATCTGGTCTTGTGATGGTCAAGTATTGCAAAGCTCCAGCAAAACGTTGATATTCAGTCAGGTCATGATATGGATTACCTGATGATGCGCCTAGTTTTGCTTTGGTGTCAACTGGAGTAGCACAAGGTTTGCAAGAAGACATACCAGCCCGATCAATAATTTCTTCTGCATATTTCTTTTGAGAAAGAAATAGACCATGTGAATGTTGGGTGACTGAGATACCCAAGAAATAACTAAGAGGACCTAAGTCCTTCATAGCAAACTCAGAACTAAGTTTGGAAATTATTGATTTCCGGAGAACATCTGAAGAAGCAACAAGAATGATATCGTCGACATATAAGAGGATATAAGCCATTTCCTTTCGACGACAATAAATAAATAAATAAAGCTGGATCACAAATATTATGAGAAAAACCCAATGTTGTCACATAATCAGTAAAGCGCTCATTCCAAACTCGAGGAGATTGCCTTAGTCCATATATAGATTTTTTTTAGCAAACAAACATAATCAGGATGTTGAGAATCTAAAAAACCAAGAGGTTGATGCATGTACACTGGTATATCAAGTATGCCATGAAGAAAGACATTTTTAACATCTAACTGATGAAGAGACCAAGATTTAGACAAAGCAATGTTGAGTACTTTTGCGAATGGTTGCTGGTTTTACAACTGGGCTGAAAGTTTCACTACAATCAAAACCAACTTGTCGAGTCTTACCATCACCTACAAGGCGCGCTTTGTATCTCTCAAATGACCCATCTGACTTTCTTTTGTGCCTGAAAATCCACAAACTTCGAATAACATTAGCGTTAGTCGGACGGGGCACTAAGACCCACGTCTTACTTTCAATAAGAGCATTATATTCGTCTTGCATGGCCAGTTTTCAATTGTGATCTTTTAACGCCTGAATGGGATTGGTAGGCAATGGAGAAATGGAATGTTCAGTAGAAACATTAAGATTAAAAAGTTTTCGAGGCTTGAAAATTCCATGTTGAGCTCTAGTAGTCATTTGAGGTGAGAATTCATGGTTGTGAGGTGGACGGAAGGAAGTGGGATGTTGTGTTGTGGTGCGAGCAGGACTAGGGTTTTGATTAACCACTGAGGTAATGGGATGTGGTGTTATTGGGATGGAAATTTGATCTACAGAGGATTTATCGGGCTGATTTGGTGTAGTGTAATCAGCATGCAGAGAGACAACTCAGATTGGAGAATGGGCCTGTGGTGTTTGCTGATTTTGGGTTGTGTTTTGTGTTGAGATGTGATCAGACTGGTTGAATATAAGGGGATTGAGGCCTACATCAAGAAATTCATAAGCAGGAGGAGTGTTATGTAGCTTTGAAAAGGAAAATTGTGTTCATCAAACATAACATGCCTGGAAACAATGATCTTACGACTCGATAAATCATAACACATGTATCCCCTGTGATTAGATGGATATCCCAAGAATACGCATGGTGTTGAACGAGCTTGTAATTTATTTCTAGAGGTAGAAGGAGTTAATGGATAACATAAACAACCGAAAACTCTAATATCAGAATAAGATGGATCTTGGTTATATAGAATTTTTATAGGAGTGTTATAATCAAGCTTTTTATTTGGGAGAATATTTAGGAGATAAGTAACCATTTGTAATGCATAGTGCCAGAAAGAAGAGGGTAAGGAAGCATGGGCAAGAAGTGTTCGAATAATATTGTTAATAGTACGAATTTTTCGTTTGGCTTTTCCATTTTGTGGAGATGTATAAGGACAAGAAAAAAGAAAATGCATTCCATTTGATTCACAAAATTTATGAAATGGCCTATTATTATATTCCCGCCCATTATCACATTGAAAACATTCGATTTCCCTTTCAAATTGTGTCTTAATATAAGCATGGAATGATAAGAATATGGAATGCACCTCAGACTTATTTGCTACAAGAAAATTCCACAAAAAATTCGTAAAATCATCAAGAAATAAAACATAATAACGATGCCCACCAGAACTAAGAATAGGTGATGTCCAAATATCACTATGTATTATATCAAATGGCAAAATGGTAAAAGACTGAGAATCATAGAAAGGCAATTTAGTTTGTTTACCCAAAACACAAGAATGACAGAAAAAGGTATCCGGAAATTTATTACAATCAATAAAATTGTTTTTCTGTAAAGAGCTTAAAACAGAAGCCCCGAGATGTCCTAAACGATTATGCCATAATTCAGGAGATAAACTGCAAAAGTAGAAGGTGTGGAGGTACCAATGCAAGGTCTCGTGGTAATTAGGTAGAGGGCACCTGAGCTGTTACATCTCATTAACTGCATCTCTGTTTGAAAATCCTTCACAGAAAATCCGAAAGGATCAAACTCAACAGAAACAGAATTATCAAGAGTAAATTTTCGGACAAAAATAAGATTTTTAATGAGTTTAGGGGCATGTAAAATATTATTCAGATTTAAAAGGGGGTGGGGTTTGGATAACGATGTATTTCCTCAACCAACAATTGGAATAGTATGACCACTGCCAACAGTAATATTACAATTTTTGCTCATATTGAAATAAGACGTGAAATTACCTCCATTCGCAGTCATATGGGATGTTGCACCAGTATCCATGTACCACTGATCGTCAGGTGGATTAATAGAAAAAGTGTGCATCGCCGCTTGAATATCAGTTGGAGTAACTGTAGACTGCTGGTTCTGATTTGTGACTACTGCAATATGAGTTTATTGAGGTCTGAGGCCCAATATATCAGGTTGTTTGAATTGTAGCTGATGAGGAGTTTGTTGCCTGACCAATATTGTTGGATAAGGATATGGTGGAGTAGACCAAGCTTGCATCCAAGGGGCCCAGGGAGAAGACCACGGTACTTGTCCTTGGCGATAAGATGGAGGCCAGACTGCTTGTTGATGATGAGGTTGGGTACCTCGGCCACCTCCGCGGCTCTTGCCCCTACCGCTACCACGTCCTCGGCCACTACAGTTAGTGTTGTGGTGGTTGTTATTGCGACTATTGCTCTGATTATGAATAACATTTGTTCCTTGACCAGTGTTGTTGCCAGTATAATTATCATTTGAAGCTATCATGGCAGAATCATCACCACTAATGATGACCTTTTTGGCCCGTGCTGTTTCCTCAAGCACAAGCATTGAACGTGTTTTGTAAAAGAGGGAACGTCGGAGTGACGAATTTGAGAGCCTACATTTGCATAAGCATCGGTGAGACCTGAGACCAATTGAAGGATTAACCTTTGATTTGTTATCGGAGCGCCAACATTAGCTAATTGATCTGCAATAGACTTGGGATGTTGACAATAAGAAGAAGCATCAGGGAAGTTCTTCATCTGCACCCGAGAGAATTCTTGTTCGAGGTAGACTGCTCTTGAGTTTTTATTGTCAGAAAAGATGTCCTTCAATCGATTCCTTGCTAATTCGGCTGTAGCATTTGGTTCGATAATGGTATTGAGTAAATCCGTTGATATAGTACTATATATCCATTATAGAACCACGGCATCAACACGTTTCCATAACTCTAGATCTTCCGCTTGAACATAAATGGCGGCAGCCTTCTCCTTTTCCTCTGTTGGAGAAATGATGTGATCAAGGACTTGGTAGGCTCGTGCATGAATTTTGAAAAGCTCAGCCCACGTAGTGTAATGGCCTTTCTCAATTTCAAGCGTTATTTTAATGAATATATTGATGTTAGAGACAGCAAGAGCAGGATGAGGAAGAGTTTTTGAATCACTCATGATGAGTAACAACGATTGAAGAAGAAGAAAGAAGTAGATGGGTAATGGGTTAGACTCAGAGGAAAAGATTGACCTAGCCTGATACCATGAAAGAAGTATTTGCCGTGCCTATTTTATTATTTTGTCATGTATATATACAAGATTGTCAAACCGACATTATTGCTACTGTCATGAAATTACATGCTAAAATTATGGCTACAATTAAGTTGGCCATATCACAAACAGTTATACAAATATACACAGCTGTAACTAAAAGATATTTTCATATTCTAATTATTGATACAAATTTAATTATTGATACAAATTGATTTGTAAGTTTTTATGCTTAGAGAAACTCTAAAATTCTAGTCCAGTTTTAGTGTTTGATAGTGAGTTAGTGTCGGAAATATTGGTGGAAGAGTTGTGGTTTTTGTTTAGTGTATTCATGTTTATGTTTGGGTGGTTCTGAGATCGTTAAGTTTGGATTTTTAGCTGAGAAAATGGTGTTTATTGAAAATATGTTAGATTAGTCATTTATAGAAGATGACGGGGGACAATGTAGTTCAAAGCTTTGTTATAGAATATGGTATGCGAGGTGTTACCGCACGCTCTCCAACAAATTAGGGCACATTTTTTTCATGTATGTGTATATATATGATAATCTATAAAAAAAAATAAACAAAACAACTATAATTTTATATTTGAATTTTAATAATTTTAAATAGAAAAGATTAGAAAATATTATATATTTAAAAAACTTTTAATTATTATATTGAATAAGTAACATAAATTTTAGAATCACTAATATAGAAAACATGTTAATAATAAATATTTGTACACTATTGGGATTAGCTCTTTTTAGATTTCATTAAAGTTAATTAATTTAAATATGCAAACTAATTTTTTTTGACAATATATACAATATTATATCATCCAAGTAATGATTCAATTTTAGGTAATTAATTGATTTTAAATTATATCTATTTTTAATGTATATATATATATATGAAACAAATCAATTTAAATATAAAATGAATTGAATAATGGGTTCATACAATAATACAAATCTAAAGAAGTTTACATATAAATTAGTTTTTACGTGATTATTATTTATCAATGTTATATCTTTTTTTATTATAAAATAATATATTAAAATTACCTGTATAACTTATTTCTTTTAGAAAATGTTGACTATGAAAATGTTATTAGTGAGTTTGCTTCAAAAAATGCTACAATATCAATTTTCAGATAATTTATGTAATCTATGTAATTGTTTTATTTCTTTACAATTTTCAGTTACTTTTTTTATGTAATAAAATTATTTTATGCATTTTAATTGTTATGTATCTTTTTTTTTACAATTGTCAATTAATTTTTATTATTTCATCAACTTTTTTTATAGTTATTAGGGTACTTTTTTAATTATATACAGGGCACTCTAAATCTCACACCCGGCTCTGATAAAATCATTGGCACCAGTAAAAGTGACATAATATTGGATTTCTTTTCTTTATTTTTCAGCCCACATGTTTTTACCAATTTTATTAGTAAAAGAGGAATGAAAGTATATCCCCCATTTTCGTAGTGTATTAGGATGCTGCTCCCGGTTCATTTTATCTTTGCTTAATTAATTGATGCAGGACAAGAATAAAAACAACAAAGATAGATAGTCGTGGATTAACCGCAGAAAACAATTACTATCCCTAGGATACATTAGGAAGGTAATTATATATTAACATAAAAAAATATATATATATATATATATATATATATATATATATATTATATTCTGTGCTTCTTTCTTCTCTTAGTGGAGTTTCAGGCAGAATGTTTGGAGAGTAAGTGTATTGCATGTCAAGAAAACTTGATGAGTCGTTGGTGTTGTTTTTCATACTCGGTGGTTAAAAATGCTGTCAGCCAAAATTTAGCGAAACACTTTGTTGATTCATCTACCCCATTGATGTTATGTTTGCAATTATTAATCGCTCTATCTGCGACATTCTTGATTTTAATATTAAAGCACTGAAAAGATTATGCTCCAAGCAATTGCTCCATGGGTGGTTCATATAAAAGTTTATGTGAATTCACATTTCATGGTTTATTTTTCTTAGTTCTCACATCCCCCGGACATTTTCAATCTAAAATCATGTTATTATCACATTGTCCTTTACTAGGGATACAGATACTGATTCTATATTCCTTTTTTGGTTATGAATATACGAAGGTCATGCTTGGCACGAAGGTCTTGTTAGAAAATGAAAAGTTTAAGACATATTTTATATATGTTCTTGATGTAATTTCCGGAAACTAACTATTGGAGGTTGTTCCTTGTTATGAGGACTTAAACTTTCATATTTGGATCTAAGATATTTTCTTAGTGTAATTCATAAAGAAATTGAGTTGAAGTTGCTTGTTTGAAATAGGTTATGTGGGGTTTGTCCCACATTGAATTTGTAAAGAAAGGATAATAAGTTTATATAGCATCTTGTGTTAGTGTTGTTTACAACTACTAGTATAAGTAGAATGCTTATGTCACATGATGCTATTGAGTACTTTATATCTTTTAATTATAAATTTATTTGATTTATTTATATTGATTATATAATATTAATATTAAATATATTGAGTAAGGATTATTTAAATAATCAGACTCTATATATATATTGTAATATTAATATTACTTAATCTGAATAATATAAGTAACAAATAAAACCCATATGTGCACATCTAATTGAGGAGAGCATCTAGCTTGTGTGCCTCGCTTGTACCTTGCATAATTAAAAAATAAATTTATCTGCAAATAATTCTCGATGTGAAAACACAGAGACAAAGGGATGATCTTTGAATAGGAAAAAGAGTGGATCTGCTGGGTCCCCAAATGAATTGGCTTATTCAAAAAAAGCCTAGGTTGTCGGGCAAATTGAGGTGTGCCTCTAACTTGTACCTTGCATAGTTAAAAATAAATTGCATAGGTTGTCGGGCAAATTGAGGTGTGCCTCTTTCTTCTACCTCGCATATATAAAGTGCATAGGTTTTTTGGGTGAATTGAGGTGCTAGTCGTTGTTGAGTGCTACGTATTTGTGGACGAAGTACTCTGTGCTGTTTTATCCTAGAAGTGATATTGCTGCAACCCAACACAGCGTAGTGGGGCAATAATCTCTTCAAGAACAGTCAAGACTTCTTGCAAGGCTTGGCGACTCAGCAGTTGTTTGGTTCTATCAGTGTATGCGTAAAGTTTCTGTTAGAGCTAAGTATTCTATCTTTTCTCTTGTCATTACAGTTACTAATTTATATGACTTGTTTTACCTTCATGCTTTATTTTGTTAATTGGTTAAATCTGCACGTTCTTGTTAAATTATTTATATAACTGTCCCATTGTTGTGTGTAGTTTTTAATTACGCCCCAACAATCTTGAAGAGATTATCTGTGTTATATATTATTAATTAACAAGATAGTTAACGAAACTGAAACTCCTGTTGTTGGTGCTACTAGTTCTGGGTCTGGGGTTACTGCTACTGCCATTGATTGGGCTACGTACCATTTCCCACAACCTATTGATCTGTCTGGTATGCCTGATAAGTTCAGCGGTGGGGCTGGCTTTTCTCGTTGGCAGAAAAGATGAAGTTGTGGTTAACGGTTAAGGGTCTATGGCCGGTGGTGTAGTATGATCATCCTGTTGTGAATCAAGAGCAGGCTGACTCTGTTAAGGTCTATGCTTTGTGGGCTGAAAAGGATGGAGTGGCAAGGGCTGCTATTTTGGCAGCTTTAGCGAACACTATGTTCGATGTTTATTCATCGGATGCCTTCACTGCTAAGCTCTTATGGGAGAAGCTGGATCAAATCCACAATACTGACTCTCAAGGTCTAGAAAAGTATAGTGTGGCAAGGTTCATTGATTTTAAACTGGTGGATACTAAATCCATGACGGAGCAAGTGCATGAATTTGAGATGTTGGTACATGCTTTGAAGGAGTCTGGAATGGACCTTCCTGAGAAGTTTCAGGTTATGTCGGTGATTGAAAAGTTCCCAAAGTCTTGGCAAGAGTTTGCTCTCTCCCTGAAAAGACAGAAAGGAGAGATCACCTGGACTAACCTGATGTTGGACATCTCTGTGCAGGAACAACACAAGTCTAAACAGGGACATGTGATGCCTGCTGAACATGGGAGTTCGAAGGTGAACGTAATGACTGTAGGACAGAAAAAAAAGTCTGTCACTAAGAAGGAGAATAACAAGCCTAAAACTGACAAGAACAAGGCTAAGAAACTGGTGTATTTTTTGGCAAAGGTTCCTTGTCTGATAGATTATTTTTAATAAATGTGGAGCCTGTTTTGGGCAGTTTTATTAATGATAATGTTATTCCTTCTGTGAATTGTGTTGAATCATCTGACTTATGGCACTCACGTCTTGGTCATCTAAATTTTGGTGTTATAAAAAATATGATGAATTTAGAGTTGATTCCAAAGTATGCCATTGAAAAGAAATCTAAATATCAAGTATGTGTGACTGCTAAACTAAATAGGAAACCCTTTCATAATGTTGTTAGGGATTCAGAAGTGTTAGAATTAGTACACACAGACATATGTGAATTCGGTGCTGTTTTGACTAAAGATAATAAAAGATATTTCATTACCTTTATAGACGATTGTAGTAGATACTGCTATGTTTATTTACTTAAACATAAAGATGAAGCACTAGATAAATTCATTATGTATAAAAATGAAGTTGAAACACAAATTGGCAAAGTACTTAAACGTTTGAGGTCGGATAGAGGTGTAGAGTATACGGGTACGTCATTTAATGAATTTTGCAGAAGCAATGGTATAGTTCATGAAGTGACTCCCCCATACACTCTTGAGTCTAATGGGGTGACAGAATGAAAGAACAGAACATTTAAAGATATGATTAACAGTATGCTAATTAATTCTGGGTTGCCTAAGTACATGTGGGGAGAGGCTCTGAATACGGCTTGCCATATTTTGAACAGAGTCCCTCTAAAATATATGGAAAAGATACCTTATGAATTATGGAAAGACAGAAAGGCTAGTTTAAAGTATCTTCGTGTGTGGGGCTGTCTTGCAAAGGTACTTGTCCCTGAACACAAGAAAAAGAAACTGGGGCCAAAAATTATTGATTGCATCTTTCTGGGCTATATTGAAACCACTACCGCTATGAGATTTTTAGTGTTAAAATCTGACATAGATGGGATAGTGGCCAACACTATAGTTGAGTTTCGTGATGCAACATTCTTTGAGAATGTGTCCCCTATGAAGACTGGTATACCTCAGGGTATTTCTGATGATGGTCCCACTCGCACATCGAGTTTCATTCCTGATCATGTGGAAAGGATGACAAATATGGGGGTGGATCCTACTAGTAGCTCTACTCCTAACGAAGTAGAGGAACCTAGAAGGAGTAAGTGTGCAAAGGTGGTCAAGGACTTTGGAAGTGATTTTATCACTTATAATGTCGAGGACGAACCTTTAACTTTTCGATAGGCCATGGATTCTGCGGAGTCAAGGCACTGGAAAGGCGATGTAAAGAGTGAGATCGACTCTATCCTTTCTCACGGAACATGGGAGTTGGTCGATCTCCCTCCTAGGTGTACTACTATAGGATGTAAATGGATTTTCAAAAGAAAGATGAACCAGGATGGCTCAATAGATAAGTATAAGGCTAGGCTGGTAGTTAAGGGTTTTAGGCAAATAGAAGGAATTGACTATTTTGACACATACTCTCCTGTTGCAAGAATGACAACAATTCGAATGCTTATAGCATTGGCTTCCGTACATGGTCTTATCATCCATCAAATGGATGTAAAGACAACTTTTCTTCATGGTGATCTTGAAGAAGAGATTTATATGGATCAGCCTGAGGGATTTGTTGCTTTAGCAACGAGAGGAAAGTTTGTAAATTAGTCAAATCTATCTATGACTTGAAACAAGCTCCTAGAGACTGGCATAAAAAGTTTGATGAAACTGTTTTGACTTCTGAATTTTGGGTTAATAAAAGTGACAAGTGTGTCTACTATAAGGTTAAAGAAAATGAAAAAGTAATTTTGTGCCTATATGTGGATGACATATTGTTGTTTGGAACCAATATTGAGATTATTAATGAGACAAAAAGTTTCTTGAAAAGACACTTTGAAATGAAGGATATGGGTGCTGCTAATGTGATTCTTGGTATCAAGCTGACTCAGTCAGCTGATGGAATAACCTTGTCACAATCTCATTATATAGAAAAATCTATACTTGAGAAATATGGTTATTCAAATTGTAGAATCACAAGCATGCCATATGATTCAAAAGTTGCTCTTATCAAGAATAAGTCAGGAGTACCTGTGTCTCAGTTAAGGTATTCTCAGATTATTGGGAGTTTGCAATAACTTGCTAATGGTACTAGACCAGATATTTCATATTATGTGTCTAAGTTAGCTAGATATACAAGTTGTCCAAACAAGACTCATTGGGATGCTCTTGATAGAGTGCTTATATATCTAAAAGGCACCATCTACCTTGGTTTGTACTATAGGAGGTTTCCTGGAGTGCTAAAAGGATATAGTGATGAAAGTTGGATAGCTAAGAAATCTGGTTCCAATGGTGTGACTGGATATGTGTTTACCCTTGCGGGTGGAGCTATATCCTAGAAGTCTGCTAGATAGACTATTGTAACTCGGTCTACTTTTGAGGCTGAGTTGTGTGTATTAGATGCCACGGGGACGGAGGCTGAATGGTTGCATGGACTTATGTCTGTAATTCCTGTAGTAAGTCAACCGCTTCCTGCTCTTAATGTTCATTGTGATAGTCGTACAACTATCGATAAGATAAACAGTAAGAAGTATAATGTGAAAACCAAAAGACACGTCCAAGTTAGACTAAAGTCTATAAGGTGTTTGGTGTCTGACAGGATCATTGCTATTGAGTTTATTGGAACTCAAGACAACCTGGCTGATCCTTTGACTAAGGGACTTGAGCATGCTGTTGTCCTTAAGTCGAGGTTAGGGATGGGACTGACAACCCAATTTTGAGTCATCAACAGTGGGAACCCAATACACCTGAGAGGAGATCCCTCGAAGTGTATTCAATGTGGTAATAACAAGTTATGAGGGTGATTTGGTAGTACCTCTATTATAGTTATATAAATACTCACATATCTGAGTCTTTCCCCTGTAAACCTCAAGAGGTACTGTAACTGCTAGTTAGCAAGAGTTTTAAGAACTCTGAATGGGGTCAAGTCGTGAGACGAGATGTTGGCAGTTAGAGGATAGGGTTATTCCTCGAAGCATTCGACGAACAGGATCGAGACATGACCATTAACGTCTCAAAGCCGTAGATTAGCACCATAGCCTTTGACTTGTCGTCATCTATGGAGTGTGGTTACACAAAAACGGATAAAGATTCAAGGTGAAATATTCCATCTATATCCGGTAGCCATCGAAGTAGAGGACTTAGGAGGGTTCAAACCTTGACGGGTACCAACTCTGAAAAACAAGTCATGAGTAGAACCTGATATGCATTTCTGTATGGATTTGTGGGAGATTGTTAGAAAATGAAGAGTTTAAGACATATTTTATATATGTTCTTGATGTAATTTCCGGAAACTAACTATTGGAGGTTGTTCCTTGCTATGAGGACTTAAACTTTCATGTTTGGATCTAAGACATTTTCTTAGTGTAATCCATAAAGAAATTGAGTTGAAGTTGCTTATTTGAAATGGGTTATGTGGGGTTTGTCCCACATTGAATTTGTAAAGGAAGGATAATAAGTTTATATAGCATCTTGTGTTAGTATTGTTTACAACTACTAGTGTAAGTAGAATGCTTATGTCACATGATGCTATTGAGTATTTTATATCTTTTAATTGCAAATTTATTTGATTTATTTATATTGATTATTTAATATTAATATTAAATATATTGAGTAAGGATTATTTAAATAATCAGACTCTATATATATATATATATATATATATATATATATATATATATTATAATATTAATATTACTTAATCTGAATAATATAAGTAACAAATAAAACTCATCTTGCAAAACTCTATTTTCTTTGTAAAACTCTACATCCCACATCGAGTAGAATAAGAGAAGAGCAACTCAAGATGCCTATATATTGAGGCGTGCACATCTAATTGAGGAGAGCATCTAGCTTGTGTGCCTCTTGCTTGTACCTTGCATAATTAAAAAATAAATTGCATATGTTGTCGGGCAAATTGAGGTGTGCCTCTAGCTTGTGTGCCTCTTACTTGTACCTTGCATAGTTAAAAATAAATTGCATAGGTTGGGCAAATTGAGGTGTGCCTCTTTCTCCTACCTCGCATATATAAAGTGCATAGGATTTTTGGGCGAACTGAGGTGCTAGTCGCTGTTGAGTGCTACGTATTTATGGATGAAGTACTCTATGTTGTTTTATCTTGGAAGTGATATTGATGCAACCCAACACAGCGTAATGGGACAATAATCTCTTCAAGAACAGTCAAGACTTCTTGCAAGGTTTGGCGACTCAGCAGTTGTTTGGTTCTATCAGTGTATGCGTAAAGCTTCTGTTAGAGCTAAATATTCTATATTTTCTCTTGTCCTTATAGTTACTAATTTATATGTCTTGTTTTACCTTCGTGCTTTGTTTTGTTAATTGGTTAAATCTGCATGTTCTTGTTAAATTATTTGTATAACTGTCTCATTGTTGTGTGTAGTTTTTAATTACGCCCCAACAGCTCTAGTGTATACTTGTTATTTGCTTGATTGGGAGTTCGAAGCTCGGAAACATACTCTTTTCTAAATAAAACTGCAATGTTGCATACATTAGGACCTTCCACAGACCACACATGTATTGCTTATGTCGAGCCTTGTGCTCTGGGTAACTGGGTTATTAAAATGCTTAACATAGTTATTAGCTATGATATAATAGAAGTATATTATCTTAGAATTTTTAACTATAGGCATATGTGATTGGTACTAATCTAAAAACGTCTTCGACATTCCTACAGTACATCACTGCCAATGTTTGTAAAGTTGACACTTAAAAGATATGTCATAATAAGTTCAGATTTTGAATGAATCTTTCATGTGTTTTTCAGTCCACCAAAAGGCATTTATTCTCAAACATCGATCACATGGATACTGGTTTAAATGAGGCTGCGAAACTTACCGATGCCACATGAGGGGAGGTGGGAACAATTAGAGAGTTTGTACTTTCATTTATTTACATATTTTAGTGTTATATGCTGCTTTTCCTAAATCTCCAAAATACTATAGGTATCTGAACTTGTTGGAAAAACAATATGTATATTTGCAGTAGAAACAAGAGAGAATGTATTCGTGTCTAAGTCTTGGCTTTATTCACAAAGAAACTGATTACATATATAGAAAAACAGAAAACGCGTAAACACCTAAAAACTAGGAATGGAAACAAATGATTGTCAATCACAACTCATGACAGAACAATGCCAAACAAATTACTAAAAATACTCCACATGCTGTTGACTTCTTTAACCAGCAGATCACAAGATATTGCAGAGCTTTATTAGTGCCAATTTACCAAGATTAGACGACAACCAAATTTAGATTAATTATCCAACAAATCTCCCCTTAATCGAAATTTGATTGAACTGCAGTCTTCACACCCAATAGTTTCCTCATCTTCTCAAATTTAGCAGTGGTAAGAGCCTTTGTAAGACAGTCTGCTCATTGCTCATTTGTGCTCACGTGCTTAACTAAAATCTCACCCTTTGAAACACATTCACGTATAAAATGATAACGAATGTCAATGTGTTTACTCCTACCATGAAAAACTGGGTTCTTTGCTAAGTCAATAGCTGACTTATTGTCGATATAGATTGTCACAGGTTCCACATCTTTACCAGTTATCTGAGTAAGCAGATTCCGCAGCCATATCGCTTGACAGGCTGCTGCAGTGGCAGCCATGAATTCCGCCTCACAGGAAGAAAGAGCAACACACCTCTGTTTCTGAGATACCCAAGTCACTAAACTCTCATTCAAATCAAATGCCATGCCTCCAGTGCTCTTTCGGTCATCAACATGTCCAGCCAAATCGCTATCCGAGTATCCTGTTAATATGTTATTTTGATTATCTCTTGCGTAAACCAAACCAAGATCGATTGTCCCTTTCACATATCTGAGAATGCGTTTTGCAGCATTCTGATGCAACAACGTAGGGTGTTCCATAAACCTGTTGACAATGCCAATGGAATAGGCCAGGTCTGGTCTTGTGTGTACAAGATATCGTAACCCTCTAATGATACTTTTAAACTCAGTAGCATCAACTGGTACACCCCTTTCATCTTTGTGCAACACCTCCTTGGGATCCATAGGATACTTCGTAGGATTACAGTCACTCATACCCGCCTTCTCAAGGATCTTTTTTGCATACCCAGATTGTTTTAGCTGAATGTATCCCTTTCCTTGCTCAACCTCGATGCCCAGATAGTACGATAACTTGCCCAGATCACTCATATCGAATTTGCTAGCCATTTGCTTCTTAAAATCTTGAATGATACGTATGTTCGTACCAGTTATTAGCAGGTCATCTACGTACACCCCGACTATCAGAACATCATCTCCCATCTTCTTAGTGTACACAGCTTGATCATAAGGACACCTGACAAACCCAATGTCCAAGAGACATTTATTTAGCTTCGAGTACCACGCCCGTGGTGCTTGTTTAAGATCGTATAGAGCCTTCAAGAGTTTATATACAAGATGTTCTTTACCACGTTTAACAAAGCCTTCAGGTTGGGTGACATACACTTCTTCTTGGATCTCACCATTCAAAAAGGCAGTTTTAACATCTAAATGATGTACCTCCCAGCAATTTTTCGCAGCTAATGCAAGAAGTAACCGTATGGTTTCAATACGAGTAACGGGAGCAAATACTTCCTCAAAATCCACCCCTTGCTTCTGAACATACCCTTTTGCAACGAATCTGGCTTTATGTTTGATGATTTCGCCACTTGCATCTCGTTTAATTTTATAAACCCATTTCAAGCCAATTGCTTTGCGACCAGGTGGCAGTGAGGTAAGTTCCCAAGTGTTATTTTTTTCAACTGCTTCCATCTCGAGTTTCATTGCTCTTCTCCATTCACTTCCTTTTGCAGCTTGACTAAAATTTATTGGCTCGTCAATTCCCATGATCATTAGTTCTTCGTCTAGCATTTCCACTGGTTCAGTGACTTCATAAATTTCCTTGAGAGATCGATAATGCCTTGGATGACTTTCATCTTCGTTGCTTGATATTGAGTCAGTGGTACTAACTGAGTTGCTCGATTCTGATATGTTGCCAAAATCCCCTGTGTTTGTGCTTCGGGGAGTAGACACTGGAGTATGCACATCTTCATAATTTTCTCCTTCCTCAAAACTTTCTTCTGGCTCTCCTGTATTAGCATTGAGCAGCACAAAACTTTTTGAAGATATAGTTTGTGCAGTACTTTCTTGACTCCAGTCCCACGATTCACTTTCTTCAAATACCACATCTCGACTGATGCATATTGATTTAGAGTCTGGGTCGTATAGTCTATATGCTTTGGTACCCGATTCCTTCCCGAGATAAACTACTTGCTTGCTTCTGTTATCCAGCTTTGTCAATTTTTCAGTTGGCACTCGCATGTGTGCTAGGCATCCAAAAACACGTAGGTCTTCAAGATTTGGTTTATTTCCAAACCATGCCTCATAAGGTGTTATACCAGTGACTGCTCGAGTGGGGAGCCTATTGAGCAAATAAATAGAATGACGTATAGCTTCTCCCCAGAAATTTGTGGGCAAATTTCTTTCCTTTAACAGACTGCGAGCCATTTCTATCATGGTTCTGTTCCTCCGCTCAACCACACCGTTTTGTTGTGGTGAGTAGGGCACAGTAAATTGGCATCCAATGCCAGCCTCTTCACAATATTGCAGAAATTCTTTTGATACAAATTCACCACCTCTGTCAGTTCTAAAGATTGTTATTCCCTTTTCTGACTTTTTCTCTACCAATGCATGAAATTTTTTGAAAGCCTCAAAGGTATCACTTTTATTCTTCAGCAGATAAAACCACATAAACCGACTATAGTCATCAACAAGTAAAAATATGTACCTATTTCCGCCTGGAGTGATAGGATTGATGGGGCCACATAGATCACCATGAATCAATTCTAATGGCCTTGTAGAGAAAAACTTTGCTTGCTGAGGAAATCCTTTTCTTGTCTGCTTGGCCATTAAACACCCTGTACAAACACCCTTTGGCTGACAGATCTTTGGAAGTCCATGTACCATGTTTGCTGTTGACATCATCGTCATTGCATTGAAATTCACGTGACCGAGACGTGAATGCCATAACCAGTTGTTTTCATCTCCTTTTACCAGTAAGCACTTTCCTTCACTGTTGTGGAGGATCACTTTGTACAGCCTATTCGTCGAACGCTTAACTTTCATAATGAGTTCCCCTTTACTGTCACGAACCCAAAGAAGAACACCACTAAGAGTTATTACATATCCTTCTTCCGAAAGTTGTCCGAGACTTATAATGTTGCTGCATAACGAAGGAATATAATAAACATCGACAAGGGTCCTGCTTTCACCATTTTTACATTGTAACTCAATTGAACCTCTCCCCTTTATCTCCACCATCGAACCATCTCCAAACTTGACTTTTCCTGTCACACTTTCGTCCAGTATGCTGAATTTTGAGCGATGTCCGGTCATGTGATTGCTAGCACCGTTATCAAGGTACCACAAGTTTGAAACCATAGCATTTGAATTGTCTCTTGGGCTCAATTTTGGCATAACCTTCTCCTCATTGATCAGCATCACAGTGTCTTTGTTTCCTTCACACTTAGCTAAGAGTAATGTTGGTTCATCATCTTGGATATCAACAAGATGAGCCTCTTCCCTTGCCTCCTTCTCTCGCTTGGGTTTTTTACATTCTGCAGCAAAGTGACCAAATGCGTTACAATTAAAACATCTGACTCTACTTTTGTCTCGACCCCACTTGGTGTTATCTTTTCCACGATATCTCTGACTCTGTGATCCTTCTACTGTTTTGTTGCTTCGCCTCTGCCACTCTTCTCTGGTCAATAATAGTTTTCCCTCTTCCTTTTCTTTCTTGATCCATTCTTCTTCAGTAAGAAGTAGTTGGTTCTTGCCACTTTCAGTCTGACCTCGTAATCTTTCTTCGTGAGCCTTCAAGGAACCAATGGTTTCTTCTACTGTCATAGTCTCAAGATTTCCAAACTGTTCGATAGTAGAAGCAATCTGTAAGAATTTACCAGGAACAGCACGTAAAATTTTCTTCACCACATACGATTCGTCAATACTTTCTCCAAGGGCCCGTATATTTGCAACAAGCCCATTCAGTTTTAAATAGAACTCATCCAACGAGTCTGTCTCCTTAATGTTCAATGACTCAAAATCCGCCTTGAGTGTTTGAACTCTCGCCCTCTTAGCACGATCAGCGCCTTGGCACATAGTTTTTGCAGCCTCCCAGGCTTCTTTTGCAGTCTTTTTCTCTGCTACAGAAAGCAAGATATCATCAGGAATGCCTTGGTATATTGCAGCCAAAGCTATCTTATCGGTCCTGTCATCAACTGTGTTTTTCGAATCACTTGATTCAATCGCTTTCCAAATGGCATGCGCTTGCATGTATACCTTCATCTTTAAGGCCCATGCTGTATAATTTTCCTTAGTCAGCATAGGATAACTGAGACTCAACGATCCATCCTTATTCTTCCCTATTTCTGTCATAGTGTTTCTGGGCATATACTTTGGCATACACCAAAACGTCTAAGGCTCTGATACCAGATTGTTGGAAAAACAATATGTATATATGCAGTAGAAACAAGAGAGAATGTATTCGTGTCTAAGTCTTGGCTTTATTCACAAAGAAACTGATTACATATATAGAAAAACAGAAAACACGTAAACACCTAAAAACTAGAAATGGAAACAAATGATTGTCAATCACAACTCATGACAGAACAATGCCAAATAAATTACTAAAAATACTCCACATGCTGTTGACTTCTTTAACCAGCAGATCACAAGATATTGCAGAGCTTTATTAGTGCCAATTTACCAAGATTAGACGACAACCAAATTTAGATTAATTATCCAACAGAACTTAGAGGAGATCTGAAAGTAGTTGGTGGAGATGTTCAATCAGTGCGCCGTGCAGTTCAAATCATGATTTCCTTGCTTATATATACATGTGTGTATAGCTAATTTGAAGCTCGCAACAGTTTTTTCACATAATATTCGTCCTTGTATGTGTGTGTAACTGAATAATTTGAGGTTTTACTTAGGGTTTTACTGAAATATGTTATTGTATGTGATATGGGTAAAAATAGCCCTGAAAAAGTAATAAATACAGCATTTATTATTAGACCTGATATGGTCCAAAAGCTTGGGCCCCAGAAACGAACTAGGAAAATAAATCCTAGGATCAACTGGATTTGTAAGTCCGGCCCACAAAGCTCTGTTAGAGTCATAGGCTAATTAAGCCTTTGCCATTAATTAATTTCGTAATTAATTAATAAAAGCTCAGTAAAGGCCCAATAAGCCTATTGAAGGCCCAAATCCTAAAAGGATCTAGCAGCCCAAACATGGGAAGAGACCCACGAGGCCCCTCATCTATGGATATCCTATCACAAGGATAAGACTACACCTATCAGAGTCTAACAAGAACTCTCAGTCCTAAGAGGTTGCAACAACCTCATATCACTAGGAGACTTGGCCCCCAAGTCTCCTAACTCTAGTTTAATTCCAAGGCCCTCATGTGCCTATATAAAGGGCCTAACCCCTCAACATTAGAACGACGTTTTTGGCTTGATTCTCATACGAACTGAGATACGTAGGCAGTTAACGAGGATCCGAGATAGTCACGAAACGTTAACGCAGTCATAAAAGCTTGAAGCTCTCTCTCAAACCCTAGCAGTAATTACACATTAAATTCATCTGATTTTGATCCGCAATATTTGGCGCCGTCTGTGGGAAACGAATAACAACCATGGCAAGAACACGAAGTACTGCAAGTACCCTTGAAGGAGAGATCCCTGACACCGCTGCCAACACCATTGTTCCCCCTATTACAAGTCAGGAGCAACAAGCTGTTGTTCCAACCACCTCCATTGAAGACCCTGAAGCAAGCACTCGGCGTGCTGGACCCCTTAGCATCGTCGTTCATCCTTCCAACCCCGAAGTCTCAATTCATGCTTCAACTCCTCCACTCCAGGTAATTCCACCCCTTCATACAACTTTTGTTGCTCCTCCTACTATGCAGGTCTCGTCTGCTATAACACCTGACCCTCGTTATGGGCTCCCAAGGAACTACGACCCCCCTTATGAGCAAGGGCTGTTGCCCCACTATACCTCACAACGAAGAAGTCGGGACTTCTCTGGACCTTACTCAACTAATGACGAGAGGTCGTCTGACGAAGATGTTAACCCACGAAGGAGGCGACTTGGTAAGGAGCCCCTTGGAGGGAGGAGTACCCAGCCCCGAGGGCCTCAAAGTAATGACTCCCTGAACCTTCAGGAAAGAATACGCGCTCATGAAGCCGAAGCTCAACGACTAAGGAAAGACCTGGAGAAGGCATTGACAAGGCGACAGCGCCCTAGAGTGGAGGGTGCTGGAGAGTTGAGGAGAAACACCTCTGTAATAGATTTGGATGAGCCCCCGAGGCAAATAAGGACAAGTCATGTTAGGGCTGATCCCCAAGACTTATTGCCGCTTGGAGATCCTGATGATCCCACACCCCCCTTCACAGAGAATATTATGAATGAAAAGATATCAAGGAAGTTTAAGATGCCGACAATCAGGGCCTATGATGGAACGGGAGATCCCTCAAATCATGTTCTCACGTTCTCTAATGCAATGTTGTTGCAGCCTGTAAACGATGCCATCAAGTGTAGGGCGTTTCCCCAAACCCTGAGTGGCATGGCTCAACGGTGGTTCAGTCGTCTACCACAAAACTCTGTTGGGTCATTCAAGGATCTGAGCAGGGCCTTCATTGGTCAATTCATTAGCAGCAAGACTCATGAAAAGAGCTCAGCTTCGCTAATGAACATGCACCAGGGGAAGAACGAATCCTTGAGGGATTACATGAATAGGTTCACAAAGGAAGCCTTGAAGGTTCCTGATCTAGATCAGAAGGTAGCTATGATAGCCTTGCAGCAAGGGACTTCTGACAAAAATTTCAGGAGATCGTTAGCCAAGAGGGCCCCTGAAACTATGAATAAGCTCCAAGAGAGAGCAGGAAAGTATATCAAGGCTGAGGAAAGTATGAGGAAAGCTCAAGGGTTTCAGACCTCGAACGCCTATTCTAAAAAACGATCCAGCGATACCGAGTACACTGTTGATACCAAGTATGCGAAGAATGGTGACGCCAATGACTCCAAGAAGAAAGGAGGTGCCAGGTTTACCGAGTATGCAAGGCTAAACACCGCCCGTAGCCAGATACTAATGGACATTGAGAAGGGTAAAGATCTTCGATGGCCGAAGCCACTGAGGACTGATCCTGAAAAGAGAAATAAGAGCGCATACTGCCGGTTCCATAGGGATGTGGGACACGACACTGACGACTGTCGTCAGTTGAAAGACGAGATCGAATTTCTGATTAGAAGAGGGAAGTTGGAAAAATACACCAAGGATGGTGCTAGAGACGATAGAAGGAACGACAAACGAAGGGACTCAGACCCCAAGGAAAAAAACAATCAGCCCAGAGGGCCTGTGATTAACGTAATATCAGGAGGGCCGACTGCAGCAGGCAACTCCCGAAACTCCAGGAAGACGTATGCCCGGGAGGTAATGAGCATTGTAGGAGAACCTCCTAAGAGAGCAAGGACTGAGGTCTCGTTGACCTTCGACGACTCCGACCTAGAAGGGGTGAGGTTCCCCCACGATGATCCCTTAGTAATCACCCCCACCATAGGGAATTCTCCTGTGAAAAGAGTCTTGGTAGACAATGGTTCTTCTGTTGACATCCTATTTTATGATGCCTATGTGAAAATGGGATACAGTGATTCACAGCTAACCCCCTCCAACATGCCCATATACGGTTTTAATGGAGTAGAGTCTCGGATCGAGGGGATCATACAACTACCAATGACTATGGGCGAAGAACCTAGAATGTCCACTCAAATGCTGAAATTCTTAGTTATTAAGGCAAGCACTACTTATAATGCAATCCTTGGGAGGACAGGGTTGCATGCCTTCAAAGCAATAGCTTCTACATACCATTTGAAACTCAAGTTCCCGACTAGGAATGGAGTGGGGGAAGAAAGAGGAGATCAGAAGATGGCCAGAAGCTGTTATGTGGCTGCTTTGAAGCCTGACGAGACTGGGGGGCAGGTTCTCCCCATTGAAGACATGGATGTCAGAGATCACGAAGAAAGGAGGGGAAAACCTGCAGAAGACTTGGAGTCCATTCCCGTGGATCCTCAAGATCCTGAAAAAGTGACCTATGTTGGGGCTTCACTCCCAAAGGACCTGAAACAGCAGCTGATTCAATTCTTGCAAAATAACAAAGATGTCTTTGCTTGGACAGCAGCCGACATGCCAGGGATAGACCCCAAACTCATAACGCATCAGTTAAATGTGAATCCTGGGAGGACAACAATCAAGCAGAAGAAGAGAAATTTTACTCCTGAAAGGCAAGAGGCCATTAAAGAAGAAGTAGAGAAGTTGTTGGAAGCTGGATTTATTGAAGAAATCCAATTCCCTGAATGGCTGGCTAACCCTGTGATGGTCAGAAAGAGCAATGGGAAGTGGAGAATGTGTGTGGACTTCACTGATCTAAATGATGCCTGTCCTAAGGATTGTTTCCCCTTACCACGGATAGACACGTTGATAGATGCCACCGCTGGGCACGAGATGCTCAGCTTCATGGATGGCTTCAGTGGCTACAACCAAATTAAAATGCACCCCGAGGACATCCCTAAGGTATCGTTCATTACTGACTTTGGTGTTTTTTGTTATCTGGTTATGGCTTTTGGACTTAAGAATGCAGGAGCCACGTATCAAAGGCTTGTGAATAAAATATTCAAACACCTCATTGGTAAGACCATGGAGGTCTATGTTGATGACATGTTAGTCAAAAGCTTGGACAAGACCGATCATCCTAAGCACCTGAGTGAAGCATTTGAAGTTCTGAGAACCCACAAGATGATGTTGAACCCGGCCAAGTGTGCCTTCGGTGTAGGTTCAGGGAAATTTTTAGGCCTGATGGTCTCTAAAAGGGGCATTGAAGCCAACCCCGACAAGATTCAAGCAATCTTGGAAATGGAGCCTCCCAAGACGGTAAAGGATGTCCAAAAGCTCACAGGAAGAGTAGCAGCCCTGGGACGTTTCATATCCAAATCAGGAGAAAAGTGCCTACCATTCTTCAAGGCCCTCAAGAAGGTCAAAGACTTTGAATGGAACGACGAAAGTCAGGCGGCATTTGGAGCACTGAAGAAGTATATGGCAGAGCCACCCCTGCTTGCAAAACCAAAACCTGAAGAAGTGTTATTCCTATACCTTGCTGTCTCTAGCTCAGCCCTGAGCGCTGTCCTTGTGAGAGAGGAAGCTAAGGTTCAGAAACCCATTTATTATGTAAGCAAGATTCTGCATGGTGCAGAGCTAAATTATTCAAAGATTGAGAAATTTGCCCTGGCGTTGATAATGGCTTCGAGAAAGCTACGTCCATACTTCCATGCGCATGTCATTGAAGTCTTGACAGACCAGCCCTTGAGAAACAAACTGCACAGCCCCAAGGCCAGTGGGAGGCTAATCAAATGGGCTATTGAGCTTGGAGAGTTCGAAATCAAGTATAAGCCTAGAACGGCCATCAAGGCTCAAGCTCTAGCTGACTTCGTGGTTGAATGTACCATTCCCAACCAAGAAGTCGGGGGGCAGGAAGAGGACAAAGAAACTGAAGAAACTGAAAAAAAGGAGGCACTCAAAGAATACTGGCTACTCTTTTTTGACGGGGCTTCAAAAATGAAAACCAGTGGAGCTGGCCTAGTTGTGCAAAGCCCAGATGGGTTTATTGTTGAATATGCGATCAAGTTGGATTTCCCCACTACAAACAACGAAGCAGAGTATGAAGTTTTGATAGCTGGACTTGGTCTGGCCAGAACCCTGAGGGTGAACAAATTAAAGGTATGTGGTGATTCAAGGTTAGTGATCTCCCAAGTAAATGGGGAGTTTGAAGCCCGAGAAGAAACTATGGCAAGATACTTGAGAATTGTAAAAGCTCAAGCCACACAGTTTGAAGAATGCCACTTTGAGTACATCCCAAGAGAGGAGAATATGAAGGCTGATGCCTTGTCTAAATTTGCATCATCAGAGAATGAGAGTTACTCTAGCAGTGTCTATTTCCAAGTCTTGAAGACCCCAAGCATTAACGCTAAACTAGTAGCCCCGATTGGGCTGGGAGCATGTTGGATGGATCCCGTCAAGCTCTACTTGGAAACGGGCAAAACACCAACCGACCCCGTGGAGGCACGAAAACTATCAGTAAGGGCCTTAAGGTATGCCCTCATAGAAGGAATACTCTACAAGAAATCATACGTGATACCCTACTTGAAGTGTTTAAGACCCCAGGAAGTTGAAGCTGCCCTAAGGGAAGTTCACGAAGGAGTATGTGGTCAGCACTTAGGAAGTAGAGCTCTTGCTCACAAAGTCATGAGACTGGGATTCTATTGGCCTGAGATGCTTAAAGATGCCAAAACTTATGTTAAGAAGTGCGATCGTTGTCAAAGATTTGCGCCCATCGTTAGACAGCCCCCTGAGATGCTGACGTCCATAAACTCCCCACTTCCCTTCACTATGTGGGGAATGGATATATTAGGGCCGTTTCCCATGGCCAGTGCACAAAGAAAGTTCCTCGTTGTCGCCATTGACTACTTCACTAAATGGATAGAAGCAAAGCCATTGGCCAAGATTGACACTAAGAACATGACTCAGTTCTTCTGGGAGAATGTTATATGCAGATATGGGCTACCCCGAATCCTAGTGACGGACAACGGAACTCAATTCAACAGCAAGGACTTCATGGAATATTGTGGGAATTATAATATTGAACTACGATTTACTTCAGTAGCTCATCCACAGTCAAACGGACAAGCCGAGGTCGCCAACAGAATTATCCTGGATGGACTCAAAAAGAGGATTGAACGCTCCTAGGGGACTTGGGTTGACGAGTTGCTTCCAATCCTATGGGCATACAGAACTACTTGTAGGACTTCAACAGGTGCTACGCCATTCCAACTAGCCTACGGGGCTGAGGCAGTAATTCCCGTCGAAATTGCTCAGACATCACCGAGGATACAAGAGTTTCATGTTGACACAAATGAAGAAGGCATGAAGCTGGCTTTAGACTTAATAGATGAGCTACGCGACGAAGCCAATGCCAGGATAGTGGAAAGCCAGAAGAAAGCTTCGTTCTACTACAACCTTAGAGTCAAGGAAAGGTTCTTCCGCGAAGGAGACTTAGTCCTGCGAAAGATCGAGGCATCTGGAGTTGGTCCCAAGGGCAAACTAGCTCCAAATTGGGAAGGACCATACCAAGTGAAGGAAGTCACAGGACAAGGCGCGTACAAGCTCCAAACCCTTGAAGGGGTCGTGTTAGGTCCCAAGAGTATCGTAGAAGGGGGGGGGGGTTGAATACGATACTCACTAAATTAAAAAAATTCTTTCGAATCTTTTGCGGATATATAATTTAGAGTTCGGTTAGAGGTTCGTGTTTAGGAGTGTTTAGGAGGCTGGCTTACTAATTTTCTGTGTTAGTGAATGAACAATATAGATCTAGAAAATTAGCAAGTAATTTATGCGAGACAGGTTTCGGGGAATAGTACTTTCGTATTAAACCCTGAGGTTGCTACACCCAGTTAATCCCTATTTCAATGTTTGACAGTATTTAATAGTAACTGGAATCAAGCTAACAGTGAGTGTTTTACAATGCCCTAAGAATTTGTGACATGATTAACCGGCTAGATTGTAAAACCCATGAGAAGAAGGTATAGATTTGGCATGGTGACTTCTTCTTCTCCGGCTTCTAAATATCTCACTGCCTCTCTCTGTGGTTGGCTGTGTCTCCACCAACCATATTAAACAAAATGAATAATTCATTTTATTTAATATAATGTAGACTTTTCAAATCAATTAAATTGATTTGCTTCTCAATGCTAAGTCCCGAGTGGCGCCTGCACAGTGGTAGTGGTGTAGGGGCGCCACTTAAATCATGTTGCGCCTTTGTCCTGAGTTGCGCCTTGAATATGTGAGTTGCGCTTGTACACCTACTGCCCTGTAGAGGCGCCACTTACTACCTTAGAATAATTTCCTTTACGCCTTTACTTGCATGTTGCGCCTATACAGTGGTTCCCCTGTATAGGCGTCACTTGCACTTTGCCTTAGCTTTTCTTGCGCCTGGTTGTAGTTATGTTGCGCCTATACACCTGTTCCTCTGTATAGGCGCCACTCACTACTTAGATTCTAAGTATAGCATTTCCTTGTGCCTTGGTTGATTAGTTTAGCCTACACTCTCATTTCCCTGTGTAGGCGCCACTTAATTTTGCCTTAACATTTTCTTGCACCTGAAATGTGTGTTGCGCCTCTCTATTGCTTCAAGAGTATTAATGCCACCATTTGTAGTAATACTTGCCTCAACATATTCTTGAGATGCTTGAAGTAATTACCACTTGGTTTTCACTCTTCTGGCTTGGCTTGATCAACTGATTTTCTACTGATTAAACAAGGTAATTCTTTTCTCGTTGTGCTGACGCTTAGTGCACTGGTCTGGTTCACAAACGACTAACACTGAATCAAATTCCCTTGATTTCTTTTCTGTTTCAGCTGAATAACCCTGGACTGTTGCATTGCTTCGAACACTGACTGTTGATAAACACTGTAACTTCACTGGAATCTTTTCTGGTACTTCAACAACATCTTCATTACTACCACAATCTTGAATACTTCATTCTCTATTCTTCACTGATTGTCAGTGAGTATAACTTCAAGACTGTAGCTGTCTTCTGTAAACTTTGTCTTCACCTTTCTGGATTCTTATGCTTCAAACACTGTCTATCTTCAATTAATGTTGTTACACTGAAATCTTCTTGTGGCACTGCTATACTGAATCTTCAACATATCTGAAACCCTGAAAGTCTTTAAACATTGTTCTTCACTAAGGCATGAACATATAAATGAACTTCTTTCAGTGACTTGTAGTAGACTCCAAAACTTCTTTTAATGTCTTGATTCGCTGTATCTGCCTTATCTTCATGTCTTGCTGATTTCTGTGTAGACGTAGTATTATTTACTTGTCATGTTCTAGTGTTGAGTTATCACGATTACTATACATACAGCTTCGTAATCTCCAACAATCTCCCCTTATTTGATTGTTAAACTTTAGCAAACAAATCACCTAGAGAGGATAACTCAACTAACACCTAGAAAAAGTAATCGTCCTAGACTTGTAAATAATGCTACTGGATTTTCTGGATCAGATAATGCATTTCCAGATTTCTTGTGTGACTGAAATGAATGAAGTTTGTTCCTCTGAAACTGAATTGATATCCAAGTTGTATCATCTTCATTTCTGTCTGTTTGAGCTTTCTCCATTTCAAAATCCTTCAGTTTGAACTTAAAGAACTTATCATGAACAGAGCTTCATAAGAATCAATTCCTGGGTGTGTCTTCAACCAATACTGAACATAGCTCAAATAATGTTCTCCCCTTAAGAATGTGATTCCTTTTCTTATTCTTCTTCTCCCTTTAGAAAATCAATGGAATAGTCATTTCTGTTCTTCCAAGTATAGAAGACAGCTTCTTGATTTTCCCATATATCTGTTGTTTCCCCTCAGGATCAGAAGATAAGATTTTCTTCTTTTTCTTGTCTAAAATCTCTCCCCCTAAGGATATTAACTTCTCCCAAGGATCGAACCCCTTTATCCAAGGATCTCCAGGATTGATCTTCCAGGATCCAGGAACTTACCTTAAGAGTCCAGGATACGAATCCCTTTAGGAGATTAACTCTTAACTCTTCTGAAGGATACGAAGATAAGACTTATTAACTTCACCTTTTTCTCCCTATAAATTCTCCCCCTTAGTTGAGGAATCCTCCAATGGCCCATTTTTAAAGATAGCACGATATTGATTGGTCCACTTTTGAATGGTTTGTTTTCCAAAGAAGGTTCTCGTCTGACGTTGATCGGGAAAAAATATAGTAACTTTTCTTTCAGAAGTAGCAAGTAGCAAGGGTAAGTGTTTGGCTTGTGGTTTCCTCACTTCTACTACGTTTTGTTGGTGTTTACACTTAAGTGTCAAGCACTTAGAAGTGTTTCACTCTTTCTCTCCCTATCTCTCACTCAAGTGTATCTCTCCCTCACTTTCACTCAAGTGTTTCTCTCTCTCACTTTCACTCTGCATTCCAAATTTAGCCTTCTGTACCTGCAAGTGAAATCCGTCAATTCATTTCTATTCTTATCACCTGATTCATCAAAATGAAATGAATCACTATCAAGTGGAGAATTGCCTCGTTGAGGTGTAGTTGATCTATCATGCATAAGCACTGTCTCAGCACCAGACTCAATAGCATTTGCTAAATCACTGTCTAGTGGAGCCTCACCTCTTTGAGATGGGTTATCCCAAGATTTTAAAATCTCTTAGGGAATCCTGCCTTGTTCTATCAAGGAGTTGCCTCACACCTTCTCCATAAACGGGAGGTGGACATTCCTTTTCAGGATCTGGAAATGTTCCTTCCAGGAGGGGCGACGTAGTAGACAATGTAATGAATGGCAAATTAGAGTCTACGTTTCCCACGTAACCCAATGACGGGTGTTTTGTTAACATGCCTATACCTCACACTGTGCACGCTTTGCAATGTGTCCAATTGTTAGGCCCCTAGTATAACTGTTAGGATTGTTAGGTCCCAAAAATTATATAAGGTTCCTAGTATATATCTGTTTAGGCTTACCATCAGCGTGAGTGCCGGTGGTGTGCTTGACTCATTACAAGATGCTCTGGCTGACAAGCGAATTTCAATGGACTCACCCTGTTGAGAGAATGATTCCAGAGACAGTTTTATTGCCTTTTCAGCTCTACATCCTTTTGAGAAGATACAGATGAGCTTACAGTTACCTCAGTTTATATACTTCTTTATTTCGCTGGAGGTAGAGCTGTGGGTGCACTTCCGACTTCATCCTTATTTGCTGCATCAAGTGCAGTTTCTCCCTTATCAACCTCTAAGTAACATAAGTTCCTTATAACTCCAAGGATTAATATATGGAAGTGGATGAATCAGTGTTTGGTATTAAGGCCTGGGTAAGAGATTGATGGGTTTTCAACCTCCTGGCCAGCTTCTGTAGCCACTGGGGGCTAAACGAATAAAATCAATTTAAATGAGATAAAAAGATAATCAGTTTAACATTCCAAAACATATTTTTCATCTCAAGGAGAAGGAAAAATATAAGAAGGAATGGTAAATGATTGCACTTAAGTCCTTTTAATAAAAGAGTTTTGTCAGATCGAAGAATTAATCATTTAAGAGCATGACACCAATAGAAATTTTCCTTAAGATACTTATCTCATAATAAAACGATGGGAGTATCAGTGAAAAAGTCTCTATTTCTTTATGAATTTCTTATAAGTCAAACTTCCCATAATAAAACGCGGGAATTTACAACAAATAAGAAACTCTACTCTTCTACCAAATTTTATCTCAATAAAAATGACTCTTTTCCATTAAACCTAAGCACTGTATGTTTTGAAAACAATTTTGCAAAACATCCTTATCAGATAGAAGATAATGATTTTCCGACTCATAATTCAATTATGATTTACATCATTTTCGTCTGCCTGATAGTATCCCCGACTTTAAATAAAAACATGACAATTGGGATTGAATGAATGCTTAACAATACAGTACTAGGCCTTCAAAGCAACAACCACTGTTTTGGTACTATGAATCAATGTGAAACATACATTGAAACAAGTATTTGAAAACAAATCATTTTACAAGTGATTGATACCTCGAAGTTAAAACTAACTTTCAAAAGAGAGAAAAAGCTTTGTTAGATAAAACATTTAAAACAAGCTTTTGGGAGAGCATAAAATTTCGAGAGAAAAGAAAGATTATCCTTAAGAAAAGTTTTTCAAAAGAGAAGTTTTGAAAAAAAATTCTTAAGTTTTCTTAACTAAAACTGATAGAGAAATGAATGTATCTTTGAATAAAACGTTTTGAAAAAGAAATAGACAAAAATTTCTTTTAAATACATTCAGGATCGTAAACCAGTCAAGGAAAGAAAACTAAATATATTGATACCAATTGTTTCTAAGAATAAAAACTAAGTAAACCCATTAGTATCAATATATCACAATTATATTGTAATAAAATATTATTCAATTATCACAGAGTAATAAAAGATAATAAATATACTACAAATAATTATGCTTCTTATTTATTTTAATTTATTTAAATCATGGAACAGATATTTCACTGTATTGTTATATATCTTCATGATTTAAATAAATCAAAATAAATTAAATACTTATGATGTACTAAACAATTGCCAATCACATGCATTTATATAAACTATACATGACAATTATTCAGTAGAATAATAAGCATATCACAGTTAATTGCACGGAAATATTAACAAAATATCATTTCGAGATATTTATCAATAAATTCAAAATGCAAGGAACTATGCTTCTGTTATTTTATCAAATTAAAATTATGAAACTAATAAACATTGAATTGCTTCAATCCATAATTTTGATAAGATAAAATAAATTCGCTAAATACTAAAATATTCATTGAATTGAATATTAGCATTTAACTTCCTACGCCATATTTAATAATTGTTACTTTGCACATTGTAAGCGTACTCATAACAATTACTAATTGATATACGTAAGCTCGAGGTAATAGTTGAAAAGAAATTCACAAGTACTTTATATAGGGAAAAGATGATACTTGTGATTCTTTTTACAACCCCTCGCAAACAAACTTATTTTTAGAAATATTTTCTAAGTATATAAAATATTGAGCATTTTATACACATAACTTAGAAAATACTTCACCTTCTAATATTAGTGAGTTTTGAAATATGCATTAATTATTTAGAACAAAAATTCTAAATACTGTCACTAACATCAAAAGCATCACAATTATTTGTAATAAAATATATCAGAATATCAGAGCAAAATATCAGAGCAATTAAGCAAGATATCATTGACTAATACTCATCAAATATTTAAAACATACAAATAATTATGCTTCTTACTTATGCTAAGTAATTTAACTACCACTCATGCATATACCAATGTAAGCATGATAATTAAATTAATAGCAAAAAGTATGAGGATCTGGATTTCAAATAAATTCACAAGTCCTTTGGATCGGGAAAAAGTAATACTTGTGAACTCATTTGAGAATTCCTTGCAGATGGGATTTTCAACAAATATGTATATTAATAATATCCCCAAGTTTACTAACCAACTTAGATAAAATAAATTCATCAAGTTATTTAGCAAAACTCTGCAAGTTATTCGACTAAGGACAACTCAAAAGAAATGATACCTGGTGTCCATGAGCTTGTTCCTTCAGTGGTGTGAAGAGTTCAACAGTGTTGCTGGTAATTGACAGCTTCTAGGAATGACTTCCCTGTCTTTCGTACAACCTGCATTATCTATATCTATATAGCCAATTAGGTTAAACCTATTATCTTAAGGGTCCCAGATTCCAGGAAATGGTGATCCCCTAAGATATCTAGCAATTCATAACTTAGCTATAAGATAAGATTCTCTAGTATCCACTTGGAAACTTGCACATAGGCATATCGAGAATTAAGGTATACTTGCACATATATATGTCATTGTGTGTGCCTTGCATTTCTAGAGAGATATATGTATAACAACTCTAATGTAAAATCATTTTTAAGTAATTAACAGTTAGAGAGTCATACCATGTCCTTGACGTTTTGCTTGAGTCCTTACCTCCGTCATAGCAAGGCCTGAGAAGAGAATGATATACAAATTATAATGGATCTGCAACTTCATCTTCCAGCTCACCATTCAGGAGTGCACTTGTTCACATTCATTTGATAGATCTTCATGCTTGAATGTTCCACATGTGCTAGATGTTAGGTCCTAATCGTTGGGTCCCTGAAAATTGTTAGGTCCCCATTGATGAGTCCCAAGAGATCAAGTCTCGTCACTGGCGCTTACTGCTTGATCTTGAAAGTCCCGAAGATTCTGTTTCCATCATCGTCGATACCTTCTGCTTTAAAGTCCTGTAGCAACCAGTTTGGCTTTGCCCCTCATAACAATGCCAAATAGTCATCCAGTATCTGTGAACCCTTACTGTACCAGTTTCAGCTTCGACTTTAGTGGTCTGGGTTCCAGCTTCAGTGTTTTTCTGCCTTTGAACTGATTGAGATCATTTTGCATTGCAATCACCCAATCTGGATCAATCTGTGCTTCTTCAGTATTATTTGGGATACCAATTGATGGGTGATACCAATTGTTAGATACCAATTGTTGATACCAATTGTTCGTTGACAATTGCTTTTTCCCAAATGGTCCCGAAAAATATATGATCATTTCGATTAGCACTCCTAGCCTCTGCACAAGAATCCGGATCATTAAGAACGAGACTCCAGGATTGAACTTGACTTCAAACCTTTTGTCTTGGCAGAAATGTTCTTAATGAAATCCTTTGATCTTCATTGTTGAGCATGACTAGTAGATCCTTCTTCTATTTGCTCCCCTGAGTTGCTGCTAAACATTAATTCCTTCTGCAACCTCAGCTTCTACATCAGTATCTGAATTTGTCAAAGATTCAGAATAGTCGTTCACTTGAATGCTTGGGAGCTTGGTGTAGATATTCATTACATTCAGACTTTTAATCACTTCTGAGTAGCCAAGGAGAATTGTTCCATGAGCCCTAACTTCTTGTCAAGTTACTCAAATAAATCTTCATTAAAAATCAATTCCCTCCAAACACACGAAAGAGCTTCAGTGTTTGCTTCTGGTTGGCCATTAACTCAAATGATGTCTTTTCACGATCTTGTTGAATAAAGCAGCATGTTGTGTTAATTGCTTCAGCTTCAAAATCCCTTTTTCAGTACAGACTTCATTTAGAACTTCACTCGCGAAATGCAGTTCCATTATCTGACTTCAAAGTTCTCACAACTTACCAATTGTTTCCAACTTGATCTTCCTTATTTGATCAATCACCATTGTGACATTTTGTCTGTTGAATGCTTGAACATCACCAATCTGTAATTAGGGTTACCAATTTCAATCACCACTAAGCTTATGACTTTTCTTCAGTGTGATATTTTCATTGACTTCCCTATGTGACATACTTCAAAATGTCCTTCTTGATAGAATTCCATATGAAGCAGTCCTCTCACCAATTTCATCTTTATCAGAGAATCCATTGTCTTGCTGACTAACAAGTGTGAGAGCTTCCTTTGCCATAGCTAACTCTTCATTGATGAAGCTTCACTGAAAAGTTCACTTCACCTTTGCATCCAAATTTCATGTCAGCTACGAACAAACTTCCTCACTCTCAGTTGAGCGAGCTTCCAACCTTCTTGCTTGAGATCAAACACTTCTCCAGAAAACCCTTGACGAAGAATTCCCTAGTGCCCTTTAAAAAGTGCTTAACTCTTTCAACAAGAAAGATGCTTCCACTGATGACAGTTCTTAAAACATGATAGCCATATCCCTTGTACATCCTTTGCTGTCATCTCCAAAGGTTACCATCGGGGAGGCCTTCTTAACCAATTGTGATAGTAGAGCTTTAATCTTAATCATATGCCTCGAACAATAAATGTCACGAAGTCACATAATTTTTGCCTTTCATAACATACTCTGCAATCACAAATGATCAAGCTTCTTGGTACTCAACTTTAATTGAGTCCAGATGGGTTAGAGATATTATTAAAAGTAACAACAGCTTCAACCTTCACATGCACAAACTTATCTTTGACTGATCACTTCTCATTTACAGCAGCCTTGACAGAGTAGTCTTTAGGCTATGAGACTAGTGATTCCAACCTAGCTTAAGGTGGACTAGCAGTCTTTACCCTATTGTGATTCTTATACATGCTTTGTCTATGATTATGCAAGTCCTAAGATATGCATTTTCAAATAACTAAGCAAGCATGGGAATAAGAGCACATGGTAAACATTCAGCTTCAAAGAATTAAAGATAAGAGTTAAGCAGTTCAGGCATGTTATGCATATTAGAAAATTCAGTACTATCTACTTTAATCATTCTACACAAGTGTAACAGATATAAAGCAGATTTACAAATATTCAATAATTTTCTAAAAGCACATGGATAAAAGAACTAACAAATTAATTACTAATTCTGTCTAATCCATTCTGTCGTTGTCTAACATTTTTAACTACCTCTAATTATCTAAGTCAGTTTTAGATTAAGCTTCGAATCTACATGACTTACTGACTACTTAGATAATTCTACCATCTTTTAACCAATTAATCCTAACAAGCAATACATGATCTGATATAGCATTCTAGTGCAACTATGTGAGTAATAGCAAATCATATGAAAATAAGCACATAAACAATTTCAAGTAAATGCAGAATATTTGAATAAGACATTAAGAGCAATATCAAATTCCACTTACACTTATCAAGTCATTTATCACAATAAGAACAAATATAAAATACCTGATCTATGACCTGTTTGTCTATTTAGCAATTTTCACAACATTAGCAGAGATATTAAATCACAGAAGATTTAAATCAAGTTCCAGCAAATGTTATAGGGATACACTTAACCGTCTAGAACACCCTATCTAATTCTAGATATTCATTTTACTGCAAATAAAATTAAGTATGAAATGTACTAATTAAACTCATGAACCCTAGCATGCAATCTTATTCTTAGCAATCAATTAAGCATTTAAGTCCTAAGATGCTAACATGCTGTCATGAATATAATACATTTCAAAACCTAATAATCATGCAGTTCTGAATTAGATAAACGTATGCTAGTTAGAAAGTGTACCTGTGAAGTGCTTAGTGATTCATCTCCAGTGTTGGTCATTGATGCCAGATATCTATTTGGTTCATCACTTTCACTGGTAGAATCATCCTTGCATTTAACTTCATCAACAAGTGCTTTCTCTTGCTGCATCCTCACTAATGCTTGAGATTCCTGCTTCAACCCAAAATAGTCTCTGTCATCTTTTGCTTGTACAGGCTTCTTCATTTTGTGTAGCAAACCTCAAACTTATCTTCTACAATCAAAACCATCCCTGTCTTGCAACCACCTCTTGAACTGATCATGAAAATCTCCTTTACGGAATCTATAGGTAAGGACCTTAGATATAGAATTGGGATTCCATCTGAATCTGACGTCACTGAACTTCCAGTTGTCCTGCAGGCTTCACTAGTCGTCCATATCTCAGGTTATTCCAAAGTGTCAAATTTGCATACAACACCTTGACCACTACCTCGAGCTTCAACATCTTCAATTCAGCTTCTAGGATCAATTCACTTCTGTTCAGAGGTTTTCAACCTTGACTTCAATCAAATTGGTTCCTGGCTCACAAATACAGTGGATATGCTAACAACCTGCTTTACCAAATATTATCTGCTTCAGCTCTTGTTCTAGTTCATAGGCCTTCAGCACACAGATAGTTCCTCTAAAGATAATGTGGTTGTATCCTTAGATTCCCTATGGTTGTAACCCTGTTTACCAGATGATCTGCAGTGTTAGCACGAACTTCCTGTAATCTCCTGTAGAAAGAAAACTTCAACGCTTGCACAGAGATGCCAGGTAGTCCAGTCTACTCTCCTTCACAACTCTTTAACCTCCAAGATTTTTCATCCAACAACATCAACTTGAATTAACCAAAACTGTATCCAAATTAACTTCTTCTTTTGCAGCTTCCAAAATATTAGTGGGATCCTTTTGAGTAGACCTCTGGGAAAATTAAAAACCACTATTTCTTCAGTCTGTTCAAGAATAATCTTCATTGGATAACCTTCAGTCAATCTCTGTTGTATTCAAATACCTAGAAAAATCTTCATCTACTAACTTGAGCACCTTCAACTTAGTAACCACGTTTAGCTGCTTCCTTTGAGAGATGAGCCGTATACTGTTTAATAAATTTAAAAGATAAACTTTAATATTTAAAATTTATAAAATAAACTAATTAAAATTTATAACACAAACTTATTAAAAGTTTATAAGATAAATTTCATAAGAGTTCATAAAATAAATTTTATCTAAAATTTAAGAGATAAACTAATTAAAATTTATAAACCAAACTAATAACAGTTTATAAGATAAATTTTATAAGAGTTTACAAAATAAATTTTATTTAAAATTTATGAGATAAACTAATTAAAATTTATATCATAAACTAATAAAAGTTTATAAAATAAATTTTATGAAAGTTTATCAAATAAATTCTAATTTAAAATTTATATAGTAAACTAATTAAAATTTATAATATCAACTAATAAAAGTTTGTTAAACAAATTTTATAAAAGTTTATAAAATAAATTTTATCTAAAATTTATAAAGTAAACTAATTAAAATTTATAATATCAACTAATAAAAGTTTGTAAAACAAATTTTATAAAAGTTTATAAAATAAATTTTATCTAAAATTTATAAAATAAACTAATTAAAATTTATAACATAAACTAATAAAAGTTTACAAAATAAATTTTATAAAAGTTTGTAAAATAAATTTTATTTTAAAAAGTTTAAAATTAAATTTATTTAACACGGCCTCCGTTCTGAGTCCACACAGCTTCGGCACGGTGAGCTTCACTAAGATACGGATCTTGATTTGTAACTTCAATCAGTCGGCTCTGATACCAATTGTTAGGTCCCAAGAGTATCGTAGAGGGGGGGGGGTTGAATACGATACTCACTAAATTAAAAAAATTCTTTCGAATCTTTTGCGGATATATAATTTAGAGTTCGGTTAGAGGTTCGTGTTTAGGAGTGTTTAGGAGGCTGGCTTACTAATTTTCTGTGTTAGTGAATGAACAATATAGATCTAGAAAATTAGCAAGTAATTTATGCGAGACAGGTTTCGGGGAATAGTAATTTCGTATTAAACCCTGAGGTTGCTACACCCAGTTAAATTAATAACAGGCTTCCAAAGAACTGGGTTCTTTGCTTCTAGAGAGAGGAAAAGCTTAATCCCTATTACAATGTTTGACAGTATTTAATAGTAACTGGAATCAAGCTAACAGTGAGTGTTTTACAATGCCCTAAGAATTTGTGACATGATTAACCGGCTAGATTGTAAAACCCATGAGAAGAAGGTATAGATTTGGCATGGTGACTTCTTCTTCTCCGGCTTCTAAATATCTCACCGCCTCTCTCTGTGGTTGGCTGTGTCTCCACCAACCATATTAAACAAAATGAATAATTCATTTTATTTAATATAGTGTAGACTTTTCAAATCAATTAAATTGATTTGCTTCTCAATGCTAAGTCCCGAGTGGCGCCTGCACAGTGGTAGTGGTGTAGGGGCGCCACTTAAATCATGTTGCGCCTTTGTCCTAAGTTGCGCCTTGAATATGTGAGTTGCGCTTGTACACCTACTGCCCTGTAGAGGCGCCACTTACTACCTTAGAATAATTTCCTTTGCGCCTTTACTTGCATGTTGCGCCTATACAGTGGTTCCCCTGTATAGGCGCCACTTGCACTTTGCCTTAGCTTTTCTTGCGCCTGGTTGTAGTTATGTTGCGCCTATACACCTGTTCCCCTGTATAGGCGCCACTCACTACTTAGATTCTAAGTATAGCATTTCCTTGTGCCTTGGTTGATTAGTTGAGCCTACACTCTCATTTCCCTGTGTAGGCGCCACTTAATTTTGCCTTAACATTTTCTTGCACCTGAAATGTGTGTTGCGCCTCTCCATTGCTTCAAGAGTATTAATGCCACCATTTGTAGTAATACTTGCCTCAACATATTCTTGATATGCTTGAAGTAATTACCACTTGGTTTTCACTCTTCTGGCTTGGCTTGATCAACTGATTTTCTACTGATTAAACAAGGTAATTCTTTTCTCGTTGTGCTGACGCTTAGTGCACTGGTCTGGTTCACAAACGACTAACACTGAATCAAATTCCCTTGATTTCTTTTCTGTTTCAGCTAAATAACCCTGGACTGTTGCATTGCTTCGAACACTGACTGTTGATAAACACTGTAACTTCACTGGAATCTTTTCTGGTACTTCGACAACATCTTCATTACTACCACAATCTTGAATACTTCATTCTCTGTTCTTCACTGATTGTCAGTGAGTATAACTTCAAGACTGTAGCTGTCTTCTGTAAACTTTGTCTTCACCTTTCTGGATTCTTATGCTTCAAACACTGTCTATCTTCAATCAATGCTGTTTCACTGAAATCTTCTTGTGGCACTACTATACTGAATCTTCAACATATCTGAAACCCTGAAAGTCTTTAAACATTGTTCTTCACTGAGGCATGAACATATAAATGAACTTCTTTCAGTGACTTGTAGTAGACTCCAAAACTTCTTTTAATGTCTTGATTCGCTGTATCTGCCTTATCTTCATGTCTTGCTGATTTCTGTGTAGACGTAGTATTATTTACTTGTCATGTTCTAGTGTTGAGTTATCACGATTACTATACATACAGCTTTGTAATCTCCAACAGGTCGAAGTCCCCAGAAGCTGGAATGCAGCCAACTTAAGAAAGTACTACGTTTAGATTTTAACTTTGATTTGCAAAACGTTTGAGTATCAGTTTATTAGCCTTGGAGGCATGACATTTATTAGCCTTGGAGGCATGATATGTTTTTTATACCAAATTACACGTTTCAAGAAATATTATCTGTTTTCCCTATAAAACACTTGTTATTCTCACTTAGTCTTTTTACAAGCCACGAGAGTATTTGCTGTTTATGTTTAAGTTAAACACGAAAAACTAAGCAAAACTAAGGCACAAAGTAAAAAGGCAGGAAATACATAAATAAAAGCCCGAAGGCTGAATGTTTTTACAAAGCCCCTAAGGGCAACATAAAAACAAAAAAATCCTATCTACGCTTCCTCCTCCTCCTCCCCCTCTTCTTCTCTCGAAGAATCCTCGCCACTCGAGGAAGACGAACCTTCTTCACCTTCATTGGTTTCCTCTTCTCCCGAAGAACTCTCTTCTGTTGGCTTTTGAGGAGTCACCACATGAGTAGTTCTCTCAGGCACAACTCTGTGAGGAGGAGTAAGACTAGGCTCACGAGCCCTTTCTTGCCTAACATCAGGACTGCTGTCCCCCTCAGTGTCTTCTTCTTGAGCATCAATCAACCACTTCAAAGCTTCGGCTGACTGAGGACTTTTGAAGTCCACCTTAGGGTCGAACAGACCCGGATGCCTCTCCAATACCGCGTTCAAGGCATCGTTCCACCCAATTGTATAGTTTGCAGGGTAGAGGAGGTCGTCATGCTGTTGCATCAAATCTTGGTATTCCTCCGAGCCCAAATACTTATCGATAACAGCATTTGTATCTGCCCGGAGTTCAACTATCTCGGCCTGGGCCCTTTTAAGGAGCTCTTCTTTCTCGGCCATCTTTTCCTCAAGTTGCATAACCTTGGCATTAGCCTTAGTAAGTTCCTTTTTATGCTTCCCCGCTTGAACCTTCCACGACTCCGTCTGGTGGAGGGAAGCCTGAAAGTAGGCGTTGGCCTGAAAAACCAACAAACCGCATTAAAACATGTAAAAGGCCAGAAGTAGTGTGTGCAAATGAAGTAAAGTGCAAATTAAACAAGTGAAGAAACATACTGAAGCCAGTGCTTGCGCACCCAAAGCTTTGGTGCTCTCCTCGTCTCGCCCCAAAACTATATCCTTGTAGTCACAAGGAGTCAAAGAGTGGAGGGACCAATCCCTAGCATGATCCGTGCAGCCAACCACGGTATCCGACTTCCTAAATCCCCAGCCCGGCTTGTAAGCCAAGGATTTTGGTGCTCTAACAGTTTCACTGCCACCAGCCTCAGTTGGCTCAGAATGAGGCTGTAAAAAAGCTGGAGGCTCCTTCCCCTGTCTGGGGTCATTCATCAACCTTAGCCGCTTCATCCGGCCAGTTTCTTCTACGGGTGGAATGGTCCACCTGTTGATCTGCGCAGCAGCTGAAAAAGTGAACAAACCATAAGCTTTATAATAAGGCAATAGAATGTGCAACTAGAGAGACAAATATGAACAAAAAACGTTATACCTTTATTCGAGGCCCTCCATAGGCCCACGACTTTTAGTCTACGCTCATCAAGAAGAGCCCAAGATAATTCCTTGGTCTCCCCCTGGGTAAGCGCAACATAAGCGTTTTGCTCCTCCAGTGAGAGCATGATGGATTCAGCGCTCCCATCTGCAACTTGACCAAAGGTGCGCCTAAAGAGAGTCCCCCAATCTCCCCCTTCCCAAGAAATTTGTACAAAATGTTCCTTCCAATGAAGGTTGTTGTCGGGGATAGATGAGTTGTCAAAAATGTGGGGTTTATTTGGCCTATGGGCAATATGAACCCAGCCTAAGGAAAGGCTAGAAGAATTTTTGAACTGGAAAATTTTGCGAAAAAGAGGGGTTGTCATCTTTATTTTCTTTTCTAAACAAAGAACCATGAAACAATGGATAAGCCTCCATCCATTGGGAACGATTTGGGAAGGGTGAATTTGAACATCAGCTAAAAGTAGGGGAATAAATTCATGCAAAGGAAACCTAAGCCCCGCTAACAAGGCATCTACGTAAACAAATAATTTAGAAGGATTCCAATGACAGGTCCTGTCACCAGGCCCTGCCAATGAAATAGTAAAATGAGGAGGGAAATTGAAAAGACGGTTGTAATCTTCTACTACATCAGCTTCTAAAAATTTATTACTCCGACTATAGGAGTCTAAATGGGACAGGCTAGGGTACTCGTCCCCCCTTTGGTTTATCATATCGACTAAAGACATATAAGAAGAAAAAATTGGGATGCGTCGAAGGGGTTTACCTCTCTTCGCAGACCCTACATTCATAGCAACCAGCCTTGAGTTCTTCTTGTCAGCCATTGGATTTTCGAGCTATTGTGTATCCTCGAGAGTATTAGAAGCTGGGATTGCTTGAAGGCTTGAGAGCTCGAAGTTGTAGAAGAGTTTGAGGATTTGAGAAATGAGAAATGAGAGGTGAGGGAAGTGAAGCCCCTCACTTCACTCTTATACTACTCTCAACCGGTCACCTATCCGTCCAAATTCCACTTTCTACCGGCGTTTCAAGGTCATGGTACCGTTATAGGGGATACTAACCGGTATTACAGGTGAAAGGCTCATGTGATAAAGCCCATGAACAAAAGCCCACAAAAAGAATAAATAAAAGCAAGTAAAGAAAAGAAGCTTCTAAGAACAAAGAAGAAGGATCTAAAAGTTGGGCCAGTCAAGGCCCATGGTCAATAAGCCCTGAAGCCCAATAACCAAAGGAGAAAGGCCCATGATCTAAGACCACTGGAGGTTTCAGGCCCTAAAGTGATTCGACCTCAAAGGGTTTTGAGGTCTAATTCGACTTCATTCCTAGTTGAAAATTAACAGGCCTTGAGGCCCTAAAGTGTTTCGACCTCAAAGGGTTTTGAGGTCTAATTCGACTTCATTCCTAGTCGAAAATTAACAGGCCTTGAGGCCCTAAAGTGATTCGACCTCAAAGGGGTTTGAGGTCTAATTCGACTTCATTCCTAGTCGAAAATTAACAGGCCTTGAGGCCCTAAAGTGATTCGACCTCAAAGGGGTTTGAGGTCTAATTCGACTTCATTCCTAGTCGAAAATTAATAGGCCCAAAGGGTTTTGAGGTCTAATTCGACTTCATTCCTAGTCGAAAATTAACAGGCCTTGAGGCCCTAAAGTGATTCGACCTCAAAGGGTTTTGAGGTCTAATTCGACTTCATTCCTAGTCGAAAAATAAACAGGCCTTGAGGCCCTAAAGTGTTTCGACCTCAAGGAATTTTGAGGCCTAATTCGACCTCAATCGAGGTCGAAAACGACCTCAGTCTCGTTTTTAACATCAAATAGCCATGAAGGCCCATTCGACCTCAAATCACATGATCAACCTCAATCAAGGTCGAAATCGACCTCATGCTCGTGTTTCGACCTCAAGGGATTTTCAAGTCTAATTCGACCTCAATCGAGGTCGAATTCGACCTCAATCGAGGTCGAATTCGACCTCAATCGAGGTCGAATTCGACCTCAAATCACATGATCGACCTCAATGTAATTTTGCTGGTATATTCGACTTCAATTGAAATCGAGTTCGACTTCAATACCTCCTATCGACCAGGAGGCACAATTTATGTGTTATTCGACTTCGATCTAAGTCGAGTTCGAGCTCGATTCCAAGAACCGACCTGGAGTAGAATTTGAGGTCATTTTCGACCTCAATCCAGGTCGAAATGGTCAGAAGAACAGAAGCCCAAATCGACCTCGAATCCCATCGACTTGGAGGGGGAATTGAGATCGAAATCGACCTCATTCGAGGTCGAAATAGTATGAATCTTAAAAAAAATTCTCATTTTTCTATAAGTTTGATATCCTTGGGGGACCAATTTATATGATGTTGATTCTTTAGAAAAATTAACAATACAAAGCCTGAGCCCAGATAATAAGGTTGACTAAAATAAGTCAAAAGCCCGGTAAGGCACTTAAAACCCTTTTTGAAACTTTTACGAAAACTCACGAAGTTTTCCCAAAAGCTGGGGGGCAAATGATATGGGTAAAAATAGCCCTGAAAAAGTAATAAATACAGCATTTATTATTAGACCTGATATGGTCCAAAAGCTTGGGCCCCAGAAACGAACTAGGAAAATAAATCCTAGGATCAACTGGATTTGTAAGTCCGGCCCACAAAGCTCTGTTAGAGTCATAGGCTCATTAAGCCTTTGCCATTAATTAATTTCGTAATTAATTAATAAAAGCTCAGTAAAGGCCCAAGAAGCCTATTGAAGGCCCAAATCCTAGAAGGATCTAGCAGCCCAAACATGGGAAGAGACCCACGAGGCCCCTCATCTATGGATATCCTATCACAAGGATAAGACTACACCTATCAGAGTCTAACAAGAACTCTCAGTCCTAAGAGGTTGCAACAACCTCATATCACTAGGAGACTTGGCCCCCAAGTCTCTTAACTCTAGTTTGATTCCAAGGCCCTCATGTGCCTATATAAAGGGCCTAACCCCTCAACATTAGAACGACGTTTTTGGCTTGATTCTCATACGAACTGAGATACGTAGGCAGTTAACGAGGATCCGAGATAGTCACGAAACGTTAACGCAGTCATAAAAGCTTGAAGCTCTCTCTCAAACCCTAGCAGTAATTACACATTAAATTTATCTGATTTTGATCCGCAACAGTATGCTAATCATGCAGGGAAATTGGTGAAAGAGCAAGCTTCAACTAAAACTGATCTTGATTTGGCAGTATGTTGTAATCGTGTTCCTTTCATTTCTTATATATGTGATGTTATGTGTAAATGTACATTTGCACACACAGGTATTGCTATTACGTAGCTATGTTTAGGCATAAAAGAGGATGAAAAGCTTTGGAGAGGACTGGAGCCCGCACTCCAGACAGAAATTATTTTTTCCCGCAAATTTATGGTGTCATGTGATGACTTGGGTGAAGATTTGAAGAATTTGTAAATAATGTTACAAGATTCCGAAAAAATCATTGAGGCAATCACTGGAGCATGTCTCAGATGTAAAGGAGCAATCTTTCGACATCCACAAGAATTTGTTAAATTCTTCCGGAGAAAGTACTTGTAAGCCATTATCTTTTTTACCTATTTTATCCTGAACACGTGAAATCCTAAAGATGTAGATAGGAGATGACCATAAACAAAGGTTGTATGTTGCATCTACAAATAATGTATGTATGCACTTTATTTTAAGGTTAAGAATGCCTTCTAGGTAAATAGTTGCAAAGTTTAAAATGAATATATCTTTCTCTTTGGACTGGTCTAGAAACTATCAGGTACGAACAACTAAACATAGCACCCTGGTACTGCACGAGATAATGTATACAGTACTCTGAATAAATGTTTTTAAATTATCATTTCTATAGAATGCTGGTTTATATGAGAATATAGGTGAAAATATTATAAAATTATAATGGAAAAAAATATCATATATAAATCGGCCGATTAATCGGTAAGACGGTCGGGTCCCGTCTCGATTAATCAAAATCGGGTCAAAAAACATTTTTTTTAAAAATCGGTCAAAATCTGAGACGGAAAAAATCGGCCGAGACAGTCAAAAATCGGTTAAAACGGTCAAAATTAGTAAAAATGAATTTATTTTAGAAAAAAAGTTAAAATTTTAAAAAAATTAATAACTAATATATTTTTATTACAAATTTACAACCTAAATATTTCATAAATTTTAAATACTCTCTCAAATTGCTAATAATTATATGATATATTATGTAATAAAGATTATTAAATATACTTTATACTTAATAATCATTATTAGCAATTTGAGAGAGTATTTAAAATTTATGAAGTATTTAGGGTCATGCAACCCATATTTATTTTAAATTTGTAATAAAATATATTAGTTATTAATTTTTTTTAAATTTTAACTTTATAAAATAAAATAATTTTTACCGATTTTTAACTATCTCGGCCGATTTTTAAAAATAACGTCTTTTGACCCAATTTTGATTAATCAAGATGGGACCCGGTCGTCTTTTACCGATTAATCGATAAGACGGCCGTCTTTTAGAACACTGTAAGCTAGAAAGATAGATGTAGTTACCAATGATTTGCTTTTGCATGCATTTTTCAGAGGAAGGTACCAAAGCCATTGAGCAACTAGAAGATGATAATATTTCTGATCCAACGAAGGCTTTGAAGATGCTGGAGAGATCTTTGGCAAGGGAACCAGACCTTAAGAAAAGGGTAGCTGAATCAAGAGACGTTGAAAAAGATCTGAAGCTAAGGCTGCATTCCTTAGAACATAAAAAATTGTGCATAGAATAATGTTGAGTATTTTTGGAAAGGTTGTTCGATGAAGAAAATATTGCAGAGGTTCTGATGGGAATTTCAATAGAGTTATTATGCCAAATCCAGAAATTGATTTTTGATACTACACCGGAGGGTAGGGGTGAGCAAGACCGGACCGAATAGTGTAATTACAATTCGGTTCGGTTGTAATTTTTTTAAAATTTTGGTCTATTCGGTTTTTCGGTCCGAATCGAATTAAAATTGGGTTCGGTCCGGTCAATAATAAAAAAATTCGGTCCGGATCGAATAGACGAATTATATATTATTTATTTTTATCATATATATATAATATATTTATTAATATATATTTATATAATATATGTTTGATAAATGCAATTTTGCATTAATTGTTGCATTATTGATTTATTATGTGGCCTAAATATGAATCTATTTGATTTATTTATATAATTGTATTCATATTGTCTTAAAAATTAATCACCTTATTTAATTTTTAATTTTTTTAAAAAAAAAATTGGACCAAACGGATCGATCCGAATGGACCAAAATATTTCGGTCCGGTCAGTTTCCAACTCAGCCCTATGGGAGGGCCTAACAAGAAATCTATATAAAACAATAATAGAAGGATCGCTAAAGGTAGAGAGTTTTGATTTAGATCTATGTAGATTCTCGCAAGTTTACATTATGACATATTGTCGTGAATTAGCATTTCTTAAACATATATCTTTCAAGAAAAGAACGTGACGCCCTTACTCCGAAGTGATAGGGGTGCCAAGAAAGTGTGTCAAAAATATCCAAATCAGTCATTGAAAATTTGAAGATAGCTATGATGGAGTAAGTTTGTGGACATAGCCCTACCCCTAATTCACTTTCCATCATCTTCTTCTTCTTCAATCTCAAAGCTCCACAAACTTGTTTTCTTCTATCAAAACAATAACATGTACATAAGTATATACATATGCAATATATAATGCTGTTTGATAGAATAAAGTAATAATAAAAATGTTGTTTTCATACGCACTTCATTATGTACTATTATGCAAGGTATGAAAACAAGCAAGTAATGTTAATGTTAATGTTAATGTTTATAGTTTAGACTAATTAGCATTTTGCACCCTTTATTTTTGGGCGTTTTTTCAATTTGATCTCAAATTATGTTTTTTGGCATATTACACTTCTAAGTTTCAAATTCGCTTCACTTTGCACCATTTTGACCAAATTAACAGGGGTAAAATAGGAAATGATTTATTCAAGTATGGTTTTTAGCAAAATGTACCTCATAATATTAAAATTTCAACCAAGTGCACCTTAATTTAATAGTTTATCTTTTAAAAAATAAGAGTTAATATTTTAAAATTAATTATTTGTAAGATATATTAGCTCTTATTTTTTTAAAAATAAAATATTAAATTAAGGCGCACTTTGTTGAAATTTTAAAATTATGGGGTGCATTTTGCTAGAAATCATACTTGAATAAATTATTTCCTATTTTACCCCTGTTAGTTTGGTCAAAAGGGTGCAAAATGAAGCGAATTTAAGACTTATATGTGCAATATGCAAAGAAACATAATTTGAGATCAAATTAAAAAAGTGCTCAAAGATAATGGGTACAAAATGCTAATTACTCTATAGTTTACTCCGGGTAAAGATGAATACTATCGAGTTGAGAATTAATAGAAAATTTGTTTTTCAAGTCCTGATTTTTAGTTAAAAATTTAGTTTTGAACCCGGCTAAACTCTAAAATTTAGTGATTTATTATTCTAGCCCAGCTGGTTAATTGGTGGGAAAATATAAATAAAATGTCGTTGGTTTTTTGTTACTTTGCTCTAATTTACAGACATATATGTAGAGTACTGTACGCCTTGCAAAATTTTGATAATTTTACATAAGATATATAAACGTATACATGCGATAGAAAGAAGAAATTAAGCAAGCGTTACTTACATACCTGTCAAAAAAATAAAATAAACGTTACATAAAAACAGTTGCTGCCTGTTATACAGATGAGAGAGAGATCTATATATAACATTATAATGATGGTGGTTAAAATACAAGGAAGAATGAAGAATTGATGATATATATAGTTATATAGGATCGGATGTCTGAAGGAGAAGATGAAGGGACGTTGGAATACACACCCACGTGGGTGGTTGCCGCGGTTTGTACAGTCATCGTCTCCATCTCTCTTGCCGTCGAGAGACTCATCCATTACACCGGAAAGGTTACCCCTCTCTCTCTCATCCATTTATACGCTAGCTCATATTTTTCTTTGTCAAGTCTCTTTCTCGTGTCATTTTATTATCCATTTTGACATACAGTATCTCAAGAAGAAAAAACAGAAGCCTCTGTATGAAGCATTGGAGAAAGTTAAAGAAGGTTTCTTTTTCCATTTTTTTCCTTTTATTAAATATAGTCACTTCTTTTACTCATACAATCAATGTATGTATGTATTTGTGGATATATATGCAGAATTGATGCTGTTGGGATTCATCTCACTACTTCTTACTGTATTCCAAAGCACTATTGTTAAAATATGTGTGCCTCAAGATATAACACAACACCTCCTTCCCTGCTCATTGTCTGGCAAACCTAGTGAACCCGAATCATCTACACCAGCAACGGCCCATCCAGCCCGCTTGCTCGATGCTCAAGAATCAGTGGATGAAGGTTACTGTGCTGCAAAGGTAACTGCCTTGAAGTTTACACCTATTGAGCATTAAAAGTATTTGTGTAATGACTCAGCTTTTTTCTCTCTTTGTCGTAACTGCAGGGTAAAGTTCCTCTGTTGCCCCTTGAAGCTCTTCATCATCTGCATATCTTTATCTTTGTCCTGGCCATTGTGCATGTCACATTTTCTGTTTTGACCATTTTATTTGGAGGTGTAAAGGTACGTACTTCTCACTTGTATGTTTTACTTGTTTTCTGGAGACATAAACTCTTTATAATGGTTTTGGTTCCTCTATCTGTATTTTCTTTGTCATAATGAAGATACGTCAATGGAAGGCTTGGGAGGATTCCATTTCACAAGAGAGTTTTGACACGGAAGAAGGTATAAAAATTGATGCTAAGAGCATCTCAAATGGGACACTAAAACACTAAAATAGTGTCACTTTAACACTATTTTAGTGTAAAACCAACTCCAATAGGACACTAAAATAATGTTAACATGACACTAAATAATTGGAATGACACCAAATTTGGTGTCAAACATATATTTGGTGTCATGTTGACATCAAATTTGACGCTTTTCAAAATTTCAACTATACCCTCATATTTGTGAACAAAAACAAATTTATCTCTTTTAAGTCTCAAAACTCAGTTCTTTATTATTTTAATAAGTAAAAGATTCTTTTTAGTGTAGGATATAGTGTAAAAGATTCCTTATAGTGTAGGATATAGTGTAACTCCCATTGGAGTTGGTTTTGTAAATTATGTAATTTTGACACTAAAATAGTGTCAAAGTAACACTATTTTAGTGTCATCCATTGGAGATGGTCTAATGGTCCTTTTGTCCTCAAATTTCTTCATTCACCTGAATCCTAGTGAATGATTAATTACCTCGTTTGATGCATTCATGTATATAAAGTTGTTGGTTTGCAATCAATTAAAATTGTGACAATTAGCACCCCAAAAAAATTAAATTTGTGACATATCATTATATATCACTGTATTTAATTCTTTATCAAACTTGCTTCGAAAGGAAATATGTAACTTTAGGAATTTCCATCTTTCTTTGCAACAAGTAATCAAACATAAATTTTTGCAGTTCTACGGCCAAAAGTTACTCATGTCCATGAACATGATTTTATCAGGGGACGTTACCTGGGTTTTGGTAAATGCTCGATCATTAAGGGTTGGTTGGTAAGATCTCTTCATTCAGGGTACATCCATTAAACATTAATTTGATATTAAAAGAAAAAGAATTGTCAAACTTAGATTTGCTCTAACTTTGCAACTCTAGGTTTTTGAGAAATGTGGATGTATTTTAGAATGCAAAATTTTAGGGTTGTCAATTTGTCAGTTGGGGTTTTTATATAAATGTTTATCAGTAAATTTATGTTAATTAAGAAGATGTAGTCCTAATCAATAACTGTTGATGGTAAACTATGTTGACATAGGTTGGCATAAACTATGTTGACATAGGTTGACATTCATATTATTTCATAAAAAATTGCATCTGCTGTTCTTGGGATAGACATATATGGATTGGGCAGAGTGCATTAGATGTTCATCCATTAATGATAGCTATTTTTCATTTTGGTATATTTTGCAAGACATATTAAGTTGGAAAGTAACTCACTTTGTGACATAATAATGCAAAGGTTCACAACTTACAAGAATGGGAGACTGCATTAGTAGCTTGGATATCATATTGATAATATTAATGATACTTGGAGGGTTTTTTATGTATACATTCTAGAAGATTTGGTTTATATTTCAATAATTAGGCTTTTTTACATTTACTTGCTACTTCACATAATGGAATTCTTGAAGTAAAACCCAGTGGATATCGGAGATAATACTAATATGGTTATTCAGGGCCAAATATTGTACAATTTTATTGTCTCTAGAAGGCATGTAAGAGAACCAAATTAAATCCCTCCCCTCTCCCTACTAATCTAATACAACCATGATATTCTTTTAGAAGTTGTTAAGACTTTCTTGCTTACTGAAAGACAACTAAAATTACATTACCTACATATCTACTGATTCAAAGCATTTAAGTTAGTGGCGTAAGACCTTTATGTCTTTACTGTTATACTACTGTTATCATCAGTTCTCATGAGTGCCAGGGCCATCGCTGAATACATTCCTCGTTGGATGTTGCAGCATTCATTTTTAAAGCAGTTTTATGGATCTGTCACCAAATCAGATTATGTATCACTTCGACTTGGCTTCATCACTGTGAGTATGTGGATCCTCGTAATTGGAAATAAGAGTAAATAATATTTTAATATATATTTATTAATAAAAAAATAAATATATTCTAAAATTTATATTTTAATTCTTTTTTTTTCAAAATATCATCAATTCTATCAAAAAAATTAAGATTGTACACATATAAATATACCTTGGGGGAATGAAAAGTAAAATTTAATGTACTTTTATATACAAAATACAAAAATTAAAAGAAAATGTATAAATATTTTAATACTAATTAAACAATTATTACGGAGTTTGGAGGGGCCGGCCCCTCCCCCCTCCGTCCCTGGTCATAATTGATTATAATTATATAAAAAAAGAGGGTTTATTTTGCCTTTTGATTTTGCTAAAAGAAGCAATGTAATGATTTTTGTATAGCAGAGTTGATAAGTTTCCTTATAATTCCTTCAGTCTGCCTGAAAGTGGTAGGTGCAGTGGGGGTTCTCTTTATTATTACTCATTTTCTCTTATTTTTTAAGCTTGTACTTCATTTCTTTGTGTGCATATTCCTGCTACAGACACATTGCAGGGGAAACCCGAAATTTAATTTTCACAAATACATGATACGGGCATTGGAAGACGATTTTAAGAAAGTCGTAGGCATAAGGTAAGTATCTAACCGGCATGATGCTTTATCAAAACCTTTTACACATCACTTCTACTTAATCTGCGGTTAACATCTGATTTTATCTATTACAGTTGGTACTTGTGGATTTTTGTGGTATTATTCTTATTGCTTGATGTTAATGGTATGCACTTACCTCTTCATTCTTAGAAAGATTGGGGTCATTATTTAGGTTTCTTTCCCCTCCCTTCTCAATAAAGTATTGCACTTGGAATTTGTGTTTGAATTTGAGTATCACGATAGACATAATATCGTCTTTTCTTGTTGACAGGTTGGCACACATATTTTTGGATAGCCTTCATTCCGTTTACTGTAAGTGGTCCCACTAGAAACCTTATGTGCATTTGTTTTAATCTGGATAGCAGCTTACTTGAAAATCCAAAAAGTGGTTGCTTGGTGAAATTATTCTTCTCCAATTAAAGTGTTGGACAGCTCTTTTATATTGTTAATTTTTTATTTGAAATTGTAATAATTGTTCTGTTACTCCATGTTCAGTATCAATATCAATATCAGATGAATTTATATTATGAAATAGGTAGTTTTGTGAGTATTTAGTAGTTTGTACAATCTGATAAACTAATTGTAGCCGACTTTTTTTACTCTGCAAATAGTGTAGTGGGAACTGGGAACTCATATACTGAACTTTGGTTGTATTTTCTTGATGTTCGTGATTCAATCAGCTACTACTTGCTCTTGGCACTAAGCTAGAGCACATAATATCTCAGTTGGCTCATGAGGTTGCTGAGAAACATATAGCTATTGAAGGGGAGTTGGCAGTGCATCCATCAGATGATCACTTTTGGTTCCATAGGCCCAAGATTGTTCTTTTCTTGATACACTTTATACTCTTCCAGAATGCTTTCGAAATAGCATTTATCTTTTGGATCTGGGTAAGCTGATTTTTATTAAAAAAGCACTTCATTAATTCATTTTTGTAACACCAATGATACGCAGCTAATGCCCATGTAGGTTCAATATGGCTTTAACTCCTGCATTATGGGACAGGTCAGATATATAGTTCCAAGACTTGTTATAGGGTAAGTCATATAATTCTGTATACCAAATGCACTAGCAGAGTTGGTAATACAAGGATGCTGGTCCAGTGATCGTGTTTTGTGATCTATGCTATGATCATATGCATTTGTTTGATTGTCCCACTTTTTTTATCTTTTCTTAAATGAGCGAGTTATACAAAATTTCCATGTCTCTTATTTTATTTTAGGGTATTCATTCAAGTACTCTGCAGTTATAGTACTCTTCCGCTGTATGCTTTAGTCACACAGGTGAGTTTATAGTTATTTGGTATATCCTTGTGACAGTCCGTAGATAATGTCATAATCATAATGGGTGATCAATATGTTCCTTTTTGTTTTCTATGTGGGGTGTTGCAATGAAAATAAAAGATGGGGACACACTTCAAAAGGTCAATATTTGATGAGCATATACAAGCAGGACTTGTTGGCTGGGCTCAGAAGGCAAAGAAGAAGAAGAAAATGTTGAAAACGGCAGCTAATAGTAGTGTTCAAGAGAATACGACTAGTACTGCAGATCCTTGTTCTTCTTCTTCTACGGGAATTCAAATTGTTGGAAAAGAATGTAATCAGGAGGAAATTCAGCCCTCGAATGAATCCGAACCCTCCAACAGTGCTGATGCCTCCAATAATGTCTAGTCCATGATTGGCCGGGGTTGGTTGTGACAAGAGGGGCGAGGATGAGCAAGTGTATGGCAACATGTACTGGAGCCTAATATGAAGAACTAAAAGGGCAATGAATCATCTATGATACTAGAGTAATTTTGTAAAGAAACATTGATAAATTGAAACACAGGGTACAGTATTTTGTAGTAAAAAAACAAAAAGAATTACTGTTGTATAATTGATAATGTTGTTAGCTGTCCTGTTATGAAAATGATGAATTTCTGTTATAAAAGGGAAGGCAGATATCTGAAGATTAATTAATGTAAGCAAAATAGCAGTGTTTTGGATAAGTGAATTCTTATACATACATACATATGTTAGGGAAGGTAATAAAAAAAATTCAGTATAAACTAAAAATTAGTGATTATTTGTAAATTTAAGGGTTGTTGTATAAATTTATATACAGAAAAATACTTTTTATATATTATTGGGTGGTTTCAGGATGAAAATTTAATTACATTAAATAAAAAAAATGGGTCTGAGGATGACCTCAGGTAACTCCCCTGAGATTATAAGCTTCTCCATGCAAATTTAATGACATTTTTGTAAATATTAAAAATTTGTTCTGAATTTACAAATCTAACATTATGTATTTATATAGGAATTGTTATAAATTTAGGTAGTACCCTAAGGTTAGGTACATGATTCCCTTAAATAAATTAATAATTATGATAAATTTTAAATTTAGGGGTCATTTGGTTGAGAAGGTGGTATGAGTTTGTTATGAGGAGTTAGGGTGGTATGGGGATGAAATTTCATTATTGATATTATGTGTTTTGTTTAATTCTGAAATGAAATTATTTAATATAAAATATTATTGAATTAATAGTTAGATAAATTTACTTTATTATATAAATATTTTTTTATTATTAGTAATGCTTGATTGTATATATTATTTTATTATTATTAATAATGTTAATTATCAATAACAAAATAATAATATTAAAATTGATACTCATATCCTTCACGCATACTCACCTCCCGCTGTCCTATCAAAAACTCGTAACTTTTGAATTTGAGGTATGAGTTTGAAATTTAAAAAAATATGAAACAAACAGTATACATGGATTTTATCTTTTCTAAACTCATATCTTATTCTAAAAATCACCGAATCAAACGAAAATAATAATAATAATAATAATTATTATTATTATTACTGAGTAAGAAAATGGCATTGAGTGGAGTTCCGAGATTTGAATTGAAAGTGAATAAACGGGAGCAGACAACATTTGGTGCATTTTCCATGGATGACATGATGGGTGGTGGTGGGAGCAGAAGGAGCACTAGGAATAAGAACAAGAAAACGACCACCGTCGCCGCCATTACTAGCTGGACAACTGACGACGAGGAGGAGAAGAAAAAGATAAAGAGAGCACGGCAGACCAAAAGAACATCATCAGCCGCTAACCCTAAAATAATAAAACAACAAAGAGGAGGAGGGTGTAATGTTATGATTGAAGCAGCAGCAGCAGAGGAAGAAGATATTGAGGATTTTGGTAAAGACCAGACCTTTCAACTTAGGTCTTCTCTTCTTCATTGGTATGACAAATACCAGAGGGATCTTCCATGGCGCATCAATACTACTACTAGTACTCAACAAGATAGCAATGTTGCTGCTTCTTCTTCTTCTTATTCTACTACCAGGGCTTATGTTGTTTGGGTTTCCGAGATTATGCTTCAGCAAACCAGGGTTCAAACTGTTATTCATTATTTTAATCGTTGGATTCACAAGTGGCCCACTCTTCTTCATCTTTCCCAAGCTTCTCTCGAGGTCATTCTTCCCTAGCCTATTTAATCAATTACCCCCCCCCCCCCCCAAATTTTCTTCTTAATATTTTCCCTTTGCAGGAGGTCAATGAGATGTGGGCAGGTTTGGGTTATTACCGACGCGCTAGGTTTCTCCTTGAGGTCACTTTCAGACTTCATCTCCAAACTCACTCCTATATTTTCTTCTCATCTAATCATTTACCTTGGCTTTTGCCCTCCTACATTATCAGGGAGCAAAGATGATTGTTCAACAAGGAGGTGACTTCCCTAAAACACTTTCTGTTATTCGCAAGGTTCCTGGCATTGGGGATTATACAGCTGGTGCCATTGCTTCTATAGCTTTTGGACAGGTCACTCCTACTCTTCATCCCTCCATAATTATTAATTAAATATGTCCTCTCTGTTTTCCTTTCTTTTTTTACTTATCCATAATATACTTTAGGCCGTTCCCGTGGTGGATGGTAACGTTGTCCGGGTGATTGCCAGACTAAAGACTATATCTGCAAGTCCAAGTTACTCCAAAACTGTTAAGACTATATGGTCAGTTTTCTATCATTACTTAATGAATGGATCATTCATTACATGTTCCTCTACTCTATTCAATGCTCTATTGGACAACAAACATGACTATGATTCACTCTACTTTCATCTACATTTCCTATTTCGTATGATGCATTCTGTTTCTAGTAAGTGTTTGAGATTTAATAATGGTTAAATATCAAATTAGTCATTTAAGTGAGAAATTAGTATCTTTTTGTTCATTTTAGTTATCAGGATCTCTAATGCACCACTCTAGTAGCTAACACTAACAAGTCCGTTAGTAGGAATCTGATGGTAATAAACTATTACTTCACATTTTATCGCTGATTTTACATTTCTTGTCTCTTTGATTTTATACTTCTGATTAGGAAATTAGCTGGGCAATTAGTTGATCCTGACAGGCCGGGAGATTTTAATCAGGCTCTCATGGAACTTGGTGCCACAGTATGCACTCCATTAAATCCAAGCTGCTCCACATGCCCCATCTCAGGTCAATGTCGTGCACTGTCAGTATCTAGACATGATAGCTCGGTAGTTGTCACAGATTATCCAACAAAAGTTGTCAAGGCCAAACAAAGGCATGAATTTTCTGCCGTCAGTGTTGTGGAAATAATAGAAGATGAAGCGATGATGGATGGACCACAATGTAGTAGTAGATTCCTCCTTGTAAAGAGGCCAGATAAAGGTTTACTTGCTGGCCTTTGGGAGTTTCCATCCGTTCCAATAATTGGAGACGTAGACTTGGATACAAGGAAAGATGCAATCGATCAATTGTTGAAGTCATTTGATCTAGAACCTGGAAGTACTTGTAATGTAGTTTTAAGAAAAGATGTAGGAGAATACGTACATGTCTTCAGTCACATACGTCTTAAGATGTACATAGAGTTGCTGGTTCTACATCTAAAAGGTTCAGCCCCAGAGATAAATTACTAAACATACATGCATATCCATTTAGCTTTGTTTTCTAGCTATTAAGATTTTTTTTTCTTTTGGAATTAAGGCAGGAACATTGTGAAGCTAGATGAAGAGAACATGGGATGGAAGTATGTTAATAGCAAGGACATCGCAAGCCTGGGACTAACATCTGGAGTGAGGAAGGTATGGTTTGATCTGCTTAGAAACTAGAATATTTTGAATTCTGAATCTCTTTTTGATGACTCTTTGACAGATTAGTGAACCTACAATATCGTAACAGTTCTAATTCTACGGTATTGAGATCAATGTAGAAACTACCATATTATGTCATTACAGGGAACTAATTTAATGAATGTGGGAGTGATGTTAATAATGTAGTAGAATAGTGAAGAAGTTTTTTTTACAAGAAAGAAATGTTAATGTTATGGCAGTTTTCACAAAAAATAATTATAGAACAGGTATTAGTTTTCACAAAAAATATTAGGGTGAGACAGAATAATCGTCCAATATAAGTTTTTTTAAAAAATTTAATGAACTTTTGGGATGGTACTTTAACAGTTGCATATAGTTTGAATAAATCAACTCCACTAGTGAGATTCTTATCTATACTTTTCACCATCTATACTTTGAAATCATTTTCACCATTTCTCAACTAATCCATGAATTACTTTCCTCACTGGTTGATTTTTCTACCTCTTTCTTGGCTAGCTGAAGATGCACAGCTAACATTCCTACTTCATAGTACATTCTGTTTGAGCTCTATAGTTCCAAAGTTCTCACGTGGTTTCATATTTGACTTATTTGCCCTATATGTTTCATGCTGCAGGTCTACACTATGATTCAGAAATTTAAGAATAACATCCCACGAAAAAGTGAAGAAAAGACATCCACCAAGAGTTCGTCAAGGAGAAGTCGTGAGAGTTCCTGATCTCTAGTATTCTATGCACCAAGCAGTTTAACTTGACAAAGAGAAGTTGTACTACTTTTACGTATTCATTTGATGGGAGCGGAAAAAGCTTGTACCAGAACCGATGTAATTATACCATAATATCAGCTTCTAATATTCAAAAAGAATTTCAGTATCAGTAACCGACATGCCTGAACAGGAGGAATTGACTGTAACAGGAGGAATTCGATTGAACTGTTATCCAACTCTCTACGAGGACGGAGGACTATTAATATGTTTTTATTTCTCAAAAGTTTTTTTTATTCAACTGAAATATGCGTGATTTATATTCTTTTTCCATTTATAATCCTATACTAATCAACATTAATTATTTTTACGGTAGTTATATGTCTCACACATTTTTTCTTGTGTTATTCTAGCTCAATACATGTTACATTTTTTTATTTTTTAAAATTTTATCCATAAAATAACAGCGCTGACATTTGTGTTAGATTTTAACGGAATAATAGATTTCTCTTGAGTCACTGCCTAATTTATTCAGTTTTTTTATTTACGGTTGATTGTTCAAAACAATGAATTAATAGATAATGATAATATTATTATTATTGTAATACTAGACTATATTACGTGCGGGTCATGAATTTTTTGAGAATTATTTACTGATTTAGTAGTAGTATAAATATTATGTATTAGTTGTTTTTAGTTTTGTATAATAAAAATTATTTACATTTGATAGTATTTTTAAAATTATTTTTTAATAAGTTGATGATATGATAATATTTATTTATTGATTTAATATGTTGATCCGATCCGATCCGAGGTAAGTAGAGTATATAATTTTAGGATGAAGCTAAAGATAAAAGTTTGGTTTGGGTATCGAAATTGGCACCCCTAGCCCTAGGTTTGTGATAGACAAAGCGAAAGGGGGAAATGGGAGGAGTAGAGGAATCATCATTATCATCGGAGTCACGACGAGGAGCATCTGTATCTGTGAAAACTACAAATACAAATACGAGGAGGAGGAGGATTAATCATGTTTCGTTTAATAATTATTCCGACTGGAAACATAAGGTACCCGCCCTAGCCCTAATTACATACAGTACTAGGACTCTTTATTCAACATCCTTATAATTTGATATGTAGCTGAGGGAAAACTGCTGCAAAAGGATCCGGGATGATCGCACCCGCCTGCTTTGGAAGATGAGACTACTTCCCCAACACCACCACAACACCCCCACAACCCCCCACTCTTCTTCTTCTTCATCATCATCTTTTACTAATCAGGCAGACAGCTAACTTAATCCTACACCCATCTACTTTTTACTCTATTATCACACTACTCACTTTCTTTTTTCCCTGCATCAGGCCACCTTCATCAAATCAACTTTACAGGGGATTGTTTCCGACGAATTTAGGAAAATTTCTACTACTCATCATGATGATGATGATGACGACGACGACTTACTATGGGATTATAATGGTCTCAACGCTGCTTCCCAAGGCGATTGTGAAGATATCCTTTTACAATTGCAAACTATTTTCTATCAAGATCTTATGCTACATCCAACTACACCAGGTCATCTCTCTCTCTCTCTCTCTTAAAATAAGAAGAAATTGTCAGTAACATGTTGTTAAGGCTTACGGTGGAGAATCTTTTGTGATTAAAGACTAGCGTTCCAAGTCAGTTTCAAAGTCATGACTGTCTATTATATCTAGTCATAATTTCATTACAACTCATCTCTCTAAATCGACTAGTAACCCTCACTTTTACTCGCCGTCAATTAATCTTATGTGATGCACCTTTCTTGACCCATAAATATGGCCCATACTCTGATTTTACAGTTCGCAACGAAAACCTCAGCATTGCGTGTTGTCTTGTTGATTATATGTTAATGAGACCGCTCCTAAAGAGCTTAAATTTGATTACCCTTCAGAAGATATAGATAAGTGGACTTATGTAGTTGATTATTATAACGGGTTGGTTTTTTTAGTATGTTTTGACGGCTGTGTATTCTCTGTATTGACTGCAAGACAAGCATAATGTGTGTGTCTTTAATATAACAAACAGTGCCCCTTCATATATGTTTGAAGTTTTTAAAAAGAAAATGATGCATGTTGAAGAGTTAAACAAAACAATTAATGTTTTATTCATTATCGTACGTTAAATTAAACTGCACAAGTAAGCCTTTATATAGGCTATACATAAAGAAACTTCACTAAAAAATAGCTAAATCCTATCTACTAGTACTGAACAAAATATCCCCCTAAAATCACATGTAAAAAGCTAAAACTATTTGCTAAAAACTAGGATTTCATCATTCTTCCTTGATTCGAATTTACTAAAAATGAAACACTTCTCTTCGGTCTTTCCTTGTGATGCATTTCTCACAACCAAACAATTGCTTTGTTGATGCACGTTTCACCAACACCAAATTATTGGAGGACTTCTCCCCATGTTGCATATAATCACCAACAATTCAAAACAAGGTGCCTTCTTCTTCCACAACAGCCACTAGCCACCTGTGCTATGGCTTCGTTTCATTTTCTTGGAACTACCAATTCTTTGTTGTATGTCCAATTTTTTTACATTTAAAACATTTTGGTTTTCCCTTATGCCAACAATTATCTTATTCGTGACCAATCTTCTCAGACTTGTTGCATTGGAGGGATTTTCCTTTCCCCTTTTGATAACAGTAATAACTAGACTTGGCCAATAAAGCATTTTCAACATTTGCATCATTGTTATTCCTCATGCTTCTCCTTTTTTACTTCATGGCATGTAGGCATGTAATGAATTGATCAACTATGGCAGTCTGAAAATTCTACACTTGGGTACTCTGATTTGATTGACAATAGACATCAACCTATTTCTGTATTCTTTCACACTTCGTCACTTTTCATCCTCATCATCTCAAACTATCTCTTGAGATTCAGAATTTGCATTTATTACTTTGATTTGTTGGTTGCCTTAAAACTTTTCCATGCTTCTCTGGTAGATACAAAACTCACAATTTTTGTAAAAATTTCTTTTGATGACAGTGTTGAATATATACTTGAAAGTGCCTTTGACTTTATAGCCACTTCTTCGTTATCTTTCTTGATTTGATTCAACGTTGGATTTTTTGGAAGAGGGGTAGGCTCAATATCACTCTTAAAAGCATCCAACAAACTCAATGGTTTCATGTATGATTTCATTTTGATGGCTTATGAATGATCATTCTCTCCCTTGAAAAGTTAAAATTGGAAGAGAATCACAAAAGTTCGTTGATATCATTGGTTGGAAGATGAACACTCAATGTGTGTCTGTGTGAAACCTCACGATTAAAATCGCGCCGAGATGCACTTAAGTTGCCTCGACTACCATGAGGCGCATCCCCTTCAATGAGGCGCCGAGGGCGAGGCGAGAGACGCAATACAACAATTTTTTCCTTCTAATTTATTCATATTTTTTATTTGTTTAATTTTTATATTTTATGATGTAATCATTGTTTATATTACCAAATAAATAAATTAAATAAATATGTAAATGATGAATATTTTGTTATTAAATAATTAAAAACATCCAATAAATAATTTATTATTTAATTTATGCTTGTTACGTTTCAGAAAAATAAAAATACTTCATACATATTAGTCAATCCTCACTTCTCTCTTCTATTCACATGTACAAATTATATAGTATTTTCTATGTTAGCCTTGGTGCGCCTCTCGACTTAAATAACACTGCTCACAAACCCTAGATCATATGGCTCTTGATACCATATTGAAGTTTTTATAAAGAAAATGATGCATGTTGAAGAGTAAAACAAAATAACTACTATTTTATTCATTATCATATGTTAAATTAACCTACATAAGTAAGCTTATATATATATAGGGTATACATAAACAAACTTCCACCATCTACTAAATAAAATATTCCATTAAAATCTCCTGTAAAAAGCTGAAACTACTTCCTAAACTAGGATGTATTAAACAATAAATATAACTATCTTATATTTCAAAAATTGAATCATATATTTCAACATTATTTGGTTTGCTTCTCCTATATCATCCTAATGTCAATCTCATAAACTATATTTTCACGTCCTCCCTCCCCGCGCCCTCCCTCCCCCGCGCGAGGGGAGAAAATTCCGATTAACTATTATGTTATTATAATTGACACAAAGTAATACACGTGTGTAGGTGGTTGGTAGAAAAGTAACATGCTAGCCCACTAGCCCACCACCGTGGGACTGTCCCTTTTCTTTTACTTCCATGCAATGCTAAAACGTAGAGTGCATATAGATTATTCCGAGGGGAGAAAATTCCAATTAGTAATGTTATGTAAGATTATTTCTCCTTTAGAGTGCATATAGATTATGTGTAAACCAAAATTTTTATAAATAATATATAAAGATATATAAATTATACAAAAACATATGTAAATATTGCTTCTAGCTATATAATTATCTTAAGATAGGTTATTATTGTTAAAATTGAAAATTAAAAATTAAAATTCATTAATAAATAAATTAATTCATTAAAATACATAATTGTTGTTGCCAAAAAACGTAGAGTTCGTAAATATGAAATTAAATAGTATCTTTATAGGTTTATGTTACTTGGGGGTCACCCCTTCTAGTAGCTTCTTCTATTTTGAACATAATTAATAGGCTTTTTATTTAGCCTAATAATTAATTACGAATTTATTGTTTAATTAAGATTCTTGGCCTCATTAATTGGGCTCCCTTATTGGGCCAAACTAGTTTTAATTAACACAACATTAATTATGCCTCTTGGGTAATTTTCAGCCCATATCAATAAAAAAAACAATTGAACCCCCCTAAAAAAAATTGCATCCGCCACTGCGCCCCTCTCTCCCTTCCACTTCTTACATCCTCTATCCCCATATCCTAACATACATAATTCGCAATATTCAACATTTTTATTTTATAATCAATTGGTTATCCCATTTCTTTCACTGTGTTTCATGCTTAAAACCAATTCAGTTTTTTGCTCAACCAGAAAGCTGTATGAAAACTTGGGAAGATGAGGAGGACGAGTACTTGGCACGTGCCGTTTATGAGCATATGCAGCTCAGTGATGACCGGGTATCTTACAAATAACTCTTATTTATATTACGATATGTTCTAAATCTATACCCTATTATGCAGTTTAACTGTGGCTCACTCACTTTTGTGCGTGGTTTTTATAATGGGTGTCAGTGTCACCCATCCTTGCAAAAAAATGTACTGTTATAAACAATTCAATAAACTATTAGCCTTAACAGACAACTCTACTTCAAAGTAAAAATCTATGTATATGGCTCCACTAGCTGTTGCCTTGTTTAATTTAAAACTTAATTCTTTGACATTGTTGCCGGAGTCTAGTATTTTCTCCCACCCCTTTAGCTTTCAGTACAAATGTAAAATTGAGGATAAAGAGGGTAGTAAGAGGGCAGAGTACTAATGTTTTGCACAAGTGCAATCATAGTTGATCTGCTCCGGTTTACATTATAAATTTGTGAGATACTGAGATTTGTGACGGATAGAAACCTCATAACTGTAAAATCTGTTCTGAAGAATAGAACGCATTAAAATATATTTATATTGGTGTTTTGTGCTTTATGATAACTGTTTTGTTGTACTCATTAAATATACATGTTTTGTTGTATTTCGCTTGCCTTCGTTTGACAAGCACATGTAAAAGATAAGATGTTTCCAATTAATATTATGGTCTTTATACTAGGTGCAAAAGACGGTTTGGTGTCCCATCTGCAAGCAGGGAGAGTTGCAAGAGAACTATACTTATGTTTATTGCACCACTTGTGAACTTAGACTACTCCGAGGGGAAGAGGTCCGGTTGCTGGAATCTTTTCCTTCTAATCTTCTACTTTCCCCTGCTGCTGTTTTTTTATGCATAAATTGGTACCTTTGTTAAAGTAACGTATGTCCTCTGTTGTCGTTATTATTAGTGAGATCCCAAATTTTGCCTTGTGAGAGATTCTGGCTCATCCTCCTTGTCGTTACATTATGGCACAAGTTAAATGCTTCTGGTTCTTGAATGTGCTAAGTTTTCATTCAAGTTTTTTCCATTATCTTTAGAGTGCTAGCAGTAGTACTGTTTGGTGGTGGTGTATTTTGTGTATTTGTTTGTTATATTAGGAAAGGGAGGCTAATTACAGTAGGATAATTGAAGCATTAAAACTTTTAGTTTTGCATATTTGAAGCATTAAATATTTGTTCCGTTGCTAACAATTGTAGCAACAAAAAATGTGGTGACATTATTGAGGTTAGATTTTGACGTCATGTTGACCATTCATTTATAGGTTACTATGGAGTTAATCCGGAATCGGCTGGCCGAGGCTCATGCAGAACATCTTGATAGGGGATGCAAACTGACACCGAAGATCCGCATGGAATCAAGATTTAATCTAACTGTCTTGTACATAAAATGTCAGGGTTGTGATACATTTGAGGTTGTAATTTAAATAAGTTTACATCAGTATTGACATGACAGATCCACTAAAATACAAAAGAGACTTTTTGTATAAACTTTTGAGGTTTATTTAAACTTGAAACTGATGTTTGTGTCTTTAATTAATTCATTTATAGCAGATCTTGTATTCAACTGCATTCAACTATAAATCTGGCAAAACTAATATATATTTAAGATTTTCATGGTTGAAGACTTGGAAGGCCACCAACACCAGCAATAAGAGTTTTTTTTGCTTGCACATTACTGAGACGGTTCGGGGACGGAGGGATAACGTTGATCCTGCCATACGTCTAAACCAATTCAGTAAATCCCCTACTCTAGCAACATTATTTGAATTTTCTTTTCCCACATATTTATTAAATAGAAATGGCATGGGTTTCCTGTCAAAAAAAAGGGGCACGGGTTTATGTTTTTTGAATAATTAGGCTTATAGCCTTATAAAGTAAATATTAGTTCTAAATAAATTTTTGAAGTGAGCCGGAGTCAAACCCAGGACCTGGGACAACAACAGAGAATAAGGGCATGGGTTTATGTTATTCAAGCATAAGAACACCTTGAGTTCTCGACATGACTGGATGCAGAATGAAGATCAGCATGCAATCACGATTCAATTATGATAATCATTTTTTATGTCTCATATGCAGCACATTTTAGGAGCATATCTAAGAAACTCTTTATTTTGGCTCTTAAGTTGAAATTTGAGCAGGGAGGGTGAAAATGTTACTCCAAGAGACTCCTAGTGACTCCTAAAATCACTAAAAGCTTCATCTCTCTCCTTATTTTTAAGAGCTCCTTCCTACTCCTAAGTAATATTTTATAATAAATTTGGAAGATATATTCTCTTCCAAATTATAAACAATCAACTACGAACTAGCCAGCCAGAGGCAAAACTATAATGAAACTTATGAACCATGCAATGCATTACTAAGCTGCTAGTTAAACCTTTCCATACAAATCATGAATCACAAGTAAAATACTAGTCTGTCATCCACTGGCGCAACTGCAGAATAAAAGAAACAACAAACAAAAGACAGACAACAACCGCATAACCGACATACCATCCAGAACCGGCATTACCTAGATGAATGCCATAGAAAACATTAGCTACTGCCAAAATTATTAAAACCCTTCCAAGACCATAGTGATACCAGTTCCAATATTTTCTCACTTTCGATTCCTTCTCCGGTCTTGCCAAAAATGCAATAACCTATTCAACACAACAAAGTAATTAAGTAGCTATACAGAAAACAAAACAGCAAGCGAGTGAATTGAAGACTAGAAGAAGAAGAAAAGACAACCTGGAGGCAGCCAAGAGTAAGAATGAAGACACCGAGGCTCTTGTGTTTATCAACATCAACACCAAGACGATTCTCTAACACAAAACCACATACAATGCCTGAAACTCCAAATAGAAAACCAAGCGATTGAAGGAGCGAATGTGAATAAAACCAAACTGGATCCCATGGCTTCATATATCTAGCAACCATAGCACCTATTGGTAATAGTATTCCCCATCCCAACATGTTCAATATTCCATGGCTCTTCTTCAGTTTTGAGGAGGAACTTCCTTTTGTTTTACTTTCACCTGTATCCCAAATCTTCAAATTAAACTCTTTATATTTACTTGCATGATTAATTTAACTAAGATTAGATTGCAAAACTTCTGACACAACTGTTTTATCATCAGCATGTGGTATGTATTTCTTTTGGTAAAAAATAATATGATTATAATGCATTTATTGTTACAGAAACCATACTTGTTTACTTAATTGGCAGCTCTTATTGGTTATAAAGACTATTGACTTTGTAAAGGTTTGTATCGGGGCTCCTTAACATATTTCAAAAGGTAATGTTGATTGCTTCAAAGTCAAACATGCACAATATAGATTTTGACTAACCACCTATCTTTAAAATTTATATTCAGGCTTTAGTTGACAACATATATGTTATATTATGTATATAATTTGTAGCGTTTTACAAAAGAAGTGGGATGATTTAATGTTTAAACGTGACGGCATTTTAGCAAGTACCTAGACTTGTTCTTGATTTGCAACTAGCTTAGTATTATAGTTTAATTTTATTTGGGTTTATCAATAAAATTACAAGTAGTAATTGGGTACTCACCAGAGGCATAATTCAAAATAGTAGACACCTTCTGATCATGTTCAGCCAACTGAAATCCAGGTCGAACGGGCAGCCTTCCAGCCGGCCCAACAGAGTATAAAATTCGATTTTCCGGCAGGCTGGTGTTGAGCTGGAAGGCAATATACACACGTCCAGAGAGATATATAAGAGAAGATGAACTTCCTACTACTTGTAAGTTTCCTTCATCAGGCACAACTTGCCTTGGTGTTTGGCCAGTTAGATGGTATCTCTTGATCATACTCCCACCATCAGCCCCTATCCACCCTACGATTGCGCTGGACCCAACCATCTTACCATTGGACGAAAACCCCATTCCTATGTATGAATTTATGTTTGGTGCCGACAGTATGAAGCTCCATAAGTTTGGTGATGTTTCTTCATACTGCTCCATACATAGGAATTACACAAACCATATATATAGTTATAATCAACATCTATAATAAAAATATACAAAAGAGTGCGCATAGATAGAGTTATACATTTCTGCCCATAAAAATGGATAATAAAACACATGAATTGAGGGAGAGGTTTTTAGTGTGTGTGTGTGGATTACTTACTCTAAGGATGAAACCTTGAGCATCCCAAACAGAGCGGCAGATGAGAGAAGTGGTATCAAAGAGAAATTGTCTCTTAATAAGGTTAAAATTAGAAGTGCATGAATCTGCAGCTGCAGCTTGAGAATTCACTTGGATTATAGGTGTTAGATTACAAACTACGAAAAAGATGATGATGTTGATGTGCAAAAAGGGAGACGTTTTCATTTCTCTCTCAGTTTCTTGGGAGCAAAAATACCAATTAACTGGTGTCTAGTGGAGTGCCCCTCATATTATATAACAATATATTCCTAATACAACTAACCAACTTTTTGTATGTACAATATAAGAATGCTTGGTAGGGTAGGTAGATTGGCTTTTAAGGCTTTTTACACCACGATGGGCTGCAACCTGCTATTTATTATTCCCTCATATCTTTACCAACACTTAAATTTGATTAATACTGCAATCACACAAACATTTACCCACAACTAATGAATTCTAACTACTACTGATCCCCCCCCCCCCCCCCCCAACAAGATCTGAAGGGATATAATATCTGTAAAAACTTGAGAAATGTGATACAGACAACCCTCCCGTTTGATACAGACTTACAGTTGAAGATCCAAGAGTACAATAACTTCCCCGGCGCGCACTATAATAGCTTGTTGACACAGTCCTGCCGTAGGTGTATAGCCTGTAGCTAATATATCTTAATATTTATGGGTGCATGTATATCATCTTACAAACAAACATTGAGCAGCTTCTTTTATCCAGGAACACTATTATACTTGGGCCAAGAATTACTATTGGGAGGATGCGTTGCGGAAAATTGTGCTCTGTTGCTTGCAGAGGTATTGTCAGTTTTTTCACCCTCCTGTAAAATAGGACATATGCAGCACTGGAACATATTTAACTTTCATCCATGGGTGATATGTGGGTATCATCAAAGTTGTACCATCGATTTTCGTCAAGCAGTTGCATTTTTAGCATTGCATGGAAGTAAAAGAGAAGGGACACAGTCCCACGGTAGTGGGCTAGTATGTTACTTTTCTGCCAACTACCTAAACAAGTGTATTACTTTGTGTCAATTATAATAACATAATAGTAAATGGGACCTACAAGTGGGTGGGAAGTGATCCTTGCATTGGAGTGCATTGGCCAGTTTTTTCAAAATCTATTCATTTGCTTACGTGGTACTGCCTGGGTCGATAGAAAGTAGAAAATGGGCTCTTACCATTGTGGTTGCTCTAAAAGTCTAAAACTGTACACAAAGTGAAGGAATAAGTGAGGAGGTCAGGTCAAGATTGAACACAACATGACAAGACAGAACAAGGAACAGAATGTAATCCTTAAATCATTAACAGGGTCAAGATTTCTTCCTACACAGCTAGATGTATTCACGTATTGGAAACTACTACTTTACAGCGACCAAAAAAACACCAAGGTTATGGAAATTTAACAAGGTAGTTATATATATGGAAACTATAAGTATTAACTATTTATTTCATATTAAAAAAACAAACTGCATTGACTAGGCAAGTATTTCTGCTTTCCGATCACAAATTCAGTATCAGAACTCGAGAGATGTCTCCATAGCAACTTCAGAGGGTCAGTCAAGTCATGGTTTCTTATGCAAGGATGGAGGAGGAAGAAGATTGGTAGCAAGCTCTTCGTTAAGCTTCACGGGGAGGGGTGGCATCTGCTTCATAATATCTGGCAAGTCATTTAAGCTGCAAAATACAAATAACTTCCATTAGCTGGAAACTTGTCAGTTCATTAGTCCGCATCCTCACATTGTACTAAACCAACAATCACAAGACTATATATCAAAAGGATACTTTAACAACCATACCCAAATCTAGATTTATCATTTATGTCTCCAAAGATAGATCTCAGGGGAAGTCAGGAGTCGGGAGCAGGAGAGCAAAAGAGAGAAGATGTTCAGTATTATAAGCATACAGCTGATGTATCAATTATTGGTGATTAATCAAAGTGCTATGAATGAAAACTATTCAACTTAACACAGCTGCATGACAGGGTAGTATAATGACCTATGAATACCTACAACCCCGATATCTACTATGATTAGTCCAAACAATTCCTGGACAGAGTAAATAAAGGCAGTGGATAAGTCTTACGGACTATTTAGAAACATAGCTGCATGACAAAGAATAATGACCTCTAAATACCCTACAACCCCAGTATCTAATATGATTAGCCCAAAAAATTCATGGACACAAAGTACATAAAAACAGTGGATATTCATATGTACAGTAATATTTCTAATTCTCACCGATGATGGTTACAATCTCAAGTTAAATAAATTATCTATTTAAAAAGCATGTAATCTAAAGAGTCCCACCTAGGTAACATTCAAGTTCCCCAAATTTTATACTAAACTGAGCTTATAAAATGTAAGATAAAGGAGATTACTGCTTGAGGATGGAAAGCAAAAGCATATATAAAAATGATAAACATACTCATTTAGGATTGAGAGAATGTTGTTTCGAGCTTGCCAGAAGAGATTAATGTTATCATGAATCTGCAAAAGAAAAGAGAAGAGGGATAAATTAGGAAAATGATAACACGATTCCACGTCAAGAATGACTCATGGTGCATGATCTAAAAATGAAGCAAATGAATTAGAATGCATTTCTAGTTTAGTACATGTTAACTAGGCTAGCGCAAGGGCGCAACAGCAAATCCTCCAATGGTATGAGTCTAATAACAACTTTCATATATAAAAATATAAAAATAAATCAGTATTATGACACTATTATCACCAGGAGGATTATGTGTGGTTTACTCAACTGATACACTCAACAATTTGTTAATATTCCACGATCACTATAATTCTTCTGTATAGCATAAAGGTTAACTAAGTACCAATTTATTGAAATATTATGGGACTAAATACCTAAGGTCAATTTAGCATATCGCAAAATGAAATCTAGCACATAACAGGCCAAAAATGCAAATAAAACAGATGACCACATTTACTGTTATAGTTCTAGCTAAGTAGAGATCCATGTTTAAGAAAGAGCATGTTATTTGCATAACCATGGAACAGATTATAACATTTAGTTATCAATTTTAAGAGCAAATGGCCAACAATTAGCCCAAATATATGATACATATTTAATACCAAATGGAGGTAAAAGAGACGCATGTATGATACCAAATTGTAAGCGAAGTTTACCATGAATGCTCCAAAGTTTGCAGATATTTGTTCCATAGCTTGAGCATTTTGTTCAAGAAGTTGACCAGTTGCACCACCAATGGCTGTAATACAGAACATAACCATGATGTGACTACAGTACGATGAGTAGAATATGATGACACAAACACATTAACAGCAGAAGGGAAACAGAATCATTGGCTGCTGACTTTAACACTTGAAGCATGACCATACAGCTACCATCGTAGAGGTAATATTAATCTTACCTTACCCAGTGAATGTATGTTAGTATCCATCAGACAATACTAAGCAGTACATACAATGGTGGAATGGGTATAGATTTTTTAAAAGTGAGTTTATAGAATCTAGATAAAGCAGTATTTTATATATAAAAGACTAAACCACTAAACTATAGACTCGTCTATGAACAATGAATCCATATCCCAAAATCATTATATAAAAAGCCATCCCTCAGAATAATGATAATGAATTCTGATGGCCGTCTTGGGAAAAATGACCAATTCTAAATAAAGCATGGACATGTAGAATCAGCAATACATGAAGATCATATCCTCGTGAATGTGAATGTGAATGTGAATGTGATGGGACTCTCCTAATTTATTTCATGTACTTTTAAATCTAACAAGCTACTTCCTTATGGATATCTTAACTACAAAGATTTGGAGCAAACTATGACTTTAACATGTCAAAACCAGATAAAGGGCGCAGAAAACCTTTATATGAGATGCCATCATCACTGTCCATTGAGACTGCCGTTTGAGCATAAGGCAGGCCATTGGATCGGTTGGTAAGATGAGTTGATGATTTAGCTGAAGGATCCGCAACTTTTTCCTGGACAAAACATAATGTAATAAATAGTGTCAGTGTTAAGAAATATGATTCAACAACCTTTTTGCCTTGACATCTCAACCAAGTCACAAATGAGATACATCTCAGGTCCTAAGAAAAGGTGGCCTTTGTATATGGCATTGTGGACATATCATAAATACATTTGTGTGTGTACGGGTGCATATATACAGAGGTTAAGGAATGAGCAAACTTCATTTTTCTTCTGGGTTCAACATGTGGAGGACAGGCCCACCTAGAAGTAATGTCCTTACAGTTGGAAGGACATCCTGCCAAGCATTGTAAGACCATCTTCAACGAGGTCCAAAGCAACAAATAACATATACCCTCAAACAGAAAAAGCTATATTTTGATGAAAAAATGAAAGTTGAGTTTCCATACCTTTTTGTCTCTGTTTTTCCTTGATGAATTATGATTATCTCTTGTTCGCTTTCCGTTGCCCTTTTTCTGAAAAACATATATATATTTATAGTTAGCATTATATAGTAGAAAAACATATAATAAAAGTGACACCCTGGCAATAGTCATGTTATGGTTAATTGGTAATGAAGAATAGTTAAGTTTTATGAGGTGATAAAATGATTAGGAAGATTTGAGACTAACATTAACATGTATCCAATTGATACGAAGGATAACATCCCTAGCTGTCTTTTCATTTAACCGGACTGCAATTTTAGCATATTTAGTGATGATGGATTCGGAGGCATACCTGCAATTTTAACATGAATTAGGAGGAGGTTCAAGTAGAAAATAGCAAAAGAATCTACAGATAAAATTAAAAAAAACAAACAAATATACTGTACTGTACTTAATAAGCAAGTCTTGCATAAGGGCATCCTCGTCGGGAGACCAATTCAAAGTAATACCCGGATCGTGCTTGAGAGCAGCTATTGTGGGACCCAAAGCAGACGAGTAGTAGTTATCGGCTACTGGAATTCCATTTCCATTGCTCACACTCGCACCTCCTTCTCCTTCTCCTTCTCCTCCTCCATTTTGATTTTTATTGTTTTCCCCGGATGGGTTTGCACTCGCTGCCATTAACAAACCAAACCAAACCAAACAATAACCTCTTTTCACAAGGGCGGTTGTGGTGTTTTGTCAAACTATATTATCAACCAGTGGAGAAACAAGATTGTAAACTCTCTCTTTTTACTTTTTTATTATTATTATTTTAACCAACTATACATATTATATACACACACAAAAGAGTATGCCACGTAATTTAAGCTAATCTATTTATTTTCTTCCCTTTTTCTATTCCGTATTTCCTTTTTGTTTGAGTGTCTTACTCTTACCGTATACAGTATGCTTCTTTTCTTCCTAACTCTTACCCTTACGTAATATTTATTTTCATTTATTTAAATATTAAACAATTCATATTTCCAGCCGAAAAGACCTGCCGATTCGGATAACCGGATCGGATCCATTCAAATCGGATCAACTTTCGGTTATGATATATTTGGAGTATTGTTCAGATCGGATCAGATATAGTTTGAGTTAAAATCGGTTAAATTTCGGATCAAGATCATATTAAGTTCGATTCAAATTAAATTCGGTTCAGATCATTTCGGATCGTAAAATGCGGTATGAATTAATTTTGAATTAGTTTTTAATTATAGTGAAATTAAAATAAAAGTTGTTGAATAATTTTGTTAAACTAATAGCTTATGCATTATTTTTTCCTTCTACTTTATAATTTGTGAAATTTTAAAAAATCATCTTATTATCATAATAATTTTAAATATTAATTTTATTTAAGACTAGATTAATTTAGTGAATAAAAAATGAGTTAAGCTTATAGACTATTTTTATGAATCATTAAAATATAACTAAACAATTAGATTAAAATTTAATTTTTTTTTCTAATTCGATGTAATTCGTATTTGTATTGAATCAAATATCGTATTTCGAGTCATATCCGGTTCAGATGATTGTGCACTCGGTTCTAATTGGTTCCCGGTCATTATCGGATCTAGTATTTTGAATTATTTTCGGTTAAATTTTCGGTTCGGATCAAATCGATTTTTCAAATGTTTATCGAATTATGTAATTCGGATATAAAATCGGATTTGGTTCTATGAAATTGGTTCGGTTATTCGAATTCAGACCCATTTTTCCAGGTCTTATTCTTTGTTAGGGATTGTGGTTCTATCAATGTAATCAACTAATAATTACTTAGATTAATTAGAAATTAACTAAGTAAAACATACTGTCATATATACATTGACAGTATGTTTAATTGTCACTTGTAAACAGTATGTTCTTAAGCCAAGTAGGTGACAGCATGTTTAGATAGTTACTGTCATGTACAAATGTAATAAAATGATCTATAAAGTAGAAGTTCACACAGTGTTCATGCACAACATGGATCAAATTATTGACAGTAACTTTCTGCAAACTGAAGCCTACGACAGCATGTTCAAGTGACAGTATCTGTTAGAACAGACGACATCAACTATTTCTTGACAGTAAACTTGGCGGAGATTGAAGAATCAAAGACAGCAAGTTTTCTGACAGTAGCTTTGGCGGAAAGAGTTGACAGTATGTTTGGCGGAAGAATTGACAGCAACTTTGTTCGACAGCACGTTTATGAGGATAGTCGACAGCATGTTTTGCGGGATCGTTGACAGCAACTTTAGATGACAGTATGTTTCAGGAGAATGTCAGGATCGACAGCAACATATGCGGAGATGAAGTTACTGTCACCAAAGAGAAGCAAAAGGTTGACAGTAACCTTTTGGTGAAGCTGACAGTCTATTTCAAGAAGCAGACTAGGTAAAGGTCTTTCATGGATTGATCTTGACAACTCTACCTAGTCTGTCAAGACTACTACTGCAACTTGAGATAAAGTAAGCAAAAAGGTGAAGCATGCTCGTGGAGTCAAGAATGTCAAATCCTCTCAGAGCAACTTTATCTACAAATGGAATAAAGACAGACTTGAGAAGAAAAAGTGAAGTTTCTATTTCAAGTATTGTCCAGGAATCAAGGGAAAGCACACTTGTAAGTGAGGTGTGTGTTTCAGTATAAAAACACACATCTCACAAACACTTTCCCTTATGCAACTGAGCTTAACTTTTCTCAAGCATAGAAAACCTTAGCATTCTTTTGTTATTGTTTTCTATTGAAGCTGAAAATATCTTCCAGACAGTTATAGCAACAAAAATTAATAAAATTAATTTTTGAAGTATATCAACTTGTGTTTTAATCTGCTTATTGCTGTTTGCATTAGTACTGGGTATTATCTCTATTGTTTTGTTTTGTTGTTAGCAAAACAGTGATAAATTATCAAGTTGCATTCAACCCCCCCCCCCTTCTGCAACACTCATATTGTCTAACAACTGGTATCAGAGCAGCAGGTTAGATATACATAACCTGAAAAGATCTAAAAATGAGTGCACAGAAAGTAAGCAGCATAAAAATACCCACCTTTGACAAAGAACATTACAACCTTTGGAAACGAAAAATGATGTTATTCATAAAAACAACCAATCCTCTTTATCCTGGAATACTGGAAAATGGTCCTTTCATTCCCCAGACTTATGTACCTGAAACTACAGTAGATGGTGAAACAATACCAGCCTACTGGGTTCCTAAAAAAGTTTCATAGTACAATGACACTGAAAGAGAAAAAGTGTCTCTGGATGATTGCCTTCAATTCATCATCATTGAGGCACTTGACAATGTCATGTACAACAACATTGTCAACTGCACTAGTGCAAAGCAAAAATGGGAAACCATTGAGATACTCTGTGAAGGGACAGAAGAAGTAAAAGAAAATCAAAGACAAATTCTGGTGTCTCAGTATGAAGCTTTCATGGCTAAATCAAGTGAAGGGTTGACTGAGATGTTTGAGAGGTTTAACAGGTTGATAAATGACTTGCAGCTGCATGGAAAGTTTTATGACAAAAAGGAAGTAAACATGAAATTCATGCTGACACTTCCTGACCACCTAGAGCACAAGGTTTCTGCCATAAGAGAAGGAAGGGATTTATCAAAAGTTTCTCTTGAAACTTTATATGACATACTCAAAACCTATGAGCTAGAGTTGCTACAGAAGAGAGCCATTCAAGCTGGTCAAAGAGGAAAAATGGTCAACACATCAAATGCTTTAGTAGCTCAAGATCCACAGGTGATGCAGCTCAAGGAATCTCAACATCAACAGCAAATCAAGATTGAAGAAATCACAGATGAAGATGAAAGTGTGACTTTGGAACTCAAGGATGGTGAAGAAGATGAGTTCTACACTCTGGAGGAACTGGACAATATGGATAACAAAACAATGGCCTACATGGCAAGAAAGTTCTCCAACTTGAGATTCAAGAAGAACAAAGCTTTCAAACCTAGAGGACAAAGCTCTAGGTTCAACAAGCCAAATTTCTCAAAACCTGGAGGAAGTGGCAAAGGTGGATACAAAACAGGTATGGTGGACAGATCCAAAATAAGGTGTTACAACTGCAATGAAATGGAGCATTTTGTAACTGAATGCAAGAAGCCAAAACAAGTGAGAAGAAATGACAATGACTATGAGGAACTCAAAGCAAAGTATGAAGCCCTGTTGAAAAAGAAACAAGGAAGAGCCTTTATGGCTGAAAGAAAGTGTTGGGAAGATTCAGATGAAGAAGAAAAAGAATATGGGAATCTTGCTCTCATGTCAACCTCAGGAGAAGGTTCATCTTCTTCATCAAGTCAGGTACATTTTCTTACTACTGTTGATATGACTACATCTCAGTATAAGAAAACTGTTGAAAGTCTAAGTTCTGAAATTTTTAATATTCATACAAGCATGTTAGCTGCTAATGAGGAAATAGCTAAATTGTCCAGTGCTAATGAGTTATTGAAAATTTGGAATCATGAATTAGAACTAAAACAGAATGATTTTGAGTCCTTATAACAAGAAAATGAGATTCTTAAGAACAAGATTGTGTGTGCTTCTCAGATTGAGGAATTTCTTAGAAAACAGATTTATGAAAATGAGCTAAAAATCAAGGCCTATAAGAATTCCTCCTCTCTGTTAAAATCTTACCATGATAATAATACTGAAAATCAAAAGGTAGGTATAGGTTTTGACTATAAGAAGAAATCTGGAAAGAAACATGTTGTAGAAGAAGAAGTCATACATACTGTCAAACCATCCATTCTAAAGAAGGTTAAGAATCCATTGTTCAAAAAGGCTGAATTTGAGTTTGATGAGGAAGCTTTAGTAATCAAACAAGAGATAGATGATGAGAAAATTGATGCTGTCAGAAAAATCCTTAAGGCAAAAGATACTGTCAAAATCCCCAAGACAGTTAGTTTTGACTCTGATAGTAACCTTTGTTTAAAAGATACTATCAATACTGGCTCGACAGTAAGTTCAGAAGATGTTGTCAAGACTGTAAGATCCAAACTTACTGTCAAGACAACTCCATCTAAACCTACTGTCAACACCAACATGACAGTAACTTCTAAATATACTGTCATGAAGACTAAGAAGAACAGAAATGGAAAATTAGGGATAAATAAAAAGAACAATTATGATTATATTCCTAATGCTCCTAGAAAGTTGTGCAATAATTGTGGGTCTTCTAGTCATCTAACTCATGTTTGCAAGAAGGTCAAGTCCATTGATAAGAATGCTACCTCTAGCAATGGAAACTTACACAACATGCCTTTAAAGAACAAACAAGTAACTCACTGTGGTGACTTTGATTGTATTTCATGCAAAATGAATTTGATGAGTGTTTGCTTTAATCTGCCTTTTGCTAATAATAAAAAATGCTTGCATAACAATGCTAAAACTGGAAAGGCAAAGACTCCAAGTCCTCCTAAAGTTAGGATGGACAAGCCACCCAAGAACAAAACTATCAAACCTATATTCAAAACTGAATGGGTAGCTACATGAGTCTTGTTAAAAGCAAAAGAAAGAAATACAACTGAATCAACTTCAAACTGTGATTTAGCTAAACAAAATGGACCCAATAAAAGTTGGGTACCAAAAGCAACTTGAGATGTTTTGCTTTGCAGGGCAACAAGAAAAATAAAAGAATCATGTGGATCATTGATAGTGGATGCTCAGGACACATGACAGGTGATAAAGCCCTGCTATCACAGTTCAAGGAAATGGCTGGCCCTTGTGTAACCTTTGGTGATAATAACATTGGTTTCACAATGGGATATGGCATACTGGAAGTTGGAAACTTGAAAATTGAGAAAATTGCTCTAGTAAATGGTTTGAAGCACAATTTGTTGAGTGTTACTCAATTTTGTGAAAGAGGTTTCAAGGTTGGTTTTGATCAAGACAGATGCTCCATTATCAACAAAAAGACAGAAGAAGAAGTTCTTCAAGGTGTAAGGAAAGGAAGCCTCTACATTGCTGACTTGGATTCTGTAAGGAAAGACAAGGTCTACTTTTTCTACAGTAAGGCCTCTTCAACTGAAAGTTGGCTGTGGCATAAGAAGCTCTCTCATTTGAATTTCAAAGCAATGAATCATCTAATGAAGAGAGAGTTGGTGAAAGGGCTACCTCAACTTGAATTCTGTCAAGAAGGATTGTGTGAGGATTGCCAGAAAGGGAAACTAAGGAGAGCTGCTCATAAAAGCACTCCTAGTGGTTCAATCAATGAAGCATTTCAACTAATTCACATGGACTTGTTTGGTCCTGTGAATGTGCAATCACTGGCAAGAAAAAGATATGCTTTGGTAATGGTTGATGATTTCTCAAGATACACTTGGGTAAGGTTTCTAACATCCAAGGATGAAGCTGCACAAGAAATTATTGATTTGGTTAGGGTTCTTGACAAAAATCCCAAATACAAAGTGCAGACTTTGAGAAGTGATAATGGTACTGAATTCAAAAACAGTATCATGAATGATTTCTGCAAAGACAATGGAATCACTCAACAATTCTCTGCACCAAGAACACCTCAGCAAAATGGTGTTGTGGAAAGAAAAAACAGAACTCTTATTGAGGCTGCAAGAACAATGTTGAGTGAAGCAAAACTCCCTACCTATTTCTGGGGTGAAGCAATCAATACAGCCTGTTACACTCAAAACAGGACTGTAGTCAACAAAGCCTATGGGAAGACACCCTATGAATTGCTTACATGAAGGAAACCAACTGTCAACTATTTTCATGTCTTTGGGAGCAAGTGCTACTTCATGAAAGACTCAAATGAGATCAAAGAAAAGTTTGATACTAAAGCACTTGAAGGAATCTTCATGGGATATGGTATTGACAGGACTGCCTATAGAGTCTACATCATTGATCACAAGACTGTGGAGGAGAGTGTAAATGTCACCTTTGATGAAACTAAATTTCCTGGAATTGAAGGAAGTCAAGAAACAGAAGCTTTAGTCTTTGAAAACTAAGGCTATCTAGAAGAGATTGAAGAGAATTCACCAAGTATTGATCACAATATTTCTGGTCCAACAATGGTTCCTAGCAATTCTGGAGAACATGAAGGAACTGCCCAAACAACTGATTTTTCTGGGAATGTTCCAATGAATAGTGGACTTGAAGAAATTGATGGTGTCAACAGTGCAAGAACAAAAGATACTGTCAATCAACAAAATGCTGAAGACTCTAGTGACTCCTTAAGAGGAACTAAATAGAACAGAGATCACACTAATGATTTAATTATTGGTGATCCAGGAACTGGAGTCAAAACAAGAAGAAATGTTGTCAATGAATGCATGTACTCTTGTTTTCTATCTCGAACAGAACCTAAAACTCTAGAAGAAGCTTTGGCTGATCCAGATTGGATTAATGCTATGCAAGAGGAGCTGAATCAATTTGAAAGAAGCTGTGTTTGGGAGTTGGTGCCTAGGCCAAAGAACAAATCTATTATAGACACCAAATGGGTTTATAGGAACAAGATGGATGACTGTGGAACTGTCACAAGAAACAAAGCAAGGCTGGTGGCAAAAGGCTACTGTCAACAGGAAGGGATTGATTATAAAGAAACATTTGCTCCTGTTGCCAAACTTGAGGCAATAAGAATCTTTTTGGCTTTTGCTGCATTCAACAACTTCAAAGTTTTTCAAATGGATGTTAAGAGTGCTTTCCTCAATAGAGAATTTGAACAGCCTCCAGGCTTTGAGGATCCAAAGATGAGAAACTTTGTGTACAGACTACTCAAGGCATTGTATGGTCTAAAGCAAGCACCAAGGGCTTGGTATGATACTCTTTCCAAGTTTCTTCTTGATAATAACTTTACAAGAGGGATTGTGGATAAAACTCTTTTCTACAAAAAGCATGGAAAGGATATCATTCTAGTCCAAGTATATGTTGATGACATTATCTTTGGTTCAACAAATGAAGAGTTATGCAAGAAATTCTCAGAGTTAATGCAGAACAAATATGAGATGAGTATGATGGGTGAATTAGTATTCTTTCTTGGACTTCAAGTCTATTAAAAAGAAGATGGAATATTTATCTGCCAAACTAAGTATGTTAAAAATCTTTTGAAAAGATTTGATATGGAAGACTCATCTCCTGCAAAAACTCCAATCTCAACAGCAACTCAACTTGACAAGGATCCAAAAGGAAATAAGGTGGACAACAAGATGTATAGAGGAATGATTGGCTCTCTCCTCTATCTAACAACTAGCAGGCCTGACATAATGTTTGCAACAGGGTTGTGTGCAAGGTTTCAGTCTGATCCAAACGAGTCACATTTAATGGCAGTGAAAAGAATTCTCAGATATGTGAAAGGCACTCAAAACTTAGGCCTTTGTTATCCTAAGGATTCTAGTTTCGACTTGGTTGGATATTCAGACTCAGACTATGCAGGGTGCAGAATAGACAGAAAGAGTACAACAGGTAGCTGTCAGTTTTTGGGGGAAAGATTGGTCTCTTGGTTTAGTAAGAAGCAACATTCAGTGTCAAATTCAACTGCAGAAGCTGAATATATTGCAGCTGGTAGTTGCTGTACTCAGCTTCTTTGGATGAGGAACCAGCTATTGGACTATGGGTTGACACTGCAAGGAATTCCTATTTTTTGTGATAACACTAGTGCCATAGCAATTTCAGAGAATCCTGTTTAACATTCCAAAACTAAGCACATTGACATCAGACATCATTTCATTAGAGAGCATGTGGAGGAAGGCACAATCAAGCTAATCTATGTGCCCACAGAGAAGCAACTTGCAGACATCTTTACCAAACCATTGGATGAAAAGACTTTCAACAGGCTAGTGAGTGAATTGGGTATGTTAAACTTAACATGTTGATGTAACTCTGTTTAGTTGATCAAAACTTTAGTTAACTGATTCTCACTGTGAATTAATGGCCTCTAGAGATGTTTTGATTACTATCACAGTGATAAGACATGATGATAATTAACTGAGAGGTTAACTAATTGATTTTTAAGTAACTTGATAAAAAGTACTATCAAAATTCTTGACAATATGTTTTATCTATACCTATCATATGGTAACAAGTTACTGTCAAAATCTGTGAAAACTTACTGTCACATGTTTAAGAAGTCTTGACAGTATGTTTCGCGGGATTAAAACTTACTGTTGAATCCTGTGAAACCTACTGTCAAAGAGTTGAGAAATAGTGACAGTATAGTATGCTGAAATGAAACTTACTGTCAATATCCTTTGACAGTACAGTTTTTCTACAACCTCCGCATAACATACTGTCACCAGTTAACATTAGAGGTATTCATTTATTATATATATTCTCTAATCTCTAATGTTACTGTCAAGAGTGTTTGTGATTTCTAGCGCAGAAGTTACTGTCAAAGAATGGAACTTGAAGACAACTGTCACTTTAAATCGTTTAAAATTCTTTCTTGACAGTATCTTTTTCACATCATATATATACAAACAGCTTAAATCTCTCACATTCTTTATTTTTCTTTAATCTTCAAATATTCAAACGCCCTAAAAACCCTCTACTTTCTCTGTAACTCTGCAACTTTTTCTCTAAACCGTTCTTCAACCCTCTAAACCTAGATCTAAACCATTTTCTTGTAACCATGTCTGGACCCCAAATTATCTGTTCTCTTTCCCAAACCAACTTCACTACCATGGCTTCAGTTGGTGAAGCTGGAGAAGCCTTCAAACCTCTTGTTGGCTTCATGAACAACTCATACCTAACCTATGCCCTAACTGCAAGTCCCCACCTGGAAATTCCTAGACTTTCTCATTTCTGGACCTCTGCAGTATGTGAGGGGGAGCAAGATGCGAGCTCTATCTCTTTCCAAATCAATGGTACCTCTTACACCATTGATTCCTCTCACGTCAACAAAGCTCTTCATGTGGAAGAGACTGAAGGCTTGCTATTTAAGGAGCCTGCAAGTGAAGAACAACTTGCTAAGTTCTTCAAGATGGTTGGGTATGCTGGACCCAAGCTCAATGCATATAGTGATGAATGGTATCCTTCGGGAGGAATGGACAGGAAATATCTAAATAAAGAATGGAGCATGATGCTGGATGCTGTCTCAAGGTCCATGTCCAGTAAAACTAGTGGCTGGAATGAAGTGCCAGCATACATCAGGAAGATTGTGCATTCCATGGTGCACAACTATAGGATTGACATTGGAAAGCTCCTGATGCCAGTGTTCAAGCTGGTTCTGGGAAAGAAAGAAGCCAGAAAACCGGTAATTTACTATCCTAGATTCTTTATGCTTATAATTAACTCTGTTGTAGGCATAATTAATTTAGATAGTGTTCAATGCATGTAGTCCCCAACATTAAAGAAAAACACTCATTCTTTGTTAACCAGTAAACCACTTAACACTGAATTGAGTCTGTTTATAACTGATTTCATGCTTTCAACCATCAATAGATTAAATTTAAAAATTATTGGGGACTACAATGTGTTCTCCTTGAGTGATGAGAATGGTGTTGACCTCTCCATTCCTAACCCACACTCCAAACCTTTTGAAGGAGTCCGGCCTTCTAGAGTCACCAAAAATACCAGCCAAGGGTCTGGTTCCTCTCAAAAGGACCAGATTTCTAAAAGGATGAGGACCACACACCCTAGGATAGAAACCTTTCCACAGGTAGGTGGTGAAACTGCACTAGATGCAGCAAATAAGGTTGGTAGTATGAACACAGAACCCACAGAGGGCCCTGGTGAGCCTAAGAGAAAGAAGGCAAGGGTATCCACTTCTGTAAGCCAGACTGTGTCCTCTCAAAAGGGCACAGATCTTAATAGGGATCAAAACACATCTCTAGATGTCTCCTCTCAACAGGAGGCACCTATTGAACTTGGCCAGTCACCCATGGCATCTTGTAAAGAGTCTGCACAATAGGTTGAACACACTCAACCTGAGCCCACACTTGAAGACACACACACTATAGGGCTAGAAAATGTGGAACACAGTTCATTCAATTATAGTGCATCACTCTTTGCCAATGTTGAAGATCAAAATGTTGATGCACTCTTTTAACAATTGAATGCAACTGATCATAGCAATCCACAATAACCTTCTACTCAAAGGGTGGAAGAGATTGCTGTCACAGCCTCTGTAGCTGTTAATGACAAAGTTGTTGTCAATCCTCCTGACAGTAACTTTTCAAAAGGTGCTGTCAACTTTTGAAAAGATGCTGTCAACATTCCAATCCAAGACAGCAACTCTCAAATGGCTGCATCTTCTCAACAGTTAAGTGATGAAGATTTTGCTCCAATTTCTACCCTACTTAAGGTAAAATCTAAAACTTCAGTGCAAGATGTACCTGCTCAGTCTCTTGCATCTAGGATGAGTGAGGGTGTGAAAAGAAAAAGAGAGATAAAAGAAAAGAGAAATGAGCATAAAAATGAGGGGCTGGGAAAATCCCAGGCAAAAGGAGAGGGCCCTGAGCAAGGCCAGAATAAAAAACAAGATGTCGGAGCCCAAAAATCAAAGGCATTAGGCCTGGAGAGTGAGTTGGTGAGGAGTGATGAGATCACTCATAAAAAACAGGAGAGTGTGAGAACCACCACAGCCTCCAAATCACCTAAATAAGCTGCTGAAAGGTTGAAATCCCTTTCACACAAGGTTACTAAATTATCAAAGAACTTGGACACAGTGGGCAGAAATCAGGTGAAGCTGGTGAACAGAATGTCCAGTTTGGAGTAGACTATGAATGAAGGGTTCAAGGCTATCTTTGATAAGCTTCAGGAATTTCAAGCACAATTTTCAACCCCTGCAGTTGCTACCTCAACTAAGGGGGAGAAAAGTGGTAAGGCTGAAGTGTTTGTTGCAGATGTAGAAATGAGTGATAAGGTGGCAGTCAAGGAGAAAACTCAAGCTGCATCTCAGGGGGAGAGTCAACTAGAATTACTGTCTAGTGTGGCTGCTGAGATTGCTACACAGTTTGGTGGTAATAAGGAAGAGATACCTAAGGAGAAAGGTATTGTGATTAAGGAGAATGCAGTAGTGGAGAAAGATTCTGTGGTCCATGTTGCAGGAAAAGGAAAAGAGAAGCTCTTCCAGGATGAAGGTGATGACTGGGTATTGGAAGAGAGAGAAGATTTTGATGATGAACAAGCTTCAATTCTTATGGTGGATGAAAATGAGAACAACAGAGTATTTGAGGATGCAAAGTTCAACAAGAGAATCAATGATTTTAGAGCCTCATCTAACAGGGACCCCAAGAAATTCTCTGATTCAATGAGACAGTCAACCACAGGAGTAGCTGTGATGGTGTCCAAAAGCAACAAGTGGGTGATCTCTGTCAGAACTGAAGGAGGCTACAGCTGGTGTGTGAGCATGGCTTATCTAAGCAGGCAAGAGATTGCAGTTATTGAAGCAATCAAACTCAAAATCAAAACAGATAAGTCATGGCTCAATGAAAACTTGAAAAGAACTTTGCAGAAGCTGATAATTGAGAAATTGCCAGAAGTAACTCAAAATCCCTTGGGCATTAAATTCAGTTGCTCCATAGATGGAAAATACAGGTCTATGAATCTAGAAAGGGTGAGCAACTGTAGGCCTAAATCTGTTAAAGAAGCTTTTGACCATTTCAAGCAACTGCCCATGAATGAAGAAAGAATTGAAGTGTTGAGGGTGTTGGAAGTAGAACTGAAAATACTTGAAGATTTGAAGTTAAAAAGAAATGTAAAGAAGACACAGGAGAAAAGAGATGGAGATGATGAAGAAAAGCCTGATCGAGGTGCAGGTAGTTCCAGCCAACACAACAATGGAGAAGGGTCATCTGGAACTGGAAATAAGGTGGAGGAAGAAAAGAAGAAAGAAGAGAAGGAGTATAGAGATGGTGTAGAAGGGAGAATTTTGAAGACTGTGGTACATGGAGTTGAAAATGATAAAAAAGATGTTGTCAGGAGTGATAAGGGAGAACCTGCTGTCACAAAAGGTGCTGTCACAGAACCTGCTGTCACAAAAGGTACTGTCACAGAACCTACTGTCGAGCATGGAGTGACAGTAAAAAATAATTAGTAAAAAATAATTATTTAAGACTAGATTAATTTAGTGAATAAAAAATGAGTTAAGCTTATAGACTATTTTTAAGAATCATTAAAATATAACTAAACAATTAGATTTAAATTCAATTTTTTTCTAATTCGATGTAATTCGTATTTGTATTGAATCAGATCTCGTATTTCGAGTCATATCCGGTTCAGATGATTGTGCACTCGGTTCTAATTGGTTCCTAGTCATTATCGGATCTAGTATTTCGAATTATTTTCGGTTAAATTTTCGGTTCGGATCAAATCAATTTTTTGAATGTTTATCGAATTATGTAATTCAGATATAAACCCGGATTTGGTTCTATGAAATTGGTTCGGTTATTCGAATTCAGACCCATTTTTCCAGGTCTTATTCTTTGTTAGGGATTGTCGTTCTATCAATGTAATCAACTAATAATTACTTAGATTAATTAGAAATTAACTAAGTAAAACATACTGTCATATATACATTGACAGTATGTTTAATTGTCACTTGTAAACAGTATGTTCTTAAGCCAAGTAGGTGACAGCAAGTTTAGATAGTTATTGTCATGTACAAATGTAATAAAATGATCTATGAAGTAGAAGTTCACACAGTGTTCATGCACAGCATAGATCAAATTATTGACAGTAACTTTCTACAAACTGAAGCCTACGACAGCATGTTCAAGTGACAGTATCTGTTGGAACAGACGACAACAACTATTTATTGACAGTAAACCTGGCGGAGATTGAAGAATCAAAGACAACAAGTTTTCTGACAGTAGCTTTGGCGGAAAGAGTTGACAGTATGTTTGGCGGAAGAATTTGAAGGGTTTCGGGCATGAAAACGCAGCGGAATTAACGTAAAAACAATAAAAAAAATTGAAACTCAATCGCAGGATCCATGTATAACGTTGGATGATTATGGTGAAAAAGTATGTACCTTAACAAAGCTTTCGTATGCTGTTTAATGGAGGTCCAGAAAGACGAATCACAGCAGTCTTTTGTTGCAAAGATTTACTCTCTAAAGAAGTCCACACGAACGCCTGATCGTCCTACGATCACCGGAGTCGGTACTAGCCGAATTGTTTGCCTCTCTCTCTCTCTCTCTCTCTCTTTCTCTAGCCTCTCTTGATGTTGAGCAGCTAGGGTTTTTCTCTAAAACGAAATTTGATGATTTTTTAAACCCTAATACTATACATCATTATGTATATATAGGGGAGAGAGAGATTTTGGGCCTAACCCTAATCCATGTGGTTTCCAAAATCCATTATGAATTTAGGTTATTATTATTATTAAATCTGAATTCTAATATAATTAATCAAGTCCCGCTTAATTAATTCAATAATTAAATTTGAATAATAATAATACTTATTAAATCCGAATTCTAATATAATTAATCAAGTCCCACTTAATTAATTTAATAATTAAATTTGAATAAACAATAATATATTTAAATTCATAATTTAAATAAACCTCCGTTTTGACGTTCTTTGTGTGTGACCCTTTAGGTTATTATTACGTTGGCAATAATTTTATTATCTAATAATAAAATTATAAACAATGAGCGGCATCTAGTAATACATCATTGCTACCCAAGTAACAATAATAATTGGTGATTCAATTAAACCTTTCGTGAATAATATGCAATGTAATGTAATCCCTTTAACCTTATATTATAGATAAAACTCGAGGCATGTATAATGTCATCATCTTCAACGTTTAATCTTGGTTTCCTTGATCAATGAGTAGACTATTTAAACAAATCAATATTTGAGCATGGCCATGCATTTCATAGTCTCACTCAATCAAGAGGCCAATAATATCACTCCTAGAATTGGAGGGTTAAATCCTATATCTATCATTCATATTCCTCATACGATTCATAGCATACCCAATGTCCACCTTTATCATTACCCGGTTAAAGGTAACTTTGAGTGTAATCAAAGTATATTAATTCTCGTATAGAAATATAATGATTTCAAGTCAGAGGATCATTACATCATTATCACTGTGAGATTTCTTATGACACTTATTAACATGTAGAATCTCACGGCGGGTCTTTCCAGTGTCATATATTGATACATACACTTATGTTCTTGACTTTAGTATCACCATACCTATGACCAATGAGATGTGGTCATCTGTCAACAAACATACTAGTCTTATTGCATTATTACTGTCCTTAAATAATAATACTTGACTATGGAATTTTAGGAATAAAATACTATTCACATAATCTCATTTTTAAGTCACATACTTAAAGATATATATTACGTATTAATATTCCAAGGACATTTATTATTCTTTCAATTTATGACGCAGTAAATAAAGATATAATAAATATTAATTAAATAATCACATAAAACATAATCCTTAATTATTTTCAATAAAACATTAAAAGTATTGTCTCTAGGACACCAATACTAACAATCTCCCACTTGTACTAGAGTCAATCTTTCATGTATCTAATACCCATGGAACTAGTATGACCTTCGTGCTTCTGCTGCGACAAAGCCTTAGTCAGTGGGTCTGCATTATTCTTATTAGTATGCACTTTACATATATGTATATCTCCTTGATCATTAATCTCATTAATTAGGTGATATCTCCTAAGTACATCCCCAAACAATCTCCTTGGCTACTTCATAAGCATGAATATTCTCAGGTTCTATTGTAGAATCAACAACTGTCTCCACTGTGAACCATTCCAGCATACAATATCTCCATTTAGACAAAACACAAATCCAGACTGAGAAATTGAATCATCCTTGTCTGTCTAGAAACTAGCGTCGGTGTAACCTTTTACAACCAGCTTATCTTCTCCTCCATATACCAAGAATTAATCTTTAGTCCTCTTCAAGTACTTAAGAATATTCTTGACTGCTGTCCAGTGACCTTCACCTGGATTAGACTAGTATCTACTCTGACTTAGGCCGATCAATCTTCTTGATCTATCTCTATAGATCTTGATACCTAAAATATAGGTCGCTTCGCCTAAGTCTTTCATTGAGAAATTCTTACTCAACCAAGTCTTAACAGCCTGTAAAGAAGGAATGTCATTCCCTATTATTAATATATCATCAACATATAATTATAGGAATGCCACATTGCTCCCACTTACCTTCTTATAAACACATGGTTCATCTTCATTTTGAATAAACTCAAACTCTTTGACAGTTTCATCAAAACGAATGTTCCATCTCCTTGAGGCTTGTTTCAATCCATAAATGGATCGCCGCAGCTTACATACCTTTACAGCATTCTTTGGATCAACAAAACCTTCAGGTTGTGTCATATACACATCCATATCTTCTTCAAGGCTCCCATTTAAGAAAGCAGTTTTGACATCCATCTGTCAGATTTCATAATCATAGTAAGCAGCTATAGCAAGCAAAATCCTGATGGACTTGACCATAGCCACTGGTGAAAAAGTCTCATCATATTCAATACCATGAATTTGCTTGAAACCTTTTGCCACCAATCGTGCCTTATAGGTCGGTACATTACCATCTATGCCGGTCTTCTTCTTGAAAACCCACTTGCACCCTATAGGTTTTACCCCTTTAGGTGGATCAACCAAAGTCCATACTTGATTAGTATACATGGATTCCATCTCAGATTTCATGACATCCAGCCATCTCTTGGATTCTGGAGTGTTCATAGCATCTTAGTAGGTGAGAGGCTCATCTTCGTCGATAAGCATCACATCACCATCTTGAGTTAAGAGAAATCCATAATATCTCTCAGGCTCATGGTGAATCCTACTAGACCTACGAATAACCTGTGTTTCTTGAGCAGTGTTATGGTTCTGTACATCCTGCTCAAGTTCCTCCATTGGTTCAATGTTATCTTGTGGGCCTCGAACTTCATCGAGATCTATTATCCTCCCACTGTTTTTCTTCGAAAGCATTTCTCTTTCAAGAAAAACTGTAGTTCGAGCAACAAACACTTTGTTCTCGGAAAGATTATAGAATGAATAACCCTTTGTTTCAATTGGGTATCCCATAAAATTATATTTGTCTGATTTAGGTCTTAGTTTGTCAGAAGTTAAACGTTTCACAAACGCTTCACATCCCCATATTTTCATAAATGACATGCTATGACGTTTCTTAGTCCATATCTCATATGGAGTCTTCTGAACCGTTTTAGTATGAACTCGGTTAAGTATATAAGCAGCCGTCTCCAGGGCGTAGCCCCAAAAACTAATTGGAAGATCTGCATGACTCATCATCGATCGTACCATGTCCAACAAAGTACGATTCCTCCTTTCAGAAACTCCATTCCATTGTGATGTTCCGGGAGGAGTGAGTTGTGATACAATACCACACTCTTTTAATAAACTCTTAAATTCATAGCTTAAGTATTCACCTCCACGATCAGATCGTAGAGTCTTAATACTTCCGCCAGTTTGCTTTTCTACTTCAGCTTTGTATTCTTTGAACTTTTCAAAAGAATCGGATTTGTTCTTCATAAGATACACAAATCTACTGAAATTATCAGTAAACGTGATAAAGTAGTAAAAGCCACCTCTTGTCATAGTACGCATAGGACCACATACATCACTATGTATAAGTTCTAATCGTTCAGTGGCCCTTTCACCTTGTCCAGTAAAAGGAGATTTAGTCATTTTTCCAATGAGACAAGGTTCGCATGCTTTGTATGATTCAAAGTCAAACTTATCCAAGTATTCATCCTTATGTAACTTGGAAATGCGCTTCTCATTTATATGGCCTAATCGACAGTGCTAGAGGTATGTTTGATTTGAGTCATTTATTTAAGACGTTTATTATTCACATTATAGATAAGAGTGTCTAAATCAAGAACATATAAACCGCTAAATAAACGTGCAACCCCATAGGTAACATTATTCAAAGAAAATGAACAACTATTGTTCTGAATTAAAAATGCAAAACCTTTCTTGTCTAAACAAGAAACCAAAATAATGTTTCTGCAAATTGCAGGCACGTAAAAACAGTTCTCAAGTTCTAAAATAAGCCCAGTAGGCAATGATAAATAATAAGTCCCTACAGCTAAAACAGCAACCTTTGCTCCATTGCCAACTCGTAGGTCGACCTCTCCTTTAGCCAAAGTACTACTCCTTTGTAGTTCATGTACATTTATACAAATGTGATAACCACATCCAGTATCCAATACCCATGATGTAGAAGTTGACGAATTGACCTCTATAACATAAATACCTGAATCAGAAGCTTGACCAGCCTTCTTCTTCTTCAGATCCTCCAAATAAGCATGACAGTTTCTCTTCCAATGACCTGGTTTACCATAGTAGTGACAATCACCCTTTGCAACAACACCCTTAGGCTTTAAAGCCTGTTTGGGATTAGCCTTTGGCTTGGGACCAGAAGCAGATCCAATCTTCTTCTTTCCCTTCCATTTGCCTTTCCTATTAGCCTTACCTTTGTTATCTACCATCAACATGGCAGCAGGTTCAGCCTTTTCATGTTGGTTTCAGTAGTTCGTAACATGGCCAACAATTCAGTGGGTGTTTTGTCTATCTCATTCATATTGTAGTTCATAACAAAATGAGTATAGTTGCGGTTCAAAGATTGCAAGATTAAGTCAATCTGAGCTTCCAAACCAATCAGGAAACCCAAAGTATCAAGATACTCAATATAACCTATCATCTTCATAACATGTGGTTGAACAGGTTCACGCTCTCCCTATTTGCAAGCATACAGTGCTTTGCTCGTGTCGAACCTTTCTTGGCGAGCTTGTCCCTCAAACATTCTTTGAAGGTGTTCAATCATCTCATAAGCATCCATATGCTCATGTTGGTTTTGAAGCTCAGCACTCATGGTTGCCAGCATGAGACATGCAATATCATTCGCATCATCAATATGCTTCTGATAAGCATTTTGCTGAACGCGAGTTGCATTCTCAGCAGGAGGAGCAGGTGAAGGAATTTCAATGACATGGAGCTTACGCTCTTGCCTGAGGACAATCCTCAAATTCCTATACCAATCCAGGAAGTTAGTTCCTGTCAGCTTGTCCTTCTCAAGGGTTGCTCGTACGGAGAAAGTATTTGTATTGTTTGCCATTTAAATATCTACAATGTTTAAAATGCATAAAATAAACATTAGATTGTCTGAGTTATTTATTATGTTCAAATGATTATGATATATTCATAATATATCTCCCACTATTTTTATCAAATTAATAGCCCTTACTATTAATTTGGAAAGTATATCCCGTAATTCTTTCTAGTGAGCCAAGATCCATATTTCGTCATGTCCTAAGCCAACCACTAGAAGTCCTTAAAAAATGATTATTTAGGTAGACAACAGTTGTCAATTATATCATATATAATTCTTGGATAGTTTGGTGAACAACGATTGATCTTATCTATCTAATAGACTTTTAACCAAACTCTATGTTTCTAAGTTCATAATGGTTGAATATAACCGTTTATTTTCACCTTATTATGACGACTCAGTTAAGTTAGACCCAATGATACAACGGCCGAATATAACCGTTTATATTCGTCGCATCTCACCACGATAGATAGGAGTCCCCTGCCACTGACAGTCCTTCCCCTAAGCGATCTAGGATTCGATGAGTGTTCATTCATTGGAAAGCATCCGAGTAAAACTTAATATTTTGTTAAGGGGTTTAGAAAATTTATAACGATCATGATCACATCATAAAAAGATCCTCAATTTTTTCTTGAACCAAATATTTCAAATTGACATTTTAAATTGTTCATTTCCCAGGTAGATGGAGGATACCAATGGTCACACTTAAAACCCATCAACCTTACGAATACGCATATCCGCTTTTGTCAGAAAATCCCAGTTATAGATATCAAAATCCATATTTAATTCCGTGTTTTAAAATCCATATTTCATAAACACAAGAATCTCATGATCATTTGTTAATTTTAGAATCTTGAATCGTTACAGATTTTATCTTTCTTAAGCAGACATGGCATGGGTGTCGTATCTAATACATACATCATTCCAACACATACATATCTACACATGCATTCATATACATATATGTATTGTGCGTAAATTAAACGTGTTTGGTTATGGCCCCATCCTATGTGATATTTCCAAGCTAATGGAATTATCAAGGTCAATCTATGGTGGTTTCAAATACTACACTATTACATGTCTTTATCTTCTTCATTGCTCCATCATCTGGATTGCCTCCTAGCTTCCTTGCTTCCAAGTCTCCATTGAACAATTACATTGAATAATAAATAAATCTATTCTAATGAAATTACAAGAAGAACTCGAGTTACATTCGAGATTAACAATTACAATGAATAAACGACATGCAAGTCGTATTTAGAAACCAAAAACATAAAACAAAACCACTATCCTATGGGTCTTTAGGCCATAATCATCCACCATGTTATCACATAACACATGTAATATATCTCAGATTATATAAACATATCATATAATCATATATAATAAATTTTGAAATTTCAGAAAATCAAATAAATTTTAGAAAAAAATAAATCGCCGTTTCGGGGCCTGTAACGTCGTCAAACGGCTTACAGACGCGAAGCTGACTTTGTCCGTATTGCTCATTGACACGATTCCAGTCAGAAAACACATATCGTTTGCGAAAATCGGATACTGGACACAGATTTCAGAAAATCTACCGAAGCCGTTTCAGAATTCGTATCGAATACGATTTCCATAACAAGAACAAACATGTATCATATACATACAGCAATACACACAATCATCCCATGATTATACAACACATGAATATCATATATTCAAAATCATATAAAACATATATATCAATATATAGTCATGGCATATCATATATATGTTTACATACATCGAAAAACTGTTAAACACATAACCAAATCATCCCATTATACACGTAGCTCTGATGCCATTGAAGGGTTTCGGGCATGAAAACGCAGCGGAATTAACGTAAAAACAATAAAAAAAAAATTGAAACCCAATCGCAGGATCCATGTATAATGTTGGATGATTATGGTGAAGAAGTCTGTACCTTAACAAAGCTTTCGTATGCTGTTTAATGGAGGTCCAGAAAGATGAATCACAACAGTCCTTTGTTGCAAAGATTTGCTCTCTAAAGAAATCCACACGAACGCCCGATCGTCCTACGATCACCGGAGTCGATACTAGCCGAATTGTTTGCCTCTCTCTCTCTCTTTCTCTAGCCTCTCTTGATGTTGAGCAGCTAGGGTTTTTCTCTAAAACGAAATTTGATGATTTTTTAAACCCTAATACTATACATCATTATGTATATATAGGGGAGAGAGAGATTTTGGGCCTAATCCTAATCCATGTGATTTCCAAAACCCATTATGACTTTGGGTTATTATTATTATTAAATCTGAATTTTAATATAATTAATCAAGTCCCACTTAATTAATTCAATAATTAAATTCGAATAATAATAATACTTATTAAATCCGAATTCTAATATAATTAATCAAGTCCCACTTAATTAATTTAATAATTAAATTCGAATAAACAATAATATATTTAAATTCATAATTTAAATAAGCCTCCGTTTTGACGTTCTTTGTGTGTGACCCTTTAGGTTATTATTACGTTGACAATAATTTTATTATCTAATAATAAAATTATAAACAATGAGCGGCATCTAGTAATACATCATTGCTACCCAAGTAACAATAATAATTGGTGATTCAATTAAACCTTTCGTGAATAATATGCAATGTAATGTAATCCCTTTAACCTTATATTATAGATAAAACTCGAGGCATGTATAGTGTCATCCTCTTCAACGTTTAATCTTGGTTTCCTTGATCAATGAGTAGACTATTTAAACAAATCAATATTTGAGCATGGCCATGCATTTCATAGTCTCACTCAATCAAGAGGCCAATAATATCACTCCTAGAATTGGAGGGTTAAATCCTATATCTATCATTCATATTCCCCATACGATTCATAGCATACCCAATGTCCACCTTTATCATTACCCGGTTAAAGGTAACTTTGAGTGTAATCAAAGTATATTAATTCTCGTATAGAAATATAATGATTTCAAGTCAGAGGATCATTACATCATTATCACTGTGAGATTTCTTATGACACTTATTAACATGTAGAATCTCACGGCGGGTCTTTCCAGTGTCATGTATTGATACATACACTTATGTTCTTGACTTTAGTATCACCATACCTATGACCAATGAGATGTGCTCGTCTGTCAACAAACATACTAGTCTTATTGCATTTTTACTGTCCTTAAATAATAATACTTGACTAGGGAATTTTAGGAATAAAATACTATTCATATAATCTCATTTTTAAGTCACATACTTAAAAATATATATTACGTATTAATATTCTAAGGACATTTATTATTCTTTCAATTTATGACGCAGTAAATAAAGACATAATAAATATTAATTAAATAATCACATAAAACATAATCCTTAATTATTTTCAATAAAACATTAAAAGTATTGTCTCTAGGACACCAATACTAACAGAATTGACAGCAACTTTGTTCGACAGCACGTTTATCAGGATAGTCGACAGCATGTTTTGCGGGATCCTTGACAGCAACTTTAGATGACAGTATGTTTCAGGAGAATGTCAGGATCGACAGCAACATATGCGGAGATGAAGTTACTGTCACCAAAGAGAAGCAAAAGGTTGACAGTAACCTTTTGGTGAAGCTGACAGTCTGTTTCAAGAAGCAGACTAGGTAAAGGTCTTTCATGGATTAATCTTGACAACTCTACCTAGTCTGTCAAGACTACTACTGCAACTTGAGATAAAGTAAGCAAAAAGGTGAAGCATGCTCGTGGAGTCAAGAATGTCAAATCCTCTCAGAGCAACTTTATCTACAAATGGAATAAAGACAGACTTGAGAAGAAAAAGTGAAGTTTCTATTTCAAGTATTGTCCAGGAATCAAGGGAAAGCACACTTGTAAGTGAGGTGTGTGTTTCAGTATAAAAACACACATCTCACAAACACTTTCCCTTATGCAACTGAGTTTAACTTTTCTCAAGCATAGAAAACCTTAGCATTCTTTTGTTATTGTTTTCTATTGAAGATGGAAATATCTTCCAGACAGTTGTAGCAACAAAAATTAATAAAATTAATTTTTGAAGTATATCAACTTGTGTTTTAATCTGCTTATTATTGTTTGCATTAGTACTGGGTATTATCTCTATTGTTTTGTTTTGTTGTTAGCAAAACAGTGATAAATTATCAAGTTGCATTCAACCCCCCCCTCTGCAACACTCATATTGTCTAACAACCCTCGATGTACTATTAATATATTATTTTAAAAAATATGAGAGTTATTTTTATTATTATTATTATTAGGGAGAATTCCCTTATTATATTTTTTTATTAATTAGGGATCGATTATATAAATAATTGTGATACCTTAGAAAAATTAAGGTTTACGCATTATAAATGAATGAAAAGAATGAAATTTGAGATTATTTTTTTTATATTTTTTTTGAATGAGTAGATTATATATAATGTTTAAAAATTACATATTTCATATTAATTTGACTAAATGCTTTCCTAAAAAATGTGTGTTCGATTTAAATTTAATAGGATATTTCAATACAAAGTATGATTGTTGTCCCATAATCTCAAACTATATATATTGTTAATTTAAAAAAAAAGATATCATAGGCCTAAAATTATTTTTTGTTAATCATTTAAAGTAAAGATTACATCCGTCCACCTTCCACAATACTCATTTTGAGCTTCCACGATTAAACAATCTTATAACCCGTGCGAAGCATGAGATAACTAATATTTAAATAAATTAATTTTTTATTTATATTTTTATTAATATTTAATATATAATTTTATAATATTAAGAATTTATGTTAATATTATATGTTCTCTTTTTATATATAAATTTATTTTATTTAATATAAATATGTTATAATATGGAGCCGTGTTAAAAATAAAATTTTAGTTAATATAGATATGTATATAGTTAGAGTCCATATTATAATAAGTAAAATTATATAATTTGGACTCATGTTATAAATATATAATTGAATCTAAAAAGTAAAAATTTAGTTAATATATATATGTATATAGTTAGGGCCCATATTATAATAACTACCGACGACCGATCGACCAAAACTTTTAATCTTTCGACTAGTAATGAATGGGGTGCTTCAACGATGAAACAGTGTGGAGTTGAATGTTATCTACCAGGGTTAATATCAAATTAATCAGAAGCGAAAGTATATGAAATCATTTTTATCACCTATCTCAACCACATCTCATTTACATTATTTAAATTAGCATAAATATCATAATAATAACTCTAAATACGTATTCAAAAGTTGATAATAATACATTTTTGAATTTTACACATTTATTTTATCTGCTATTATAACCAAATGAAAATTTATCAATTCTAATATTTTAAATAATATTTTTTAAATTTATAAAATTCATTTAATATTTATTTATTAATTTTCTATTTTTTTTCCTTTTACTTTATCATTAAAAAAATAATAAATATAGTAAAATTCATTTTATTTACAAAATGAAACCCATATATATAAATCTATACAATTTTTAATAATTTATTCAAATTTTAATAATTTCTAAAAATATTTATACTTATTTATATCAACTGATGTAAATAATACACATGGGTGACAAAAGTGATATCACGGTTCGGTGCAATAACCCTTATCCAACACGGCCGATCCCTTTGATAAGAATAAATTGTTTTCTTCATATTTCAGGGGATGTGACAACGCCAATCTGAATCTTTTCACTCATTAAGTTGTCCCGACTCTTTTTTTAAAAAAATAGTTTTTGCCAAGGGAGCTTTCCTCCTCCAAATGTGTGCGTGTCACAGAGAAAATGATATGAAATCAATAACTTCTAAAAGCAAGGTTTTGATAGCTCACAAGTTCTAAGAGAAACCTAAATTGCTACAAGAGAGATCAGTTTGAGATATATTTCAGAATCCAGACAGTACAGTTAGGCAAAAAAGTTCCCCATATTTCAACAATTTGCGAACAATAAACTTCATTCCATGTCACTAAGTTCTCAGAGTTCAAGCTCTTAGAAGACAACATATTGTATGACGCCTCTAGTCGTCATCCTCCTGATCAAAATCCCTGATCTTCACATCAGCATCTTCACCGAATTGAATACAGATGTCAATTTGTGACAAGATGTACTGTATGCTGCATACAAGAAGGCAAATTTGCTCATTAGAGACAAATCGTAAAACCAATACCATGATTGAGGGAGGTTCTTTACGAACCTTCTTACTTGGACACTAATGTTAAAGAACAAACTAATGCATTACTTGGAACATGGTAATTGGCTATGATACAATCCTCATGTATCAGAATTATTTAGAAGTGAACAGAAAGATATCAACTATGGATATCCCATAAAAAAGTTACAATGACAATATTAAAGATGAACAAAACTTGGTACAAAGTTACATAGGAATATGGGCAACATGGAGTAGCAGACAGAAGTTTTACCTTCTCTTTTTCCGCAAATCAAGAGGCAAAAAACTCACCATGCTATACTGATCCACCTGGTTATAAAGAAGACAAGAAGTTGTTAGACTCAAGAGTCAGTGACACTATACCAGCCCTGTACTTATGTTTCAAGTTCCTTTGTGTGCAGACGGACCCCTGCACTGAATAAAGACCAGATACAATAATGGAACCCAGTTCTTAAAGTGTATAAATTTTATTGCATAAGAAATAAAGGCATTTGTCAACTAAGAACACGGAAAAGAGCCAGGAAAGCTCAACCACAAAGAGAAAATTTGCTTAAAAATCTTCGCTAGTTGTCCAATAATACCCAATAGTAACCATCACGAATCACACTTCAAGAACAAAGAAGTTAAGCAAACTCATGTTCAAATCTACAAATACAGTTGTATCTACATCTTAAGATGGTATAATTGGTATTAAGACAAAATTGGCCCATGGGCAAGTTCTGCCTGCAGAGTCCTTCATTTCTTTTTCTTCAAATTTGCCCTTGGTTGCGCTTTTATGCAGTCTTGGGCCGTAACAAATAAGTTAAGGAACTACCGACAAAATAGTACAGGAAAATCAAGATATATAACTCCTTAACTATACGACAATACTAGACCTGGAAATTTCATAAATATATTTATATACTTATTTATATAAATATAATGTAAATATATATTTATAATATGTATTTTTAAATATACATTAAAATATAATATCTTAATTAATCTATTTATTTATTCTGATTTAGTGTCACACACGAAAGTACATGACACGACACGAATTGCCCGGTCTCATAATACTATGTTTATATATGTTGGTCAAAAACTTAAAATGCGAAGATGGTCAATTTTCATAAGGTCCACAAATAAATTATGGCTGAATTCTCTCTTCATTATCACATTTAAAGCCAGAATCAGAATAGTTATATGAGCTTTCAATTTAGAGATCCAAACTTGAATGTAGGACTCAATAGTCTCTGATCCTAACCTAGTTGTGAGAAATCTAATTAATGGGTTAAAAATTTGTGAACATTTCAAACTTAATGCTTAGTTAATTTGGCCAATAAGAAAGTAATTAAGCTTTCACAATTCTCAGTTTGCAGTACTTTACCAATTCAATCAAAGATTTGTTCAGCTTTCCAAACTGAGGAGCCATCCGTTGATTCAACTCTGCAAGCAAAGTTTGAGGCTCTGGATTCAAGTAGCTAAGACCCATAAACACAAAACATTAGAATATTGCAAATTGCAAAGCGAAAGAGCAACTCACAATAACATATTACAGAAAATGTGCAAAGACATACTCTTCAATGTCCTTTTTATTTCTAACAAGGTCCATTTTGGAGAGGATGTTAACATGAGGCAGTTCAAGTTGAACCATTGCAGACAGTGAAGCCATGCAGCCACTTATAAACTTAGCAACATCTGTCATGAACTAATATCCACAAGTAACTTTTTCAGCTTCAGTTGAAAATAAAGAATAATAATTGACCACACAAAGAAACTTCAACCAACCTGAGAATCAAGCAAGTAAACTACACAGACATTGATATTCTTGCGCTTTAAATGTTCAACAAAGTTTTTGAACACGGGGACATGAGAGTAAAGTTCAATCTGACCTGCAATATTCAATTGTAAAAAAACACAGATAATTGACCCCGTTAAAGCAAATTCCATCAGTATGACTTATCAGCTAGCCTGCCGGCCCTGCTATCTGGATTGCATAAAATGAAGTATGGCATTCAAATAATGTCAGGACCAGCAGACTACTTAAAGGGTATATAAAATGTCATCACCACTTAATAAATCTCATAAATATTAAAGCTACAATTGAATGATTTGTTGTCCAGTATATTCATGCAAGCTTTGCTTATGCATTTGCTGAATTCCTTGGCAACAAGTTTAACCAGTTAATAGACAAGCCTGAATATGTTCTAACAACGATAAGAAAGCAATATCTTCGGTTTTCATAAGAGAGCAAAGGGCCCGGAAATGTTTTTTCAGAAGGCCAATACAAGTGCTAAGAATGTAAGTGACTGGGACTCTAAAGGTTTGTTTTGGATTAAGAAATACAATTCAATCTTAAGGTATTGATTGAGCTGAACTATTGTCACACATAATAATTGTAAAAATGAGTAGTAACATTTGAAGGCTTGCTCATGAAACCCAAGTTTTAAGAAAAAAATAATAATATTTGAAATTTCAATCAAAGAGGTTGAGAAGCAAGTATTTAATACTTTACTTGGATGTGATAAAGAAGAGCTCAATTTTAGGATGAAACAAAACGAAAACCATGCAAGCTCGTTCAGATGTGTCAAATCTTTAGTATTGCTATCGAGGGTTGTTCAAGTACTTGGGCATGAGTGTCCAAAGTCCAAAGTCCAAAGTGTGTGCATGGCTGTTTGTTTGGCTTATTCACTTGAAAATTAGCACCATCAGATGACAGGAGAAGAATTTGAGTCAAATAATTTTAAACTGGTGACACGCTATCTTACAGTAAGTAGTGGTAATAATTGTGCAATTTATAAAAATGATACTCCATGTCTCATAAAAGTTTTCGGTTTATAATTTTAAAAATCAAACATATTTTAAGTTTGACCGCAAATTATACATTGCTAATTTATAATTTTACAGATTTAAAAATTAAGTATAATAGTAAAATAAATATACTTTTTAATGATATTTTTTCATAATTTTTATTTCTAAGAATAATTATTAATTAATAGTCAGAATTGGGTTAGTTTGACTTTTAAATTTCATAACACGTCAGTTTTTACGGGATGGAGGGAGTACAAGTTTTAGGTAAAATATAATACCTGGACAATCAAAAACAATGTAGTCATCATCTGCAAAGTTATCCAACTCTTCTTCTAACCAGTCATCCAAACTTTCTTCGAGGTGTCTGATAATGAAGAGTCAAGGACATAATTTTGTCCAATTACGTACATAGAAAACAAATATTTTTTTCGTTCTTTATACAGGTAACATATAATACAACGATCAACTGCACAATTCAAGGAGACGGAAGGAAATATTTTAAGAAAGAAGGATACTCCATGCAGTAGATAAGAGCTCCATTAGGACCCAGTTTAAGTTCTTCCATAACATCATCCAACGATATAAGTTCCTTGATGTCTGCATTCACATAAATATCAAAAATCTTTCATGAATGGAAGTAGATTTTCAGTAGAAAGAATAAGCAATAAATGACTTTGAGTTACCCATAGCCACTGGATAGTCAAAATTTTCAGCTGCGGGATCTAAATTTACTATATGAACGGTTCGTCCAATAGTTTCGCAATGTTGATACAAACTTGCACAATAAGTAGACTGCATTTTAAAGTAGGAAAAGTGAGTATATAATATAAACACTTAATAGACAAGTTCCTTAGACTAGGGTTTTGTCACTGGATCATATCATTTGAGGCCATTGCAACAAGCAATTTATGTGCCGAAGGGGCTCAAGGTACTACAACTCTATTAAAGCCAATTGCACTGCCATCATTGTTATCCAATCTAATACCCCCCCCCCAAAAAAAAAAAACTAAACATTAGACTTTATGGTCTCCATTGAATTGCAAGAAAGTTCCTGTTATAACACTGTAAACGTGGCTGTACTTGAGTAATTCTATTTAAAGCAATTGCTTTGAGCTTGACAGTGACGGTGAAAAAAAAAAGAATAAGACTTGAATGAGGTTCTCTGATTTGTTGGCTAAGCTAGAAATGTGGTGCTCATGTTATTCGAAAAGTGAAATGGAAAGACTATATAAAGCATTCACCTTCAAGTACTTGTATCGATTTAGCAATAGGATTGGTGCAGCGCGTTATATTACGATAACAATATTAAGTGAAGGGTGTTGTAAATATCGGAAACAGACATACTTTGTTAAGGCAAACAGGATTTTAACCAGGATCTTTCCTTGATACTCACACAGGTGCCTCTACTGAGGCCAAATTTCAACCTCTTGTTATCGAGGGTAAGGGTAGAGGGATGAGATCCATTTGTTTACAATAATATGCATGAAAAAGGAGATAAAACTTGTATATGAAAGAAGCTGATGCAATACGAATGTGAGTGTAGAATTTTATACAGATATAGCAATTTAGAGCAATTCATAGTAAGGAAAAAATATATAAACATTACCTTTCCACTGCCAGCAGGACCAATGACTAGCTGTGCGTAACCCATATGTAGCTAATTCCCTTTAAACTTGCACTTGCTCGAAGGTAGTGTATCAATACACAATAGGACTACAAAAACAACTAAAAATCTGAAAGACTCCAATAATAGCAACGAAAGCATAAGTAGCGCACCAGACAGCAGCGGCAAACAGCAAACTCAGTACAGAATAAGCCATACAAAGCAGCAGCAAAAAACGAAGAGCATAACAATACCACCACCTTCAATTCCCATCTTAGCAAAAAGCAGAGGAAAGCAAACTCAATTACAATAAGATATGTGTCTAGTATATATTCACATATGTACAAGGGAAAATAGTAAAATATTTCATCATCTAAATTTATTAAACCTACAACTTTGTTATCTCAACTGAAGCCCTTCGTTACAACGTTAATTGAGTAAAATAGGGAGATATTATGTTAGCAAGACATAAACTAACATTAGTGGTATCACATATCAAACAACTGAATGAATTCTTGAGCACTAATCCTTATTCATTAATTAAAAGTTAGCAAGGGAGGGAAAAACAAACAAGAGCTGAGTACGAAGACTCCACAAGAAATTCAAAGAATACATATATGTATATGTATGCATAGGGAGAGAGAGAGATTCTTACAGATGAAAAAAAAACAAAGCAATCCAAGACTTTTCCGACGCTTCCAGTATGACTTTGGCCTTTACTTCCCACCCCACCAGTCGCCGCACGCACGCTGAAATGTGTTTACGATAATTGACAAGTATATATATTCTTACGCCCTGTTTGGCAGCAATAAAATTTCAGTTTTCTGAAAAACTATTACTCATGTCCGGTTTTTGCCGGATCAGGAAGAAGTTTATAAAACCTTATCCGTTCATCTTCCGGATATCTGAAAATCAAGATCAATCATTTACTAAAGAATAAGACAAATTAATATAATGGAAATAACATATATATTTAAAATTATTTATATAAAAAAGTATAAAATTTTACATTAACATTCAATAAAGAATAAATAAATTATAATTCCTTTTAAAAATAAAACTAATATAAATTAAAGTGCATAAAACATTAAAATCCAATCAAATGGATTTCTTTGATTGGACACGTCAAAAACACATAACTAGGTTAATCAAAATTAATATAAATTTAATGAAAATTTTGAATTTTAAAATTCTATACAAAATAGACAAGTTATCAAAATGACACTTGATTGTCTCTTAAAAGTCCAAAATATACGTCATCAAATATGATCACCCCATAAATGGTATAAAATCACAAATATTCTCTCAATTAATACAAACTCCTAAATTATTGTCTAACTAATAATCATAATCTGCTTAATAAATACTATAATTAAAAAATACCTAAAGTATTGCACATTAACTTAAATTCCTAAATAATAGTCTAATTAAACTCAAACTATTTAGGACAACTTTTAATGCACATAAAAACCTATTGTTACAGGGTTTTGAGAGTCGACTCCCGTACCTAGCCTTTTAGCCACCACTTCTTCACTTTCATACATTCATCCCCTTCACCGATTAAGCCCCATTCACTCTCTCATCTTCTCTTCTATTTACCACTTTTTAATAAAATTGATATCTAATCCTTTTTGGAAGAGATTTTGTTGGTACCTTGTTATCAAGGTTATTAGTCGTGCCCATCATTTTGGGATGTTAATGTTTTATGTTTTGATGTTTTTGTGTGTCTTTTTATGGGTTTCAATAGTTTTTTAGAAGGATTTATATGATATTTTGGGAGATTTATAAGACTCACATCGAATCTGGAACGGTGGTGGAGATCGTAAGAGCTCACCTTTCACAACAAAAAATTATTCATATTTTGAGGATATTTGTTCCTCCAATATCAGTTAATGTAACTGATAGTTCTGAACATTGGGCTACATATGATACTTATGTGAAGGTCAATTGTGATGCTACTGGTTTCACAGCTGATGTAATTTGGATTGCTCGAGATGTCATTGTAACACTTTTTAGATTAAAGAATTTGAATATTCAATGTGTTAAGCGATCTAAAAACAAAATGACTATTTGTTTAACTCGTTCTTTTTTTCACAATCAGGTTGTAGTTGACAGTTTGGAGATTTGTTCCAGCTGAGTTATATTGTTTTAATAAAATCCTGTTATTTGTCAAAAAAAAACCTGCCATTACAAAATTAATACTAAATCAATTTTCAATAAATTATTAGTAACTAAAAAATATTTGTGTTTCATTCATGTATTTGTATAAATAATAAAAACTAGAAAAACTCAGAATCAGACTCGCAAAAATAACTCAACATAACTGACTCATCAAGCACAAAAAGTAAAATAAAAACCTAGAAAAACAATGACTTGAAACAAACTTGGATCTTATCAAACAAGAGTTGAATCAATCCATGAACAACAAAAATAGTCTCTCAACAACAAGAATGACCATAACCGAGACAGAGTATCATCAATACACTCAAAATATATTCCATTTTTTTCAAGGTAAAATATTCATAAAACTATATAACAAAATCACCATCATCAATCACATGTATAACTCAAGAATTCACAGTTTAAACAATTCGAACAAGTTAAACATTCGAATTTTACAAGTAAAAACTTACCTCGCCATGGGTCAATTCACACGATTTTTACATCTACGTCATTGTAAAACAACATACAAGCATGAGAATTAGCTTTGATAGACTGAAAAACCATGTTTCGATAGATTGAAAAACCATGACCCGCCAGAGAAACTGAGTGACCCACCGAGTTGAATGTCTGGTTCACCGAATATGAACGAGCAACCATCATGTAGAGATTCGTCTTCATGAGGAGACCCGAGAATGAGCATCGTATCGGAAAGAACACCAAGGATAGCCAAAAGGAGGCCACCGATCGATGAGGTAGAATAACAAGTTAAGATTTTGATTGCATAAAATCATTGTCGAGATGCTTTGTTGGAAATCTACATGTAACTTGATGATAATACTAAAACTTAGAATTATAGAAATTTTCAATAATTGTAACTGATCAACTGATATGAAATTTATAAATATCAATTGATCAGGGAACCATTTATCAGTTGAAATGTTTATCTGAATCAACTGATAATATGGATTGTAGCATAGGTGTACTTAGTCTATTTTCAATTGATAAGGTGTAAATCAATTGATATTTTTATCAATTGATACTAGAGTCAATTGATATAGGTCATCAACTGATGTGTAACTTAGACTGTTAAATTGTGATTATTTGAAGACAGGAAAATTATACAAGTGAAGGATGATCAGTTGATATTGAAGCATCAACGGATAGAAGATCAATTGAAGAAACCAAGTCAAGAGTTGAAGACCATCAACTGATGTGAAGACCCATCGATTGATATCATTTATCAATCGATAAGGCAACTATACTTATCAATCGATGGATATCAAGATCAATCGAAGAACATTATCAGTTGATGAATTAAGGAAGAGTCAATTGATATGCTTAACAACAAATTATCAATTGACTGTGACAAAAAGGCAATCTGTCAAAGATCCAGAAAGATAAAAGAACACCTATGGAAGACAGTCTATGATGACTGTGAAGACTCAAGTCGAAGCTGTCTTTTCAAAACACTAAAGACTTTTTCCTAGATCAGAAAAAGGCAAAAACAAAAAGAAAAGATTGAAAATGTAGCAATTACAGAATTAAAGGTATATGTCTACTTTTCTAGGTAATTGTAAAAATACACTTGTAATATATAAACAAGTGTTGTAGCAAGGTTAGAAGTAACAAAGTTAGAAAGAAATTCTCAGAATCAACTGATCATTTCAGATAGCACATTATAAGATCAGTTGATTTACATTTTAACCTTGTACAAACGAAGCTAGGTTTATTTCTAACCTAGGAACATTGAGCAAAAATATACACTGATGGAAAAATCAATCCATCAGTAATTTTAAATCTTTTGTTCAATTTATATTCTTTATCTGAGTAGTTCATACATATTCTGACTTTTCTCAAACACTAAGAACAAATATTAAAACACGCAAAAAGTTTTAATATTTGTATTCAACCCCCCCTTCTACAAATATTGTCAGTGTTCTAAGAACTAACAATTGGTATCAGAGCAGGCTTTCAACATACAGAAAGTTTAAAGATCAAGAACAGTCAATATGGGCCAAAAAGATTCAGGTGTAAAGATTCCAGTATTAGAAAAGGATGAATACTTTTCATGGAAGGTAAAAATGCATCTGCATCTTCTTTCTCTTGACCCTTCCTATGTTCACTGCATAGAGAAAGATCCTCATATTCCCATGAAGCTAGTTACAGGTGTAAACCCAGATGGAACTCCTATAGTTGATAGACATGTTCCAAAACTCATCTCTGAGTTCACAGAAGAGGATGAAAAAGAAGTACTTAAAGACAAAAAGACCATGAACATTCTGTTTAATGGTCTAGATAAAGATATGTTTGACAATGTGATAAATTGTACTTCATCAAAAGAAGTATGGGACACTCTTCAAATCCTGTGTGAAGGAACTGAACAAGTTAGGAAAAATAAGATGCAACTCTTAATTCAAAAATATGAATCATTTCATTTTAAGAGTGGTGAAGCCAGCAATGATACCTATAGCAGATTCCAAAAGTTATTGAATGGTCTAAAGCTATATGGTAGGGTTTATGTAACAGAATATACAAATCTTAAATTTCTTAGATCTCTTCCAAAGGAGTGGAAGGCAATGACTGTCTCCATTAGACAATCTCAAGATTTTAAAGATTATACTCTCGAAAAACTATATGGTATTCTCAAGACTTATGAAATGGAGATTCAACAAGATGAAGAGATTGAGAAGAATCAAAGAAAGGAGAAAATTGTGGCTTTGATGGTCAAAGGGAATGAAGACAAGAAAGAGAAGAAGGAAACTGGCTGTATAGAAGAATTCATCATGATGGCTGGTGATGCTGTTGAAGAATCATCCAAGGGAAAAGGAAAGGGCAAGTGTGAAGAAAATGAAACATGCTCACAGGATGATTTGGATGAGATTGATGAGCACCTTGCATTTTTGTCAAGGAAGTTTTCAAAGCTAAAATTCAAGAAGAATCCAAATGCTCAAAGGCCTGGATCTCAGTTTAGAAGCAACAATCAAATCAGAAATTTGGTTAATAGATCTAAATTCAAATGCTTTAACTGTGGATTGGCTGGTCATTTCTCTAATGAGTGCAGAAAGCCAAAACAAGAAAAGGCAAAGTCATATGAGAGTATTGATTACAAAAAGAAATACTTTGACCTTTTGAAACAAAAAGAAAAGGCTTTTGTTACTGAGGAGAAGGACTGGGCTGCTGAGGATAGTGATTCTGAAGAATATATCAATCTAGCTCTAATGGCCAACCATGAAGATGAAGAAGCTAGTTCAACATCTAATCAGGTACTAGCTACCAACTTTTCTGAACTTACTGTTGATGAATGCAATAGTACTATTAATGAAATGTCCAATGAATTGTACAATTTGCATGTCACTCTTAAGTCTCTAAACAAAGAAAACCTCAAGTTAATGAACACCATTGATGTCTTAACTAAGAGGAATATTTTTCTTGAAAATGAACTTGTTTGTTTAGATAGATTTAAGCAGGAATGTAAGGATGCTAGAGATGAACTAATAAACAGTTTGAGAAGAGAAGAATTGTTGAAAGAACAATTAGCTGAAGAAATAGAAACCATTAACAGATGGAATAGGTCTGCTAAAACTGCCAAACAAATCATTGATGTTCAGGGTGTAGATACTCTAGGAGAATCCCCCAATTCAACTGGCAAGTCATTGGATGATGCTTCAAGGGATAAAGATCAATCGACTGCTAATCCTTCATCGATCGATAAGGATTATCAATCGATTGATGCTGAATCAATCAATAAGCATCCATCGACAAGTAAATCATCGATGGCTAATAAAAAGAACAAATTTGGCACTCCTATTAAGTTTGTTAAGGAAACCAAAAATCAAGTTGAGACTAAGGTTGAGAAGATCAACATAGGTAGCTTACCCAAGAATCAATTAAAAGCAAAATTAGAAGAGATGGCACCTGTAGAAGTTATTCAACCTAAGTCTGAGAAAAAGAAGAAGAATAGGAATGGAAAAGTAGGCATAAATAAGCACAACAATTACACTCCTGATATGTATGCACCTAGAAAGGTATGTGCTAAGTGTGGTAGTGTAAATCATTTGTCTATGCAATGTAAGAATGAAAAGAAGTATATGTCTTCAAATGATTTAAATGCACATGCCATGACTTCAAATGTCATGCTTACCAATCCTATGCTCATGAATGCCATGTCTTCAAATTTAGTTGCACCTAATGTTCATATGCCTTATGCACAAGTTCCATACATGTATCATCCTTTCTTTGCATATGCAAATATGAACATGCCTAGTATGCCATGGAACATGCCTAATATAGATAATGAAGTGCATGGAAATTTTGCCATGAGTTCCAAGGTGTCTAAGCCTCAAAAGCCAACTCCCAAAGTTAAAGTGGAGTTAAACACACCAAAACAAAAGGAGCCAAAGTTAACAACCAAGGCTCAGGCTGCAACTAATCAAAGAGGACCCAAGGCAGCTTGGGTACCAAAAGCAACTTAATTGTTTTTATTGTGTGCAGGGAAACAGGAAGAAGAGTCTCTGGTATCTAGATAGTGGATGTTCTAGGCACATGACTGGAGATTTGTCCCTGCTCATAAAGTTTGTGGAGAAAGATGGCCCAGGAGTTACTTTTGGAGACAACAACAAAGGTTATACTCTGGGATATGGCTCAATTGCAAGTGAAAATGTTGCCATTGAACCTGTAGCACTAGTTGATGGACTAAAGCACAATCTGCTAAGTATTAGTCAACTGTGTGATAATGGAAATAGTGTGTGGTTTTCAACTGGATCATGCATTATAGCCAACAAAGAAACTGGTGATGTTCTCTTGACAAGTGAAAGAAAAGGAAATGTCTATGTAGCTGACTTTAATTCTGTAAAGACTAATTCTATGACCTGTCTACTCAGCAAAGCCAATACAGATGAAAGTTGGATTTGGCACAAGAAGCTAGCACATTTAAACTTCAAATCAATGAATCAATTGGTTAGGAAGAATTTGGTTAGAGGCATTCCACAAATGGAATTCACCAAGGATGGACTTTGTGATGACTGTCAAAAAGGAAAACAAGTAAAAGCATCATTTAAGTCAAAGTTTGAATCATCCATTGATAAGCCTTTGGAGTTATTGCACATGGATTTATTTGATCCTGTCAACATAATGTCAATTGCCAAAAAGAGATATGCATTGGTAATTGTGGATGACTTCACAAGATATACTTGGGTATATTTCTTACACTCAAAGGATGAGGTAAGCAAAATCATTATAAATCATGTAAAGAATGTTGACAATGGCACTGAATGGAAGGTCAAAACAATTAGAAGTGACAATGGTACTAAATTCAAGAACTCATCAATAACAGAATTCTGTGAAGAAAAGGGTATCACTCATCACTTCTCAGCTCCAAAGACTCCACAGTAAAATGGAGTTGTTGAAAGGAAAAATAGGACCTTGATAGAAGCTGCTAGAACTATGTTAGAAGGAGCAAAACTTCCTACATACTCCTGGGCAGAAGCAATCAACACTGCTTGTTATATTCAGAACATTTTTATTATCAATAAATCTCAAGACAAAACTCCATATCAATTGATGAAGAAGGACAAGAAGCCAACAGTAAATTTTCTTCATGTCTTTGGATGCAAATGTTTTGTTCTGAGAAATCAAGGGGAACATTTGGGAAAATTTGAAGCCAAAGCAGATGAAGCTATATTTGTTGGATATTGATTAACAACCAAAAGTTACAGAGACTATAATCTTAGATTACACATTGTTATAGAATCTATGCATGTAGTCTTTGATGATAAGAAAATTCAAGGGTTGTTTGATGAAGGATACCATGATCAATTACATTTTGAAAATGAATCAATTGGTAGAAGTGAAGATAGTGATGATGATGTGGAAATCTCAAAAATTCAAGTACCTAGAATCCTCCCATCAATTAATGTTAATGCATCAATAGATAACTTATCAGTTGACAATCATCAATCGACTGATAGTAATCAATTGATAATCATTCGATGGATATTAACTCTACCCAACAATCTTCAAGTAGAGTGTCCATCTCAGGGGGAGGGTTCTCAAATAGTCAATCACATCACAATGATCATAACACTTCCAATGATCATGAAGCATCATCTTCAAAGACAAATTTACCATCTCAAAGGAAATGGACAAAAAGCCATCCCTTTGAATTAATTATTGGAGATGCAAATGATGGTGTCAAAACTAGAAGTGCAACTCAAAATGAATGCTTGTATAGTAGCTTCATGTCTCAAGAAGAACCAAAACGGATTGAAGAAGCCTTGGATGATCCTGATTGGGTAATAGTTATGCAAGAAGAGTTGAATCAGTTTGAAAGAAACAAGGTATAGAAGCTGATGCCCAAACCAAAGAACAAGTCTGTCATTGGTACAAAATGGGTGTTCAGAAACAAAATGGATGAATCTGGTACAGTCACAAGGAATAAAGCAAGATTGGTAGAAAAAGGTTATTCTCAAGAAGAAGATATAGATTTTGATGAAACATTTGCACCAGTTGCAAGATTGGAAGCAATCAGAATCTTTCTAGCATATGCTGCTCATGATAATTTCAAGGCGTATCAGATGGATGTGAAAAGTGTCTTTCTCAATGGAGAATTGGAAGAAAAAGTATATGTAGAACAACCTCCTGGTTTTATTGATCCCATTCATCCTGGATTTGTATACTATCTTCTCAAAGAACTGTATGGATTGAAACAAGCACCTAGAGCCTGGTATGACACCCTATCTAAATTCTTGATTGAGAATCACTTCACAAGAGGTACTGTTGATAAAACTCTCTTTCACAGAAATGTTAGTGGTTATATGATTCTTGTTCAAATCTATGTAGATGACATTATTTTTAGCTCAACTGATGAAAAACTCTGTTAGAAGTTTGCTAAGTTGATGCAAAGTAAATATGAATTGAGCATGATGGGAGAACTTACCTATTTTCTTAGTTTGCAAGTCAAACAAGTTAAAGATGGGATTTTTATAAATCAAACTAAATATATTTTTGATCTCTTAAAGAAATTTGATTTAAATGAATGTTCTTCTGCAAAAACTCCCATGGCCACTGCAACTAAACTTGAACTGAATACTAAGGAAGCTAAGGTGGACATTTCAAGTTATAGAGGCATGATTGGCTCATTACTTTATTTAACTGCAAGTAGGCCAGACATAATGTTTGTTACATGTCTTTGTGCTAGGTTTCAGGCTGATCCTAGATAATCTCATTTGATTGCAATAAAAAGAATATTCAGATATCTCAAAAGAACTCCAAATCTTGGAATTTAGTATCCTAGAGATTCTGGATTTGATCTAATTGGTTATTCAGATGCAGACTATGCAGGTTGCAGAATTGACAGAAAAAGTACAACAGGCTCCTGTCAATTTCTAGGAAATAAGCTTGTTTCATGGTTTAGCAAGAAGCAGAATTCAGTGTCTACATCTACTGCAGAGGCTGAATACATTGCAGCTGGAAGTTGCTGTGCACAAATATTATGGATGAGGAATCAACTACTTGACTATGGGTTCATCTTGAACAAGATTCCTATTTTCTGTGATAATACAAGTGCCATTGCAATAACAGAAAATCATGTGCAACATTCCAGAACCAAGCACATTGACATAATGTATCACTTCATTCGGGAATATGTAATGAATGGTATTGTTGAATTACATTTTGTCCCTAGTGAAAGACAACTTGCATATATTTTTACCAAACCATTAGATGAATCTACCTTTAATAGATTGGTCTATGATTTAGGTATGCTTAATTTTAATTAACATTTGAAATGTCTGATAAGTTAGTTAGTTATTTTAGTTCTAGTAGGTAGCCATTGATAATGCTAATCTGTTGATTTTTCATTAATCAATTGATAAACATTTTACATATCAATGGATATATTAATCTGTTGACTGATAACTACATCAATCGATGATGTATTTGTCTATCGATGGATAGTACTAGCGGTCGATGGATAAATTAGTTATCAATCGATGGCATGGAAGTTTTAGGGTCCATGTCATCAATCGACCTATACAAAATCTAGCCGTTGATTACTTGTCTTATCAATTGATAAATACATACAGTCCTGTATGTATAACAGTCGATTGCCAAAATAAGTAATTCACTTTTTCATTTTTTTTTCAACGGTCAATTAAGTTCTATTTTGAGAAAGAAATCGATTGAAAAATTAGTAAATATAAATAGTGAGATTAAAAATTTTCTTTACTCTTACCTGCATTTTGTTTACTAATTTCTCTTTGTCTCTCTCTTTCTCTCTCTCAATCTGCGAACTTAGTCACTAATCTCTCAATTTTCAATCTCTCTCAAATACTTAATCCTTGTCAAGTAAGTGATTTCTAGCCAAAAGTCAAAGCAATGGCCTCTTCATCAAAGAAAGTTTCACAGAGTGGTTACATCTACAAACTTATAAATTTCGTAGCATGTACAATAGTGGAAGAGGCATCCCAGGAGTTCCATCCTCTGATGAAATTTCTGGAAAGTTACAAGGTAAAGAAGGCACTCAAAGATGCTCCAAAGATCGTCTGCAACTTGGTGGAAGAATTTTGGGCAAGTGCTGAAATCACAAGTGACAACTCTGCAATTACATTCACTTGTAAAGGAGATAAGTACACTGTTACTAATGTTGTTATTAATGAATGCTTAGAATTACCTGCTAATAATACTGATAAAAGCCCAACATATAAACAAATTAGGTTAATGCTAAAATCTGTTAATTATACTGAACCAGAAATAGGACTAGGTCATGTGGTTAGAAAATATCTTAGGAGAGAATGGTCTTATTTCTTTGATGTCATAATTAAATGCTTTAGTGGTAAAATTAGCAATTTTGATGCAATAACAACTAGTATGCAGGAGGTAACATATAGTATTTTGTTTGATAAATTTTTCAATCTATCTTCCATCATACTAAATGAAATTGCAGCAAAATTGGGTAATAAGGCTAATAGATCAAATCATATATATTATCCTAGATTTATTATGCTGTTTATTAACCATTTTGTGAAGGACATTGAAATAACCAGAGAGATGGAGACTTTGGACTACTGTGTCCAAAACAAAAGGGTCTTCAAAGACTTGGTCAGGATCAATCTTCACAGCAATGTGGAATTGATCTATCCACCTTTTGTTCAGGTATTTATTTCTTCCCTTACTTCTTCTAAAACTCAAGTTTCTTTGCCTTCTGTGGCAATGGAGGGTGCTAGTAGTAACCTCAACCCTCCTACCCAAGCCACACTACCTATTTCCTCAATCAAATCTAAGAAACCAACCTCAACAGGTTCCCAAAAATCTGTTGTTGTAAAATCAAAGAAAAGAAAAACTCCAGGTGGTGATAGATTAGATGGAGAAGGTTCTGGTGAGGGAACTGGGGAAAGTCAAAGAACCCAGAAGGATAAGGAGAGAGAGGGTGTGCAACCCAAACCTACCCACTCCACAGTCTCCCAAAAGACTGTGGATGTTAATAAGGATAATACCACATCTTTGTTGGCATCCTCCCAAAAAGATGTCAATATTGAAAAGAGCCCACAGCCAGGGGCACTGAACAAAGATGGGGACACTCAAGCCAAAACCCCCAAATCCTATGAAAGGAGAAAGAAGAAAGTAACCTTTGCACAAGGGGATTCACACACTGCAAAATCACAGGAAACTGTGGTGGAGCCTTCTCAAATTTAGTTTGATGCATCTCCAATAAATGTGGAGTTGCAGTCTCATTCTTTATCTATTTCCTTTCCTTTCTCTCATCCACATCAAATTTCTTCAGAAAATGTTTTGATAGACAATCAAGCATTTTCAGATTCTCCTTCTTTGTTACTTAAGGAGAAGCCAACACTCCATTCTGAATTTTCTTCCCAGGAAGTTCAGGATTTCATTTCTCAAATCATCTCTAATGTAAATTCTCAAATAGTTACATCAAATGTTTCTACTCCATCAATTGATGTCTCAACATCAATTGATATTCAGCCATCGACTGATAAGCCATCGATCGATACTCAAGATCAATCGATGGGTATGCATCAATCGATGGATATCCTAAACACCTCATCAACTGATATTTTCTTAACATCAATTGATGTTGCACAAACACTTATAGGATTGAGTGAATTGAGTGAGAGGCAGGATTGCAGCATGGCAAAAGGAGAGGGAGTGAGTGAGGTCATTCCTATTTCTTCCAGGAATGAGAGTGAAACACTTGAGGGCCCCACCTTAGAAGGTGCACAGATAATGAGTGATGGAGAGGTGAGGTTCCAGGATGAGATCCTGATGAAAAATAGAGAGATGAGTGAGAGTGACAGAAAAATTCTTGAATATGCTCAGGAGTTGGAGAATGAATTGATGTCTGGGGAGGAGGGAGTAAAGGAGTTAGGGGGAGTCCCTAATGCAAATGAAGCAGGAGGAAGTGGTGTAGAGAAAGAAGCTGAATAATTAGAGGAAGTAGCTGTTGAAGATATGGAAGTTGATGCAGGTGACTTGGATCCAAGCAACTTTGTCCATCCCGATCTAAGGTACAAGGGACTAGCCACATCAAGCAACAGGGATGCTGAACAACTCTTAGGCATTGAGCATACTGAACAGAGAACTAGAAACTTGAAGGAAAGTTTGGTCAATGTCACAGAAGTCTGTCATATGACTCCTGGTGATCTAGAAAGTGATTCAGATGAGGAGCCATGGATGAGTAACATTGATGGTTCTCTTGAAGATGCAGAAACAGAGATCCTATCACAATATAGAAGGGCAATGATGAAGGTGAACATTGAAGACTTAACTCACAAGAGAATTGCCACCTGCATGAAGGATCAGTTAACATTTACGAAAATGACAGTCACTGGCATAAGAAGGGAATTGGACAGCATCAAAGATTCAATCTTAACAAACACGGATGTATTGGAAAGAAGATTGGATGAGAAACTGCCAATGAACACTCTGGTGCAAATTAAGGATAAATTATTTAAGGATTCAAAGAATTTCACAGCCTTGGAAAGGAGAGTAGAGTCCATAGAAACTAAGATGGAAGCTATAATTAGAGGACAGTCTCTACATGCTGAAATTCTTCAGAAGTTTCTTGACAGAATGCCACCACCTCCTAATTGTGATGATAACAAAAAGGGGGAGAATACAAAGAAGAATAATGATAAAGATGGTGATGGTGATGGTAGTGTTGGAGGAGCTGGGAGTGATAATCCTAGAGTCAATTTGAGTGGTCACAGCAGGACTTCAAGAAGTGGTGCAAGTGGCAGTGGAAGCTATAAGGGTCAATCTTCAAAATATTCCAAAGATGACATGGAACAAAAAAAGAGAGATGCTAAGAAATTTGAAAATGATGTGGAAGCTAGAAGAAATTCTAGAGAAAAGGAAACTCAACTAATGATTGAGAGGGAAAGACAAAGATTTGAAACCCTAAAAAGGAACACTGAGTTGGTTGCAAAGGCTGCAGAGTCAGGAAAATTAGATGAATTTATTGCTCAAACCAGAGCAGTAAATGAAAGTGCAAAGGGGACCACTCAGGAAAGCAACTCAAATACAGAAGCTTTTCTTCAATTGGATATTGAAGCACTTAAAGAAAAGAATAAAGGGAAAGCAATAGTGATTGAAGAAGAGAAGAAGAAGAAAACTGAACCAGTAGGCCAAAAGCTACTTCAAGAAGCCATCACTACAGGAATCTCATATGCCTCAAGGAGAGAAAAGGAGAATGAAGAGATTGCTAGACAGATGGAAATGCAATGGCATTTGGAAGAGCTACAGGCAGAGCAACCATTGAGAAAAAGGAGAAAAATAGCAATGGCCTAGAAAAGGGCAGATTCATCTCAGAAGATGGTGGTTCAGGAGAATCCTCAAATCACTCAAGGAGAAACCAAGGAGGAAGTGACATTTGAAGGATACCAATTAAAAGGAACTCCAGTTGTAAGTGAGAAAGGACTAATTGTAGTTAGAACCCATCCTGCAACTTCAAATCAAGAGGAATCCATGAGGTTGGAGTATGAAAATGGTTCTAAACTCACTTACTCAATGAAGGTGATTATGAAGCAGGGCTACAATGTGTTGAAGACAATTCTACCTCTTCTAAACAAAAGGTACAAACTCAATGTGACTATTTCTCAGGAAATCCAACAACAAATCTCAAAGTTGAGAAGAGCAAAAGCTGAAGCTGAACCTGTGAAAGGCAGAGTGTCTAAACTTGTAACACTATATCTAATGTAACTCAACTAAAGAAAAGATACTTAACCGGAAGACAATCAAGAACAAAAAGTCACAAAGAAATCTATATAAATTGAAGACAAGGTAATTGATACAATTTAACATGGTTAATTATGATCAATCAAAGATGAAATCACTGGAAGAAGTTCAAGTCAAAGTTGTTCATGCCTCGGTGATGTGTAACTTAAAGAATCAAGATCATAACAATCAGTATCAATTAGACTAATTGATTTCAAGTGAAGAATCAGGAAAGCGACAATCGGAAAGCCACCTTACTAATTGAATATTGTAATCTATTCAGAAGCAAAAACCCTATCAAGACTAGTCACTTATGAACCAGACCATTGCATCAAGTGTCAGGACATTGATAGCAAGTTTATGTCAGTAATAGTGATCCATGTTCAAGAACTTGTTGAAGAATATAGAAGACAAGAAGAAATCAAAAGTTCAAGATGTTGCATTGAAGTTTCTAGTTGAAGCCCAGAATTTCTCTAAGTACTTACAAGGGAACCTAAGTAGAAATTTCTATCTAGAAATTCTAGATAAGTTTCTACTTAGAGCCAAGTAGAAATTCTGCAAGTAGAACATTTCTATCTCGAAATTCCTATGTAGAAGTTCTACTTAGAATATTCGAGATAGAGCCTATGTAGAAATTCCTATGTAGAAGTTCTACTTAAAAATGTTCGAGATGACAAGTAGAAAATTCCTATGTAGAAGTTCTACTTAAATGTTCGAGTTGACAAGTAGAAATTCCTATGTAGAAGTTCTACATAGACGACAATTTCAACATGACACATGACATCATCTGGTTGGCTATTTCCAAGCTTTCAAGACAAGATAAGATTTACGTGGACAACATTGGACCACTCATATCTTATCTGTTGAAGACTACAAGTCATAGATTATAAGTAGTATAAATAGAAGTACTCGTGTAACATTTTAAATAGAGCAATATTGAGAGAAACACTTGAAAAAGAGAGAGAGTATTCACAGAGCTTAGTATCATTTACTACCCTCTTTACTTCTGTTGTACCGTTGTAATGAATGTTGTAGCAACCCCTTCAAGTTATATATAAGACATATATTCCTTGAAAAAATTTGTATTCACCCCCCCCCCACCCTCTACAACACTTTTGGACCTAACAATTGGTATCAGAGCTATATGTTTAACATACAAAACATAGATCCTTGTGTTTGGGAAAAGATTTGTGAGTTTTCATTAACAGATCTACTTTTCAAGTTTTTCTTGAAAAGTGTGCTTTAATTCGTTTATCAGTGAAAACTCATTCTAAAAATTATTTAAACACTCCAGGTGTGATTATTTAGCTTGGGTGGATTTTAGATAATTTTTGTGAATTATTCTGGGTACTTTGATTTTTGGTGTTCTTCAAAAAGTCATCACTGTTCTTGATAAAGAAGATAAACCCAGCAACTTTTGATTTCCTTTTTCAAAAGACATAAAGTGAAAAAGATGTTATTGGCTTTTGATTGGACAACTTTCTCACTGCACAAAAAGATATTAAAGATAACTCTGTACCTGTCACGTGAGTGTTAGGTGAGTTAGGTGAGAAAAGACACAAAAGTCAAAAAGTGTGAATTTTATAATAAAAGTGACCAGCAGCAAATTTTCTCCAAGGACAAAATATTCTACATAGAATTTCTACTTGAGATTTTCTACTTGAGATTTTCTACTTGAGAGTTTCTACTTAGAAATTTCGACTTGAGTAAAATCTCTACTTGGTGAAATTTCGACTTAGGCAAAAGTTCTACTTAGAGTTTCTACAAAGCCTAGTCTTGGGTACTTAGAAGTTTTTGGTGACCAGAATTTGAACTTTGATTTATTCTGAGATAATTCGATTTTCTTTCAATTACTAATCAAGTAATAAGAAAAGTTTATTATCTTTACTTTAAATCTACATTAAGATGGCACCTAAAAATAATTTCAAAATTCCAATGTTCGACCGAGATCACTATGAAGAATGGGTGTTGAGAATGAAACTTTACCTTGAGTCCATTAATCCTGAATATTTGGAAGTCCTTGACAAGGGTAAATTTGTACCAATGGTCGTTGTTCCTGAGCATATGGAAGGAGATATGATTGTTCCACAACGGTTTGAGCCTAAGAAGGCAACGGACTTTTCAGATGCAGATAAGGGGCAAATAACATTTGATACATCCGTTCGACAAACATTAATGGAATCCCTAGATCATGAGATGTTTAATGTAGTAAAAGGACTAACTACAGCAAAGAAGATTTGGGATAAAATAGAGGTCATTATGGAAGGTACCGCTGAGGTCAGAAGCAACAAAACACTTATACTTAAGATGGAGTATGACACCTTCAGAATAAGAAAAGGAGAAAGCATAAAAGATGTCTATCTAAGATTCAGTCAGTTAGTGTTGGATTTGAATCTGAGAGGTGTAAATCTCCCCGTGGTTGAAGTCAACACGAGATATCTAAGGAACCAGCCAAAGAGCATTGAACATAGAGTCTACGCTGTTAGAGAAACCAGAGATTTACATACAACTTCTCTGGAAGAATATTATGGAGTTTTAAAGACTTATGAGTTGGAGACCCTTCAAGATCAAGCATGGGATAATGATTCAAGAGAAAAGGAAGCGGCATCAGGATTAATTGCTGATGAGGAAGAGTCTAAAAAGGCAATGATTGCAGAAAAACCTAGATCATCACCTGCACCACATCAAGTTAAAAATGATGATGAGTGCACATCAAATAGTGATGATGACTACTTCACCCAAGAAGAGCTGGACAACATGGATGATAGTGTCGTGGCATACATGGCAAGGAAGTTCAGTAACATAAGATTCAGAAAGAGTAACCGTCCATAAAGAAAATCGTCATCTTACTATCGGGTTACTAAGGGTGGTGGTAGTTCTCAGGGTTACAAAGGGAAAGGCAAGAGTACTAGCTACAAATCACCTTTGGATTTCAAAATGAAGTTCAAATGCTATAACTGTGGTGAAGCTGGACATTTTGCTACAGACTGCAAGAAGCCGAAACAGACATATCCCAAAGAAACTTATGAAGCCCTCAAAAGCAAGTATGAAGCCCTGGAGAAGGAAAGACATGGAAAGAGAGCTTTAGTTGTAACAGAAGGCAGAGCTTGGGATGATTCAGATGAGGAAGAAGTTACCCATGTAGGAAACTTTGCCCTCATGGCTGAGACATCAGATGAACCAGAGGTACCAGTTCTAACCCTTAAAGAAGAAATGTCTATTGATGATTATAAGGTGCAGAACAGGGCTCTTAGTGAAGAGATCTATATGTTGTGCAAAAGCCTAAATACTTCTCAAAAAGAACAGAAAACACTTGTTACCAAATGCAGAATGATTGAGGCAAAAGTAGAAGAATTAGAGGCTGCTTGCACTATAGATTCTTCCCTAAGAGACTCTATTAAATCTTTGGAACACAAGATCAACCTTAAAGATGAAATAGAAGCATGTCTTAGGAATAAACTAGTTGAGGTAGAAACTAAATGTGAAGCTTATAAACTAGCAGCTAGTAAAGTGAATGTTGATAGTGACACATTTAAGAAGATAACTGGAGTCGGTGTAGGACTTGACTATTCTAACTTATCTAAGAAAGATGGAAAAAGGCCTGTAGACGCTAGTTCCAGTGAGATTAATAAGGAAATACCTACAATTCTTAAATCTGCTGTCAAATCTATCTTTAAACACTTCGTTCCTCGTGAAGAAGAAGAGACTGAATTGTTAGTTAGATATGAGATTGAAATGGAAGATCGGAAGAAAGAACAACCTATAACTCCTACTAAATCAGTTAAAATCAAATCCCCTAGAGATGAGTCTAGACCAGGATTAGGAGCTAAGGTTGTTAAACAACAGAGTAAAAAGGAAAAAGGCTTAAAAGAGGTTAAGGCGGAACGAATAAAGAAAGCATGTTATCACTGTAAATCAACTGAACATCTTTCTTATGCATGTAAATCTCAAATGAATATTCATGTTGCATATGCCATGCTTGTACCACACACAATGAATAACATGCATCAGAATCATGCAAAATGTGGTCAACCAAATTGTATGCCATGCACTTTTAACGTCATGCAAACGTTTGTAAACTTGATGAATGTAACTAGCCAATCATGTCTAAATTCTTCTGCTAGTTCTAATGTCAAAAAAAAAGCATGTAAGAGCTAAGACTATTAGTCCTCCTAAAGTTAGGAGTGACAAGGCTTCTCCTAAGACTGACAAATCTATCAAGTCTGAAAAAGGAAAAGACAAAGTCGAAAGCTCTAGTAATGTTAAAAAGGGTGCATCTCCTGTTGTTAAATCTGATAATTCTCGATCTTATAGAAAAGCCGGGCCCAATCAATCTTGGGTTCCGAAGAACGCCTAATCAATCTGTCATTGCAGGGCATTAAGTAGAAAAGAAATAAAGTTATATGGGTGCTAGATAGTGGAGCATCAAGGCATATAACAGGAAACAAGTCCATGCTTACAGAGTTGGTTATGAAGGTTGGCCCTTATGTCACCTATGGAGATGACAGCATAGGTGTAACAAAGGGATATGGTAAATTGAGAACTGGTAATGTCATCATTGAAGATATTTCCTATGTTGAGGGATTGAAACACAATCTATTAAGTATCAGTCAATTTTGTGACAAAGGATGTGAAATTGTCTTCAATAAGAAAGGTGTATCAATCACTCACATTAAGGAAGGTTTATTGGCTTTAAGAGGAGTTCGAAAGGCAGATATTTTTGTTGCTGATATGAATTCAGCAAACCAGAATGAAGTCACCTGTTTCTACAGTAAAGCTTCAGATGATGAAAGCTGGTTATGGCATAAAAAGCTATCTCACTTAAACTTCAAAACGATGAATGCTCTCGCCAGATGAGAATTGGTGAAAGATCTACCTCAAATGGAGTTTTCTCCTAAAGGACTCTGCGAAGCCTGTGAAGTGGGAAAGTCAAAGCGAGAATCGCATAAGTCTAAAGAAATTTCTAGTATCACTGAGCCTCTGCAACTTCTACATATGGGTTTATTTGGCCCAGTGAATGTCCTATCTTTGTCTAGGAAAAGATATGCATTGGTAATCGTGGATGACTTCTCCAAGTATACATGGGTATTGTTCGTTATGACAAAAGACGAAGTACCTTTCCAAATCATTGATCGCATCACTGAAATTGGGAATGTTTCAACACTCACTGTGAAGACGATTAGATCAGACAACGGCACTGAATTTAAAAATGCAGTACTGAATGATTTCTGCGTTTCTAAAGGAATACGTCGTCAGTACTCTGCCCCGAGAACTCCACAGCAAAATGGAGTAGTTGAAAGGAAGAACAGAACATTGGTTGAAGCAGCAAGAACCTTGTTGTTTGAATTAAAACTTCCTCTATACTTCTGGGCCGAAGCTGTGAGTACAGTGTGTTACACTCAGAATAGAACCTTGATTATAAAAGTTAAAGAAAAGACACCATGTGAACTAATGAATAACAGAATACCAATAATCAAATACTTTAATGTCTTTGGAGCTAAATGCTATGTGCTAATAGACGATGAAAAGCTAGGCAAGTTTGAAGCAAAAGCTTGTGAAGGGATATTTGTTGGGTATTCTACAGATACGGTGGCAGCTTATCGGGTATTCTTAGTGAATGATCGAAAAGTGATTGAAAGCTACAATGTCAGATTCGACGATACCAAACTCCCATCAATTTCTAAAGATAATAGTGAACCTGAGTCCCTAAAATTTCAGAATCTGGACTTGGATGAAGTTGAGGATGAACCTGAGTTGATTGTTACTTCAAATATACCAGGTGTTCATGAAGAAATACCTGAGTCTAGTGGACAATCGATTTCTACAAGATCATAAGAAACTTCTTCAGCACAGTCCGGCAACAACTCAGGGGGAGTAAATAGCAGCTCAAGGACAAGTGCTCAAAACTCAAGAAGAGATGACACTAGTTCTGCAGGAGCTGGCACTAACTCAGGGGGAGTTAGTAGAAATAACACAAGTAGTCAACACAACATCTCAGAAAGTCAAACTGAATCATCAAGACATTTATCAAAAGAACGGGTATGGAGTAGAGACCATCCGTTTGAATTAATCATTGGTGATCCAGACGCTGGTGTGACTACTAGAAGAACTACAAGAGCTGACATAGCTAATATCTGCTTGTACTCTGGGTTCTTGTCCAAACTTGAACCTAAAGAAATAGAAGAAGCTCTTGGTGATGCTGATTGGGTAATTGCAATGCAAGATGAGCTCAATCAGTTTAAAAGGCAGAAATTTTGGAAACTGGTACCCTGACCAAAGAACAGATCAGTAATTGGAACTAAGTGGGTATTCAGAAATAAACTGGATGAAGACAGACTTGTAACACGAAACAAGGCTCGTTTGGTAGCAAAGGGTTATTCTCAAAAAGAAGGTATTGATTATGATGAGACCTACGCTCCAGTTGCAAGACTTAAGGCAGTCAAGATGTTCTTGGCCTTTGCAGCACACAAGAACTTCAAGGTTTTTCAGATGGATGTGAAATGTGCCTTCCTGAATGGAGAGCTAAAAGAAGAAGTATATCTGGAACAGCCACATGGCTTTATTGATCCAGAACTTGTAGATTTTGTATACTTTCTCTTCAAAGTTATCTATGGCCTCAAGCAATCCCCAAGACGATAGTATGAAACCCTATCCTTGTTCTTAATTGAAAGTGGTTTTACTAGGGGAGTAATTGATAAAACATTGTTCTATAAAAATGTAAAGGGTGATTTAATACTGGTTCAAGTCTATGTGGAAGATATTATTTTTGGGTCATCTAATAAGCGCTTGTGCGAGAAATTTGCCAAGTTAATGCAGGATAAGTATGAGATAAGCATGATGGGGGAGCTGTCATTCTTCCTTGGATTACAGATCAGTCAGAGAAAAGAAGGAATCTTTATTTGTCAATCCAAGTACATCAAAGATTTACTCAAGAAGTACAATCTAGAAGATGCGTCAACAGCTAAAACTCCCATGGCCACTGCCACGAAGCTTGATGAAGATAAATCAGGTAAACCAGTTGACATCACAAGCTATCGAGGTATGATTGGCTCACTTCTTTATTTAATTGCAAGTAGACCTGATATAATGTTCGCAACTTGTTTATGTGCAAGGTTCTAAACGGATCCTAGAGAGTCACATCTCATAGCCGTCAAATGAATCTTTAGGTATCTCAAGGGAACATCAAATCTAGGGATTTGGTACCCAAGAGATACAGGTTTAATCTAATAGGCTATTCGGATTCAGACTATGCAGGTTGCAGGATTGATAGGAAAATCACATTTGGTGCCTGTTAATTCCTAGGAAGAAGATTGGTGTCCTGACAATGTAAAAAGCAACATACAGTATCTACTTCTACTGCTGAAGCTGAGTACATCGCTGCTGGAAGTTGTGTAGCTCAAATACTGTGGATGAGGAACCAATTGAAAGATTATGGCATGGAGCACAAGAAGATTCCTATCATGTGTGACAACACTAGTGCCATTACCATGACCAACAATCATATGGATCACTCAAGAACCAAGCACATAGATATAAGATATCACTTCATAAGAGAACATGTTGAGGAGGGGACTGTGGAGTTACATTTTGTGCCCACAATGCAACACATTGCAGATATATTCACTAAACCTCTTGATGAAGTCACATTCAATAGGTTGGTTGGTGAATTGGGGATGCTTAACACAAGTTAGTAAATCCTCTTATCTGTAACATCCTAGGTTTAATAAAGTACATATGTTTTTCTTCTTGAAAATTGCAAATTTTAATTGTGTATAGTTGAAAACATATGTAAATAATCTAAAAAGTTGCTAAAAATATCACTTCTGCATGCTATTTAATCATTATAGACTTAGACTTTAAAATGTTTCATTAATGATTATTTTATGTGTATGTTGTGTTATTTTTCATAAATTCATTGTGCATTGAGTGAAATTATTTGTAAGAACTTTGAATTTATGCTCATTTAATTGCATGAACATAGGGGGAGTTAAATCCATCGATTTTTTAAATTTGTCATGATTTTTTAAATGGATTTTTCTATGTTTTTCATGTAATTTTTATGCTAGAATTGTCAAGGAATGTTTTTTTAATATTTTTATTCTTAAAAAATCCTTGAATTGGTATTTATTTTAATTTGGCAAAATTTTTTATTGTTTTTCATGAAAAATTGCCAAATTTTACTAAGTACCTTCAAAATTTCGAGATATGTTCTATCTCGAAACTCATCTCAAAATTCGACTTGCATTTCGACTTAAGGCTTCCAGGAGTGAAGTTTTGAAAATTCTAAGTCTGGGAAGAAATTCGACTTCATGTTCGACTTGAGTTCTATCTCGAACATTATCTTGAAAAATCGACTTCATGTTCGACTTGAGTTCTATCTCGAACATTATCTCGAAAATCGACTTCATGTTCGACTTAGGTTCTATCTCGAATATCGACTTCATGTTCGATTTAGAGTCTATCTCGAACATCATCTCGAATATTGACTTCATGTTCGACTTAGAGTCTATCTCGAACATCATCTCGAATATCCACTTCATGTTCGACTTAGAGTCTATCTCAAACATTATCTCGAATATCGACTTCATGTTCGACTTAGAGTCTATCTCGAACATCATCTTGAATATCGACTTCGTGTTCGACTTAGGATCTATCTCGAACATCATCTCGAATATCGACTTCATGTTCGACTTAGGATCTATCTCGAACATTATCTAGAATATCGACTTAATATTCGAGATAGTTTTCCCTGGTAAGACTTAGAATTTGTTTAACAGTTAAGGAAATTTCGAGATAGTCTCTATCTCGAACCTTATCTCGAATATCGACTTGATGTTCGAGATAGGTTTCCCTGGAGGGTTTTGACTTGTAATTGTTTAAAGTGACTAAAACTTCGAGTTAGCAACTATGTCGAAACTCAAGTCGAAGTTCGACTTGATGTTCGACATAGTGTTCGACTTAGATTATCCTGTATGTACTTAAGTTTTTTTTCAATTTTATAGGGATATTTTTGTCATTTCACAATAGTGCCTATATATACATCTCTAACCCGATTTTCTTTTCACTTTTACCCATTGTTAAAACCTAATTTTTTACAGCCCCCACCCTCCCTCCCAAGCGATTTCTTTTTCACAGCGGTTTCTGTGTTAATATTCATACATACCACGAACTACTGTCAAAATTGTGTCTGAATCTATTGTTTGCATCACTGATCACTGTGTGTTTTTATGTTTTACATCGTGTCTATTCATCTTCATTCTCGATATATACACACGTATATACACACACTTTCGCACATACGTCTTGTCATCACAATTAGTAGTTTGTTTGGTATTGCTGTGTTTGATTTCATATCATTGATTTCAATTCCGTAGTTTATTTTCCAGTTACGACTTTGTGTCTTCTATACTAATTAAAAGGAATTGTTTTCGTTTTTTTCTGCTTTAATTGTGTGCATTTTTTATATACAAAAAAAACCAATTAATTCACGAAGAAAAATTTTTTTCAAACAAAATGTCTCACCAATTTTCACTTGCCAAAAATAACTATTATAATATTTATACGGAAATTGGTGATCAACTCCCGCGATTCAAGTTTTGGGTACAATTTCTCAATTTGTACTCCAAAGTTAGTATTGCATTCACTGCAAAACCAACACTAGTTCATGATGCTTTGCAGCAATTCTGGACCAGTGTGGTTCCTTATGGGAGTAAATCGACCCCCTATGGTTTTAAGTTTACCATAGAAGGTCAAGAATTTGAGGTTACAGAGGCCGTTTTTAATAGAGTTCTTGGTTTCCCAGTCAGGGATTCTTATGACCCTGTACCTACAGCGGCCGAGTGCCTACAATTTTTTGAGGAAATTGGATGTTATCCTCCAACTGGTAAAATATCCACTTCCACTATTCAAAAACAATTTTTTCATGTGGAATGGAATTACTTTTTCGAAGCAATCACTAGATATTTTCGTGCACGTGAAAGAGATTTTCATCAAATTCCTATTCCCATGCAAATCTTTGGTGTTTCCCTGGCCCGTGAACTAAACATCAATTATGGAAGAATCGTTCGTTCTGAAATTGTGGCCATGATGGGATCACCTGATACCAGGGACATTGCAACCACTGATGTTGTCTGCTGGTATCCCCGTTTCTTACAAATGTTAATTAATAATCTTGTACAATCTAATGCTTTATCAATTAGGCAGGCATTTGGTAGGAGTCCAACCTCTGCATCTCTAGGTATGTGAACTAAGTCACTAACAACAATTGCAAACCAGGATAAGCATCAGGGTAAACCGATGTCTATTCCTGAGAATATTCGAGTGTGCTTTCTTATGATGCAGGTCTCACTACTCTGGTCGGGACTTCACAACTCTCATCACATGCTCAGAATCGATCTGCTCATACTGACGCATTTCAAGGGATTCCTGACGAGTAACTTGATGATGAAGAAGAAGAGGGTCATTCTCTCAGTCAGTACTCTACCGGGCAAAGGGAGCAGCCACCATCTCCTAGGTCACCTCCTGCTGAATCTGGCCCCTTTGTTGAACAAGGTAATGAAGGAGGTAATTTCTTTGAACATGAGGAACCCTTTGTTCACACTACAAATACTTCCTCCTCATCTAATTCTGATTCCGTGGCCCAAGATTCTGCTAACCCGCAGGATCTATCCCAGGGTGATAGCCATATTTCTGAGTCTGATTCCCTGAATTCTTCACTTTCACCCTTGTTGATGGGAGTTAAAAGGCCGGCATCTGTAGAATTAGGTGAGAGTTCTGATGAGAGTAACCCTGAAGTGCAGCCACTAATAAGGAAGTGAGCCAAAATTTCTCACGCTGTTACTTCACAAGCCCAGTCCAAACCTAGTGTGTCTATCACAACCACTCCACCTCACGTGAGTGGTTCTCCCCTTGCACATTCTACACATAGGACTCTTGGTGAGGATTTTGTGCCTTCTGAGGAGCCTGTTGCTTCGGACAGGCTGGAAGTTTTATTTGCTTCCAAAGTACCTTCACCGGTACATACTGATGCTACAGAGAGGATCGATTCAAATGTTGTACATGAACACTTTGCAGCCTCTCAGCCTGAGATTCCACCTCAGGAACAGACAGGATCTTTAGATCCTATAACTGCACTTCACTTTTCTTATCCAGTTTCTGCAGGTCCTGCTTTTAATCTTGGTGATATTGTTGAAGATATACACGAGCGTGAGACATGGAGTGTGTATGAGCGTTTAGGGAGTGAGGGACCTTCATTTTTAAGGCCCGAAACTGAGCGACAAACACTAACAGAACGATTTGTAGAGCGAGAAAACCTAAGCCAAACACCGTCCTTTATTCTTACAAATCCTGATACTCGTATGACAGTAATTGAAAATCAGGTGAAGCAGTTCGGGCAGACAATGGAGCAGTTAGGGGTAAATGTTGGAGACAACCGGAGAGCTCTTGAGGACTACGCAACACGAATGGCAAGTCAGTCGGAGGCATTACACGATGTAACAAACAAGGTGAATGACTTGGGCCATGCTGGTGGTGTATTAGGCAGTACTCTATATGAAAGGATGGGGAGCGTGGAATGTGTGATGCACACCATGGCAACGGAGATCAGTCGCATGATGTATGCAATTCGCCATTTGGTGCCCCCGGAATGCTTTGACGAACAGTACAATCAACCTCCCCCAGATGATGATGATGCTGGTGGAGCTGGTGGAGCTGGTACTGGACCTTCTAAATCTGCACATGGTGGTTCTCAGCATGTTGCAGGAGCTACGGCTCAGGGTGATGTTCCAGATAACTCACCTAAGGGGGGGAGAGAGCCTGAGACGAGACAACAGTCAACTCTGGTTGAAGAATAACAAATGAAGGAAAGTGAGCCAGTGTCTAATGAGGAGGCTCAAAGAAAGAGAAAGGGTAAAGCAGTGGTGGTTGAAAAAGAAGAACCATTCGCTGACTTTGGCGGTCGACAGGAAGAAGTACATGTTGTTGATTCAGACTCTGATATGGAAGACGTGCCCCTAGCACATGCTATTAAAAGATCTTTGAAGGAACAAGGTGGAGGTGCTGGGATGTCTACTGGAGAGACTGAAGAGATACTTGTTGATGAAGAGACCCTGAAAGCTCAACAGTTGGCCTTGGAACAAGCTCAGTTCTTTAAAATGAAAATGATGCAAGAAGAGGCTATTTTCTATGAGAAGAAAGTGGAACTCAAGGAGAAGCAGTATGATTATGAGCTTGCAAGGTTAGCTGATCCACAGATTGAATTGGACAAACGGAGGATTGGACAAAAATGGGATGATGCAAGGAAGATACTACTGAGGACTTGTACAAATGGAGTTCATAACAAGGAGGCAGATGATCTTTTCTATAACTTAAACCTGAAAAATCCAATGACGGTGGACTACATAAATGCGTTGAAAAGAATGATCTCAAAAGTCCGCGTTGGATATAAACCAGTGGTAAAGGAATGGCAAGTCATTCTGACCTTAGTTGAAGGAGCCCCAATGTCTTTCCTATACGTGGATGATCAATTTATCTCGAGAAGATCTGCGTCAGATTTGTTCTTGCTAGCAACTAAAATTTAATTTTCTCAAGCTGAGGAACTTAGCATTCTGTATAGAGATCAGTTAACGCAGCTAGCAGAGGACAAGGGACTAGAATTCTCAGCCAATCCAGATGTTGTTCGCATGGTAGTGGATGGAAAAATGAAGAAGGTAAGTATGGAGGAAGAAGATCTGATGGCTCTATCAGTGGAATCCTTAAATGCGATATGTAGACAAATGATGAGTAAGGGATTCACTTTTGATGTTAAAGAAAAATCAGTGGAGTTCATTGGAAGATAATATTCAAGAAAAGCAACGAAATATGGAAATGTGATATTATTGCTCTAAATCCTCTAGAAAACATGAAGATTGAGCCAGAGCTAATGGAGAGAAAATGAAATATTCTACAAGCTGTGAAAAGTGTAGATGAAGCTCTGACTCTTCCTTCTGGACCGCTGGAACAAGGAGAAATAAAGGAGGCAGTTGGTGTTCCAGGAAGAGATAGTGTATACTGGATACACTCTTATGCTGATGATACAGCTGATGCCTTGGTATTCATTGATGCAGACCAGAAACAGACCTTCTTGCATATGAGTAGGAAATGGCTGCTACAGACTCAAGATGCTGCATTTCTAGACAAAGTACTGGAAGAATTCAAATGGGGTGATGTAGAGGATACGTTTGTTGATGAGAAGCAGAGACTACTGAAGTACTTGTCTAAGATAGTCCAGGAGAAAAGAAGAATGGAGTTAGATGCGGCTAGTGTCTACAATACTAACCGTGTCAAGGGCTACCCCAAAATGATCTACTGTCAGTTTAAGGCTGATAAAACTCATTGGAAATCACAGCTCATCATGAAGAATTTTGAGGATATTTCAAAGATCAGGACTACTCAGGAGGTGGAGAAACTCAGAAGACTTTTCAGACATCCATATCTAGAACCCAAGAATCCTCTAGAGATGGAAGCAGTAAGTCTGTTGAATGCTCGATGGGCACAGTTACATGATCCAGTATACAAAAGAGAACAGCAAAAGAAAGAGAGGCGCAGAAAACAAAGAGAAGATAGACGCGATGCTGAGAAAGAAATTAGGAAGGGAAAACGGAATTAGAATGAAAGCTCGGAGGAATGTGAACTTGAAGTTGGAAAAACTTCATATCTTTTGGTTGCTCTAACTCACTTGAGGAAAATTCACCTGACCACGGTATGCGAGATAGGCTAATTCACCATACTGTAACCGTGAATCATAGTGGATCCAATAAGGTGATATGAGTTTGACTGAAAGACATGAAATAATCCAGGTGATAGAAATCATTCCAAAGATCTTTGATTCGAGGTTTGAATTCTCTTTCTAGTTTAAGATAATTATTAAGTTCTATGTATTGTTTTTCAATTTCCATTTCAGTTGTAATTTGAACAAGACTTTAATGTTACTTATCTTTTCTCGTCTCATTTATTTAGTTGAGTTATCCTTCTTTAATTTGAATGTCATTGTTAGACAATCAAATAGGGGGAGATTGAAAGGTAGAGTGTCTAAACTTGTAACACTATATCTAATGTAACTTAACTAAAGAAAAGATACTTAACCGGAAGACAATCAAGAACAAAAAGTCACAAAGAAATCTATACAAATTGAAGACAAGGTAATTGATACAATTTAACATGGTTAATTATGATCAATCAAAGATGAAATCACTGGAAGAAGTTCAAGTCAAAGTTGTTCATGCCTCAGTGATGTGTAACTTAAAGAATCAAGATCATAACAATCAGTATCAATTAGACTAATTGATTTCAAGTGAAGAATCAGGAAAGCGACAATCGGAAAGCCACGTTACTAATTGAATATGGTAATCTATTCAGAAGCAAGAACCCTATCAAGACTAGTCACTTATGAACCAGACCATTGCATCAAGTGTCAGGACATTGATAGCAAGTTTATGTCAGTAATAGTGATCCATGTTCAAGAACTTGTTGAAGAATATAGAAGACAAGAAGAAATCACAAGTTCAAGATGTTGCATTAAAGTTTCTAGTTAAAGCCCAGAATTTCTCTAAGTACTTACAAGGGAACCTAAGTAGAAATTTCTATCTAGAAATTCTAGATAAGTTTCTACTTAGAGCCAAGTAGAAATTCTGCAAGTAGAACATTTCTATCTCGAAATTCTTATGTAGAAGTTCTACTTAGAATATTCGAGATAGAGCTTATGTAGAAATTCCTATGTAGAAGTTCTACTTAAAAATGTTCGAGATGACAAGTAGAAAATTCATATGTAGAAGTTCTACTTAAATGTTCGAGTTGACAAGTAGAAATTCCTATGTAGAAGTTCTACATAGAGGACAATTTCAATATGACACATGGCATCATCTGGTTGGCTATTTCCAAGCTTTCAAGATAAGATAAGATTTACGTGGACAACATTGGACCACTCATATCTTATCTGTTGAAGACTACAAGTCATAGATTACAAGTAGTATAAATAGAAGTACTCGTGTAACATTTTAAATAGAGCAATATTGAGAGAAACACTTGAAAAAGAGAGAGAGAATATTCACAGAGCTTAGTATCATTTACTACCCTCTTTACTTCTGTTGTACTATTGTAATGAATGTTGTAGCAACCCCTTCAAGTTATATATAAGACATATATTTATTGAATCATTGTGTTAATTTATTACAAAGTATTTATTGCTTCATTAATTTGAAAAGTTGTATTCACCCCCCCCCCCCATCTACAACACTTTTGGACCTAACAACCTGATTCTCCTTTGAGGCTATGGAAATCTCAAGTCAAGAATGTGGTGTTGGAACCAAAGTATTAGGGATGGCAAAAAAAACCGATCCGATGGATACCCGACCGTTTCGACCCGATTGGATCTTACCGAACCCGATTTTTTGGATTTGGATTTGGATTTGGATTTGATTTTTAAACCCGAATGAGTTTGGATTTGGATTTGGATATTAGCCTTACCGAACCGAAACCCGACCCGAAAACCGAAACCCGATCCAAACCCGATCCAAACCCGAAACCCGAAAAAACTCGATATATTATATATATATATATATATAAATAATTTATTCCTAATAAATATCCATTATATAATATTAGTAATTAGTATATTACCTACCTGTAACCTGATACTACCCAGTACCTAGCGGCCCAGCCCATTTACGGTTTTAGTCCCTAAGTTGGATACTCTTTAGTTTACCCTAAATCCTAATAGACATTATACACTGATAGACTGATAGAGTGATAGTCGTAACTCGTACACTGGTCCTTCTATACCCTAGCCGCCCACTTTCCACGCCGAGAAAAGTCTTCCACGCCTGAGTTCCCACTTTCCACGCCTAGTTCGACTGGTTCGAGTCTTCGATTTTAACAGGTAAGTTCGAGTCTTCGATTTTAACAGTTCGAATCATTTGATATTCTTTGTTTAGTTCAGTTAGAATCATTTGATATATGACTTCTTCAATTCGAGACTTCGAGTTCGAGTCTTCTTTGTTTAGTTGTTGATATAATGATATATGACTTCTTTGTTCAGTTCGATTGTAAGTATTTATTGCTTAATTAGTTGTTTATAAACCTAGAATCATTTGATATTCTTCCATATATGACTTCTTCAGTTCTTTAATTATATTCGATATTCGATTGTAACTTTTAAGATGTCAGTATTTATTGTTTAATTAGTTGTTTATAAACCTAGAATCATTTGATATTCTTCCATATATGACATCTTCAGTTCTTTGTCTAGTTGTTAATTGTTAGTTGCCTAGTTGTTAATTGTTAGTTGTTATGTTGTGAAGTTTGTTTACAGAATAAATTTCATACTTGTTAATTGTTATGCAGCCATGTCTTCACAATCAGTTCCCAATTTAGAGTCGGATCTAGTTCCAGATGAAAATTCGGGACCTTCGTCAGCCAATAAAGACAGCAATTCAGGCCCTGATTCTGAACCAGATGTAGTATTAGTTACCAAGGATGATGCCACTAATGCGTGTGGAGGGATTACTGACAATGGAAGAAGTAGGAGTGACGTTTGGAAGCACTTCAGTAAGAGGAAAATTGATGATGTAATAAAAGCCGTTTGCAACTATTGTAAGCTTGAAATGAAAGGTGATTCGGGCAGTGGGACAACACATTTGAGGAATCACTACATGAAGAAACATAACAAGCCCCAAGAGTGTATAAGGCAAAAACTATTGTCAAGCAATTTCAACAAGAGTCATCCCGATTTAGCGTCTTTCAGTTTCAGTTATGAGGCGTCGAAGAAGGAGCTTGCTAAAATGATCATTATGCATGAATATCCTCTAAGTATGGTGGAACATATTGGATTTAGGAGGTATTCGGCACAACTTCAACCACTCTTCAAAGTGCCGTGTAGGAATACAATAAAAAATGAGATTTTACATATTTATGAATTTGAGAAGGCACAGACAGCAAAATATTTGGAGAGTATTACAAGTCGGGTAGCTTTTACAACTGATATGTGGACTGCGGGCAACCAAAAGAAAGGATATATGGCCATCACAGCACATTTTATTGATGATTCTTGGACTTTACGGAATTGCATCATGAGGTATATTATGGAGCATTACATTATAATAATCAGTTTGTTTTTTATGATTCTTGTACTTTGTTGACTAACATTTTATTAACGGTTCTTTGTTTTCTTTTTTCTTTTTTAGGTTTGTTTATGTGCCTTGTCCACACACCAAAGAGATTCTTTCTGAATATGTACTGGAATGTTTGATGGATTGGAATATGGATAGGAAAATTTCATGTCTCACAGTTGATAATTGTACCACCAATGATGCCATGATTGAAATTTTATTAGAAAAGTTGGACAATTCATCACTTATAGCAAGTGGAAGTCTGTTTCATATGCGATGTTCTGCACACATTCTGAATCTGATTGTTAAGGATGGGCTAGATGTCATAAAAACCGGAGTTGAAAAAATTCGGGATTCTGTGGCTTACTGGACAGCAACACCAAAAAGGGAGGAGAAATTTGAAGAAACAGCCCGGCAGTTGCGTAATGCAAGTACGAAGAAATTAGGACTTGATTGTTCTACAAGGTGGAATTCGACATACTTGATGCTTGAAACTGCTTTGTTGTATCAGGAAGTTTTTAATCGTTTGGCTACAAGAGATGCTAAATATCTTAAATATAAGCCTTCAAATGAAGAGTGGGAGTTCTCTCAAGATGTGTGTGGGAGGTTGAAATCTTTTTATAAGGCGACTGAGGTTTTTTCTGGTACGAAATATCCTACTGCTAATCTCTCTTTTATTAATATATGTGAGATTCACCTAGCCATTACAGATTGGCGTAGAAGTTCAGATTTTGTGATACAAACAATGGCGGAAAAAATGTTGATTAAATTTGAAAAGTATTGGGATGTGATGCATGGTGTTGTAGGAGTTGCTGCGGTTTTAGATCCCAGGTACAAGATGGAGGTATTGGAGTTTTATTTTGAGAAGATTTATGGAGATCGTTCATTGGCTAAAGTTGAAAATATTCGAGATCTTTGTTATTCTTTACTTCGAGAGTACCATGAGAGACGGGTTGCAAGTAAAGAAGGAATTGGTGATTCCAATTCTAATAGCTCCATAAGTAATTCTGAAAATGCATCGCAATATGATAAATTCATCAGCACTAAGAAGCGTAAAAGAGTCGACTATATAAAATCAGAGTTGGATCATTACTTGGATGATGATGTTTTGCCTACAATTGAAGGTTTTGATGTCTTAAATTGGTGGAAGGCGAATGCACCTAAGTATCCAACTTTGCAACTCATGGCTCGAGATTTCTTAGCTGTTCCGGCATCGAGCGTTGCATCCGAGTCAGCCTTTAGCTCCAGCGGCAGATTGGTGAGTCCTCATCGCAACAGACTTCATCCAAACACAATAGAAGCACTAATGTGCGCTCAAAGTTGGTTGTGGGCTGCTGAAATGAAAGGTATAAATAATTAATGTAATTTTTGTAATTTCTATTTTAGTTTTTGTTTTAGTAATCAGTTGGTACTCGTATGATAAATGAATAGGTGAGGCATCTCTAGGATACGCAACTATCTACAATGACATGGAGTTGGAAGATTCGTGTGTAACTCGGGAGGTAATTCGTGTTTTGGAAAGTTGGTTAAATTTGGATTTTCTTTTTCTTTTTAATTTATTTGAAGTGCCTGCATTTTGTTATTTACCACAAATTTCCTGGTCACTTAGCCCTACCTCCATTCTATCATTAGTTTCTTCTTGGTCAACATACTACACCTTTAGCTATCCTACACAGGTTTATTTACAGCTGAGTAGTTTGCTAATTTACCAGTTGATTATAATGTAAATATAAGAATGCTTTCAGTCTTGAACTTGGGTTTGCTAATCATCTTCCAGTCTTGAACTTGATGTTGGACTGCTGAAGAGTGGAGGCCTGGATGCTGGAGGCTGGAGTGCTGGACTCTGGAGCACTGGAGCAAGCAATGTTCCAGATTTAACATCTTTTCCATGTTTTAACTATTTGCTGTTTTCAATTGTAATTTGAGATTTACAAGTGAATGAAGTTTGAATACTGTCATACTGATTTGTAATTTTGTATTTTGAATTTTTTGTGGAGAATTTTGGTTTGTACTGTTTAAATTAAGATTGCTACTTATTTCCAAGAAATTAAAAAATCCGGGTTTCGGTAAACCCGAACCCGATCCAAACCCGATGGATCGGGTTTGGATTCTGATTTTCCAAATCCAATTGGATTTGGATCGGGTTTGGATTTGGTAAGATAATTCGAGTTTGGATTTGGATATCTCAGATATCCAACCCGATCCAACCCGTTGCCATCTCTACAAAGTATGCCATGATTTTTACAGATGTGGAAAGCAATACAAAATTCTTTGATATCTGCAAATATCTGGACAAAATCACAGATGAGGAAATCCACTATCTTATGAGGTAACTTGGGGAAACTGACAGAGATGAAGCAATATTGAGGAGCACCTTTATGAGGCAATTAAAAGAAAATGCTGAAAAGAAGAAGAAGTAATTGAACATTGAAGACCATGACGAATTGAAGACACTGGAACAGTCTGCAAAGAATAATCATCAACTGGTATTTCCTAAAAGTGCTATGAAAATTTCTTGATTCTATTTGAATGATTATAGTTAAGGGTTTTTTTGTTATCATCAAGTAGATTTATGCCCGTTCATGTCGCAGACAAAAATAGGGGGAGATTGTTGGGAATCTACATGTAACTTGATGATAATACTAAAACTTAGAATTATAGAAATTTTCAATAATTATAACTGATCAACTGATATGAAATTTATAAATATCAATTGATCAGGGAACCATTTATCAGTTGAAATGTTTATCTGAATCAACTGATAATATGGATTGTAGCATATGTGTATTTAGTCTATTTTCAATTGATAAGGTGTAAATCAATTGATATTTTCATCAATTGATACTAGAGTCAATTGATATAGGTCATCAACTGATGTGTAACTTAGACTGTTAAATTGTGATTATTTGAAGACATGAAAATTATACAAGTGAAGGATGATCAGTTGATATTGAAGCATCAACGGATAGAAGATCAATTGAAGAAACCAAGTCAAGAGTTGAAGACCATCAACTGATGTGAAGACCCATCGATTGAGATATCGATTGATATCATTTATCAATCGATAAGGCAACTATACTTATCAATTGATGGATATCAAGATCAATCGAAGAACATTATCAGTTGATGAATTAAGGAAGAGTCAATTGATATGCTTAACAGCAAATTATCAATTGCCTGTGACAAAAAGGCAATCTGTCAGAGATCCAGAAAGACAAAAGAACACCTATGGAAGACAGTCTATGATGACTGTGAAGACTCAAGTCGAAGCTGTCTTTTCAAAACACTGAAGACTTTTTCCTAGATCAGAAAAAGGCAAAAGCAAAAAGAAAAGATAGAAAATGTAGCAATTACAGAATTAAAGGTACGTGTCTACTTTTCTAGGTAATTATAAAAATACACTTGTAATATATAAATAAGTGTTGTAGCAAGGTTAGAAGTAACAAAGTTAGAAAGAAATTCTCAGAATCAACTGATCATTTCAGAGAGCACATTATAAGATCAGTTGATTTACATTTTAACCTTGTACAAACGAAGCTAGGTTTATTTCTAACCTAGGAACATTGAGCAAAAATATACACTGATGGAAAAATCAATCCATCGGTAATTTTAAATCTCTTGTTCAATTTATATTCTTTATCTGAGTAGTTCATACATATTCTGACTTTTCTCAAACACTAAGAACAAATATTAAAACACACAAAAAGTTTTGATATTTGTATTCAACCCCCCCCCCCCTTTTACAAATATTGTCAATGTTCTAAGAACTAACATGCTTGATTTCTAATCTACGTGTTCACTAAAAATAAAACCTATCACTAGGTACATCGTGTTCATTTACTCCTGTGGGGTTAATAAGCTAATTCATTACTAAGTCAGTATCAACTTGCAACTAGATCATCAAGTTAAAAAATATTTAAGTCAACTCATTAAACACTATAAAATTTTTTTACAGGTTTTTCTCCATTAACCCCTTCAATTTTTAATGGAATTATGATGTGGACTTGCTTGTTGGCAGAATTAGTACCAATTCAACTGCCATGTAAGCTATAACCTAAAAAAATTGATATAATCTAATTATTATACAAATAGACCCAAATTGAAGGAAAAATGATCAAATACTTTCACCGCTTGCACCATTGCTAGAAAATACAACATCGAAATGTATTAATCGAAAATTCAGACACGAGTCTTTATATGTTCTCTTTTCTCCCTTAAAATGCATACGCTTACACACAATGTAAACATAATTATTTAGAGAATACACGCACTAAACACAAGCATGCCGGAGTGATAACAATCCCCATTAAAAAGTTCCACCAAATATACTAAATCATATATAGTACATAATATATACACTTATACATAGAGAGAGAAGAGACAAATATGGTACACTTCTCTCCCCACCATCTCTTCAAGATTCACCCCATTTAACAACCTTTTTAATTTTATAGATTTGTTTGTATATATAAATGTATATAAATAATTCAATTTATGTGTGTGTGTATGTGTATGGAGATAATATTTGGTTTTGGTGAAAGAGAAGTAGAATTGAAATTGATGAAGATGACGGGTCTTCTTTTTTACTGTGAATCTTTAGTGTGCAGTTTAAAAATAAAAATTAATAGATTATGTTAAAGTCAAAGAAGAGTTAACGGACGTGAAATATTTTTTTTGTGCAATGACTAGATTGTAAGTTATACTAAATTCAATTATGCATTTGAAAGGTTTTTTAACTTAGTGATTTACTTGCAAGTTGATGGTGACTTGAGTGATGAATTAGCTTATTAACCCCTCCTATTAGATAAATATTGAAAGGTGTTTCCAAGAGTTAAATCATATTTACATGGAATTACTCGATTATGAAAAAAATGTATGATTATTTATTTGAATTATATTTTATAAGAGTTTGCTGCTCCGAGGGTGACCTCAGGATAGTACCTAAGATTAAGTGAAAAATAATAGTAATAAAATTATATTTTTATGAATGCAGGGGGTGTGGATTATAATTTACAAGTTTGTCATTCCATTTTTATACTGATTTTGAACCTAACCTTGGGAGATTCCCCTCATGAGAGGTTTTCTCATTTTATAATGATAGTGTATGATTAATTTTATTAATTAGATGTTTGCCAAATCACATGAATTGTTATTACGTATTGTATTGTAAAATATGATTTTTAATTTTTATGATGTGATTTCAGATTAAATATTTAATAAATTATGTAATATGATGTATGTTGCGATGTAAAATTTTAGTGATGCAATTTAAACCACACTGCATTGCAATTATATATATTATATATAATTATCATAAATTTATATATATAAATTATATTATTTTTAGAATTAATTATGATATAAGAAATTCGATTAAATTTATAAAACCTTTTTGGGAGAATTGTAATTTAACTCTTCAAGAATTGATAGTATAAGGCCGTGAGTACTAGCAACAACCAACATGCATTAGAATTGCAAGTAGAGATACTAAAATTGTAAAAATAAAATATCACTATCCATCAAGGGCCTTAAAAATTATTAAGAGATAAAAATATTATATTAACTATTTTTACTCTAGCCGAGGCTTTAGCCCTCTTAACCCCTTGATTCCGCACATACGGGCTTCTACGCTGGTTATAATTCCGCCTATGCGGGTTCTTACGCTGGTTACAAGAAAGAAGCAGTGCCGTTAGCATGTCATCCCTCCCTATTCATCATATTTACGCTCAAACACCACTTAATAGGTTGTTTATTAGTGTATTAGGGAGTATTTTATTCTTCTGACACATGTGTGTTCCCTTTAGAAACTGTTACACGCATTCTTTAGAACATCTCCAAGGGTACAAAACCCTTACCTAAATTAGTCTATGTGACGTCTATGTCACACTATTTGAAAAATATGTAAAAAAAAATATAGCACCATGCAATCCCTTAACAATAAATATATATAATGTCAAACCTGCAAAAGCTTTAGGTATAATTTTACCTTATGATAATTATACATAACATCACTGGAGTAGACACCACTCCCCTTAGCTAAAATTTTAACATTTAGCCAACCATTTTACCTATTACCGTTTAGAATAAAATATAGCATAATTTAATTTTATCTAAATTAAAACATCCAAATTTATGAAACATAGCATATCAATATTTTTATATTATAATATATAAAATAACAACAATTTTTTATACAATACGATTAAATCAATATAATTCATTCATAAAAATATCCACCAAGAAGTAACTAAATTGATATTCAAAATAAAAATATAGATACATATATACAAATAATCATGTTAAAGAAAATCGTAAATTGAATTAAACATAAAATTGTACTTATTCGGAATTTTCAAGAACATCTGATTCATCAACAGAATTGTTGACAATGATCCATTCTTTATTATCAAATTCTTGATCGAAAGGGTTTGGAAAAAGCTTGCAAAGATCTTCATTACGATCAAAAGATTTAGAATGATTATCAAAACTTTCATTGCCATCCTCGCAAGAATTGTTCGATGAAGATTGGTCACCCTTTCTAAAGAAACTCATTTTCTTGCTCTCTCAAATTAAACTGTAGTATTATGTATACTACTACGTATACTGCATAGCTTTAGCTCATTAGTTCTATCAACAACAATAGTTGCACAGTATATGTAACAAAACCTGATTGGAATTGGAATGAGAATGTGAATGTCTTATATATATATATATATATATATATATATATATATATATATATATATATATATATATATATATTATATATATATTATAGCTGAAAGATTAAAAATTTTGGTTGGTTGGTTGGTCGGTCGGTCGGTACCCGGGCCACGGGCCTAAAGAATATATACATCATGTATTAGATATAATTTTACTTATTATAATATGGGCCCTAACTATATACATATCTATATTAATTAAAATTTTACTTTTTAGACCTAATTATATATTTTTAACATGAGCCCAAATTATATAACTTTACTTCTATACTATATTATTATAGCCGAAAGATTAAATATTTTGGTCCAAGGTGAACCGCAGAAAAGATCCTAACCGTGTAATTTTTGATGAACCATATAAATGATCTTTAACCATTCAATTTTAATAAAATCTAATTTTAAAAAAGTTTTGGTTGGTTGGTAGATCGGTACTGGGCCTCGGGCTTAAAAAATATATACATGTATTACATATAATTTTACTTATTATAATACGGGCCCTAACTATATACATATCTATATTAACTAAAATTTTACTTTTTAGACCTAATTATATATTTATAACATGAGTCAAAATTATATAACTTTACTTCTATACTATATTATTATAGCCGAAAGATTAAAAGCTTTGGTCCAAGGTGAACCATAGAAAAAATCATAACCGTCCAATTTTAGATGAACCATAGAAATGATCTTAGCCGTTCAATTTTAATAAAATCTAATTTTAAAAAGAATATATATTATACATACAACTTTAACCCAGATAGTTCTCCTTTTATACAACTCATCACTAATAATATTATATTATATTTAAATTATATTCTATATTTTATATTTTAAGAATCCTACTTATTCTATAATTTTTTATTTAATATATCATTAAAGTTTATGAATATTAATATATAAATATCATTGTATAATAACATACAACTCTAACCCCGATAGTCCTTCTTTTTATATAATTCCTCACAGATAATATTATATTAACATAAATTCTCAACGTTATAAAATTTTATAGTAAATATTAATAAAATATAATATAAAAATAAATTTACATAAATATTAGTCATTCATCCTGTGTTTCACACATGTTATAAGCTTGTATATTATATATATATATATAGATATATATATATATATATAGAGAGAGAGAGAGAGAGTCTTACTCCGCTAGAAACCATTCTTAGACTAGAAACTAATTTTTTTTTAAATCGCGTCGAAATATAGCACATATGGTATGCAAATTGATCGTTGGGATATGTATAAAAGTACAGTGAAATCATATTTTAAAAAAAACTCACCGATTAACGGGAAAAATTAAATTAAAAATGAAAAGAAATAAATAAAATTGCATGTGGGAGGGTGTATTTTGATATTATGTATCGCCTCTAGGGGGAATTAGATTATATTGATCTAAAGGCTTTAATTAGTTTCTAGTTTCTAGTCTATTTTTGTTTCTATTTGAGCAAAAACCTAAAATAAAACAAAAACCGAATAGGAATGAGAATGTATTTTGTTTATCTATCTATATTATATAAGTTGTTGCATTTTTACGATCCTTTTATTATATTACCCCTCCGTATTTGTTGTATTTATTTAGAAATGTCATTTGATTGAGTTGACTTATACTCTTCTTTCATTACAGCCGTTGATCTATTACCACGTGTTACGTTATTCTTTAGACAACAATGATTCAGATCCCGGTGTATAATCACATCTATCTTCTATCTATACAGTATATGTCTTCAATTTGAATTTTGAAAATGAAATTTTCCTACATTCTCTCTTAATATGCTTCCTACTTTAGTGTATATGTTTTTCTTTTTGATTTCTTCAATTTTTTCCCGCTTTCGCATATTCACAAATCGCTTTGTTTGTTCTCTATATCGTACTTTGCATGATATTTTTATTGCTTTGTATTGCTCTGTAATGTTTTTAATGTTTGTATTTCATCAATTATTTACCATTTTATTGTTGTGTATGATGTTTGATTTGAAGGAAATACAGATTGTTGCTCTTAGAAATTTCATATATTGTTTATTATTTTTGTTTATCCTAATTTTATTCGAGCTTTGAGTTTTGAAAGTGGGTCTTTGATTTTTCATTAAAAAAGTATTGTAATGTAGAACTTGATATTACAATTTTTTTCACTTTTTTATATTTTTCATGTAATTTGATTCAAATTTGGGCACTAATAATTGTTCTTTGATTTTTACAGGTGTATGTTACTATGAATTGTAGTTATTTCATATTTGTTAGTTTGAGAGAGATTGGTGAAAGATGCATGGCATTTTATTTTTCAATATTTGTCTACCACATGTTTGATATAATGTCACAAAAAATTTACATCTATTTGTTGTTTGATTTATTGACACTTGAACTATTTGTATTTACATCTTCATTATCTTCTAATGAAATAAGATACGAAATCTATTAAAAGTTCTGAATCAATTTTTTAATTGATTATGTTCTTCACAATTTGCAGATTGTATATTTACATCTCCATTATCTTCTAATGAAGTAATGTAAGAAATCTATATTTATATACTTTATCGTACATTATAGTACATTTAGTGTCTGATGGATTTTTGTTAGGTCTAAAGTGTTGTAGAGGGGGGGGTGAATACAACTGTTTGAAAGTAATGAGAAAATATACAAATATGCAGGTAATAAATGATGACACAGAATTTCAAGAATATATCTTTATATTCATTGAGGGATTTGCTACAACATTCATAAAAGCATCATGATCAGTTGAACAATAAATACAGCAATTAAAGCTTGATTCAACTGATCTTCTCTCTCACTATTGTTTTACAGTAAATGCTCTCTCTTAAAAAATATCGTAGAAAATACAGAGATGGATAAAATTCAAATACAAATGAAAACAAAGTGTTGCTTTTATAATGTCGTGTAGTCTTGATCTTGTCCTTTTTGTGTACTTGGCCCAATCAGGACTTGACAACAAAAGGTACTTTCCCAACCACTCTGGATCAACCGTTCACAATAAGCCACTTGTCCCTTAAACATTAAATGCTACATATCGACCCGCATCTCGATCTCGGCCTGGACCCATCTCGATCTCGATCTTGGTCGACAATCTCGATCTCGATCTCGATCTGTGAAAATCTCGATCTCGATCTCGATCTATGAGAATCTCGATCTCGATCTGTGAAAATCTCGATCTCGATCTATGAGAATCTCGATCTCGATCTGGGAGAATCTCGATCTCGATCTGTGAGAATCTCGATCTCGATCTATGAGAATCTCGATCTCGATCTGTGAGAATCTCGATCTGCCGTGGATCGAGATTTGCCTTGCAATGTTTTTCTTCAATTATCAATCTCGATCCGCATCTCGATCTGCTGTGGATCGACATTTGCCTTAGCAAATATGCACTCATCCAATGTTGACTTTCTTTAGTGACTAATTGTGGATTAACCTTTATGAGCAAGTTTCCCTAGCTTCTTCAATTTCTTTTCCTCACTCAATTCAAATGAGATCTTCTATTACTGACATGAACTTGCCTCCAATGTCCTGACACTTGATGCAATGGTCTGGTTCATAAGTGACTAGTCTTGTAGGGGTTCTTGCTTCTGAATGTCAGTTCTCATTTGTTGATTAACCTTTACATTATCCAGTTGTTGAGATACATTACATGAAATCACTTTGGTCTTCTTGATACTTCTTTGACATTAATTTGATTCTCCATTAGGTAAGTTAGGGCATGAGCAATACTGAGATTGAACTTCTTCTCACTTAGGCATTCTTGATTAACCAAATTAGTTACTTGTAGTTACCAAGTATCATTACCATTTCTTCAGTAGATTGATTCCATGTGCTTCTTCAGTTTCCCTTATTTTGCTGTTGTTTTATCTTTTACCTAGTTGAGTTACATAGTAATTAAGTGTTACAAGTTAGTACACCTATGCCTTTCAATTTTGTTTATATATTTTGGTAGTTGTTGTTGCTCAATTGAGTATAATTCACGATCTTGACATTTTCTGGTTTGATTAATTCATATTGAAGTGTGCAATTTGTTCACTACATTATAAGAAGTGCTTGAAAAATGATTTTGTAATTGATTTTTTTATCTTGCAAAAAGTTTAAGATAACATTTTTTTGAGTTATTATAACTGGGTATGGTTTGAGATAATATTTTTATGTTCTTCATTATTTGCAGGTTGTATATTTACATCTCCATTGTTTTCTAATAAAGTAATATAAGAAATCTATTAAAAAATTTGTAATCGATTTTTTATCTTGCAAAAAAATTGAGATAACATTTTTATGAGTTATTATAACTAAGTATGATTTGAGATAAAAAAAAATTATGTTCTTCATAATTTACCGGTTGCATATTTACATCTTCATTATCTTCTAATGAAGTAAGGTAAGAAATCTATATCTATATATTTGTCGTACATTATGTGCCTGATGAATTTTATTTATATAGTTTGGTGGTTTTTGTTGCTTATTTGAGCATAATTCATGATTTTGACATTTTATGTTTTGATTAATTCATATTGAAGGGTACAATAATTTGTTCACTACATTACAATAATTGCTTGAAAAATATGATGAGGTTGTCTGCTCTTCTTTTATACATTATGATGAGGCATACATGGCAATTAATGACATTGATATAAACTAATGGCTATGACATAAAGAAGATCAATTGCTAGTCAAAAATTTGTTGATGGACAATAATAGCTTCTCATTTCATACAAAATGGCCTATATAAAGTATAAGATTTTGTAAATTATTGAAACATGTCGATGGTTTAAAATAATATGCGAAATTCAAATACATGTTGTATGCTTTCAATATTTTTGGAAAATGTTGTTATGAGGGATGATAATTCATATATAATTGTATAGTTTGTCAAAAGTCACAGACCATTGAACTAAAATGAGATGATTCAAGTGATGTTGATAATGTTTACATAAATGGAAGTGTGTAGAATAAACATTAATGTTAAATAAAAATGAGAATTGTTTTTGTTTTGTATTAATGGTTTGACTTTAGTACCAATCTCTTTTTTTCATTTCTTTTTTAGTTTGAGAATGGTTAATTCGCGTCTTATTTCATATCATTTCTATTTGTATGTCGTGTATGTATAGATGTAATTTATCTTTAAAGTATGTCTCAAATATTAATTTCTTTATGTTTTGTTTAGGTACATAATTTGTAGTCATAATATTAGAAAAAGAGGTTCTTGAAATATATGGATCTCCTTTTTAAGGTATCTACATTGACATATATTGTTTGTGTTTATTTAACAGTGTATTGTGGTGATAATCAATATTATAAAATGATGTTTGAGATGTGAGGAATGAAATATGTTTGAGGTCCAATAAGATGGAAATATATTTGAGGCATGACAAATATTTGTTATATAAGCAAGTTTTTGAGTAAGAGATTGTTTACTCTTCTTTTATACATAATTCCTTTTTGATAATTTTGAATCTTTTATGTTTGTTAATTCTTTTCATATTAATTCAAACTAATTGTTTTAACATGTTACAGTGTTTAAGTCATTTAAGAATAAGATTAAATTGTTATGTTTTTATTCATATACATGTTATTATATGCTTTCAATATATTTTCAGAAAATGTTGTTATTTACCTTTTTTTTTAACATATTTGATTTATTAATTTTCAGTGTATTCTTATCTATAGATTTGAGAACTGAAATTAAGAAAAATATACGAAATGAGATTGTTTTCTTCATTTTCTAGCTTTATCGGTGTATTTCTTTTCGTATATTGTTTCATTTTTTTTGTACATGTAATTTGCCTTTTAAATGTGTCTTATACATTAGTTTGTTTTATTTTGTTTAGGTACACGATTTGTGGTGATAATAGATATTAGAAAAAGGTTTATTCAAGTATGTGGATTCTCCCTTTTGAGGTATATACATTGGGATAATATATTTTTATATTTTCGAGTTTATTTTTTAATTTTTTTGTCAGAAAAAACGAAGAATCATTTTATTGATATATAATATCCGATAATACATCACAAAAATAATAAAAATTTATCATATAACCGAAAGGTATACTTAACAAATCTATTGATCGAACGACCCCTAAGAAAGAGATTCCCCAAAGTTTAGATAATAAAAAACCTTTAAATTCGACAGAGCCTCGTTAAAACCCCATTCGAGTAAAACCTTATGGGAAAAACCTCAAAGGGGAAAAAGAGTGCCCTAAAACGATCATAAAAATATCAATTTACATAGTGGTTCCTAACACAAAAATCGGAAATTCTTGAAACTTTGTGAGTCCTCAATGCTAAAAAACTAGTCAGGTCTTGTTGCTTCTGCCATTAAGTCCAAGTTCCTGTCTCCATCCACCTTCTTTTTACCCTTCTTCTCATCCAAATTATTTGATTAATAATGTATTGTGGATTGTAAGTTCAGTTTAGAGTTCAGTTTTTTACGTTCGTAGTGTTTGTGTTTTGTTTTTGGTTGTAAACTACTATGTGATAATTATGTATTCAAGAAAAATATGAATTGTCAAATGAAATGGTCCATTAACTTGGTTTTAATAATGTTAAGATAGACCAAAAGTAATAAATCTATGAATGTCATTGTATTGGTCTGAGTCTAGGGTCTGAGTTTTTCAATCTTAAAAATCTGTATTAAATATTGTAATTAAAATTAACTTTGTAGACTTGCATTGTAGAGATATTGACATATTATGAGAATATCCATAGGCCACATAAATTATAATAATAGTATGCTACTATCTGGTTTCGAGTGCGTTCCCACCATATAGTTGAGGGTGCAAATGAAACTGGTGGGAAATTAGCACTAGACTCTGTTAGAGTGACAAAAAGGAATGATAATTTAGGTCAGAATAGTGTTAAGAGCAAAAGGTCAGAAATGGAGAGATATGTTCAAAAGCAAGTGGCAAAAGAGCTTGCCTAGCAAATGGTGAGATATGTTTCAAAACATTTAGTATCATCTTCTACTAGTGAGACTACACTAAATGAAGTTACTGGCAGAAGAGAACCTAGTTTTCAAGAGACTTCACAGTCATCAGTATGTGGTGCATATTATGGAGTCCAATATTGAAGGCGATAAGTATCGTGGTTCAACAGAATCATCACGTTTTAACACAGGTTCATCTTCGAAATCAAGCATGAATATTCACAAATCTATGGACCAACTAGAGACCTTGATACCTGAACCTATCATTTCTGATCCTTGGAACCCTTCTGATGGTTGGAATATGCCTGAAGAACCTCATGCAGTTGTCAATCCCGGTTTTAGATAAAAGATCAAGGTGTAGTAAAAGGCAAATCTTCTTCACGACCAGTTATTACAGAAATAGTGTGCAGTTGAAGAAAATAGGAACCTAGTGTTTATAATTCGGATAAAGTGATATTTTGGTTTGCTACAATCGATGTGAGGGTGAAGAGGGGTGATACACTTTATAATGAACATATAGACATTGAATCAATGATAAGACAACTAGACAAGAATACCCTCACGTCGTTATCAGGATTTGACAGACACAGTCCGCAAAAAAATTAAAGAATCCAATATTGCATGTGCAACATTTAGAACTATAGTGTGGGAATTGCAAAACACCCTAAAGTGCGCTTTTCTCTATTTAAATATTAGGTTATATATTTGTAATAGTCAACTATTCACATATAACATATTTAAGATTTTTACTGTATAAGACCTGTTTTGTATGTATATATTTTGGTCCATTTTGTAAAATTAAAATAATTATAATGTTATTTATTATGTGCGACTTGAAGAAATTAGGCGACTATATCATATATAAAAAGCTGAAAAATTAGAATTAGAATTTAATATTTTGATATTAAAAACAAAGTATTGAAGTATATTATTATTTCATTTGTACAGTATTTAGCTGTTTATTATATTTCTCCTATAGTGTTTAGCTATTTATTATCTTTTCTCAATAATTTGATTTATGTACAAAGTTATATTATATATATGATTTGACTAATCATCGTTTGTCATGCAATGTATGCAATTATTGAGTTCCTTGGAATATCGTACACGATTAACCGAAAATATGATCGACAAAATTATAAGTCTATAATATATAAACATATAAGGAGTAAATAATATGAGATATTTTATTTATTTATTTTTACATTTTATCAAACTAAATATTTATGAGGAGAGATATTAATTTATTTATACTATCATTACTGAATATAGAACCCACTGATATTAAAGACATTTTCAATAGTTGATTAATAATATTTATTGCCATATGTATATGACAAATGACATGATAATTATTGGTAGGAACTGAGTAACATGGTATATCAACTTGGTAAAAACCGGCTAATGTTCTATATTGATCTTTGATATATGGAGGTGAATACTGTCTTTTTAATTTTTGATCGGTAAAGATTTGACATGATTCAATTAAGAAGAAAATATATTGGCATATAAATCTCACGCCTAAAATTACCGATACATATAATTTTGAAAATACTAATATAAATCTAAAATTCGAATCTAACTAATAGCATATTAAAATATAGTATTTATATTTAAATTTTAAATCTGATTAAAAAATAATAAAATCCAATATTTATATTTAATTTTAAAATCTTAATGAAAAACATATAATATTTATTATCAGTATTATAATCTTTAAAATTAGATAATAAAGTTCATGAGATTAGCTCAGGAAAATTACTAAGGTATTAGTGTTTTTTAGTGTGAGTATTTTTATAATTGTATATGATTCTCTGTAATTACAATAACATTCCCGTGTATTTATATGAGATTTTTTTTAATCTCAAGAAAGTTACGTGAGGTAAACTTAGGAATATTAATATCTTAAAATTATTAAAAAAAATTAAAGGTTGCAATCATCCAAAAAAAATTAAAATAATTTTAAAAACAGTAAAAAAATTAAAGAATTACACAAATAGAAAAAAGCTAACAAAAAAATATTAATATTAATATTAATTAAATTAAGATATAAAATATAGTAAATCAAGCTAAGTAATTTTCACCCACAAAAAAAAGATAATAAGATATAGGAGTGAAATAAAAGAAAGGGGGAAGAAAATGAGTTCGGTTCTAGTTCCAGACCTCTAAACTCTGAGTATTGTGTTTTAGGGTTTACTTACAAACACCACCACCACCGCGGCGGCGGCGGCGGCGGCGGCGGCGGCGACGACGACGTACCCTCTCCCAACAACATATAATATATAAAATATAATAAATAAAGCCCCAAAACTATATTTCAACAGTAATCACTACCCTGACGGTGTTTACTAGTAATAATAAAGAAAGATATCCTGATCAATCTCTCCTCCGATCTGGTAACTCACTTGTATTCCAATCATATTTTACTTGCCTTGTACTTGTATGCTTCTTCTTCTTCTTCTTGTATTTACTACCTACCACTTGTAACTGCTTCTTTTTTTCTTAATTACAACATCATCATTCTTTGCTTTATTCAACCTAATTGTACATTGTTATATGGATGTGTTCAGGCTGTTATACTATACTTGATTTCTTAGTTATATGTCTATTCTATCACTCATAAATTACTTCAATTTTCTTTTTATTTTAATCAGTAGGTGTCTGTATGTATGTATGTATGCCATTGTCATTTCTTTCCTATTTGGTTAAGTGCCTTTGTATTACTGTATTCTGCATTCAAGTTTCAATCCCATCAGCCTCCTGTCTTTCACTTTCTTCCCTTGTTGTATGCACCTACAAATTCCAATTCAATTTGTCATCAAGCTCGAGTAACTGTAGATTCTTCATCAATATACTTCGTCAAGAGTTGTCAATTACCGCATTATCCACAAATATAATGTTTTGTCCATATTCGGATTATTTTACTCTATTAATATCTGATTTGTCTTTTTTACTTTTCCTCATTTAGATACTAATAATGTTTCTTTCTGTTTTGCTGATTATACTCTATAGAGGTCACAAACGTCTAAACTGTGCCTACTTTCCATAAGAACACTGTCCCAAAATTATTTGTTTTTTTATTCTAGTCTGATCTAATGTATAATTTGTACTCTTTCTATTTTACTTATCCGAATTAATCAAATCAATACTGTCGCTGACATAGGCTCATATTTGTGTTTTTTGGCTGTTCTATTTAGCAAATGTATAGACTCTGGTAGAATTAAATAAAGATTCTGTAAATAGTTAGATTCAGTGTTTATTTAATTAAGTTTTCTATCCATTAACCAACCTGCTCCAAAGCTTTGCTTGCTTAATCTTACATTTTTAAACTTGCTTACTAATTGTAGGACAAACTTTAAGAAAAGAAAATCATGAAAGAATTATTCTGAAAGCATGCAAGTAAATAGACTTGGCTGAATCATCAATGAAAGATTGATTATTCCAAGGATTTTTCAACCATGAGGTGAGGAGAGAGAGGGAGGGAGGGAGAGAGAGAGAGACTTGGCTGAATCAGCGATGAAAGATTGATTATTCCAAGGATTTTTCAATCATGAGGCGAGGGAGAGGTGAGAGAGAGAGACTTGGCTGAATCATCGATGGAAGATTGATTATTCCAAGGAATTTTCAACCACAAGAGCAATCTCAATTTTAATGTGTGGATTACATGACCCTATATAGGACTAAAACCCTTACGAAAATAACCTAATGGACTAAGGTCCACAAACACTTGAGCTAATATTCTATAAATACTATCTTATCTAGACCCCGTATGATAATAAATGCACCAATTTTTTTCTACACTACATTCTGCACATAGTTGAACTGCCTAATAATTAATTCAAAACTTTCTTATTTTCACTTGTATTCTCCATCATTTACTATTTTCGGGGAACATGAAAATAAATAGGTAAGTGGAAGTCTAGCCTCCATCAAGCAGCCATGTTATTGAATAACAGTGCTATCACTGCCATAGTGCCATTGCATGGCTGCTTTACATCAAATTATCAGCCAAAGCTCCACGACATCTTCATCAGTGGTTGCTAGCTGTGAATTGTTTACTAGATATATTTCTTACAGTTTCTTTCTGACCTAAATAATCACATATTTGGGATTGAATATTGAACATGGTAATCATGCAATTTAGCGCACCAAGTACTCCGGTTGCCACCTTCAGTTGGACACGTTTATATCATAACTTAGTATTGGATGCTCAAACATTATAGACTAGAGCTGGAATATTGGGGAGTGATTCAGATGCTTTTGCAGACAAATCGGGAGTAAGTATATTAAGAAAGAAGATAGAATGGGATTGGTAAAAAATATACATTTTAGATGACGTGCAGTAGTCGGAATGGACTAAAAGAAGGTTAGCAAACAATTTTAATATATAAGTACTGAACTATGGCCCTGGAGGTGGACATGGTAAACCTAGTGTAGTACAATGAAATAAATTTATAGTTACCCTTTGTTGTAATCTTGTAGGAATGTGCTGGCTATTTTGGGGCTGATCAACACATATTTTTATTGCACAGAAACCAAATTGTAACTGCGAATATTTTTGAAGTTTTTACTACTGAAAGCATGAAATATATATATATAGATCCACAGGAAGAAAACTTTATAGAAGGTAATGAACCTTATATATTGTAGCACACGTCCTAATATTGAAGAACAATTATGATATTATTTCTTTATATGAAGCGTTGTCTTACAGAGCATCTTGGTGACTTTTAACCCACACCATCAAATCAAATTTCTGGTCGTTTTCATGCCTAGGTCTTATCTTATGTAAAAATCAAAGAATGATATAAAGCGTCCAAGACGTGCTTAATTGACCTCCCCTGTGGGCATCTTACTTTTGAGGACTTTAACGAGTTTTTTTGTGATCGTGCATACATGTTCTTACAGTTGCATTCTCTAATTAACAAATTGTGAGAGTATCAAGCAATAATTTTGTTGTATGTGAATTTATCATGTTGCTGTTGTATACAACTTAAGAAGTATTTCTTCTGCATTACGGTGGATAGATATTGAATATTCTTTTTTTTTTTTATGGCCATAGTCAGGCGATAATGGTCTACCCTTGTATAATTCACTGATTGATGGATCAAGAGAGCAAATTTTTTGGAAGAGGTAAGGTATCTTAAATAACATTTGGCAGTGTATTCATTTGTAAATATTTCGCTTCCTGTCAATTTATCAGAGTAATTTAGTAAGATAAATTTCGGAAACCTAAATCCAAGGCTTGCAAAATTTTGCCTTGTTATGTCTTTCCTTGTAAGTTGTGTAAGCCCATCTAATGATTAATTTTCAGAAGGTGTTACAAAGTAATCTTAACGCTAAAAAGCATATCACTAGTATTAAAGGCTTACTTCTCTGTTGTAAGATTTCCTGGCTATTAGGTTTTTTCTGTTCATAATTGTGTTTAATTCACCTAATGTGGAAATCAGGGCCAAAAGAACTTACAGGGGCTGTGGATCTTATAAATCATTACAAATTACAACCTCATCATGAGTTCTTCTGCAAGAGGTCACTTCCTTCGTCAATTTCAGACACACACTATCTTCACAGTGTGGTGGGGGACACAGAAATTAGGAAGGGAGAGGGAATGCAATTGGATCAGCTCATTCAAAGTACATCATATCCAAGAGAGTCAAATGTACGCATTCAGCCTTTTGATATTGACATCCTTAGAGAAGCATTTCAATTAAGGGAAACTGGTCCACTTGATCTGCCTACCGTAAGAATTCTACTTTCCAGAAGTTTCAATTTATTAATCTAGTCTTTTTGTTCTCTATGGATTGTGATTTGATCTTCTAGTTCTTGCAGGATCATGTTACTTTTATTGCTATCGACTAAATACTGCCTTTTTTCGTGAGGTACTAACTCATATTTATTATATGATTTTTAAAAGTCTGAAAAGGGAACACCCACTATAGCTGGAAAGTGTAGAAGTGAGTCCAAAGGCAAAGAGAAAAAACATAAAAAGCACAAAGATAAAGACAGAGAGAAGGACAAAGAGCATAAGAAACACAAACATCGTCATAAAGATCGAAGTAAGGACAAGGAGAAGAAAAAGGATAAAAGCAGTCAGCACCATGAGAAGGTTTTACAATTTTTTTCTCTTGCAAATATTTTGTGGCAATATACTTTTGAAGCTTCTTATGATGCACTCAATTTGTAACTTGCTTACCATTGTGATAAATGTTTGATTCCCTACCATTCGAGCTCTTATAAGCAATTCTTTGGTTGCACAAATTGAATACGTTTATATAATCTGTTTAAAGTGGTGGGACTTTTCTGGATGTTTATACAGTGCTGTGAAAGGTGTAAATTTACATCAAGTGCAAGAGGCGATTTCAAAGTGCGACAAGTAAAGCACAATCGAACAATATGAGCAGAAACAAATTTTTCGTCGGTTCAAATAGTACCTTTATAATAGTATGTGGGATACTCTTAATTAAAACATAACGGGAATAGGTCACTAGACATAAATAAGCTGATGTCAACCAAGTTAAACAATATAGTGTAGGTAGTTCTCAGGGACCTCAAATTCTCTCCTTTCTTCATTATCTTCTCTTACACGAGTTGAAAAACCTTCATGGGGTGTGTTTGAGGTGTATTGTTATTGGTTGTCTAGTATAATAATTTTTTCATACCAACTCTGAAAGTAATACATATGCGTCCAAATGAATAAAGTTGACAGATCTAAGAGATTGTGAGGCGGAAGAGGTTAGGCCGTTAGGGTCTGTTTCTGGAAGAAAGTGGGATGGATGTGATTGGGTTTCTGTTTTTGGTTTTTTTATTAGAAGAAAATTAGTCCCTCTTCATTAACTTGCAAGGTTTTCTGAGTTCTTCTCCGAATTTTTGCATCTGAAGCACACTTTGCACAAAATCGCTACTTTTTGACTCAAAAACATTCTGCCTACTCCCGAAGTGCGAGTAAGTTTTATTTTTGCAGGAATGGTCAATGAGCACAGCATTGATAGGAGATTGGTCTGTTATTGTTCTCCATTCTGCTTCAATACAAGCTTAAACATTTGTTTAAAATTCTAGATTGTTGGACTGGCTTGAAACGTCTTTCCATCATCTTGGACAGTGAATTATGCAAGTTTGTTTTTCTAATACAGAAAAGGAAGCATGACGGAGATGAAGATATTAATGATATTCACAGGCACAAGAAAAGCAAGGTAATATAAATCCAATTCATTTCATTTGTTATAGTTCAGTAAACGAATGGTGCCAGCCCAAGTCCAACCTAGATTAGCGTGTTGAATTGATGCTATGTACAAGTATCTTACTTTAATCTTTATTGTAATACAATAGGTGTTATCTTCTGTTCTTCTGTAAGTAATCTACTCTCTCTGTAAAATGTTTCAGAATAAGAGCTCAAAGATTAATGAGATGGGTGCGATAAGGGTAGCCGGATGAGGTTTATGTGATATTATTATTTTTTGCCCTCAAAATGTTGCTGTTTAGAATTTGGAGGAGCCATTGTTTACTTAACAGATGATATGAGGTATGTAGGATATGTCCTGAAATGATTTTTGCCATTTCTTTTATTGTGTGTGTGTGTGTATGTATATATATATATATATATATATATATATATATATATATATATATATATATTCAAGTGCTTGTGCTAGCTGTTGGGATCAGGGATTGTCACAGATTCGTGAAGTTTCTCATTATTTGACTTCCCTTTTACTACTAATCTAGAGAAGAAGACACTGCCTTGACTTTTAGTACTCAGTGTGTTTGTGTGTGTCTGTGTTGGGGGTGGGGGATGTAGGTTTGGGAGGTCCGTTTTGTTTTGTAGTTTCCCTACTTTCTGTGTTCACGAGTATGCATCTTCGTATTAATAACAATTTGTTGAAAACTATTCTGGTGGCCAAAAGAAATTCTATAGAACAAGAGATTTAATAGTTAATAAAAACATTAATTAAATTACTGGATAATTGAATAATTTGAAGATAGTGTGCCGAGTGTAGTGTAGCATTATCTACCCAATCATTTTGTAATCCTTAAAATTGATACGGTATTACAAAAAGCAAAATCTTAGGACACAGGTTTCAGAATTCTGGATATAATAATGCTCAGAATTAAGGATATCTATTGTCATGAAATAATTCTGCATTACATCATAATGACTTGTTCATAATGCTCGCTTTTTTCCATATATGCAGAACCAGTTCCGGACTAACCAAGTTTTATGAAGGAGGTGAACTCACCTGTAGAAATTAAGGTTGATGCAAGGTACAAGTTGCCGAGATGGACTTTTTTGTGTCATAATGATGGCTCCAATATATTTTGCAGCGGCATACAGATAATTGCCCTTTCAATACAGAGTGCTTTTGATGTATGATCATAAGGCCATGTACTGTTTTTCGTGGTCTTGTCTTTTACAACTATTGCTAAGATTTTTAGATAGAGTGATTTTAATTCATAGCTTTTTGGGTGGTAGGAAGAATTGAAGATTAAGATAAGAAAATTGTGCAACTTTATCTGTGTTTTATAAAAAAAGATGGTGTATTTGTATATGTATACAGTAGAAAGTAGAGATGGGTCTTTATAGCTTAACATCATCAGCAGTAAAACTCGTCGAAGATTTGGCAATAGTATCTCAAGTTGATTTAGGATTTGGGGTTACTCTGTACCGTGCAGAAATGATTAATGTCAATAGGATTGCTATAATGACCAAGGCATGTGATCATTTAGAAATCCAGTATCCTTGCCCTTATAGTTTTCTTCTTAATTTCCTATCTTGACCCATAAGAAAGGCTTTGCATGGTTCTAACAAAGTTAGGATTTAATTATAATATGTTTAGTTGAAGCATGTTGTTTTCATCTATTTGGCGCCCAGTCTAGTTTAAGCCTCTGACCTTAATGTGTGCAACTTAAAACGAAGTTGTTTTCCATACTTTTCCCGTGTTATCAAGCAGGGATACCAGATTAGCATACATTTTCTGTGTTATCAGGTAGGGATAGCATGTTAGTTTTGTGTAAGAAATAAAGCTGAAAAGCTTTGTTGCTAGATTCTGTCATGAGTGAAAGATGGTATCTTGGTGGAAATATGTAATTTTACGGTATTATGGGTGGTGGTCAGGGGAGGATTGAGAGGAGGCAGGTGGGGTCACTTGACCCCACTTCACTTGATTTTTTTTTAAAAATTACCTATATATATGTGTGTTAGAACTATATAATAATATTAATATACTCCCTCCGTCCCCTTTTACTTGACCATTATGAAAAAAATACACATATTAAGAAAGTATTTAATTATATAGTTTGTTTTTTTGTTTACCCCTAATAATTTGTCTTGAATAATGAAATAAATTTGAAAATGAGTTATAGAGTCAAACATAGGGAATGGGTGTAAGGGTAATCTTGGAAAAATAGGTAAAAATGGTATATTGAAATAAGATATGGATGAATATTTTGGGACAATTTTTTTTCCATAAGAGTCAAGTAAAAAGGGACGGAGGGAGTATTATATATTAGGGGAGGGAGTATTATATATTAGGGGATCAATGGTCCACCTTGTATTTGGTCTACCCTTCTCCGTAGTCTTTACCATCCTTCCCTTGTAATTAGCCGACTTAGTCCTTAGTCCACCTTGATAAATTAATGATATTATGCTCTCTTTTTTTATTTAAATTTATCACATAAGTTCGTATATAAAAATTTTGACCCCCTCTACTTGAGTCCTGGCTCCGCCACTGGCGGTATAATATAGGAGTAAAGACAAAATTGGAGAAGTAATGTTCTCGAAATATGAATTAATAAGGTAGATTAATAGTTAATGCTAATTATACCGCAATATTTTGGGCCATACGTAAGGGGGACTACTCACCAAGATTCATGGCAAATGCAAAATTCTTGAATGCATTACTTTTTACATGAAAACGAGCTGCAAGAGTATGCACCCGCCAATTTGTCTTGTCGTGGCGAGTAATTTATATTCAAGCACAGTCTTCATAACATATTCTAAAAGGGTTTCTTTTATTGAAATGTTGACAAAAATAAAATTTAATATGTAAATATTTATTTTGAAAAATAAGTATTTTGGGACGACGGAGTAAAACCGACTCATATTCTGTCCAAGTGGTAGTATATGTTTATAACCCTTGGGTCTTCGAGTTCTCTTTATTATAGTAATTCAAAGTTGAAGAACATATGATATTTTAGGCTGTCCGGACAATGTGAAAGGCCGATTTGTTTATATATAGAATGGGGGAAAGTATTCAATGGTGAATGCATAGAGGGACAGAGGGTTCATTAGTTTGGTACGAGTAATGTGCTACAATATAAACAAGAGAATAAGTATCTAAGGAACAAATAATTGTAAATAAATGTATCTAGCCATTTATTGTTAAATATACATGTTCTAACAAATCTCGGGATGAGCGAAAATCGAACTCAGAACTTGGACGACAAGAGACAAGCTCTTGCCCACTTGAGCTATATCATCGCGCTCATCAGATTGTTAATATAATACACACAAATGAATCACTACTTTAGGCAATTTTCCTAAGATCTAAACAAATGGATTATAACCATAAAACTAGCTCTAAACGCGGCGTGCAAGGCACGAGATCGTTCTATACTTCAATTTTTAAGAAAAAATTGTCATTAAAAATATTTATTTTTGTATACTTCACACTAATTTATACTTATTAAAGTTATAGTATATATAAAATATTTTAAAAAATATTATATGTAACATATCAAATATACTTGTTAACATAAATTTACTCATTTATACTTATGTTTGCTAATTAAATTATGGTCATTAAATTGTGGTCATTCAGGAGTTAATATTAATATATAATTTAGATACACTATATTTAAATAAAGGTGAGATAATATAATACTCTCTCCGTTACATTTTACATGTCATTTTGAAAAAATCGTGTAGCTTAAGAAAAAAATAGGTAAATACTTTGTTTCTTTGACTACTCATAATAATTGCATTAAATGTAGCTGGGTTGCTTGTATATTTTTTTGTCAAAAGAAAATAATTCCATAAATAAAGTGTATCAAAATATAATTTTTATTAAAAAATTCTTTCATTCAATAAAGTTTATCATCTAACCGAAACGTCTTTAGACGCTTAAAAAAATAAAAAACTTAAAGTTTAAGAGAAAACTAACATAAATATCAAACTATAATTACAAGTAAAATAGTCGAAATGTCTACGGTTTCCTTAATACGTTTAATTGTGTTTCACACCTCACTTCAGTTTAAAGAAATTACATATCATTTTATTGTAAATATTTCGTCTTAATGACTCCTTGTTGTGCTCGTATACGTTTATCGTATTCTAACTTAATAAAAAAATGCACACATTTTTATTTTTACGAATCGATTATTAACAAATTATAAAAGTTATAATACGATAAAATATATATGAGTTAGACATAATTATAAATACTTAAATGGAGTATATAATAATTTATAGATATTAATGGTAGAAAGAAAATAATAAATATTAATAAAGATCTTAATAAAAGAAAAATAGTATTTAATAGATATTAATAAGTATATTTATGATTAAATTTGTCCATGTTGTCCTATTAGATATATAATATAATAGATGTATAAATACAAGTGTTGTCCATCACTTTGAATTTATTTGTTTATATTTGGTTAGTTTGAATTTTTAGAAAAAATGTGGCATTATAAGAAAAGTTGCATAATCAAGGCTCAAAATCGAAAATGTAGAAGTAAAAGAGTAAATGCAAAATAAGGAGTTACATGTTTGGGTATATAGGCCCTGTTTGGTAAGGGCTTATGTATGTATTTTTTTTGAAAATAAGTAATTTATTTTTTATTTTAAAAATAATATTTGATTTTAAATTTTAAAATAAATATTTATTTTTTAAAAAAATAAAAAAATATGTATAAAAAAATATGAAATAAGTAATTTATTTTAAGTTTAAGGACCCCAAACAACCGCATAAAGTCAACAATAAAATCTTGAAGACAAGGAATTCATAGAGGAACGATGTGAGGGGGGGGAGATTCATTCACGAGGAATTTGCCGAGGGAAACCCCCTTGGGCCGGTTATGTTTTTGTTTATACGGAGTAGTACATGCATGAATGTATGTATGTATGTATGTATGTATGTATACAATAGTCAGTGTCTCAGTGAGATGAGACTTCATGAGTGAGTGGCAGTGGCAGTGGCGGCGCTAGACGCTAGTAATTGGTACTCCGTAACGTATATATATATACACGCACTATTTGGCTATCAATTTTTTCCGAAAATAAGCTCTTATTTCTGGAAAAAAATAGGTATGCATATATTTTTTTTAAAATAAATAACTTATTTTTTATTTTGAAAATAATATTTGATTTCAAAATTCTGAAATAAATATTTATCTTAAAAAAAATTAAAATTATGTAAAAAAATGAAATAAATAACTTATTTTAAATTTAAAGAAACATAAACAATCATCGCATCATGCATGCTGCTGCAGCATCCACAGACCACCTACAGCAGGTTTACGGAGAAAGTTTCTACTGTATCTTATTATATGTATTTATGGTGTTTTGGAGGTGTCTGTCGGTGCCTTATTTTTGGGCTCCCTTCTGCTGAAAATAAAACCTAAGGGGTTCCTTTCCGGACCATTTTCAATTAATGATATTAAAATAGTGTTATTTTGATATTATTTTAGTGTTAAAATTACATAATTTATAAAATAATTTCAACGAGAGTTACACTATATCCTACTATATAAGAAATTTTTTATACTATATCCTATACTATAAGAAATCTTTTATTTATTAAAATAATAAAAAATTAAGTTTTGGGACTTAAAAATGATAAATTTGTTTTTATTAACAAATATGAGGGTATACTTGAAATTTTATAGTACATCAAATTTGGTGTCAAGATGACACCAAATGTATGTTTGATATTAAATTTGGTATCACTCAAATTATTTAGTGTCATCTTGACACTATTTTAGTGTCTTATTGTGATTGGTTTTACATTAAAATAGTATAAAAAAGACATCGTTTTAGTGTTTTAGTGTCTCATTGGAGTTGATTTTATACTAAAATTATTGGGCCTAGAAATAGATGCCCATTAAATATATTTGGGTTAGTACAATTAAATAAATGTAAGCCCAGTAATCCCAGAAAGCCTACTTAGAGCATCTTCAATGACAATTGGGTAAAATGGTTAACTAAATTATGATTATATAAAATTTTACTGAATCTGTAAGAATCTGTACTCCAATGGTATTAGGCATAACAATTAGCTATAGTTAAAAATATTATTTTATATATAATTATATAACTTACAACTTAACAAATATAATTTAAATAAGGTAAAAAACTGACGTGGATATTTTAAATAATGGCTAGAGAGACTCAGTAGATATAGAAGATGAAATAAATGATATGTATAATTTTTGTTAACAGATCTTATGGTTGAAGGAGTATATATTTTAACTAATATCTATATCATAGCGTCACATAGACTTTTTAGCTAAAATGTGGTGATGGTTGGAGATGTTCTTAGAGAACAAGATAGTTGGCAAAAAGGACCCACAAACCCCCTCCGAAGAGAAGGGGTTGGCAAAATTAGCAAAATATACAGTAAATCGACCTTGTACTTAATTATTATCAATAAAATACTCATTGATACTATTTGGTACATCAAAAATAAAGTCTGTTGTATTCAAATATCCATCCATAAATTGTCAAAATAAAATAAAATTCATCCACAATAATTAATTAATAGTTATTTTTTCTCGTCTCATCTTTTGATGAGTTTTTCTCTATCTCATCTATTGATGAGTTTTTCATTTATAATATAATCAGAGTGCTTTTTCGGTTCTATTTTTTATTCTTCTAATCTCATGACGAGTTCTTAACAAGGTAACAATCTAGAGAAGGCGTATGCAAATCTCTCACTGAACAGCAAGGAAACAACGAGGAAGAAGAAGGGCTTATATTAGAAGACATCCTGGAAAATAATGTTAAGGAGGGGTTCGATAGATGCTTGGTGGGAAGCTTTTTAACTAATAGGAAGGTGAATTTCATGGCCATGCAAGATACCCTAGCGTCGATATAGAGACTGGTAAATGGTGTGTTTATGGAGGAAACCAACCGTCTGAATCTATTCCTATTTAAGTTTTTTCATGATCTGGACATGCAGAGGGTACTAGATGATGGTCCATGGACTTTTAATCAACAAGTACTTCTGGTTAAAACAATTAAATATGGATGAACAATTAAAGGATATTGAGCTATCAAGGTCCGTGCAAAAACTACTTAAAAATTAAAGTAGCTATAGACATCTATCATCCGTTGAAGACTAAGATGCGAATAAAGAAAGGTGGAGACGAGTGGTTATGGCTGCCGTTTAAATATGAACGATTACCCTCCTTTTATTATTACTGTGGTTTGATAGGCCATACAGAAAAGTTTTGTGAATTCATGTTCGATAATCCGTAGAGGCAGAAAGGTAGAAAATATGACAGCACCCTCCGTGCTCCCATCAGAAAAAAAAGCATAAGCAAAGCGAACCAGCGGTTATGGGGGTAGACGGTGCTGCATTAAATCCGATGAGAAGCCCATGTTTATTTTTTTTAATGGAAACAATGATTGATCATAACAGAATAGATAGTATTCGGGCTAAGATGAAGTATGAAGGGTTATTTACTATGGCCGGCCCTGGACATGGAGGTGGATTATCGGTTTTATGGAAACGAGCTAACAGTATAAACATAATAGCCTCCTCACAAAATTACATAGATAGCGAAGTAAGTTTAGAGAACATAAGTCTGTGGCGTCTTACCCATTTCTATGGCTTCCCGGAGAGATCAAGGCGTCGAGATTCTTGGGAGCTACTTAAAAATTTATCTAACCAGTCGTCCTTGTCGTGGGTTATCTTGGGGGATTTTAGTGACTTACTTCGGGTTGAGGAGAAGAGAGGAAAGCACAAACACCCAAATTGGCTTCTAAAAGGATTTAGAGATACTATATTAAAGTGCAGAATTTCAGATCTGTCACCCGTATAGTTGGGAGAAGAGTCGTGGAACAGAGAGATGGGTCGAGGAAAGGTTAGATAGGGTATTTGCGAATGAAGGATGAAGAACTATTTTCCCGACTAATAAGTACACAATCTTATAGCCCCGTCTTCTGATCATTCAGCAATCTTCTTACAAGTCAGTGTGTGGAGGCCTGAACCACAGGGTACCGCTTTCGATTTGAAAATTGTTGGCTCAGAGAAGAATGGTGCAGTGAAATTGTAATGGAGTGCTGGAAAAAAACTGAAGATGAAGCTATTAATCAAAGAAATGAGGTGTGTACAAGTGAGTTAAAAATATGGGGGTAGAGGCTGTCAAAAAACTTCAAAAACAGGTTGAAGAGATGCAGAGAAAGGATGGATCATTTTAGAGGCTACATGGATGCTTTCTCCATACAGCGTTTAAGAGAAGCTGAGACTGAGTATTCAAAAATTTTGAGCCAACAAGAGGACTTTTGGAAACAAAGAGCAAAGCAGTTTTGGATGCAAAGAGGCGATAGTAACTCCAAGTACTTCCATTCGTATGCCTCGTCTAGAAAAAAGAAGAATCAAATCAACAAGCTGAAGAATGATGAAGGTACCTGGTTAACTTGGTCAACTGGGTTAAGTGGCCTTATTGAGGCATATTACACTCAATTGTTCGAAGCGAACGAAGTTGTGGTGGAAAATGTCTTAGAGTGCATCGGGAAGCGGTTTAACACAACTCAGAATGATTAATTAACCCATGATTTCACTGAAGAAGAGGTCAAAAATGCAGTTTTTGCTATGCATCCGGATAAGAGCCCAGGGCCAGATGACATGAACCCCACATTTTATCAAAAGTTGTGGAATATTATAGGAAAAGATGTTGATAAGGAGTGTATTTGCATTCTAGCAGTGGGGGAGGTCCCTGAAAAGCTTAATGACACTCTAGTAGTTCTTATACCAAAAAAGGTGGAGCCAGAAACGATGAATGATCTTAGACCAATATCACTTTGCAATGTCATGATGAAGATAATCACAAAGATGCTTGCAAATCGGTTAAAAGGCCTGCTCCTAAATATCATTTCTAAGACTCAAAACGCGTTTATCCTGGGACGTTTAATTACAGATAACGTCATTGCAGCATTTGAGATTAATCATTGGATGCACAAGAAGGCAAAAGGAAAAACTGGATTCTCGGCCCTCAAAATCGATATGAGTAAAGCTTATGACAGAGTGGAGTGTGAGTTTGTTTTGGGGGTAATGAGAAAGATGGGTTTTGATGAAAAGTGGGTAAAGTGGATCCACATTTGTATGTCGACCGTTTCTTATAAATTTCTAGTTTCAGGCAATGAGGTTGGACCAATTACCCCAGGTCGAGGACTACGCTAGGGTGACCCTATCTCGCTCTATCTCTTTTTGTTAGTTGCAGAAGGATTATCAGCTTTGATCCATAAAAAACATGTTAGTGGAGCTATACACGGGTGTTAGGGATTGTGGTATTATCAATGTAATCAACTAATATTTACTTAGATTAATTAATTATTAACTAAGTAAAACATACTGTCATATATAGTTTGACAGTATGTTTACAATGTCACTTGTAATAAGATGCACAAATAGTCAAGTAGGTGACAATAAGTATCAATAATTATTGTCTTGTATAAATGTAATAAATGATCCATGAAGTAGAAGTTCACAAAGTGTTCATGCACAACATAGATCAATTCATTGACAGTAACATTCTACAAATTGGAGCCTACGACAGCACATTCAAGTGACAACAACTTTTGGAACAGACGACAGCAACTATTCCTTGACATTAAACTTGGCGGAGATTAAAGAATCAAAGATAACAAGTTTTCTGACAGTAGCCTTGGCGAGGATAGTTGACAGCATGTTTGGCGAGATTGTCGACAACATATTTGGCGGAATAGTTGACAATACCTTTGGACGACAACATGTTTTAGAAGACTGGTGAGCCTGATAGTAAAGTATGCGATATCAAAGATGCTGTCACCAAAGAGAAGCTAAAAGTTGACAGTAACTTTTAGTGAAGCTGACAATCTGTTTCAAGTGGTAGACTAGGTAAAGTTCATTCACTGATTGATCTTGACAACTCTACTTAGTCTGTCAAGCCTACTACTGAAACTTGAGAAAAAGCAAGTAAAAAGATGAAACATTCTTATGGAGTCAAGAATGTCAAATCCTCTCAGAGTACTTTTATCTACAAATGGAGTGAAGACAAGACTTGAGAAGAAAAAGTGAAGTTTCTATTTCGAGTATTGTCTAGGAAACAAGGAAAAGTACACTTGTAAGTGAGATATGTATTTTAGTTTAAATACACACATCTCACAAACACTTTCCCTTATGCAACTGAGCTTAACTTTTCTCAAGCATAGAAACATTAGCATTCTCTTATTATTGTATCTATTGAAGCTGGAAAAATCTTTCCAGTCAGTTGTAGCAAAAACAAAAATTAATAAAATTAATTTTTGAAATAAATCACCTTGTGTCTTTCATATGCTTACTGTTGTATGATTTCTTAACTTGATATTATCATTTCTTATTTGTTTTTAAGTAAGATTAGCGATAAATTGTCAAGTTACATTCAACCCCCCTTCTGCAACACTCTTTTCGTTTAACAACGGGTGTAAAATTGCTAATGGGGCTCCTTTAGTGACTCATTTATTTTTCGCTGATGATTGCTACTTGTTTTTTCGAGCCACGGTTACGGAGGCTGAAAGCATTAAGGAGTGTTTGATCCTTTACGAACAGGCATCAGGACAACAGATTAATTTTCAGAAGTCAGCTATCTTCTTTAGCCGTAACACTACTACGTCTAATGAAGTAGCAGTCAGTCAAGTGCTTCAAGTCCCTGTCATAAACGACTCCTTGTATCTTGGGCTCCCAAAAAATGTATACAGAAACATGTGAGAAGTATTTCGATACATCAAGGAAAAGGTTTGGAACCGGCTTTAAAGTTGGAAAGGAAAAATGTTGTCTAGAGGAGGAAAAGAAATTTTACTGAAATCTGTGGTCTAATCAATCCCATCATATGTATCGAGTATCTTTCTCATTCCTAAACGGCTTTGTGAGGAGATTGAGATACCAATGAATAAGTTTTGGTGACTATCAGATGTGGATATGACTAGATGAATTTGATGGATGTCCTGGAGCAAGTTGTGTTATCCAAAGAAACATGGGGGAATGGGATTTAAACGAGCTCAAGAATTTAATTTGGCGATGCTAGGTAAGCAGGCTTGGAGGGTGCTTACGGAACCAAATTTGTTTATATCCAAGCTTCTAAAGTCTCGATATTTTCCGTCTTGCTCCTTTGGGGAAATTGGCCTGGGTAACAACTCGAGTTATGTTTGGCGGAGTGTTATAGCAGCACAACATCTGGTCTGCAAGGGGAGCGTTCTAAAAATTGGGAAGGGGGACGATGTAAACGTCTGGAAAGATCCATGGTTGCCGAATTCAAATCACGACTCCTGTAATCCCAGGTATGGAAGAAATAAAGGTTAGTAATCTAATGATAACTGATAGGAGGGAGTGAGATATTGATATCTTGAGGGATCTATTTAATGAGAATGACGTTGAGCAAATTTTAAGAATCCCCCTTAGTTGTTCGAGAGAGGTGGATTCATGGTTGTGGCTGGACGAAGAGAAAGGTGTCTATTCAGTTAAAAGTGGCTATCGTAAAATGGGCCAGGAGTATATCGGGAATCCAACCTCAGGGACTGATTTCATCTGGTTAAAATATGGAAGTTAGCCATCCTGCCAAAAGTGAAAATTTTTATACGGAGAGCCTTGCAAAATTGTCTTCCGTCTCTTGCCCAGAGGAGAAAGTATGTCGAGGTATACCCTATTTGCCCGGTGTGTAATTGTTCGCTAGAGATATTAGAACATGCATCTTTTTCTGTTCATTTGCTCAGAATTGTTGGGATCTCAGCAAGTTAAATGTCACTTTTTCTCCGGGGTCGTCGGTATAGGAAATAATGAAAGAGGTCTTTGAAAACAATGCATCCAAGGATCTCGAGCTTATTTGCTGTATAGCGTGGCAGCTTTGGTCGCAAAGAAATAATGTGGTCTGGAATCAAAAATCTCAGACTACATCCAATGTGGTTAACGGTGCTAGCTCGCTCCTGTTTCAATGGCAAAAATCTCAGGTCAAGCAGCCAGGGTATAATTCACTAAATGAAAGGGAAGGTGCTTTGGTTTGGAGGTTCCCTAAACCGGGGTGGATTTCGTGTAATGTTGATGCAGCATGGAGCGAAGGAGGTGGTAAGAGTTCGTTTGGATGCATATTAAGAGACGAGAAAGGAAGGTTTTTAGCTGGATATAGAAGTTGTTTGGTTAGAGCTCTGATCCCAAATATTGCGGAAGCTCTGACTATCATGGATGAAAAAGTTGCGAGTATCACAGGTGCATATCGAGCTGGATTCCCTTACTGTTGTTCAGGCATTTGATATCAATAAGACGGACTCCTCATACCTTGGATCTATTATAGTTGATTGTAAAGGACTTAAGGTCCTACTCAGAGTATTTTGTCATGCGTTCAGCGAACTCAGTAGCTCATACTATAACTAGAGAGACTGGTTCATTGACTGATCGCAAGGAATGGTTTGATGTACCATCCTTTCTTATCGATGTTTTAAGTCTTGATTTGATATAAAAGTTTTGAAGTTTTATTTCAAAAAAATAATAATTAATAGTATAAATTATGTATCTATAAATTATTTTAAGTCTTAATGCACATTAATCAATCAAATTAGGTGTATCATTTTTCACCATGTCCAAACGGCAATGCTATAACAAACAAGTTCAAGGTGTGTGTTATTCTCAATCTTATTGGGCTTTATTACATTATTATCATTGAAGTATAGGCCAAAATACGCCATTACCATTAAATTAAAATTTTGATCGATTCAACCATAAAATTCTTATAATCTGCACATTGTTGCCACAATATGGTTTTGCACGGGAAAAAACCGGAAGTGACTTTCACTTGCAGTTTGAGAATGTAAGATTGATTCGTTCGTAGCCATTCTGCACAAAATGCATCTCTTCTCACGTCTCTCTCCCTCCCAACCACCCAAGCAGCATAATCCTATATACATCACTATAATATTTTTATATCAATATAATAACATTAGTATAATATATATATATATATACTGATAAAAATAAATATTATCAATTAAAATATTTTTATTCATTAAATACAAATACAAATAAATATAATTAATTAGAAGAAGTTTAATGATAGTATTACGATATTGTTATACATATATACGTATTTTAAAATAAAAAAACAAATTAATATATTTAAAAATATAAAAATATATTTACATATAATATTAAATAAATTAAAAATATTAATAGAAAAATAAAAACAAATACAAATTTAAAAACAAAAATTAAATATAGATGAAATTTTAAAAAATAATAGAATTAAGATTATATGTTGGTTAGCAGATTTCGTCATATTAAAAAAAAACTACAAAAATGATAATTGTGAAAATCAGTTCCATTAATCCAAAAGAGTCTAAAGATATAAAAAAATTTAAAAGAATTGTAACCAAAAAAAGCATTATATTAATATTATTTTTATATAATATAATATTAAAAAAATATTATTAAATATATTTTATTTTAGTAATATTTTAGTAATAATAAAAATGAAAATATTAAAATAAAAATTATATAATATTAAAACATTAAAATATAACTATAATAAATAAATAAATATATCTATTAATATTAAAAAAAATGTTTCGTATTTACGGATTTAAAAAAAAACTAATATACACCGTGCATGGAGAGAGATATGGGTTGCTAATTAATTCATGTTTATTTATATATTCAGATGAACATTAAAATCAGCTTCGATTTTTTTTTTTGTTTAAAACCGGATTATGATAATAATGTATAAAATATAAAAATTTAATGGTTGAACCGTTCAAAATTTTAGTTTAATGGTGATAGTGTATTTTGACCCATACTTCAATGGTAATAATGTAATAAAGCCATCTTATTGAGCCACTGATTGATGTTAGCGGCTGAAACTGAAAGTATAGTTTGTTTTACACCTTGTGTATTAGAAAATTGAAAAATCATTTCACTACTTTTATCATTTTATAAATTATAACCATTCATTCCGTGTGAGTAGTCAGTGGACAACATATATATTTGCATTTACTGTATTTTGGTATAATAATGACAAAATATAAGTAAAGTATCTTGTAAAGTAGCTCTAATAATTCACCCCATGATTTGTTTTTTGGTTTTCATAAAATTTGGACTATTACTCATTCGTTTCTACTTTTATATTTAAAGTTAGTTGATAATCTATCGGAGCAAGTCTAATGGTTTCTTTAAATAATTTTTTATCCTAAATTCAAAAATAGAAAATATGACAGAAAATACCACTCTAACAGTATATCTCTTATTGTTAGATTCAAATTTATAATAATAATAATAATAATGAATGAGAATATGGATTGTTGTTGGAGTTGACATTAAAATTAATGTTCCTAAATTACTAATATCAATTATTTTATAATATTTATAGGGAATGAATTAGGATACTGTTGGATTTGCTCTTATATAATATTATATATCTTATATAAGAGCAAATCAAATACTAATGTTATTAGATTATATTTAACTCGTATTCAATTGATCACAAATTATTTAAATAATAAAAAAATATTGAATCATATTTAATTTGAATCCATAGCTCAATATCTAAATTGATTTATATTTAAATAAAATGATTTTAAATCTAAATTCAAATTTAAGAAAAATAAAATGATAGGAAACTTAAGGCATAACCGCATTGGGGGGGGGGGGGGGGGGGGGGGGGGGCGTTGAACCGCTAATTTTACACCCTAATAAAAAAGGGTGGATTTGATGCAACAATTACGGAACAGCCATTGGGTGGAAAATGGTTGAATTTGGTAATAGGAAAAGAGGAAGAAAATGAAGATAGCAGTAGAAAGAATCTTAGCTGTATCCAAGTAAAAACACACTATCCATCTGGCTAGTAGACTAGTAAAATCTACTAGTACCTAGTAGTTGCAGCACAAACTTTCAACCATTTCACACCCTCTATTTTCTCTCTTTAGTGTCTCTCCTTCACACACACACACTCACACACTCACACACAGAGTAATCTTATAGCCTCCACAGGCAGGCAGCTCAGAATGGGTGATTGTTGAAAGAGAAAAGATAGTAGAGGGTTGGCAGTCCCCACAGCTCAGACCACTGCATTTACTTGCTTGCTTGATCAAATCTCTCTCTCTCTCTCTCTCTACCCCTCCCTTGTCGCTAAAAATGCAAACCCACCTCATCTTCCTTGTCCTCTTCCTTGTCTTATCCTCCTCCTCCTCCTCAGGCCACAGCCACCAGTACCAGAACCGGCGCATTCTCCACCAACCATTCTTCCCACAAGACTCGATCCCACCTTCACAACCCCCTCTAACTACATCTACTCCCCCAGCTGACCAGCTCCCCTTTTTCCCAACCTACCCTTCACCCCCACCCCCACCCCCACCCCCACCGACACCTGATACCACCACCTCTTCTTCCGTTCCGGCCAATGTCTCATCCCTCTCAGTGCCCAAAGCCTCCTCTCCTAAACCCATCTCCAAGAAACTAATCTTTACCGCCGTGGGCGCCGTGATAGCCGCCGTCTCAGTGGTTGGGGTGGTGATACTCCTCCACATCCGTAAGCGTAAAAAAGGAAACTTTTCAAACACCCACCAAAAACCACAAGCACCCAGTAATGTTGGCAGCTCTGCCTCTGGGTCTGGTGTATCACCCAGACACACCCATCCAAGATTAGTAATACCTCCCCGGAAATCACCTCAAACCAGCTCTGAGTTCCTTTATTTAGGCACTCTGGCAAATATTAACAACAATGACCACCACTCAAACACTAGTAGTAGAAAATTGGAATCACCAGACTTGCAGCCACTACCACCACTCAAGCTCAGTGGCCAACAAGTAAACTTTCAAGACCAAGACGAAAACGAAAACGATGATGAGTTTTACTCTCCCAAAGCCTCAATTGGGACTGGATCAACAAGGACAACATTATATGAGCCCATGAATTTGAATGAGGAGGAGGAGAGAGGATACATAATAGAATCCACTAGTTGTTCATCATCATCATCATCATCAACCTCCTATACCCCTTCCGATTCGGGTGGTTCACCAGTTAGGTCTTTGAGTATGAGTATTTCTCCTCCTCCTCCACCACCTAGTAGTTCTAAACTCTTTTTACCAATCGAGTCGGATCTATCTGTATTATCATCATCTTCACCCCAACACCTAATTGGTTCCACACCTGCATCTTCACCAGATTCTTCAACTTACATTACTCACACCTCATCACCAACACCATCTCATCTTTCTTCCCACTCACCTCCACCTACTACACTTGACAACTTTCCCTCATTGCCTCCTCCACCCCCACCCCCACCCCTACCACCCACAACAAGACAATCTCAAAGTCCTAAAATGGTGCCTCACCCACCGCTTCTGCCTGCACCTTCTAGGCCTGTCACTTTACCTACTCCAGCATTCATAGAAATGCCTCCAATTGCTGACAATGTGCTGGATCAAGACACTCCTAAGTTGAAGTTGAAACCGTTGCATTGGGATAAAGTTAGAGCAAGTTCTGATCGCGAGACCGTGTGGGATCACCTTAGATCAAGCTCCTTCAAGTATACTACTTTACTCCTTCACTTGTCTTCATATCAATCTTCTACTTGCTTTATATTATTATTATTTCATTACTTAATCATATATTACTTGCAGATTGAATGAGGAGATGATGGAGACATTGTTTGTTGTTAATAAACCCACTCCAACTGCAACTCCAAACGAAACAACTTGGCGTCCACTTCTTCCCTCATTAGCCCAAGAAAATCGTGTGTTAGATCCCAAAAAGTCACAGAATGTTGCCATTCTGCTAAGGGCCCTCAATGTCACCATAGAGGAAGTGTGTGAAGCTCTTTTCGAAGGTATACTCCATTCCCCTACTGCTTGGTGCAAATACATCTTTTCTTTCATCATAACCTTGGAACATGTAAATTTTCTTCCTTTATGCAGGCAATGCTGATAACCTTGGAACTGAGCTTCTTGAAAGTTTATTGAAGATGACTCCTACAAAGGAGGAAGAACGTAAGCTCAAAGAGTATAAAGATGACTCTCCTTTCAAGCTTGGTCCTGCTGAGAAATTTTTGAAGTCAATGCTTGATATACCTTTTGCATTTAGAAGGGTTGAGGCTATGCTCTACGTGTCCAATTTTGAATCTGAGGTTGAGTACCTCAAAAAGTCATTTGAAACACTGGAGGTAAGCTTGTATTTTACAAGGACTTGTCATGTTTGTGTTGCATACTCATTATAACATTTTTCCTGTAGGAATTTAACTTGGTGGAACTTTTGTATTTCAATTTTCGAGCTAAAAATTGAGTCTTAGACAGATCAAGCACCTTTGTTTACTTTATGCGTTTAAGCATCTGATAGATCTTTACTGATGTGCATGAGCAAGTTAGATTTAGTATCTTACAACATTTACGTCCCAGTGAAAGAAAGTAAATTCTTTTACAAATTTGTTTTACTTTAGTTCAGTATTAGAATTAAAAACAAAATCATGCAAAATGTCAACGATTGCAGACTTTTATTAGTTCATCGACAAAAAGTACTCAATTGTATGTAAGGCTTGAATATTGGTCAAAATTCCTCGATCATCATATAGAAGTTTTATTAGTGCAAACTAGTTTAGAACAATTTATTTTATTTATACACTTCAGATATTTTAATCAACAGGCCGCATGTGAAGAGCTTAGAACCAGCAGGATGTTTCTAAAGCTTTTGGAAGCTGTTCTTAAAACTGGAAACCGCATGAATGTTGGCACAAATCGTGGTGATGCCCAGGCTTTTAAACTTGATACTCTCCTCAAGCTCGTCGATATAAAGGGTGCAGATGGAAAGACCACTCTTTTGCATTTTGTGGTCCAGGAGATAATAAGAAGTGAAGGTGCTCGCCTTTCTAATGCCAACCAAAATTTGCAACCGACTGCCGCTGATGATGCCAAGTTGAGGAAGCTTGGCCTGCAGGTTGTTTCAAGTATCAGCTTGGAGCTTACAAATGTGAAGAAAGCTGCATCCATGGATTCAGAGGTGCTTAGTGGTGATGTCTTGAAGCTTTCAAGAGGGATTGGAAAAATTGCAGAAATTGTACGGATGATTCAGGCATTGGAAGCTGATGTGAACAGTCGAGGATTCTCTGAATCAATGAGCAATTTTGTAAAAATGGCAGAGGAGGAGATCATAAGAACTCAAGCTCAAGAAAGTGTTGCACTTTCTTTGGTGAAAGAGATCACTGAATACTTCCACGGAAACTCTGCCAAGGAAGAAGCTCATCCTTTCAGAATATTCTTGGTCGTTAGGGACTTTTTAACGATTCTTGATCGTGTTTGCAAGGAAGTAGGATTGATAAATGAGCGAACAATAGTCAGCTCTGCCCACAAATTTCCAGTTCCAGTGAATCCTACCATGCCCCCGGGTTTTGTTGGGTTTTCAGAAAGGAGGCAATACAATTCTTCTTCTGATGAAAGTTCATCTCCGTAGTGGTTACAAATGGTAGGATAAGAGGAGCCTTTTTAGGACAGTCTCCTGCCAAATATAGGTAAATGTAATCTTATTACTCTGCTGGTTGCTTCCTTGTATTTATATAGATCCATATAAAAGATTTTGAAAATTGTAGTTACCATCGATATATATAGAGGAAATTTGTTGTTATGGAGATGACGAACACCAGATCGATCCTTAAGTCTTAATAAAGGAGTTTGGATGTCAAATGCTCTTATGTTAATGACCCAGACCCCAGATTGATTCATGGTTATCAATATACAATGGGACTACTTTTGCACAATTACGCTACTCCAGTCTGTTGAAATGAGTGATTAGTATGATGTAGGATTTTAAAACTCCTTGTTATCTTCACTTTGCTGATATCTTCTGCTCGAGAAGTTGCAGTATGTTTTAGATTTTTGTAACAAGAAGTATAACGTGTTTTTGACATTTTTGCAAGTGCAGGACGGGGGAGTTAGAGAACAAAGTTCTAGACCTCTTCTAGTAGGGAACCACTCCATTCTCAAGTATAGCATATTTTTTTTGGTTAAAGTACAAGTATAACATCTCACTTGATAACATAAAATTTTAGTTTTTTCCCTGAATTCTTATTTGGAGTTTCGGTATTCTGACCCAATATTCGGGGTTCGGCTCCATTTCTTTTCTAGGACAGTCCTCGAGTTCAATTTTAAAAATGGGACAACTTCATTGAGTGTTACAAAACTAACGCATCTAATTGCCTATATTGGCGGTGGTAGGATAAAATTTGAGTGGTGACCGCCATGTTGTCGGGCGGGCATGAAGGGAACAATGAATTTGTTGACCGTCCTTTGGTATAGTGGTCATGACATAGCTTGAATTTGCAATGTAATGTCATGAACGTCATGTCTCGTGGCGGTCACCAAACCTATAAAAAAACACAACCATCATGGCGGTCATCAAATGTGGAATATTTTTAAAATTTATTTTATATTTTCCTTCGAATATTTACGAGAGTCGGTCGTTTTGACGAGCCCTAAAACAAATAGTTTATAATACAAATGTATTATATACTAATAATTAATTAAAATAATATTTTATAGAATGTAATTTAAAAAGTTTGAAAAATGTATATTATAGAATTAAAAAATTTAAAATCACTAATCACAATATTATACTATATTATATTTAAAAATCTTACAATAATAAAATTTAGATATTAATAGATAAATAGATTTACTGATAATATAGAGAATAGTATACTATAATAAGAAGAAGATGAATTAAACCTATATTAAAATATAGGTATAAATATTTAAAATATGAATTATATTGAAATAAAAATTTTATAATAGAAAATTAATATTAATTAATATTATAGGAGGAATATATTTATAAAAATATTATAATAATATTTAAATTTAAATAATATATGTAAAATTTATAAATAATATGTATAAAAAATATTAAAAATAATACAAAATTATAATATTTGAATTTTATTAACCACCTTTTAACCCCTGAAAATGGCCGAAAAATTATAAAATTTAAGAAAATATTTTTTTTTCATTTTCGGGCTTTAATAATTGTTACTTGTGCACATGGTTTTTCCCATTTTATAACATGCTGCTCTTCAAATTGTGAGTACAAGTGGAAAAAAATAAAAATTTGAATTTTTTCTTAACCACTTTTTAATCCTCAAAAGGCCCCGAAAATCACAAAATTTAAGAAAATGTTATTTTTCTCCCATTTTCAGGGTTTAATAATTGTTACTTGTGGACATCTTTTTTCCCATTTTATAATTATATTATCATATTATTAACTAATATATTTATAATATATCTCATATATATATAATTATCATATAATAATATATTTATTAATAATTATATTATATTATATATTATATATATATAATATAATATTATTTTTAGTTATTCGAATCTAATAATAATATTCTTATTTATTCCTAAATTTTTAGTTATATAATATAAAATAATTTTTAGTCATTTTTAATTTTGAAGTAAATTTTAAATTTTTTACTATCATACAATATTTTACTTATTTTATCAACAATTATATATATAACCGAAATTTATACACACACACAATCATAGTATAAAAATATTCATTATTATTAAGAACATAAATATTAATAATATATTATTCATATATAATTTAATATGATCTAATAACGCTAAGATAATAATATTATAATGTCATATCGTAATATTATTAATATAGTATTTATATATAAATGAAAATTATAATATAATATTATTATCTAATAATAACAAGATAATAAAAAAAAATATGAATTTAAATTTTATGCAACAGTGAGCACGTTACTTTCTGTTACATGTTGCATAACTCAGGTTTTCTCCCCTTTTATGACTGCCAGGCAAGGCATTTGGCTGTCCCATTTCTGAAAAAATGAATGCAGTTGTCCCATTTTTGAAACTCGGTCGAGTCTCTGTCAGCCTTCGGGGTTCCTGTACATACATGCTTGCCTGGCCATAATTTAATTGTTGACGAGAAAAGATGCAATGATGATGAAGCTATTTGGGAGCTCTGAGCTTTCTTAAATGGTACCATATTCATAATTAGACAATGTTGTGGTTCAAGAAATGGGATTGGTTGGTGCACGTAAAGGGAATCCCAAGTGGTGGAGTGCAGTCAAAATGATGTATAGATCTACTGTGTCCCTAAAGCTCATAACGTTTCAATGTTTTTACCTTTAACTTTAAGAGTGTAGACCGTTGCCTTTTAATTTATATTTATATTATCATAAAAAAACTGCAATATAAAAAGCCAAAAAGGTCTAAATATTCTCTCAATATGGCAAAGGGAAAAGATGCAAACAAAAGCTAAAAGCGATCAATTTAGTGGAAGCAGTTTTGATACTACCTTTAAAAAAGAAATTGAATCAACACTTACTAATTGACAGCAAAATATTTGTGCAATGATTTGGAAGTTAATAAATGTATTGAGTAACAAAAAGTTTACCTATTCTCTCCTAATATCGTAAAATAAGCAGCAATCACACGTAACAAGTGGCAAAAGTTGGCACTTGATGAGCATTTCCAATAGATGTTTAAAATTTCTTAGCTTCTTTGGAGCTCTAAAAGAATATTGTGCAAGGATAGACTAATCAACAACCCAGAACCATATGTTTCAAATTGCACATGATCATACAGAGTTAAGTTTTCCAAGTGTCTAACCATGCATTGTAACAGTATAAAATCCAGTTTTCCGAAGCATGTGGGTAAAGTTGAGAGATGGCTTTATTCTAGCTGTTGGGAGATGACCCTATCAAGTTGGATCAGTTGCCATTTCTGCAATTGGTATTTGGTCACACACACACATACATACATGTGCGTCTGTTGGTCATATCATAATATATCTTTGGATCCATGCATGCCAATAATGAAGGATGGAATATTAAAATGCAGAAGGATATGCTGTCATAACTACTAATATTAATCGAATAATTAAACGGACCATGAGCACATGTTCCTGAAAACGTAATTTTTTTTGAAGGAGGTTAGACTACCATTTGGTGAGATCTCAACTATAGATAAAAGATATCATGGTGTTGAGAAGGTTCAATTTTCAGCTTCTGTTCTTCGAGCACGTTATAGTCAATGATTAAATTATCGTTTTTTCAGAGACATCAGAAAATTCATTATTAAACTTCTGTTGCTATGGCCTTGATGTCTTTCAGTTTTGTATTCTTTTGTTTACAAGCTTAATATGCTGCAGAAAATTAAGCAAACCGGAAGGAACGTCGTAAGACACCACCTCAAACATAATAACGTTAAAAAAGAAACACTACATTACTAAAGAACATGGGTTAGCATGTGTAAACTGAGTCAACTTCAGCAAAGTCTTTTACTTTGAACCTGTAAATATGTAATGGTCAGCTAGTAACTAAAGCTGTTTTATGAAAATGAATATATGCAAGCCAGTAATTTGAAGGACAATATAGAAATGTATTGCTTCCTTGTCAATGGATACACATATGAATAGTTAAGGAAAAAAAACCCCTGCACCGATGATTATATTATCAAGTACATTACAAACTTTTGTACCTTGTTTTCCGGTGTGATCTTATTTAACAGATATTTATGTATATATCTATTCTTTCGTGTCATTTATCCACTGGTTCGGCATCCATGCGTTCTAAAATTGTACGTGCTTCCTCCTCTGTAGCAGGGACCACCTTGCGGATCTTAAATCCATTGGACTTGGCCTTTGCTTCTGAACAGACGGTGAATGTGAAGTAGAACTTGTTTGACACCTGTTCCAAAGGTATACAGACACAAATTTAAACATAACGATCACCGTTGCAGACAGTATATATCATTTAGTTTTATGAAAATCAGATGATGGGATGCCCATAATTTTTATTTTTTTTGATATCAAATACTGGTATATGTTTACTGGGTTCAAAGGCATACCTCACTGGACCTCAGCTCAGGCTTTGTAACATGTGCGACAACTTCGATGTTTATTAAAGGTTTATCTTCACTCTCATACTCTGTGTACAAAACACATGATTTGAAACGTAAGAAATCTCCAACATCCACCTGATCCAAAGAAAAAGAGCCATCGGTGGTTTTAATTTGTAGATATTGAAGTTTGAACATGAATGTACGTAGAAATGGGTTCAATAGCTAATTCAGTGATTTAAAAAGGTTTATGTAACCCCTTAATACTTGTCTAACATAACTTGGTGATGGCCGTCTTGTAATCACTACAATATGGGAAATTGCCGAACACTATAATTATGAGTAAATGACATAGTTAAAGAGGTTAGTGATGGGGTTTTAATGATCTGAATATGTGAACATATTCCTCATAATATCCCGCACCTCCATCAACTAGTAAAAATGACATGTGAAAGAAGAAGCATGTCTCTCTAACAGTGAGCGGCAACATTCACATTAAAGATAATTTCCCAGATTAGTGAAAGAAGAACATTTCTCTCTCCCAGCTAATGCAGTGGCCAGTGGGCTTGATGTGTAAAGGAGAAGTGGTGCCAAATAAAAGGAGGGGAAGAAAGTTTGTTGGAGCTTAGAGTTATATTCTTCATTTAGAAAGCATTGATCTATTAAAGCTGGCAAATATAGACTGTGTCTATTTTTCCAGCTTAATTTGGGTAAATACTAACCGGTCTTAGGAAATCAACGTGATCGACTTCAAGAAAGCATGGCATCATGCCAGCGAAAACATATGCTGTTGAAAAAGCCAATTCAAATGCTCGGTGCATTAGAAATCCTCCGAAAATTCGGCCATGGATATTTCTTTGCTGTGGTTGGCAAATCAAAGAGTTCTCTAGGCGTGTATCCCTGAGAAGAATACTATCTCGATCTGCCAAGGCTGGCATGTCAGAGAAGATTCGGCCTTCACCCAGTAAAGCTTTAAGTCTATTCCCATTCTCGATATCCTTTCTGTCACCTCCTCTCTTCTGTTTACGCAATTCATTTCTTGCTTCTGCTTCTTCATAAAGCAACGTCTCTTCTTTAGTTTCTGGAGAGAGTCGATTCACTGGAGCAGCTTTCCCTGTCTTCGAGTCACGAGCTACAAATATGAAATTGGCCATAAGAGCTACTGACTCCAAAGTATCAGTGCTCCCTGCCACAACATTTATCACATGTCAAAAACGATTCAATGGTATCCATTTAGATTTCAGGTAAAATACAAGAGATGATGAGATGCAATTGGTGTTATCACAGCTTTAAGTCACTGAATTTGTTACAACAAAGTAACAGAAAGATAAACTAGTGTACCAGTACCAGGAAGATTACGCATACTTAAGAAAACTGAGCAGCAAAATATCAGCATAATATAATTACAATTTGGTTACTTTATAATTTAATTTCTTTTATTGAGTTAATTTGGTAATAAAGGGACAAACTATATATAAGATGACCATTAGTATAACCATGAGCGAGGAGGGATAAAAAAAATTTAAAAATAAACCAAGTACGAATTTGAAGCCGGCAACGAAAAAGCATATCAGTTCTCAAACATTGCGGTGTACCTCTACCACATACTAACATTCTCATAAACTGGGCTGAGAAATAACTAAAAGCAAATAAGAAGCTGGAACAATTAATGATTAAGCTCATAATCTTTTAGTGCAACTAGCCTACAAATAAGAAGCTAGAACAATTAATAATTCAGCTAATAGTGTTTTTTAGTGCAACTCTAAGAATCCAGCTTCACGTTCTATTAAGGTTCCAGGTATGTTCACAGTGTTCTTACAGTAACCATATATCTACATATTATGTCCAGGAATGTTCACAATGTTTGTGCAATAACCATATATGTAGATATATCCCCTTGTGTATAAAAATAAGTAGCGGATATCCAATAAAATTGGGTGAAAGCAGTCAATAAGTGAGTTACCTTTTAGCCACAGGGCATACTAATAAGCCTTTACTTGATTTTAGTTCTTCTGTAACATACATACATCAACTACTGTGTTTAAAAGTTGACAGAGTCCCGTGGTCAAATGCAGGTTGGTAGGAAAGTAGTCCACCCTCCACATTGAAGACCTAACATTTCTGTAAAGAAAAACAACTCGACCCCTATGGAGTTGAATTTGCAATGCCAAAGTAAATAGCTTACCATTTGTGAGCTGAGTGACTTGCAGTTGGATTTCAATTGAGGATCTCCCGACCCAAATAACAGCTCCTGCAATTTTGAGATCAATGTCGACACTGATAGACTTGTTGAGGACCATTTTGTCAACCGAAGCGGTAACCAGCAACAGAGGCCTTGTCATGTGATCGTCATCAGAACAATGCTAGTCGAACAGAATAGACAGACACCACAAGTCAAAATTGAATGTAAACCCCTCCCAAAAATGAAAGATTTTTCTCATCTGAATAAAAATGGTACCTTTACTGAAATGGTACCAGCAAGAGCATCAAGATCTTCGAGCAATTTACCAATCCGGACCTCATTCCAGGGATCCCTGTACTGTTCTCTCAAGATATAGTCAGAAGAGAAATTGTAAAGAATAGCAGTGCGGCTCTGGGAAGGAGTTCTTGTGAGCAATTGAGTCTGAGGAGGAGCATCAATTGGTAAATCAACAAGTCTTTCAAAAATACTAGACCTTGCTTCCCACAGAGCATTCGTGACTGGTGAATGATACATCCCAGGCCACAAACTCAGGGGCTTTTTGTTATCAACATCAGCTCTTGGAGATTCTTCAAAAGGTGAAGTCAAGGTGGAAACAACAGGAATTGCACAACTGGTTGAATTCATTCTCTTCAAATGGACAACAACTTGACAAGTTTTTTATTTATAGACTACACTCGTTGGTTTTTTGGATTCATGAATTTAACATGGAAGAGGATCATACTTTGTTTCATTCTTCAACTATCATCTTTATTCTGTTTCAAAATAATACTTGACAAAAAAAACATCTTATTTACCTGCGTATATTTGTATGTACAAATATTATTTTAATTATTATGTCTTTAACTATATACTATCTTATTTGAATAATATTTTTATTAGGATAATATTTGTGAGTTTGATCTTATTTACCCGATCGAATTGTTTTAATATTGTTTTATATAATTTAAATATATTTTTATTTTTATAATAATAACTTAAATTTTATTTAATTTTATATGTATAATTTTTCATATATTTTATTTGTATTTTAATAGGATAATATTTGTGAGTTTTGTTCAGATGTGTTCTATTTAGGAGATAATTGTGAGATGTATTTTAGTTACGAGATTAGTGTTTAAAAATTAGTCTCAATAATAACTATCAGACCCAAATACCGATCAAGGACCACCGACTACCAAATTTTTAATATTTCGGCTTTAATAATACTAGATTTTAACCCGTGCGATGCACATATATTTTATTTTATTAACTAAATTATTTACTTTAAAATTATTAATATTTTTATAATTTAAATATGTAAAATTTTGTGATTGGAAATATTATTACATGATTTTTTAATATATCAAACATATGTTTAATATATTTAAGATTATACATATGAGATTTAAATATATTTTTGATAAGATCCCTATCTATTCCATCTCTCGAGCCCCGAAGAAAATCACTCATCGGTTTCTGTTTAGTTTATATAAAATCTAATAGATATTATGGTATATTATCTGTTAATAATATGATAATATAATTATTCATTTGAATAAGTTTTTTTATGTTATTAAATTTTCAGTAGTATAATATTAATTACAATTTATAAATAATTATATAATATATATAATTTAAACCTTGCATCAATAAATAATAGAGATTACTAACTAATGAGATTTAAACTTTAAGTTAATATTATAAAATAAAACGACACATAACAATTACCGTCGCAATAATTATTATATCCCACTTTTTCATACTAATATATGACATGTTCTTTATTGAACTAAATATATACTCCATATTAATACTTAATGTGTGTTATAACAATTCAACCTATGTAATAAAATTATTTTAGAAATATAAATGACTTTTAATTATAAAAATAGTTAACAGTAGTCATTAGTTATTAAAAATTAATTCAATATAATTTTCTCATATATAAATTGATTAAATTTAAAAAAAATGTATTAATATTTATTAATGTATATTATTTTAATTTTAATTTGATTTATTTTATTTACCAAACAACATGATTTGGAGTACGTGATAACGTATTTTTAATATAGTATTATATATAATATAGTAATAAAATATCATGTATATTTAATCATCCCTTCCACAAGGGAAATTAACGGCCTCCTTACTCTAATATAATAATTAGGGTTGTAAATTGATCCGGACTATCCGGTATCTCAGCTTATATTTGGCTCGAAAATATGATACATGTCTCGTATCCGTTTCATAAAAAATTCAAATCTGGCGGAAAAATTAAACCAAAAAAAATATGATCCCGGATATAAGCACTCATATACCCGCTCAGATTAGGTCTCATATTATTTTTTATAAAATGATCATACCCGAATATTGAAATATGATCCATGGTTCATATTCGATTCGAACTCATATATAGATAATATTTTTAACTCATTACATTTGTAGGTAAATAGTCATCCTTTTATAAATTTTTAATATCTTATTTAAGTTTAAATTTTCACAAAATATGATTTTTTTCACCATGATCATGCATTAATTATATATAGTATCATGTTTATTTTAAACTAAATGATAACTATTTGAAAAGAAATTATACTTAATGTTAGTGGATCATAAACTACCCGGGTAGGAAATAGAAAATATGATACTGGCTCATATTCGGTTTGGATCTGGACCTCAAATACCCGGTATCGGTTTATATACGAATAAAATGATCTCGGACCTAAATCTGGACACACTAAAAATAAAACGATCTGATACTTGAGCAGAGGGGTGTCCAGTTTCACCCGGATCATTTTACAACCCTAATAATAATACATAATAATGTCTGATATATAATATGTCTCTATACAAATCTAATATAAAAAATATTTTAATGTTTTAAATCAATTATAAAGAGGTTTCCTAAACGAAATAGAATACTCTGATAAAAATTCGTAACTGTTTTTTTTTGTCTAGATTATGGGTTGGTCCAGTTGGATTTTGGATGTTGAACCACTCAGAATCAAAGATAATTTTGTAAGTTTCGCGTGAACTGTAAAATCGTCCAATTCTGACTTCTAAAACTCAAAATATGGTCCAAACAATGTTTGTCGTTTAAGTAGCACAATAATTACGAATTTTCTTTTTAATTTAAGTTCAAATTTATATATTACTAAAATATCTAATAGAGTTTGAGTTATAATCTGAAGCGAGTTAAGAAAAATTATAGTTATTAGGAATCTTAATAATAATTATAACTTGTACATAATTAGTATATAATATTATGTAGTTATTAAAAATCGATCATTTGACCTTTTGTAATATTTGAATAAGATTATTCTTACTCTTATTATATATAGTATATAATAGTATAGATTTTTAATATTTTATATTCTTTATTATGTAATATTTAATTATAATAATTGAAGTATAATAATTGATGGGAGCAAATTGAACTAAAAAATTTAATTAGTTTGAAGTTAGGTTGACCAATTTTCTTAATTAATACTGTATATAACTAGCTATGTCTCACGAATTATCCAATAGTTATATATCATTTCGCAATCTTTTACTTTCATAATTTGTATGAAATTAAGTTTTTAATTCTCAAACTCATGATATAATCCCCTCCCCTTTGATTACAAGTGGTAGACTTTTTATCAAATAATTTTCATTCGTACAAAGTATAAATATACTTTAAATTTAAATAAATATTTAATTTGTTGCAAAATATTTGATGACGATTGATATATATATATATATATATATATATATATATATATATATATATATATATATATATATATATATATATATATATTAATTAATATATATATATATAATTTTATATTATCAGGTAAATTGTCTTTTGATTTGTTATATTGATATCAAGATTTTCTTTTCCCGAATCTTTAATTTTTGGCCACAAAAAAACAAATTTATTATAAGTGTATACTTAGAAACTCAATTTATTATTATTTACGTGTTAAGTATAATACTGTATTTATTATTATTATTATTTTGAGTAAGTATTAATTCAATAATAAAAAGTCATACGACATCTAAAAAATAGTCGCGTCGAACAAACATAAAACAGAAACAATAGCTGATTAATCCATTTTTTTGGAGATACAATCACGCCATTTGTTGAAGATGTCACCATATCCCGTTGAAGCTAATCCAGTTTGAGCTATCGACCATAATTGCAATCTCCTAAAAACTTTTATCACTAAATAAAATATCATACTCTCACAAACAAAGGAGAGAAACACCAAAACTCTCAAGAGACTACAACCAAATTGAAATTGTAAATTAAAACTAAAATTATAAAATAAAAACAAATCTTAGATCCAGAAACGAAACCACAAAAACAAAAGAAACCGGACCCCTCGAAACCGAATAACAATCCGTTTGATCGGAGAAGACAGAAAATGCGGATACTCCGATGATTTTTGATCTAAGAATTTTTTATTGAAAAATGAAAGCAAACAAGAAACTATTTATTATTAATTATAGCCTTATAGCCGTGATTATTAACTTATAATGACAATGATCACTAGTGTCTGGGTTTTGTTCAAGCGTGGAATTGGGTTTGAAACCCGACAGGGTGACTTACAGTTTTATCGTAAAAAATTCCTGCAAGAAAAAAGAAGAAGCTTATAACTGCTTTTTCGGTTTTGTTAAATTAGCCGATGGAATAATAATCCACAACGTGGGTGCTTTTCGCTAATATAAATGGAAACCTTGCATCGGAAAAGAGAGAGTAAAAGATTCACCTTAAACAGAATGAATTTAAGAAGGGAAGATTTTGAAATTCAATCAATATTGAAAGTTGAAATGTGATGTATCAAATATTACAGAAAAAATTATCAAATAATTTTGTTTGTTGAAAGTGGCAAGGTACTAATGTATGTCTGTAAAAAACATCTCGAGTTCGCCCAGTTATATATGGTAATTAATTATGGTAACCAACACTTGGAATCTACATAAGAAGTAGAATACTCATTTTTCAAACTTATAACTTATTTCCATACCATAGACGTATACACAGGAAATCAAACTCTTGGCCTCTGAAAGGCAGTGATATCAGCTCTGAATGTAAAAACAAAGCAAACAAGGAGCCAAACCCATGCAATGGAAAAAGAAGTAATTGAGAGATCAACCATTTAGCTGCACAGCTAAATAGACCATTTTTCTATCTGAAATGGGAAAAAGAAAGAGTCAGAAATCAAGACAAATGCAGGTATGCAAAGGTTAGTACTTGGAGTTTAATATGCAGACAGGAGAACTTAAGCAACCAGAAGCAGGGACACCATGAACATGGGCACAATTAAGTATAAGCTTTCAAGACCCATGAGCCAAGGGTTAAATTACTCCTCTAAAACCCAGTAATGAGGTTGATTGATTAAAGAAAATTCATTTACCCACTATTAATTGGCTGTAATGATTACCTAGATGAGGAAGAGACGATAATTGGTGGGAATTAACTATAGGTAAAAGTCATCCTAGTGCATAAATGTGCTTAATAAACTAAACATGAGATAACATAACTATGAGCGATGAACAAAAAAACACACTTCCTCGATTTCAAATTCCCAGTTAACTTTGAATTTTTAAATCAACTACTATCATCAACAAATATATAGTATGAAGAAATATGATGGGCACATCGACAGTAACAAACCATATATATAAAGCTCGATGAATAGATTTATTTAAATGTTGTTCAGGGAAGCTATTTATTTTTGTCCAAGTACGTATACCGTACAAAAAGCTGCATTATCCAATGAAAACAACAAACTTAACCAAAATGTTAGTTGATTGATGGAATGATGTTCTTCGAAAACACAAAATAGACGAGATAATCTGCAGAAATCCTTTAAAATTACTTGGTACTGTAATATATACAATGATTAACACGGAAGAAAGATGAAAATAACACTTGCATATAGATTAGGTGGAGACTCTTTAGTCTTTACTATGACTCTATTACTCGTACCTTTTTTAGTGCTTTTCTTTAACTTCTCGGGCAACAATAAGTTCCTCAAAAGCAGCATCATTCCCAGTATCTGATAGCAGCAAAATATCATCTTCTGATATAAAATTGTATCTTTCACCAATAGATCTAAGCAGCTGGTACACTTCAAACATAGTTGGCCTCTCTTTCGGACCTGGAATCACACAATTACATGCAACCTTAAGAAACTGGAAAATCTCACCATCATAACCTTTTCCAAGCAAAGGTTTATCAATGGCATCTTGAAGCTTGGAGTCTCTAGATAATTCCGTAATCCATTCGGCTAAGCTTCCCTTAAAGTTTTCAGGGGCTTTAGCAATATGAGTAGGTCTCTCCCCAGTGACCAACTCAAGAAGCACTACTCCAAAACTGTAGACGTCGCCTTTTGGTGTGGCCACGAGAGTTCGTGCATATTCAGGAGCAACATAACCCAAATCTCCAAACTCACCATTCACAAAAGTACTTAAATGGGTGTCAACTGGATTCATGAGCCTCGCAAGACCAAAATCAGTAATTTTGGGCTCACATTCAACATCTAGCAAGATGCATTTAGAGCTTATGTTTCGGTGTATGATGCGAGGATTGCAACTATGATGGAGCCAGGCAAAACCTTTGGCTGCCTGGATACCAATTTTGAGCCTTAGAGGCCACTCCATAATTTTTTCACCATCACAAACAAAATGCAACTTATCATGGAGAGTACCATTTGGCATGTACTTATAAATGAGTAGCCTTTCCTTCTTAGCCACACAAAAACCCAAAAGAGGGACCAAATTACGATGTTTCACCTTTCCAAGAGTTGCCATCTCCGACTCAAATTCTTTCTCTGAATGCTGAGTATCCTGCAACCTTTTCACCATAAGTGAAGTTCTATCTTCAAAGTCTGCTTTGTATACAGTCCCTGTTCTCCCAGTACTAATTACATTATCCTTGCTGAAGTTGTTAGTAGCCTTCATTAGATCACTTAATCTCATTTTAGAAACAGACTTCTCGAACATAGATAGCTGAAAATTGGAAAGGTACTATAATCAATGCAAAATTAAACAGGCGCTTAAAAAGGAGAAATAAAATTTTTCGATAGTAAACCTCTCATGCCCCAGACAGGAAAAATACGAAAAAAATCATTAGAATATGATTCTATTAAAGATTGTGATTGCCTTACCTGGATTCCTTTTGCACCTCTGAGACTCTTTGCCCATTTATTTCCTTCGGGGTCATCACCCCTCTTTCTAACCACCCTACGGCAAAAGAATAACAAACTTACACCTACCAGTAATGCTGCAACAATCACTCCACCAACCGCTGCTGCAGCAATGACTGCAGTATTATTTTTCTTTGAAGAACCTTTACATTCGGGCAAAGGCTTCCCACAGAGCCCTGGATTACCTACGTAGCTATCAGCTGAGACAATTCCATTCTTAAACGGCGGAACTTGCCCACTCAAGCGATTGTTTGTCACAGTGAATGTCTTAATTCGACCAAGCAGACCGAGTTCTGGAGGAAGCTGACCTGAGAGCTGGTTCTTGTCTAGCTTAAGCACATTCAGGTAAGAACAATTTGCTAGGTTTGCCGGGATTGTTCCGGATAAACTGTTAGAGGAGAGATCAAGATTCGTAACAAAAGGAAGGAGTTTAGAGATATCTTCTGGAATAGTTCCAATGAGCTCATTACTTGAAAGATCTACTCCGGTCACCGAATTACAATCTACAACACCACGTGGGAACTCACCTTTGAGCCCCATATCTGAAAGCTTTATATTCAAGACCCTATTCTCATTTTCATGCCAGCACTCAATTCCATTAAATTTACAGATAAAGCCATCTGTGTTATTATTAAAATTCCAATTGTACAAGCTGTTCAAAGGATCTTTCATCAAGTCTTTTATAGATCTTAAGCAGTTAACGTCACTCTGAGCACCATAGCTAAAATTGATAATAAAGAACCACCAGGTAAAGATGCCAATACGAACAACATTGGCTTTGCTAGTCAGTCCCATCCTCATTTAGAATTTTTTTATAAAAAAGATCTTTACTTCAAAAATCTACTGCCTTAGGTTGTTGCTTCTGGCATGCCATAATCGCTTATGGTGATCTGTAAAACAATAAATAATTTGAACTTAAAAGAGGAAAAAAATATTTTGAACTGCGACTGCAGATTTGACAAACATAATTAAGGAACATATAAAGTACCAACTTCCGACCAAAGACATTAACCTATCAATTTATCATTAATACATATATAATGATATATACTTATATAATCTATGAAGTTTCCATCTGGAAAAAATGTTCATCACGCAACACAGTTTTATGAAAAAAAGAGGCAAAACTGGAGGAAAGTGAAATAACACCTCAGACCATCCTTTGGAATTGAAAGTGCTTGAAAGTTATACTAGAAAGCAAGGAAATAAATGTAAAAGAAGGATTGAGTGTGAGAATCCAGAAACTTTATTTTTACAAGCATGAAATCAGAAGGGCCAAGCATAATTAGAAAATTTATCAGCCGAAAATTCCATTAAAGTGAAGCTACTAGCAAGATAAAAAAAAAGGGTTAACTTAAAAGCATTAAAGTGAAAAATCAGTAGAGAAGCTGCAATGTAATTGCTGGATGTTGAAGATACCCACCCACGGCTACCTCAGAAATCATATAAATATCCAGCAACTCAATACAATCGAGAATCCGTAAAGATGGTGATAATTTTCAAGAAAGCGCAACAGATATGGTAAATCAAAGTAGAAACCAAGCAAGGAGTCAACAGAAGGAAAAATTAAACGATTTGGCATAAAAGACAAGAAACGAAACTAATATAGAGGAGTTAAAAAGGAAGAATATAGATAGCATACCCCCTGGTAAGTATAAAAATGGGATCTTGCAGCATCAGCGGCAGCAGCAGCTTAGTTGTGGGGGTGGGGGAGTAGAATAATATTCAAGAAACTAGTGCTAGTGTGTTTTTGGTGTTGTGAGGCCAGCGACGCCTGCTTGCAAACGAGCGCGACGACTCCTCTCTCCTCTCCCTCTCTCACACACACAAATGCCTAATAATACACTAGTAGTAGCAGCGGTAGTAGCAGGGATATATAATATTTAAATGAAATATATAATATTTAAACAATTAGTTAATATATAAATAATATTATATATATATATATATATATATATATATATATATATATATATATATATATATATATATAATTTCGGGTCATTTCGGGTGAGTTTCAGTAATACGAAATCAACCCGAAAATGACCCAAATTTTTTGGGTTAGTTTAGGGTCAATCCGAAATTGACCCGAACCCGAAAACCTCTAACCTGAATTCGTATTTTTCGGGTCGGGTAGTCGTGTCGGATCCAAAATTGTCATCCCTAGTCTTGTTGGATATGCATTCTCAATTACTTAGAGCATCTCCTATTAGTTATAAAGTCTACGTGTTATCATATTATACATAATATCTAAAATATATATCACTCCAATGGGATGCTCTGTTAGCTATAATTTTAGATATCATAGAATGGTACCCTACATTTGTAGGGTCATTTCTCGTCTTCAAAATTAGTCCATGTCATCTCCCTCTCAAAATATTTGTTAACCCTGCTTCCTTGCTTTATTTAGTTTATTTTTAGTTTATTTGTAGGCAATCTTCTAGCCCTATGTTTAGTTTTTAATTTTGTTATTTATTTATAACATATGAAATATTAAATTAAATCATTTTTAAAATATTAAAAATATATAAGACACTTTATAAATATAATATATATATATATATATTCATTATAATTATATGTTGCTTTATTTGATATATTATAATTTTTATTTTTATTTATAAATTTTTAATTTTGTGTAATATTAAGTGTAAACATATTATTTTATTGTCAATATATAATAAAATGTTTTTAATTACATGTTATTAATATTTGTTAATTACTTTTTCTCATATTTAAATATATTATTATATTTTCAGTTATACTAACTATTTATTTGCATTTTTATTTTAAAATACGTACATACATATACAAATATACAAATATTATCATTAATTATATTTTTTGTTTTTACTTCTATTAGATTACAAATTTAATTAAATATATTTTAATTTATAAAATTTTCTTTTATGTATATGTATATTGTTATAGAATAATTTTTAGAATATTGTTAACCAAATTTATTAATTATTAATATCATTATTTGAGTATGTATGAGATATTTATAAAATACTTGTTCGATCATATCAAGCATACTAGATAGTACCTTCTTGTCTGTTCTGTAAACTTAGACTATCTTGTAATAGGTGGTGACTTTGTTTGTTTTTAAATGTAATTTCTATAGTTAGAAGTGTTTTTTGAGTTGCAATCCAGACTGTAGTTAAAGCCTCAAATAATGCTGGTTGAAGATTCAAGTCAAGAATCATGCATCAGTAAGAATAAGGTTGGAGAAATAAGGATTCAAGTTGAAGAAAGTGTCTAAGGCAAAATGTCTACCATTCGAGAAGTTTGAGCACCTACTAAACTTTTCTCTAAGTCACAGATTCGAGAAGTGAAGAATATGTCTCATTCGAGAAGTGTAAAAGATGAATCATTCGAGAAGTCTGATCATTCAAGAAATCTCAATCATTCGAGAAGTGACAAAACCTAAACAATTTGAGAAGTCCAAGTACATAACATTACATTGAAGTATTTACAGAGAACTCGAATGAATTAAAGGGCTGATTTCAAGGAAGATTGCAGAAGCAACATACAAGATTGTGCAACACTTTTCTGTTTAGGGTCAGTCAAACCTGAACAAATGGTGACAAGTCTATAATGAAGCTAGGAGAAACAAGCAAGACAAAAGACAGAAGCTGTGTGCAGATGTAAAGAGCTGTCGAGTCTGAAGACTATGCTAGAAATGGAATGAAGTGTTTTGTAAAGTTTCATTTGTATTATTCCAGTTTTAGCTAACACAGTCTGCAAAAGTATGTGGAGTTAAAAAGACATGTTGTCTATATAGAATAGGGTGTGCTTTGCAGTAAGTGGTGTGAAGAATATTGTATTGTTCTTATCTTTGTTTCTCTCTAGAACACTCCAATTCCGCATTTCTTTATTACCAACACACTGTATAAACAAGCTATATTTGTAAATCACTCAAACAAGAATTTGAAGTAATCATTCACCCCTTCCCCCTCTGATTAACTTTCTCTGAAACTCATACCTAACAAGTGGTAACAAAGCCAGACTGTTAACATACAAATAGTCCAAAGATCAAAAATGAGTTTTTAGAAGTTAAGCAGCATCAAGATTCCTCCATTTGATAGAGAACACTATTCTCTATGAAAGAAGAGGATGTTCACCTTCATCAAAACTGCACATCACATGTATCCAGAGATTTTGAAGAATGGTCCATTTATGCCTGTTATCTTGGTTCCTGAAACCACCAGTGGCTCTGAAATTATTCCAGCCACATGGGTGCCTAAAGACCCTTCACAGTACACAAATACTGAGAGAGAGAAAATGTCCCTTGACAACAGTCTCATGTTGATACTGACAGATTGATTGGACATGTCCATGTATAACAATGTTATCAACTGTACAACTGCAAAACAAGTATGAGAAACCATTGAAATACTGTGTGAAGGTACTGAGGAAGTCAAAGAGAATCAAAGACAGTTGATGGTGTCACAATATGAAACTTTCATGTCAAAGCACAATGAAAGCACCACTGAGGTTTTTGAAAGATTTAACAAGTTAATCAATGGCCTTCAAATGCATGGCAAACTTTATGAGACAAAAGAGAAAAACTTAAAGTTTTTGTTAACTCTCCCAGATCATTTGGAGAGCAAGATTTCAACTATAAGAGAAGGGAGAGATTTGTCAAAACTCTCTTTGGAAACTCTGTATGGAATATTGAAAACCTATGAGTTAGAATTCTTCCAAAGAAAGTCTATTCTTGCAAACAGAGGCAAAATGGCAAATGTCTCAAATGCCTTGATTGTGAAAGAGCCAGTAAAGGTGGAAAGAACAAGTGTAAGTCAAAAGCAGAAAGATGAAGAAACTGAAGATCAAGATACTGTTGAGGAGTCATCTGTGAAAAATGAGTCTGATGAAGATGAGTTCTACACTATAGAAGAACTGGAAAGTATAGACAACAAATCCTTGGCCTTCATGGCTAATAAATTTAGAAATTTAATGTTAAAAAAGAACATGAGTTTCAATTCTAGATCCAAACCAAATTTCAGTTCCTTTAGCAAAGAAAAAAGTTCAAAAAGTTTCTCACAAGGAGGTTACAAAATAAGGTTAGTTGATAGATCTAAAATCAGGTGTTTTAACTGTGATGAACTTGGAAAATTTGCAACAGAGTGTAGAAAGCCAAAAGTAATTAAGAAGGACAAAGACTATTTGGAGTTAAAAGCCAAGTATGAATCCATTCTCAAGAAGCAATCAGGAAAGGCATACATAGATGAGGGAAAGTGTTGGGATGACACTGATGAGGATGATGAATTTGTGAATATAGCCCTCATGGCCAAGTCCAGTGATGAGGGATCCACCTCAACAAGTCAGGTACCCACTCTAACCTCCATTGACATGTCTAATTCACAATATAAGAAGACTGTAGAATAGCTAAGTACTATGATGTTTAATATACATACTAACATGACTGCAACCTATGAGGAAATTAACATATTGCTAAAAGTAAATGATCAATTATTTGTGAAGAATGATCATTTAGAACTAAGTCTTGTGAGCATGGAATTTCTGAAACATGAGAATGAATATCTGAAAAACAAAATTACCTGTCTTGACTAGATTGAAAAGTTTTTAAGGGAACAAATTTCTGAAAATGAGCTAAAAATCAGATATTACCAAAACTCTTCAATCCTAGTTTAAGAATTCCATGAGAAACATCAGAAAAATTCCAAAGTTGGAATTGGTTTTGATTATGAGTCCTTGAATAAGAAAATGCCTATCTCCACAAAGGGAAAGAAAACTGAAGTACCAGTAAATCCTCATGTTTTAAAGAAAGTCAAAAATCCTATTTTTAAAAAGGCAACTGTTGTATTTGATGAAGAAAGTCTCATCATCAAGTAATAGCTAAAAGATGAGGATGACCTTTAAACATTAAAAGAGAAAATCAAAACAGCTCATGTAACTCCTCAAACTGAGAAGAAACATGTTGTAAAAGAAAATCAATCCATGCATGCTAAGAAAAAGAAACCTAACATGAATGGAAAAGTAGGCATCAACAAACACAACAATTATGCTCCACTGTACAATGCGCCTAGAAAAGTTTGCAAAAATTATAGATCCACTAATCATTTGACTCATATGTGCAAGAAGCCTATTGTTAAAAATGATAAGTTTTCCTGTGGTTTTGTTAAGCCTTGATGCATGATAATCAAATATTTTGTGATAAATTTGACTGCATGTCATGTAATATAAATATCATGAACACTTGTTTTAGGCTCAGAAAATAGTTTGTTGATGGATGCATAAGTCAAAACTTGAACATCAACACCTCTAGACTTAAAACTACTAGTCCTGTTAGACAAGGAAAACAATCACTGTCACCAAGAAATGCATCTAGTTCAAGAAGTACAAATTTAACTAAAAATAAAAATAAGAAGACTGTAGAGATGCATGACAAAGGGACTAGGACGGTAAAGAAAGCAAATGACATGTATGCAGCTAAATTGAAAGGACCCAACATGGTTTGGGTACCAAAGAAAACTTGATTTGTTTGCACTTACAGGGCACATGTAAAATAAAGAAAGCTATATGGATCTTGAATAGTGGATGCTTGTTAGGAATCTACATGTAATTTGATGATAACTTTAATCTTAGAATCATAGAAATTTTAATTAATGTAACTGATCAATTGATGTAAAAATTATAAATATCAATTGATCAGGAAACCATTTATCAGTTGTAATGTTTATGTGAATCAATTGATAATATGAATTGTAGCATAGGTGTACTTGGTCTATTTCAATCGATAAGGTGTAAGTTAATTGATATTATTCTCATCAATTGATGTTAGAGTCGATTGATATAGGTCATCAACTGATGTGTAACTTAGACTGTCAAATTGTAATTATTTGAAGACATGAAAATTATACAAGTGAATGATGATTAGTTGATATTGAAGCATCGATGGATAAAAGATCAATTGAAGAACCAAGTCAAGTATTGAAGACCATCAACTAATATGAAGACCCATCGATTGATATATCGATTGATAACATCTATCAATCGACAAATTATCATTTATCAATCGATGGATATAAAGATCAATCGAAGAAGAACATCAGTTGATGGATAAAAAGAAGGATCAATTGATATGATTAACAACAAATTATCAATTGATTGCGACAACACAAAAAAAGACTGTTAAACAGTATAAATGTTGGAGAAGGGAGGGGTTGAATGCAACTTGATAATTTATCACTCATCTTGCTAACAACAAACAAGAAGTAATAAAATCAAGTAACAAATGCAAACAACAGTAAGAAATTAAATGAAGAAATGTGTTTAACTTCAAAAATTAATTTTATTAATTTTTGTTTTGCTACAACTGACTGAAAGATGTTTCCAGCTTCAATAGATACAATAACAAGAGATTGCTAGTGTTTTTATGCTTGAGAAAAGTTAAGCTCAGTTGCATAAGGGAAAGTGTTTGTGAGATATGTGTATTTATTGTAAAACACATATCCCACTTACAAGTGTACTTTTCCTTGTTCCTAGGGCAATTCCTGAAATAGAAACTCCACTTTTTCTATTCAAATTTGTCTTCATTCCATTTGTAGATAAAGCTGTTATGAAATGTACAAAAATCCTTGACTCCTTGAACACACTTTATCTTTTTGTTTGTCTTCTCTCAAGTTGCAGTAGTATGCTTGACAGACTAGATAGCAATGTCAAAATCAATCCTTGAATTTTCACTACCTAGTCTGCTACTTGAAACAGACTGTCAGTTTCACCAAAAGGTTACTTTCAACCTTTAGCTTCTATTTGGTGACAGTATCTTGGACTCCGCATACTTTACTGTCAAACTTGACAGTCTTCTAATGAAGGGTTTCAGGCATGAAAAAGTAGCGGAATTAACGTAAAATAATAAAAAAATCAAAACCCAATCGCAGGATCCATGTATAACTTTGGATGATTATGGTGAAGAAGTCTGTACCTTAACAAATCTTTCCGTATGCTGTTTAATGGGGGTCCAGAAAAGATGAATCACAACAACCCTTTGTTGCAAAGATCTGCTCTTCAAATAAGTCCACACGAACGCCCGATCGTCCTACGATCACCGAAGTCGGTACTAGCCAAATTGTTTGCCTCTCTCTCTCTCTTTTTCTCTAGCATCTCTTGATATTGAGCAGTTAGGGTTTTTCTAAAAACGAAATTTGATGATTAAACCCCAATACTATACATCATTATGTATATATAGGGGAGAAAGAGATTTTGGGCCTAACCCTAATCCACGTGGTTTCTAAAACCCATTCTGATTTTGGGTTATTATTATTATTAAATCTGAATTCTAATATAATTAATCAAGTCCCACTTAATTAATTCAGTAATTAAATTCGAATAATAATAATACTTATTAAATCCGAATTCTAATATAATTAATCAAGTCCGACTTAATTAATTCAATAATTAAATTTGAATAAACAATAATATATTTAAATTCATAATTTAAATAAACCTCCGTTTTGACGTTCTTTGTGTGTGACCCTTTAGGTTATTATTACGTTGAAAATAATTTTATTATCTAATAATAAAATTATAAACAATGAGTGACATCTAGTAATACATCATTGTTACCCAAGTAACAATAATAATTGGTGATTCAATTAAACCTTTCATGAATAATGTTCCATGTAATATAATCTCTTTAACCTTATATTATAGATCAAACTCGAGGCATGTATAGTGTCATCCTCTTCAACGTTTAATCTTGGTTTTCTTAATCAATGAGTAGACTATTTAAACAAATCAATATTTGAGCATGACCATGTATTTCATAGTCTCACTCAATCAAGATGCCAATAATATCACTCCTAGAATTGGAGGGTTAAATCATATATCTATCATTCATATTCCTCATACGATTCATAGCATACCCAATATCCACCTTTATCATTACCCGGTTAAAGGTAACTTTGAGTGTAATCAAAGTATATTAATTCTCGTATAGAAATATAATGATTTCAAGTCAAAGGATCATTACATCATTAACACTATGAGATTTCTTATGACAATTATTAACATGTAGAATCTCACGACGGGTCTTTCTAGTGTCATGTATTGATACATACACTCATGTTCTTGACTTTAGTATCACCATACCTATGACCAATGAGATGTGATCATCTGTCAACAAACATACTACTCTTATTGCATTATTATTGTCCTTAAATAATAATACTTGACTAGAGAATTTTAGGAATAAAATACTATTCATATAATTTAATTTTTAAGTCACGTACTTAAAGACATATATTACGTATTAATATTCCAAAAACATTTATTATTCTTTCAATTTATGACACAGTAAATAAATATATAATAAATATTAATTAAATAATCACATAACATAATTGTTTTCAATAAAAAATTAAAAGTATTGTCTCTAGGACACCAATACTAACAATCTCCCACTTGTACTAGAGCCAATCTCTCATGTATCTAATACCCATGAAACTAGTATGACCTTCGTGCTTCTGCTGCGACAAAGCCTTGGTCAGTGGATCTGCAATGCTATCATTTGTATGCACTTTACATATATGTATATCCCCTCGATTATTAATCTCTTGAAGAAAATGATATCGTCTGAGTATATGCTTTGTTCGGGAATGAGACCTTGGTTCTTTAGCCTGCGAAATGGCTCCATTATTATCGCAGTATAAATCTATCGGATCTGCGACTGAAGGAACCACACCAAGGCCTGCAATAAATTTCCGAATCCAAACAACCTCCTTGGCTGCTTCACAGGTAGCAATATACTCAGCCTCCATTGTAGAATCGGCAACCATCTCTTGCTTTGAACTTTTCCAGCTTACAACACCCCCATTTAGACAAAACACAAACCCAGATTGAGAAATCGAATCATCCTTGTCTGTCTGGAAACTAGCGTCGGTGTAACATTTTACAACCAGCTTATCTTCTCCTCCATATACCAAGAATTGATCTTTAGTCTTCTTCAAGTACTTAAGAATATTCTTGACTGCTGTCCAGTGACCTTTACCCAGATTAGAATGGTATCTACTCGTCATGCTCAAAGCATACGAGACATCAGGACGAGTACATATCATTGCATACATTATGGAACCAATTGCTGAAGCATATGGAACTTTACTCATACGGTCCTTATCATCCAATGATTTAGGACTGTTATCTTTTGAGATCGATATCCCATGAGACATAGGGACAAATCCCCTTTTAGCATTTTACATGCCAAATCGATGCAAAACTTTATCAATGTATGTACTCTGATTTAGGCCGATCATTCTTCTTGATCTATCTCTATAAATCTTAACACCTATTCCAAACTTCTTCAGACAAATCAAATAACTCATTTGAGGGGTTAATGCTTACCTGCCCACTTGACTTGTAATGAACTTTCTCCGGATGTGGTCGAATTGCTTCAAAGCTGACCTTGGAATCGTTCAAGTCTTGTAAATCAAAGTGTTCAGGTGTAGATAAGTCATCGCAAGTCGAAGATTGTCCTGCCAGATGGGAAGGGTCTTGGACATAGGTAAACTTAAACTTTTCTCCTAGAGATTTCAAGGAGGTAAGTCTAGGTTTCATGGTAAGAGTAGATCTAGGAAGACAACAAGCTTTCAAGATATGTTGGGTAAATCCAGCATCATTAACAATGGTAAGAGGGTTAACATGGGAAATCGGGGAGTCCGAGTTCGACGAAAGAGACGCAGGAGACAAAAGCAAAAACCCAGAAAAAACAAAGGAGGGAGAAGAAAAAGGAGAAAGGGCCGCTGAAGAATAATGGAAGAAAAGGGGAATATGGTTGGAAAAAGGGAGAGAAAAACAAGAGAGAGAACAAACGACTGGATGTCTTTTGTTGGATTCAACCTTGTATAAGTCAAGTTGAATGTGCATGAAACTCAATTTAATAATTTGTTAAATTTGATTCATTTATAATTGTTAATTATTTTTTATATTACAAAATTTTAATTAAATTTATTATTATGTTTTTTTAATGTTGAGCTCAAGAATAAATTCAATTTGATTTATTTAAATTCAGTTCGATCCATTATCTCACGAATAAATTTGATTCGTTTATTAGAAAAGGTTGAATTCAATCAAATATTAAAATTTGAGATTATTTAAATTATTTGAATGATTTGATTCGTTTAAATACACTCGAACTCGAATTTATTTATTAAAAATATGGTTCGAACTACAATTCTATTTTATAAAATAACGTAGTGATACAGAAAAATAAATAACTTAGTTTCAGAAAAAGTATGTATATATATATATATTTAAAATAAGTATTTATTTTTTATTTTGAATATAAAATTTAATCTTAAATTTGTAAAATAAGTATTATTATCTTCAGAAAAAATATGTAAATATATATAAATTTTTTTTAAAAACAAATGTTTCTTCTAGAAATTCTGTAAAATTTTAAAACAAACAACTTGTAATTTTCATCGTATTTGGTCGGGTTGTCTTTTGGCTCTTACTAAAATGACGATTCTAATATACAGTATTAATAAAATCCGACTTTATTTACAGAATATTAAGAAGAAATAAAAAAAAATGGGATCCTAATTATCGAATTTGATTTAGCAAAATACTAGTAAAAATGCAAAAAAGTAACAGAGACAGCAGTGTAAGCAAGTGTCGGAAGGTGACATTATTATACATTCACGTTGTTTGTATCTAACAACTCCCACTTTCCTCTTTCATTTCTATCCTTTACCCCCTATACATACATTTCCATTTCTCCGCCGATATGCTCTGAATTTCCGGCGACTATTGTTCTCTTACTTGATCCATCCTGTAAGTATTCTCATCCATTTGCTTTCTTTATCAACAAAGACTTTAATTTTGTGGGTTCTTTCTTTTTCATCAGTAGCTTGCTTATTTTTCATCATATATGTTGTCTGCTTTTATTCCCTTGGTTGCAAACTTTAAAATATTGCATTACTTGATTTTTGATTTAGTAATTTAACTTAGAGATTACAACTTTCAAATCATTTGCTTCCATGGGTATGCTGTAGTTAGCTCTATAGAATCCAAAACATATTATTGTGTTTTACCTTTCTTTGTATCATAATTCACATATGATAGTGGCTGTCATTTTATAGACTTAGATACTGGATACAAGATAGTCTGTCGTGACCCATTTTGCCTTGAACCTCAATATTTTTGTGGAAACATGTTGAATGACTCTCTGCATTTTAGTTAATTCTCATTTGAGATAGTTGGTACTAATTAGTTCAATTAGTTGAGGGACAATATGCTTCTTAAACTTAATGCTAGCAGTAGCCGTGCTAGCCATTTCACCAAGTTCCCAGTAGTTTACCTGGAAATGAATTGATGTGTCTGTCATGCATATTTCTTTACCAGCAATATAGTCGTGGATAATAAAGTTGGAGGTCACATTACCCGTGCATGCCAAAGTTTAAACAGAACATTTTTCGGCTAAAATATGGAAAAACACAATGTTTGGCTTCTGTATCTAAAATGTTATATCACCTGAGAATTTAATTTTCACATAGATTAACCTTTTTTATATTGACATTTAGTTATTGACTGTATGTTTCGTGCTTCATACCATGTGACTGACATTAGCAATATGAAGCGAGGTATATCACATGATAAATACTGAGTAGCATAAAACTCATATTTATGAGTATTGATGCGTACTTTCTTGTTTCTAAATGAGAATTACATAGTAATAATATGAAACTACATAATAAATATTTGTGAAGTCATTTCATTTCAGGTAATGTAACCCCCACCCCCACCCCCACCCCAAAAAAAAATAAAAAATCGAGAACTGTTACAGTTTTAAGTTTTAGTCCACTAATTTGATCTCTTTGTTCATCTATGTTTGTTTCTAAGTTCTTCCAGAAACTCTGCAATGGAAGACACACATTCAGTTGCTACGCTGTTAGAGTCAACATCTTCTAAGATACAACAGCTTCAGAAAGCGTTCACAGAGCTTGAAAGTCACCGAGCAGTAACACTGAACATGAAATGGAAACAACTGGAAGAACACTTCCATGGGCTTGAGAAGTCTCTTAAAAGACGTTTCAATGAACTCGAAGACCAAGAGAAGGGGTATGAAAATAAAATAATCAAAGCCCAAGAAATACTGGTTAAGCGTGAAACAGATATTATGGCCAAGGAAGAAGCTTCACTGGACAGGCTTCAAGAGAAGAGGGATGCCGCTGTCTTTGCTATTACTAATGCTCTAACAAAGCATAAAAAGACACGTGTCAGACCTTTTGCTGTTACTAGTGAGGATCAAGGTATGGCTCAGTTTGTGGACGAGAAAACACCTGATATCAGGCCCTCTGTGGAAAAATCAAATGATGTCAAAAATTTTACTCAGAACAAAAATGTGAAAGTAAAGACATTTCCTCAGCTCGTACACTTGTGCCAAGAAAATGATTCAGTAGGGCTACACAAGTTCATTTCAGATAACCGCAAGAACCTGGCTGCCATAAAAGAGGAGATCCCAATTGCATTTCAAGCAGCCGTTGATCCAGCTAGTCTAGTGCTAGACTCCCTCCAGGGTTTCTACAATATAGAATCCGAAATTTTGGATGGGAAAAAAGATTCATATCTTCTGGGTGTACGTCGGACTTGTATCATGTTGATGGAGTGTCTTAGCCTTTTATTAGTAACCCTTAACCTGGAGTCTGTTTCTTTTGTCTTCTCTGACAATGTAAGAGACAGAGCCAAGGCTATTGCTGAAGAGTGGAAACCAAAACTAGATACTCTTGATGTGGATGCAAGCAATGGAAACTCTCTGGAAGCTCATGCATTTTTACAACTTCTTGCTACTTTTGGTATTAATTCGGATTTTGATCAGGGAATTCTATTTAAGCTTATACCTATGGTCTCTCGTCGCCACCAAACAGCCGAATTGTGTCGCTCCCTCGGATTATCTACGAAAATGCCAGGTTGGTCTTCACATTCATATTTAATTGATCTTGTTCATCTGTTTGTGGATGATTTCGGTGGACACGGGTAAATAATGTTAATAGTTAAAGATTTTTTTGAACGGGCATAAGAATTGTAATAACATTTAAGTCATGTAGCTAAATTACTTCTTTAGATCTTATATCCTTTTGTTTAGATGATAATCATTCGTCTAATAGACTTTTAAATTGCACGGCGTCTCTGATTCAAGAATTAGCCTAGTGTAATCTTTGCTATTGCAACACAGAAACCAAAAGCAAAGAAAAGAAGGGAAGCAAGAAATCTACTTTCTTCAATATCTGCTGTTATCTACTCCCCACCACTAATACAACTATATATATATATATATATATATATATATATATCTCTTTTAGGTCTTTCATCTTCCTTTTAATTTACTAGTAATTCGTGTAAACTTGATAAGTAATCCACTAAAATCAAGGCTGATAAAATTCTTGAAGGTGTGCAATAATTTTTAGATAATTAGATAAAGGGTGAATTTGATAATTGTCTCTCTCAGCCGCAGAGAGTAGTCTTGTGGTATCTAAGCTTAGTTAGATAATTGTAGAACTAACCTAAGAATTGTTTTTTTTATTTATTCCATAATAATTTTTTATGCATTAGTATTCAGTTCTCAAAAAGAGTCGAATACTTAATTTCACCCTGCAGGTGTTATTGATGTCCTTATTAATAATGGAAGAGAGATTGATGCTGTTAATCTAGCCTTTGCCTTTGAGCTTACAGAAACATATTCTCCAGTTTCACTACTAAGATCATACTTGGAAGAGGCAGAGGAAATCCCTCCAGCCATGAATTCTCCAAACTCCTCTCCGACTGTTCAGGTTCATTTCTTTTTCTTCCAACAGTTCTGAGTGTAATTGTCAATTGTGCAAGTAGTCAGGCTTCCCTCGCTGATGTTCCAGCTATCTTATAATTATAAGGTGTTCAATTGATTTTACATTTAATGCCAGATCCTGCTCGATCTGTGTTCTTTTGGAGAACCCGAGTTGGGGCATCCTCTTCATCCTTCTCATCATTCCAGTTGTCTCAATCACGAGTCCAAATTAATTTAAAAGTACTGTGTACCTAGCAGGACTTCAACAGCCATGGAAGTTCTAGCCCTGAGCCTTTTTACTATTAGGAAAGGAGATGGCAAATGTTTTTTGGTAAACCATCACTACAGTGGGCTGAGTGCCCATTAAGAATTTTGTTCTGGTTGTAAGAAGCTCAAATCCTAGTAGAGCTGTTGAGAAAGTGTTCTCAATAAAAAATCAAAGTGTTACTAGCTACATCATTGAACACTTGCTGTTGTCTGTGCTTAATTTTGAGCGCTATACTCTGCCATTCTATGAGATACTAACTAATTTGCTTGATGCTGGTTTCTCAAAGGATTATGCAGATAGTAGGCATTGGGTACAATCAGAATAACATTACAAATATTATGTGTTTCAGAATGAGGTCAATGAAAGGGAACTGACTGCACTTAAGGCTGTGATCAAGTGCATTGAGGAACACAAGCTTCATGAGCAGTACCCGTTAAATCCTCTCCAGAAGCAGGTTGCCCAACTGGAGAAGGCAAAAGCAGACAAGAAAAGGGTGTCAGCAGTTTCGAAACCTCAACCTAAAAGACCCCGAGCCAATGGCATGGGGAATTTGCCACGAGTAGCTAATGTTTCTGCTGAGAAGAGCTTCTATCCTAAAATTACTGATAGGTATACACAGTACACATATGACAGATCATATGCGTATCCTGGACCAACTGATAACCATGTTCCCTCACTTCTGGGTACTGCTACGTACAACCTATCTCCCGCTCATGGCAATTACTTTGGGAACGCCTACCAGTACCCAGCTCCTTATCTTCACTAGCTTATTAGTCGTGGTAACACTCTGATTAAAATCTTGTTAACGGTTAGTGTTGACCCTTGCATTTTACTGGATGCTTCTCTGTACTATCAGTTTATCATTCTGTATTAAGATAAAGAATTCAGTCCGTTCTTTAATAATCTGTTGTACAAGTTGATACTGTGACCGTTTGAATATGTTCTGTTTTTGTATATAGTTTGGTCTATTAATTTCTCATTCCCTTGTTGTATATGTAGTTTAATATTAATGATAAGACCAATACTAAGAGGACAAATTCTATGCAAGTATTGCTGCAAATGTGCTGCTTAATGCAAGATCGTGTGCAGATGCTGCCAAGTGCAAGTACTCGTGCAGATGCTACATTCTATTATGGTAATAAAAGAGTAAAGGTTGAAGATGAGATATTGGAGAAAACTAAACAAAAAGCATGGGGAAAAAAATCAAATGCCTTTCTGTTTAGTTTCATCCAATGCTCATGTTCAACATTCGCAGATGCACATATTTTTTGTCTTTCCTTGTAGGATTAGATGTGATAGAGAGAGGGCGGAGGTAAGATGTTGGAGAAAACTAAACAGAATGCAGGAAAGTAAATTTGTGTATGCAGTTCTGTTTAGTTTCACCCAACTCTCACATTCGACCCTGTACTGAACATGGAGAGCTTTGTGCTAGAGAGTAAAGGCCGGAGATGAGATATTGGAGGATACTAAACAGATGAAAGAAAACAAAATCAATTGATTATCTGTTTAGTTTTCTCCAATCCTCATATTCGACATTGCACTTCTCACTGTGTTTTATGTTTTAACCTATAGCAACAGCCAACCAAGTGAAAGTCACAAATAAGGTATTGGCGAAAACTAAGCATAATGGTTCAAATAATCAAATGTGATGATTATATATGTTTAATTTCCACTAATCCCAACTTACGAAATTACAATGCTAGAACCTGTATGTTGGTTGCTATTTGATTGAACATTTGCCTTGTATTTATAGGCCTCAAAACAAGGACAAGTCATGCATTTCTTCTGACTAATGAAATGGAATATTGAGAAATAAACACTATGAACTGCATGACCACAATCAGTTAGTTGTTCTTGACCATTGACTACCAGTATATTAAAAAATGTTATCAGTATCTTTATTGAATAGCTGGATTTGAATTAAACATTTTTAACATAAGAAAAAGTGGCTCAATAAGTTATGAAGCCCATAAATGAGCAGCCCAAGACAGCAACTTTAACTTCTGTTCTGGTTCTTCAGTTCAGGAGCTCTTCAGGAGGCCTGTCATTCTGCTTTTCTATTCAATCATATGGTCAAGTATTGTGTGTGTCCCAGACTCTACATACACACAAGTCCATTTTATAGTGTACTTTTACCTGGTCGTGTATCTTGATTCAAAGTCTTGTTTTTCTACTTGACTGACAATGGGTTCCATTAAAGAAAGTATCTTGATGGGTTTTTTTAGAACCCTTTTGATTTATGATCATGTTAGAGCATGTCTGTGACTGCAATGTTTAAAATTATATTTGGTCAGATTTAGCTCAATTTGGGGTTGATATTGAGCGTATCCATATAATTTATTCCTCGTAGGGTTTTGATTATTGTTATGCTTATAGGAGTGTAATTTTCCAGCTTAATCAAAAATGGAAGATCATCTTGGGATGGGATCCTTTCGCTGAATTTGGTATTGCTGCTTTGGCTTTTGCTAAAAAGTGGGACAAGTTTAACTCTTCTCTCTCTCAGTGCTCATGGATTAGTCCCGACAGACTTTGGGTAGCGCCCTTTAATGTTGGTGTTTTCCCCTCGATTTTTATTACATATTTTAGGAATTCAACATGCTTAAAGTTTTGTTTCTTGTTTTTGATACAATTTTTTTAAAACTTGCTTCCTCTTTTGGGTAGAGGGATACTTGTGTCTACAGAATATCTTGATTCCCAGTGTCACTGAGGTTCACCTTTGTAACATTAAAAATATGGAAGCCTAGAAGTAAAAGCCTTTAAACCTCCAAGACATCGTCTTTTTTCTCTCTCTTACTATGATCAAAAGTTTTAGGAGTGGTTGGGGACATAAGAATATAAGATTAATTATAGCTGCAAAAGATGGTCTATCCTCAACTCAAAAATGGAATCGAGAATGTTAAATATGATATATGACCCAATTAAGCACCCACCAAACAAATTGAGGTGCTAGCTCAACATATGGGAAAAATTGTTGGACACCAATAGTTCTTACATTATATATATTGTTTTAGAAAGATCTTTTGGTGAGATTTATGTGTAGCTCAAATGAGAACTAGTTCTGAAAACTAGTATGTTATGTCGCGTAAACATTTTTTTACTAATTTGTGTTCCAAACAAGTATAGACATAATAAAACAGATAATTGCTGTCAGCCACATTTATTCACTTACAACTGATTGCAGAGATTTATCTTTCTTTACATAGGACGATCATGATGAAGGTAGGAACAAGAGCAGAGAGGAAACAGATCAGGACAGTGAAGATGAGCCTATTGATAATGCTATGTTGGTATGGTCTTGCATGTTTGTCTTCACGAAACCTTGAATTATTATAATTCAGTACTTTGCCAAATAGGAATCACTGTTGATACAAGTAGTTCGTTCACGAAACCTTGAATATGTTTGGTGATATAATGGTATTACATGTGGTTTAAACAAAATGGAAGTAAGCATATGATTATTGCCATTAATACAGATGGACAGCCTCTTATGTTAGATAATATTAAGAAAGACCAACCTGCTAACTCTGCCAAGACGCTAACTAAATCCAAGTAGACGTTCATAATTCAAGAGGTAACCCCTTTTCTGTTATACTCACCATTGTCATTCGATTATATATTGAAACATACTCTTATAAACAAACATTTATAGTCCCTCTAGAATAAACTGGTCAGCACTCTTTGAATCTTTTATTATGAAGTAAAGAAGGTTTGCCCATCCTTAAATCTATATAAAACACCAGGTTTGTGATTCTTTTCTAGTAGTTCAGTCTTATAGCTAGTAAGTTGATGTTTCGGATCAGCATTTCACTTTCAGACAATCTTTGTTTTCTTCAAAAGAGTTGTGATTTGCTTACAGTTGCCATTAGTTTCTATCTTGCTTTTTGAAATGCATGCATCTGTCTTCTAGAGTTTTAAATATTAAAATTGAGAGGATATATTAAATAATCTGTCAATACTTTGACTTTATCACTTTAAAGAAATGTTGATTCCGAAAATTGATTTGACTGATATTGAACAGCAGGAGCACCCATACCTGAACAGACCATGGTATACTTTACACCCTTGTGGAACCTGTGAGTGGATGAATTGCTTAACACCAATTAGTCTCCCGAGGTTAAAGACATAATATTAGTAGATAAATATATGGTTTCATGGTTTTTAGTGGAACTCCCTTATAGATGCTGAACTGCTCCAGCCAGTGTTAATAATTTGACATCAAGAAAGTTGAATCTAGAAATTTTTGCCCTATAGTTTTTGTAACTTCTATTAGCAAGTTCATATATTGTGTTATGTGCATTATGTATACATTGTGTTTGGTACTTCCATAATTGACAGTAAACTAATGGAACCTCTGTTCATGTTAGTCCATCATGATCAACCTCTATGTCAAATGTTGTCTTATGGGATGTTTCAGATTTTTTTGGCCAAAATCCAAATCCAAACTCTAGTCTTTAAATAACAAATATGACTCTTTAGTAAAGTCTTGAAAGTAGCAGAATATAATACTTAGTAGTTTTACTGTAAAATCTTTATATTTATTTTACTTGTACTGGATGGATATAATCCATCACAATTTAGAACTTTCCATAATTTATATAGTAAAGATACTTTAAAGACATTTTGGGTTTCATGATTGTAGGCAGAAACGGAGGCCTTTTTTGGGGATCTACATTAAACACATTAAAGTATATATTTTCCCACCCCAACTAACTGCTATCCACACATACTGATTGCTGAAAAGCAGATAAGGGATAAGGCTTTAAAGTAAAATGGTGTCCATGTACATCAAACATCTTTAATGTGAACCACAAAACCTTCAAAAATCAGATTCTCTTTTCCCTGTCAGCAGAGTAATACATTTTCTTTCTCTTCCATTTTTATACATATCCTTTCTTATTTGAAGTTTGTGCTTAAAAGAGAGAATATTGTCTTATTGTTACAATATAAATCCAGCTATGGCTGCTGCTACTGCCTCAACAATGGCCAACCAACTCAAGAGCAATTTTACTTCATCATTAACAAGAGGACTTGTCAGTCCTAAAGGTCTCTGTGGAGCTCCACTTAAAGTCTTGCCTTCCAGGAGAAACTCTGTCTTCACTGTCAAGGCTGTTCAGGCTGACAAGGTCAAGAGCTCATATTTTAATGTTAAACTTTATTCTCTTTCTTTAGATGCAAGGAATCACCTTTTCAGATGTCATTATTATGCTGTATGTAGCTACTGATATTGATAGAATTGTAGTATGTACTTGGTGCCTTGGTGGTACTCCCATTTTAGTGCTTGAGACTACTTAATTACAGAACTGTACATAAACTCAAGTCAGAAGGTCACGACTCATCACATCTTGACTGTAGTTCTAGGTCTTATATACACTGAGTATTTATAATGATTTTTCTACGAAGTTTCAATTTTACATTTCAACTGACTTTAGTTCTAAGTCTTATATACACTGACTATTTCTAATGCTTTTCCTATGATGTTGCATCCTTTAAAAGACATGATACAGTTCCAGAACTTGTTAAAAAAAAATTCCGTTATCATTAATTGAGTTGATATTGATACATCCTACTTGCACGAATGGTTCAGTAAGTACTTTGTAAAGACCAGGATCTGACAAGATGTTATGAACTGAAATTTGGTTGGCCAGAGAAATCTGGTCCATAACTGGAGTAATGTAATTAACAAAATGCTCTATTATTGTAAGCAGCCTACATATCAAGTGATTCAGCCCATCAATGGTGACCCATTCATTGGTAGCCTGGAAACTCCAGTGACATCAAGCCCACTGATTGCATGGTACCTTTCTAACCTTCCAGCCTACAGGACAGCTGTGAACCCACTTCTCCGCGGGGTCGAGGTTGGTCTGGCTCACGGGCTCCTTCTTGTTGGCCCATTTGTAAAAGCTGGCCCATTGAGGAACACAGAATTCGCAGGTGCAGCTGGATCTCTAGCAGCAGGAGGACTAGTAACAATTCTTAGCATATGTTTGACAATGTATGGGATTGCATCATTCAAGGAGGGAGAGCCATCAATTGCACCAGCATTGACTTTGACTGGGAGGAAGAAGCAGCCTGATCAGCTTCAAACTGCTGATGGATGGGCCAAGTTCACTGGAGGATTCTTTTTTGGTGGAATCTCCGGTGTCACCTGGGCTTATTTCCTTCTCTATGTTCTTGATCTTCCTTACTTTGTAAAATAGATAAATGGATGCCACTTCATTTGTACTGATGTAAATGAATTCGGAAATGGAGTTGTATACTAAAAAAGTAGTGATCACTAAGGATGATGTGGGATACACATTTCTAATGAATGTTTTTGACATGCCTGGAGTTGAGGACATTGATGATAATGAAGAAATTGTAAATGGAATTTCACTCATTGGCATTGCTTTTTTGATGCCCTTGTCGTATACGCGAAATATATCACTTGATGGATAGCTATATAACTAAACATGCAAAGCCGAGTTAAAACTTAAAATCAGCTCATTTGTGTAATAAGTAAAAATAACTTGTAAATAATTTTTCCAAGTTAAATTCTAAAAATTAGAAAATGTGTAGTTATTTCAGTGACTTGTTGATTTTTGCAATCTAACTTTATAAAGATATATATCATCTATTTAAAACCCTAAATTTGTTCATGAATTTGGTGGCTATCTTTGGTTTTGGTGGATGATAAACCCTTTATATTGATTACTCTTTAATTGTATATGTTATTTAATAAATCTCTCTTCTTTATTAGAGAATATTTCTACCTAATTATTAGATTTTTCTTACTCATATTTTTGGTTTTGGTTTTTCAATTTTAATTCTAATTAATAAATTGATTTATTAAGAAAAAGATAATAATTAAAGATTTAATTTAAAAAATGATAGATAGGAATTTGATGAGATGTGGAGTAAATATGTAATAAATTGCGGGGAGATATGAGAAGCAAGGACACCATATCCATAATAAAGATATTCATATCCCAATTATATGGAGGGAAATGGAACAACAGGTTTAACTGTCACTTTCTGTTTGTTTGGAAACACACGTTTACATAATTACTAGTGTACATTATAGTGAACGACTGTAATTTGGCGCCTAACCTTAATTCAATGGCAGTTCATATCTCTTCTTCTCCTTGTTTTCAACCACACAACTTTCATCATCGTTTGCCGACTTTATCTCTCAAATAGAGGGGGACTTTTGTTCCCAGGATCAAGAAATCGCTTGGTTTTAGCTGTCGATCAAGCAACGAAGAAGATGTATGCATATTCTGTTTATGCACCTAGGCCTAGCTTTTTATTAACAACTTATATATTTCTTTATGATATGTTCTTAAAATTATCTTTCTTTTATAGTTTTACATAGATGCTCCTGAATCAATTGGTGATGGTTTTTCTTTCAGCGGAGGTTTAATATCTTACCATCTCAAATGTACTGTAATTCTTTTCAAATAAATTCTTGATTTTGTAAAAATAAACTCTCTCTTTTTTTTGTGCACAGGAAAGTATGCGGATGGAGATGGAACAAGTCCTGCCGATGAATGGTTCAAAAAAAGAAAATTTGTAATCATTCTATCTTCCTAACTGTATAAGTGAATATGTGTTTTATATAAATGATCTTACTATCACCTTGTCAGTCTACAACAAAGCTTACTGTTCATGCATTTATATAAACATTGATTCTTGGGGTATTTCTAAATTACAATCATTTTCAGGTAAAAGCTCATCCTGTTTCTGGAACTGGTGAAAAGGCAAAGGATCCAATATTTGGTCTAACAATGGGTGGCAGTTCTCAAGCCTCTGTTGATCTTTTCAGGTAATATGAAGTATCTTGAGTAGAATCAAAATCCTCTTCAAACATTAAAAGGACATAGAGTAAATTGTTATACAGAAATTGAGGATTGTACATTTGCAGGGTCACCAATTAAAACGTGCTCTATATGTATATGATTTTCTACACTAGATGGTTTTGCGTTGAAAGTGGAAGTGCTGATAATCCTCCTATAATATTAATCCATGGCTTCCCTTCCCAGGCGAGCACAACCTTTTTCCTCTAGTTTTATTCAGAAAATATAAGGAGATTTATCATTTTCTCTTTCCTTCCTTTCCTGTAAGGGTACTATTGGGGCAAGCTTGCTCTGCCTGCCTGCAAAAGATAATCCAAGTCAAATTAGATATTCAACTTGAAATGGAATAAGTATAATTTGAGTGACAGTAATTTTCTCATGTTTAATGGCATTTTTCTTTTATGTTGCTACTGCTTATGACTTCTGGGGCATTTACATATAGTATGGTAGCCTTAGCACTAAGATATATTTATTCTATAGGAGGAAGCTTCGAAAAAACTTTATAGGTCTATACCATATTATCACATCCCCGAGAAAGCACAATGAATATACAGAAACTGAGCTCAAAGCTGTTGTTCATTACTGCTTTCACAATAAATTTCATTTGTTCTCCTGCATACAGGCTTATTCATATCGTAAGGTTCTTCCCATTCTAGCCAAGAATTACTTTGTCATTGCTTTTGATTGGATAGGTAAGATTATATACAACTCAGTGCCCCGTGTAATCTTTTAGCTTATTTAACAGGTGTGGCAGTAAAATGTAAATACATCTTTTCCATTCATCTCCTTCTACAGGCTTTGGATTTTCAGATAAGCCCCTGCCCAAAAATGGTTTTGACTACACACTGGATGGTAATTTTTCATTTAGCCTTTGTGATTGCTAGACGTAGGCTCTAGATTATCCATTTATGATGTTAAATTCATAAGAGACATCATACGTGCAGAATATGTTTCATCTTTGGAGTCTCTCATTGATCAGCTAGGCACTAGCAAGGTGTCACTTGTTGTGCAGGTATTTTTTTTTAATAGTAAAACAGATGTGCTCAGGTACGAGGTTAGCTACCCTCGATGAAACAAACTAAAAACCAATTCTCCCTTTTTTTTGCAGGGATATTTTGCACCAGTTGTTGTAAAATATGCAAGCAATCATCAAGAAAAGATAAATGATCTCATACTTTTCAACCCCCTGTATGGGTTACTTATATACCTTTTCCGATTAAGCTTGATCTTATTTAATCATAATCCATTTGAATTCTGATGCATATACCATCATACTTTGGGTAGGTGGCCTTTAACTAACCTCTTAACAGCAAAGAAGAGCATTTACAATGGCTATTGAATATGCCAGTGTATATCAAAAGAATGTTTCTATCAAGTTACATTCTCATGTAGTCTTATGTTAGCACACATGGTTAAATACATGCATGTGTAGGTTCTACAATATAGTGATACATATCACTTTAAGGTACTAATCATGTGGCCTTGTAATAAAATGTTGTTCATCATGGTATATTGAAGATAACAGCAAAACATGCCAGCCTGCCTTCAACTTTGTCCATATTCAGCAACTTTTTGCTGGGCGAAATTTTTTCGCAGGTAGGAGAAACATATGATTCAGATTATCATACTTAATGTATGGATTAATTCCAGTAATGGTTGGTGTACGTTGTGATGATTGATATTTCTTTATTAATTCCCAACAGGATCCTTTAAGGGCCAGTGATAAAGCCTTGACAAGTACTGGTCCTTACAAAATGAAAGAAGATGATGCTATGGTTTATAGAAGACCTTACCTAACATCTGGTTCCTCAGGTTTTGCACTAAATGCAATCAGTAGGTCGATGAAAAAAGAACTCAGTGTAATTTTCATTTTCTACTACGTTTCATTTCATGCTTTTATTCTATCCCATCCCACTCGTGAGAAATATCTCTTTAAAAGTGTAAAAACATTAAGCAGACTTTGGATATATTTACCAGAGCTTCTACTTAACAATTTTTTTACAGGGCACACTATTTCTCATGTGTTTATCCTGTTCAACTTCACAGAAATATATTGAGGAAATGAGAACCACACTCATGGATGATAGTTGGAAGGTTCAAACTACAGTATGCTGGGGACAGAGAGATAGGTGGCTAAGCTACGATGGAGTTGTAGATTTCTGCAACGATTCAAAACATCGGTTGGTGGAACTTCCTATGGTAAGAAACAATTGTTTCGGCTTAAACTTATTTTTTGGCAAAATTGTTGGAACTTTCGTTGCATTTTCAATAGAGCCACTTGGTTTCTTCATTAAACTGCAAATCTACAAGCATTTATGGTGTATATCTTTCTCTCTTGTTTTTGCAGGCGGGACATCATGTACAAGAGGATTCTGGTGAAGAACTAGGACAACTCATTGCAGGAATGATTCGCAAAAGGAGTTTCGGCATTGCCTGAAAATCTTATTTATTAAATAATGCATATTATCTTAATTTTTGCTGCTACTTGATAAACAGAAGTGTCTCTGTGTTGAATCTGTATGCATCTATCTTCCTGTTTAGATCGTCAGAATGTGCTAAATTTTTTTGTTATAGGAGTTCGTATAAATGGTAAAAATACAATGTCAAATTTATATTGGACTTCTAATTATTAATAATGATAGCCCCGTATGCACAAAAATCACATCAATTAAAATGAGTCATATTTATAAAATTTAGTACTTAATGTGTGCCCATGGCCACAAGACCCTTATTTTTTTATGTAATTGTATGCACAAGCTGAAGTTATAGAAGCTACAAATTGTTTAAATTATCTTGTTTGACTGTAAGTATCTGGTAAAGAAGAAAACAAGAAATACGGTAACATCAATATTCAAATTTCAACCTCTATATTGAAATGTATATATACCGCAGCTGGCTGCTTCCTCAGTTCCCCCCTCTAACTTTTGGTCAGTGCAAGTGAAAAAGTATCTACCATCCAACCAAAAAAATAGTATCCACCAATTTTGTAGAATCATTTTTAGTAAGAAACAGAAAATGTGCTATGAGACTAGCCTCCTATGAGTTTACTCTTCAACTATTATGTTTCATTGGCTGCAGTGGATCAACCCAGCATTCATCTTTTCTTACAGCATTTTTCCATCTATTCTTGAAGATTTCTAATTCGACAAGGGACTGACTTCTCACCTGCCAAGGAACCATAAAGTGGTAAGCACACGCTACTCTTTAGAAGAGACAAGGTGAAAAAAAGGATGAGAAAATTAATAAAAAGAAGTGCCCTAAATAAAATACTTTGTCAATGCAAATACTGCAGATATACATAAAATCTTACTGCATCTCTAATATTAGGTTGAAGGGGTGCCGATGCTGCCTGAAATTACAATTAATGAGTCCGTTGACAATATTAGAAGTGAAAAAAACAGTTCATCAAAATTACTAGGTGTAAGTTAGATACCAATGTTCCGTTTCCTTGGAGATTTGCATTCTGAGGGGCATGGCTTGTTTGTTCAGTATGTGTCTGCATCAATGATCGATAAATAGCAAACAATAATCAAGAATAAGGTATAAGACAATATATTGAGAATTCAATTTTTTCCCTCAAATTAATAAAGTTCTGAGTCAGTTATATTAGATGTAGTTTCAAATTTACAGTTTCATGCTAACATGGTATAGGTTACCGCATTTTCTTCTGCATTGTCATTATTATTATTTTTTGTGCATTACAAAACTGTTGTGACCCTGAACAAGAGCTGTTCAACACAGCTCGGATTATATGAACTGAAATAAATTGATATCAACAAAAAAATTATTAACTCTGTTGCATACCCTATTTTCAGCCGAACCTCCGAGTGTAGGAAGACCTTGGTGAACAACATACTCAGAGTCAACTACCCCAATATTCTGGGTCCTATTACCCTGTCACAAGAGGTTTCTTGATATAATTGTGCTCAGAAAATATAAAAGTAGCACCAATATATGCAACTTGCCTGGGCACAGTAACCAAGCTGCATATCCAAGCCCCAAGCATGAATCAAGTCATTCTGGGGGAAAAAATGATACACCATTTATTTTCTAAAATCACATATAAAAGAATCCACATATGCTTTTGTATCACGTTTTAGCTATATTATACCACATTGTACTATCAACAATTCAACACTAACATAGAAATCGTAACTAGTTTATACTGTAGCAGATTTTCTTTGTGCCAAACATATATGATATATAGATGATACCTGAATCATATGCCAGACGCAACGCCAAGACGCTCTTGAGAAGACAGGAGCCATCATTTCTACCCACCTGTAGCATGTGTTAGAGTTTCTGTTTTAGCATTTTAGATTAATGATAGAGCTAAGGTTTAGCTGACTAGGATTCTTTCAGAAAATATGACCAGAGATATGCTGCATCAAAGATTTTACCCAGTGCAGGGAGGATCTGTACTGTTTGGATAGCATGATAAAAGACAAATCAGAAGAGGGATTAGTTCAAGGAACTGCTAAATGCTTGCCGGCCTTTTTAAGGAAATATCATAAATATTTGACAGACTAATACACCTGTGAATTTTTGTTCCCTTCTCCCATTCTGTAATTCGATGATGAACCTCTGCTTTATCAGGATCAAGGCCTGGCTGTGATATATGAAGACCCTCTTCTTGTAGAATTGATACATATTTATGTAAAACAGTATTGCAGATTACACAATGCATAATGTTTTTCTTGGCTAAATTAAAGGTTTTAAATTAGCATGCACCTCTCGTCTTTCTCATGGAAACCAAACTATCCGTTTATACTGGATTAGAATCGTAGATCATAACAACAAACTTATCAGAAAATTCACTATTTTTTTCTTGTACTGCCACAGCCCTCTTTTCTTCAAGACCAATATTATCAAAAAATAAATATTACTTTCTTTTAGTTTAGTGCGTTGAGATTGTGGATGATGAGTGGATCCATATTTAAAATTTCTTTTCCAAGGAATATGTATAAAAGCTCATCAAATGCAAATCATACATACATCCATATACATATAAACAAAAGTTTACCTTCCAGCATGGAAATTAGCAACTCCGAGGTCTTCATCCCAAAGAAAAATGTAAGCTTACTCTGATACAACATCTGGATGTAGAAACCTCTTAGCAAACCACCTGAAGTAGGACCAGGTTTCAGTCATGAAATGCATTTAGAGATGTACAAACACAGGATACTATCGACTTACCACTTTGTTTGATGTATGGCAGAAACATGTATAGCACGACTGCTCCATTCGAAATCTTTCCAGTCATCCACAACACCATCATAGTGAAAAAGCATAACAACAAAATCATCCTCCGGGAACTGCAGATCAAGGTAAAGTAAACAATTAGGCTGGAAAGACAGAATACTTAAAGTTGTGACAGATGACTGAAAATCACCTTCTTCACGATTTCATTTACGTTGGTTTTTTGCTTCTGTCCTACGGTCATTGCCAACAAGCTGATAGGTGGCTTTAAATTCTTCTATAACAAACAATATAAATGTGGTACATTCTATTAGACTAGTGTTTTAAAACTATAAACATGATTTCTCTAATAGAAAAGAGTGCAGACCCTTTTGTTTGGGGGACCCCATAATGGCCGCATTTCCAGGTTAGAAGTTCTAGTCACAATTCCTTTAGGTAATGACTCACTTCCATCGGATCTGCACTGAGCCTAAACAAAATAAAAAAAATTGGCTGTAAATTTACAGAAATAAATGGAAAAACACTGGTGAAAACAGGGAAGAAGGGAGATAATAAAGTAGAGTAACCTCGCATTTGTTTGTTAGTGTAACCTGATCAGTTCGATCATCAACTATTGGTGATCTCAGAAAGCTCTGCCAAAAAGACCACATTAACAATCCTAAATTTTATATAGTCATCCGAAACACATAATATGTATAAAGACAATATGGTATCAGCTTGCCTGTTTATAATCTTTAATTAAGAAGGCACTCCCAATAAAGAAACCTGCATAAAGTAAAATTGCTGTTGGAAGGATACTGCACAACAATGACCTCCGCCTCTTAGCCTTCACATTCATCTGCGACAACGACAATAAATAAATTTATTTTTTTAAATTAAAAAATACAACTGGCTACAATTATTACAAAACATTATTTTCTTATTCCTTTGTCGCATTCAGCTACATCCAAATTATAAAGAAGCTACTTAGAAAACGTCCACCTTGATCATGCTTGGCCTATTCAATGTTACTTATAGGGTTATAAGATAATTAGCTACCACTTATGAGGAAACTTGATTTGAACAAATTGGACTTGGAAGATTAGCACAAAATGAAAATAGCTGGAGATGCTAGCATGAGGTCATGGGATATGAACTTGTGGATGAGAAATAAAAATAACAAGCAAATCAAACAATTAAAAGACCATCAAGGTAAAGTATATAAAACTGCATAAATTAGGTGTTATATATATTCATGTTGAAAAGCAAACAATAACAGAGGGCGAGAGTTACTTACAGGACTTGACATTGAAATGTTTTGTAACTTGATTTGCAGAATGAAGATCAAATATTTACCTAATATATACTACTAGTCTATAAAGAGAGTGAGAGGGGGGCCAGGTAAAGATATGGACTTAATAATAACAATTCAGTGCATTTGTATTACATGATAAACAGTAGTAGTACTGTATTCTCCAAGAAAGGTGATGTATTGTTAATCGCAAAAGACTACAGTAGTTGTGGCCAACTTATTATTACGTATTCTCAGTGCTTCCTATATTGATACCATTCTCAAGGTAGTTGTTGGGTATACTTCCAATTTTTATAATGGGGTTGGGGTATGGCGCGTCTCCATTCAAGTTCTTCTCTTGCCTTTTTCAATTGTTATTTATGCTGGAATTTTTTGTGCACAGTGTAATGATTATTATTATTTTTTTAAATTTCATAATTTGTCTTTTAAGTATCTTTAAATGACTTTAATTATTGGTGGTAACTTGAGATATACTCAGGAGTTTGACACGTAACTTCAACTTGAGACAATTACTAGTACTGCGTGTATCTTTAATTATGCAAGTAATCAACGCTAAAGAGGCTTGGCATGTGTGATGTGTAATTGTAATTTTATAGGCGCGCAAAAATATAATTTTTAAAATTTATTTATATTTTTAAATTTTAAAAATAATTTTCTAAAATATAATTTATATCATTATAATTATATTTATATATTAGAGAATATAATTTTTATTAATATATTTATATTATTATATTCGAAAAATATCTTTTTTAATATTAAATTTATATATTTATATTTATATATTTGAAAATTTATTTAAAACATATATTTTATTTTTTAATTTCAAAAATATATTTGTTAATATATTATTATATATTAAAGTTCCAAAATATAATTTTTTTTTATACTTATATATTTCAATAATTATATAATTTAGATTTTTATATAATTATATTTTATAAATTTAATCAACTAATCTACTAATTATTCACTAATCAACATACTATTTCACTAATTAAGATGACTCTAATTAAAGGTTCAAATTTGCACTAATTTAGTTATACTAATTGAGCTCATGTGCTTCAAACCAATGAAATTAATCAATTATATTCTCTAATCAACATAGTAATTATTCACTAATCAACATATTATGTTCAAATTTATAGTAATTTACTTACACTAATTCAGCTCAAATTCTTCAATCCAATGAAATCAATAACTAAGTAGCATGAGAAATCGCAACAAGAAATCGAAATAAAGCATTAACAATAACAATCGGAACAAGAACAGGAAACAATAACAATCGGAAGAAGAATATGAAACAATAACACTAACAATCGGAACAAGGCACAAAAAATAGAAAGAGGAAGAAAAGTACATGTGTTCGCCGTGGGAGAGTGCAGTCCGAGTTGTTGAGATTGTGGGTAGATATGTACTGTTGTTGTGCAGCTGTTAAGAAAAATTAGGTTTTAAAACCCTCTATTAAAACGACGTCGTATGCTGAACAACTGTGTTCGCCATTTGAGATTGCAAATAGAGTATTCTATGCTTCTTTAGTATTCGTCAGTGGAGAACGTATACACATTAAGAAAAAATAAATAATTTAACTTAGTGTTCATCATTCAGTACGCTATTCCATATGGAGTACAGAATTAACAGCAAATAACAAAGCAAGTAACAACTATGCTCGTCATTTTTGGAAATTGGGTGTATCATTCTTGATACATTTTGAACTTTTATCCATTTTTGAGACATAAACTTGGTCCTGTGCCATGCATGAAACGGAGCCCCATATATTCGGTCTATATAATAGACTCAAGACAAGTCAGGTCAAAATTCAATCTTGTATGAATGAATCCCACAATGAATTTTGTAACTAGACATAATTAAACATCATATCAAAGCAGGTTTATACACGTATAGTTAGGCGATGTTTCGTCAAGAAAGACAGGAAACAATGTAATCAACTGCTGAGATGAAATTTCATTGGAAGCTAGAGGCCAGTACCTACGTCCATACAACTGGACATAATAACAAATTAAAGACTTATAGATAGAGTTGAATAATTAGCCAGACTATGAAAAACTATAAGATTCTTCTATTCACGTACGTATATCATAAGATTCTAGGATACACACAAGTCTAAGCTTGTCTTGTACTACTAGATTGATAGGATAGGTGTTTCAAATAAGTATGACTTTAAAATATGTTTAAATTAAAATAATCACATTATATTCTATATATAATAAAAGTAAGAGGGATCTTTATCCAAATACTACCAAAGGTCAAAACATCAATTCTTAATAACTATATTATATGCTAATTATTTATAAGTTATAATTATTATTAAGATTCCTAACAACTATAATTTTTCTTACATCGTTTCAGATTATAATTCAAACTCTATCTGATTATAACTCAAACTCTATTAGATATCTTAGTAATATATAGATATCTTAGTAATATATAAATTTGAATTTAAAGAATTATTTTTGAGTTATATTGAAAAAAAATTCGTAATTATTGTGCTACTTACACGACAGATATTGTTTGGGTCATATTTTGAGTTTCAAAAGTCAGAATTGGATGATTTTACAACCCACACGAATCTTACAAAAATATCTTTAATTATGAGGTAATCCAACATCCAAAATCTAACGGGAGCAACCCGTAATCTAGACAGAAAAGACAATTATGAATTTTTTATAGGAAAATTATATTCCATTGAAGAAGCTTTTTTATAATTGATTTAAAATATTAAAATACTTTTTATATTATATTTATATAGAGACTTATTATCACATATCATAAATTATTTTGTATTATTATTATATTAGAGTAGAGTAGAGATAATATTAGATTTTACATACAGAGAGATGGAGGGTGGTTGTGAATTTTCGAGAATTAAAATTTTTATTATCCAAATATTTTCTAAAAAAATGTTTAATATATTATATAAGATACCGGGGGTTACTTTATATAGAAAACCAGTTACACTTATCGGAAAAATTATTATATTGAGACCTTAGAAACCTTATTAATTCATTGGTTTAGATCGAATTGAAGAAATTATGTTTTTCAAAAAATAATTTTTTGAGTTCTCCGGCTAAGAGTTCAACCTTAGGCTAAGATATTAAATACACATTTTATTGTTACTATATTATATATAATACTATAACAAAAATAGGTTATCACATATTTTGAATCATGCTATTTGATATGTATCATTTTATTTTTTAATATTAATTAAATTAAAGATTAAATCTTATTTGCAATATAGTAATATTTATTATTTATTAATACAAGTTTTAAATTATATATATTATATAATTATTTATAAATTTCAATTAATATTATACTACTGAAAATCTAATAACTTAAAAAAAATTATTCAAATGAATAATTATATTATCATATTATTAACATAAACATATATATTATATATCATATACCATAATATCTATCAAATTTTATATAAAATAAACATAATAGAGATCTTATCAAAAAATATATTTAAATCTAATATGTATAATGTTAAATATATTAAACATATGTTTGATATATTAAAAAATCACGTGCTTAATATTCTGAATCATAAAATTTTACATATTTATATCTTAATAATATAAATTTATATTTTGTGTGATGTGCATATTTATTTTAAATATTTATAATTTTCTTATTTATATTTAATTCGGTTGATGTAAAAATATATAATTTAAATAAGTTAAAAACTAATATAATTATAATATATTAAGACTTTATAAAATATTAATAATTTTAAAATAAATAATTTAAGTAATAAAACAAAATATCCGTGTATCGCACTGGTTAAAATCTAGTGTATTCTAATTAGAATGGATTTTTAAAATATATAAAAAGAGTAAAAAACAAAAAGAATAAAGATCCTAAAGTTAACCTTAAGATATATTTCCTAATCACAGTAAATACATATAAATCAATACACCTAATCATTTATTGTTAAATATTTATTTACTATTTATTTTACATGATTATTAAACTAGGAAAGCAAGTAATTAAGTTGTTAATATAATACACTCAAATCAATTATCACCTTAGGAAATTTTCTTAAGTTTTACCTAAGAATTTTTATTCTCATAAATAAATTCTATAAAATATTAAAAATTAAAATTAGATGTTTAAAATATATAATTATTAGAAGAGAATAAGGATCCTAAGGTTAAGTTTAAGATGTATTTCCTAATATCATAATAAATACATACTCCAATATATCTAGTTATTTATTGTTAAATATTTACTTACCATTTATTTTAGATTGATTAAATTATGAAAGTAAATAATTAGATTGTTAATATAATACATTCAAATCAATTTTCCTAAGATCTACCTTATATCCTCATTATCTTATTAGAAGCATGTTTAAATTAAAATAATCATATGTGTTCTAATTGGGACAAATTTTCAAAATAAATTATTCTAGAAAGCGGTTCAAGTACTGGGCCCAAGTATCGAATTAAAATAATTATATGATTCTAATTATAATTAAGTATCGATCGGTTTTAATATCTGAGGGATGTAAAAGAGAAAAAATTTCGTTGTCCTGGAAAAATCTCCTTCAATCAGTACAAAAGTAGAATGACAAATTTGTAAATATAATTCACACCCTTAAATACCCTTATATCACTATTATTATGAGATCAACCTCAGGAGCAATAAACTCTAAAACTGCGTTCACTTGAAATGAAATGGGGAGAATGAAATAAAATTTGTACTATAATTTGGGGGTGATGAGAGAAAAATGTCTATAATTTTCATTTCTTCTATCATTCTATTCAAATTATTTAAAAAATCTAACTCACATGTTTCGGAAAAAATAATCCATTCCACTTCTTCGTCATGAACTCATTCATATTTAGTCATTATTGTCTCGTATATTCTTCTTTCTCGGTAAAACTTTAATATATTTTTTTATTTCATTCTCGCCTCATTCCATTCAATCAAAATAAGAATTCTATATATTTTATGCTTGTTGAACGAAACGGATTCCGGCAGGAGGGAGTATTAAACCATATGCATGCTTTTGTTGAATATCTAGGGTTTTTCTCAGGCAAGCTTTATCTTATCTAGCTTTACGTGGTTGAATTATATACATACATACATACATATTTGCTATATCTAATGGCGTCTTCTGGGATCAAATTGAAACTCGATTACCTCTCACTTGTTTCAAACATCTGTACGGAACTTGAAACTCACTTAGGGTTTGCTAATAAAGTTTTAGCTGAATTTATTACTGAATTAGGTCGTGATTGCCAAACTGTTGATGTTTTCGATGCCAAACTCAAAGAAAACGGTGCTCATATGCCTCATTATTTAGTGCATTCTTTGTTAACTACAATTCATGCTATATTATTGCCCAATTTAAATATATTGGGGTATAGTAGAGAGGGTGTCAAGGAATTGGACAGAGAGATGATTGTGTTGAATAGACGTAGAGATGAGAGAGATAGGGATGAGGATGATGACAGGAGGGATTTTATGAATTATAAGTGTGATGATCAAGACGTGGATAAGAGTCGCGGTGAACCAGAGTTGTATCGGGTTTATAAGGGAAGGGTGCAAAGAGTGATGGACACTGGTGGTTTTGTTCAGCTAAATGGGCTTAGGGGTAAACAGGGGTTGCTTCATATCTCACAGATGTCGACTAGGAGGATTTCACGTACCAAGGATGTTGTCAAGAGGTGTATATCAAGATCATATCCATTTCAAATCACAAGTTGAGTTTGTCCATGAGAGATGTTGATCAGAATACAGGTCAACATTTGCTGCCCCTGAACAAGGTTATTATGACAAACTTGAATACCAGGGGCTCTACTTCAAGGACTGGCATTTCTCGAATCAAAATTACTCATGATGATGCTCCTCTTCCACGCGCCAACCTTTAAAAAGAATGACTTCACTCGAAAGGTGGGAAGCGCAGCAAATGATTGCTTCTGGTGTTTTGAGTGTCAAGGAGCATCTCAGGTTCGATGATGAAACAGAGGAAGGTGATCAGGAAGAGCTAGAAATTGAGTTGAACGGGGATGAACCAGCCTTTTTGAACGGCCAAACCCGATATTTTATGGACATGTCACCAGTTAAAATATTCAAAAAATCCTGAGGGATCATTGAGTCGTGCAGCGGCCATTCAGTCAGCAATTATTAAGGAGAGGAGACAAGTCGGGGAGCTGCAGCAGAGGTCCATGCTAGATTCTATCCCAAAAGATCTTAATAGACCGTGGGAAGATCCAATGCCTGAGCCGGGTGAGAGGCATCTAGCGCAGGAGCTGAGGGGTGTTGGTTTATCTGCATACGACATGCCTGAATGGAAGAAAGATGCTCTCGGTTCAGCTTTCACTTCTGGGAAGTGGTCAAAGCTTTCCATACAAGACCAGAGGAAGAGTTTACCCATTTACAAATCGAAGAAACAACTGCTACAAGCAGTACATGACAATCAGGTTCTTGTTGTTATTGGTGAGACGGGTTCAGGCAAGACAACTCAACTGACACAGTACCTTGCTGAAGCAGGTTACACTACCAGTGGTAAAATTAGATGTACTTAACCTCGTAGGATGGCTGCAACGTCTGTGGCTAAGAGAGTGGCTGAAGAGTTTGGTTGTCGTTTAGGGGAAGAAGTTGAGTATGCCATTCGATTTGAGGATTTTACAGGTCCAGACACTGTTATAAAGTACATGACAGATGGTAGGCTCATAAGAGAGATTCTTATTGATGATAATTTATCTCAATACTCCATCATAATGCTTGATGAAGCGCATGAGAGGACGATACACAGATATTCTTTTTGGGCTACTCAAAAGGCTAGTGAAAAGACGGCCCGACCTTCGTTTGATCATCACATCTGCCACATTGGACGCTGAGAAATTTTCAGGTTATTTCTTTAGTTGCAATATATTCACCATCCCTGGAAGAACTTTTCCTGTAGAGATACTGATGCCAAACAGCCAGAAATTGACTACTTAGATGCAGCACTGATTACAGTCATGCAGATTCATTTGACAGAACCCGAAGGAGACATCCTTGTCTTTCTGACCGGTGAAGATGAGATCGATCATGCATGCCAGTGTCTTAGTGAGAGGATGAAAGGGTTGGGCAAGAATATACCTGAGCTAATTACTTTAAAAGCCTACAGTGCTTTTCCCAGTGAGATACAGTCCAGAATATTTGATCCTGCTCCTCCCGGAAAGAGGAAAGTGGTAGTTGCAACAAATATTGCTGAAGCTTCTCTGACAATTGATGGGATTTATTATGTCATTGACTCTGAATTTGCAAAGCAAATTGTTTACAATCCTAAGCAGGGGCTTGATTCACTGGTCATAACCCTTATCTCGCAAGCATCAGCAAAGCAACGAGCCTATCCCGCAAGCATCAGCAAAGCAACGAGCTGGACGTGCAGGACGAACCAGACCAGGTAAGTGTTACCGCCTGTACACAGAGAGTGCTTTTCACAACGAGATGTCCCCCTCCTCAATACCCGAAATTCAGAGGATAAATCTCGGAGTCACTACTCTGAACATGAAAGCAATGGGAATAAACAATCTACTATCGTTTGATTTTATGGACCCTCCTTCTCCTCAAGCTCTAATCTCTGCCATGGAAGAGTTGTATAGTCTTGGAGCTCTGGATGAAGAGGGGCTTCTGACTAAATTGGGTAGGAAAATGGCAGAATTTCCGATGGATCCTCCATTATCAAAAATGCTCCTTGCTAGTGTAGATCTTGGTTGTAGTGATGAGATTCTAACCATAGTCGCAATAATTCAGACTGGAAAAGTATTCCGTAGATGTAGGGAAAAGCAAGCTCAAGCTGACCAAAAAAGGACCAAATTTTTCCAGCCTTAAGGAGATCATCTTACCCTGCTTGCTGTGTACGAGGCTTGGAATGCAAAAAATAATTCTGTACCATGGTGCTATGAGAATTTTGTTGAATCCAAATCATTAAAAATGGCTCAAGATGTGCGGGAACAGCTCCGTTCCCTCATGGACAGGTATATATATCCATCTTCCGGTCTTTACTCTTTATATACATTTCAATTTGTAAGACTTCTTTTGGTGTACAATTATGCAATAGTAGACATTATAGTTCTAACTTCCAAGCTACATTTGATCAGTTGCGCACGGGGACACACGTGTATTTACTTTAAAAATATTAGTAGAACACAAATTAGATGTTTGTGTTGAGAGAGAGAAATGTACGTTGGAGACATGATATATATATATATATATATATATAAACCTACATATAGAAAGCCAGTACTTTTCTTGTTGATGCCTTGCCGTGTCAAGTAAAAATGTTTGTTTCTGGTCATGCATTGCATATTTGAAGTTGTCGAGTTTCTGAAGTGCAATATATTGATGTACTTTCAGCTCTAGTTTGTATATACAAGTAGTAGTTTTAAGTTCTTTATTCTTGTAATTTGTTAGCATATTGTCCACGTAAAATTTTTAACTCTGAAACTACATTTTCATTTCAACCTGGCAACCCTTTTCTTCCCTTTGTTGACTAAAGCCCAAAACATGCAACATTTTTAAGAAAAAATTATTTTTTAGAAACGCTTCTCCTGTATGGAAGGAGCTCAAGGGTATAGTTTATTTCATATGTAGCCTTAGAATAGTAGTTTTTAGTAACGATTAATGGAAATGACAGTGAAAATCACGTTATCAAACTTGATAACACTTTTCATTTTGGAATGGACTTTTTTGTGGAATGAATTTTTTTCGCAAAAAATATTCCTTTTGATTGAAGTAATAAATTTACTTCTACAATAGCTAGCTATTTTCCAGTGTTTTGTTATTGACTCGTGTTTTAATCATGCAGATACAAGTTGGATATTGTGACTGCTGGGAAGAACTATTTGAAGATAAGAAAGGCCATTACAGCAGGATTCTTCTTCCGTGCAGCTAGAAAGGATCCTCAGGAAGGATATCGAACTCTAGTGGAGAACCAACCAGTTTACATCCATCCCAGATTGGGTCATCTACCACGAGCTAGTGATGACAACAAAAGCGTACATGCGTGAAGTTACTGTTGTTGATCCCAAGTGGCTTGTTGAACTGGCACCCAGATTCTTCAAAGTGGCTGATCATCCCAAAATGAGCAAACGCAAACGTCAAGAACGTATAGAACCACTTTACGACAGGTACCATGAGACTAATTCTTGGCGTTTGAGCAAAAGGCATGGTTAGTTTGTGCTTTTTTAAAAATCCCCACGTACAGCTTTCTAAAGAACCCTTCATCGTCCTAGAATTCTCATATCAACAGGAAGTGCAGCTTCAGGAGGGGATCATACTTTCTGATAATGTAGGAAGTGCAAAATTGACATTCATACATTCCACTTCAGATATGCTTAGTATAGTATAAATCAAATTGACTGAGTTGCGTTGATACAACTACACAATCATTCGGTGGTCAAGTTTACTCATGCAATGAGTGACAAGTAAATAAAAGATTGAAGATATTACTAATTCATCAAAAGCCAGTACATATACATATTATATATATAGAAATCAAGAATTTTGGCAAATTAATATAAAACTACAACATGTTTGCAGATGAGATGCATAGCAAAACAAGAGATGTGCCTCTGTAACTAACTATTAATCTCCCCTCTACAATGAAAGCCAAAATGAAAATTAATTGCATATATTATTTTGCTTTTTAAATTTAGTTAATTTGTTTCCAGTGCTGCAAATCCACCACCTTTCATCATCTGTTTGAACTCGAGGTAATTTACTTTCCCATCCCCGTCTACATCCACCGTTTTTATTATTAATTTGCAATCTTCTACAGTCCTCCCTTGTTTCAAACCTAAGGAAGCCAACACCGATCGCAACTCATCCACTGTAATGTAACCATCACGGTTTTGATCAAACACATTGAATGCTTCTCTCAAGTCTTCTTCTTCGTCTTTCTCATCCATTATTGTTTGATACAATGCTCCGAATTCTTCCATATCCACGAATCCATCTCCATTTACATCGATCTTATCAATCATTTGAGTGAGTTCTTTATCAGGTATGAACATTCCTAGATTTTGCAATGAGTCGCCCAGCTCTTTCTTTGTAATCTTTCCATCTCCATTTCGATCAAACATATGAAATACACGACATAGCTCAGCCGGATCCATCTGCTTAATCTCTTTGTCTTGGTCAGCAACAATATACGAGTTCAACAGTTGATAAAAGAAGATAATGAGACGTATATATATGTGGATATACAAGAAGGAAGAAGAAGTTGATTAAGAATATATAATCTGGTAATCAGCATGTGCATGGAAGTATAGGCAGAGGCCAGTTTGTCTTTGAAGATAGAAACAAATAGCCTAAAGAAATTGCAATGGAATGATTCAATTAAATGCAAATTGTGTACTCGAGTGAAAAGTGGTACATCAGAAACATAAAGATTGGAGGACAATAACCACACCAATTTCAGTGGCCTATAATTTATTTAGCTATTTTAAACAAGCATTCTGAAACATGGTTATTATTTGAATTATAATTTAGAATATTTAATCGATTCCTATTGTTACAAGGCTTGCTTGCTCATCTATGACCCCATGAAACTTAATTTGTTCATGATGGGTAATGGAATAATCATTTATATACTAGTATTGAAGTTCCTATTCAATACTGCAATTTGAGATATTATTCGACTAATAAAGATATAACTAACAAAATTTTATTAGGCTGAAAAGAATCCCACAATAAAAAAAGATGCAATCTTCTGGAGATATAATACAAAAACAGAAAGAAAAAGAATCAGTGTTAAATAATCCTGACAAAAAGGGTCTGGCCCTTATTCTTCTACATCTTCGTCTACATCCTTTTCAGTTTCTTTGTCGTAGATTATTTGTCCTGGTAATTCCACTTGCTTGAATCGAATTCTGCATGCTACATATTCTTCTATCTGTCAAGAGAACAAAAAACATATTAAACATCAATGATTCATATAATTTCATGAATTTTTTTAAGTCTTAAAATAATAGTAACAACAATAATGTCTTCAACTTTGAGGACTCACTTTAATTTATAGCAATATGTTTACCTTAGCTCGAACAGTGTCAGTAAGTGCATCAACTGGAACGATGTCGGGAATGGCTGTGTATTCATTCAGTTTCCATGACATTTCTTTACCATCTGCCAGAAAATAAGTAAAAGTATTCTTGTACCCAACAATTTGAGCATTGTCAAAAATCCGAAAATTCGATTTAGTTTCCCTCCAGTATCCCGATTTAGTCTTGATAATTGTTTCTTCATCCATCGTTCTTTCTGCTTTTTTTGTAATGTAATAACCCTCTTTGTCTTTGCAGTACTTGAACTCATCTGCATTCATATAATTAAAAAAAACATGACATTAACAAAAAACTTCATTGATCAAATACAGGGCATACAACCAATAAGATTAATCATAAGCATTAGAAGGACTAATCATACGAGACTTGACTAATCGTGCAACTGCTGCAATATTCAAATGTGGATTTACAAGACTATGATTATGTTAGACCAACAAAAAACAAGTAAAATAGAAAGCAATACCAAAATTAAGCTGATCGGGGTCTAGATGCTCGACGGAATCCCTAATCTTGACGATATTAGATGCCATAGGAAGACCCAAGATTTTCTGGACTAAATATTGTTGAATTAATAGTGAAGCTGAAGGAAGAAAATAATAGCCTGGTGGTAAACTGTCTCCAATCTCTTCTTCTACCACTAGTTTTGCATCAACATGTTCATGGGAAGAAGAGTTACCAACTAAATAGTTAGTCATTGCTTTCGAAACAAAAAGAAAAGGTTTTGGTGAGTAATCAAGGGGGTAATTAAGAAGAAAAGAGAAAGACTTTAGATATCGATGAATGTACATGCACGCACACCATCATCCATGAGCTTATTATATAGAGGACTATTGCACTTGCACAATCCAATGTTTAAAAGAATAAGTATTGGTTAAAAATTGAAACTTTACTCTTACCTTGCATACACACAATTCTATACCTCATATATATGGTAGTGTGGAAGACTTCCGAGGCAACTCAATATTTATCAAATTTGTAATAAAATCCCTTAAATGTCGGGATCTTTTTATTCAATTTACGAAATAATCAGATTAAAACTCGAATGTTTTCATTATTTTTATTCTTAAAAGGAAAATTATGTAAATAGAATTCTAAAGTGCTAAACCTATTTGCATAAGTATTTCATTCGGAGTCAGTAATTAAATGTTCTTGCGATATTCAAATTCAACTTGGAACAATTAATCGTGTTTTTGCCTAAACACGTACATAAAGGTGAATTATTGAAAAATCCTTACTTTTTCGATTATTAGTGTAATTAATAGCGGCCTAACAATGAAAATAAAGTTTTGATTTTTAATCAAATCATTATTCCATTCCTGGAGTATATATACGACCTCTTTGATTCCTTGTACGAGTACTCCATATGACTGTCAAAATCAGGTGCTGTCTCCATTAAATCTGCTAAATTCACATCCTTGCTTTTTCGATCATCTGCAGTCAAGGTTTTGTCAAAATCAGCTGCCTGCCTGCCTAGGTTTTGTTCTTAGCATTCTTGCTGATGTTCGGAACAAGTACTATATTTACAATAATGCTGAATTTTACTGGTCTGTGTGTAGAAAGTTACCAGAATTAGGGTTGAAGAATCAAGATATTTAATTACAACAGTTTATGGACTTGTATGATTAAGGCCTGACTTTATGTTTAAGGTTTTTAAAGTTACTTGACATTATACTTTGTTTCACATCGGATCTTTGAAAGAAAGCTAACGTGAATTATAGAAATGTCTTTGCGTTTTGGATATTTTGTTTGATGTGCATTTATGAATAAAGTTTTGATTTTTATGAGTTATCCATGATAATCAAATCACTATTCCTCTGGTATACCTCTGTCCTTTAACAAAACAGCAGCCGCCTAAGGTTTTGTGCAATAAATCTTGGCAAATAAACATCCCTTAAACGATCACACTCTTTTATAATCTGCAGATCTTAGGCCTTCTGAGATCAAGTTGCCCAAACAATCACCAAAACCGATGAATCAAGTTTGCAAGACCCGATAATTGCACAACTAGTCCACTGTCTGAACATCAAACTTTTCCGAGTAAACTTCATGACAAATCAAAATTTGGTTTCTTAGCATTCTTGCTGATGTTCCATACTTGCTTTAGTACATCCCAAAAAAAATTGCTGTGTATGCTTTGTGCTACTCTAGACTCTAGAGTGGATGAAGTGTCTAGACTCTAGAGTGTATTAAGAGTGTAGGTTCCCTGCTCATAGAGCGCAAATGCCAACATTGTCCAGAGAAACTACATTTGTCATCCAGGAAGTAAGGATTTTAACTCTTCAATTATACATGGTGGTGATGTTGGTTAATCTCCATGACAAAATTGACATTGCTGATCATCATAGTGGTTGGATCAATTCAGCAATTACTTATTGTGTTGAATATATCCGCCTAATGCCAGATTTTGTCACAACACATAGGTTTTAGGATCTGACAATCAATGTCTTCGATCTCCCAGACTGTACCAATACAGCTTTTTCCTTAAAAAAATCCTCCATAATCCAATATTCCGACCATATAATCTAGTGCACATATTCACTTAAAAAACTCTCATCCTACGGACATTTTTATCATCGTTCTACTTGTACTAAAACCGATTGGACGTAGGTTTGCACATTTTATGGTTGACATTACAAACACTGTCTTTTTAGATTGAAGTATGCAGCAATTGTGCCATCTCAATTATTCCATACTTGCTTGAATGAATTAAGTTTCACATTCCCATGATCGATCCCATCAACATATCCCTCTGTTTACAGGAAATTCAAAAAAATGGCATCAGTGGAAATCTTAAGATATATACGATGTAATTCAGCTCTTTCAAGGGAAGCAGTGGTAAAGAATAGATTGTGAAATATCCATCAAGTCTAAAGTTTCACAAATATCCAGCAGCCAAGACTCAGTTATGTGAAGCTGCAGGAATGAAGAATCACCCACATTAGGTGACAGAGAGTTTTGTTTGCTTACTGACAATCCGGTGAATTTACATATAAAACGACTGTGTAAAATGTACAAGCAGTGAATTAGTTGCATGTTCCGAATAATTTGTCCACTCATCGACTAATCTATCCATCTCCTGTAAACTACGTGCTTGTCTGTCAATGCTCAGTGGAGTTGGAGTAATTAAAAGTAACGAGAATATTTCAGAATAGATTTTCCTCAACTTCATATGTATGTACAAATATAGGTAAAAAAGCTGCTGGAATCTTTTTTGTTTGTTGATATAGCATATGTTGTTGTTATTTCCTTGGACCGATTAGAATAGCACATTAGCACTGGGCACATCAATATGTCATCTGCGCGCGCGCACTACAATTTTGATCATTCTTCATAACTTAAATAAGAAGCGTCGTAATGCGTGTCTATGAAGTACATGAATGTTAAAAATATATCAATTTCAAATCTTCTACTGTTCTACATATATAATACGAGTACTAGTATTAATTATAATGCTCGTTAATGGGAAAGAATATTAAACCGATCAATACTTTCTAGAAGAAAATTTAGAATTATCATCAAATTTTACCAACGAAACATTTTCCATTACTCTTGCCATTTTTTAAAGTGACAAATTCAAAGCCTTAGTAAAAGAATATTGATTTTTTCCCAACCGAATATTATCAATAGAATGTTGTTTTCCAACCGAATATTATCAATAAAATGTTCCATTAATAAATTCTGACGTCAAAATATCTGGTTATATCATAGTGATGGAATTATATATCAATTAGAGAAAAAAAACGTGTTTCGCGGCGGTCTCATAATAAATTTTAAATTTATGGGAAAAAAATTCACAAAGTTACATTACTAATGACTGAACTGCATATGATAAAATTTGATATTAAAAAATTTGAATTTGATATAATTTTGAAACTTATCTTATGAATAATAATAATTTACTTGACTTGAGAAGCAAGTTTAGGAGTCATTGAAACGTCTGTCATTGAACTTGTTTCTCTTTATTGAGTCGTATCTCATTGTTCTCAAATTTTACAAAACAACCATGTTGAAAGGCAAGAATCCTCTATTATTTACTTATTAAAGATCTTAGTTTATAAATATAACCAGAGATATATGGTCAAAAAGAAAGAAAGATATGCACTTCCTTTAATGACCTGATTCCGGAAGTAGGCTTATTAACTCAGTAGAGGCACACTGATTGAAGAAAACTTACATATTCATTAGAACAAAAAATGAAGACGGTCTTTGAGTCGTCTCTCATTGAACTTGTTTCTCTCCACTGAACTATTTCTTGTTGTTATCAAATTTTACAAATAACACGCTTTTCAGAATAAATCTACTAAACAAATTTTATGAATAACACGCTTCACAGAACTAATCCACTAAACAAATTATTTGCGCTTCATAGTGGGTATTAAGTCGTCTCTAGTTGAACTTGCTTCTCTCAATTGAATTGTCTCTCCTTCTCAAATTTCACAATGTCATCCTTCTAATGTTTTCATGGTAGTTATATCGACCCGTGAATTATTGCATGGATAAAAAATTTCTGTCAAAAATTAAAACACAACAAAAATAATAACAATGTATAATTGTGATAAACTAAGAAATAACAAAAATTTACATTTTCATCACTTAAAATCATGTCAAGTCTAAATTGATTGCATGTGTATATATTGACTGACTTTCGCATCTTGCATACTCTTGATCTTTTAATCCGATTGTCTCAAATGTTGTTGAAAGCATTCAACCGAGTATAATTCATGATATATTAAATTTTGGATGTAAGTAAATTTGTTGTGATTTATTTTTCTGATACTTATCTTCAATTTATAAGTGGGTAAAATACATTTTACATGGAAACATATTTAATTTAGGTAATAGTTAATAATTATCTTATATAATATTTCCGTATAATATTTTCTTCTATATATTATATATACTTATCTTGTACAATTATTTCCTTTCCTATAAATAATAATGCCTTATCTAAAATTTCAATGATGGAAAAGGAAATTTTAATTATCAATATTTAAAATTGCAAAACTCTAAAAAATATAGAAAAATAGTTAGAAGCGGTCTGAGGGCCGCCACTTAATCGCCCTCGTCTTCTCCTTTATATATATACTAGTAAAAAAAATCGCGTTTCGCGACGGTCTCATAATAAATTTTAAATTTATTAAAATGTTTCCCACAAATTTACATTATTGATAACTGAACTGCATATGATAAAATTTGATATAACAAAATTATATTAAACCAAAATAGTAGTATTAAATTTATAAATATTATAAAATCAAATAATAATTTCAATATATATATATATATATTATAATTCACAACTTACTAATTTGTTATGATTTTAAGATCTTTTTTATTCTCATCTGTCGCTAACAATATCAACGTCACCGGCCTGTACTTGTAACTACTTTTAAGTTTTTAATGCTATATAAAGACCCTTCTTCCAAAATATGTTTGAATCGAAAAAGCGGATAGTTTTGAATCGATTCAAGGATAAGATTTTCCTATCATAAAATAAAGCATCAAAAAGTTAGTACGAATGCATAATTGTAATAAATTAATAAATAACAAAAATTTATTAATTTTCTCATCAATTAAAATCATGTCAAGACTAAATTGATCGTCTGTTTATGTATTGATTGCATCTCACATCTTGCATACTCTCACTCTTATCGTCCAATCGTCTCTATTGTTATTCAAAGCATTCAAGATAGTGTAATCCATGATATATTAGACGTTGTATATAAATAACTCTGTGATCTATTATTTTTTAAATGGAAACACGTTCAATTTAGGTTTAAAAAAATAATTTTTTTTTATTATAAATAGTGTATTTTTCAAAAATCAAAATAGTTTCGATTTTTAATAATTTAATGCATTTTCTAAAATTTCTAATTACCTTACGTATAATAATGTATTTTCTAAAATTTTAAAACTTATCTTATAGATAATAATAATTTACTTGACTTGAGGAGAATTTCGAAACTTATCTTATAGATAATAATAATTTACTTGACTTGAGAAGAAAGTTTAGGAGAATATAACGTAACTTAGATTTTTCATAGTTTGGAGAAAGTTTTGGAAAATATAAAATAACTTAGATTTTTTTATAATTTTTAATATCTACTAATTCAAAATTTTGAGAAAATTAGCAAAATACATCGGGGCAATTTAGGAGCGTTACCTAACCTTCTCTGTCTTCTCCTTTATATATATATACTAGTCGACTAAGCCGCAATTCGCAGCGGCTTTATAATATTTTTATAAACTCGTTAAAATTTATACGAAATTAATTTTATAATTTATAACTTAACTTTCAATATCATTTATAACATAACATAAAATTTTATCTTATACTCGAGTCGTTTTTAACTTGTCTGTGCACCCAAATACAAAATAAAAATAGACTTAATTATCTTAAATGTTATTATGTATTAATCATTGTTAGTTTTTCACAAAATTCAAATGTGAGCTTATTTTTTTTAAAAAAAAAAACATAAAATGACTATTAAATCCTAACATTTAATACACTTAATTTTGAATTCTAAAAAATTAGAAAAATAATTTTGAGCGCTTTGAAAATACCCAAGAATTTTCCAATTTTAACCATTAAGATGTTTCTCCTTAATGAGCCGCTCTCTCATGAAACTTATTTTTTGCCCAAAAATTACTTTTTCGTTTCTTCTTTAGTTCTCATAAAATTATTTTTATAAGACCTACAATTATAATGTTTTAATATTTACTAATTACACTTTTAATTATAAGATAAGTAGTAATTGAAATTCTAATTAGAAGTAAGTATTAATTTCATTAGACTTTTAATTTTAACATGTTACTCCTTATTAACCCTCTCTCTAGTTTGGTCATCAATTTCATTTTTATAATTTTATTAAAATTATTTTTGTTATAAAATAAGTCAACTTATATTTAATATATTTACTTTTATAAGAATTTTTTTGCTAAATTACTTTTATAAGAATTACAGTTAGAATGGGTTAATATTTACTGATTAGTGTCCTGATTAAAATGTAACTAATAATTATAATCATAATTGAAAGGTACGTACTAATTAGATTCTTATTAGAACAAAAATAGTAATTTATATAAATTGATTAATAAATAAATTCCAAAAAATTAGAAAAATAGTTGTTAGGAATTAAGAGTCCCAGAAATACAGGGGGGGTGAATGTATACTTCAAAACTTTTACCCTTTTTAAATTTGATGAACTGTTTGTTTGGTGAATGTGCCTATATCAATTCAAGTGTTTACAAAAGCATAAAGAAATAAGTAAAGTAAACACAGAATATAACTTTCAATCTAATTGTATTAGAATTGAACTTTTGCTACAATATGAAATTCAAAGAGAATTTCAGCTTCTTATTCTTGGAAGATACAAGGTATGAATACACTTGATAAATATTCAAAGATACTGACTAATGAGGCTGTGCATAAGCTATATAGACAACATGTCCTTTGACACATGCTCTCATAAATCAGTTAAGCTAAAACTACAAATAGACAAGAAATACTTTACATTTGACTACTATCTATTTCTAGCTAACACTTGCTTTTGACAGTCTTTTGCATTCAGCCTTATATTTTCTATCTTTTGTCTTGTTTATCTTCCTAGCTTCATTGAAGACTTGTATTTATCCTCACGGGTTTGACTTATCCTGCAAAGATAGAGCTGCACATTATCTGTCTTGTTCTTCTGCAATTCTCCTTAAAAATAGCTCTTTAGAACAGTCGAGTACTCTGTTGAAATTGCTTCGAGAAGTCATGGTGATTGACTTCTCGATTGAGTACAAGTAGTGACTTCTCGATTAGTCCTTGAATGGCTTACTTCTCGAATGTTTAGACTTCTCGATTGCATACTGAAGGATTTCGGGCATGAAAACGCAACGGATATAACGTAAAACAATAAAAAAAAATGAAACAATAAACAATTATATATCTAAATTCATAATTTAAATAAACCTCCATTTTGACGTTCTTTGTGTGTGACCCTTTAGGCTATTATTACGTTGGCAATAATTTTATTATCTAATAATAAATTATAAACAATGAGTGACATCTAGTAATACATCATTGTTACATAAGTAACAATAATAATTGGTGATTCAATTAAACCTTTCGTGAATAATGTTCCATGTAATATATTCGTATTCGTATCCGAACTTGTCGGATTCGAATACTGATAATATCTGTTTTGTCTCGAATACGGATAATATCCGTTTTATCTCGAATACGAATGCAGATATTCCGGACGAATATCAGATTTTTCAGATTTTTTTGACAGCCTAAATTTTCACAACATATAAATTATTAATTTAAAAATATATATATATATATATATATATATATTATAGGGCCTATAAAATGTATTCTAGAAAACTAGATAATTCATTATTAAAAAAATAGAGTTGAACTGGTATTCAGTTATATAATATATATATATATATATATATATATATATATATATATATATATATATATATATTATCAAAACAATACTTATCTACTATTTTAGGGTTAGCGAGAAAATTGTGCAAGAAAAAGCTCAATCAGGTAAAACTTTGTCCTTAAACTTGTACTTTATGATTCAATACTCATATAGACATATATATTTTATTTTGATTTTGATTTAAAAATTCATTTTTTTTCAAATTTTTAGTGTAATTTTTGGATTTGAACTATCTATTTGAAGTGTTATTATTTCTTTATAAATCAATTGTTTGATTTTTAATTTATATGATATTACCTGAAAAGCAATTATGAGAAAAAAAGGAAATGAATTGATAAGTTAGAACTTAAGAAGAGTGGTAAAGAGGTGTTATGAATAATTGTGTTAAAAAAAGGTAGATTTTTCAAGTAAACTTGATAACAATTTGATGGAAATAAGTGAAGATTTAGAAAAAATTTTCGTAAATTTATGTTATATCATATGTTTATTTATAATTATATCGAGAAAAAATTTTTAGGGACTTATTTAAAATTTTCGCCGAAGTCGTTCAATAACTCAGGAACAGCCCTGTCAACAATTTAGTTAGGATCTTAAATTAAAACTCGTATTTACTAACAGAATATTATGCCTTGTAGTGATTATTATCTCGAGCATGCTAAATATGACTAATTACCACAATCATATAAATAAAATTTTAGCATTTAAGTATATAATAATAGTCACATTTATATTTTATTTTATTCTTAAAAACCAGTATACATTTTATTTGACTAATTAGAATGAGCTGTCAGTGATAAATTTATTATTAAATACTTTAACTCGACATATTGTATACACTTTAGCTGTACAGTTGGCTTGCAATTTCTGAACATCTTAACTGTCTAAATCATTATCATATACTCGTACAGAATATACAGGACCCATGAAAAACATACAAACATGCTCCAAGAATTATAAGTTTACAACACGTCAAAACCAAAACCTATAAATATCCTTCTGCCCAGCCAGCCACATATTGTTCACATGCCTTTCCAACTCTTGCCTTGTAACTAATATCTTCACAAACATGTTCATTTATTAGAATTATATATTCATATTATGTCAAAAATACATTATTCTTATTATATTAAAATATAAAAAAATATATTCATTTTTTTGAAATTGGATTACTCTATGAATCTATGATCGGTCATATTCTAGCTAGGATTGTCCCGCAGCCTGCTCAGGAGCTCTTTTATATTCAGACAGTTATTGGCTTATTGCGTACGTCTAGCTAATTCAATGTGGGTAGAATGGCACTTCCATCGTTTCTGATGCATTTTTTTAATATAAATTAAAGCGTAAATTTTCAAACTTATCATATATTCGTTATTTTAAAATTTTAATTGTATTCTGACAAAAAAAAATTTAATTGTATTCACATTTTTCAAATATATAATAAATAAAAGTTTTTTAAAAGAAAAAAAGTATGTAGAAAAGGATATTTGGTTGGAGGAGAAAAGAATGGAATGAGTGAAATTATAAGAAAATAATGTAGATTTAAGAAAATATTTAAAAAAAACTTGAGAGAGAATGTAAATTTATTAAAATAAAAAATGTGAAGAAATTTGGTTAAAATAGAGAATGGGGGCATTTTTTTTTAAAAAAATTAGGAGTTTGAATTTTAATTTTTGTTGTTATAAATGAAATGGAGGTATGAATAAAATTTTTAAAAAGTTACTTATATTATACTCCTTCTGTCTCATTCAATTCTTTACACTTTCCTTTTTTGGATGTCCTACTCAATTCTTTACATTTCAAAACTTTCTAAAAATAGTAAACTTTTATATTATAAAACTTACTCACACCCACTACTTTCCTTCACCTTTTCAAATCTATCAATTAAATATCAATTGACACCATCACTTTACTCATTTTTCTTTCTCTTTCATTCACTTTTCCTTCTCTTTCATAATACTTTATATAATTTTCTTAACATCTGTGTCCAACCCAAATGTAAACAATTGGGTGAGACGGAGGGAGTAATTCAAATTTTCTTCAATTTAATTTATCCCAATTTCCGACCTTTTTACATCTTATCTGGCATCATGTCACCATATCTATAAAACTATATTTATATTTGATAAATAAAGAGATAAATATATGTATTATATAATAATAATAATAATTTTCTCTTAAACTTTATATGAAAAATTCTCCTTGCTACTCTATATATGTATTCTGTTTCAAAATATATGTTATTTGATCTTTTATATGTATTTTATATTTAATTAGATTTAAAATAATTATTGTATAAATAAAAATATTAGTTAGATATTTTTACTGATAAATGTTTTTAAAAATAATTTAATTTTGTAAAAATAATAATAATAATAAATTTAATTATATGGTCAAACTCTTTAAAATATACATTACAGTTATTCGACTCTATTCCAAGCGGCAAAATAAAATAAGGAATTGCCGTTTGGTTTTGGTGATCTCAATAAAATAGGTGCGCGTTTCCAAAACTTTAGTAATTTAATATCCAAGTTCGCAGTAATGAACCCAATAATTTCGTTTTTTAAGAAAACTTGATATCCAATCAAAACCCATTTTTATCAATCAGCACCAATCATATGCTCTGTTTTACTGTATATCTGAACTGGACATTACTCTACTACGGAACAAGATTCCATATTAGAATACTACTGTACAATCTTGTTAACGATTAACGTTAAAACTACGATAACATGTTAAGTATTTATATCAAACTTGTATTTATACTTCTATTAGGGTTCATACTTATATATTTTTTTATTTTCTCCATTTGTATATAACTCTTTAATTATTTTTGGATATATCATCATATTCGTCTATAGTAAAAAAAACCTAAGTCTATAATTATGGTACATATTAATGTTCGTTTGCAGATATCATGATCGTCGAATAACCCCGATTTGTAATACATGTGTTTTGCCATAACAACGTATTTACTTTTAATTATTTAATCAATGACATGTTATTTAATTATTTTTTGTTTTTGCTCTTTTTTCACGTATCATTTCCAATCATCATATTAACAGTCAATACATGATCTTAATATTGACCGTCAATTTTTTAAATGAAATAATATATTTTAACACGTTATTGATTTAAATGAGTCGTCGTAGGAATTAAGTAGCTACTTGATATTTTTTCGTGAGATGAGTGGGTAATTTAATATAAAAACCTTACGAGCACGAGACCCGTGGATAGGGTATTTAATTTTTCTGGTCACATTTTAAATTTGATTATATAATTAAAAAATTTATATAAAACATTTTTGTTATATGAATAAAATGTTTTAATTAATATTTTAACTTATAAAAAATAATAATTCAAGTTATGTGATTAAAATAAAATTTATGTGATAAATTTTGATTACATATCCCGAATTATTATTTTTTATAAGTTAAAATATTAATTAAAACTTTTTATTCATATAACAAAAGTGTTTTATATAAATTTTTTAATTATATAATCAAATTTAAAATGTGCCCAGAAAAATTAAATACCCTGTCCATCGGTCTCGTACTCATAAGGTTTTTATATCAAACTACCCACTTATCTCATGAAAAAATATCAAGTAGCTACTTAATTTTCACGGCGACTCATTTAAATCACTAAAATATTAAAATATATCATTCCATTTTAAAAAATATTTTTTTCATTTTTTCTAAAAGTGGAGAATTTTTTTTAAGAAAAATTATATAAAAAATTTCTTTTTAAAAATTTAAGGTTTCTTTCCAAAAAAATCATTCAGTTAAAGAAATTAATATATCTCTTTCTTTTCCTTTCTTTAAAAAAATATCTGGAAAACAATGTAAAAATAATACTATTACGGACTTTAAAATATTCTAAATTTTTAAATAATAGGGTAGGGTTGACATAATTGTTTATGTAAATGATATTAATTAAAAAAATTCATTCTGTCATATCTCATATATTATTTAAGAATATATTTTAAAAATATTTTTAAGGTCGATATCATTACTCTTTCCTTAAATTTTAATGTGGAGTAATACAATTAAATTTAAATTACCAATACTATTGATTAGAGACATATCCCGCAAATTAGACAGAGAAATTGTGTTTGTATAATTTGTGAGCCATTCATCCAGCTATATATACTGTATTTATAAATAAATCTGATGGTATGATTCACTATCAATAATTGATTGATATTCCTCCACTCCGCATCCCCTCTGTACTCTTGCTGGCACCACTCTCACTCTCCTACATCAACCTCTCTCACAATCTCTCCCTCTCTCATCTCTCTCTCTCTCTCTCTCTCTCTCAACTCTCTCTTAAACCTATCCCCCCAATTCAACTCATTCTCATTACCCCCATTTTTCATATGTTCTAAAACACTTGAAAATGATTCATCAACTCAAGAAAAACAATAATACTCTGTTCTTTACAATTCTAATAGTTTCAACCTCATTATTACTAGTAAAGGCTTCAGCTTTAGAATCAAGAACAATATATGATGTACTTAAATCATATGGGTTGCCAATGGGATTATTACCAAAGGGTGTTAAAGATTTTAGCTTTGATGATTCTAGTGGTAGATTTGAAGTTCATTTGGATCAACCTTGCAATGCTAAGTTTGAGAATGAATTACATTATGATCAAAATATTTCTGGGAATTTGAGTTATGGTGAGATCAATGATTTGTCTGGTATCTTGGCTCAAGATTTGTTCTTGTGGTTTGCTGTTAAGGAAATTAGAGTTGATGTTCCAAGCTCCGGTTTGATTTACTTTGATGTTGGTGTTGTTTCTAAGCAGTTCTCTTTGTCTTCTTTTGAAACTCCAAGGGACTGTTTGGCTGTTCACTCTTCCCATCTCAACCACCTGACCACCTTTATTAAACAACCTGCTGCTTCTGCTTATAAGGTATGCTATTTCTTAATCTCTCTGTCCCGTGTTTGTGTGTATAACTTTTACTAGTATTATTTATGTATGTATGGTGTAATTAATTATTACAGGCCTTGTGAATTGTGATTAACTACAAAGTTTATGTTTTTCTGTTTATTGAACTTGTTTACCAGGTGTTTACGCTGTGTTTGAAGCTGCAAGTTATTGGTGTATTATTCTTTTGTATTATTTGGATTGTAATACTATACCACTTTCATGCTATTGAATGTAGAGGGTCATGTCTATCGACTATCATTGAATTTTATTAAGATAACATTACTAAAACAGAATTCAAGAGTTACGATATTGGGATTTTTGTATCAGTTCAAAAATATTTAGAGAATTTGAATATGATTCTTATGAAGTTTTTTGTATACTATAATTCTTCAAGATTATATATAGCATATTGTTTGGCAGTGTTAAGAGATAATGTGTTGTGTATTTTCCTCTTGTGGATTGTGATGCTATTTCTTTATAACAGCTTTGGAAAGATATCTTCCATATAGCTTTTTAAGTATTGCTTGAGTTTAAGCTCAAACATTTTAGCTTGACCATCCAAGTTATGGCTGTGGTTTGTTGTTAGTTTAGTTATATGCTATTAAACCATATTGTTAGCTTTTGGATGATGTATTAGCTGTTCTTTTATGTGCAGACTTCTTCCAGAAAGTTCGGGTACCAACTTGGTTACAAAGATTTGGCAATGGCTACCTTATGAATTGTTGATCAGCTGGATAATGATGGAGGCACAATAGCTCAATCCAGTAATGTGGTGTTCCGGTTCTTCTAGTACATGTTTTCAAAAAATCTCGTCTAGCAGGTCTCACACTTCATTCTAGTGTGTGCTTGCTTGCTTGTGGTTTTTTGTATAGTGTCTCTGCAGACTAGTCACACACTTCCATTACTTGCAACAATTACGGATAAATTTCATGATGCAACATACGAGAATTTTGGTTGCAAAAAACACAGATGGGATTATCAGCAGGTGATAAACCTTGCTAAAATGGTTTCCTCTGTTCAATTCATTTTGGACATAGACATACATTTACTTCAATTAAATCTCCTTTTTTGTAGTACAAGATATACTGCATAGTTCCCTTGGGGAAGAAATAATAGATATAATTTATTTTCCAACTTATGCATCAATAAAAATTATGTTATTTTCTAGTTCAGTTTATGAAAGTCTAGTATATCCTTTGGCTTTGTTTGATAGATTTTCTGTCAAATATTAGTGTAAATATGAGTGGAATACATTCTACTAGAGCTGTATATAAGCTTAGATGGTAGCCTATAAATACTGTTGATTGCAATCATTGGACAGCTAGAGTAGTTTGAATACAAATATGGAAAGACCTACACTAGAACACGATCTCTCAGCTAGATGATGTGATTGTTACTAGTTAAACAGCCTGTGATTTGAATATATATTCTCTGTTATGTGTATACCTAGAAGCTTTTAACAGATGGCATTGTTGAACTACAAGAGCTAGGAAGTAGAGAGATGTGTATATATTAATTTCAAAGTTATATAAACTGAACTACTGAAGTGTGAATGTGGTTGGTATCTAATTTATGGGTTAAAATTCTGGCATTGTGGTTTTAGTCAAGAGATTGATTATTATTCTTTACTTTTATCACTGTTATGTGATTGATGTCCCATTCTTTGCCAAAATAAAAAGATTTGTCCACATAATGCCTTGAGAAATGAGAATCCTGTTCTACAATGTCAAGCTCAGCAGCTAAAGCCTCTTCACTTTGTTTTGCCTCTGCTAAATTCCTATGTAGCTTTTTCAATACGGTCTGATCTGCATATTAGACTTGTCAGCACTGAGCTGTGAGCATAAATTCCTTGAATGCTCCAATCATTTCGCTAGACAAAAGCCTTGTTCCGTGATTTCTCCTGAGCTTCATATGCAAGAAGAAACTCCTGCTCCAGACTGTTTATAGATCTCACTCTGTCAAGATCTCTCCTGAGATAAAATATGAAATATCTCATTCTCGATATTTCCACATATAGAAGTCTTTTTTTTTGGTTTAGTGAATCACAAATATCAACTTATTGATCGCTTATCTTATCTCTGGTGTTAGCGAGTTAGTTCGTTCTTGCAAGACTTGAACAAAGTTGAGTCTTTTCTTTATGTCGTCTTCCAGTTCCTTGTTATTTTGCCCAACCTCTGCAAAGTTGGTCGCCAGACTATCTAATTAACTTTGAACCCTTCAAAGCTTCTGCCTTGTAAGAGTTTCATTCAATATGATGATTATAGATTTCAATACAGCTGCTGAAAACCGCATGGTAGTAACAGGAGTTGTACAGGTAGGGTAAAAAAACTATTCTGATAATTGCACAAGTTCATAAACACACAATAGATTCGAGTCAAACTGTAGTTACAATTATTACCCCGTTTGGCAAATCATATAAGTAGTAGAAATTACATACAATTTTTAACTTATAAGTTAAGCCAAAGAGATAGTATATCATGATTCATGACCTAATTTTTTCTTTTAGATATTCATAAAAGGCATTAGAATTTTAAAATCTCATGTAGGGGGCAAATTATTATTTTGTTAATAATATTTCTATAATTATATACACTTACACATGTCTTTAAACAATATTTGAAATTCGGAACTTATGTAAAGAAAGTAAAAAAATTAATTATGGAACCAATACACACTTACTTTATTTTTTAAAAAATGTTTATATTTAGACATTTAAATATTGTGGAGATGTTGTGATAATTCTTAGAGAAAAAATTGCAGTGTGAATTGCAGTATGGCACATTTTGTGTCAAGTGCAGAAGTAGTTAGTTAGATCAATTTATCATATCTGTGTTTGCAAAACTAGTACAAAAGTACTATGCCTTTCATGCGCACTTTTTACTGCTTTTCTATTTTCATTTGCCTTTTTGAGATGTTACGGTTTTGTTTATTTAGATGAGATATATATACATTATAAGAATGTAAATAAATTGTGTTAATTTATAAAATAAAAAAATAGTTTATTTTTTGGGTATATTTGACTAAAATATACACAACTTAATTACTATACAATCATAACAACTCAATATGTGCCAAAAGTCAAAGATCTCGTTTGTTTTTCACGTTTTGAAGTTATTAAAGTAACTTAGAATTTCATGGAAGTAGGTTACATATCTAAATATCTAGGTTTACTAAAAACATGTGTTTGGTTTAACACTGTAATTTCAAATTACATAATTATTTTTATTATTTATTCCTCATCAAAATTTTTTATTATTAATTATTAGTTTATATTAATTTTTATTTATTAATTTAATGATATATAAAAATTAATATAAACTATTATAGAAATACTAAATTTAAAAATAAATACATTCAAAATTTCTATTTAAAATATTTATATCTATTATAAATTATTATAAAAATTAACTATAAATTACTATAAATATAATTAAAATTTTGGTTATAAGCTACAATAAATATAATTCAAATTATAATTATAAAATATTACAAAATTATAATATAAAACATCAATATCTATTTAATATTACTTTCATTGGTAAAAATAATCACGTTACTACAAAATAATTAAAATTATATTAAAAAAGGGTATATAAAATATTAAAAATATAGATAGTTCATGTTTAGAATATGTGCTTGTTTTATAAATTATTTTAAAGATAAATAAAATGACATAAATTATTTAAAAACTTGTTTTTGAATGATAAATAGATAAAATTTTAATTGTAAAATATATTATAAAATAAATTGTAACTATGTAATTTCAATCCATTTTAAAAGTTGTATAACTAAACAGCGTAACTCATCTAAGTTCCAAGAGCACGTTAGAGTTGGGTAGCTGGGTTAGAAGCTACCAAACCAGGCGAAAATGACAAACAAAAAAAAACAAAACGAGTATATTGGAGTTAGTTACTCTGTAGTAGAAAAATACAGTAGCTGACAACGAGCTTCCAGGGAGTTGAGTTTATGACGGGCCCATTAGCCTGAGCAAAGAAGAACTAGCAGATGCCAAGTGTTCCTATTTAGGCCACTTATTTTCTTTTTCTTTTTATCTCTCTTTTTTTAGTACTGTAATAAATATACAAGTAATAAACAAAAATATATTCTCCTTACAAATATTTATTATTTATGAGTTATATAAACATAATTATAATCCTAAATTTATTCGCCGTGTACAAATTTTAAATGTCAAACTCAATTAAATTTGGCTGCAAATTATATATTATTTATTAACAACTTTACAAATTTAAAAATTTTATTTAATAGTAAATCAACTATATTTTTTCATAATTTTAATGTCTAATAATAATTAATAATTGTTGGTCATAGTTAACTTAGTTTGACTTTAAAATTTTATATAACGTCAATTATTAGGGCACTATACATGAGCAAAACTTTTTTTGTCCATTTCATTACACTACTTGATGACTTCGAATTTTTGTTCGGAAATTTCCGAATTTTAATGAAAAAGATGAGGGGTATTAAATTAATACACGTCCACGTAGCGGAAAATTGGAAAATTGTCAGGGTGAGACAAGTTGATTAGTTTGCCACTCAAAACTCATAACTGATAAGTATAAATAAATAGCTAATTATTGAAGAAAAGAAATTAATAAAAAGCAAATTAAATAATGTAACAAAAATATTTCAACTTTTTTCATCCCAACAACCTTAAACTCGGACGTGTCCATAAATGAAGTGTGAGTAGTAGTAATAAATTTCTTTTGCAATTTGGAGAAATAATAAGACATATATATTGTATAGGGGATATAAATCTATATTATATTATTATAGTCGAAAAATTAAAAATTTTGGTGGGTTGATCGGGGGTCGGTAGTGAATCACTGGTCTAAAATATATATAAATATTAGATATAATTTTATTTATTATAATATGTGTCCTAACTATATACATATTTGTATTAATTAATTTTTTTATTTTTTAGACTCAATTATATATTTATAATATGAGTCTAAATTATATAATTTTACTTATTATAATACGAGATCTAACTATATACATATTTGTATTAATTAAAATTTTATATTTAACACGAGTCCATATTATAAAATATTTATATTAAATATAATAAATTTATATATAAAAAGAGAAAATATAATATTATCATAAATTCTTAATATTATAAAATTATATATTAAATATTAATAAAAATATTAATAAAAAATTAATTTATTTAAATATTAATTATCAGTGCTAAGCACAAATTATAAGTTTTATTTATATATACATAAATAAAGCACTTTTATCACCTCACCTCACCTCGCGCCTCGTGTGTATCACTCTGGTCCTCTACTTTGCCTCGCCGGAAAACACCAATATCTCCGGCGAAACACCACTCGCCCCCCACCTTAAACAGCCCATCTTACTCTCTCTCATCAAACACCCAATTCATTCTCTCACTCTAGATATTAATGGCATCATCACTTCTTACAATCACTCACCCATTCAACAAACCAATCATCTCCAAATCACCAAGCTTTTTTCAATGCACCCCCTCAAAATTATACCCCAATTCACTTTCTTTCAAAAAGTTCCCACCTTTATTGAAAAACAAGTTCAATGGTGGATTATCTGTATTGGCATGCTCAACATCATCGCCATTTATTGGAAAAGTTGGTTTGTTTAGAAGAGAAGGTAATTTTACATTGTTATCCTTTGGTAAAAACCCTAGTTACTTGTCTGATGTTGCTGATAAAGAAGCTTCAAATGATGATTCTTCACAAATTTTATCTGCTATGCTTCCTTTTGTTGTTGCCCTCACTGCTGTTGCTGCTCTTGCTCAACCCTCAACTTTTACTTGGTAAGAATATATATGTGTAGTAAAATGATTTGATTATGATAAGTTAATCTATTGTTTATTCATTCAAGCTGTTTCTTTTATCATTCCCACTTTAATTTATTTAATGCTAATACTTTTTTTAAGTGAGAAGATTAACTGGGATTCAGGTTCTGGCATCTGTCTTGTGTTGCTATTTGTTTATTTATATGTTATCACAGTCGATAGAATGGAGTGTATTATTTTTAATGTGACATCGCTTTCTTTATTCCGGTGTAATACTTTAACTCAATCTTTGTTTGTTTAAAATGTGTCTTAGCTTTGGATATGCCAACCTATTATTTATATAGTAAGCATGTTGATTGCTGTCTTCTCTATTGTATGATGTTTGTTTGGTGTTAGTGCAAGACTTTTTGGAATGATCATTTGTCATGTTAAGAATGGAGATAAAGTGATGCGAGTACTATGCTAAAAGGTTTTCTTTTTAACAAATAAATTCTCCTAGTTTGATTGAGAAGAAAATTCTGGGTCTGATTTTGCTCATGTATTGTGACATTGCATTCGCACTATGTTCTTCTCTTCTTCTCTCATTGTTATTAGGTAAACCTGATACTTTCAGAAGAGAAGTATGGTCTTTGTTTGCTTGATTAATTTAGTAAGTTACAGGGTCTCGCGAGAAATGTATGCCCCTGCTCTTGGAGGGATCATGTTATCTATTGGAATCAAACTGTCTATTCAAGATTTCATGCTTGCTCTTAAAAGGTTGGTCCTCTTCTCTTATTTGAGATTTATTTGATCATGAAAGTAGTGTTTTTGTTAGGTGTTCTCTTTCGCCTTTTCAAAGTTCAAATTTCCATATACTGCAGGCCTTTACCATTATCTGTTGGGTTTATTGCTCAATATGTGCTGAAACCAGCTCTAGGGGTGTTTCTTGCAAACATTTTCGGGATGTCTCCAATGTTCTATGCTGGTTTTGTCCTTATGTCTTGTGTTGCAGGGGCTCAGCTGTCAAGTTATGCTAGCTTCTTAAGCAAAGGGGATGTTGCTTTGAGCATTCTCTTGACCAGCTCAAGCACCATTGCTTCAGTCCTTGTTACTCCTCTTTTGACAGGCCTTCTTATTGGTTCTGTTGTACCAGTTGATGCAATCGCAATGTCAAAGTCGATTTTGCAGGTACCAAAAGCTCTGTTAAGTGGAAATTGATCTACTTTTTCTCACTTGTGACGTTATTCTCTTTTTATTTTAGTCTAGATGATTGATTGTTTAGCATTTTCAGGTGGTTCTTGTTCCTATCACTCTTGGCCTAGTTCTCAACACTTATGCGAAGCCAGTTGTTTCTGTTCTTGAACCAGTGATGCCAATCGTCGCCATGATTTGTACTTCACTATGTATCGGAAGCCCCCTTGCAATCAACCAGGGAACAATTCTTTCTGCAGAGGGCCTCAGATTGGTTGGACCTGTATTGGCGTTTCATGCTGTAGCCTTCACTTTGGGTTACTGGATCTCGAAAGTTCCTCTTTTAAGGTAATTTTAAGCTGGCGACAGTGCTATTATACTACATGTGTGGGACTGTGGGGGTAGCATCCTTTTACCGCATCTAATTTTTTCATCAAATTGGCCATCATTGCAACTGTTTCAACAAAGTAGCTATAAACCTGTCTTTATGGTTATTAGCTATTAGCAGGTCACGTCATGCACAAGCATAACTTATGCTCAAAATGTCTTGAAATGAAACAAACCCCCATTTAATCAGTCTAAATCCTCATATATTGGCTGTTGGATATAGTTTCCGTATCTGCTAGAGAGACATCCCTTTGTAGAAGCAATTCCATTTGGGCTTCTTTTGTAGATTAGTTTGAACCATGAATATGAGCTGTTGGCATTTCTCTACTGCACACGAATATAATTTCAAACATATACCAGTGCGTTTTTTTAGCTTTGCCACATTTTTGGTAATCAATTGTGTTTCATCAGTTCTTTTCTTCATTTTGGTGGTTTTAAGAGAAAATGGAAATAATATTTGGTGGCAGAAGTAAAAATTGCTTGTTTGGAATTGAGATGCTCTCGGAACTCCAGCTGCATCTAGTGTTCTCTTGTTACATTTAAACTCAAGACTATAAATAATTGGAAATCATTTACATACCTAAATTTTGACTTATCATCCTCATCAGCTATTATGAAATCGTTTGTCTTTGGTATATGGATACACCTAAATTGACTACAGTCTACAAGTATCATGATCCTCCCCTAAATTTATTGTAATTCTCGCAGGCAAGAAGAAGAGGTTTGCAGGACGATCTCCCTATGCACTGGCATGCAAAGTTCGACGCTAGCTGGTCTTCTTGCAACACAGTTTCTGGGAAGTAGTCAAGCAGTTCCCCCAGCATGTTCAGTAGTTGCAATGGCTATCATGGGACTTTGTTTAGCCTCGTTTTGGGGGAGTGGCCTTAGAATCAGAGACTTACCATCTCTGCTCATGCAGCAAACTGGTTCAGCTGCCAAAGCATAAGAAAGCAGCAAATTTTGTAACTGTTTGGAACAACAATATGGTCAGGAGAATACAACGAGCAGGTGAAGCATTGGATATCAGACGGTATGATTTGATAGCATATCAATGAAACAAAAGCTCGTGATTACCATAAAGAACAGGTTTCAACAGAAGTTTAACTAGGAAGAAATGTAAAGAGGTTTGGGATCCATAGGGGAAGGAAATTGGTACAGTAGAAATATACTAGCTAGGTTAATCTGTGAGTCACACCAAACTTCTTGTATAGCACCTGCATGGGTTTTATATGCTCTAATTTATAGCACTATCTGAACCAGATGGCCGAGCCTGCTTCTGTTATCAATTACTTCCTTCAACACACACATATAACACATTACTGGGAATTATAAATTGCTAGTTGAGGTGACTTAGAAAATGAGATTGTAATTAGCTTCGGAATTGCACACATGTAGAAATATTCATAGATTATGAAGACCTCAGAGTAAGTGAGACGAGGAATCGCATTCTATATAGGAAGTACAACCAAGGGAACTCACTATCTGGTGTTTCAGTTTCAAGAGGAAATTCAGTTTTTGCCAATGAAAAGAATATTACTTGCACTATATCCATTTTCAGGAAGAAATTCAGTGTTTGCTAATAAGAGAATAAAATCTATCTTTCTATACTATTAAAACCACCGAATATTTAAACTTATAAGATTGGTGATGTTTAAACCATCAGATATCAATGTCTAACTAGAGCTAACAACTATACTTTGAAGAAAAACAATCATGTGTTACTCATTTTGGAGCATATACTCAGGATAATGTTTTGCTGCAATAACAGTCCAGCTTCATCTAGATATCTTTTCACATACATACATTGTGGTCTTCTTAACCATTCACAGCATTTAACTATTAAGATCAAGTTGAAATACAAGAGCAATGTGATCATTCTATTGGATTAATAATTTGAAGAAAATTTTGTAACTGTTTTCTCGTATGCTGCTTTTTCGAGCTGACATTTCATCCACCACCTAAACAAAATCTTCTCTGGTGCTAGGCTTATTTTCTAAATATAAGTTGAAAATATTAAAAGAATTATAAGAATAAAGTTTACTAATGCTAAGAGAAATAATCAAAAAGAAATTATTCACCCACCAACGTGTTAATATAAAAATATATGTTTAATATTTTAGAGTCTGTATTTGTTGATTTATTTTATATGATTAATGTATATAATACTTATTGAGTAATTTTTAAGTTACAATTCCAAGATATTTATAGAAATATTAGTATGATGTAACATAAAAAAAATTAAGATTTATATAAAATACAAATACAACTTTAGGGGAGAAGCTCTAATTTAAATATTAAAAATTAATATTTTCATTTTCTATCTTCTAATTTTTAAATGTAGTTTTGCCATAACAAAGTGCTAGAGAATAAAAACGCTGAATGCTATAATTTAATGTATGTAAAAATAGTTTATTTTATTTATTATAGTTGATGTACATAATGTTTTTTTTTATGTAAACAAAAAGATATAATAATCAAGATTACTTTTTGAATTTTATTTTATAATATAAAAATATAATGACCGGAACTAAACAATTAAAAAAAAATAAAGTGTGCATATAAATATTGAACTAGTATTAGAGCATATTTGATTATGGCATAGAATACAATGAATCTTGTATGGGAAAACTATAGAGTAGAGTTTAGTATAACTAAGCATTAAGATATTCGAGTCTCCATAAACAATGACACTTATCTACTAACTAAACCACTAACCATATATTAATTAATAACATAATCGCAAGCATTTAATCCATATGTTTAGTGGCAATACCGGTAATAATCTCAACTTACAAGGTCAATCTCACTTCAACTCGTACAAAATGGCCCATTTAATCCACAAAAATGAAGGCCCGACTCGTAAAGTACTGCTCCCTCCGTCTCCGAAAACATTTCTTGTTTTGACTTTCTGTACTGTTTATTGTAAGCGATTGACTATTAATTTACACATAATTTATAAGACAAAATATAGTCATTAGTAATTTTGTTTGATTCGTATTTGTAAGTACTTTAATACAGTAAAATTTTTATATTTAATACTAATACGAAATTAAAGATATTAACGATCAAAAAGTGTGTGTTGGCAAACGCGCACATGATTAAGAGGAAAAGTAATAAGAGACCGAGGGAGTATTAAACACAATACCAATTCTACCCCTACACCATTTTCTATATATACATACATATATCCTCACACTAGTCTCTCAACATCCATTTATCACATCTCCTGCATTTTCTGTCTGTCTCTATAATAATAATAATATATAAACATATCTTCAACATTTCTCTCTCCTAGGGTTTCATTTACACACTCTCTCTCAAAAATGGCGCAAGAGGTAGCTAAGAACGGCGACGCACACAATGGAACCACAAAGACGGTGACGATCTCGGCGATGAAGCCGCAGCTGTTTGTTGAGGCGTCGAAAGCAAACGACGCCGTTGAGTTTTATAAGGCCGCGTTTGGAGCTCAAGAGATCGATCGCGTCACTAATCCCAAGCGTAAGGCTGATCAGGAGCTCCCTCTCGTCATCTCTGCTCAACTTAAGCTCGGTGACGCTACTTTCATCGTCTCTGACGACTCTTCTCATGAGTAAGCCTCTTAGATCTCTCTTGTTTTTCGTTTATTCCTCTTGTTTCTTCAGAGATCTACGTATATGATGTTGTTTTTGTGATGATATTTCGCATTTCACCGTTTGTATCTATCCGTGTGTTTATATTTACGATTTTGTATTATATACATGTAGTTTCTCTGTTAATATTTGCTATTCAGGTCATTTTTCTGCTGATTTATCGTATTTCACTGTTTTTTTTGTTTGTCTTATCTGTATGTATGTATGTATATATACATCATATATAGTGTATGTATATCCACACATATATTCTATATCATTTTGTCTGTTGTGCTTTTGCGGTTGAGTTTTTAACGAAAATTTTGACCTCGTGTTATGTTTCTCATTTAGATATTTCAAATGTTTTGCTTTTGATCTGTATATACTATGCTTAAAATATGTATATATATAAACTATTTGTTTTGTGAATGTAGAGTCAAGAGCGGTACTGGAAGCGTTTTCTGTTTGGAGACTGATGAGATCGACGCTGCTGTGGAAAAGGCGGTGAAGGCCGGCGGTGTTATCGACGGCGAAGTGGCTGAAGGTGACGGCGCGTGCTGTGGAGGGCGCGTGGGGAAGGTGAAGGATCCGTACGGCAACATCTGGATGATATGCTCACCTGCCGCTGTGAAGAAGGTTGTTGCTGACGTGGAAGCATAAGAGTCGCTGGATAATAGTTGTAGTACTATTTCACTGCATTTCTAGTTTGTTTTAACTCTAGTGAACCTTGAAATATGAATGAGGCTGGCAGTAGATGGTTAATGAAGGGTGGTTATGTATTTTGGTATTATTATTAGAAGGCTGATTTGAACTTGAACAGCTTTATCAAGTTGCTTTTGCATTTCACTGACACTGACTTGTCATTTTAATCTTCTCTTTACTGTCAATTTTGCCTTGTTTTTTGGGTTACACCATGTTTTAAATAACTCCGACTGATAATCAAAACCCAACACGTATTGGACGGATAAGATTTGCTGGTGTTTATTTGTTTATTGTTTCCTTCACCCTCGTTTCTCGACCAGACACCCGTTTTATATGCACTTTATTTATTGCCTACTCTATCTTATTGGCATGAACAATAGTTTGTATGTACTGTGGGTTGTTTATTGTAAAAATAAGCATTAGTTCTCAAAGACTCGGTTTCCTCCCTCCTTGTCTTTGTCATTGAGACAGGTATCACAACTAATATTTACTGTATCAATAAGATGATTTTGTACTGCTAGATTTTTAAAAAAATTGTGATTTCCTTTGGATATACAACCGTCTATATTTTACAGTGTTGTTTTGAATCTACAAGATAACTAGGTTAAATTTTTTGACGAGCAAAAGCTACCAAGAGTCCAAAGACCCCAGAGGGCCTTAAATCATAATTTTCCACTGTAAAGTTAGTTTTACTATTCACGTGGTTAGACTTTAGAACTCAAATAACTGAAACGTATGTGGCTGAGCGTTAACGTGTAAACAGGAGGGAGTAAAGTGGACTAGCCAATGGTAAGCCAACAGGTTTCAATACTGTGGACTAGCTCATGCATGGTTTTACTTGTGGACTTTGTGATATTTTCTCACTATCACAAAAGTTCACAACCTTCATTTTAATTGATAAAATGCAGAAATTCCATTTGCAGATTTTTCTTATAAAATACTGATATAACTTTTGATTTTTACGAATACGGATTTTGAGAATTATCTTGATCATTTGTAACTACAGTATAACTTTCATTAATTACCGTCCAGTCATCTTGAAAACTCTTCTTACAGTCCAGAAAATACCACAATCATTAGTAGGGATGTTTTCTCTTAGGTTGCGTTAACTTCGCATGGATGAAATGGTGACGGAATGGAATGCACGTAAGAATGGAACGGGGAAATGAATGGAATAGCGAAAGAAAAGAATAATTATTCCATTCATTTGTTCACTTACCAATTTTTTTTAAATAAGAATGAAATAAATTATTACCTTATTTGATTATCTATATTAACCTTCATTGAAAATGACATTAATTCTAGGCAAAATTTTATCGCGGAAAAATTCTAAAAAATAATTTTCCCAAAATAATTCCCGGGAAAAAATTTCTCGAAAAAACTACCCAGAAAAAATTTCTCAAAAAAAAATTCCCTTCGGAAAAATTTTCTCGAAAAAAGGCCCCGGAAAAAATTTCTCGGAAAAAATTCCCGGATATTTTTTTCAAAAAAACTAGACAGAAAAAATTCTCGGAAAAATTTTCTCGAAAAAACAGTTCGGGAAAAATATCTTGAAAAAAGGTCCCGGGAAAAATTTCTGGAAAAAAGGTCCCGAAAAAAGTTTCCAGGAAAAATTTCCGAAAAAAATTCTCGAAAAAAAAGCCACGAAAAAAAATTCCCTGAAAAAATTTCTAGAAAAAAATAGTGAGGAAAAAATTTTTTAGGGCAGATATACACCAGAAAATAGAGAGGAAAAAAATCCTCTCGTGACCATCCAAAATCACCATAATCCCTACGAATACACATCAAAATTCCCTGCGAACATCAATAACACACTCTTTGTATATTGCAAGTGTCCTAGGTGTAGACCAAATTAGAATTAAAATTTTCTCAAAGTAGCAGCACCCATATAGATTGAAACAATTTTCATTGTCGTCGTGTTTTTTTAGCTACGTAATATTTTGAAATTCAAACAAGAATTTCTTTAAAATTTATTTTTAATGTATGTGCCGAAATATTATTAACTCAAAAACAGAAAGCTCAGTTAATGATATACAACGCGACATTTATTATTATAACTCAGAAGTCAGAACAGAGCTTGATTTTGAATAAACAAGATTACTAGTATTAGATTTGAAGCACACGTACAGACTATTCTCCTTGATCGTGACTTAAGACATGGCCACGGTTCGTGAACCGCCGGTTCCGGTTCGTGAATCGCCGGTACCCGTTCGTGAAAATCTTGAATCGGAACCTGAATCTTAACAGGATATAAACCGCCGGTTCCTGTTCAGACGGTTCAGGTTCAGGTTTTGACCCGGTTCAAGACCCGGTTCCAGTTCCGGTTCGAACCTTATAAATAAAAAATAATTTATATAAGAAATATCGTTAAATTAATCCTATTTTTTTTTATTAAAAACGAGTAAATATATTACAATAAATTTTATATGTTTTAGAACTCACTAGAATACAACAAACAATATAATTTATTACAATAATATTTTTAACATATACTAATTACTCGATCCACCCGATTCGGAGATAGTGAGAATTGTTGTAGGATCTCCACAATATTCATCGGATGAGGATGATGAAGCCATGTTGGATTGTGTTCTTAATTCTGCTATTTTCCGATCATTCACACAAACTTGTGTTTTTAAAGATTCGGAAGCTAATCTTGATCTTCTTGGATCCAAAATATTTCCTCCTATGCTGAATGTTTGTTCCACAGCAACGGTTGAGGCTGGAACCGCTAGAATTTGACCCGCAATTTTGGCAAGTGTGGGGAACGTCCTCTTATGCCTTTTCCACCAAGCTAATATGTTAAAATCTAAATCTGTATCAAACTCAAAAATTGTTGTTAGATAAATATCGAGCTCCGAATGTGAGCTCGAATGCCTTTATTTTTTAGAACGATCCATTAAAATTTTGTTCCTGGCTGTAATGAAAATGATTATGTTATGGGTGGAAGAGGAGAGTCAACATTATCAATAACATGATAATGACTACATAAATCATGTATATGTCTTTTAACCCTAACAATCATATTATTCACATCAATTTCATAATCATTTTGTAATCCTAAATAGTCATAATAATTTTCTAACATTTCTTGTAAATCATCATATTTAAATCTAGGATCAAATACAGAAGCTACAAGAAAAATATCATGAATTATTTTATAATAATTTAACCATTTTACTTTCATGTGTGCAATACCTTCATGAATTTCATATATTTTTTCACCCTCATTTAAAGCAAATGCAATATTTAAAACTTCAACAATAAATAAATTAGAGGTTGGTTTGTAAATATGACTAAAAGTGGAAGTTGCATCATTAAAATTTTTAAAAATTTCCATAACTTTAGCACATAAATCCCAAATTTGTGATAAAAGATTAGAACTTGATATATATTCGTTAGCAAAAGAGCATAATAAATTTTGATATTCTAGAGATTGACAAAGTAAAACATAAGTAGAGTTCCATCAATGACCCACATCTTTGGAAAAACGTTTTGGGTGCACATTATTATTTTCACAATATTTTAATCATGTTCTAGTAACATTAGGGTGTACCCAAATGTATTTAATAACATCTCTTGTTGGTTTAATTAAATCTTGCATAACACGTAATCCATCTTGAACACATAAATTTAAAACATGGCATGCACATCTAGTATGAAAAAATCTTCCACCAAAATTAGGTTGACAAACTCTAGTTAATTCGGGGATTGATGCATTATTAGAGGAAGCATTATCAAAAGAAATCGAAAAAACTCTATGAACCAATCTATATTCCTCTAAAATAGTATGAATTATTTTACATATATTATTTACGGTATGTGAATCATCAAGTACTCTAAAAGCTAAAACTTTTTTATGTAATTCAAAATTTTCATCAATATAATGACAAGTGAGACCCATATATGAATATATCAAATTATGATCACTCCAAATATCACTACAAATAGACACATGTGTATCGTTAATATTAAAATATTCAATCAAAATTTGTTTTCTTTTTTTATTAGATTTAATCAAATTTCTCTTAAGTGACGTTCTAGGTATTTTCTTAAATGCGGGTTGTACATCTCTAGTAATCCAATCATTAATACCAATATTTTCACCAAAACTAAAAAATAAAGAGTCTACTGAAATAGCTTCGGTTAAACCATAAGAACTACTAGCATGATCATAACGAAATAATGAAGGAGAATTAGGAGAAGAAATTGCAAACCCGGATAATTGTGTTTGTCCCGTTATCATTCCTACCTTCTCGGGATGTTTGGTGTTTAAATGTCTCTACAAAGTACCATAGCCTCCTCCCGGTTTAAATGAGTATTTGGTACCGCAATAATTACAAATTGCATCCACTTTTTTATCAGACTTCAAGGGATCTTTCTTAAAATGTTTTGTAAAAATATTAGACGAAAGTTGCCTTGCTCCTGAACTCGATCCACCGGTTTCCGTTTCATTTTTGTGCGATACTGTATTTTTAAAACTAGCCATTTCAAATATAATGTAAAATGATAGTATGTAAAAAAATATAATATAAATAAAATTTAGACAAAGAATAATTAAGAATAATGCTTGAGAATAATTGAGATAGAGATATTAAGTTTGAGATGAAGAAGATTGTTGAAGACAAAATGTGTGATAAAATTGAGAAGTTTGCCACTTATTTATAGGAAGAAATTTTATAGCTCTTATTAATAGCCGTTCATTTCTTGTCAGTAGCCGTTGTTATTTGCAGTATACCACGAGTAGTATTTATGTAGTCTCTCTCTCTCATCACGTGAACATTCAATATAAAAATAATACTACTAGTCTTAGTCTAGTCTAACAGCATGCGGCCATTTTTAATGGGAAAATATTTCATTTTTGATTTACCTCAAATTATTATTTTTTATACATATTAATTTAATATTATTTTTTAATTCCATAAAAAGGTTTTAAACTATATTATAAATAATCTTTTTGATATAATTTAAAATATATTTAAAAAATTAAAATTAAACTATATTACAAATCATCTTTTTAATTTTCGATTAAAATCAATATTACCATTAAAAATTAATTTCAACATTTTAAATATATATATATAATTAGAATTTTTTAACTACTTTAATGATATATAATTGATTACCATCATATATAGATATAAATTTTAAATAAATTAAAAATTATATTATTGTATTAAAACTCTTTAAAATTTAAAAATAAAATATTACGGAGGTTAAGAGAAAAGTGGCAAGATATTAGTAATATTACTGATGTATATAGAATTAAATAGTGCAAGTCTGCAATCTTGAATTTATAAACATAATACTAATATGAGAGGTGGATTTTTGAAAAAGTTGTTAGGGTTGCAGTTTCACGTGTGATGTGCAGTAGGTGCAGATGCAGATGAAGTGATAAACCTCCAATTCCCCAAAAGGCCAAATTTTTGAAAAGATATCGGTTAACTGGCGGTTAACCGTCGATTTAAACCGGCGGTTCACCGGTTTTTAATGTACATAAACCGAAACCTGAACTTTTGAAATGTTTAAACAGCCCGTTCCGGGCCGGTTTTGACCCGGTCCGATTCCGGGACGGTTAGCCGGTTCCGGTCCGGTTTGGTCATGTCTATCGTGACTGGCCTTGAGGTAGCAAACAATTAGAAACTGATAGTAAATTACAAGCCAAAATTAGATTTGAATACATTGAACTCTTCTGTGTGGGCTTGTCTTAAAACCAACATGCGAAATCAGCTTGGCTGAACCAAAAAGTAAAACATTTATCATGGGCCGAAATGTAAAATACATAACTAAAACCTAAGCAACTGGTCAGAAGGGTGATATTGCACTTAGGAATTAACAAGTCAAGTCCCATAACAAGTTGAGGATCTATACCAAAACAAGTCAACATAAATATATATATCCGGAGAGAGACTCACAACCGGCCGGTTATGGCAGTGTATAACCATCCTCACTCATTTTACAATTTTAACCAATCCCACGCCCCTCCATTCCTACCACAATCATATCGCCGCCACCTTCAACACACTCATCTTCAAATTTCCCATCATTTTCTCTTCTTTTTCCTACCCACCTAATTATAAATGCTTCAGTACGTAATATAATGCGAGTACATTCATGTTTATTTCTCTTTTAGTGTTATATACGTAGTATACAATTATTAAAATTTGTTACATTTACATTATTCGATCTGATCGAACGAAAGTTGACAAAAATAATATTTTGGTCAAAATGGATAAAAACAATTTTTTTTGGGATGATGGATATTTTTAAGAGAAATTTTCACTTTGCAACCCACTGGTTTTGGCTTATTGCACTTTGCACCTCATAGTATTGGTATATACATTTTGCATCCCACAATTTTAGACTAATTTTCACTTTGCAACCCACTGGTTTTGACTTATTGCACTTCGCACCTCATAGTATTGGTATATACATTTTGCATCCCACAATTTTAGACTAATTTTCACTTTGCAACCCACTAGTTTTGGCTTATTGCACTTCATAGTATTAGTATATACATTTTATAACATTTAGGAACAATTTTATAACTTTAGCATTTTATGAACAATATATTGTATATTAAAATATATTTTTGAGATTTTTTTTTTGACAAGAGATACAAGATCACATGAATTGTATCGGAATACAATAGCAGGAGCAAGGAGTTCCTTTCATTCAATAAAGTTATAAATTACAAGAGAAATTTTTTCGTAATCTCTAACATTTTTTTCGTAATCTCTAATCAAATATGTAATGGCTCTTATCTAGCGGTAATAGACTTTTCATATGTAAAATTAGTGGTTCACATATTGTCTAACGATAAAACATATACAATATGTGAACTAGAATCTTTCAATTTCTCTTGAAAATGTTAGAGATTATGAAAAAAATTCTCTTGTAATTTATAACTTTCTTGAATGAAAGGAACTTCTTGCTCCTGCTATTGTATTCCGATACAATTCATGTGATCTTGTATCTCTTGTCAAAAAAAAATCTCAAAAATATATTTTAATATACAATATATTGTTCATAAAATGCTAAAGTTATAAAATTGTTCCTAAATGTTATAAAATGTATATACTAATACTATGAAGTGCAATAAGCCAAAACTAGTGGGTTGCAAAGTGAAAATTAGTCTAAAATTGTGGGATGCAAAATGTATATACCAATACTATGAGGTGCGAAGTGCAATAAGCCAAAACCAGTGGGTTGCAAAGTGAAAATTAGTCTAAAATTGTGGGATGCAAAATGTATATACCAATATTATGAGGTGCAAAGTGCAATAAGCCAAAACCAGTGGGTTGCAAAGTGAAAATTTCTCTATTTTTAATGATTGGAATACGCACGAATTATCTTATTTATATAAAATATTCTTTTATAACTCAAAAATACTTATCTTTAATATATTTTCAAGATACGTATTCGACCCATTAATATTGATTATTAATTTCAGAATTGTTAATCTCATGATCATAATGCAGTGAAAGTTGAGTATTTTGACTCCACAAGATTAAAACATGGAGTTACCGCTGGTGGTATTCCGGGCCTCTGGGGTGCGGTTAAAATGTACCAATTATTGGTTAGGTTATGTCGGCCTTTGGGCCCATTTGTGAACCTATTTTATTTATTTATAAATTATTAGTGATTGTATTTTACATTAATTTTTAAAATAATAATTAAAAATTAAAATTTTTTAACTAGTGGTCAACCTTTTTTTAGCGTCTTTTAAAATAACGATTTCCATTAATTTTTGTTAAATTTTCGCCATTATAAATAGTAAATTATCTCAAAACCATAATCTGTTGATATATGACATACTTTATACCGATTTTCAAAATAGTGGTTAAATTTTCAAAATAGTGATTAACCACTTTTGACATCTTTTAAAAGAATGGCTAATACTAAAATTCATAAATTAGTCTGATGGCGAGGCTTGTTTTTTCAATGGGTGGATATTTTCATATGTAATCGAACTAAAGTTTCGATTTCTAGTCCTGTGAAGAGGTCGGAAAAAATGGAAATTAAACACTTAATCTGGCAAGAAGTGAAAAAAAGGAAGAGAAATAATATTGAATGATTCGAATTGTGTTTACATTTATCAGTTTACTGATGTCATTGTTTTAGTGGCAATGAATGTGCGAGTGCATATAGTGATTTGACGGAAGCCATTTTTTTTAAAAGATGGAAAGAAAAGCTAACCATTATTTTGAAATTGGTGTAATAATTCTTTAAAATATTAGGGTATTCAATCAGAAAATATTCAATGAAGATTCTAAACCGTACTTTAAAATTTGGGGTATTCAATCAGGATTTAATTAATGATTTCAAATTTAGGGGTATTTAATATGAATTATTATCAATCAATTAATATCTAGAGATATTCAAAAATTTATTAAAACTGATGGATTCTAAAAATACATGGACTATGTTAGATTTTCATATATATTTTTGATGTTTTAAAATTTTATCTAAGTGCGAGAGATTCTGTTGGATTCATAGTCAACTTGAATTATGTATATAATATATCAACTCTGCGTGTAATTTTTAATTAAACACAATCAATAAAAATTAATGAATTATAAATAATATTTTTAAATATTGATTGAATATACCCTTAAGTACCACCCCTATTTTGTAATTTAGTCTCTACATATGTTAAAAAGAGTTGACGGGAACCATTCTTTAAATAGTAGGAAAAAAAGTTGATCACTATTTAAAAAATTTAAAAGTTGGCCACTATTTAAAATTTTGGTGTAAAGTATGTTACCACGTTTATGTAATTTATTCATTAATATATACATATTCTAATTTATAAATTATTTTTTAAAAATCATAAAAGATTATTTATATATCTAAATTGAATTTCACATCTCCATCATTCTGAACATTATAAATGGGGAATCGGTCATGAACATAGAGATGTCATGAAACATACATGAAATTATTATTGTATCAGGGTCTGTGGGTTCCATACATACATGAAATTATTATATACAAGTATATTATTGTTAACTCAACTTTATTAAAATACTGTAACGCATATATCAGTCGGAAATGTACATAATGAAGACTAGCTATTTGTAAACAATATGGAAAATTATGATACTTAATTTTGTACTCGTTTTAATCGCACAATAACGAATGTAGCATATTAATTAATTATACAAACGCTTAGATATTCATTTTTGACTTACTTTGAAATGTTAATATTTAAATACTTACTTGCCCTATATTATATCGATTTACCCTAGAGCTTATTTAATTACAAACATTAGCCAACCAGGGAAAAATTGATTGGTAGAAATATGGGATCCTTAGAGCAATTCCAACCATAGCAACCCATTAGTTAAAGATGATGTATCAATGTAAATTTAGAGAATGGTAGTAAAATTTTCAACTCCAACACTAGTAAACCGTTATGTAAAATTTTACAATTTTCTATATACATTATTCATATTTGCTAATCAATCTCATTCTCTATAGTCTCCCCGTAGATTCCACTTAGATTTCTACCCTTTTTCTTTCTCATATTCTCCACTTTCTTCAATACTATTAATAATAAAATATTAATAACTAATCAACATAGAGAATAACATCGGGGAATAACAAATTTTTTATTTTCTATAATACAAAAGATCATTATTATATATTATTTTAGCCCATCACTATTGACAACATGATTGGAGTTGGCTCTTAGCTCTGAAAATAAAGATAAGAACTGATGCACTTTGTCTAAGAATAATATACTGTATAAACTTAAAAGTTGTCGGCGCAGGCATCAAAGCAATTGCAGGATTGGAAGCATCTATTTGTTTTAATTTTAGTTGCAAAGAGTCTGAGGTCCCATTTCACATGCATTGTTACTGATTAGTTATTTTTCTGAACATATACGTACAATACTACCGATCGAGTTTACATTCGTCAGTATATTTTTAGACAAAATATGGAGCATGCATATATATATATATATATATATATATATATATATGATGTTAAATTGATTTATAACCCTGATCGAGTTGAAATTAATAACATAAGATGTATGGCATGTCACTTTTGTGTACCGTTGCCCAAACAAAGAATAGATCGACATGAGAAGCAATTAAGTTCCAACCGAATAAAGGAGCGTATAAACGTTACTGTATATATATTCTTTAAGCATCTAACAAATTAGAGAGAATAGGAGCATGTATATAATAATAACACCTAGCTGTTTTATATTCACGATCACTATATATAAGGTTTCGTATTGCACATATATTAATTACACTCATCATATATATTTATTTCTTCATCTTCAATCAAGTACTATATATATATATATTATCTGCAACACTTATACTTGTTCAGATTTCTCCATGGCTTCTTTACAGGTTATATATCATGCATGCGTGCACAATTTCCCGTACGTACAACATGTCTACCTGTGTATATTATAATATTAATAGAATTAATATATATATGCTGCCCGCAGGTAGCTAGTCCACAAGTGGAGGAAGAGGGGTGCGGCAATGCGGAAGAGCTGCAGACGACAGTCATGACACCGCCCCTTGATATTTACGACATCGATAAACCTGTTCATCTCATCGACGATGACATAGAAGAAGAAGAAGAAGAAGACATCGAAATCATTCCTCAACGTGACCAAGGAAAACAGGTAGAGGATCTTGATGATGCAACTGACGAAGAAGAAGAGGTCGATGTTAATGGAGTGAAGCCAGATGAACCTGCCAATAAAGGCATTCGAACCCGTCGCTTCCCCGACCAAGAAGATGATGATGAATGAACAGATCCAACAGGATTTCGTACGTGGATGTCATGTGATGATCCAACTACACAAATAAATGAATTTGGCTTCAAGATGCGTGACTGTTTGTATGTGTTTTCTTGTTTAAACATTACCTAGCGTAAAAACCCGCGCATGCACCGACCTTTTCGTAAAATTAAAGTTATATTATTTATTTTAATTAATTTATTATTATTTGTTTTTAAATTTTAATTTTAAACGGATCTATATATTTTTATTAAAATATTTATTGATCGATATAAATTACATACCGAGTTTATAAATATTAAATTAATATTTAAAACATAATTAATAAATCACCATCTATATTATATTATTATAACTGAAAAATTAAAAAATTTGGTTGGTCGGTTATCGGTATTGGACCACGGACCTAAAAAATATACATATATTATATATAATTTTATTTATTATAATATGAGTCCTAACTATATAAATCTCCATATTAACTAATGTAACAAAAATATTTCAACTTTTTTCATCCCAACAACCTCAAACTCGGACGTGTCCATAAATCAAGTGTGAGTAGTAGTAATAAATTTCTTTTGCAATTCGGAGAAATAATAAGACATATATACTGTATAGCGGTCTAAATTTATATTATATTATTATATCCGAAAAATTAAAAAATTTGGTTGGTTGGTGAGTGGTCGGTACTAGGTCACGGGCCAAAAAAATATAAATATATTAGATATAATTTTATTTATTATAATATATGTCCTAACTATATACATATTTGTATTAACTAAATTTTTATTTTTTACACCCAATTATATATTTATAACATGAGTCCAAAATATATAACTTTACTTATTATAATATGGGCTCTAACTATATACATATCTATATTAACTAAAATTTTATTTTTAACACGGGTCCATATTATAAGATATTTATATTAAATAGAATAAATTTATATATAAAAAGAGAACATATAATATTAACATAAATTCTTAATATTATAAAATTATATATTAAATATCAATAAAAATATCAATAAAAAATTAATATATTTAAATATTAGTTATCCCGTGCTTCGCACATGTTATAAGCTTGTATATTATGGAACTATATCTATGCATTATTATACATTTTAATTTTGATTTTCTGACTAAATTAGTTTTTTAAACAATTTAATATATATGTTGTAAAAAGTTCTATTTTTCGAATTTTATAATTTTCTACCCAAATTTACAAAAAAATTGTATAGAGAAACTAATATCTTATTCTTAAATATAATTTTCTAAATCCATTTATTTAATTTTACTAATCATAATTAGTTACTTATTATATTTTGTCTAATTACATATTACGACACTTCATGAATATTTTTTTTCTTATACCCGCACACTCTTGTATCAAAAATATCATTTTTTTTCATACCCACAATCTATGACTATGATTATATATCATGAGATTAGTGGTTCGATATTCAATAATGATATAAATTCTATTTTTTTAATCAAAAATTTAAAATAATAGTACATATATAAATATACAAAATACAAGGGTCCAAACAATTAGGTGGGACGGATGAATGATGAATTTAAATATTTATTATAAATTTATTTTTATATGAAAATATATATTTAATACAAATACATACATACACACACATAATCACATTCAAGTAAATTCATATTTTTTTAACTATTAATTTAATCAATATAAATGTACATCGTAATAGTTTATTTTCAAAATGTATTATCTAAAATTCAAATATTTTCACTACTTACAATTTGACTAATAAATTTTAATATTTTGTATTCTACATAATATTTATTCTTTTATTTTAAATTTGTTTTTATCTATTTCTAAAATAAATATACATTGACATCATATCATTTTATATAGTATTATTATTTTAGTGTTAATATCACAACTATAACTCAATTTCATATTTTATTTAAATATTTAACATATTTAAAATCTAAATTTGTTATAACTTTTTCAAAAATTCATTTAATTTGTACGGATAAAAGAATTTAAACTCAACTATACGAATTTCATTTCTCATATTAAAAAAAAATATTGACAAATAATTTATATATGATGCATTTATAATATGAAAAATTAATATATGATAAAAAAATTGATAGTTTGTATATTAAGGTTTTTAAAAGAAAAACAAAAATCCAAGTAGATCAAATAGTTGTAACCATAACTATTTAAGATTATGTTAATGGTTCGATACTCAATGATGACATGATTTTATCTTTCTTTTAACAATTTTTTTTAAATTATGGTATATACGTAATTATGTAAAATATAAGGGTATAATTATTATTTCACAGCTAATAAAAAGGTAAACTTTGCCCTTATGTTAAGCTTTAATATATAATAATAGATAGATATTCACCGATATATCTACGTATTTGATCATGGTTTAAAATTTTACGTTAGTTTTTTATTAATAGGATTATTTGTGTTTTAACACCTCATTTTTCTTCAACTATATATAGCAGTGATTTACTACTACTGCAAAAGTACAATTTTTCTTGCTAGTTTAAATATATTTTATAAAAGTGATGGAGCAAGCCTCACTAAACTTCCAAAAGAGGAAATTCAAGATACAACCTCGAAGAATTAACCTTGTTGCTTCATGCAAGAAGCAACAAGCAAATAATCCAAAATTACAATTTAAAATTAAACTAGACAAAAAAATGCAGTTCATAGATCTGGGCCTAATGCCATCATCCACATCTCGTGTGTCATCGAGAGCTTCCTTTGCAACAACTTTCTTTTGACTTTTGTCTCGAACCTGATCCTCCCAACTCTGCTCGGCATTAAGCCTACCATTCTTATTGATCTCTTCAGTCTCCCAAGCTTTGCTTGTTGTTTCTTTGTGAGCAATGTCCTGATCCAGCTCCTCCAACTACTTCTTAATGCTAGAGGTACTTATCTGAATTTACAAGTCACAACAAGAGGCATCAAAGGTAGGACAAGGGATGAGAACACTCTGACATTCATCCTCTTGATCAGTGAGGGCTCATCCCTATAGCTACTAAAGTCAGAGGAGTTAGCCTTTTGAGTTATGGGCCAAGCTGACCAAACGCAAATACAGGAATCTGCAACATGAGTAGGAAATAGACATTTCGAACAAATCTTAGCATCTAGGTACTGCACTCGAATCCATCCATAAGATTTTAGCATTTTAACACAAACATATGCTGGCCTTGGACTTCAGCAACAACATCAATCAGAATGAGGGCTTGGGTTTGAGGTTCATGGTGACTAGCAACATGGAATGTATCTGAAGACATAGTTATAGGATTACCTAAGGCTTTACTTAAAAAACAGAGGCCCTGAGTCGACCAATAGGTAAACGGCACATTGTAAAATGTGACCCATGTAGGGATCAACGAGGAGGTCTTCGGACCACATCTTTAAGTCAAACAAACAACCATTGATATCAAGCGGACTATACTTGATAGCTCTAGACATAGCTTTTTCACTTTTAAACTTAAAAACAAGGTATCCGGCATGATGTTGAAACACATTTTTAAGACTAGCAAACTCATAGACACTAAGAGCAATACGTTTAATAGTATCAAAATCAAAATCAACATTATGAGCAAACCCATAACAATTTTTCCATATCAAAGAAGCATGATTCAAGAAATCAAGGGGCCGAGAAACACAAACAGATCCATTAGCTCTTGCTAACACACTAGAGTTCCGAAAAGTAGTTGCTAGCTCTTGTGAACTGAATAGAAATGAAGGGATCTTACCACTTGTACTAGAATCATTAACAATCTGACATGGAGAACCGAGGATGGGAGAGTCATGTTGTGGAAGTTAGAGTCATGTTGTGGAAGTTGCCGTTTCTCCGGGGAGGAGGACTCTGCACCCATTTGCACTGGTGGAGTACGGAGGGTCTTGTTGTGAGAAAAATCCATACGGAATTTTGATCTTGTCATGAGGAGAAGATCTAGGACAAGAAAGAGGTCTAATGGAAAAGAAGACGAAATAATCGAGGGTGTGGGAACAAAGCCAAGATATAAATAAACCAAGCCCAAAGGCCAAGGACAAGGAACACATAACAAGAGATTCAAAGGGTGGGAATGAAAAGTCCAGGGAAGTAAAGCGACGGTGGAAGAGGAGAAATGGAAGGGAAAGTAAGAGAGAGAAAGAGGGGGTGAGAGGAGATAGAAGAGAGCAAAACGACATAAATTACATATCAATTGATGCCCACACAAGTTTATTACATATCAGGCAACCGGTCGACATAAATTATGTTTTGCACACTTTAGCTAAATATGCAGAGCTCGTTCATATTAGGGTTCTACATCATCCAAATCCTCGTCATGTTGCTTTTGCTAATCCTCTCTTACCCCAAAGGTGCATTATATTTATATAACTATGTATTGTTCATAGTTTTTATGTGATTAAAATAAAAAAGCCATGAATCTATATATATGCATATACATATATCTTTATATATATATATATATATATAATTTTCTAGTTATAGTATTGTAATTTGGATGATAGTTAGTGAATTGCTACTAATTGTGATAATTATGCTGCAAAAGATTAATTTTTAATGCTGTAATTATGTATTCATGTTCATTTTGCCTTTTTATATCATTATGTTTTGTCAGAATTTTTTATTGCTGATGCTTTGTTTACTTTCCGAAATTTATTTTGTTGGAATTGAGAGAATTTTATCTCTTTTAGTTGCTTAATTGATATTAGTTGGTCGCTTCTAAAAAATGCAACAACTGGTTGACAATTTAAAATTTTTATGTATCCGGAAAAGTTTGCATTTTTACGATGATAAGTATGCACCATCCTGATATGATCTTCAGAGTTCTGTTCTTATTTGTGATTATGTAAATATGCCTCTGCCTTTTCGAGTTTTTTTTGGATTGGAAAAGTTCTGTCTATCGATCTATGTACTGTACTATAAGATGGTCATTGTTTGCATCTAAGATATATAACAACTGGTGAAGTTTAAAACGAAATATGTGATTTAGAAACAAAAAAAATTGAAATATGCGCATCTTCAGAAGTCAGCGTTTTTTATGATGATAAATATTAATCCGTTTGATTTATCTTATAAGTAACTTATAAATTAGAAATTATATATAAATTCTAACTTATAAATCACTTGTATGACATCCCAAACAGGGCCTGTATATCTGCTAGACTGCTAGTTCTCGGTGGCCCATATTTTCGTAGTTACAAGTTTGTTTTTACGGGATAGTTGCAAGTTTATGAGAGTGCCCATACATATGTATCCGTTAGTATTAGATTATTAGTCTATTAGATACATTTTTTTAAAATGATGTATCTAACTTTTTAAATATGTAATCTCATTTGTATTCAAGAAATGAATTAGCTCGTTGCCAACATGACAGTAGAATTGGATTCGCCCACCACCATCATCATCACCGCCATCACCGCCATGTTAGGATTGGATTTGGGCACCGCGATCATCAGCACCATCACCATCACCACGGTTGACATAAAGAATGAAATGGTGTGCATTACTTTACAAGGAGAGCTAGATATCAATGAAGATCTTTTGAAGTTATGATCTGCATGCAACTATTTCTATCTAATTAGTTGTTTTTCTATTCAATTTAATATGAACAAATTCTGGAGTGATCTTGGGTGGATAAGTACTATTTCCAGGGTATTAAAATAATTGGAGTCTCCTTGCATGGTTCATATATTAGTGTATGCTTATTTGTTCCCTGTAAAGGAAGACAAAGTGGTCTCCGAAGGAAAAACCAGAGTCCATATTTATAATAATAATAACAAAAGGGCTAATTAGATAGCAAGAATCAAGTATCCTCTCAAGATCTCTTGGAGGGATATATAGATAATGCACCCAATATTAGTTGTTGATAATCTTTTTATCGCACACCCTGTTTTTTGGCTCACAGCGCTCCATTTTGACGTTAAGTCTTACCAATCCTCCAAATCTCCCCTCTTCATCAGCGTATGGATTTTTGTATTGAAATCATATAGTATCAAATAATGGGGCAAGGCCGTTGGAGCTTTTGAATAGACCACCAGTTGCATACAAAAGTCCCTCTTATTCCTTTTCCTATTCAGAATTTTTTTTCAAGTCATTTGTGGCGTAAGTCAGCTCAAGCAAGTAAGCAACTGAGTTTCAAGTTGTTGCAGTGGGGTTGCGCATTTAGGATCCCATTTCAAAAATTATACAGTAACAATTTGACTAAGCTGATTATCGCTGGCAGTGAAGAAATTGATTGGCATATTATCCAATAATTAATATTTGAAATTTATATAGTAGCATTTTAGCTAGATAGTGAGAACACTTTATATAAAAAGTTTTCTTTAGAATAATGCCTAAATAATAATATATAATTTCAATCTTTTTCTAGCTTTTCAGTGAGGCTTTATGCAGTAATAATATGTATTGTGAGTAATGAAAGGCATTGAAGATGGATGTTGCTGCTACTAAATTTGGTCCAACATAACGTGCAAGAGATGAGAATTAAAACGTCTGCTTTACTCTGCACTTGCTTTTACAGACATATATATATATATATATTTACTACTAGGACACCTTCTTACGCAACCAACCCCAGTAGTTGCGCATTTAAACCCCCGTGAATTGCTTGTGAATTACAACTACTACATCTTTTGAGCATCTCAATGGAATTTATCCGCAGACTTACAACTCTAACAAACTAGAGTTGAATACTAGCTGATGGATTCGAATTTAACTGACCTGCAAATTTAAAACTTCCAACTCACACTTTTGTACTAAATATTGTTGACTATCAAGTCAAGTCACTGTATAGAAAAACTAGAAAGGATTTAGTACTAGTCAAATCTAAATTGCATTGAAAAACTAAGAAGACTGGTAATCTGGAGCTATTAAATAATCACTGTACATACATATAAAGTCTAGCAAGATGAATAGGATGGGGGGGGGGGATAAAAACTTGGTGGAATAGGATGAATTCTATATGTTATGTGTTCTGGGTCCTCATTTATATCTACAAGATCCTCCGCATGATCATATATGCTAGTACATTGGAGTAAAAGATTATTATTATTATTATATTTTGGTGATCATATCTTTGGGTCAGTTGAGATCTGTGGAATGTAGATACAGTCATTCACAGTGGTACAGTACGTGTAAACCCATACACACCACTATTCCTATGGGTCTTGTTTTATTAATCATATTATTAATAATTTCTTTTAAAAATTTTACTTATCCATTATAAAAAAGTGTGAAATAACTGTTATCAAAATCGCTTGACATATTAACTAGTCGGCAGTCCTCCTTCCGTGATACATCTTCGTCACAATGTTGATGTCCAGAGCCACAGAAGTTTCAATTTCCAGCCTTCAATTCTCGGGCTTAATTATCAACTTTTATAATCCTTCTTCTCTACATTTTCTATGCATACTTTTTATAATCATCTTTTTTACTTGCTGGCTTGGCATTCCAAAATACAACTACTCAATTAATACTAGTATAAGTTATTATCGGGGCGCCAATAAACGTCGCAACACCACACTACGTTGAGTGTTGACGTCTCCTCTTTAATACATTATTATTACATTATATTTTGAATGTAAATAATTTTACATGTGATTTTTTTTTTGTCTCCGTTGACAGAGATGAATGCTGTAACGATATCTAGAGAGGTACAAAGTGTTATATACCAAAGAATGGCATAGATAAACAAAAAGAAAAAAGAAATGAACGCACATTCCATAACAACCAAGAATTGAAGGGGTACTTGTACATGGCAACAAGTTGGACCATGTTTCTGCTCCTCCAGTCAATATTTTGAGTAATCTGTTTCACTTTTGGCACAAGAATAAATGTTCTTTTTAGGAGTATTTTTTATGATATACGGACTAGTATTCACTGATCAATATATTTAGTCTTAGTTAACCTAATTATTGATTATCATTGAATGGGAGGGTATGGTATGGTATGGTATAAAAAAGACAAGTGATAAGTGATGATTAAAAATTGATGAAAACTGGGTAGGTCTTAAAATGAAGACTCGCTTAAAAATTGAACTTAGAAGTAAATTATTAGTATGGCTCCCTTTTGGAATTTGTATATTTCTTTTAGGATTCTTGGCTTTTTCTTTTCCACTAGTCCCTACATTCCTTCCTTTCAATCCCCTTTAAACCCCACCAATAGAAAGAGGCTAAAAGCCTAAAACAAATAAAAACTAACTCTATTTATCCCCCGATATCATTTACTTTTTTATTAAAAAAAATAAAAATAAAAATAAAAAACCTCCAGCCACCATGTAATTCCCTTATAAAATCCAGCCCACGCCCGGACACAGGGCAAAAAAAGGAAAGTAACACAATTCTACCGAGAATCAGTCTCCAAGATTCACTCCAACAGTCTACTCAAAGATATGGATGTTGTAAGTCTTTCTTTTTCTTTTTCTTTTTCTTAACTTACATACATAAACATATTCAAATACGTATCATTTTCTTGTATGTATGTATCTAGCAAGCTCTTGGATCTGAAATATTATTGTTGTAGCTAGCTAGGAGTATGTATAATAACATGCGCTATATAATTGTGAAAAGAAAAAAAAGCAGGAGCTGAAGAAAAGCCACGTGCCAGCATTTGGAAGCTGGGACTGCAATGATGATCTTCCATTCACTCAGTGCTTTGAAACAGCGAGACAAGCTGGTCTCTTGCGTTACAGTTACTCTGAAGATCGTGATTTGTATGTCGCTGGTGATCTGTACCAGAATGATCTTGTCACTCCGGCCATGATTGTTGTTCCCCGCCGGAGGGTACGTTTTCTTCAAGTATATATATGTTAGTCACCCTTTTTCTTTCAATTTCTTTGGGTATTTTTAATCTTTTTCATTGCTATGTTATTCTTTTATTTTCAAGAGCCATGAGTAGAAATTAATTCCAACAGGGTTGTTGAAATTTTACAATATTTTGTTTAGAGTAATTTAAATCATTTTAAGTAGGTACATTAGCAATACATATGGATCTTCTTCTTCTTCTACTAGTTGTTGTTAAATGCATTGTTTACCTTGTATTTAAGTTATCCATATCTTGATATATTATTATGCATACAAAAATAAATGGTGCACAGGCAAAAGCAGGTTACCCACATGTGAAAGGAGGAAAAAAGGAGGGATGGGTGGTTTGTGAATGTGAATGTGAGCATAAATATCATGTGGAAATGAAAGCAGCAGCAACCCCTGTTCCACCACCAACTAGCAATAAGCTCCCCAAAGCTGTGGATGAGGATCTTTATCAGATTTCTCCTGACCTTCTCTATGCCAAGTCCAAAAGGGTATGCCTCCTTTGCATTCTTATTATATATTGCCTCTGCTTATTTTCAAACCTCAAATCTCTCAAATTTTATATCAACCAACCATTGCCTGTTTAATTGGAGTTATGTTTATTGTTCATAGATTTTCCTACTTTGTTATTGTTAAAACTCGTTTAATAATCTTGTTAAAATAATATTTTTTCCCTATACCAACACAGTGGAGACCGTGTATAAACCTTACAAATGTTTAAGTGTACTTAAAGTGAGTTATGTACTTAAACCGAACAAAATGTAGACTTCTGAGGTTTTTATATACACTAGTGGAGTAGCTCATTTTTTTTCAAGGTTTTTCTTGGATTTTAGTCTAGTAAATTACAAAAAGTAGTTTCTTGAATTGAGCAAACTGACTCTGTATCAAGTCAAATTGTTAATTTAATGATGAAGTAGTATTTTTTAATCGATTGTTTGCAGAGGAGGGGATTTGGGCTGTTTTCATGCTGCTTGAGGCCAACTTGTGACTTGTGAATCTAGGGAATGAGGAGGAATCAGAAGTCTTGTTGAGATGCATCATACATGGGAAGAGTGATGACGATTGACAAAGATGATATACTAATATATATTAGTACATATATGCGGTGGAAAATGTTTGTGTACTTTTGTGTGGCTTATCTAGTGTTTGGTAAGAAAAAAGCCAGTTAAGTAGTTAATTGTTGACAAACATAACAAATTAATCTTCTAGCATTATTATTATATGATGATCATGATGTGATGGTAGTTTTTCAATCGTCTGTTCCTTTAGTTCTGGCATTTAGTTATATTCATTTACACGTTAGAGGGGACATGTTTCATGGTTATATATATATATATATATATATATTTAAAAATATTACACATCTCAAAATTATTTTCAAAAATATTCTTAAATAAGATCGAATGAGAAATTTTAATTAGTATAATTAATCTGAATGTAGAGTGTTCATTTCATTTATTATTTTTATAATTAATTAAAATGAAACAAATGGCATTGGGAATAAAAAAAAAACATGTTTAATGGTAGACCAATACAGTAGTAAAGGGAAGCAATTTTCGGTAATTATTTATTCACGCTTTTTTTTAATAGTGAATGAAAGAAATTTTTGAAATGCTTCCTAAAAAGGCGAATGAAATGACCTGGTTTCCTATATTTACATAAAAACTCTAATTTTTATTCTCCGATATAAAAAATCACCGATAAATAAATCTGAAAATGAATTATTAGGACCAACAACTTTAATAATAAAAAAGATTATATGTTTTTAAATCCCCGTTAAAAGTTAAATTGATATTTATATTTAAATGAAGAAATAATTTATTTATTTGTTGTATTATCCGGGTACTAACTTGTAAACAAAGAAAGAAAACAATAACAGTGACGTACCCACGCGGAGAAAAGCGTGATAAAATAGGAATTTTTGTCTCTAAAATAGTTCACTCCACTGATTGTGTTGCGCAGAGCATGGAGGTTTTAGAAATTTCGACTTTTTTGTTGATGAATATGAATGAATATATAATTGTTGTTTGCATGTTTTGTTAAGAAAGGAGGCTAGGGACATGGTAGAAGAAAAGGCTAGTGATACTGATACCACACTTTATGAATATTACAATTAAAATTGTCATGTAAAATGACAAAAGTGTATGAAAAATGAGAAAAGCATAAGAAAACAGAGTGAAAATTAAAGATAAGATTGGTCAACATGAGCTACATCTCTCTTCTTTTACTCTAATTTATCAACGCCACAGGCACCAGCTTTCTTTCCCTAGGTTTACCTGCTTGTCATTTCGTACTCCCTGTGTGTTTCATACTTTAATCTTAAACATCTTGTTTACGGAGTAATTTTTGCATAAATTTTGTCTGTTTTAGTCAGACTCAATAACCCAAATGTAAAGATATACTCATTTTATCAAACTAATCTTTATAAATGAGATCATTATTGAGTAAAGCTACTGTGGGGTAATAGGAGTTGTGTTGATAGAAAGATGATAATTCAACTTTTAAATTAATTTAGTTCCAAACATTTAAAAACCACATCCAACAAGACAAAAAGATAAGAAAAGCAGAAGAAAACAAATTTCAAAAGTTTATCCACCAATGGCTGCTATCATTCACAATATATATGTATACGCTTGTATTTATGCAGTGTGTATTATATTTTTTTGTTATGAACAATCTACATCACAGGTTTAAAAGAATCACAGGCTGTTAAACTTTATGAATATGAATTTTGTTGGTTTATGGGGTAATGCTCTATCTCTCTCTATATATAATACTCTAGTATTAACCAATGAGAAATCTGATCCACTACTGTTCATATCACTTCAAATTTTTACCCCCCTCCTGCATCTATGTCTCAATCACGTCTAATATTCTGCACACCTTTACCATACATGTTAATCTTTCCTTGGAATCAAATAAGTGTCTTCTCCACAAATATTTGGTTGCATGGGAAAGGTTATTTCTTATCACTTCTTCTGCACCCTACTCGCATACTGGTATAGACTTGTATGCATAAGTGCATAACCATTAACCATAAGTGGTGTTCATATAAAACATACTAGTGTAGAAGATTACACTGTTATAGCACATACTGGAGTTTAATGCATTTTCATGTCACAAGTAATTCAAAGTCAAGACAGAAGATTCACATCAACATATTGACTATACATATTAAATTTCGACAAAAACACACTGATTTTTCCACTTCTGTAAATATTTTACACCATATTTCACAACACTGACCGAAATCGAGTCATCTACTAAATAAACGCAAGTCCTTAAGATTTTCATTTTTCTGGAAAAACCTGGATATTGAAGTTGATAATGCGGACGATCAAGATGCTTGCAATGCTGTGACTCGTGCAGTTAGCTCCCGGACTTGATTCCTAAGTCGGTCGGAATTGCAGAAGAAATCAACAAAAACCCGCCTCTGAAGTGCCATTTCTTGTGAATGGATGCTTTACAATCTAAATTTTTAGAAAATAAGAAGAACCGGATGAGAATTTGGTATATATAGAGAAAAGAGGCAAAACACAATTGAACATTCAATTACAAGAGCAACAAAGCTAACATCTTCGGTGTCACGGGATTAAAGGAAACCCCAATAATTGTTCTGCATATGAAATTTCAAGCAGACAATCATAGTTTCTAGATCGGATAGATCTTATTAAGGGGTTACACGAACAGCATCATATATATAGTATTCAAGTTACAACTAGATTCACTTGTAATCAATCTGCTTCTGATGGAATACATAAACACTAAACATGCCAAAAGATTGAGTGTACTTTTTTTAACTCATACAGCTTCATAAGAGATATGTAATACAATTTACATTCTGGACAGTCGACGCATGGCAGAATAACTAGTCTAAAATCTGAATGTTGAAATCACAAAGAAATTTTTACCTCATTCTTTTTGCAATGCTCAAGTGTCACTTCCTCTACTGCAGCAGATAATTTTGCATTTACCTTTTCGGCTTTTCCATCTCATTTAGCTCTTTCATTAAAATCTGGAAAAGATCAATTGTTACAGAATTAACTAATAGAAAAGATATAAGAAAAACCACATGATATAAAATATATATGTCCATCACAAAAACTATTGTATGGTATGTACAGGGAAGAACTACAAGAATAACAAAGTAATACCCGAGGTGACAGATTTGGTTGTGCAGTTGTGGATGATGCAAACAGCAGTTGCTGCAAACTTTGAATAAGGGTGCATCTATAACATTCAACCAGGAAAATGATAAAAAATTTATAAGAAAGCGGCACAATTTTAAAGGAAGCAGTCCAGTTAATGTTAGTATATAGAATTTATAACTGTGGTTCAAGAAATAAAAATCTTTTGAAATACACATCTATTAAAGATAATTCATTAGTGGAAGAGTAGCAAGGATGTCTAGCTCGGAAGGATGACTTACAGCTCATTAATACATCTGTTTCTGTCTTCGGGAAGGGCATGTTCTAGGTCGGACTGGAGGATCATCAGGTCTGAATGAAGGCCAGATATCTGCTTGAGCATCTGCAGAGACAGTATGAATCATAAGCATCACTTTTAAAAAAAATAAAATCAGCATATAGGCTGGCGGAAGTACAAATGTTCATTACTTGAATGAATACTTAGAAGATCTCTGATACCATGCAGAAATGTATCATCATCCACTACCCCTTGTTCTTGTACATCGGATGCTGCTTGAATCAATGCCATGAACCGCCCCTGCAAAATATAAATTAGCATATATAGAGAGGGCATAAAGACATACATAAGCTAGTTTCTATGTGTAAAAACTACAGAAAATTAAATCTCAGGTTGACCTGAAATTAAAGCTATTCTATCTTGCATCGAGTTTCTGTCTGACAAAACAATTAATTGGCTAATGAAGTAGTGCTATAAATATAATATAGTAACAGTAGACAAGAAAAACAGTGTACTGAGGAACAAAAGATGCAGCACACTCCCAATATGGTAAAATAGGCTAATATTGGGAAGGTGGTTGTTTACCACACGACCCTTTGTTGCTGACAGGTATCCTTGCAGCTCCAACTCAATAACTTTAAGAAGTGAATACACCCCAAGCATGGTCTTCTTTTCCAACTGACATGCTATTTTTAGAAACTGATGTCTTGCTAGCTGATTGGTTAGATGACCAATAAATTGCACAACTAAGGTAAAGATTAGGGGAAATATACAAAGAAGGTAAATTGCACATATGTGGTGGACTTCGAGGAACAAATCTTATCCTAACTTTGAACTTCATCTATGATATGTAAACAATATTTCTGTCTGCAATTTACAATCTACAATTTATGGTCTGCATTTAGTACAAAGTCAATTCTAAACTGCAATTTCTGTCTGCATTAATTAACATCACCGAACATTGAACAAGATATGTACATAACAAAAAGGCTTTACGATGAAGCAACACAAACCTCTTTTTGCCGATTAATGTAGTATTCTTGGCGCATGACCTTCAAATTGTAATCACCTGAATGATCAAAAAGTGAAATAAGTAAATAACAGTACCATCGGCTATTATAAAATAGACAGCCACCTACTTCAAACTATAAGAAACATCATCTTTACCTTGCAGGATGTATGTGTCTTGCAGCTGAGCTAGTTCCCATCAAAGATCAGGTATGGTCTGGGAAAAGGAAGGTTCTTAGACTAACATACTAAGCAGCAAATCAATATCAAGCACTGACCAAAACAAGAAGCAATTGAAAACCTATGGCTGGGTTTACACATTTGCAATTTCCAGAAAGTGCAGAAGCCATGGAGATAATTACATCTTGAAATTTTTTGTATTAGCTTGTAGGGACTCTTTATTAGGTATCAAGGAAGCAGTAATATTAACAATATACGAAGATGAATGGGTTACACAACTGGGAGCCAGAGATTATCCAAAATAATAATATTAACTTGTGTGTGCAACTTGTCACAGAGGACAAGGAAATTCAAGGATGAAGAATATGAAAATTTTGGTATATATAGGAGGGACCGTTAAAAATTTAATAACGGGCAACTGTTTTGAGAAAAGAAGGTTGGAATTGGAGAAAATTACAGGTTTTGGAAGGTTGACGTCATTGCTAGTTGCTACAGAGTCTAGGCGCAAGAATCAAGTTGAGTCTTTTTAGCAGAAGTCAACAGTTTACTTGTTTCATTTGTATTATCTTATCTTAATGTGGGATTGCATCATCACAAACAAGAACATATTTCCCTGCAACTAATATTTCAACCTTGAAAGGAGGGAAAAAATAACAACAAAAACTGTAAATCATAAACAATTACGCTCCAGAGGAACAAGAATTAATGCATGTGAAGGACTAAAAGGCAGGGTTATATAACATAACCACATATGAAAATAATAGTTTGCAAAACTTTGAAACATGCCTAGCAGATCATGATAACATTGTCACTAGCTGGAGGTACAAACCTCAGACAATAACTTTTCTTCTTTGTGATAAAGATTTGTGATTTCTCCAGACAATTCAGCATGCTTTCTCCTATTGAGTAGAAGTAATATATAAAAAGTCAATATTTATATATATCAGATAATACATGGTAATAAGTTGCATACATTTGCTTTGGGTAGGATGTGCCATTGACTTCTAATTTATATAAATTTATAGTTGTTAAGTAGATATATTATTATATGGCATAAGATACTTAATGATGTTACCACAATAATAATATCAGGACTTCATCAGATGGTTAAGATACTCAAATCTATAGTTTCTAACAATTAGCGAGAAATGCCTTCATGTATATGATTAACACGTGGGATGGCATTATGCCATATCATCATTGCAGAATCATTACTGGTACAATAAGGTATAAAAGAATATAGATACCTAAGAGAATGAATATCAAGATGAATGTGGGCTTCATCTGATGTTACTTGAGCTTTTAGAGCCGTGAGGATTGCTTGCTGATTGGCATTTTGAACTTGAGCTTCCACCCACTGTCTTTCACTTGTTCCAAATCTGTAACGATGTGATTAAAGAGAGCCTTAACACATTAAACCACATATGACAATATATCCAATAATGTCAAGCAGATCGTTTAGGATCAGTGGGCAACACAAAGCTTCCGTTGGGTTGGAAGGAACGAAATGGGGGAGAGAGTGGAATGAAAAATGAGAACATAAAAGAAATGGAATTGTTATCATGAAGACGACTGGGATGAGAATCCATTTGGAATATTGTGGGATTGAGACATTGAGTTCTAGTTCAAATTTGTAGGTTTGGAATGGAGGAAGGAATGAAACTTATAAACAAGTGTCCACAAGATGGCATAAATGGTATCCTTTCCAAGTTCCAACTTCCAACCTGACTGCAAATCCAGATATCTTCTCTATTGAAATGGATTACTAAATCGAAATAATATACCTTATATTTTTTTATTAAGGTCTCCTGTCCTGAATAAAAATCTATCAATCTTGCAAGGACATCCGTATATTCCCAGTATGTAACAAATACTTTGCACAAGGTCAAAGACCAAAGGATGTAAATAACTTATACACTGAATGCAATAAAAAAGGCTGAGAAATGTAATCCACACACATGTTAGCTATGCTCATGGAAATAAAGTGTTTAAAATGACAAACCACAGCTCATTGTAGGAAGCTTCACTCTATTAAGTATATTGTTGTTCATGTTAAATGAGTTTTACTATTTAAATATATTTTTACCTTTATTCAACGAATCTTTTAAGTATATTGTTGTTCATGTTAAATAAGTTTTACTATTTAAATATATTTTTACCTTTATTCAACGAACAAACAACTTGACAAGTTAGAGTTTGTCCAAATGCCAGCAAATAAACCGGCGAGTTTTTAAAAAAAGTTATACTTCTTTCCTGAAATAAACTTCAAGAGTCACAAAGTAACACAAGCATCACAAAAAAAATGAAAAAACATAGGTAATTGTTGCACGCGCACACACACAAACCACACAACTTAACTAAAATATGCACACAAACAATTATACACAGCAATTCGGGAGCTACCAACCGTGTCTAGTTTCTTAGTAAACCATTGATTCAGCTCTTTCATATATGATGCATCCACGAGCAAGTATGGATGAAAATCAGAATAAGATAAGTATATACCATTTTCTGCAGAAAGCAGTCAAATACATTAGAGAGAGTGACAAACAAAATCTGGCAGAAAATATGAAAATAAGAAATTGCAAATTCATAGAGGCCTTTGTTCTAGATCTTAGCTTTAACTAGAGATCTCCTAGTCAAATTCCTGAACATTAACAGCTACGTATAACATTGGACATAAGTGATTATGGTTGCAAGATATGTACAACTTAATAATGGTTAAACCAAAAAATAAATTCTTGTACTTGAATAGGTTGTCTTTTAAGTTTCATCAATTGCAGGGACCTGTTACTTGGCAGTCAAATTTCACACTTAAGTAACCAAAGTAGTAAGATTATGAACATGTATCTCTGCCTAGATTAACATATTTTGTACTGAACTTGGTATTTTGGAGATGCTGCTGCTTAAAAGAACATTCATGCAATCTTCCTCCTGAATTGAGATTTTACCCAGGTGCATCATTTTTTTAATATAATAAACAAAAATCAAATCTAGTTATGTTACAAATTCTGAATCCCAAGACTCGAACAGGCCAGTGATTTAATATATTTTAGCAACACAATTCGTTTTAATCATAAGTGCTTTGAATGCAACTCGATATTTTTGTGAGGAATAGCACTTTAAATTGGAAAAAAAAGCATTTCATTAGAAGGATTCATATCACTTGCAGAAACTCATCCAAAATATGCGGAGTATCAACATCTACAACCAGGGGCGGAGGGACAGTATGTCCAGGAGAAGCCGCCGCTCACCCTCAGATTTCAAGGAACAAATTTTTTTTTTTTTTTTTTTACTTGCCTAGCTAATCAGGTACTTAATAATTGATATATTAATATAAGTCCAATACAACTTGTTAACATAACAGGCCCAATAAAACTGATACAGAAAAACCCAACACTAAAATGCATGAGTGTTATAAGACTATAAGAGCCCATACTATTAAACACTAAAACACATATCAGAAACAAATATTACCCGATTCAGGATCTAACAATTAGAATTCAGAATGCTTTTGGAAGTGGGTATGACTGTATGAGAAGAAAAAGTGCCAAGAGCTTGGAGTTTATAACATAAAAGGTAATAACTTTGTATTCTCTCTTTGTAATCTTTTGTCCTTTCAATCGTGAATTGATATTTGATAGTTGATAGCTTTAGATTTCTGTTTTTTGGTTTGTTTTATGCCTATTGTCTAGATTAAAGAAGACAACTTTGGTTTAACAATATGGAAAGATTTTATGTGAAAAGAAAGGCAGAGGATATGGATGATTCGGGACCCATACAAAATGAAAGTGACCAATGTATTGAAATTAATTTAGATGATTTACCTATAGACCCAGGAAAAAGAAAAAGCATTTACAATTTTAATCCCAATAATCGAGAAAAGGTTAGGCGGTTTTATCTACAAAAAGGTCCTTGTCAACCGAAAGTGAATTTTCCTTGGAGAAAATGTGGAAATACAAATCGTAGATTTATTTTGGGTTGGTATGAAGATTATTCTACTTGGCTTGAGTATAGCATTTCTGAAGATTCGGTATATTGTTTATATTGTTATCTTTTTAAGCCTATGCGTGGGGGTCAAAGTGGCGGTGATACGTTTGTCTCTGAAGGTTTCACTAATTATAGACAAGCTCATGAAAAATTACGGGATCATGTTGGAGATCACAATAGTATGCATAGAAAATGTGTGAAAGCCGGCCAAGATTTACTTAATCAAAAACAACATATAGAAACTTGTATTTCCAACCAAAGTGAACAAGAGAGAATTAATTATCAACATCGTTTGATTGCAACAATTGATGTTATTAGATTTTGTTTGAGTCAAGGCTTAGCATTTCGTGGACATGATGAATCTAAAGAGTCGTCGAATCGAGGAAACTTTCTCTCACTTTTAGAATTCCTTGCAAATCACAATGAAGATGTCAAACAAGTTGTATTGGACAATGCTCCCAAAAATAACAAATTGACTTCCCCGGATATTCAAAAGGATATTGTTAATGCAATGGCACTTGAGACAACGAAAATTATTCTTAATGATCTTGGAAGTGACTTGTTTTCTATTTTAGTTGATGAATCACGTGACATATTCTGCCTTAAACTTAAGTATTTGATGCCTATTCTATTTTGTTTCCGTATCAAATTATCTATTGTCTTGATTTGTTTAGTTGGAATTTGGTTGATTGAAATACTAGATTGTCTAGTTCTGTGTTCTCATTTTTTGTTAAAAATTTTTTTGGCTCCCCCTAAATTATATTCCTGCCTCCGCCACTGTCTACAACAAGTTCAAACTTATCATACTTTATTGGGGAAAAATGGACAAAAATTAGAAGGCACGTCTAGATTCATGAATGAAATATTTACCTTCCCCTGAATGATTTAAATGTCTAGTAGACTACTAAATGATTTAAATTTGAATATACATCGATACTCAAAGAAGTATAGTCGGCATGACTGATATAGTGGAAATGGATTGAGATATATTGTCAAATCGAATGCTTCAGCTTTGAGTGCAGATGTAGCGTCCCTAAGGGACATAAATAAAATGATCATTTGCAGTCGAGTAGGATTTAGATAAATTACCAAATAAATACAAATTGTAATGAGTGAAAGACGACGATATACGAAATACTTGGCATTGCAGTAATAATAAGGAATGAGGGGAGGTTACCTAGCTAATGTGTTTGTGAGCTGAGCTCGCATCTTGATTGTCTAAAAGGCTGAAATGCTTTCGTACAAGAGAGCCAATCAAGAATAGGACTGAAAAGGCCATTCAAGACTATCTTTTTCCTCATGACGACTCTGCTTGTTGATCGTCATCATTCATCATAATAACAAGGCTTAAATACAATTATAACACAGTGTTTTCAACGATATACAACTAAAACCCCCTTTAATATAATTAGTAATTTTAACCTTGAGTTTTTAATTTCAAAATAAAATGAACCTTCCCCGTTAATTTTTGAATAAAGTTATTGACACATGCGAGTCACGTGACTTGGATGAGGGCTATATTCGTAAAATATAATATTATCCTTTTCTATATATATATATATATATATATATATATATATATATATATATATATATATATCATAATATATACAAGCATCACTTACTAGGTTTTTCTTTATCAACTATCATTTACAATTATCGGCGCTTAAGATGTCAATCAGAGATGCTGAATATCCAAAATCTCCTCTATATGGTAATTAACCTTCTTCTTTTCAATCATTATATAGGTATTTGATGTTCATTATTTTTTTAGATAAATAATATAGTTATATTTATCTATATACCTCTTCTATGTCTTAATATTATGGTTTCATTTTATGCATTTATTTTAAACTGATCTCAGTTTTATATTTTGTATATATTTAAGTAGATGAAGGTGGTTCCTTGTTGACAATCAGGGTATATCATGGGGGTAAACTAAAGTATTATTCTAGTATTGAATATGTGGGTGGTAATTGCGTTGTATATGATTATTAGGACATTTATAAGCTTAATTTAAAGACTTTAGATGGTAAGATGAAATCTCTGGGGTATGGAGGGTTAATGAGATTTTACTATCACATACCCGGTGTGATATTAGATAGCGGACTAAGTTTGTTATCTAAGAAGAGTGATTTTCAACAAATGATAAGATATGACCAACAAAATAACAACCACATCAATATGTATGTTAAACATGAAGAGGGGGCCTCAGTTTCTAAGTCAGAAATTTATTTAAGTGGTTTGTACGAGGACTTAATGGAGTCTAATGTCACTAAATCGAAGCAACAAAACTGGGATGATAGCGAGAGTGACAGTGAAGATGAAAGGGATAGTGACTTTGCAGATTCAGACGTAGCCAATTCCTCAGAGAATGACCAATTATTCAATGATAATGTATATCAACCTGAGGACTGGGCAAGAAGATTATCGTAGAGTTAGGACTTAATTATAACATAAATCTTGAAGATGTAGATGACGAGCATGAATTTGACAGTGATGAATTTAGTTCATTAAGTGGATCTGATGATGATAATGAAATGAAAATGAGAAAGAAAGATTACTGTATCTATAAACTCAGTGTTGATCTCATTTGGATTGTAGGCATGATATTCAGTAACATCAAGCAATTTAAAGATGCAGTGACACAATATTCAGTAACACATGGAAAACCAATAAAATTTCTAAAATTAGATAAAGATAGAGTTAGGGCAACTTGTGGTGCTTGTAAGTGGTTTATATATGCAAATGCAAATTTTGACAAGACTTTGCAAGTGAAAACAGTTGGGCCAGGTATTGTACTGAAACACTTCTTAATTACATTTGATTCAGAATAGCTTATATGTAATTATAAGATGATATACATTCAAAAATTATTGGCAGATCACACATGCACAAGGCAGCAAAAGAACCTCCTATTGCTTATCTCTGGATATCTGGCAAGGAGGTATGAAAGTGAGTTGAGATCAAATCCAACAATGCCAATTGAGTCATTCAAGCAGAAAGTGATTAAAGAAATTGGTGTTCTGTTGAAAGAATATACACTAAGAAGAGCAAAGAGGTTGGCATTGTTGAATACAAATGGCACTCACGAAGAACAATATCAGAAACTGAGGGACTATGAAGAATAGTTGCTGAAAAGAAATTCAAATTCTTCCATAGACATTGACATTGAACCGGGTTAGTTCCTTTTATAAAGTTACATATGCTGTTAATTTTTATAGAATTGTACATTAATTATCCCATTTTTAACAGGCTCTAACGGACAATATAGGAGAATTTATATATGTTTGGGGGGTATAAAATCTAGTTTTAAAAAGGCTTGTAGGCCGTTTATAGGATTGGATGGGTGCCACTTAAAAAATCAGTATAAGGGTCATCTACTTACAGCTGTTAGACAAGATCCAAATAATGTCATATATCCCTTAGCGTATGCAGTAGTGGAACAGGAAAAACAAGAGATTTAGGAGTGGTTTATTACAAAATTGTGTGATGATCTATGCATTAGACATTCTGAGGAGTGGTGTGTCATATCTGATAGACAGAAAGGTCTTGTCAATATAATGGAGAATTTTTTACAAGGAGCAGAACATAGACATTGTGTAAGGCATATGCACAACAATTTCAAACAGAAGTTCAAAGGGAAATCTTTAAAAGATAAAATGTGGAGTGCAACAAGGTCGACAACTGTTGCTAACATGGAGTAGTTGGCATGAAATTATGGAGCAACATCGATGGGGCACTATTTTGATTTGTCATGTAATTATGTTACAACTATTTTAGATGGCAGGGATAATCTTTTGTATGGAAATCAAACCCAAAACAATTATAACTATTTTGGGTTGCAGGCAAGTTATGTAATCTTAACTACTTACAGTATTTTCGTGGTATTTAGATTTTGTTTAGCTGTAAGTTATGTAATCTTTTGTTTGATTTAATTTAAGAAAAGTTATTTACGTTAAGGTTAAATTTATTAAATGTGTTAAAATAGGGTCTTAATTGTACATTGTTAAAAATTTAGGATTATAATTGTATTTAAATTCACCGGAATTTAATTTAATTCCAAGAATGTCCTTTTGTAATGACCGGAAATTGGACCAAGGTTTAATTTAAAAAAAGTCATTTAAAGTAAGGTTAAAATTACTAATTATATTAAAAGGGGGTTTTAGTTGTATATTGTTGAAAACGCAGAGTTATAATTGTATTTAAGCCTAATAATAATAACCCAATTCACTCAACACTTTACACAATCTACCACCACTCATTTTCAAATATATAAATAAAATTTTGCCTTGTGATTAATTTAATGACATCAATTAATTAATTAATTATTATAGGCAAAATATTTATGAAATATCTTCAAGTAAAGTGGTAATTAAAAACCATGAATCATAATATTCTGTTTATAATATATTAAAAACTTATTTCAGAATAATAATATTAAAAAAGATGTTAGTATAGTGCGATTGGTTAAATTTTGGTTATAAAATGACCGAACAAATTTGCCTGATTAATTAATTATATAGTGTAATAAAATGAATGGGATATTATAATAAAAACTCGTCAAAATTGCTTTTTATAAAATTATAAAACCACTCAAATCATATCATATTACATTTGGTTTGGTTTGTAATTTTTCATGCATCACAAAAGCGAAAACGCACCTTGAGGCTTGATCTCCAAGTATATTACGTAAGCCTTGGTTTTTAAATGGATTTTAGATCAAATTAAGCACTTTGTTTTTTCAGGTTACATATATACTCTCTCTATTTATTATTATTATTATTATTATTATTATTATTATTATTATTATTATTATTATTATTATTATTATTATTATTATTATTTTGTCGTTGTTAATCTATTGTTCTCTTCGCCAGCAAAACAGCATTTGGTATTAGCATTACAACCATCTTCTCATTATGTAGTGTACTGTGTACACAAGGAATTAATGCTGCACGTTAAGATTTGGTAAACAAGTATCTATGCATTCTTGATGCAGAACAAGGAGGAACCGTACGTTATGTGCAAGGAGAAAACAAGTGTAATAACAATATAATTTTGACTAGAGAGTTGTAACAAGCTTCAACCAATCTTCCATTCAATGACATTCCTGCAATTATTTTCTTAAACATCTGAAACTGATACACTACTCTTCGTGATCCAAACCAAAACCCCTCGCTTATTACCCACTCGAATGCTGCCGATTCTTCGACGTAGCGGATACCATCCAACCACCACATTGGTTTTCGAAAGCAGAGAGACACTCAAATTATTACTCAACCATTGCAACACTGCCTTGCTTGCTTCTACTGTTTATGTTTATGTTTTTGCTTATGCTTACTTCTTAAAACTCTATATATAATGTTAACTATCTTGAATCAACGGTGGCACTAATGATGACATTCATTATAACATCAATGATAGCTATGATTACCTTTGGATGATGCACATTATAGCAGTGTGATTAAGAATCAAATTTACTCTTTATGCATCTTTAGACTTGTGAGGATCATGATTAATGAGATTGCTTTAGTCTTTTAATTAGTTATGTATATATATAATTGAGGCTTTAATAACCACACAAATATCATTTACTACGGCATTTCATGAAAATAGCAGCAGTTCGATCCCCATATTTTTTTAGTACATATAATAATCTGTTATAAATTTTGAATCCTTTTCCTCGCGCCTTAATTTTATAAGAGAACACTTTAGCATACATATCTGTATTTTTTATCATAGCACCTTCATATTTGTGTAGAATAAGTGTTTTAATCAAGGTTACGCACAACATAGATTGTAATATAAATATATGTATCCGTTTCAACTTTAATTTTGAAAGTGTTTGCAAAGAAGATATAATAAAAGAGAATATATTTCTTTCGTCAACACAAATATTTCGTTGTTTAAAGAGTAAAGAATGACATGGTTCTAATAGTTGAACTGTAAAAGAAAGTTATATGTGATTCGTGTTATGCAAATTAAGGTTTGTGGGGATGAATGAAAGAAACTTAATATAGAATTATGCTTGTAATTGTTGGGATTAGACACTTAGACAGGTAACTAGTACTCTAATATTAGTCAATTAGTCATAATCCACCGGCCTTTTTCATACCGAAAGTGCTCCACTTTCCAAATTACCGGAAATTGAGATTACTTTTGGATAATTAGCATTGTTATTTATTTAATATTATATTGTATTGTATTGTATTTGGCAAAGCGTGGAACACATTCTACTAGTAAAATAATGTAGTATGGAATATTGATGCTAGTGATAATTAACGATTTCAAAGTAAACCGGCCAAAAAGTAAAGGGTAAATCAAAAGTAGCTGTAAGTTAATCAATACTTTTAGGATCGTTTAGCTTAAAGAAGCTTATTGAATGGAGTACTTTCTAATTTTATAAGAGTTAATAAAAACATACCAAATATCTTTAGATGATTGTGTTTATAATATCTAAATCCATTTCAAATAATATGAATCGAGTCATGTACAAAATAGCAATCACCAAATGTCATTTAAGGCCTATAGAGGATACAACCCACTCGGGCCACTCGGCTGTTGGAGCCTTGGAGGGTACAACTGTAAAAGCACTGAGAGTTTGAATTATTGTTCTTGGCCAAATTGTAAAAAAAATGTGATGAAAGAGAAGAGAAAATTTTTGTTTAGTGGACCATATGATATTGGTACCTCTCTGGGTAATACTCCTCTGACCCTTTGTATAGGTCATTGGATTTTTTATACATAATTTTAGTTACTTTCACTGTATATTTAGGATTGATATTTTTTAAAATTTCTTTTTCTGAATAAAAATATAATATTTAAATTTTAATTCACAAAAAAAAAAATTAAAAAATATTAATTTCAACTATACACAGTCAGACGTCAAAATGTATAAAATTACGTGCAAAAAGTGAAACAACCTCTGTACATATACGAGTAGAGGGAGTAAAAGACACTGTGAGTCTGCCACCTTTTGCAATTTGCGGATTTTAAATAAAAACATCCATGTGATACATTGGTGACTTGTATACATAATATTTGGGACCATTTCTACTTGTGCAACTTGCAACTTCAAATTTCCCAAATGGCAAGAATTTCAATTTCAGACATTATTATTATTATTATTGTTTTAACTTTCTTGTAATTTAATTTTGGCTTGATAGGAAAAACAAAAAAGTAGAGGATTAATAGGTAAACCTTAGGTCCCCGGCCAACATTCTTACTGAGCAATGGTTTCCTCTTTTCCAATGCCATTCATTCCTCATTTGGCATTTGCAAACTGATGTTACTTTAACCAACTGTTACTCAGCTTAGCTTCCAGAAATATAGTCACATTTTCTTCAGAAGTGTGCAGTAAGTAGTACTTTTTCACTGAACAAAACTGGAAACAATGTTTTATAGCAGATGAAAAGGATACAAATCCATTCTTAAGATCAAAATTTCATACATTTCAGAATGTTAAGACATTCCAAGTTTACAGAAAGATTTACTTGAGCTAACCTTAGACAGATAATTAATCTTGGACTAAACAAAGTAGTTGTGAACATTTCTTTCCCGGATTCTTGCTGGCCAAAATATCTCAACTAAACTTACATTCAACATGCACAAAGCCTCAAACATAACAATTACCTATGGCAAATGCATTTGTAATGATATGCGCTGTTCATAGGGTCGTTCCCTTCCACCGGAACTTGCTCAGCTCTGCACCTGAACTTGCATCCTCTGCATTCATTGTAAGTGCAAGTAGGAGCCACTGAACCAATCATCAGCCTCCTCGCATTACTGCGAATCCACTCTTTGTCATGAACCTTTAAATTTGATAAAGAAAGAGAACAATTATTTCGGATAATTCCAATAAAACAATTTAAACGTTGAGTACGAGGACAGGGGAAGTAATAACAAAGCACAGAGATAATGCAGACTTATAATTTCTGATAAGATAAGGTTAGACAGGCCTTAAATTTCTGGAGAAAAGCTACACAATTGCACTCACCTGCAAGTCATTTTCCACTGCTGCTGAAATACGATGAACACGTTGAGGATTGGACCCTGTAACAAAAAATTGAAATATCTAAGACGGAGTATCTATAGCAAAACTATTGTCATATTTTAATCAAGAACATAAATACATCTAGGCTCAGGCCTTTGGAAATTTGGTTGTTGCCTTAAAATTAAGGATAAGATGACAAGATAAGAACTTCGCAAGGAACCTGGGACAAATGACAACCCACGCACTAAACGAGATATAAAGAAAAATATGGTTTATAAATAGCAATTGAGCTAAGTTGTAAATAGACAGAGCTTTTCTTTTATAGTATAGTGTAATTCATGCACAAATGGAAGAAAACGCTAAGGCTAATAATGCAGTATGAAAGTGCCGTAAGAAGCAGGGAAGATGTTGATTGCACATGTGGAAGCTAGAAAAGATAAAAAGTAAGCATACAAGTGTGAGCTTGTGTAATTTGGGCAGCCCACATCAAGATGAAGAATAGCAAGAGTAAGTCGAGTAGTTTAAAGTTGGCCATTCTTAACCTTTGGTATTGAGATAAGTTTGCAGGATAAAAAATGGACCCTTTCTACAGAATATATCTAAGTGATGAAGAGGAAGAGAAAACCAAGTGTTGTTGGTGTAGCTAGTATTGAGTATTGACCATATATAAGGGATAGACTATTGGTGATAGATGCAGCATTTTGTGAGACAGACAGACAGGCAGGCACTCTAAAGAGGTGCGGTGCATATCAGACAAATTTCATACTTGATCAGCTCAAATACATAACTACCCCTTGCAAATTTCATTACCCTTGTGAGATTTTGTTAAGGATTTTTCCTTAAAAAAATATTGTCTGCATGTTCTCAACTTGGCTTAGATCCCCCCCACCCCACCAGCAAACTGGTTGAGAATCATAGAATAATATGGAAAAGCTCACAGATTTATCGACTATTATATGATTATTATTAGGAACTCTTTTATACAGTAATTCAATAGCATATCCAACAAAGAATGCTGGCAATCAGACTCGGGAAATGTTGTTTCTGAATACAGTATTATTCTATCCCTGTTTTTGTTTAATCATTGTTTTTTGTAATAAATAAATAAAATGAATCATGAGTACGGATGACTATGAAAAATGTTTGGAGTTTTCGGATTCGAGACCTCGTCTCCGACAATATATGTGTTAAACTACTGGTCACTCTTCTAATCATTTTTAATGTTAACAGACATAATAAGCTTTTGGTACTGCATCGTTCTTATTCTCTTTGTTAATTCAATATTTGAATCTACAAATACTCTCTTGCACAGTATAAACAAAATAGATGTGGTGTGATGTGATGTGAGATACATGTCTCTACAAGATTGCACCTAGGATGTGATGTGATGGTTACAGTTGTTTCATAGATCTTCGTCACTTGTTAACTGAAAAATACTCGTATAATATTAAGCATGCTGACATTACAAAAAAAAGTATAAATAATTAGATAATTGTGCAAAATTGGGAAATAATTTTAAATGTTGGATTAACTACAGGATAGAAGAAAGAATATCATATACATAATTCATTTGGTGGGCCAATGAGTGTCAATAAAATATAACACACAGTATAGTGTGAGAGTGTGTCATCATAACAATGTTTTAGCACCCTGGATAAAATACAAACATTTATATTTATAGTATATAATATTTTTAATTATTTAATTTATATAGGAATCATTTAAGTATCTTATATGAAATACAAACTATAATAGAGTATATATTAGCTTCATATAGAGCACATAAAAAAAATATGATTGCTTCTGTTGGTTGGAGCTGGGCAATGAGCTGGCATTTGAATTAGCAATCATACCAACTCCAACCACATTAAAGGATTGGAGAATTAGGCCTAGCTTGTTGTAGTATTTTATAAAGTTAGCTAGGCTAATTAATGTGTCCTTGGTATGTAATTTGGAGATTGATTAATGATGTTTATTGCAGGCTGCAGGTCATAATCTAATGTTGTTGTTAGTGCAATCACATCAATATTTGTCCAAGCTACTACTCCGTACTTACTACCCCGACGCTTAAAACATATTACCTCCGTTTTATCCATGTACGCACCTTATTATAAACTCACTATCATTCTCTACTTTCTAACAAACTCCGTGAGATTGTGTTTGGAAATTTAGATTTCATTTTAAATGTTAGAATTTGAATTATCATTTCAAATTCTCATATTTGTACTAGCATTTGAACTTGAAATTCAAATGAAATCCAAATTCAAATTTTTATCATTACTCAGACATGTCATTTGATCAAATTCAGAATTTCAAATAAAATAGATGTTCTCAAACAGGCCATAAGATTGTATTATACAAAATATATACTTTGGTTGATATTAAGTTAATTGAATCAGTGTGTTATTAGTTCTGTTGCTTGAACCCTTGTACAGTTTTAAAGGCATGCTCCCTCTCTCTTAGACCAATTGATATCAAGATGTTCAAAACTTAGCAAAAAAAACAAGATGATGTTATTCAATATTTCAATATTATTAATCATTACATGGAGGAAGAAACAATATACTGCAAGAAATAAGGATTAATTCTAATATTACTATAGTATATATATTGACATCATTTTAAGTTGTCGTATCAACAATAATCTAAGAATTGAATAAAAATCGAGAACAACATTACAAAAAGAGCAACTAATTTGCTACTCGTGAACCTTGATCTTCCAGTTCCACTATTACTGCGTGATTCGCAATGCTACCATTAGCATCGCCACTTGAATCATTAATCTTAACATGATCCAGCAGGTGCAACTTTCCCTTAGAATTTAAATTACCATCCTCCAACTCATGCTTACCCGGTGTTTCACCATCAATGACCGACCCACCCACTTGCCACACCTGATTTACCACCTTGATATTGTAGGTATCGACGAACATTGATCCATCTGATCGTGTAAATGCAATCAAAGACTGAGCCCCCATCATTCCTGCTGCGAATGGATTGATGGCCCATGAAATCCAGTGGTTAGGTGTTGCAGAAGAGAGGAAGGTAATGGAAAGCAATGATATCGAGGAATGGTAAGTCCGGTGGAGGTAAGAATCAAGGGTAGGAAGATCAATGCAATTCTTGTAGAGGTGGTGGCTGTTTGTCAAGTTTTGGAAAGTGCAGGTGAGAGAATGTGATATGGGAAACGAAATGTGTAGTAAAATAAGCGAGTATCGGAGAAACTGAAGAAATGCCATATGAATATTATTATTAATTTGTTTCCAGAGAGAAAAAAGGGGAGTATGAATTTACAGACGACCTTGAAGAAATGATAGGATTAATGTTATATGTATCATGTTGTAGTTTGCACGTGTCCCGTATACAATGTGAAAACTGAATTCGGAGCATGGACATGTATAAATAAATATATAATCAACTCGATCATATCAGATGTTACCTACTTGCATGCATCAACATTGAACACCAACATTGTCAAGATCACTAGTTTCTGTTAGGAATGTGATCCACTGATGCACACTTACTCAGCTCAAATAATATGGGTTTTGGCCCTATTTATCTCGATCCTACATCTTATTACTCCAAAACTCCACCCATAACATATTTAATTTTTTGGTGTTGGGCACAATTTTCGAACCGAGCCTTCTCTAAATGTGTTTGTTATTTTTAAACGAGTTGTTGGAATAATTTAAATAAACCCAGATATTTGATTGAATTTGACTCATTTAATAGATGAATGAGCCAAATAAACTCGTGATTTTATCCGCGAATTGAACGATTAAAAAATTTTAAATTTTAAAATATAAAATAAATTAATTTAATTTATAATTAATTTTTTTTAAAAAAAGTGATTAATAATTTATTTATAATTATACATAAGCACGGATTCAAGCCGAGCTAAGTTAAACGATGAGAGGAAGTAAAAGCTTGCATAAATAAACAATTACACATTCGGAAATCATGATCCTCGTACCAACTAAATTTGAGGGGAAATACAAACGTTTAAAGCTAGCATTCCCAAAAATGGAAACAGAGTTACTTGCGGCATGTAGATTTCCCGTGCACATCATTAACCCTTTCCCATCTCAATTACAATCAAAATGACTACTGAATTAAAAATTAGGGTGTATTAATTACGATATATGTTGGAGCATATCGAGATTTAATTATGTCCTCACAAGATGTCTACGTATTTCAATGTGTATGAGAATCAAGCGAGACGTAATTCTAAGAATAAGGGGTTAGGTCCTTTATATAGAGTTGATAGTCTTAGAATCATAGTAGGGTTAGGAACTTTGACGAACAAGCCACCTCCTTAAAGGATTGTAGATCCTCTTGTGATAGAAGTAATTTTCATGTTGGAATATGTTTTCTGGTTGTTGGAAGTGATTTGGGGCTACTCTTTGAACTAGTTTGCTTGTCGTTTAACATAATTAATTAGCTGTATATTTAATTAATTACAAATTTATTTAATAATTAAAATTTCGGACCTTATTAAATAGGTTTCTCTTTTGAACCAAATTAAATATAATTAATGTGACATTAGTTATATTTTTAGGGCTTATTTTTAGCACATATCAATTATCATACTTATTATGGATCATTCACATACGTGAATGGGTCATGCTTTCTAGAAACTCCCTCCCGTTATTTTTGACCCACTTGAATTAAAATTTAACACCCGTTCTGTACCAAAGACAGAAAACAAGAAGAAGCCAACACGAAATTGCTTTATTTATTCGGTATTTACCCGTGAGTGAGTCGGTCACTATTCACAGTTTCACATTATTACATTACACTACTATTTGACTCTACATTTCTGTATGTCATTGCTTACGAACACTGCATTTTCCATAACACTCTCCCACTAAACAAAACAGACCTGACATCTGTATGCACGTATTTCAACACCTACTATGCTATATTTTTCGTCATTATAAATAAATAAATTCGTAGGAACACTCTTGGACTTGGATTATTAATGAGAATAAATGCTCCTTCCAGGCTTCACCTACCTTTTTCCATATAGCATATTTTTTAATGAGAGTAAAAAATACTAGGTATAATTCAAAAAACCAAAAAATTGTTACATTGGTCGGGAAGCTCATTTTTGAACCCACCAACCTCAAGACCAACCTGATTCTCTTTTTGCCCATCAACTCCTTGGACAAATAACTCCACATCAATTCCGTTATTGCCTTCCATATCCCTAACACATGATGTCTCCACTGGAATAAAAGGGGGCCTGGTTACTTCCCCCACAAGATTCCAATCAACTCCCGTGAAAAATTCATGACCCTTTATTTTCTCAACCGATATTCTCTTTTTCGGGTCCTTTTCCAACAATTTTCCGATCAAGTCTCTTAACGGGGTCACTTGTCCAACCAACTCCGGTGACTTTACTAGAATACGATAATACGTTTCTTTTCTATTTGTTCCCTTGAACGGAGTTGTACCGTACAACATTTCGTATAACATGACACCTAGGCACCATGAGTCCACTGCCAGGTCGTGGCCTTTGCCTTGTATTATTTCGGGCGCCATGTACTCGTCTGTCCCGACAAAAGAATTGGACTTGAGAATCAGTGAGTCATCAGGATCCGTTGTGTTGTCAGGTGAAACACCTGAGCTTGAACGTCTTTTAAAGCCTGGAAATGATTTTTTCTTTTTCTTGGTTATATTTGGTTTTTGTACCCAATTGGTGCGAGGTTCCTGAGGCTTGGTCGATAGCTTGGTGGAGAGATCGAAATCGACAAGCATCAAGTGGCCGTTTTCTTGGATCATTACGTTGTCTGGCTTTAAATCTCTGTAAACTATGCCTAATCCGTGTAGATACTCCAATGCCAGTACCAATTCTGCTGCATAAAACCTGGAAAAAATTACACAATGAAAAGCTGAATCTGATATAATAAATTTGTTAAAGAACATGAATGACATACCTAATGACGTCATCGGAGAACATTTTTTCGGTTAATTTCATACGGAGAGAATGCAGATCACCTCCGGGACAATAATCAATAGCATATCCAACAATCTTCTCGGTCCACAAAACTCCACGGAGTTTAGGAAAGAAAGGATGTTGAAAGCGGCTGAGCACCTCCTGTTCGAAACAAACACGTTTGTACTCGCTGCCATCGCTATTCGGTGACCTGTTCCGCCTCTTCTCAATCGAAGATCTAGATATAACTTTCAATGCAAAAAGTTGTTGACTAGCTGTGGATAATTTGTTGCTTTGTACTAAAAACACCACCCCTTTTCCGCCTCGGCCGAGCACCGAGATGACCTTCAAGTCGTGGAGGTGCAGTGTTTGAATGTGTGCAGCTGGCGGTGCTTCTTCGTGTAACATGCTGGAATGGAAATTAACGAGCTTTCGGTCACTTGTAAATATTTTGTTCATTCTTAATTTGTTCTTGGGGGGCTATATATAACACAACTACTTGAGTGTTGGCCAAACAATTTGGGGGGCACGCGTTATTTGATTCCTCCTTTTTCCTTTTTCCTCGAGCCAAAAAAAAGGTGGCATCTTACTATTCGACTACGTGTTACCAAAAATGTGCGGAATTTCACCCATTTGTTTATATTTGGAAGAGAGTGTCATATATTAATAAAATTATTTATGATTTAAAGTTAATTAAAATAATAAGTGAAAGTAAAATTTTTAAATTAGTATTTATTTGAGTAAATTTATTATTGATTATAATTTATTAGTTAACTACAATAAAAAATTTATAAACTATATACGTGAATGATAATATTATTTTTATCAAATAGATTATGGCATATTTGGGAACATGAATTTCATTTGAAATTCTGTATTTTGATTAAATGACATGTTGGTGGGGTAATCCAAATAATTTAAACTTCCCAAACACAATGTAAAGAATAAAATAATTTATTCAAAATATTATCCCTTAATTAATAACTTTAACTTTTAATCTGTATTTATAACTTTAGCTTATTTCTTAATTTTAATTTAAAATTAAAATCGCTTTGACCCAATCCCATGTCATGTAGGCCTAGTGCAACAGTCGTTTGGTTACATGGTTAATGGGCGGAATTGGATCGAATAATGGGGCTGTTTGGCAAACCATAACTTATGGAAATAAGGGCTTATTTCCGGAAAAAAGTAGGGATGTATTAACTTTTCAGAAATAAGCCCTTATTTCCAGAAAAAAGTAAGTTCATATTTGGTTTTAAAATTCTAAAACAAATATTTATCTTTAAAAAAAATATGAAAATATGTAAAAAAAAATAAAAAATAAGCTACTTATTTTAAGTTTATGGAACCCCAAACACCCACAATGATGCGATGGCGGAGCTAAAACAAAAACATTGTGTGTGTATTGTTGATTGGATTGGAGTCAGAAAATGAACACCACGCCAACTCAACTTGGGATCCGTTTCTTTTCTAGGACATCAGCTGAGTTGGATTTCAAAAATGAGCCGATTTCATTCACTCTTTCAAAACTAGCACACCTAAACTAGAAGGATGAATGAAATTAGAATGGTGACTTCCATTTTATATGGCGGTCATAACATAATATTTTAATTGTAGTGACCTCCATTTTGTATGGTGGTCATCACTGAAACTGAAATATAAAAAAATTAATGGTGACCGTCATTTTGTATGGCGGTCATCACTGAAATTGAAAATGATTTATTTATAGTCAAAGCAAATGTAAAATGATTCTACAAAGTTCTGAAAATTAAAAGTTAAATTAAAGCAGCTAGAGTTAAAGTAATAGTAAAGTGAAATTATAGGTGTTAAAAGTTAAAGTTATTTTAAAGCTGTTGAAAGTGAAATAAAGTTCTCCCCATTTAAAAAACCTAATAATTCAAACACGTCATTTTATTTAAATAAACATCCATTGAACAACATTAAACAACAAAATATAACATAAATTAAGATGTTATAAAATAAGTTATATAACAAAATAGAACTTATTCGTCATCTTATGAATCGTATTCTGTCTCTGTTTCTGTCTCAGACACGTAATCATCAGATGTATAATTTGGATTTTATAGAAGACAATGTTTCTACTCTACTGTGAGCTCTCTCCCACTTGCACGAACTGAATCTCGAGCTAACTACAACATATAGTAACGACTTCTACGCAACAACATTAAGTTATTTTCCTCTCTTATTTGTGATACAGTTAAGACCAACCTTTGTTTAAATGCAACCCAACTAAGACCAATTAAGTGGTCTAGATACATGCCTATTGATTCACAAGTAGACACCCTAGCACCAACAACAACTAGATCCCGAATCAAACGGTGTGATTCCAAACAGCGATGTGCCCATTCCCGACGAACACCTGCAAAGTATTCCACTAGATCATTTTCTCTAAGACTCTGATAATCGTCATCCCTTTCTACAATCAACCATTTACCAACTCTAGATGAATTCATTTTATGTGTATTGATTGAGAAGAAAGTTGTAATGAATTTATAGGGGTTATAAAAGATACCTGCAAAAGAATAGATAATACAAGTTGTGTGAAAGTAAAAATAAAGGTCTACAAAGTAAAGTTAATACAAGTTGTAAAAATAAAGTTCTGCAAAGTAAAAATAAAGGCCTGCAAAGTAACCATTTTGTGTTTTTATGTTTTTCATGTCATAATTATGATCATAATTATAATATTAATATTTTTATAATAATATATTTTATAATATAATCCTCTTTTAATAAAAATAATTGTCATTTTATTAAGAAATTTAATATTATTATATAATTATAATATTATAATATAAATATTTCTATAATAATATATTTTATAATATAATACTCTTTTAATAAAAACACTTGTCATTTTAATAAGAAATTTTTACGATACATAAAAGGAAAGAATGGAATGACGTCGTTTTAATAATGTACGACGACATAGCATCCATGCTACCGCCGCATAACATGGCGGTCACCACTTGAGAAATATTGAGCATGACTATCCCTTAATCTGGCGGTTATAATAGTTATAAATAGATAGATGGCCATCACATTAACCGGCAGTCTTTAATCCATTTTCCTACCTTCCCTAGGGGTGAAATCGAGTCGAATAAATGCGAATAACAGTATGCTCAGATTCGACTCGAATTTATAATTATTCGTTTAGATTCGGTCCGGATTCGAATTAAAATTTTAATATTTTGTTCAGATTCGACTCGAGTTCGAATATCAATATTCGTATTTGATTCGGCTCGACTCGAATAGATACCGAACTACTCGTTTTAGTGTATTCGAATTCATATATAGTAATTTTATAAAATTAAGAATACTCGAATAAAATTCACTAAAAATTAAAATGTGATCACTTAGTAGAGTATTATTTTAATATAAATATTATATATTATATATAATAATGTATGCAACTTACAAATTCGAGTCGAATATGTATAATAAATATGTATTCGAGTACTCTAAAATTATTCGAATTACTCAAAATAAATATGACCGAATATCAGAGTGGTAAGATCTGACTCGGTATTCGTTCGAATTATAAAATAAGATTCGAATTCGTTCATTTTTTATACGAATACAAATTATATTCGTTTTTAACGAGTCGAATCCGAGTTCGAACCCGGATTACTCGGATTCGTTTTCAGCCCTAACCTTCGCACATCCATCATGACCACAAATAAAGACAATTAAGTGTGCTACTTTTGAAAATACGAACCACCCCGTCCCATTTTTGAAAACAAACTCGTCACCGGACTCAACTTGTATTCTTGATTAATGTCACCAATTACAACCACAGGAAGATAAATATATACATATCAGCCTGCCAATCCAGAACCTTCATTCCCCTCCTACCTAGTACCTACCAATACCATGTACTAGAATGCTGCTATAATAAAATATATTAGTATAATATTTTAAACAAAAACTTGTTCAAATTTAAAAACCAGGTAAACGCAGTTGCATCTGTTGAATAATTAATAAATAAATCAATATGAAATGATAGAAATGTAAAACAATAACAATGAGTATTTATACATACATACTGAATTCCTGATATACCTTTCTTCTTGTTGTTTGTTTCTTGAACCTATAGATATACATATACAATACAATTACATAGTAGGATTGGATTTTAGGGATTTGATATATATTATATATAGAGAGAGATAGAGACGAGGGAGAAGGACACATCATCGAATGGGACCCAGTAGTAGCAGTCGTCAAGCGGAGCAACTACGTGAAGATGGAAACACTTACTTTGCGAAGAATAAGTTGTGTGCTGCCATTGATGCTTATACTGAGGTTGCTTATTCAATTCAACTCTTGCGAAGAATAAGTTATTATTATTCCATGAGGTTATTTAATAATCGATGCTTGCTTGCTTGCTTGTTCTTGTTTTTCTTTCATTTCAGGCTATTACCTTGTGCCCTAATGTTCCCATTTATTGGACTAATCGTGCTTTATGTCATCGCAAGCGCAAGTATTTTATATTTTTACTTATCATTATCATTATTATTGTTATTCTCCCCTTGTACATACACATACTTGTCAATTTCTACCTCTAGTGATTGGATTCGAGTCGAGGAGGATTGTACCGCAGCTCTTCAACTTGATCATTCTTCCGTCAAGGTCCTCACTTTACTTACTACTTTATCCTCCTTTCCCTTTCCTTTTACTTTTTTCTCATTCTGTTGGTTTCTTATTAAAAGCCTTCTGCCTTTTTCCTTTCTACATTTTTATCAAAACTTCAGTGCTAGAATTATTAGTATCTCCAAATGTGGTCCTTGCTTGTGTGGAATGTAACCGTATATCTTTTTCCACTATCCCCTGATACATAAGACTAAAAAGTGACTAAAAATTTGTCATAAAGTACCCGTGTTTTTTCTTAAAGATTTCCATTATAGGGTCTGAATGCTTGGGTTGAAAGGTCGTACCCGAACTCTGAGCTCCTAAAATTACCCGAACCCGACCTGTTGGACCCGAGTCATGAATGGATAGTACACAACCCAGCCCGAACTGAGCGCAAAACACCATCTGCATCAACCATCTTCACCAGCCCAGAAAATTTAGCAAATGAAGCATGTATATAATGAATATTCTTACAAACACAACTGTTATATAACTCAGCACCATAATGCTATGTAATCATCAAAATTAAACTGCAAGAGAAATAGGCAGCCAGATCTACATAGTACATATCCAAGTACACACGCGCGCGCGCACAAACACGTATAGGTGAATGAGAATGATGATTGAAAGTTGAATGATGATTGAGTTTTGTTTGGGAAGAAGGGACCAAAAGAATAGATGCAATTTGGACTTTGGAGAGAGAAAGTAAAGATAAGAATAATTGAGATATAGAGAATGAGAGTGCGGTGGAATTCATTAAGGTTACTACATAGTGATCGAGTATTTGGCTTTCATGTATTATAAATAAAATGCTCATGTGGCTGTAAGTGTACCATATGCGGAACTATGTTTTCAATGCACCTTAAATCAAACCCAAAATTGGCTCGATTTTTTTGGGTAAATAATTTTCCAACCCTCACCTGACCTGAAACTCTACACCCTCGACCCAAATTCGTATTTTTCTGTGCCGGTTTTGTGTTGGGTTTCGAGTCGCATCTGATTTTTTCACCCGTACATTCAACAAATAATATGCTTTCATTGTGTGATGCTCCCCACTTGCAATTTTGACCTAAATAGCCTTGCTGTAATAGTCTTGAAGTTTGAGGGCTCAAGTGCTGCAAATTACAGATACTTTTTCAGCATCATTGTTTTCGTATAGAGTTAATTATATCCTTGCGTCTATGCCGACATGTCTGTAACTGCAATTTAGCATAAGCCAGTCTCGGTTACTGTTGATCACAAAATGGTTTACAAGTTTTTACCTAAAAGTTAAATGATTTAATTAATACTCATGTTTTTCTATGCAGGCTCATTATATGCTTGGACTTGCATTGCTACAGAGGGAACAATATGCAGAGGGAGTCAAGGAATTGGAAAAAGTATGAAGTACTCTCCTTATTTCCAGATCACTTATGTCATTGTTGTTTAAGGTTTTCATTTTTATTTGTATATGCCACAGAATGACTAAATATGGTTACAATGTCACCTATTGTAGTAATTAAAAAATGAATTTCAGAGGCCTTTAGTCTGCATAGGCTTTTGCACTAATTAAGAACTATACAGACTAACCGGTCATGATACCTATGATAATGGGATCTATCACGTCGGTTGCGATACGAGTTTCACTTTCTTTTAATAGGCTAAATCAAAATATCAAATCACGAAACATAAAAAAGTTATGTTTTCATTCAGTGATAATATGGTTTGTTATCATTTCTAAAGCTCAACCTTTCCAATCCAAAATCACATTAGGCATTAGATCTTGGTAGAGGAGCAAACCCAAAGAGTTACATAGTGGAGGAAGTGTGGCAAGAGCTTGCTAAAGCAAGATACCTAGAGTGGGAGCATGCATCGACTAAACGGTCATGGGAACTGAAAAGCTTGAAGTATGTGATCTTTTCCAAATAATTTGTCGGCTTAGCTGGACCCGTGCTTGAACTAATTTTTATGAAAACATTATTTTCTTCAATTACGAATTCAGAAGGCTGTATTCTCTTCATCTTGTATCTTTGTTTGGTGGTTACAGAGAAGCTTGTCAGTCTGCTTTGAAGGAGAAACACGAACACAAATTTTCTGAAATTGAAGGGTTTGTTGATGATATTAATGATGATTATTATAAACAATTGCATCTTCTTGAACAAGTATTTGATAAAGCTTCTGAAGCAGATACACCAACGGAGGTGAGCAAAGACATTTCCCATAAGCTCAACCTTTCCTCTTGTTGAATATTGATACTTGTTTTTAGCAAAAAGAATACGTTATACTTATCGATAGCTGCGATTGGGGACTCCAGGTGCCAGATTATCTATGCTGTAAAATTACGCTTGATATCTTTCGCGATCCCGTCATTACTCCTAGCGGGGTGACCTATGAGAGATCAGTGATTCTTGACCATCTCAAAAAGGTGAAATGTCTATCATGTGGGATTCATTTTCATTGAGTTATATGTTTGATCACCTTGCTACTTCTAACTAGGTGGGTGAGTTTGATCCAATCACACGCAAACCACTGCATCAACACCAGTTAGTGCCAAATCTGGCGATAAAAGAAGCAGTGCAAGCTTTTTTGCAAAAACATGGCTGGGCTTACAAGATGGGCTGAAAATTCTATCATGCAAGAGGTAGTTGAGATGATAATGACGTGTTGTATTCTTTATGAACGAAAGGGTGCGCAGGAAGATGTATACATTTTTTTGTGTGGCAATCTTTTTCCAACATTGGGGATTAGCAAGATGTAAGTTTGAATTTCATTGTTCCAACTTCCATAAATCCAAATTCATGGTATAGATTTTCAGTTCCATCTTATTAACTTTGAATTCAAAAGATTATTGAAGGTTGATAAGCAGGTGTGTTCAATATTGGTCTTTTCTTGACATTTTAATTTATTTATCCTGAAACACTGTAAATTTCTATAATTGCCTGTTCTGAATCATAATTTGGGGTTGAGAATCGATGCCAGGCTGCCAACAACAAAGAATAATGTACCACGGTAAAATAAGATTAAAAAACAAACTAACTAGTGTACATACACATTGTGACAAGCACTAGTATTGGCACGTGTGACTAGAGTGAATATGGTCCAACATGCAACAGATTCCTTGGGTCTACGTGTGTGGTCGTAGACAGTGTATTTAAGAAAAAAATAGGAATCAAGAAACACAACAGGACATCGATTTGAAATCTCAATGACTCCTCTCTTGTGCAACATCACTTCATACCTCTCAGTTTTTTGGTGCACAGTAATGTGGTTCACTTTTGTGCCTTTCTTTTCTGCTACGTGTTGTGTAAATGCAACATCATCTATTATATATTTTATCTATACTTTGTGGGACTGCAAGACCCAACAAATAATCAAATATGGTGGAATTACCTTTTTGACAGAGTGAGCCCATTTTGGGTTCAGCTACTAACCAACCATTGATCACGCTGACTAAAAACCACAACTTTCATATACGCATGCAAATGTATGGGTAGCATAGCCTAATTACTGTTACTATGCAGGCAACTAGCTCATGGAAACATGAATTCATTGAACCAAGGTTGCAAGAGTCAAGCTTGCTGTAAATAATGATCATGTCTAGTTACATAGGATGGAGAAGCATGGATGGTGGTGACAGAATATGGTTATGGTGTTGGGGTTGTAAGAGTTTTAATAGATAGATTACTTGATCAATAAAGTGATGGGTGACATCTTGGATGGACCACATTTCTAGTACTATTCAAAAAGGCTAAATTTTTCCCATTGTCTTCCATACCTAAATCCTAAGCCATTCATTTCCATTATCACCATTGAATTATTCATAGTGGCTAACTATTCTTTGGCTTTATTCTCAAATGGGACCAATATCTAAGTAAGAAACAACCACATTACATTTCCAGCTCTTCTACTTGTAGTAAAATTCTAAGAAATACCTAAAGCATGTAAGCCATGTGGATTGTGACAGATGGTTCCATGGACACAGTACGTACATAGCAGATTTTATTACTTTGTACAGGTAAAATTATAATTTAAAATAAAGTAAAATTGGTATGCAGACAAGTTAGAGTTTTAGCATTTGGTATTTTAACTGGAGTTGTGGCATCAACTCTACCAAGTGATCCATGTGCAGGATCAGGATCAGTGGACAAACACGTATTAGAATATCTTCTTAATGAATAAAAATTGCTTCTAAATCTATTCATTTATACTACAGTCAAGTAATGATCAAGTAATGTAGTCAAGAAAAGCCATGTGCATAAATTATTGAATAATATAATAGAGGACAGCCAATATATTATAGATGAGCTTCCATTCTCCATGACACTTATTTACAGTGACTATAACAAACAACTTGAGAGAACACAATTTACAAAATTTTAAGTTGCCAAATACCCGGATCCAAACAACAGTGATGCAATGTACAATTTACAAATTTTGGTGATGAGAAAACTGATGTAACTATCATGCAGTATGTGTGATATTCATAGCCCTATTAATTCTTTCAAGGATGCCACTAGCCTTCCTCTTGGCCCTAGAAGTGCCATTTTGAGCCACCTGAGATATTGTATTGTGTTTATTTTCTTCCTCCCTTATTTCCCTCCACTTGGTCCTGTCATTGAAACATATCGTGTGGAGTATTGCTACGCAGTTTTCTGTGTTCCGAGGACAAGAATTTTCTCTAATAATACTAAGCAGGCACGAAACGCCCTCAAGTTCTCCTAATTCTTCAACAGCCTTTTGATTAGTTGACAGCATGGCAAGAATGGCTAATAACTCATCAACACGTACTCTGCTTAGGAGTTTTTCGACGATCACTCTCACTGCACCGTCCCTGACTGCCCTTAACTTATTTTCATGAAGTATACAGAGATTAAAAATGGCTGAAGCAACATCCTTCATAGCTAACGGGTGGCCATCTTCTAAAAGATGGATGAGTGGTTTTAGAGCACCAGATTTTCCGATAAGTACTTTATTAGAGTCAAGCGCTGATAATGTGAAAAGAGCTGCAGCTGCATTGCTCCTTGTTTCAATTGTTCCTGATCTCAAAGCATCCAAAAGGAGAGGAATAACCATTGGTGTCTCTGCAACTAGCTTCTTGTTGTTGTCATGGATAGAAAGATTCAAAACTGTAGTAATCAAGTCTTCTTGGAGATCAAGGTGAGTTTCACTTTTCGATTTGTTTTGGGAGAGAGGATTTAGTAATTGAGGAATGGCATCAACAGATTCACCAAAAAGTGCACGAAACGAGGGCGTTCTCTTGGTCAACAATCGCAATTCCCTAGCAGCTTTTTTTTGATCAGACAATGATGAAGACATCTTCTCAAGCAAAGAGATGAAAAGATCCCGATCTGATTTCGTTAAGCCATCCTCATCGGAGTATTGATTAGAGTCCGGCAACTGAACACCACGGCTCTTACACCATTTCAATATCATATCTCGAATTAAGTTATTAGGGGTAAGATTAGTGTGACTAAGGACTTGTTGCGTTTGAGGACATGTCCTGTTACCAGATTTTAACCATCTTTGGATAAACGGTCTATCATACGTCTACAAATCAAAAAAACTACAATGAGTTGAAATCAAACGACGAACATGGTCAATCTCATAAACAAAACACCCCATACTAGTAACAAGAATAAAATCAAAATCAAAACAGATGATAAATCAACGCAGACAGTATCATAAAATCGGAGGAAAGCATGACTCGAATTCTAGCAATTTACATTGAGGCTTATGTGAAATCCCTTCTCTTGAAATCCCACAAACTACAATGAATCACAACTAAAATTCTAATAACATATAACAGTGTTAACCAAATGGAGCAAATTTATAATCACCAGCCACAATAATTCAACAACTTTGAATCACAAGAACACAGACTCCAGGAATAAAAAAGTGGTTTACCTAAATCAAAAAAGAAGAGCCAACATTTGAAGTAACTGTCAAAAACAAAACACAATCTTCAGCTCTACCAACCACCACCACACAGAATCAATCATAATTCAACAAGATACAATGCAAAAATTCGAATAAAAATCAAAACTTTATCAATGAAATCCAAGAAAACAGACCAAAACATAAAAAAACACAGTCACACACTAAAAAACCAACCAAAATAGAACAACCCCATATAAGAAAAAACAGTATACACACAGACCTGTCCAGTAGCCACAATAACAGGATCACACATGAGTTTCTTGGAAATTGGGCACCTAAATTCTTGAGGAAAAGAGTCATCATGGGTGAGATTAAAAGACAATGATCTTGTCAATTTCAAATCTTTCAATGCACAAAGAATCTGATTAGCCTGATCAATTGCTTCTACACTAAACAAATCATCATGATCATCATCTTCCTCTTGTTCTTTAACAATAGCTTTAACAAGTCTTTGTAACTCTTTTTTCAACTCAGTTGCCTTTGTAACCATTGCTAATAAAATCATATATAAGAATTTGGTATGATATGTATGTAAGTATATATGTATGTATGTACACTAGTATACGAGTGGGTAAAGAGGAGGGGTGATTGTGTGTGTGTGTGTGTTTATGTGGAAGGAGAGAGTGGGGTCGCATGGAGTGGTCCCCTGTTGACGCTATCACGGAATCCCTGGGCTACACAGCTGCCACTTTTTACGCGCATTTATACTGTTTCTGTTTCTTTTTTTTTTTAATTTTATTTAATAACTATATTTTATACACTATTCTTTTATTCCCATGTTCTCTATGACTAAAACTCTAATAAAAAAATTAAATTAAATTGAATTGAATTTTGGGGATATTTTAAAAAAATCGTGGATACCATCAAGAGATAATAGATAAGATCCAATGTAATATTCTTGTAGATATGAGATATTGCAGGATCTCACCAATTAATTGCGATCAAAAAACAAAGAAAATAATTTATGTATGGAATGTATTTTTTATTTAGTTACCTTTATGCTCTTTTAAATTGGAGTTTGTAATATATTCAATATATGAAAATAGTTTATTTCAACTCATTAATAGAACTAATTTAATAATATCAAATTCTATTATTCATAAAATTTTCAAATCAAACATAAATATAAATTTGAAATTAAAAATGAATTCGTTTCAAATTATACTATCACATTTGGTTTGAATTAAAATTCAACTCACTAAAAAGAATTTATTAATTCATGATTTACCATTATTTATATTGTTCACGATATATATTTGTGAACAACCAATTTGTTATGGTATAACTATATGGAAAGTAAACTAATAATGTATTAATTTAGTTATTTAATACTTAAAAGACTTAAATTAAAATTAATCTAGAACTTCCATAATTTATAAAGTTATCACATGCAGTATATTAAAATATGACCTGAATTTAATATCATATTTGTTCTCTATACTTGCAGACTTTAGAATCGAATGTGACTTATTTAAAAGTCGACTTTGAAAACCTGTTTTTAATCCAGTTCACTTAATACATAAATAATTTTATCATCAAATCTTATACCACCGAAGTGCTCATTTGATTATTTTTTTTTTGATGATAAAAAGTGCTCATTTGATTGATCATTTGTAATCGTATTTATTTTATTTGTTAAGAATGTGTAGTCGTATTTTGAATGGCTTAATTTGCGGCTTTTCGGAACACGAATTGAAGCCGAGGTTTAATGCTTTTTATTGGTTTTGTAAGTGGAAGATTGAAAGTCAACAAAAGTTAAAAGATAAAAGTATGAATGAATGTCAAAAACCCAACCCCGTATAAATCATGCTGCTTGATGTTTAAGCTTTAATCCCCTGCCAAAGTTGTTTTAACAAATATATTAGTGAAATTTAAAGGTTAAATCATGCTGCAAATGGTATTGATTCTTTTAGTGTCGGCAGGGATAATGCTAATTAATCTACCTTTTTATTTAGTGTTTGTTTATAAATTACAGTATAAATGTGTAATGTATGCACTCATCACCACTTGATAAACCATTGGCTAAGCTTGGAAGAATTTGAACTCTTCAAAGTAATTAATTGACCTCAGTGGAATGTTGGAATGTGATTAAAGGAATTTCTTCAATTAAAATTCGTTGTAAATCTATTCTTAACTCGTTGGTAAATTAAACACCTCTCAAAGTTTCAAGATCATGTTTTTGTTCACATAACTGTTTAATTATTGCTTCCATTTTGGGAGGAGATTGCTCAACCATTTTCCACCTGTTTATTTGTGCTCTTCTTTTGTATATTCACATATTACAGCAAATTAACTGTAGTTAGGGTCATGTTTAGATGCTAAATCATGATTAATTAATCAAGTTAGTTAAAAAATCTTATTCAGTCACCGACAATTTTTCCTTTTTAATATCTGTATATTTTTGACGAATTTGTTCATTATTCAAACAACTTGTGCCCATTCAAAAAGTAAAATTAAACAACTTCTTCCATGTTTCCTTTTTTTTCAGTTTCTTCTTGTTTATTCTTTATGTATGCTTTACTTCTATTGAGGCTTATGCTTAAACAAATAAATAAATAACTAGAAATTTTAATTTTTTAAGGTTGATTTTATTTTCCCGCAAAATTTAATCTACATTTTCTGAAAATATTTTTTTTTTGAAAACCAACTTGTACAATATTACTTGAATCTCAACCAATACGGAAAACATATATAACTTGACATGGAGCATTGCTAGCTACGTACAAAAATACGTAAAGCTATAACTAAAACATAAATCATACGATTCGCAGATGACTTGACAAAATCGAAAATAAGATCTTAATAACACAGACAATGGAAGTCACAAGTACCCGTAAACATACTTACATACATATATGTAAGTATGATCTCTCTCTATATATAAAGATCAATACTTTCAAGTGAGCGATTAATTAATGTTATTAAGATTAAGAGGGGCTACATATATACATTTTAAAATGATACTCCCTCAGTACTCTTTTAGTTCTTCATTTTAAGAAAAAAAATTGTCTCTAATTAGTTGTCATTCTCTCTTTTTAAAACAAGTTTATGAAAATTTTTTCAAATAACACCCTTATGTTTCTATTTTCAATATTTGTATAAACAATTCAACTCATTTAATGAGAGTAGTCATTAAATTAATCATCTAAATTAATATTTTCTTAAGATATGTGTTTTTTTTTAAAGAACAATTAAAAAGAGATGTTGGGAGTATATGCGTGTGTTCCTCGCTCGCAACAGAAGAGTTATGCAAAGTTTAAATTGGCGTCAAACCCTGATCACTGTTGTATAATTATTTTCAGATGAAATATGTATATAAAGAAAATAAAAATGATCTTATATTATATTTTAACAAAATCAAACTGATATAATCATTGGCTTCCATTCTGTATATAAAATTTAAACAACATGTTGAAACAGTATTGTACATCATCGATCATGCTGCATGTCACAAACTCACAAGTCACAAGTTGATGTGCATTTCTTAATTTCACTGATATTTTATATCGTAAATAGTAATCCAAGTTGAGTATTATATACGTTAATAATACTCCCTCTACTTTAAAATATATGTTTCTTGATTTTTTGACACACAGTTTAAAGTGTTTTGACCGTATAGTTAGAAGTGTTATTTTTAAAAGTTTTTTTTTTGTGAATAATAATATTAAATAAATACTTTTATTCACAGAATTTTTTAAAGAAAATAACATTTCTAATTATGCGGTCAAAATATCTTAAAGTGTGTATCAAAAGTTGAAGAGGAAAATATTTTGAACAGGATGGACTAATATAACTTGGGTTTTTGAGGGGCATCTCAGAATATTATGTGAAGTTAAAGATAAAATTGAATAGTGAAAAACAGAACATTTATGTGAATATAAGGGTGGGGCTAATTACTACTCTCTCGGTCCGAGTAGTCTGTTTTGAAAAAATAATGCATATTATGAAAAGTTAGTTTTCAATAATTTTATGAATAGAGTAAGTTCTATATTGGGAATGACAAAAAAAGAGGGTTAATTTAAATTTTTTTACATTAAAAGTTAAAAAGGACAACTATTATGGAATTTTTTCTTCAAAAGACACTAGTATTGTAAGACGGGGGAGTAATATTTATAACTTTATGACCTTAAAAAATAATAAAAGAAATTAACCTAATCTCATATAATAATCTCTCCTGAAAATAACCTTAAGGCAGTTTTTTCATAATAATATTATTATTTAATAACGTGGAGCAAATATGTATATATCGGCAAATCACTCAAATATTACCTGCCAAGTGCCAACCAACCAATTTGTTCCTCCCTATTCGTTCATTCTTTTTCTTATCTGAATCTGATGAGTATCTCTCGTGGAGTATTAAATTATCTTTCAATACACTAAATACTTAATAAATAGGACAACAATGCATGTTGTCGTTGTATGCTTGAACATAACTACAGTCGGGGCCGGCCTTGAGGAGGGCAGTAAGGAGACCGCGGGGGCTCAAGAATTTTAGGGGAACATTTTTTAAAAAAATTGATATATATATATTATTTAAAAAAATTATAAATCAATAATTTCACAACATATAAATTAATAATTTTAAAAATATATATTATTGTAGGGTGTATAAAACTAAAAATAGGTAGTAATTACATATGTGTATATATAATATATATGTATGTTTTCTAAAAAATTAGATAATTTATTATTTAAAAAAATAAAATTGAACTGATATTCGGTTATATATATTATTATATCAAAACAATGATAATCTATTAATTTAGGATTAGTGGGAAGAATGATTGAAAACCCCTAATCAGGTAAACTTTGTCTCTAGCTTATATTGTATTTTTAATTATTATATTTTTTACTTTTCAATTTTCACATCAGCATTGACTAACAGATGTTAGTCAAATTTGGACGGAGAGACCTGAATCATGTTTTTTTTAGAGTTAAGGTACCGAAAAATTGACTTTTATAGTATAGGAACCTAAACCATAAACGACTTATAGTTGAAGGACGAATGAATTAATTATCCCTATGTATTTTGTCTTTCTTTTGATGTAAAAATTCATTATTTTTAAAATTTTAAGTGAGAATTTTGAACTCAAACCATCTATTTCAGGTGTTATTTTTCTTTATAAGTCAATTGTTTGAGTTTTGATTTATATTATGTCACTTTAAAAAATTATTTGGGTGTGAAAAGTGAAAAAACAAGTTGATCAAGTTAGAAGAGTCACATAGAAGAGTTATGAATAATTTTGTTACCAAAAACTAAACTTTTCAAGCAAACTTGATAAATTTTTTATGGAAATAAGTGAAAATTTGGAAAATTTTACCGTAAACTTCTACTCCGTCCATCCCCTTTTAGTTATCCCTTATGAAAAAAAATTAGTCCCTAGTTACTTGTTCTTTTATCTTTTTAAAACAATTTTATAAAGACTTTTTCAAATAATACCCTTGTATTACTATTTCCAATTTTTAACTAATTCAAATATGCAAATAATTCATTTAATTCAATACAATTATGAGAGATAGTCATGTAAACAAATTATGTAATTAATATTTTTCTTAAAATATGTATTTTTTTAATGAGGGACAACTAAAATGAGACGAAATGAATATTATATTATAAGATTTTCTTATTCCAGCCCCCAATTTAAGGGTCCATTTAAAATTTTCGTATCAGGCCTCTAATAAGTCACCAACAACCCACTATGTTGAGCAGTAAATATGATTAATATGATTAATCATCTTGCGTACGTATTTGTACAGGTATTAAATTGTTGGTTGATTGCCTCTGTGGAAGGAGCAAATTGACTGGCTTGATTTAATATTTGTGAAAGGGAAGTAAAGTACACAGAAGATATAGATCCGAGATCTAATTATAACTAGCTGTCCATGATTCTCAGCAATATCTCAACTCGTGATATGTGTTTGAAATAAATTTATGCTATACTACTAGACTAAATATATATAGTCTACTCCACTGTAGTAGAAAATTAGTGATTGGTAGGCCAGGCTTGAAAACCCCATTTTATATGCTCGATTCAAGGACATTCTTCACCTAGCTTAGGTCTAATATATATGTTACATTGTTACATCATAAATGGGGTTAGGTGTAGCTATTTGCTATATATTTCTATAGGACATGAAAATTTAGATAAACAGAAATACAATAATTCAACTCGATCCAGACATTCTTTCAAAAAACAAATAACTCGTTCTAAACTTAACAAACTCTTGAATTAGGCTTTAAGAAAAATATATATTTGTGTTGTGGAATAAAAACTAGGGTAGTTAATGCGATGTATGTCGGAGCTTAACGAGCTTTAATGGCTGCACTTGTGTTTCGTAGCTTAATTCTGCCTTCACAAGATGCCTACGTATCTCTGTTGGGTTTAGAGAATCAAGCCAAAACGTAGTTCTAATAATGAGGGGTTAGGCCCTTTATATAGACGTGGAAAGTCTAAGAATTAGAGTGGGTTTAGGAACCTTAATTGATAAGGTGTTTCCTAGAAGGATTCTGGATCCTTTGTAGAAGTAGTTTCCATGTAGGAATAGGTTTCCTTGTAGTTGGACATAATTAATTAGCTGTATACTTAGCTAATTAATTAATTACGGATTTATTAATTAATTAGGGTTTCAAGCCTTAATAATTGGGCCTCCCCTTTGGACCAGGTTATGTACAATTAATGCCACATTAATTGTGTCTTTAGGGCTTACTTTTATCCCATATCATTTGCCCCCCAACTTCTGTAAAGTGTGCAATACTTTGTAGAAGTTAAGATTCATGACCCTGTTGCTCAAGTTCCTATGAAGAATTTTTACAATTCTTTCCTTATGCTCATCACTATTTTTCATTAATTTCTAGGAACTTTTCTCTATTTTTTTAGAGAATTTTCCCAAATTTACTAGTACCCACAGGTATTTTTCCTTAACTTCTAGGAATTTTTCTCTATTTTTAGAGAATTTTCCCAAATTTACCAGTACCCACAGGTATTTTTCCTTAACTTCTAGGAATTTTTCTCTATTTTTAGAGAATTTTCCCAAATTTACTTGCCTTATAAATCATTTTAATGATTTTCTGGCCATTTTTTGGTATTATTTTCGACCAGGATCCTGGTCGATACTTGACCAGGTTCCTGGTCAATTCTGAGGATCACTTGAGTCCTGGTCGACCACGGTTCCTGGTCGATTCTAGACCATTTTTGAGTCCTAGTCGACCATGGTTCCTGGTCGATTGTTGACCAGGTTCCTGGTCGATTCTGGACCATTTTTGAGTCCTAGTCGACCATGGTTCCTGGTCGATTGTTGACCAGGTTCCTGGTCGATTCTGGACCATTTTTGAGTCCTAGTCGACCATGGTTCCTGGTCGATTGTTGACCAGGTTCCTGGTCGATTCTGGACCATTTTTGAGTCCTAGTCGACCATAGTTCCTGGTCGATTGTTGACCAGGTTCCTGGTCGATTCTGGACCATTTTTGGGTCCTAGTCGACCATGGTTCCTGGTCGATTGTTGACCAGGTTCCTGGTCGATTCTGGACCATTTTTGAGTCCTAGTCGACCATGGTTCCTGGTCGATTGTTGACCAGGTTCTTGGTCGATTCTAGACCATTTTTGGGTCCTAGTCGACCATGGTTCCTGGTCGATTGTTGACCAGGTTCCTGGTCGATTCTGGACCATTTTTGAGTCCTGGTCGACCGAGTTTCTTGGTCGAATCTCGACCAGGATTTGGTCTATTTAGAAAGGCTTTATAATTTGCTGATTTTCATAGGCCCTGGCCTTCTTCACTTTTTCTAACCCGTTTTAGTTTACGTCGATTTTTGGGCCAAAGGCCAGCCAGGCCCAATTAGCTTATGGGCTTGTCACCGGCTATAGGAAGTTTAACCGGTTGAATTACCGTTTTCTTCGGCTATAAATTAGCGAGGTGAGAACTTCATTTTCACTTCTTACTTTCTCAGTAGAAATCTCTCTCAAAGTTTTCACTCTAGCTCATTTCTCTTAAGGCGATTTCCGGCGACCCTCCGATCAATCTTCATCTTCCTCACTTTCCAAGCATTCAAAGGTTGAATATCAATGGCGGAACAGGATTCTGCTCACCAACGACTCCTCGCCAGGGCGGCAAAAAGAGGTAATGTTGTTACAGTAAATCCCTCTTTTTCTTCAGTATCAGACCTCCTTCAAATTATGGGAGACGAATTTCCTACGTTGGCCGAGTTAGATGCCTTTAGGTTTTCTAGCACCTTTACCAATCAAGCCCACTGTGACAGATTTAGCAAGCTGTACAAACTTCCCTCGGGCTATAGGTTTGTTTTAGCCGAGCCTGGGGACCGGGCCTGCCATTGGCGGCCCAATAGGTTATGTATCTTTAGAGATGCCCTAATCGGTGGGCTTAGATTCCCTTTCCACGAGTTTGTAATTAGGTTGTTAGCTAAAGTTAGGATTAACCCGTGTCAGCTGAGCCCAAATTCGTGGCGAACACTTCTTTGCTTTATTGTTTTGTGTCTTAGGAAAAATTACCCTCTTTCTATAGCTGTTTTTCGTAGCATATTTCAGTTTAAGAACAGCCCATCGAGTATATTGGGTTGGGTTTATATCAACCATAGGCAGGGAGTGAGCCCAATTTTCTGCAACAAATCACTTCCGGACAACAACATTGACTGGCGGAGGGATTTCTTGTATCTGGAGTGGGAAGGAGGGGATTGGGGCACCCTTTTTAGGTCCAAGTTTTGCAAGGTTAAAGATGGAAACGCTGGGCTGATCCAACTAACTCCTGAGGAGAAGCTCATTATAGCCGATTTGGGCCAGGATAAGGGCTCAACCCATCATCGAAAGATTTTGGAAGAGTTTTCTCTAAAGGCTGTGGGCCTTTCAAATGTTTCTAATAGCGGTATTTTTCTGTTCTTATCTTGTCCTTTCTTTCTGACTTTTCTGAGTTCGGCTGTTTATTTTATTGTTTGTTTTGCAGCGGCGGAAAACATTAACTTTCACTTGGGGGTGGGTGACCAGGAGACCCACAAGATGAGGAAGGCCCGCGAGGCTATTGAGGGCCCAATTAAGGAGCCCAACCTTCCAGGGTTTCTCCAGCCCTGCGACAAGGCTCAAGGGAAGAGGCCTCGAGTCGAGGAGGAGGAGAACCTAGACACTGCGGCTTGGAGGCCCAGCTGGGGCTTGAGAAGGCAAGATACCGTCGTAGGGAGTACTTTGAATTCCCTCGATTGGTCACAGAACTCCATTCCTCCAGCCGATAAGGCCAAGATTGTTTTGAAGACTGATATTGAGGAGGCCGAGACCTTGGGGGCCCAGGCTGTTGCCATGGTATGGCACATTCATTTCTTTTCTCTCTTTTATTTTTCTTAACTTCTTTGCTAATCCGTTCTTTTTGGAACAGGTCAACACTTACTTTCAGACCATGGCACATCAGGCCAAAACCTGGCGCTTCTCAGAGAGGGCCCAAAGAAAGGGCAAGGCCAAAGCAGAGTCAAAGGTGGCTGTTTTGGAAAAGAAGCTGCTCGAGAAGGAGCAAGAACTGGTTGCGGCCCACGCAGAGCTGCAGGAGCTTAGGGCCGGGAAGAAGGCCGTGATCGACGAGTACCTGGACTCGAAAGACTTTTACGCTTTTATTGATAAACATGACGATATGGTCTTCCCGGCGACTTGTACTCAGGCCTGGGAAAAGTGCCTTCAAGCTGTTTTGGCTAAGCATCCCGGCTTATTCGATCCTGCCGAATTCCCCTGCCCTATGGGTCAGCCCCTGGCATTGACTTCAACTGCTGGAGGGACAGGTTTTGGAGACTTGTCAGGGGGCGAGGCCTTAGATGAGTTTGATCGGGTCTTCGATTCTACTCCTGAGGCTGAGGATAACGCTCAGAAGGAAGCGGAAGAAGAAGAAGAAAAGGCCGAGGAGGGAGAGAAGGATGACGACACTGAAGACTTCCCTTAGTTTTATTTTCCTGTATTCCTTGTATTCCTCGCATTTCCTTTTGTTATTTTAAATTATGTAATCCTGAAGACTTCTTATTTATAAAAAGCCCTTTTGTTGTTTGTCTTCTTCTTTTCGTGCCTTTATATATTTGACAAAATACATTTTATCAAACACAGAACAAATGGGATGTTAATCGAAGGGCCAAACAGGCTTCTTTTTGTCATAAAAGAACTAATAAAAGTTGCCAAACTAGGCTGAACACACAGGTTTTTGAAATGCTGTAAAGCTGGGAATTTTATTAATAATGCCTTCGAGGCTAAAGTGGGCACAGCCCTTACAAAATGAGAATTTTGTCTGGAGCGAAAAGCTCTTACATCCTAATGGTTTCATTGAACCTTATTTCTACTTAGTTCCTACTAAATATAAGAACTCATTGTTGAATTCTTTAAACATAATAAACTTTCAGGTTTGAAGCATGCCAAGTCCTTGGTACCTCAACACCTTCTAGGGTTTCAAGGATGTAGGATCCTCCCCCCTTTACTTGCTTTATCTTGTACGGCCCTTCCCAGTTGGGGGCTAATTTGCCTTTGGGACCTACCCCGGAAGCTTCAGCTTTTCTGAGGACTAACTCCCCTTGTCTGAAAAATCTTTCCTTAACTCTTAAGTTGTAATAGAAAGATGATTTCTTTTGATATTCGACGATTTTTGCATGAGCTTTGTCCCTGACTTCATCTATCAAGTCTAACGCAAGTTTCATTCCTTCTTCATTTTCCTCAGGTTCAAAGGCCTTGATTCTGGGAGATACATGTGATATTTCGATTGGAACCACTGCCTCGGCCCCATAAGCCAGGAAGAACGGAGTTGCATCAGTAGTAACTTTATGGGTTGTTTTGTATGCCCAGAGTATTGGCAAAAGCTCATCCACCCAAGTGTTGGCAGAACGCTCGATCCTTTTCTTGAGACCATCAAGGATGATTCGATTGGCTACCTCAGCCTGCCCATTTGCTTGGGGGTGTGCAACAGAAGTGAAGCGTAGATTGATGTCATTATCAGTGCAATATCCTTTGAATTCTTCATTGTTGAATTGGGTGCCATTGTCCGTCACCAGTATTCGTGGTATTCCATACCTACATATGATGTTTTCCCAAAAAAATTGAGCTACTTGCCTTGTGGTTATCTTGGCTAGTGGTTTAGCCTCGATCCATTTAGTGAAGTAATCGATCGCAACGATCAGGAACTTTCTCTGTCCGCTAGCTATTGGAAAGGGTCCAAGGATGTCCATTCCCCACATTGCAAAAGGGATAGGGGAATTGATGGACGTCAACATCTCAGGTGGTTGTCTCACAACCGGTGCATGCCTTTGGCACCTGTCACATCTTCGTACGTATTCTTTCGAATCTCTTATCAAGTCAGGCCAGTAAAAACCAAGGCGGGTGATTTTATGGGCCAAAGCCCTGCCCCCCAAGTGTTGGCCGCAGATTCTTTCGTGTACTTCTTTCAAAGCCTCATGACCTTCATCTCGCCTCAAACATTTCAAGTATGGGATAACAAAAGATTTCTTGTAGAGAATCCCATCAATAAGAGCGTACCTTAAGGCCCTCACGGTGAGTTTTCTGGCTTCCATGGGGTTGTTAGGGGTCCATCCAGATTGAAGATGGGCTCTAATTGGGTCCATCCAGCAATTGCCCATGTTTATCGGGGCTACCAGCTTCGCATTGACGCTGGGGGTCCTCAAGATTTGGAAGTACACACTCCCCACATGTTCATCTGCTTCCGACGTGGCGAACTTTGATAAGGCATCGGCCTTCGCGTTCTCTTCTCTAGGAATATACTCAATCTGACATTCTTCAAACTGCGTCATTATAGCTTTGACCAACCGGAGGTATTTGATCATGATTTCTTCTCTTGCTTCAAAATCCCCATTCACTTGGGATATAACCAGCTTCGAGTCTCCACGAACTTTGAGATGCTTGACATTTAGTGCTTTGGCCAAACCTAGGCATGCTATCAGGGCTTCATATTCGGCTTCATTGTTGGTTGTTGGGAAGTCAAGCTTGATAGCATACTCAATAATGAATCCTTCGGGACTTTGAAGTACCAAGCCTGCGCCGCTAGATTTTATTTTTGATGCCCCATCGAAATTGAGCACCCAATATTCTTTAGGAGTCTGTCCTCCTTTTTGTGTTGTTTCCTCTGTTTCCTTATTGTCCTGCCCCCCGACTTCTTGGTCGTCAATAGTATATTCGACCACGAAGTCAGCAAGAGCTTGGGCTTTAATGGCCGTTCGAGGCTTATACTTGATGTCGAATTCTCCTAGTTCAATGGCCCACTTAATCACTCTTCCACTTGACTTGGGGTTGTGTATAATATTCCTCAAGGGTTGATCAGTTAATACTTCAATTTTGTGAGCTTGGAAATAGGGGCGTAGTTTCCTCGAGGCCATTATCAAGGCCAGTGTAAACTTCTCAATTTTGGAGTAGTTAAGTTCCGCTCCATGCAAAACCTTGCTCACATAATAGACTGGCTTTTGAATTTTCTCTTCTTCCTTTATAAGGACAGCACTCAGGGCCTTGTCTGATATGGCCAAGTACAAGTATAGGATGTCCTCTGGGCTAGGCTTGGCCAACAACGGGGCTTTAGCCATATATTTCTTCAGTTCCCCAAAGGCCGTTTGACTTTCTGCTGTCCACTCGAAATTTTTAACTTTTTTTAACGTCTTGAAGAATGGTAGACATTTATCCCCAGACTTTGAGACAAACCTTCCCAGGGCAGCAACTCTTCCTGTCAATTTTTGGACGTCCCTTACTGTTTTTGGAGGTTCCATGTCGAGTATGACCTTGATTTTGTCAGGATTGGCCTCAATCCCTCTTTTAGAGACCATCATTCCTAGGAATTTTCCAGATCCCACGCCAAAGGCGCACTTCGCAGGGTTGAGCATCATATTGTGGTGCCTTAGCACTTCAAAAGCCTCTCGCAGGTGCTCAATATGATCGGCCTTATCGAGACTTTTGACTAGCATATCATCAACGTAGACCTCCATGGTTTTTCCAATGAGGTGCTTGAAAATTTTGTTTACTAGCCTTTGATAGGTGGCCCCTGCATTCTTTAACCCAAAGGCCATAACAAGATAACAAAATACACCAAAGTCAGTGATGAAGGATACCTTGGCAACGTCATCCTCATGCATCCGGATTTGATTGTACCCACTAAAGCCATCCATGAAGCTTAACATCTCATGTCCCGCCGTGGCATCTATGAGTGCATCAATCCTCGGGAGGGGGAAACAATCCTTTGGGCATGCATCATTCAAATTAGTGAAGTCGACGCACATCCTCCACTTTCCATTGGATTTCCTGACCATTACAGGATTAGCAAGCCATTCAGGATATTGAATTTCTTTAATGAATCCAGCCTTCAAGAGCTTTTCCACCTCTTGCTTTATGGCTTCCTGCCTTTCTGGAGCAAAATTTCTCTTCTTTTGCTTCACCGTTTTTCGCTGCGGATCCACGTTAAGTTTATGAGTGATCAGTTCAGGGCTAATTCCCGGCATATCAGCGGCTGTCCAAGCAAATAAGTCTCCGTTTTCTTGCAAGAACTTTGTCAATTTTTCTTTCATAGGCTCTTCTAATGAGGCCCCAATATAGGTGACTTTCTCTGGTTCTCCTGGAACTAAAGGAATTGGAACCAAGTCCTCAGCTGGTTTCCCCCTTCGTTCTTCGTTTTCTCTTGAGTCCATGTCCTCTATTGGTAGGACTTGCCCCCCGGCTCCATCGGGTCTCAGGGCTGCCACGTAGCAACTTCTCGCCATTTTCTGGTCTCCTTTCTCCTCCCCAACACCGTTTCTGGTGGGGAACTTGATTTTTAAGTGATAACTCGAGGCTACAGCCTTAAAAGCATGCAAACCTGTTCTTCCAAGGATGGCGTTGTATGTAGAAGATGCTTTGAACACCAGAAAAGTTAGCATCTGAGTGACCTCTTTAGGCTCTCTTCCCACTGTCACGGGTAGTTGAATGGTTCCTTCCACTTTTGATTCCACTCCATTGAAGCCATAGATGGGAACATCCGAAAGGGTTAGCTGGGAATCGTTGTATCCCATTTTTACAAATGCATCATGGAACAATATATCAACAGATGCTCCATTGTCTACCAGGACCCTCTTTACCTCTGAGTTGCCTATCAAAGGGGCAATAACGAGGGGATCATCATGAGGAAACTTTACCCCTTCCAGGTCTGAGTCATCAAAAGATATAACCGCCTCCGTCCTAGCACGTTTAAGTGCTTCTCCTACAACTTGCATAACTTCTCTTGCGTATGCTTTTCTTGAATTCCTTGAAGTTCCCGCAGCAGTGAGTCCTCCGAAAATCATATTAATAACCGGTCCTCTAGGTTGAGGATTCCTATCTCGGCCATCATTATTTTTTCTGTTATCGTCGTGCCTATCATGACTCTCATCCTTGGTGTACTTGGAAAGTTTTCCTCTCCTGATAAGGAATTCGATTTCATCCTTCAATTGTCTGCAGTCATCCGTAGTATGCCCGGTATCCCTATGAAACCGGCAAAACGCATTTTTGTTTCTTTTCTCAGGATCAGACTTTAAGGGTTTAGGCCATCTCAAGTCTCGATCTCTTTCAATATCCATGAGGATTTGACTTCGAGGTGCATTCAGCCTTGCATATTCAGCGAATTTCGGTCCAAAGTTATTTTTCTTAGGAGGGGATTCGGAATCCTTATCCGTCTTGGAGTACTTGTCTCGGGCGTCATATTCTTGATCACCCTTTCTCTTCTTGTTATTATTCCCTTACGTAGCCACTGATATAGTGGTTTTCTTCATGCTTTCTTCTGCCTTGATGTATTTCCCTGCTCTGTCTTGGAGAAGAAATATGTTTTCAGGCGGGTGTTTGGCTAGAGATCTCTTGAAATAAGGATCAGTCGTCCCCTGTTGTAAGGCTATCATAGCCACCTTCTCGTCTAAGTCTGGGACTTTTAAGGCTTCCTTGGTGAAGCGGTTCAGGTAGTCCCTCAGGGATTCGTTCTTTCCTTGCTCCAGATTCATGAGAGAAGCCGAGCTTTTTTCATGCACCCTTCCACTTATAAACTGGCTTATAAAGGCCTTACTGAGTTCTTTAAAGGACCCAATGGAGTTGGGAGGTAATCGGCTATACCATCGTTGAGCCATGCCCCCCAGGGTTTGGGGGAAAGCCCTGCACTTCACAGCATCATTTATGGGTTGTAGTAACAAAGCATTCGAGAAGGTCCTTACGTGATTAGCTGGATCGCCTGCGCCATCGTACACTTTGATGGTGGGCATCTTGAACTTACTTGAGATGTGAGCGTTCATGATGGTTTCGGTAAAAGGCGGCGTGGGATCATCAAGATCCCCGAGAGGCAATAGTTCAGTGGGGTCAGCCCTAGTAATTTCCGTTCTTCTCCCTCGCGGGGTTTCATCCAGTTCTATGACGTCGGGAGCTTCATACCTCGAAGTTGTCCTTCTATCTTGTCGATCCAGACTTTTCTTTAATTCTTTTAGTTCAGCCTCATAGGAAACAATTTTCTGTTCTAATGTCCTACGGGACTGTGAACGCCGGCTTCTTGCGGGCTCTTTACCAGGCCTTCTTCTCCTAGGATTGACGTCAGTGCCTTCTGAGCTTTCATCATCAGTTGAATATGGTCCTGAGAAATCACGGACATCTTCTCTACGCCCATAGTTTTGCGGGGGTTCCAACCCTCGGATGTAAAGAGGGGGATAAGCTTGGGATATTCCAAGCCTAGGTTGGGCGACAGTGCTACTAGGGATAACAACAGTAGAAATTTGTGCGTGTGGAGGAGTAGTAGCAATAAAGGGAGTTTGAGTTACCTGGGATAGTGGGTTGGATCCATGGACGATGTCCTCAGGATTGGTGGATTGGACGATTTCACTAAACGGACCAAGCCTTTGAGTATTAGGACCTTGGGTTCCAGCGGGAATAGTGGTGGTAGCAGGGACCTCGGTAGTTTGAGTTTCATCAGGAGGGATGATAGCAGTCGGATCACCTGTGGTGGGGACGATGTCTCCGTCAGTTCGCCGTGTTCTTGCCATGGTTGATGTCTTCTTCCCACAGACGGCGCCAAATGTTGTGGAATAAAAACTAGGGTAGTTAATGCGATGTATGTCGGAGCTTTACGAGCTTTAATGGCTGCACTTGTGTTTCGTAGCTTAATTCTGCCTTCACAAGATGCCTACGTATCTCTGTTGGGTTTAGAGAATCAAGCCAAAACGTAGTTCTAATAATGAGGGGTTAGGCCGTTTATATAGACGTGGAAAGTCTAAGAATTAGGGTGGGTTTAGAAACCTTAATTGATAAGGTGTTTCCTAGAAGGATTGTGGATCCTTTGTAGAAGTAGTTTCCATGTAGGAATAGGTTTCCTTGTAGTTAGACATAATTAATTAGCTGTATACTTAGCTAATTAATTAATTACGGATTTATTAATTAATTAGGGTTTCAAGCCTTAATAATTGGGCCTCCCCTTTGGACCAGGTTATGTACAATTAATGTCACATTAATTGTGTCTTTAGGGCTTACTTTTATCCCATATCAATTGAATATATATATATATATATATATATATATATATATATATATATATATATATATATATATATATATATGTGCATCATAAAATAATATTTTGTTTCCTAGGATCATTTTTACATAATTGTTATTTATGCAAGATTAATTTTTCCGAGTTCACATTTAAGAAATAATGTGAGATTTTAAAAAGTTCAAGCATAAAAATATATTTGTAATTATATATCTAAGTATGAATTTATAAATACACCATCTTATATTGTAAATAAAATTTTTCTAATTTCATATAAGTTCTTAAATTTAACTTCGGAGACATTTTTTGTTTTATTATTTTTATCATCGATAATATTGTATAATACTAATATATTATTAGTAAACAAATTCGTCTCTGTTTGATTAAGGTATATATGCGTCATCGAATAGAAATGCATGTATATTTAGTTTTATTATTAATTATTAACACAAAATTGAAATTTGACACCAGACCAGAGGGAAGCCTATCCATAAACAAAGAAACATGGATTTATTTGTATATACATATATTTTACTCTCTCTCTCTTTGTCATTTTGCAATGCCGACAAATAATGACACTTCGGCCACCGCCAATCATTGATTTCAAGTATATATATAAATTATTATTAAAATTATACATTTAAATTTGTATTTAATTACATAAACAAATCCAAATTATATGGTCAGGCCTACTGGTAGGACAATACAACTGGTTGCATGGACTATAATGGAAATATGAAAACTCCAGTATTTGAACAAACAAAGTGGCCTTTATTACAAATTTATAATTTTATTTATTGGGCTGATTATAAGAAATAGGTAGGGTAGAGCATTCGGTCGGTTCGGTCCAGAACCGGACCGAACCGAAAGAACCGAAAACCGAATAAGATTTTTTTTTGTAACCGAACCGGACCAAAATATGCGTCTGGACCGAACCAGAACCGAACCGAAATATTTCGGTTATTTCGGTTCGGTTCCAGAAAACCGAAATTTCAAAAACCTGTTTTCTGCACTTTTTCTTTAAGCTGTTATAATTTATAAATAACCAAAAAAATCTGCATCCAATTCCAATCCATAATTTGATAGTTGAATCCATTCATCAACACAATTACACAAATACACAAATTACACAATCACACAAATAGTAAAATACTCTACATTCAAGTTTAAAATAAAATCATAATACAAATTTATATACTATCTATAAATCATAATATCAATACATCATATACTGTCTATAAGTTATAAGATATATTATATAATATTTATATAAAATATTTAAGTATATAACTTATAAAATATATAAAAAAATAATATATATATATATATATATATATATTTCGGTCTATTCGGTCCGGACCGATTTTTTTTTAAAAAAACCGGACCGAACCGATATTTATTTCGGTCTATTCGGTCCGGACCAAATAGACCGAATTTTTTAAAAATCAGGACCGGACCAGACCGAATTTACACGGTTCGGTTCGGTTTTTCGGTTCTGGTTCGGTTTTGCTCAGCCCTAGAAATAGGTCCTTCTGTACTAGCCTTTTAAATGTTTCCTTGATTCAACCATCCGACCTAAAATTTTATGGTTTGATGCCTTCTAAATAGTACATGTCCTAAATTGAATTTTAAAAAGATTGTCAAATTTTACTGATTTCATTTTATTCGATTGTAAAAATAATATATATGTCAATATTATCGTATTATTTAAGAACAATTTTTAAAAGGGTATTTATAAAAAATATTTTTTTTTAAAGTTTTTTGCGATTTTACCATTTTCTGATTTTTTTTTACAAAAATACGGTTTGTAATCAAAAACAACAAAATGCAACTTGTTTTTCAAAATGCAACTATAAATGCAACTAAATAAATAAATATTTTTACTAAATTTTAAAGTTGCATTTGTGGTTGATTTGGTTGATTTCGATTGCAAATATGGTTGCAAAACCGTATTTTTACAAACAAATTTAAAAAAATTGTATTTTTGCAAAATATTTTTTAAAAATTCAATATTTTTGCAAAAAAAATATCCTTAAATATTTTTCAAAAAACCCATGCTTAAAATACATTTTAAGCATGTAAAATTACTCATATTAAAATTTTCAAATCTATACTTGTCCAAGAGATTCAATAATTATAATTCGAATGTGGTAATTATTATGAGCCTATAATATTTTTTTAAAAGGGCGTTTAAGTCAAAATTTAAAAGTATCGATGGGCAAACCACAAAACAATTGTGATTAAATTAGAAAATTATAATTGACAAAAATTTAAGATTACACGATAGCATCAAGATAATATATAAGATCCAATGTAATACTAAGCCCAAATATATTATATTATTAAAAATGACACATTAAATTTTTTATAGTTGACAGTTAGTCAGTATTTGGGCCGGATAGTTATTATTCAACATATGGGTTGTTTGGTTCACGGGATGATATCGGGTTGGAATGAGGAATCGGGTTAAAATGATATGGGTATGAAATATATATCATGTGTTTGGTTGAATTGTCAAATAAATTTATTAATTTAATATATTTTTTAATGAATAAAAAAATATAAACAGTTAATATGAAAAATAAATCATTATTGTTTCTCAAACATTAAATAATATCATTATAAAATTTTTATTTCAAGAATTAACATGTAATTGTATAAATAAAGATAATAATAATAATTTTTAGTTTGATTCCCGATACCCGTGACTCATACACACCCACCCCTAAAATATTAAAAACCCATACTTTATGAGTTTGATGTATGTGTTTTAAATTTGGGAAAATCAATTAAAACATTCCTAAACTATATGACTTTTTAAGTTTAAGTCCTTAAATTATTTTATTTCGTAATTGAGTCCTTAAATTATATAATTTTTGGATATAAGTCCTTAAACTATTTTTTTTGTAATTGAGTCCTTAAATTATATAATTTTTTGAATTTAAGTCCTTAAATGATTTGTTTTCCTAATTGTATCATTAAACTATATATATATATATATATATATATATATATATATATATATATATATATATATATATATATATATATATATATTTAGGATTAGGTCCTTAAATAAAATAATTTCTTAATTCCAACCTTAAATTAATTTTTTAACAAATTAACAAATTATTTTATTTAAGGACTTAAATCCAAAAAATTATATAGTTTAAAGACTCAATTACGAAAAAAATAGTTTAAATACATAAATCCAAAAATTATATAGTTTAAAGACTCAATTACGAAAGAAATAGTGTAAGGACTTAAATTAAAAAAGTTATATAGTTTAGGGATGTTTTAATTGATTTTCCCTTTAAATTTTAAAATTTTAAACCAAAAACCATGTATGAATTTGGAATAAACAAAACTCATACCTCATACCTAAATATCACGGACCACCGACCCCCTAATTTTTAAACATTAATATTTTAACTAAAACACATATTTAAATAAAATATCCAAATTATTATCGATCCTACTAAAATATAAATATATGAAAAATTATATAAAAATAAATTCAAATTATATAAGAAATATTAAAATACTAAATTAAAAGGCATCAAACTATAAAATTTTAGGTTGGGTGGTTGAATCAATGAAACATTTAAAAGGCTTTCACAGACTTTAAAGGCCCTATTTCTTATAATCAGCCCAATAAATAAAATTATAAATTGTTAATAAAGCCCACTGTTGTATGTTCAAATACTCGAGTTTTCATATTTCCATAATAATCTATTCAACTAGTTGTATTGTCCGTGCTACTAGCTCTGGCCATGTATAATTTTAATAATAATTTATATATACATGCTATCACATAAATAAGAATATATGGTTCAGAGAGTGCACCTTTTTACAATACTGTATTTGATACTTTGAAAAATAATAAATAAATAATAAGAATACAATACTGAAACGATACAAATATAAATAATATGCACACCTTACATATTCACAAAAATACATATATATTTGTACTGCCATTTCTTTTAATCTCAATTAACTTCTTTAAATCACCCTCAGGACTTCAGTACCATCAACCTCTTTTATTTATAAAAATATTTTTAAATTTTAATAATATTATACAAATTTCTAAATAAATATATTTTAGAATATATATTTTTACCAAAATAAAAACAAAGATATTATGTATTTTTTTATTAGAAGACGTCAAGGAAACAGCTCCTTGCAAGTACAAATATTTCAAAAATATTGACGAGTGAAGAGAAAATTTATCTGCAGTTAATTTTTCCCGGAAGACTTCGAGGGAAGTACTGAGGCAAGAGGGTTCTCGAGTAATAGGTGCAAATGTAAAAAAAATAAAATAAAATACATCATTCATGTATAAATACGAATTTTATTACGGGTATTGAAACTTCATTTGTTAAATTGATGGAGGGGATGGATCAAACTCTTACGTATCAAGGAAGATAATATTATTTTGAGATCGTAACTCTTGAAGATTTCGATTCAATGTCGAGGGGAATTCAATATTTGAATTTAAAAGAATGATTTTTTTACAAAATACGAAAACTATAATGAGAATAATATCCAAATTCATTAGTTTTGGAAGGTATAGTATCAACGTATATTTACTTAATTTCACCATTTTTATATTACTAATTAATTTAATTTAATATATACTATACGTATATTGTTGGATCTATTTGATTGTAAGTTAATTTGTTACATGGCTATGAGAAGTGAGAACTATCAGTTGAGTATTAAACATTTTGTCAGTTTTGGTTTCGGTTTGATTGCGATTTTCAATTTTTAAAATCGAAAATATATGATTTTAGTTCGAGTTTTATTCAAAAGTTGAGACAAAAAATTAAAACTGAATAGAACCACAGTCTGTAGAAAGTGAATTCACGTTCATTTTATTGAAAAAATATATTATAATTATTAATTAAATTAGTCCTATACTCTTCATATTCAATTTATTTTATTCAAATACAAAACTAGATATAAATCCATTTAGAGTTTTATAAACTACTTATAAATTTTAAAAATATACTAAAACGAGGATTAAATATATTGATTAATATGAGAATTGAGAACATATCAAAAGCATCAGAAAATATTCCACAACTATGAAGGACACCCCACTGAAACTGACCCCTCTAGTATCCCAAATATATCCCATCAGTCATTAACTTGGGCACTTCAAAGGCACAACTCCTATGATTCCCATCACCTTCTATTTATCCCCAACTCTCAAGATATATTTTCTATAAGTTAAAAATATAACTCCTACTACTAATCCAAGTGTCTGAAGATTCGAATAAGGGATAAATCTTGTAAACGCGTTTTAATAAATCGAATTCTATACATTGAACTTGGTTGAGTAATTCTAATACATGATTATATGAGGTTTTATAAGTAAAAAAATATATATTTAAGTGGATTCTAGATTTTGATTTCGAGAATGAGATTTATTTGAGAATAGGTATTCATTTATAAAATCATAAACTTATTTATTCAAAACAAATATAAATTCAATGCGTAACTATACTTAATCTATAAAAAAGTTGTTGATCATTCCATATGTAACGATTCGGATTCATTGTAATGATGCTTTTATAAATTTAAGTTTATACTTTTACTCATAATTTTATTTTTAATTATATCTATATTTATCAAATTATCATATTAAAAATACTCAAAATTGTGTTTGAGAACATGATCAAATGAAATATTATTTTAAATTCTCAAATTTATGCTAATAATTAAATATCTTGGATTTGAAATGAAATCCAAATCCAAATTATTCTAATTATTCAAATATGTCATGGGATGAAATACAAAACTTCAAATGAAATCCAATTTTCCAAGTATGCCATAAGTTCATTTAAATTAAATTAGTAATATTTTAGAATTAAATATTAGAACACATATTTTATTTTGATATAAAAATTGACTTTGTAATTTTGAAATATAATACTGGTTATAGCTTTTTAAATATAACAATGGCTATAGCTGTTTAATTATATTAACTATTTTAACATTAATACTCTCACCGTCCCGTTCAATTTTATACAATTTTCTTTTTGTGGCCTCCCTCTCAATTCTATACATACCAAAAGTAGTAAAATTTTATGGAGTATAAAAATTAACTACATCCACTTAAACTCATTTTATACATTAAAGTATAATTAAATTTGATTCAAGTTTATTGAAACCAGATTTTAATACGATGAAAATGGAATTTCTCAATGTCGCATTCAAAATTTTCTCATGACTTTGATACAATTTTAATGTTTTTTTTGAAAAGGATACAATTTTAATGTTATTAAAGAAAATATTTCTTGAAACAAAATTTTAGTCACTGAAAAAAACAATATTCAAATTTCAAACAAAAGAAATATTTTTATCGAACGCCGCACCATTGCCTAGTGGTAACTGGTAATATCACAGAGCTTGGCGTTTTATAAGACTGCAGCACCCACGTGATTCTGAGCCCTAGTGCTTCTTCTACATACAATGTTGATTCGCTGCGTACTTTAACCAATATTTTTCATATACTATTAAATTAATCCATACCAAATATGGAAAAGTCGATGAACACAGCAAGATAACCTATTTTTATTGACTGACTTAAATTAATAACAACTTATCGTGTACGAGTTGTCACACTAATCAACGGAACAAATCCAACTGACCTGCATTTTACTGCACATTCTCCCACCGGAGAAGACGTATTCGCCGCAATTAAATTTACCGTTCTCTTGTATTTTCCAAACCATTTACACTGCATAAACCGATTTTTTCGCCAGGGAGAGAGATGCAATCCTTGACTTTTCAACGATCTTCTAGCTCCGTTACTCATTACTCTTACCATCTCTTTTAAATCATCGCTCTTCCCAATAAAAACACTAGGCAGTGCATGTAATAGTCGCTCGTACTGACTGGTCTGTCTCGCAATTATAAATTCGTTAATAAAATTAAGATCGATGAAATAACGACAACTTTTTGGATCGTCGGATTGGAGAAGATCGATAAATTCATAGCTTCCCGCTGTTAATCCTCCGGAAGTCTCCCATTTAGTCTTACAAATCCCTGCATTGTATCCATCGCTTCTCAAAAATGCCATGACGTTTCGTCTCAGAAGCGATTCATCTGATTTTATGAACCAAAATATTTGCACCGCTTTTAAAACTTTACCTAGAAGAACATTTCTATATTCATCCGAACTTTGGTTAAAAATTAGCTGGTTTAAAATCTCGAAATCTTCGTTGTACATTTGACAATCATATTCCTGGTCCGAGTCGGATTCATTCTCTGTAAACGAGTGAATATCTTGTTTATCGTCCTGCTCATCGAGAAATCCGCAAAGGAGATTGGATAAACAAGGTGCATCATCTTCTTCGACATGGTCGTGTTGTGGACTGTGCTCACTTCCGCTGCTGATATAAACCGGATTATGGAACCGGTCTGAACCGAAGATTCTTGCTTTTACTCTATCATCTAGCGGATCGGTCACTTTTTTTCTCCTTGCAATGTTCGCCATCATATTAATTTGCAGCTACACAACTCACTTGATCTCTCTCCCGATCTCGATCTCGATCTCGATCTCTCTCTCGATATATAGCAAGGTGAGAGGGGTAGTTTTATGAGGTGGGAGTAGATGGCGGTGAGGCCTGAGATTAATATAGGGATACGATTTGGTTATGATATTGTTGTTAATAGTTATCATATTTTAGTGGACGTATATTTTAGTATATAATATCAGTGCGTGGGACATGGCATATCCGTTGAGTACCCAATGGTTTATTCTGTCTGGGTTGACGTGGAGACAGATGATATGGTCACGTGTTTCAGAGTTACAGATCAATAAACACACGTGGCGTTCGATATCATTACACGTTGATGCAAATTATTAGCACCAATCAACGTCAAAATTACTCTTCACAATTCACAAATTAATTGGTGATAATTATTTGGCTTATTTACTTTTTAGTCATTTGAATTTGGAGCAAAATACACATCGACCATTTAAGTTTATTTTTGACCGGTCTAACCATGCGTTTATACACCATCATTCTACTCGACCATTTTCAGCTGATTTTGAACACACAGCAAGAGTGTGTGGTTCAATTGCATGGGTATGAAACTGAGCAACCATCTTTGAAAAAAATAAGCCACTTAAATATACAGTTATACACCCATACACAGGGCGGACCCAAACATTTAAAATTTTAGATGACCCTGGCTGAATTTTTTTAATATATATTAGTGGGTAAAATAAAGGGGTTTTTTCAAAAATACCTACGGATAAATTTTTTTTACAAAAATACTGACTTTTTAAAAATATTTTGCAAAAATACGTTTTTTTTTTTGCAAATATACGATTTTTATAATTTTTTTTACAAAAATACGGTCTGCAACTTTGCAATCATATTTATAACGACAATCCATCGAAATCAACTACAAATGTAACTTTAAAATTTAGTAAAAATAATTATTTTTTATTACATAATACGTTGCTTAACAAGTTGCACGGTTAATATCAAAATGCAATCATAAATGCAACAAAAAACAATTTCAATTATTTTTCAGAAAAATGAAAAAATAAGTTGCATATGGTTGCTTCTGGTTGCAAACCCGTATTTTTGCAAAAAAAATCAGAAGATAGTAAAATCGCAAAAAAACTTAAAAAATTAGTATTTTTGGTAATTTCTCTAAAATTAAAACTATCATATATTAAAAGAAGTTATATTAATTTATAAAAAATATATTTTTGTTCAAGTTTTTATAATTAATCTTATAAATTATGTGTAGTTTTATAGTCACACGGATTCATTCTTTTTTGAATTTTTTTTAAAACTATAAATTTAATTGTAATTTTTTTTAGCTTTTCCTAATTTTATAATAATGATAAATTAATTTTTGAATAATATTCTCATTTTTAGAAGATTCTAAGGTGAAATCATTTTCCTTACAACTATAACATATTTTTAAATATATTTATTTGACAACTGGTATAAAAAATATTTTATTTTAAAAACTAAATAAACACTAAAAAAGAAAGATACACGAATGTCTTTAATTTATTATTAAACTAATATCAAGAAACAAGAAGAAAATTTAAAATAAATAATTTCAGCAAATTAAAAAATCTTAAAAATAAAAACTCTACTATTAATTTTAATTAAAAAAGTTAATTCATACATTTTGAATATTTAGAAAAAGAAAATTAGGTTAGACAAATAAATTTCAATTTAATTGACCTTAACCCATTTACGAGAGACCTTCTAACGGGAATAACAGGTTTGATAAACAATCCGCAGAAACAATAGACATTTCATGCTACCCATAGATGAATTGATTTTATAGAAACTTACCGTTTCAGTTGGAACACCATTTGCTTCGCAGGTTTTCGTTGTATCGTTTCAATTAGAACAATAAACAGATGTGTTTTTGGTTTTATGGTGTCAACTGCTTTTGATTTACACACGTCTCACTCTCTGAAGTATACTACACGCCGTTGCTTTTCGTTCAAAATCGATTGAAAATGGTTCACTAAGCGGAGGGTGCATAGTTACATGGTTAAACCGGACAAAAACTAACTTAAATGGTCCCCGTGTTTTTTGACACCAACTTTAGTGGTTAACAAGTAAATAAGCCTAATTATTTTTGTTGTGGTCGAAAATTATTTAGGGACAACCTGAGTTGGTTGATAAAATACTTTAAACGTGTTTAATCTAAAAGCTGCATTTTTGAAGGTACAGTCTTGGTTTACTCGGGATAAAAAAAATAATTGGCCTATTATGGGTAATAAATGTGACGATGGATGAATAAAAATAAAGCTGCTACAGTAGTAAGAAAAAGTCGCTGGATTCGCGAGAGAGAGAGAGAGAGAGAGAGAGAGATGTGGTACAGAGAGACAGACAGCTGGTTAAAATGACTCTTGGGTATCGCCAAGGGTAATACATACCAGTAGTCGATCTCGTAAGATGATGAATGAATGAAAGAGAAATTAAAAGATAGACATGTGAGACTCATGACTTTCGTACGTGCCATGACCGATCGATAAACATTATCCAAAGCTAAGCCTATAGCCTAAGATATATTATTGTTTCCCCACAAAAACTTCTCTTCATTCAAAATATCTCAGCAAAATCTTGTTGGCTTCTTCCAGGGCCGATCACTACTGTATTAGTCAAATCAGGTGAGATCAGGACTGAGAAAAAACCCAAAAAAAAATCCGAAACCAACGTGACATGACTTTGAGTTTTCATAATTCCCGGAAACTCCACCCCTACCCCTACCTGGCTACCTCTTTCCCTTGGGTCTTCATTCGTGTTCTTTACGGAGTCTTCACTCCTGTCACAGTCTGGACCACCAGCTTGTCCTTCACTTGCTGTTGGTAGCTTCATGAATTCCTCGATGCTCATCGTCTGCTAAAAGCAGCAGAAAATCATTCCCAATTTGTGCATGCAACAAATTAAACAAAGTAGTATAAAACATTGTATATAAATGTTGGCCTGTTTTGTTTACTACTACTAATAATCTTTCCTTAAAACATTTGGATTTTATTTTTGAAGTTCACTCTAGATTTGCATGCTAATTCTTTATAGAGTACATAATATTCAAAGAAGATGATTGTTACCTTGTGAATTTTCACATCCTTGTCAATATTGCTATCCTTCTTAATTGATAGTTTCATTCTTGGATTTCTATAAACACAACACACGACCAATTTTACAACTGGCCGGCTATAGAATATAACTTCAAAATAAATGAAGAAACTTAATTCATTGCTTCTTCTAGTTGTTTCTCGCAACTCTTCTTTTGAAAGAAGCTCAATTTCGGCAAAAACTTTTCTGCAATTTACGTCGTACTTTTTGTGAATGATGATAAAAAGTTAAATGAGAAATTTTTAACAAATCTTACAAGATGTACGTTATCAGAAATGTAAAAAAGACGAGGAGGACACTATCCGCAATAATAAATGTAAGGCGAGCCGGACACTGCCATTAGACTGCCCATCACAGCCATTGACATAGCTAGTAGGTCCATATATCACCCGGGCCATTATGATTTCCACTGCCATTGACAAAGCCATTCCAGCTGACCACTATAACTTTGATCCACTACATTACCTACTAGTGCCAAAACTCCTATTCCCATGACCGTGGTGGCCTTCTTTCCCTCTTCCTCTTCCTGTAAAAATCCACAAATTACCACCCAAAACATATACTATTACAACCAAGTCAAAAGATTGTAATAAATATAAAAATAAAATTAATCAGATCAACAAGCTAGCACCGTAATATTCAACCCTCATTACAAGAACAAAAGAAATCCTCCATCACAACTCCACATAAGGAGTTCTTAGTTCATACCAAACAATACGACAAGTGCGCAACTGGCAACCAGAAATCATAAATCACAAAACTAATCTGTAAATCACTAAATAATGAACTAAAAGCAGTTGAATACCATACAATTTTTCAAAAAAAACTAAAAATATCTAGTAAAAAAAGAGATTAAATGCACAAATTCACGTAGAAATCTTGAGAAACATGATTGCATGACAACAAAAAACAATCATATAGAGCTTTACTTTAGCATCAACGTATTATTTACCGGCTGATCAGTGACTAATACCAAACTAACGATTAAATTTGTACTAATGCCAAATTTATGACAAGGCGGAACTTCTGATCAAAATCTAACTTGTTACGTGACCATTAACGAAATTATGTCCCAAGTAGTCCATCTACGACGGATCTAATGTTAAAAATCCGTCGTAAATGGCCCCGTTTGGTATAATCTGAGTTATTCTTCTTGTTCTCAGCCTTACTATATATTCTTGGGCTTCACGGCAATGGTGGAAATGCTTTCGCTTTCTTGGTCGGCCAAGAGAGCGAAAACATTGGCTACCGTACCCATGAGGATTATTTGCGATGAAAGAACGTAATGAAACATGATAACCCTAAACCTTTTCCTTGATAAAATTAGATATATACAGTGTGGTCTCATAATTTGAAATTTGTCATGCATCTGTTCTAAAATTATACATTTGTGCATACAATCGACAACTTTGTATTAAAAATTATCACCGATTAAATGACAATTTAATTAAATTGAAAAAAATTGACAGTATTCATCATCACTTTCATTCTCTCATGTACGTACGTAGATGGTCTTTTCACAATGTCAATTTCATGGCCTTGGACTGATATTAAGACCTAAAATCCAAGCTTCCTTTGAACCAAACTTGCAATTCTTGTTTAATAAACTAAACTAGCACTAAGCACTGTCATATTGAGACCGCAGCTGCTTAACTTGTGTCTGCAGTTCCAATGCTATGCATTAAGTGTAATTTAGACAAACGAGAGGTAAATATAGGACACATTTGACATTGCAGTTTTTACAATTTTACCATAAAACACGCTGGAGTTCATAAATTGGCCGGAGTTTGACATACTATTGGTGAAGTACACTGAACACTAACAAGTTTACTCAGCTGGTGTTTCAGATTCTACTATTTTACCAGCTTGCAAGACCGTTGAAGATGCCACGAGGTTGAACCAGATTAATATATGATCTATTCTAACAATTTTCTGAAATTTGTGAGTAAGTGGAGACAGTGGGGGAGCAGCTACATGTATGTTAAGTAAGGAGGAAGGACTGCTTTGAAAAGCTTCTTGATAGAGTGCTTAACTCTTTTAGAAAGGTATCAAAAACAGAGTTATTACTGTATCTTGCAACTGGTTTTAAAAAAAGAGTATCTGGCAACTTGTTTACCAGACCAACTTTAGAGGATGTGGATGAGCTACGAGAACTTTGAAGGAAAAAAAGCCCCGAGTCTACATATGCATCCTGTGATGAGATTGTGTTACTGGTTTTATGATCTGATTTCTGTGCAACTAGAAAAATATAACGCAAAATGAAATTGGCACGATTAGTAAGCAAAATTTTTTTTGTGACTAAAGAGAACAAGACAAGATTGACCAAATTCTATTGCTATGTTTGGAATTGCCGTTGAAAATTATGATATTAGCAGAAAAAATGTTAGCGGAAAAAGTGCAGTTAGAAAAATACTGTTTGGTAATATTTTTTTAATTGTGAATAATAACCAAATTTGTGCAAATCTAGACACCCGGAGGCCGGATGAAAGCGTTCTGCTTTTTTTTTTTTCCTGCTGACGTATTTTTTTAATAACACAAGTCTAATAATTGAATTATTAAATGCCTCAAATTGGCAAAAAATATTTGACAACACACTAGGACTAACCAAAAATTGCGGATTGGAGTAGCCTAGTCAGTCTTGTAGAATCAAAGAAAAGCTTTGCAAAATTGTAGATATTTTTTCAAATTACTAAATGCACAATATTTTCTACTTCGATGTTATATGGCCCCGGCATTTCATTTACCCTCATGCCCCCTTTTTTTTTTAACCATTGCGTCTTGCGTGTGTCTGTATGTGCATGTTATATCAGTAGTTGTGTAATAAAATGGTCAAAGACTATTTGGCTGTGTGGCTATGTAACTCTCATTCCTTGGACTATAATTTTTCTCCTTCTCTGAGTTCTCTCTATCCCTACTTTTCAGTTTTCATTTGCTTTTCTTTCCCATTTGTCATAACTCATAAATCACAAACCACAAATCTCATTCATTCACCAACTTCACCAGCAATATCACCTTCCAAGATTGCAATCATTTTGAGCCCTATTTTTCATTCATTATTATTCCCCACCAAAGCTACTCTGTTGTTCACATACATAATATAGACTATAGTTATATACAGACTCCACACATGCACATGTAGTTATATCAAGAACCTGAAAGTTTTACCAAGTTGAAATCTTTCCTGCAAATCCTCATCTGGGTTCTCATAGTTCATCATTATTTCAGATACCCTGTTCCAAAGATCACTTCTTTTTGTGAAAATTTACTTCTTTTTTCTACAACATGGAGAATGGCTATTTTTTTAATAATAGAATTCCCCCACCACCACAACACCAGTTTCAAACTTCACTAACGCCCCCAATAACCAACAGCTCTCAAATTTCAAATTCCCAAAAGTCAACAGAACAATATTCTCAATTTGAGTCAACTTTGAGCTCAATAGTATCTTCCCCTGTCACCAACAACTCTGCCACTGATACTTATGCCATTAGAGAATTGATAGGAAAATTAGGCACCATTTGCAACTCCGGGGAGATCTCACCGCAATTTTCGAGGGGAAATGCTTACATTGGTGGTGTAAATAACACTCCCAACACTTCATCATCATACAACACACCTATGGATTCTCCATCCAATTTACAAGTGCCAAGTATGAATCATTTTGTGAAAGAAAATGTACCCCTTTCAAGAAATTCAATGTACATGAGCCCTGTTTTGCCTGCATTACCAACTGATCCCGGATTTGCGGAGAGAGCTGCTAAATTTTCTTGCTTTGGAAGCAAGAGTTTTAATGGCAGAACAAGTCAAATGGGGATAAACAATGCTGAATTTCAGTATAGATCTAGTGGATTATCATTGGGAAATTCAAAACTACCTAGAGTTGCTAGTAGCCCATCTTTAAAATTACTTGGATCTCACATGGGTATCCAAGAAAACAAGAATGCAAGTCAACCCCAGATAGACATGAGGCCTAACAATGTCAATGTTTCAGATTTAGATGGAAACAACAACTATATATCAGGCTCTTGTGCCAATTCTAATGAGGAGTCCTCTGTTTCTGCACAAAACACTAGTGGGGAAAATGTGTTTACTCCAATAGGATTGAATTCAAGAAAAAGAAAAGGATTTCCAAAAGGAAAAGGCAAGGAAGCTATATCAACGCAGGGTAAAAATGCTGCAAAGGTATTTATATGTATATCACTTTTTGCTTCTTCTTCTTCTTTTTCCCCTGTTCATAATTTTTGTATATTCTTGAATTTGATTGAGAAATCATTTACAGGAAGCACGAGATGATGATGACGTGAATGTTAATAGATCAAAGATGAAAAACTGCAATGCAAACCAGAATGATGGTGTTAAGCCAGAGGAAGGAAAAGGAGATTCTTCAGATGAAGATGATAAACAAACTTATAACAACAAAAAGCCTCTTGAGCCATTGAAAGACTACATTCATGTTAGGGCAAGAAGAGGTCAAGCCACTGATAGCCATAGTTTAGCTGAAAGAGTAAGCAATACAAAACTAGCTCCATCCACGCTTGCGTGCACACACATTACCATCATGCTAAGAGTTGTGAGTTAATCCTTTTCACATCATTTGATCAGGTTAGAAGAGAAAAGATTAGTAAAAGAATGAAGACACTTGAAGATCTTGTTCCTGGTTGTAATAAGGTACTGCAATAAAACATGTCCTCAGAACTTTAGTTAACAGTATATTCATCATATGTTAGTTACAAACAAGGATTTACAATGTGATCATAGGTGACCGGAAAAGCACTCATGCTTGATGAAATCATAAATTATGTACAATCATTGCAGCGTCAGGTCGAGGTAAATCTACTAAAATCACTCAACTTTCTTATGGTATTAGAAAAAGTTTTGATCATTTAAACTTTTTTGCAGTTTCTCTCTATGAAATTAGCTACAGTTAATCCAAGACTAGATATTAACATGGGAAGTCTTCTTTCCAAGAATGTAAGTGCCTAGTAAATTTCAATGTAAGAACACATCTGTATTCCACAAAATTCATTTAGATCTTAAATCTGTTTATTTCGCAATGCATTTCAGACTATCCACCCAAGTGGTACTAACCCACATCAAAATTACCCGGTAGATTCTTCGTCCTCAGCGTACTATGGCCACCACCAGAGCCAACAAATTCCTCAAGTACATAAAACATTGGAGCCAATAGATGCTGCATTTTGCAGAAACCTTGGCATGCAAATAGATGGACATGGTGAAGGCCTTTCTCAGGTAATTACACTAACATAAAATTTCGTAATATACAATATTATCTTTTCGGGGTCTAATCACTTGCTATAAACTTGCATTGTCCAGTTTCCATCATTTTCTGAAGAGGATCTGCAAAGCATTGTTCAAATGGGCTTTGGTAAGCTATGATTTCCAAAAGTAAGGATCTTGAGATATTATTCAATTGCAATTGGCCTAAATGATTGGTATTTGTTTATTGCAGCCACAAACCAGACACCCCACATGAAACTTGAGCTCTGATCATCATTTAATGGGTCTGAATTCAAATCCCCAACAAGGCTTCTGTATATACATACATATCAAGAGATGTATTATGGATGCATTCAAGACATGAACTGCTAAACCAACCCTAGGACTAATCTATTTTTTCCTAATCAAATGATTTTATTTTTTACTTATTTTGTGTTCTTCTTATGGGGTTTGGTCACTTGGTGCAAAAAAGTCTAACAGCACCAATTGTAAGATGTATTTCCATTTTTCCAACTATTACGATAATATTGAGAAGTTGATATACTGTAGTTACATATTTCCACCATATTTCATTTTTTTAATATTTTTTTGGCAGTCAGTCAGCCATTCTTCAAAGTGAATATGTTACACCAGGTTGAAAAAGTGACCATAATCTCGTGTGAAATGTCCAAGATGTGATAGATGGATTATCATTAATTAATTCATGGTTATGAATTAGTTAAAACCAGCTGTATTAGTGGGCTCCTCTGCCCTCAGATTAGTCTAATATACTGTAAATGATGAGGACTTTGATTGTTTGGAAGCCGACAACAAATGCTTAATTTTAGGCACATTATCACGTAGTAGCAGACACAGAAACTTCTGTTCTCTTTTCACTGTGCCAAGAGGAAAATGAAAATATGAAATGAATTACTTCTAAGTCCTACCTAATAGTCTAATACTATATAATCATGTAAACTAAAGTTAAAGAAACACAACTGTCTGTCTATGATTAAGTAGAAGCATCACAAGAATCCCAGGTTGTCAACTGTAAAGATTATAACTACACTCCCTAAATCTAAACTAAGAAAGATTAAAAATTCACATCCACCTAATTTGAAACAATGTGATTAGGGAAAGGGTAAAAATGTAGTGGAGTCTGCCATGCAAAGATGCTCTTTAAAATAAAGTGAATGATAGAAAAATGAAAGGGTAGTTGGTAAATTAATATTGGGGATTAACAAAGGATTTCTCTACTGCAGCCTTGTATTTTTTATGAAGACTTGTATTATTGGCTTTCTAATTGATTACTCTTATATCTTTAATATAAAAGATTCCGTGGAAATCATTATTTTGCACATAAGAGTTAAACAACAAGTTATAGTAATGGTTTGGTGACAGAATTGTCCCCAAACAAATTATATTATATATGAATAAATGAAGAGTAATCATATTGTGCAAGTGTGTAGAGGTGGTCAAACGAGCGTGTCGGGCGATCCGTGCCGGTTCGCCGGCGAGCCGGTTTGGTCACCGTCGGACTCGGGCACGGCATGCGGAGGAAGGCGAACCGTGCCGAGTCGGGAGACAAGCAGCTTGTGCACGGATAGGGGGTTGGCGGGCCGGGTTGGTGGGCCGGGTTGGCGGGTTCGCGGGTTGCTTTTTCCTTTTTTTTTTTTTTTATATTTGATTTGTTTGATGCGGGCCGAGTTGGTGATTTGGCTGTGAAGTGACTTGTAATCAAAACAAATAAACAAATATGATTGATTTCTAATATATTGATATATTGAATTCGGTATTTTTTTAATTTTTCTTTTAAAAAAAATAATATGTTAACTCATTTATTTCATATTTTATATGAATATTTTTGAAATAAAAGAGGACGGTACCTCTATAAATTTTATTAATAAAAAAATATTTTACAAATTATTTGAGAGGACTCCTCTCTGAAAAACAGAACAAACCGCTTGTACATAATAAACAAATTAAAAAAATACAAAACAAATAAAATTTTAAAATAAAAAATAAAAATATTCTATCCACTATTTAATTTATACAAAATCTTGTTGTTATTCGTTAGTTGACGTTCCTGATTCGGATGAACTATCCATTAACATCCACGGGTCGTCTTCTCCTTCCGAGTCATCTTCTTTTCTTCATTGTTGTCTTTTTTCGGCTTTATCCCAGTCCTTTTTGCAAACACGTATCTTCACCACATATGGCGAAAGACTTGATCGTTTCTCATCCAACACTCTTCTACCTACACTAAAAGCAGATTCGGACGCAATTGTAAAGGCAAGAACTACTAATATGTCCCTTGCAATTTTAACTAAAACCGGAAATTGGTTCTCATGATTCTTCCACCACGTTAGTATTGAAAAATTATCATCTAACTCATAATTATAAGAAAAAACTCTCTAATCATACTAGAAGAAGAAGTAGGTACAGAAGACGTAGTAGAAATTCTACATTTTTTTTTTTTGGCTAGGATAGATGAAATAGTACTATTAAACCTACTAACAGTATTAGTCTTAGGTGGTATAACATTTTTAGTTTTTAGGGTATATATATCTACAAGACGATATAATAATTCTAAACAATTTTGTACATAAAGAACATGATTATACGAAACTCCTAACACCTCATAATAATATTCTAAAATATTTTCTAAACCTTCTTTTCTAACAGCAGGATCAAGAAGACATGCAACACCATAAATATAGGGAAAATCTGTAAAGTATTCTATCCACTTAATTTTCATGTCATTAATAATTGCACTAAAATAATCATTTTCTTCAAAATCACGTAAAGTAGTAACAATACTAACACACTCAATGATAACATGATGTACATTTGATTCGTAAACATAAGAAAAAACCTTAATAGCATGATGATAACTTTCAAGTATATCACGTACACTAGTTGCCAAATCCCACTGAATATCGGTAATTAGTCCATCGTCATATTGGTTTTTTGGGTCTGAATTATATAACTCACTGATAACTACCTTATATTTAATTGCCTTATTTAATAATTTATAAGTCGAATTCCATCTCGTAGGACAATCGATAGCCCATTATTTCAGCCTTAACTCATTATCTTTACACAATTTTTTATACCTAGACCGTAATGAGTGTGCTATACGTAAATATTTAACTATTTTTTTAATGAGTTCTAATAATATAATTATTTGTGCAATTCCCTTTTGAGCCGATAAATTAATTATGTGAGCACAACATCTAACATGCAAGAAAGTACCATATAATATAGTGGGAATATCAGGCCTAATGTCCATGGCTTTATTATTTGCAGATGCATTATCTAAAGATATTGTAAACACCTTATGCAACAAATTAAATTCCTTTATTTTGTCTAATATTCTTTGTTTTATATTAAAACCGGTGTGTGACTCATCCATAACATCAAATGCAATAATTCATTTTTGTAATAAGTAGTCAACATCAATCCAATGAGCTGTAACACAAATAAAGGGCTCACCACAACTCGAAGTCCAGCAATGACTAGTTAAAGAAACCATACCATCAAAATTACCGAAATAATTAATTAATTCTATTCGTTGACTATAATATTGTTTTTGTGTGTGACGCTTAAGTGTGTTCCTTGGAATTTTTCTAAATGTCGGGTTTATTGAATGTTTCATCATGTACTCTAAATTCGGGCTCTCATCGTGGGAGAAAGGTAACTCATATAATGTAACATAAGTAGCAAAATCTTCAATCATTCTATCTCTATTATAGGAGAAAGGCATACCTCCACCGGGAGACATGAAACCACTTATTTGTGTTTGTTGTGATTCCACACATGCCTCTCCGCTTTCATGACTTTGCTTCATTATTCCGTGATGACTTTTTAAGTGCCGATCAAGTGTACCCATACCGGTCCCCTTAGCGTGCATAAAAGGGGCTTGTTGTCGACCACTTTGAATGCAAAGCAAACAAAAAATTTTAAATTTGTTCGGATCTTCCGTTGCTTGTCTCGAAAAATAAGTCCAAACGTGTGATGAATGTCTAGTAGTACTAGAAGAACTACCTGTAAAAAAAATATATCCGGATTAATTCAAATAATTCAAATATTTTAAAAATACGAACAAGTCCCGAATGCTTTCAGAATATAAAACAAATAATTTGAATATTGACTATAATTTAAAAAACATAACTAAGGAATATTTAGAAAAGCAAAAAAATGATTTTTTCAAATAATTCGGATATTGACTATAATTTAAAAAACATAACTAACGAATATTTAGAAAAGCAAAGAATTGATTTTTTTTCAAATAATTCGAATATTTCAAATAATTCGAAAAACATAACTAAGGAATATTAAGAAAAACAAAAAATTGATTTTTTCAAATAATTCGAATATTCCAAATAATTTAAAAAACATAACTAACGAATATTTAGAAAAACAAATTTTTCATTTTTTCAAATAATTGGAATATTCCGAATAATTAAAAAAACATAACTAACGAATATTTAGAAAAACAAAATTTTCATTTTTTCAAATAATTCAAATATTCCAAATAATTTAAAAAACATAACTAACGAATATTTAGAAAAACAAAAAAGCATGAACTTCGAATATTTAAAAAAACCAAAAATTTGAATTTTAAAATAATTCGAGTATTAAAAATATGAAAAAAATCGCAGTTCACGGGTGCAGTAGGCGAGTTGACGTGCCGTGCCGAGTTACGCTCTATCGCGGGTTGACGCGGGCCGTTACGAGCCAACGCGGGTCGTTACGAGCCGACGCGGGTTGACGTGCGTGCCGTGCCAATTTGCCGAGTCCGATTCAGCTCGCCGGGTTTCCCGTGCCGGTTCGTGCCGTTTGCGATTCAGGACTTTCAGACTCGTGCCCGGCTCGTTTTCTAGGCGGTTTGTGCCGGTTTTCGATTCGGCCCGGTTGCAAGCCGGTTTGCACGAGTTAAAATGGCGAGCCGAGGCGGGTCGGGGCGAGCCGACCCGCCAGTTTGGCCACCTCTACAAGTGTGTGAGTTGAATTTTATCATTATTTTTTATTTTATGTTGATGCATTTTGACATTATTTTTCTGAAGTTTAGGTAGCTGAGGATCTAATAACTTGCGGGCTTTCATTTCATAAAATTATAATATTGGACTTGTGTGATGGGCCTCAAGCAACATGGTCCTTACAAGCCAAGCCAATAAGAGCATATGCACCCATAAAACTTCATCAATTCATCAGTTACTATTCATCAAATAAATAATTACATTTTATATCATAAATTTAAATTCATCTCTATTATTTAATGGTCCCATAAATAATATCCAATAATAGATTGTTGGATAATTTTGGATTTTTGATAAGATTGTGGATAAATTTAAATTTTTGATAAGATTTTCGTTGAATCACGTAATGATACGTGTCTTGATCTAAATTTGTAGATAGAAAAATTGTTCATAAATAATATCATGATCTTCTGATTATAGTATCTCAAAATCATTACAATTTTTTTGTCGAAATGAATGCATTGAAAAAATTGTTGAACTAGAGGCAACAACATAATCAAGAAGAGTCTGAAATCATGAATACCATGGTCACCGAAGCGGCAATGGTGATGGACTTCATCAACACTTCAGATGAACCACAATGACGCGGCTTACGGCCTATCAAATCTCCCAATCATCATAGACAAAGGCTATCAAGAGGAAAAAAATTTCATGGAAGATTACTTCGTTGATCGTCCAATATTCAATGAAGACGACTTCCGTCGGAGGTATAGAATGCGCCCTCATGTTTTCAATCACATCATGACAGCTCTTTGCACTCAAGATTCCTACTGGCATCAAAAAGCACATGCAATTGGATTATTGGGGTTACTACCCCAACAAAAAATGACTGCTGCATTATGAATGCTAGCTTACGGTGCAGTGGCTGATCAATGTGTCGAAATATGTAGAATGGGAGAATCAACTACACTTGAGTGTATGAAAAAGTTTTGTCAGTAAATGGAAGGACTCTTTGGTGAAGAGTACCTTCGTGCTTTAACACCTGTAGATTTAAAAAGGCTTCTAGCAAGGGGCGAACAAAGATGATTTCCAGGTATGATTGGAAGTATCGATTGTATGCACTGAGAGTGGAAGAATTGTCCAAGCGTGTGGGGCGGGGCTTATAGTGGCCGAAAAGGACGCCCTACTATCATTCTAGAGGTCGTCGCTTCCTATGACACTTGGGTATGGCATACATTTTTCGGTGTGCCTAGAGCTCAAAATGATATTAACGTTCTAGGTCAGTCTCCCGTGTTTGATAAAGTTATCGCATGAGATAGCCCAACGGTGGTGCTTCATATCAATGGCAAAAGATATAACAATGCTTATTATCTTGCTGATGAAATTTATCCTAGGTATTCAACATTTGTAAAAACCATATCAAATCCTGCCACTCAATCACAAAAATTGTTTGCTAAGAAACTGCTTCATAACATTCACATTGTCAAATGTCTTATTCATGTCCTTGAAATAAAATCCTTGAGCTTGAGTTCTCTAAAAAAATAACAAATAATGCATATTAATTAAGTTAAACTCAAAATAATATATAACATATTAAATTATGTATATAAGAAAAATTACCTCATCTACTAAATTGGTACCGCTTGCACTAAGCCGGCTAGCTCGATTCTTGGCACAATGCCATTTTTTTAGCAATCTCTTTAGTGGTATCCAATGCGAGTCGAGAGCAAATTTGGAACGAGGTTCGACATGAGGTTCAACGGTGCATCCTACTTTTAACACGAGAGAATTGAAAAAACCCCTGAATCAACTTTTTTTTACGCGCTCCATATGCATTAATGCGGGGGAGTTTCCACCAGTCTTCTCTATTGGTATCAATCAACTATCGGAAAAGCCCCTTTTTTTTAATTTTGAAAGCTAACATTTTTCTACACGTCAGACGTTCTTCAATTTCTCTAACATTGTAAATGAACTATGTATCCAACCTGAACTGAACTAATCTAAACTGCTGCATGTTTACATTATTACATAAAAGTCTGGTCCATGACAAGTGTATATTGTGACATACCTTAATGCGAGAATTAGTAACGGCCAGAATTTCTATTGTAAATGCAGGAGGCCCACTTATTCTTACCGCGCCAGAATTAACGCACCTGCTGACTGCTGTGCATTTGCCATTATATAACCAGAAGATATTTTGTCATCGGACTGCAGTTTGGAAGAGGGGTAAGTTGGGGGCACATTTTGGGAGTAGACTAGATACATGTTAACCCATTCAGACTAGATATATGTTACAATAATACACACTCAGATCACATTTTTGAAGACGAAATACATGTTATCATCACTTAACAAAAAAAAAATATGTTACCACCCATGCACAGATAGAGAGAATTAGCAACTGGAAAGATAAAGATTTGGCAAAATGCAGGTCTTAGTTCACCTTGAATAATAGTACCCATTACTCATGAACACAACAACAAACATATTATTCGTGAAACTTGTCTATAAAGTCATATTATGAGTTATTGGCTGCCAGATGAGTCAAGAGATGAAGATCACACTGCTACAGCTGGTAAATTTCCTTTCCTCTATCCTTTTGGAAATTCTTTGAAAGGCAAGAATCAGGTTATGGATCAATAATATTTATTCCTTTCTTTAGGTGGTTTACGAGCTTTCCACTTTCAATAGGTCCGAAAATATTCAAAAAATCCAAAAATAATTTTAAAAAAAAGACGAAAGATTTGGTAATAAGCAAACGGCTTTCTATCATCGTTACAAAGATTCCAAATCTTAACTATGAAAGTAAAATTGCAATGCGGTATTATAATCATTCAGTTCACTCTAAAGTTTAAAACTTATCATGGAACTCTCACTTTCCTGAATCCCCTAAAAATGAGAGTAAGCATTGTTGGGATTAAAAGTGGAACGAGCATCGACACTGAAGCTCACTAGCTCATTTTCTTTTCCTTTTTCTCCGGACATCTAGGCAAACATGTTTAAACTCGCCAGAAATCATCCAAAGCAGTAAGCTTCTTGCCTTATTCTTTCCAAAATGGTCTATGGGTCTCAAAGAGACGAGCAAATATATGGTACAAGAAATATAAAGAAGAAAGGCACTAAATTAATGCTCTATCAGAAGAATAATGCTAAATCAAAAAACTTACTTCAAACTTTATCTGAGCTACGGATAGGAAACAGCTCAAGGTAAAAACAAACTGTATTGGAAATTTGCAATACAAAACACATAGCTATCAGGTCAATTTATATCTTAAATCTATGGTCTGATCATAGCTCTTCATCGTCCTCTTCATCGTCCGCACCGCCTGTTGATGGCTTTCCATTTACAGAAACTAGCTCGGTGTCAAATATAAGTGTTGCACCACCTGTAGAGGGCAAGCAAATTGGTTACATGAGCGATAGGGAACAAATACCAGATTTAGAACTACCTTTAAATTTAAAACTTGGTATTTATGCAGGTGCATTATCACACGACATCTTAAATTATTAGTTTTATCTACATTATTTACTCTTATATATGAAAACAATTGTTTTCAATATATTTTAGACATACAGAGACTTTGGAAAAGAATATTTAGGACTACACTTTATAAGAAGGATAGTAGAAATATTACACAATATTTCATATGGTGAAAGCCTATTGCTGTGCACGAAGTCTGTAAACAACGAAAGAGATAAAAAAAGGACTTCCTTTGCTAGGAGTCTTTCTTTAAGAATCAAAGTAAAATGAAGAATTGTTCAAGCTGGGGTTTGCAATTTTACATGGACTAGAAGATGGGCAGCTTTATTTTAGGTTTTTAATTAGGTTTCCCTTTTTAGTTCTTGGCTGTAAAATTCTCTGAATCAATATTTTATCATACCTGGTCTCACTCCTATTCTTGAGGGAGGTTATAAATTATTATGATATCTTCTAGCAGGAAGATTATTTAGTCTTACAAGTGCCTTTATTTTTTATGGTGTATATCAGTATATATAACGACTAACGTCAGATTTTTACTGAAAAATGCTATCCCACAAAAAGTCTTGTCCTAGAATATTCTAATAAGTTGAGAAATCAATTTACTTCAATTGTTATATTGAATGCTCAATTCATGTACATGCACTCTTGCGTCTAGTTCAAAAAGATTGCTTGTATAGGGCAGATTGTGTATTGTTTCAAAGACAGTGGCGAAAGTAGCTTGGTACCAGAGAGAACTTGGTGTTCTAGGGCCAGTCTTTGTATTGTGAATTGTATGGAATTGATTATCAATAAACATTCTCACTACCATGTTTGATACCTAACCTTCAGTCTATGCTGATATCATAGAGGACTAGGAACCAACCCAAGTGAAAAACACACTACTGCATTTATTTTTGCATCATATTTTTCCTTATTGATGCACATTATAATTAATGCATCTGTCTTTTCACATTCAGACTTCAGTCACCCTTACTATATAATTCCCTTATTATGTAGTTAAATGTCCACATTCGGTCGACTGAATTGTATTTTCCATATAACTAGAATAATATATCTAAGTTGTCCTTATTTTCTGTTAAATTATTTAAGTTGCCTTTACATGTAACATCAGATATTCACTAATAAAGTCAACCACTTCAAACTGCACTTCTTATGTACTATCGTATTTTGATAAGTTTTCATCCTTTTGTGATTATAATATTATATATACAACTATATGTAGAAGTAGATATAATACGAGAGCATCATCACCTGGAATGGTGGGTGGGGAACCTTGTGCTCCATAACCAAGTTTAGCAGGTATTTTCAACTTTCGCTTTTCACCCACGCACATTCCCAACAGTCCTTGGTCCCATCCTGCAAAGAAGGAGCTTGTTATACAACAATAACTACATGGAAGGTAATCCCAGGAAACTGATGCTCAACTATGAGTCTATGACACAACAGGATTTACAAGCAACTGCCTGGAGAGCAGACAGTGAATCTGGCTGAAATACAGGACCCTTATGGTGGAGAAAGCGAAATTATGTTGCTAGAATCTTAGCAGCTTATCTTTATCAAATATTACCCTCTCTATGACACGAAAGGAAAAAGGAAAAACCAAGTTGGTAAGAATTAAATAACCACATGCCTTTGATCACTTGACCAGTACCAAGCTCAAACTCAATGGGGTCACCCCTTTCAAAGCTGGAATCAAATACAGTTCCATCAGTGAGTTTCCCCTGCAATAAAAAGTAACAAATCAAACACTAATTGCCATGAGATAAGTTTATAATCCTGTCTTAACTCTAACAACCTACTAGAAGTAAAAAAAGAAATGCATTATCCATTGGTGAACAGCTTCAGGTAGAAATAAGAAATCAGCCCTCTACCAAACAGCTCAATGTTACCAAACTGAACTAATCTGTTAATATCAGATTCATGTCAAATATAATGTCTGAGAAAGAAGATAATAATATTGGCCAGGCAACTTTATGCTCACATGTTATTTTTCTTCCAATGCTAGCACAAATACAACCAAGCTAAACAATAAGATCATACAATTATGCACTAGCTACTAATTAATAATGGTTCACCGCAAGATTTGTTAGAACACATACTCATTTGTAAGGCTATAAGTCAAATTAGTCAAAAAAAATAATGGTTCAAAACGAAACATGCTTGCCTAGTGCAATATTTCAAAATTATGTAATCTTTACAGCAGAGATCGAACCTTAATGACAGATGGAATCCGATAACAAAATTACTAAATTAGGTACCAAAATCTTACCCGATAGTGTACTCCGACTTTATCACCCTTATGGGCCTTGAATTCACAAGACTGGGGCTTAAACTGTAGCAGTAAAGGAATTTTGTAAGAATAACAAAAGGAGGGGGGCAAACCTTGCTACTGAATGCAAATCGCAACTCAAATATTATTCAAAATATGTTGTAATAACTAGAATAAAAAATCAATAATCCCATTCTCAAGAAACTCATTAAATACCAATTTATTCAAAATCATATCTTTAAAGATAAATCAGTCAAGCAAAACACTAAAAAAAAATCTTTGGATATTTCAGTAGCACATATCACTTAAAACTCATTGAATACTAATTTATAATAACATTTTTAAATGTAACTCATACAATTATGATTCATAACAAAACAAAAATTATATAAAAAAACACAGCTAGTACAACAAGATCAAGAATCAAAAAAAGATGTAACATCATACACTCTAAACAACAAAAAGAATCTACCTTTACACCGATCTGAAGTTCAGTAACATCCTTGGACTTAGCTGCATAAACTGAAAATCAAATGGAACAACATATACATAAAAATCAACCAAAATAACAATAAAGATCCAAACTTTATTAACAATGTATAATTATATACATACACATTCATAAAAATATTTGTATTAATGGAATGTTGGGTTTAGTTTTAGTACCTGATATAGTTGTGGCAAGAGCCAAAACAACAAAGCATATCTGAGCTATACTCATCTTCACCATCACCCACTTTTAAAAATCTATGTATGAGCATTGAGCAAGCAACAAGTATATACAACTAACTGAAACCTATGACTGTAATGCCCAATTATATTTTGACACGTCAGCTGTAGAGCAATTGCTATTGGTTAAGATACGTTCTAAACAATTTGTTTCATTGTTTTTTTCCCTCATGTAGTGTATTTTAGGTTTTTGGGTCAATGGGGCCTTGATGTATTGGGCTCTCATCTTTTTCAAGAAACTGATAATTATAGTGGCCTTTTGTTACATGTAAAGGTTTATAATTTGGGCTTAGGCCCGTTGAGTATATTGTCTCCAAATGAAATGGCTTTCGGGCAAATTATTTGGACATATTTTTCAGGATAGAGAATAATAAAAAGTAACAATCACAAAAAAAATAAAATAAGAATTATACTAGAGCATCTGCTTTATTTAATTTTTTGCCCGACTCGTACGTATTCTCCGGTCCTCTGTGCATAAATATCAAGAAACTCCAATACCATACATTACCTTCTATATATACCATCTTTTCATCTTTATCAGATTCCATCTTCTTACAAAGAAACATTTACTTTGTTCCTCTCAACCTAAAAATCTCTCTCTCTCTCTCTCTGAGTCTCTCTCGTAGCTTTGTGATTCTTGTACTAGCTAGGGTGATATATGGCTTCAAAAGTCATGCATGCAGTTCAATACTATAGTTATGGAAAAGGTGCTGCCAGTTTGCAGGTAACATTTTTCCTAGCTCCCTTGAAAGATTTGTTAAGCCCTTTTATTTTTATCTGTGTTCTTCAACTATATATTAATTAATGCAAGTATATATATATATATATCACTGTTGTCTTATCTTGCTCATGTGTGGTACGTTAATCTTACACACTGATATAGAGTTTGCCTCAGTTAAGTTGGAATTTATATTGTTTCTTGATCGAGTAACTATTATTTACAGTACGTACTGTTAGAGAATTATGCAGTGCTCTCTACTAGAAAGTTGATTCTCATCATCCTCCAGTCTCCCTAGCTATATTAAAATAATAGTCGCTCCTTCATAAATCATAATTCAATATTAATTCTAGGGGAGGGGAAGATCGAGGAAAGGGCATGACTGATAATTATTTTCTTGCTTATATATTTGTCATTGAAATTATTATAATAATTCAAGGGTACGGTACTGCCAGCTGATAAAGTAAAAAGTATATATAGACGAGTTGGAGATAATTAAGCCAACTCAAATTGTTACATATATCAACTTTTCTTCAAGGCATGATCTCGAATCTAAAAGGTTTCACCTTTAAGAAAATTTCTGCTCTCTGAAAAATTGTAGATCCTTCATTCTTTCCAACTAAATATAATATAATATAGCGTTAGTATTAGTATTCCTGTTTATGAGCTAACTTATAATACATCAGCATGTAGTAGTCTCACACAAGCACACACTTGTTGTACATACATCAAGAATCTTTCTTTATCAACAAATAAAGTAGGAATAAAAGTAATGGCTCCTTAAACTTGTATTCTCCCTTTTGCAGCATGTTCAAGTTCCTATTCCAATTCCAAAGGAAGGAGAGGTTTTGGTTAAAGTGGAAGCAGTTGGTATTAATCCAATTGATTACAAAATACAGGGTGGAATGTTGCGTCCTTTCCTTCCAAAAAAGTTTCCTCATATACCATGTAAGTTCAATCCCACTGCTATGTCTACAGACTACAGACTACAGTTTATAACATTCATAGTGACCCTCAAAGTACAATTGTCAATTTTGCTCATGGTTTTCTTCATGGGGACAGGTTCCGATATAGCTGGTGCAGTCATAGAGCTTGGATCTGGAGTTGCAAAATTTAAGAAAGGAGACAAAATTGTAGCCATGCTTGGTTCTGCGGTATCTTTCTTTTTGTACTGATTATGCTGACTATATATCCGTTGATTTCTTAGTCAAACACATACTTCACACTTTCATCTGTGATGGGCCTTGTTTTGTTAGTGGCTTCTAATTGTACTAGTAATACTAGTCTCTCACTCTCTCAAGTCGAGAGATTAATCTACTATTAGCAGCATTGGTTGGACATTATTTGACATTTATTCATATTGTTCTGCTTCTAGCCTTTTATTAATCATGAGTGTCCATTCGATGCATCAGTAACAAATGTTTTATAAAAATATTTTTCAATGAAATTCATATATATTAGTAATTATTATACATGTAAATCATATGATTTGAAAAAAAATGACAGACTGGAGGTGGACTGGCTGAGTATGCAGTGGTTAAAGAAGACATGATGGTCATAAAGCCATATGAAGTCTCAGCTACAGAATGTGCTGGCTTAGGCACTCCTGCTCTTACCGCTTACCAGTGCCTCATCACAGCAGGGGTGAAGCTCGACAAACAAGGACCGTCAATGAATGTTCTTGTCACAGCAGCTTCAGGCGGTGTTGGACACTACGCTGTCCAGCTAGCAAAGCTAGGAAACACCCATGTCACAGCCACTTGTGGCGCTCGGAATGCTGCTTTCGTGAGGAGTCTAGGAGCTGACGAAATTCTCGACTACAAAACTCCAGAAGGAAAAGCTTTGATTAGTCCATCTGGGCGAAAATACGATGCTGTGGTGCATTGCACAACGGGTGTTAGTTGGTCTACTTTCAACAATGTTTTGAGCTTAAAGGGAAAAGTGGTGGATATCACTCCTAGTCCAAGTGCATTTGCTACTTTTGCTATGAAGAAACTTTCATGCTCAAAGAAACAATTGGTGCCCCTATTAGTGTCCTCAAAAGCTGAGGATTTGGAGTTTCTTGTAAAGTTGATGAAGGAGAAGAAACTCAAGACCGTGGTGGATTCAAAGTACCATTTGAGCAAGGCAGAAGATGCATGGGCTAAGTGCATTGAAGGACATGCTGTGGGTAAAATTATTGTGGGGGCCTAAATATAAATCTATTCTAAAAAGTTCAGGGTTGTGTGAGAATGTAGGAAAGGTTTATATGTGTAATAATACTGTGTGCAATATGATTGTGTGCTTGTTGTTTAATCTAATTAACCATAAGTTTGATGGGAGGAGATTTGATGCCTTGTATGATCTGAATATTTATTTCTTTTAACGATAATGCTTTTTCTTATATACAATTATATGTTTGTTTGCTGAGATATGATCCTGACATTATCTCAGCATTCTTGATTCCGTGGTTAATGTATCTAATACCTTTGCTGGATACATCATGAATGCCTGTTTGATTTATTTTCGTAACAAAAGATAGAGGATTCAAGCCGCAACCATCTGTAGCCGACTAGCCATCGTCCCAGAGATCAATTTTTCAACAGTTAGTAGTTGTGTTGGTGATTTTGTTAAAGCTCTTTTTATTATGGCATGTCGAGTCAGGGTGGGTCACATTTGACCATTTGTTAGTGCATGTGTGGAATTATAAGCAAAAAATGTGGTATTATGATAAAAAGAAAAGAAAGTGTCAGAACATGCAGAGGAGAAAGAATGTATGTTTGTAGCGAGAATTACGAGAAATAGAGAAGTGCAACACCACAGATATTCCCGCACAAAACGGGTCTTTTATTAGTAATTTCTTCAAACTTATCTCCTTAAACTTCTCTACCCTTGTTTACAAATTAAAAACTCTGTCTTTTTCTCTCTTCTCTTTTACTTTTATCATTATTCAATACCTACCATATCTTTTATTAATCATGGCAGATGATAATACTGCTACAGAGGCTGTTGTGGATGAAATAAATAAGGATAAAACGATGGAAGAAGATGCAGTGAAAGAAGAGGAAAAGAAAGAAGAGAAGAAGGAAGAGAAGGAAGAGAAAAAGGAAGAGAAGAAAATGAAAGCTATTCAGTACACTTCATACGGCGGAGGAGCAAATGCTTTGAAGGTAATCCACATTATCTGTGTATAAATTCTTTGTATATTTATGTATGCCGAATTGCCGATATGTGCATGTTTTATTTGGAAGGACAATTCATTATGCAGGAATCTCATACGAAATATCAACAAGTTTAAAGGTAGCATCGGTTACTAACATGATTAGTTAACTTTGCAGCATGTTGAGATTACTGTCCCTACTCCAAAGAAGGATGAGGTTTTGATAAAAACAGAAGCCGTGGGAATTAATCCACTTGATTTAAAAGTGCAACATGGTTCGTTTAGGCCCCTCTACCCAAAGGGGTTTCCTTGCATACCTGGTTAGTACAGCACTTCTGTAGGCTCTATTCACTATCTTGATTTTGCTTTTTATCATGAAGAGAACCCCGTTTTTTACATTTTGTAATCAACAGCAGATGAACTTTGGATTGGTGCATGTTTTGTTTATGCAATTGTTTGGCGAAGGTATTTATTCACGAAAAGTAAATTTTCGGATCAGCTTCAACCAAGACATAAGATCATGTCATCATGATTCCGGTCTAATGGTCTCCTAGCATAACTGTTATAAGTCACTAAACTCTTTTTTTTTTTTTTGCTAAATGTACTAAACTCTTAAACATGAGACTGCAAAATATACCAATAGCTTCTGATATGGATTTGATAGTTTAAAGTTCAAACTTCTGATATTATCCGACTAATATCTAATTTTTGAGGATGTGATGCTCACAGCTCACACCCTTTATTCTTTCTTTGTTCAGAAATTCATCGATAAAGCTAATCACAAGCATATGTGTTATTAGTGTATCTGCATTATATGTATTTAGCCTTCTCTCATTAGTTGGCTTAAGTTTATGAGTTTATGTTGTATGCGGTAATTTTCTTCGTCTTATATACCTCATTGCCCAACAATCAACATCATAACAGAACTTTGTCATGACAATGACCTTATATAGCTAATAGTACTGTTGACAAGTGTCACTTGATTACTACTTTTATAGTGTATTTCTAAGCTTATGGAAGTACCTTATAACTAGTGATGCATTTTTAAACAGTTCCAACTTTTTTAAGATCTTCAGTATAGTGGATGTCATTTAGTATACGGTTTTAAATGATAATATCAATGACTTTTATGTTATAACAACGCATAAGATTGTTTGTACTGTTTTTCTCAAAAGTATTAAATATTCTGGACCTAAGTATATACTTATTTCTCGTTGGAACAGCAAGTGATATAGCCGGAGAAGTTGTTGAGATCGGATCTGAGGTCAAAAACTTCAAAGCTGGTGACAAAGTTGTGGCAATGCTTAACTCTTATGTATGAATTATTTGAATATCTTGCCCTTTTAATTTGTATTATATTTTGCTTTTTATACTATTAGGAATCCCAACACACTGATTAAGCTGCCTAAGGTAGGTTGTGTTGAAACTAATGGAACGGAACATTAGTTTATGCATCTATATATGCTTCCGATATTATAAGTTACTAAAGATTGTTGAGCCCTTGTGCAATGATAGAAATGAAGAAAGCTAGAACTCTCCTACCTTGATCCTTTCTTGATTTTATTGTATTGAATTTTTATTATTAACATGAATGGGGATTGCATGACAGGTAGGAGGTGGACTGGCTGAATATGCCGTGGCTAAAGAAAACTTGACAGTGATGAGGCCGCCTGAAATTACAGCTGCTGAAGCTGCTGGCATACCTGTTGCAGGTCTTGCAGCGTACCAGGCTCTGACCACACATGCTGGAATAAAGCTGGATGGAAGTGCTTCAGAGAAAAATATACTGATCACAGCCGCTTCGGGAGGTGTTGGTCTTTACGCAGTTCAGTTAGCAAAATATGGAAACCTACACGTAACGGCAACTTGTGGTGAACGAAACATAGAATTGGTAAAGAGTGTAGGGGCGGATGAGGTTCTTGATTACAAAACATCAGAAGGAGCATCTTTAAAGAGTCCATCAGACAAAAAATATGATGCTGTCATTCACTGTGCTTCATCCGTTAACTGGTCGACTTTTTCACAGAACTTGGCAACTCCTGGGAAGGTAATTGAACTAAACTCTGGTGCCAAGTCATATTGGTCTGTTGCTCTGAGGAAAGTTACTTTTTCAAAGAAACAGTTAGTGCCTATGTCATTTTCTCCTAAAGGTGACAACTTGGAATTTCTTGTTAAGTTGATGAAGGAAGGGAAACTCAGGACAGTAATTGACTCCAAACATCCTTTTGACCAAGCAGAAAATGCTTGGGCTAAGAGTGCTGAAGGCCATGCTACCGGAAAAATAATTGTCGAGTTTTAATAATAACAAGTGTCATATTTGTTTGAAGTATTTTTCGTCAGTAATGTTGGACAGAGTAGATGGCAGGTAACCCCCCCCCCCCAAACTTTGTTTCTGGGGTAGATACTGGCTAGGCCTGAACAATGTGGTTTGGATACGTAACTTTGATAGCATGATACATGCTTTGTTAATAAAGTCCATTTTATTGCAATTGGGTTTGTCCATTATATGATATATTACATACTTTTTTAACCAGTCCGTCCATTTTATTGCAATGGTTGAGTTTTATATCTTTGTATTTAGTTAACTCATATTGTGTTGATTACCAAAAACTCTGTGATGCTTTAGCTTCCTTCTTGCCTTGAAGCAAAATTCGGGTTGCCGTGTGAATATATTTAATTAAAATAATATTGTTTCTTATTAATAATTTATACATGTCATAATCCGCCAATCTTGCTTTGGCAACAGTACTTGCAACTTGCAAGTCAAAATTAATTAAGCAACACATGTTTCTTTAAAAAAAATTGAGGCCGAGATGGATAATTGTGTCTAGCTCACCGACAGTGGAGTCCTCAATATCTTTAATGGCTTGTTTGGATGAAATGCTACGAAATGTTGGAATCGACTCGAATTACACGTAAATTTGATCCAATTCCATGTCATTCCAATACAAGCCTCAAGTGATGTAGAGTTTATGGATTTAGCAGCCAGAATAACAGTTACACTAGAGAGAGGAAATTGAGCATTTATAAGAGAGTGATTACACCATTTACAAAGGCCAATTCTATGGTGGCATTACATTATCAAACAAACAGTTTGAGAGAAATTATAGCTCTGCCTGTATCTGAAGTCTTCATATATATTACTAAAACCAATTATGCTCAATACAATCCCCATTAGTGGAAAGAGTGTATCCAACATTCTTTTAACAATGATTTAGGGGGGGGAAAAGAACCTGCACATCAGTTTTTTAAGTAAATGCACCCTGTAACAGGGTGGTGGCATAGGTGCTATAGTCACAAACATGGGGATCTCTGGTACTGCAATGAATGGTGGTTCCGAAGGCTGTGACCCTTTTTCTTATCAAACTCCATCGTGTGAAAAAAATTATAGAAACTTCTAAACCCTCAGCAGTGGCAGCCAAAAAGATTAACTTACCTGTTCTCCAATTAAATCGAGGCCAACAACAAGAAAAGTGATCCCTTGAAACAATAGGAAGTAAAAATGTATGCCCTGAGCAGATAACAAGCTTCTGACAGCAGCAAGTAGCAAAATGATTGCTAAAGCAAGTTCCTTTCTATATAAACGATTTCTTCTTTTTTTCTTCGTGTTCTTGGTCATCTCTAATTTGCTAAGCTCTGCAAGGCCTGATTCTGAGGACGACTTGTGCATATTTGGACTTCCCCCAGGAATCTCAGCTTCCTTTTCGGCAAAAGCAACCAGGTCAGCTTCTGAGGATCTGCCCAATTTCTTAGTAACTATCCATTCATAAGAACTTCCTAGCTGAAACAGTCCTGATATCATGGCATTGAATTTTGTTACAGACATAGTGTTCTCAAACAAAAGGTAGGGAACAATAAAGGGAAATGAACGTGGCGCTGGAAGGATGTTGAGAAGAGACATAACTCCAGGGACATAACAAACTACCCATGCTGGTAACTCAGCTTCTGGCAGGAACATGGTCAGAGGGAGAATGATACAGAAGAGGGTGAATGAATAGAAGGGCAGAATCAGCTTCCGCAACAGAAAGAAGAGAAATATCAAATTGGTTTTCTTGGCCAAACTTATCTGCAATTTAAGAAAGCATAAACAGTTAGATATGAAGATGTCAATAGGACTACAGATATGAGCCCACCCATTATTAATTTCTCTGCGTGCACACTCACACAACAAAACACAATAAATAAAACAATTCAGACCTTGGAACGGATTATGTCAAGAAAGCACAAACGGAACAGTTGCATTGGACCAGAATGCCAGCGATGTTGCTGCTTCTTGTATGCCTCATAAGATTCTGGAAGTTCACATAGGCACTGCAAAGAATGAGTAAAGGTGTCAAGTCTAAGATATTTAATCTCAATATTGTGCAGAGAGTTTCCCATCTTAGTATGCTACTTGCCTTAACATCGTTCAGATATATAAACTTCCATCCACAAAGGTGTGCACGGACAGCAATATCCATGTCTTCAACTGTAGTTCGTTCTAACCAGCCACCACAATCCTCGAGGGCCTTTATTCTCCATACTCCAGCAGTTCCATTGAAACCAAAAAAGTTGATGAAAACTCCATTGACTTGTTGTTCCACCTCAAAGTGAAAAGCTAAATTAATATACTGCAATCTTGTGAGCAAATTTTCGTCCTTGTTCACAAAGGACCACCTAGTTTGAACTAATCCCAGGTCTTCTTTTCCCTAAGAAGAAATTGGTACAGAATCTAAGAATAATAAGACTTTGGAAATCAAAGCAGAAACATGTATTTTACACCAGAGACTACATCGTCTAGCCAAGCATCATTTTATTTACACAGCTTTCTTTTTAAATCAAGGTCTGACTATTGTAAAGAAACATATTATTAATGTAAAGAGTATACGGCTGTCTTTCATATCTTTCTTCATTCTTTTCCTAATCAATCTTTGTCTATGACATAAGTTGACTTTAAAATTTAGACAAAGTTGAAAATTTTAAACAGGTTAAATAAACTGTCAGGTTGTAGACTAGTAAACAACATGATATATATATTAACAATATTACATAACAAAAAGCAAATTGCATTGAGCACAAGGACGGGATGAGCGAAAAGTGTCATGCCGTGGAGTAGTAAACAACCAAAGGAGATTTTTTCTTAAGCAAAATGGGATGGAAATAGATTTTCTATCAAGCGCATTTGGGTGGCTAAGGTGTTCTTTTACAGTATTTCTTACAATGACATAAAACTTTGTGTTTGACAATTGGTATATATTCTCTTTCAAAATTGGCAACCACCCCAATCAAAATCGTCTAGATTGTCATGAAAGAAGCCAGCAAATTAAGAAATGTGCTGAAGAAGAAAAGGCAATTTAAACCAAAACAAACTAGCTACTGCATGAATATTTATAGTGTAAAATTTATACAATATATGAGCAGGATAAAAATAATTTACCTTGAAGTAAGGAATGGTTTTTTTCAAGAAATCTGGTGCTGGTTGAAAATCTGCATCAAAAATTGCCACAAACTCGTAATCTTTAACATAGTCACAACTCATGGCAGACTTAAGATTTCCTGCTTTATAGCCTGTGCGGATAAGTCGATGTCTGTACAGTATGCGCACACCCCTCTGTTGCCACTTATGCACCTCTGCCTTGATAAGACCCTGAACATCCAAATCATCAGAATCATCCAAAACTTGAACAAGCATTCTTTCCCTCGGCCAGTCCTGTACACACACTGCTCCAATTGATTGGTGGTAAACCTATGTGATGCCACAGCAGAACAATGACAAAGTCAAGAAAAAGGATCACATATCCAAGACAAAATGCAAAGCACGGTCTGAATCTGGGGTGCAATCACACATAGCATTGAAAGATATACATGATTAATTGTTAGTGTGTTTCTGAAAGTTGATATGGAAACTTACAACAAAATCCGGATTAAATCTACATGCAGTCCAGTATATCTCTCAGATGTCAGTTTTAGCATTATAAAATATTTATCGTGTCAAAAGGTACGTCACACATTACTTGGTAGTACTGGCATTTCAATTTCACATATCTTAAAAACCATAATATGATCCAAATAGAATATATAGTCACTGCACATACCCGAAGTTCTATGGACTATAACAGAAGGTCGAGATTCATGTTTCACAAAACTATACAATAGAATAATAGATAGTAGAGCCTAGTAGTTACTGATTAATCAATAGATTTTATATATGAATATTCAGTATTTCATTTACTTGGCCATATAATGTTTCAGAGCTTTTTGTCAGCTAGTTACCTAGGATTTTTACAATTAAATATTACAAAAGTAGTTTTGGAACTAAAGGCTTCCTTGATTCGGCAATCTGAAAAATCTATGATTAGTAATTTAATATTTCTCAACGTAAGAAGGCTTTGCTTCTTGGGTAGTAAAAAGATCATATAAACTTAAGTTTCTTTGCCATATTGCTAATTTTGCCAGCTTGATATCTATATTCTTTAATAAAAGGCGTGCTCTTTGGACTTGCGACAAGCCAATATACTTTTCAGTTTTTGTTGTATATTTCAGTGAACCATAGAATTGATTAAGATTTGCTTATTCTTGTTACCTGATGTCCACTTTTTAGCTACATTGGCATGTCTAAGTATTAAGAAGTAAATTTTCCTATCAATCCTTCCAGGAAAATTTACTTCTTAGTAGCTAAAAAGTGGACATCAGGTAACAAGAATAAACAAATCTTAATCAATTATATGGTTCACCGAAATATACAGTCTTCTATCTTTTAAACGAAAACTGAAAAGCATATTGTCTTGTTGAAAGTCCAAAGAGCACGCCTTTTCTTAAAGAATATAGATAGCAAGCTGGCAAAATTAGCAATATGGCAAAGAAACTTAAGTTTAGATGATTTTTTTATTGCCCAAGAAGCAAAGCCTTCTTACGTTGAGAAATACTAAATTACTAATCATAGATTTTTCAGATGGATTTGCTGAATCAAGGAAGTCTTTAGCTTCCAAAACTACTTTTGTAATATTTAATTATAAAAATCCTTACAAGCATGAAGTCTAATTATAACATGAACTTGAACTTCTGTATGGAAGATAGAAGTTTAACCTATGTTCAAGTTCACTATTATAACATCTAGTCAATTACAATTATGGTAGTCAATAGTTGGATCATTAAATTAAAGTTCCCAAGCATGTTTTTAAAATTTAATTCAAGGGTAAATTTCCAACTCAAGCTACTTAAAATTACTATAATTAAACTAAATAACAAAACAAATATGGCTACAACAAGCAACTTTATACTTAGATGATCCTTTACCGCCTAAGAAGCAAACATTACTCATTTCCTAAGAGTAATTTGTCCGAAGGCCTGCTCCTCATTAAGAAGTCTCGTAGCTTCCAAAATGAACTACCATATAACCTTTAAGTTGACTCAATAACAACTTTATATGAAAATACAATAATATATCTCAGCAATTGCTGCTTTCTCCATTAAAACATTTAGTTCTGTCTAGGAAACAATCCTGGTTATGATATTTCATTATATGATTCCTTAACTAGAAAGTATGAACGCCGGACTATCTAAACTGAACTATATTCAACTAACTGTTGTAACAAATGATTATTGCAAATATTTTAGTCAATACGAACTCATTTAGCTAAAATTTCAAATTTGATATTTAAATTAACCTTTGCAAATATAAAAACTAAAACATTAAACAATGATTTCAAAACCTACATAGTCTCACCTCTCTTTCATTGCACATCGGAATTTGCACCAACACCATTGGATAATCCTCGACAATTACATGCTCCCCTCCATCAAGATACTCAATCTCAGCAACCGGCTTAATCCCTCGAAACTTAATCCAAAAACATCCCAACACCATAACCATCCGATCCACAGACTGAACCAAGAACAAAACTATACAAACATTAATCAAACTCTGAAGCATGGGGGCCAAATAAAGCGCCCTAATCTGAAGCCATTTCGCATAAACATGTTCAACCAAATTTTCAACTTCAGATTTAACCAATGGTGGACTAAAATGCCAACCTTTAAAAAAAGCAACAAGCTCAAACACTAACAATACAACAACAATTACTAAAAACAACTTAATCAGTCTATAAAGTCTCTTAGATTCAGGGCCCACATCACCAGATTGATTAGAACTAAGGCGCCGTTTGGCTGTAGCAAGAATAGAGAACAATGAATGTGTTAAAAAAGCAAAAGAATGAGCAATCTGTTGAAACTTTAAGATATAAAGCCAAGACAATTGTCTAGCACTTCTAGTGCGTTCCTTTTCCAAGATTTGATCATGGGTCGGGTTAGAAATGTCTAAGGTCAAATGGGTATGATTTGGATGTAAAGATTTGTTATCATAACTGACACTAGTACCCAAGTGATTGTCTCTCTGCTTGTTCCACCATTCTTGAAATTCATAGTTGGGAGCTCGAGACATAAATAAATATAGATACAGTGAATTGTATGTATAGGGTTTGATAAGTATAAATATGTCTTGTGAGATCTGTTGGGTTGGACTAGACTTGGAGAGTGTAAATCATTACAGAACAAGTTAGTTCAGAGAGAGAGAGGGAGATATGAGGTTGGTTTGTTGAAAAGTTGTCCGAATTGTACCTAGTCTTACTTACGGTAATATTTTGTGTTTACTGCAGTAATTTTATTTTAGGGGTAACCACAATCAAGTAAAATATTGAGCAGTATTAAAAAAAAAAATATATATATATATATATATATATATATATATATATATTGAGGAAATCGTGATGTAGTTGCTTTAATAGTTTAATACGAGTAATTCTTTGAATACCGAGGGTAAAAGGATAAAAATAAATTTAGATATAGATATCTTCTAAATATAGAATATAATTTTATTATTAGTTTAAATTTTGTACAAAAAAGAAGAAGCTAGGCCTAGTTATATATGATAAAATATGTAATTATTAATATTTAATTTTTATATCGATATTTAATTTATAATTACTCGGTCACATTCGGTCCGGATTTGAATTAAAATTTAAATATTTTATTCAGATTCTGCACGAGTTCGAATATCAATATTTGTATTTGATTCGGCTCGACTTGAATAGATACTAACTACTCGTTTTAGTGAATTCGAATTCGAATTTATCTATAAGAATTTTATAAAATTAAGAATACTCAAATAATTATTCACTAAAAATTAAAATGTGGTCATTTTATAGAGTATTATTTTAATATAAATATTATATATTGTATATAATTATATATGCAACTTCGAATTCGACTCGAATACGTATATTAAATATGAATTCGAGTACTCTAAAATCATTTGAACCACTCAAAATAAATATGATCGAATATTAGAAAGGTAAGATCCGACTCGGTATTCGTTCAAATTAAAAAATAAGATTCGAATTCGTTCATTTTTTATACAATTACGAATTATATTCATTTTTAACGAGTTGAATCCGGGTTCGAATCCGAATTTTCAGCCCTATTTAAAGGCAGCATCAGTCACTAACATGATTAGTTAGTTAAGTTGGCAGTCCCTACTTGAAGGAAGGACGATGTGTTAATGAAGGACGATGTGTTAATGATATGTTATTCTCAATATATGTCACGAAAAGAAAATGTCTGTTATTTATATATATGGTCCTGATTCACAATCGATTGATGGATCCATCTATTTGTCCGTTGCTTGCTTGCTTCGTTTCTTTTAAAACATACCGCAACTTTTTTATAACAGGAAGGATTAAAACTATGTAAATCCAGGAAGTTCCCTCATTTTTAAGTATTTGAGGGAGCTTTCTGGATTTTTAATTCATTGACAATCACTTATCAGCGCCAGCTGCATATATATACATCTTTTTTTTTGTTCCCTTTTCTTACAAAGAGACTCATTTGTTTATAATTTATTCCAAGGATAAGCACTTACAATTGTGCAAAAAGAAAAGGAAAAAGAAAAAGATAAGCTTTTTTAATAATAATAATTTATTTATGTGGTTGTTTCTACCATGCAGTTTAAAATGCTTTTTACGATCTTACTTGAACCGAGTTCTCCTGGTCCATAATATCATCCTCAATGGTCAGTACAAACCTAATCCAAATCATTAATTTTATAAGTTCAACAATTCTAGCCAAAGATGATCAGCATGGGATTTCTTAAAAATTACAACAAAAGAGTCACACATTTCATTGCAAAAATAAAAAAAGATCATACATATATAGGGAGAGAAGCCAACCTCTGTGCTTCAAATGAAATAAACTGTACATCATTATTCTCCAAGACAACTAAAGAACGTGATTATACTGCTTTCGTAACAGTAAGAATGAACATATTATAATTTCCCAGGTAGCAACATGTCAAATGCATTTACAAGAAAATTTATGGTTACCTTGTGGGTACCTTAATTAGAGATGGGATCAGATAAAATAATTACAAAATCTTTAGAAACTCATCATTTCTCAGTTGATCAACCCACCCTAGGGCTGCAGGAGTTAGTTCACTTCCTCGAAGGCAATACCCCTGCTGTAAAGGATAGGACATTGCCAGGAATGAATGATCTAAGATTTTAGGTTGCAAAGGAGCCACGGAAAATCCAGCTGATGGAGATACTCCAATTGTTGAATGCGGAATATTGCTGCAAAATAATAGAAGAGTGAAGATAGTCCGGTAATGATTGAAAAGGTTTGCTAATTGTAAAAATATATATGGAAAAAACTCTGATATATGACACATTGGAAATGACGAATGAAACTTGAAAGTGTCGTTTTGCAACCACCAAATCATAACTAATAAGTGAATAGTGTAGTCCAATCACATCATAAACATAGTGTCACTGTGCCAGTGTATCAACCAACCTGAAAGATAATGATAAAGACTCCACTGGTGCAGAGACTATATGGGGAGCGTCAGGGTCAGGAAGCAGAGACCAGAAAACTGGAAAGAAGCTAACTTAATTAATTTCAATGACTTGATTATATAGTTATTTAAAGTTCTTCCTCATATTTCTCTACAGACTCATTCTTGATTTACCTGAGTGTTGTTGGTTATTGATTAAAGCAGGGCAGATTAGAACATCCTACATATAAAGTTCACAAATGATCAATTTGCTTGACAATAAAGAGTAGAATATCAGATAGTTCCTAATTCACATATTTTAACTATTAATTTAAATTTAAAACACACCTCGCCTGAATTTTGAGTTGTGTGGACTACCTCTGCAAGAAGTTCCACAGATCAGATAGGTTAGAAGTTTTAGATATGCATATTCAAATACTTTATAAAACCAAGGTTCCAGAAACCCATTACATATCTACATGCTACCATCCATTTTAATTAATATAGATTATCGCGTGTATACCACAAAAATGAATTATAAAGCACAAAAAACAATTATTACCAAAGTCTGAAACATTTGAATTCACACCCAGAGTTAAACCAAGAAAATTATCTTCTGTTTTCTTGCCAAAGCCCCCAAGGCTCAACTCAAGATTTGGCTTGTCATCTGCAGAAGATAGCATTTCGGTTTTAATAGAAACCAATGAATAACAACCCACACACAATGGATCACCAAGTTAACTCACCTATGTTACTTAGCTTCAGCTGCAGTGGATCACCAAGGGGACGAGGAATCCACATGTTAACCTATCATTAACATGTGTTAGCAGCTTCTAATGCAGCTTATAGTATTCATTACTAACAATTTGGATAAATCTGTAAACATTAATTACCAAGAAAAAGGGATGCTGTAGGCATTGCTCTGCAGTTGGCCTCTTTAGCGGGTTCCATGAACAAAGTTGCTACAACATTTGAAGATGATATCAATAATGAAACTCGTCAATCCTCTACTGAATAAAAACACCATATAGTACCTACCTTTATCAAGTCAATAGCTTCCGAACTTGCATTCGGAATAATGTCAGATAGATTGGCAGGCATAATCTACCAAAAGAACGGCAAAACACAACTTGGTAAGAGTGGGTGAAAATAGAAAGAGGAACTAGGATTCCACTAAAATGTTTCAAATTAGCAACTAACCTCTGAATAACAAACATTAACCAATCCCACAGTATTCCTACACTCTGGAAAGGCAGTCCAATCTGGTGCACCAAGAATACAGCATATTTTGTACAATTGGTCAATTTCACTGCCACGAGATAAACCATGTTCAATAAAATGTATTAAAACATTAAGCAACAGTAGATATATAACTGAAGATATACGGAATCAGCTCAATCTTTGTTCTTTTACACTTTAGACAAATATAGCAACATAAAAAGAAGAAAACGGGAGCAATCAAATATAAAGCAAGATCTCTTCTGCGGACGGCAACGTGTCAATAGAAGAAGAATTCAGATATGATCTATTATCATAGCAAACGGGTATTTGAAATACAACCATGAATGTATACATTGAAGGAAACAACTTGACAAACATTAAAAGAATAATATCATGAAAAATTACCTTTCTCCCGGGAAAATTGGGCTCAAAGTGAAAAGTTCAGCGAGAATTGCACCAACTGCCCACATGTCTGCAAGTGACAGCGATTGGGTTCACAGACAAAGTCAAAAAAGTCTTGAAATTTTGTAATCCAAGAGTAGGCAGCTAGAGCTCGATATAACAACATTTAGGTATTGTAGTTCATGAAACTAACATCTAACGTAAAATGCTAGTTTATTCTTAATACAGGATATGTTATTGGTCGCATATGAAAATAATATAACTCAACAGGTATCATCAGGAATATTTCCAACTCGCAATATTGAAAGGAACAGAAAATAACAAAGATAAACAGTATCAAGGAATGTTTGTTAAAAGGGTTTAGACTTGCTATGACAAAAACATAGACATGTAGATCATATCAAATGTATTATTAAAAAGATAGCAGGGAACTCAGTATTATCTTAATATAATATTATAACGCACATTTTAAAAAGCTTCCCAAACTATTAAGAACAAATAGAAGAAAAGTGTATACCAATTGAAGGAGTGTATGATAGAGATTGCAACAAGACCTCCGGTGCTCGATACCTTACAAAAAAAACATCAATGAATAAAAATATAAAATACATAAATTTAGACACCATACATGGTGAATTACCAATTGAAAAATGTCAATTCTGGGTCTGAACATAACAGCATTAGTATAATGACCTACCACCGAGTAGAAACATAATCAGTATATGGCGGTGATGATGCTACTTCCCTAGCCAGTCCAAAGTCAGCAATTTTGATAAAGTCATCCGTAACAAGCAAATTCTCTAGATACAGAGATATGTTTGATATTAAATTAATTCCATATGATGAAAGATAAAATAACACTTGGAAAATATTAGCATATTGTTGAGGAAAATTATACCAGGCTTTAAGTCCCGATGAAAATATCCATTTCTATGCATGTGTGCAAGTCCCTGCAGCATCTGATGCATCAAATGTTTTATCTCGGCCTCTGTAAAGGGTCTTTGACGGTCTCTCATTATTTGGTAGAGATTAAGTTCCTGTTAAGTCCAGAATATCTATTGTATTAAGATTCACATGTTGAAATCATTTAGTTTTGCTCAGATAACCCAAGACAACAGCTATTGATCATCCCCATAGAGTTATGTCTTTCTGCCTGACCCCTAAAATTATTTTCATTAAATATATCATATTTTAACTTGCACTCGTATATCAAGAGAATATGTGAAATTCAAATATAATCTAAGGGTTGAAATCTTTCACCAAGTTCCTTACAACTCCCATACTATTTTTATGTAATTCCCCAGTATCACATGTAGTTATTTAAAATAAGACTAAGAGATATATGATAAAGCCTCTGTTGTAAGTATGAAACTATTCTTGCTACTATAACTTAGTATTATGAGGAAAAAGCTTACCATGTATTCAAAAATAAAGAATAGCTCGTTATTTTCTCTGACTATCTCCTTCAACTTTATAATGTTAGGATGATTCAATTTGCGAAGGGCCTGCACCCAGTAAGAGAAAGAAGTCACTATCACAGATGTAGTTCATAAGTTTCCAATCAGTTCTACAATATTCTTTCAATTATACTTAAAAAATTGCATACAACAAACTTGAGGAAATCAATTTAAGGGGTCATTTGTTAGACATATATGGTCCGTGTTGCATAATTAAAAATTAAGGTTCTATTATAGCACAGGTGGAAATATTTGAGTGAAACATCTATGTACTTTTTAACTTGATTTAGGCATAATTTCTTACAGCCCAAATAAATAGGTAAATGACCAAACACTAGATGAATGATTCATCTTAATATGATTCAGTTTCATTTACTCATACAAATGAACCCTAAGTAACAAATCTGTTAATAATGACAGGAAAATGCATATACCTTAACTTCCCGCAGATTAATACACTCTTCCCAGAAATAAAACTTCCTCTTCATTTTCTTCACTGCAACCTGTACAAGCATAATCCTGTCAAAACAGATATACCCTAATACATCAGACAAACACACATCTCCAGGACATTGAAGTAGATTTTCTCACAATTTCATATGTCTCCAGACAAATGGCTTCATATACACTACCACAAGTTCCATCTCCAAGTTCTTTTGTAATTTTATATCTGACGAATTGTATGGACCAAAAAACATATAGTAAGAAGGATTAGCAAATTAGATCAGATGATATTGCATATAATTATGTATGTTATTATGTAATGAAACTCACCTTTCCATTGTTGGGTTGGGGAAAACTGTCGATCAAATTCTCAGTGGACTTCTAAAGTCCAAATAGCAGTTTCAATACTGTTATAACAGCGTTCCTGATTCGCTTGTAGAAATACATTAGTACTCAACGGGAGCATAAAATACATAATATCATCGCAGTATTCGCTGTGGGCATGATTAAAAATCCACCAAAAATCTATCAACATGCTTAGGCGCAGCCTCTAAAAGCTGCAATTAACCGGTAACATCTAAATCAGTGAAAATTCACAAGCTAAGGTCTTTCTGTTCCCAACTAGTTCAAATAATACCCATCTGCAAAAACAAATGTAATCAATTATCAATAATAAAACGATCTTAGTTAAACACACACTATTACAGATTACGGGGTTGCTATAGTTTCTTGAGTACAGAAACTAATCAGACTAGTCACAATTAACAAGTTTAATATGCCACAAAACCCCACAAAATAAAAAGATTAAATCTTTATAATCCACTCCTCTAATCTATTAACTACATTAAATAATAATTGCAATAAAAATCAAAGTTTCAACCCAAAACCATATATATTTCAAGCAAAAATACAATCTTTACACTGAAAGAGGAAACAAAAAGCTACAGTCTTGATCACGAAAATAAAAATAACTAGACTGAAAAAACTAATCACACAAGAAAATAATCTCAACCCACAAAGAATAAAAAAGAACACACAAATTACATTAGTACAATATAGATATAGATATACCTACATATATCAACAAATTTAAAATCTTGAACACAGCTGAATTCTCAACAACAGAAGAATTATTAATATATATACATGTATTGTATGTATATAACAAAGAAACTCACCATGTGTGTAAAGAACTATGCTATGCTGGTGTTATTCAATTGCAAGAATTGAGAGAGATTGAGAGAGAGAGAGAGAGAGAGAGGGAGAGAGAGAGAGAGAGTTAATAATAATAATTATAATATAATAATGGGATCAAACAATGCAATTGCAAAAACGTTGAAAACAATTGCAGCAGATTAATGGTGTTTTGGATTTTAATATAATAATGGCAAATATAATTTGTAGAAGAAGAGAAGCAATATTATTATAATTTCTTATTATATTTTGTGTTTTTTTTAATATTTTTTGTTTTTTTAATAGTGTGAAACAAATTGAAGTATTTTTTACAGGACCAAGCGCGTGATTGCGGGTGGGCCCACAAAGACTTTTTTTATTTTTATTTTTATATTATTTTTGGGATTTGTTGGAGTGACAGCACTGTGAGGAAGGTGTGTTGTCGTGTTTGACAATACTAGGGCCCGTTTGGCTTAACTTAAAAAAAGTTACTTATGACTTAAAGTAAATAAGTGTGATATAAGTGATAAGTAATTATTACTTATAAGTTATTTAAGTGTTTGGATAATTTTCCTTATAAGTTAATGAAGTGTTTGGTAAATTTAACTTATAAGTTGGTGAGAAATTTGATTTTTTTGATTTTGTTATTATAGAATGTTTTAATAATTATTTTTAATTAAATTATTTATTTATGAGGTTTTTTAAATTAAATTATTTAATTAAATACAAAATTTAAAAATATATAGTAGGAAGAGGAATGTAGAAATGGATCGGATAGAAAGAAGAATGTAAAAAGGTAGGTAAACTCCAACTTATAACTTAGGCATGAGCATGGTGCGGTTTGGTGCGGTTTGAGCCTCAAACCGCACCATAACCACTTATGTGCGGTTTTAAAAAATAGAAACCAAAACCGAACCAAAAATAATCGGTTCGGTTCGGTTTTTAATTGGTTCAGTTTCGGTTTTAAAACCATTACTCCCTCCGTCCCGGCCAAATGTTTACATTTGGTCCGGGCACGGAGACCAAGGATAGTGGGTGTAATAGTGATTTTATTGTTAAAATAAATGAAGTAGTGGGTGTAATAGTGTAAAGTGTTGAAAAAGTGGAGTGAAGTAGTGGATGTAATAATATATTTATTGTTAAAAGTTACTATTTTTAGTAATGTAAAGAATTGGGTGGGACGTCCCAAAAAGGAAAGTGTAAAGAATTGGTTGGGACGGAGGGAGTACTATTTTATTATACTCGTCGTCTTACATAAATTAAAATTTGAAAAAATAATTAGATTGGCAGCTTATCAATTATATTATGTATTGATGTGCTGTAATATTATATGTTTAGTATTTACATTGTATAATTACAGTAGAACTTCGATAAATGAATGTTCGATAAATGAATAACTTCGACAATTGAATAAATTCCTTCGGTCCCAATTTGGGCAAATGAGTTTAATGAATAAACTCACTAAATGCATAAACGCATAAACGAATAAATAAAAATGTAGTCTTTATAGGCCCTATATAAATATAAATAAATAATCATTCTATTTCAAATAATATATTTTTATTTATATAATATATGAGTAAATTTTATCCAATAATAATTTCTAAACATATTAATAAGTCATATCTTTTCGAAAAATGTCTCTAAAATGTACATAAAAGTTATAACTGCGGTGAATTCTAGGTACATTTAAACATAATATATATAAAATAATATAATTAAGAAAAAAGTCTAAAAATATTATTTAAATGAATTAATATTCATTTATTGATAAATAAATATTATATTAATTTATCTATAAATAAATAATCTCGTTAAATGAATATATATTTATGGTCCCAAATGTATTCATTTATCGAGGTTCTACTACAGTTAAAAATATTTAAATTCAAATATAATGATATTATATTATTATTATTATATATATAATAATATGTATTATAAATATTAGTGCGGTTCGGTTCGGTTTCTATTCGGTTCGTAAAAATTTAAAAACCGAACCAAAGCTAAAATATCGGTTCGGTTTTTATTCGGTTCGGTTTTTAATCGGTTTCATTTTTTTCGGTTCGGTTTCATGCGGTTTTCGGTTCGGTTTCGGTTTTCGGTTCGGTTTTGCTCATCCCTATTATAACTTATGTAAATAAGCTCAGTATAAGTTGTGTTATACTTTATTACCAAACGGGACACGATAAGCAATATGTGCTTATTTCATTTATAACCTCATTAAAAGGCTAGCCAAACACACACTAGATTACGGCACGCACAGGCAGCACGGGTATTTTATAATTTATATATTAATAGATATATGATTTTATACATAATAAATTAATATAAAGATAAATTGAACCAATAAAATGATTGTAAAACTAAAAATATACTTCTATTGTGTATGAAATAACAAAAATTACACTATTTATTAATTAATGTTAAAAATAAGTGAATTTGTGTTATTATTAAAAATTAAACTTTTAGCCTCATATATTATATCTATTTTTTTTTTGACTAAATATTAAATCTAAGTTTATAATGAATTCTTACGCTTATTTTTAAAACATTATTACATAAATCACACACACAATATCATCTCTTATCATATATTTATTTTTTATTATATATATATATATATATATTATTTCATATTTATTTTTTATTTAGGACTTCTACATATTTAATTTTAAATATTGTATATCTTAAATTTTATTTAAAATAACTTTCTTTCAAACTAATTATAATATTGTGTGTTAATAATTTACTTATATCATAAATAACAGGTCCAATCACAAACTTGCTAGAAATCGGTAGGGGGTTCATGTTTCTCGACAAAATCAAAACCCGGCCCTATTTTCGGTTCATACATGAAACTAAACCTAATGAATTGGGTATGAGTTCTGTGATTTTTCGACCAATCTATTTTAATCCGATCTATATCATTATTCGATTAATTTAAATATAATATATTATAACTCATGCTACACACATTATTTTAAAAAATTATTTAATAAAAAATATCATATATAATACTTCCTTCGTCCCAAATTATGATTATCTTTGACTTTTTCACACATTTCAATGTTTACAGTAGAGGTACTTGTAAATAATATTTTTTAATTTTTTTTATTTTACATAAAAATATAAAGTTTAAATTTTTATAAAAAATGAAAATATTTAATAAATATTATTTATAAATACATCTACCAAACACATTGAAATACGTGCAAAAAGAAGTGACTCACATAAAATGGGACGGAGGGAGTAATAATGATAATGTGAAATTAAGTAAATTAAATAATACAATTTTAAGAAAATTAATATCAGTACAATTTTAAGAAAATTAATATTAGTACAATAAAGTATTATTTTTATGCATTATAATAAATGAATTTAAAAATTAATTTAGTTTAATATTATGTTGTATATGTTATGTGGTAAAATAATAATGTGCATTAATGAGCTTACCAAAAGTGAAAGCTTAATTCAAATATTTATTAATGAGCTTATCATAAATATTATTAATTATAATAATGATATTTAAAATTTATATACACATTTTCTGTAATTAAAAATGGGTCAAATAAGAATATGAATCTTATACAAACTTAAATATGGATACATAACCTAAAACTTGATAGTCCATGGATCAAATTATAATTTAAATTATATCTGAGCCTAAATATGGATACCGAACGTGAGATATGAGTTATGCAACAATTTATAATGGATTATGCAGTAATTTATACTCCTTCCGTTCCATAAAAAGTGGCGGTTTATAAAAATTGAAAGTCAAGTTGATTCAACTTTGACCATTTATTAATAATTATTGTTAGAAATAAAAATTATGAAAAATATATCATTAAAAAATATATTACATTAACTATTACAGTTAATTTTTATTTTTATAAAAATATAAATCAACAATATTTAATAAGTGATCAAAGTTGAATCAGTTTGACTTTTATTTTTTATAAAGCGCCACTTTTTGCGGAACACAGGAAGTAATATATATAGATTACTCTTGTATGAGTTTGTTTGTTGAGTAATGCTAGAGATCCCGAATTGGATCCCAAAAGAATTTCTAAATTACACATGATATTTTTTTATTGATGGGGCGTATATTAATACATGCGGGCTCCATATTATTTTTAAAAAAATGATCAATAACAGATTGACACCTCATAATTTGGAAAAGAGAAATGCTAGGTGTATAAATTGGTGTACAAAAATATTTCCTGAATATCACATGACAGATTATGATTGATTGTAATTTTATTTAATGTAATGAATCTCAATGTATTCATGCAAATCTCACAAATTAAAACTTTACAAATTGACATATCATCCATGCCACATCATTTGAGACACATTTTTTGTACCTAATTTTATATCCATAGCATTATTCTTTAAAAAAATGTTTTGGGAACGGATTTGAAACCACGTCCGGCATTATTCTTGTTTGTTCGGGGAATTTAGCTTTTTTGAAGGGTAATATAGGATTACGAAATTTTATGCTGTTTGTTTTTGTTGTCTGTAATATTTTGGTGATGGGATAAGAGGAATGAGTGGGAATGCAAGATGCTTGGGCCTTGGGGTGTACTTATCCTGTATCGAATAGTATCGAATCTAATAAATAAATATTAATAAATGATTGTGTTTTAAATGGAATAATAATTTTATATATCTTGTCGAATATTGGAATATGCTTGATTTACTATCTTCGAATTGGAATATCATATTATCAACCCTATGTCTCAATGGAAAAATGAAAATAATACAAATTATTGTCTGCTATAAATAAATAATTTCACATTATTTTTGACATTTTATCTCCAAAAAAACAACAAAACACAAAGAACATGACACTATTCTTGTTTATTTTCTTATATTAAGGTAACAGGTTACATTTCATTGTTGATTAGGACATCTGCAAAAACCGATAATGTAAAGATATGCCATTACAGTGATCCGATAATGTCACGTGAGAGTAGCATCCATTTACATTTAATTAATAGATAAAATAAGATTGCTCCATAGTTCTCAAGTGTGTGAATCGATACATGGAATTCAACTATCCTCGAAATGGAGTTTTGCATCACAAAACTGAAAACTCCATAAGTATTCTCCAATCTTTAAAAAGATAATGCTAAACTTCTTGCTTCTTGCTCTTTGGGTGTTCCTTGTATAACATCTAAAATGACGAGTGTTCATTATTTTAGATTTTACTATTTGGTAACTTGCTTGGTCCTTTTCTTCTTGCTCCCACTGTGTTCTTTCGACTTCTTCTTTCTCTTGACTGGTTGTGTATCTTCAGTGCCTTCATCTAATGTCTCATCAAGTTCTAGAGACACATTCGGAGGTATAGGGGCATCAGAACAGACAACTTCTGTGGAAACAGATAGAGCTTGTTAGCAACTGAAACTTAACTCTACGACTACTACTGCAAAAGTTTAACTAGCATATGTGATGTTCTAACTCACTACACAGAAGATATAACTGAATTAATTTTACGTGAAGAATTCTAAGCAATGGCTTTCCAGGTCACAATTCTTCAAAAATTTAACAAGGATCACAAAAAAATTCATTTCAATATTGATGTGTATTTGCGAAGTCCTAGAATTTGAAACTGCATGTTCTCACCATATCTCCGATATAATGAGATAAATCACAACGCAGAAAAATCTAACTGAATGTTAGATAATAGATACACAGAAACTAACCTTCATCACAAAATTTTGAATCAAGAACCACGCTTGTAAGATGCTGCTTGAGGAAGACCTGCATCCAAAAGTAACTATCAGAACCATCTGGAATAATTTCCTACACAACCATATGCTGACTAGTATTACTTTGCATCTGCAGCAATTTCTTTGTTGTGGCAATAAGTTTATGATTCATTTACTTGAGCAGATTTTGCTTAGTTAGATAGTATATTTAAATGTGCTATATATAAACCTTGATAAAGGAAACAAAACCAAAAAATCTATAGATTTTAACTTTCCTCTTTCCACACCAGAAAACATACAAAAATCATTTTTAAATCAGGTTGATAGCATACCGCAGAAAGAAGTTGACGAGACTCAGTATCCCAAAAACGCAAGTACCTGTCCAGGCCTGTAGAAAAAGTTATGGTTACAAATTCATCATGAATAACATCACATATTAATTAATATGCCAGATGCCAAGAGGAAAAACAAATTCTTCCAAACAAATAATAAAGTGAAGAAAAGAGCAGTGTCTACAAGAATTGTTCACCCAGATACTCACCACACGAAGCTAGCACTGGGAGCTCCGGATGTCTGGCTATAGATTTAATACTTCCACAGCATTTTCCCGAAAAGCGGCCGAGTAGTTTTCCTACGATAAACCAACTAAAATGGTCAGAAAAGGAAATTGGTGATAAGTGGGCTACTAGAATTCTTTAATCAAGTACTACTATAAAAAGTCGAAATCAATCACAGATCAAATATAGCATATATAATTTAATTGTCAATAAACAAATATATGTTAAATAATGTACAATTAAGTGTTTAAGGGTTTAAGCTAGAAAAAGAAGACATGAAATCTGTTCACGGTAATATACCTGTGCGTATGTCAAAAGAAGCAAGGTCGCCTGATCCATTACCCACATAAACTGTTCTACCGTCAAGATCTTCAGTGACTGCTGTAATGGGGGTCTCCAGGAAATCAAAAGAAATGACAGGTCTTCTCTGAGCTGAAATATCATAGAGACGCACCTAGAAATGAAAGTTATTGTCAATCACTGTAGACAATCAACATTAAATAATCGCGAAACTGAATAATATACTAATAATAACATATTTTTTATTTAATATATCTTGACGAGGTGCCTTCCTCATTTACCCAAAAAAAAAGTCTTTTGATCAAGAGAGCAAAGTGTTTAAAAAACAAAAGAAAGAAAAAAAATAATCATTTTTTAAAAATTTAATACACCAAACATTTACTCAAGAAACAAGATACCAAGTGTAAGAAACGGCAAATATATCAGCTCAATGTTAGACTGAAAAAAATTCGAATATTCTTTTTTTATATTGTTTCTTCTAAGCAAAGATCTACTGCAAGGGATGGGAAAATTTATATCATCAGTAAGAGCTCAAAAAATTATATTATACTCGTAAAAAATTTGGCATACCCAGATAGAATTATAACATATAAACCATTTACCAAGAAATAACTTTGGAGCTTTTTGCTCAGATATTGATTGTTGAAATCTTTCCCAATGCAACGCACTGACGGCAAGAGAAACATATTTAGGGAGTTTTACCTGGTGACTATTGGTGCCCGTTACCAATTTTCTGTGATCATCCTTACTCAAAAATGTTGCTGATGTAAACCAAGTAGGGGTGAATATATCAAGACTATTTCTGGGAGGCTGCACAACATAGAGTGAGAAAGTAAACACTTGTGTGAATTTTCTTAAAAAAGAAACTATGAACAAATTAATTCCTGAAAGAAGATTTTCACTTAGACATACAAGAACAATTAAGAGCCAGGACACTACAACTTACTGATTTCGCAGTCCAAATTTTAGTGAAACGTTCAAGATCCCACACATTCACTTCAACTCTCTTCCTGAATTGAAAATAAAGATCAGTAAAAGTGTTTGAAGAAAACCTGTTTATATTAGAACTGGCAAAAAAATAACTCACCCGCCAAATAATGCATAGTTTTCATTTTCATCAACTTTAGTACACAAAACGTCTCCAGAACCACATACTGTCCAGGTCAATGGAGTACCATTGCCAGTAATGTCCCCCGATGGGAGTTCAACTGACCTCAATACCACACGACCTTTTTTTGAGCATGAAAGCAAGGTACGTGACCTAATTCAAGACAGAGATAGGTGATACAAATGATATCAAAAACCTGCTAATGAAATATGTATTTTCATATATAGAGCTTCACAGTTTTTAAATAGTTTAAATGTACTTGAGGTAGTAACAGAAATGTTGACCCAGTACATGCTGAGTATACATAAAAATTAACAGTAGCTTGTAACATCCTACCATCTAGGCTTGATATGAATGATTGAGCTAATTACAAGTTCTCCCTAGAATGTCGTAGCTTTAAAAGTGTTGAAAGAGAAATCCGTGTCAGGCTGTCAGCTAGATGAACCTAATTCTATTCATCGAGATTATGAAGCCCTTACAATGGGCATTCTTACTTTCACATAATGCACATCATGCTGACAGTGGCAACTGCCAACTCTAAATTGGTTTGACACAAGAAACCATGATGATACAGTAATTCAGTTATCATGACAAGCGGCAGCCTAGCTCAGGTGAAAATTCTAAGAAGAATTGAGTAGCTTTACTTCTATTCCCATACTCAAATTTTTCGATCCTAAATCTATGTCAAGAAATAATTATACCTGGATGATGACTTCGGATTTTTTTTCTTAAACAGATGCAAACCAGAAACGGGATCGTCTTCTGGTTCACCATCGTCTTGACTACCATTTGGAAGTGATACGCGAAGATCTCCATTAACAGGGCTAATCAATTCAATCTGCAGACAAATAACAGTAAATTGAACAGAATTTTTTATCTGAGTCAATAGCAGGAAAATCAATTTTCAAACAAATGTTAAATATTTCCAACAAAGAACTCACCGAACCACACTTCCTCGCTACGGCTAACAGCTGCACCATATTAGAACAAGGTCAGATTGTGTATAACAATAAGTACTAGCATCATTATGTTTATTACCGAGATGGTAAGTACTAAACCCAATACAAAAGAATGACTCAACAGATATTCAAAATGGTATATTGGTATAAGGCATGCGTAGTTGTTTTGGATACCAATAAAATTTTTACACATGTCAAGATTCTGATTATTGCTAAATTATCCAGAGACGTTCTCTTCTCTTCTCGATAGAGTTTGTCCCTTTAGGACTATAAATAATTTTCAACATGTAAATTTTCATTGTTGTAACATTTAACGTGCAAGCCCCTGTAGAAGACCAAAACAAAGATATCTCAAATGTGTAAAGCTTAGCATTATATATGGTTAATCTGGAGATAGCATTTGCATTTAAACCCTCTTCCCTTCATGCAGGTCAAGGAATCCTGTTAAGGATGATTGTGTGCGACTCTGAGTTTATATATGGATAATGCTGTAACTACCCAAAAACTAAATAGCATCAATCCAATGATGCATACAAATTCAAAAAGGGCATGCCACAATACACCCAACAATCCAACATAAAATAGCAAACAAAAAGAACACAACATATGCAGAAATTGAAGTGACAACAATATATACAGGATCAACTTGACTGTCATCAATGGAGGCAGCTAGCACACATTTAGAGGAATCTGGGTCACCCCATCTCTCCACCACTTTAGCTACTCCTTTTTCCTTACCACGAGCTTCAACAACTACACATATGCAAATCAACAATAAGTAACACACCCATATACACACACATATATACATTTATAAGCAAAAGGATAGTAATTTTTAGAGCTTAAAAAACTGCCTATATCCATAACAAACAATAAGACACGCACGCGCACACAAACACATATGTATAAGCAGAAGGGTATTAAAGATTGAACCTTAAATAAGACCCCAAAACATCAAATAATAGATATATACATACATAGATTATGTGAATTAAAAGAAAGCTAGTAAAGATTGAACCTTTAACAAGACCCAGAACATCAAATGATAGATATATGCATAAATATATGTGAATTAACAGAAGGCTAGTAAAGATTGAATCTTTAACAAGACCCAGAACATCAAATGTTAAATATACGAGTACAACATACATACATGTAAGTAAATTAAGTAAAGATTGAACCTTTAATAAAACCAAGAACATCAAAAGTTAGGGCTCGGATTGGGGGGCAGCCAGGACACTCAACTACACTTGTTCTTGGCATCTTTGATGCTATGCGGCGCCAAAAGATTATTTGTTTTCGTGATTGTATTGTATGTATAGGGTTTAACAATTTCTCAGTTTTTTTTAAGACTCGTGATTAAGGCTCCGTTTGGTAAAATCAAATAACTGTTTGTTATTTTTTTTTATTTACGCATATTTTTAGATATAATATATAAAATAATATTTTTAAGAAAGTTCGATAATGAAACCGATATCTACTTTTTACAAAAGTTGAAAGCAGATTTTTGCAAAAGCATGCGGACATGTTTTTGCTAATAACAGTTTTTAGATTAAAAACGTTTTTCTAGACAGCAGTTTTTAAAATTTACCAAATACATTTCTAATATTTTTTTAGCAAAAAGTTCTTATAACTGTCTGTAACATCAATACCAAACGGGGCCTAAAACCCCATCTTTAAAATTCACTGCGTTTTTTTTTCTTTTTTCTTTTTTATTAACGCTATGCTTTTTTATTTATGGGATTTGCTAAATACATTAAATAATTATTTTATATATCAAATATAATTTTTTTTAAAAATTTATATGTATTATTTAATATTTTTAATATTATACCTTTTTTACTCCAAAAACGAAATTGCATTAATAATTCAAATCTTGATCAAGTACATCGATAAGAAGGGAGGGTGTGAGGAACCACTTCTCATGACCAAACATAGAATTAACTACTCTCGCTGTGGAATGAGCTGCTAAATTCGTTGATCTTTAACAAAATAAACGTAATGGGACCTTAAGTCCTTTAAAATTTCAGAACAATCTAATATAATAGACACAAAGAAAGAATCATCATGAGTCACGTGAGTGGGAGTTTTTTTTACTGTTATTCCACACCACTGAGTCCCAGTGATTCCAAATACTCCACATTATAGAGCAGAATATTTCCAGATCCTTCATGGTAAAGAATCGAAAAGATTTAAGATCATTAGAGTAATGGATTTATATGAAGAAAGAAGAAGGTGTAGATTACTAAACCTCCCGCATGTATTGGCAAACGGGCTGGTCACTAAAATGTAGGGTTGAGTAAAAAACTGAAATAAAACTGAAATCGAACCGAAACCGGTAAAAATCGACAAAAACTGATCCGTATAAAATCGAACCGAAATCGAAAAATTAAAAACCGAACCGATAGATCGGTTCTGGTTCCGGTTATAGGTTAAAATTGAACCGCAAAAAACCAAACCGAACCGATTATTAAAATAAATAAATAAATTATATAAATTTTTAAAAATAATAAATACATATATATTTTTAATATAAATTATAAATATATAGTATTACAACTTTTTAAAATATAGATACATCAAAAGGATAGTGAAATAATTTCATTTCTTTTAGATTTTTGTTTATATTAAGAATTTCAAATAATAATTTTAGAAGAGAGAAAATTGAGACACGAAAATAGTACAATTGATTGATTATTAATTAATGAAATTAATGTTTATTTTATTATTTAGCCGAGACAATTATGTACAATTATATACAATTTTAGTCAAGTTTAATATAAAACTAACTAATAAAAAAATAAGTTATAATTTTTTTTAAAAAAATTCGAGAAGATTACTATTTATAAATTTAAAGTCGTATAATATTTTTATGATTTTTTATAACCGAAACTGAACCGTTAAAAACCGAACCGAGTTTTTTAAAACCAAAACCGACGGTTCGGTTGCAGTTTTTAATTTTTAAAATCGAAGACATGCGGTTTCGGGTTTGGTTTCGGGGCAAAACCATCCCGAACCGAACCGTGCTCACCCCTACTAAAATGTGTTCTAAGGACTCAAACGAAAACTTGTAGACTTGGCAAATAGGATGAACGTTAACAAATTTTCTCCTCAGATTTTCGAGAGTGGGTAGACAATCATGAAGGACTCTTCATAATAAATTCTTTACTTTTGATGGAATAAACAAGTTCCAGAGCTTTAGCCACTTAAAAGATCAATTTCCACGTGGAAATTGATAATTCAATCTACTGAGAACTCTATAACCACTTTTCACCGTATATTGACCCTTTCCATCCTCTAGCCAAATCCATCTATCCTCCTGGTTGGAAAAAGAAAGAGGAATTTTTAAAATCCTCTCCACGTCCTCTTGATTAAAAATATCTCTCAGTAAGTCGAAATTCCATTCATTCATGCCCGTTTTTAACAGACTTCTAACATTCACACCTTCTAGACCTTGCACAGTGGTAGTAAGAATTTTCGTTGAGCCAATTTCTGGGATCCAGAGATCGTCCCAGATATCAATAGAATCTCCATTACCTATTTTCAAAATACTATCAACTCCGATAAGATCCTTTGCAGCTATGATACTTCTCTAGACATAACTAGGATTATTACGCAGTCCTGCGTTTAAAATTGAGCAAGAAGGGAAATACCTAGCTTTTAACATTTTAGCTACAAAAGATTGAGGAACAGTTAGGAGCCTCCAAACCTGTTTCCCCAACAAGGCAATTTTAAATTCTCCGATTCTTTTAAACCCCATTCCACCAAATTTTTTCGGAAAGCACATTTTTTCCCAAGCCATCTATCTTATACCATTACTTTTCTCCATATCAGAGATCCACCAGAAATTATTCATAAGTCTCTCAATCTCATCACCGAGAGTCTTAGGAAGAAGAAAGATACTCGACACATAAGAAGGAATTGCTTGATTAATCGATTTTAGAAGAATTTCTTTGACTGCACGTGAGATCATTTTTCCTTTCCAGCTTTGCATACGATTCTAGGCCTTATCCTTAATATAACCAAACAACTCTCGCTTGTTTTCAGCTACGGTTTTTGGAAGTCCCAGATAAGAGTCATCACTACAGATAGGAACTTGAAACAAATGACTGATTGCTTCCATAGTAGGATCCACTGTGTTACGACTAAAACTTATGCTTGACTTCTAGAAATTTACTTGTTGGCATGTAGCCTTCTCATACATGGTTAAACAATCTTTAATACACTGTGCTTCTGCTAATGTTGCTCTGAAGAAAATATAGCAATCATTTGCCAAGAAAAGATGAGAAATAATAGGAGCAAAGTTGGCTATTTTGCAACCATGAAGAGCACCTCTTGCTTAATTTTGTTGAATCAGAGCAGAGAGTCATTCTGTACAAAGCAGAAATAAGTACGGAGAAATAGGGTCACCTTGCGTTACCCAGGATTTGGCAATATTGGACCAAACTCGTGACCAGACACAGTAAAATTATATTTCACAGTAGACATGCACAAATATATCCAATCAATCCACTTTCGCGAAAAATCCATTTTTTGCATGATACCCAGGATAAAATTCCATTCCACTATATCATACGCCTTACTCATATCAATTTTCATGGCCAAGTACCTCATTTTCTCTTGGGTCATTTTTTTCATCCATTGATTTAACTCATAAGCTGCAATCACATTATTGGTTATGAATCTTATTTTTAATATTATACTAATTGTTATTTGAGGATTTTCGTAACAACAGATTTCAGAGGTTTGTTGGAATAATAGAGCTAAAAGTATAATAATATGACTGTTAATGGGAGTTAGAGCTTGTAAAAAAGATTGGGTTGGACTTGGGAGGTATCTCGATTTGTCTCCTGTATCGGATCCATTTTGCCAAGATGACTGCGTACGTATTTATATACGATCAAATTCACGCAGTTCTGTTATAATTGGATATATCCCCGAGAGACTTTAAGGATATATTTGTTAAATATGAGAATTAATTGATTTTATCCGGTACAATCTTCGCGTTGTGATACCTTTATGATTTGAAGGATATCGTTTGGAGATATTTTCTGTAATTAATGCATTGAGATTGATTCTTTCCTCGTTTCAGAGAGAGGATATCTTGGAGATTAATCAGTTGATTATTAATGAAATTAATACTAAAAATAAAGGGAAATAAAAACACTATGCCAAAAATATGGCATAACAACTACTCCTCAGTTCTTCAGTGCAGCTTGCTGTAGTGGAGAACTAACCATTATTAGATTGCTGAAATATCTAAAAATAAAGATTAGTGAAAAATATGGAGCATCACAGTGCCCGTAATTTCTATGCGGATGCAAGTAGACATCATGCGAGAACCAAAATAAGATATATATTTTGTCAAGGTTTGTAAGTGCGCGAGTATAATAATTTTGTAGAAATTTATTGCGATCTTCGATGTCAAGTTAGGACATTGGCGTTTGTATATCCCGAATTGGTGTACACCATTTGTAAGTGTCTATGTGAACCACACAAGAGTATGATGTCTTCGATCACCCCTAAACTCCCCTAGCACAAGAGTAATGCCTTCAATAAATTTTACCCATCTGAATAGGTGGGCCTTCAATAATTTTTACCCATCTGAAGAGACGGCCCTTCAATAATGTAAGTTTTACCAGTCGACTCCATGTTGAGGAGGAAGGTATTCCATAATGTAAGTTTTGTCCGTCGACTCCCAGTTGGGGATGAAGATAATCCAGAATGCAAGTTTTGCCCATCGACTTCCCGTTGAGGAGGAGGGCCTTCAAGGGGTTGCTGACTCCTTACTTCAAGTGTGTAACATTGCGGGAATTATCGTTTGTCATGGCTACCCCACTTGACAATTTAAGATCGCATGTTTGTAAAAGCAAATCTTGAAATATATGTATTACTGCGACAATATTTGTAAAATATTTTGAACACAATCCAAACACATCCATAAATATGCCGATTTGAAATGTTACGATGTATATATGTTTTCTAAAAATATGCTCATTGAAAGAATTTTGTTTAAGATACTATGATTTACCATAGCGGCTAATATTTTTCTTTAGAATTATGCAGCTCGTACAATCTTGTAAACATATCCATAATCATCAAAACAAAAATCTTGTACGATTTGTTTTAAAAAATATACGTGTCTCCCAAAATATTGGTTGCACAAATTTTCAATCATAATATATGTAGCTCGCACGATTTTTTGGATAATAAAATATATTTCATGCTTGACAAATAATATATGTGATTGCAGAAAATAAAAATAAGAAAATTTATCTCGTATTTTTGTCAGATGTATATGATGTGTAGATATTGTGCTCCTTTTGATGGTGAGAATCTCAACAACATCATTTGCATGTAGTAGTCTACTCATCTAATTTACTCCTCTTTATCCTTGTATTTTATTCAACACGCCATAACTCCATCATTCGGTTCCCCATTGATGTTGTCCAAAATATTTTTTAACTCCCCATGTGTATTGTGTTTGTGTGATATGGCGTTTGTCCTCCACAAATGAAAAATAACCTCTCCTTCTAGTGCCAATTGTTATAGGGAGAAACTGGTATAACGGTAATTTGGAGGTTTGCCGGAATCACGGAGCAACATATGATGATTTTGCTGTTGAACTTGATGAAGAACGCGAAGAACACGGGAGGAAAGTGATGGATTTTGGTAGCTGATCTTGCTTTTGATTCGTTAGAAGGCCAGATAACATGTTTGCTCTCTTGCTGCCAACTGTCGATCTCCCTGAAACAAGAGGCCTACGTACCCTATTTATAGGGGTTCAAGCTACACGTAGTTGTTGGATGACAAGTTACTTATATGGGCTAGGTATTGGTCCGGTCCATCAGGCCCAAATCCTTAGACGTGCTGGGTTTCGGCCCAAGTCCGTGCGGATGTGGATGACAAACTTCCCAGATGTCTGTAACTGCCATGGCCTAAGCCCGTTAGGCTCCGGGGGCTATCATGGAGTTGTTGAGCAAGGGGTCCCCGTAGGGAGTTGTGCGCAATGTGGCCTCGCGGGAGAAGTATATGGAGGTGACCCTGAGCGGATCCCTTGATGAGATGAGAGCCCGTGGGGCTGGCTGTCTTCAAATAGATAAAAATGTTGAGATATTACCCCGTGAGGGCCTTCTATAATATTCAGATTAACAAATAATATCAAGTGAGGTGAGCCCATGAGGCTATAAGCTTTTTAGTTAGTTATGAGAAATTCGTTCTAAGTGTTCCGAGCTAGCGAAACGATCTGAAGGCAGTGAGCCTAGCCAAGCGAGCCGGGCTGAGAGCCTCTCTGCCAAGTCAATGCGACCTGAGAGGTGATGAGAAGAGACCGGGCTAGGGGCCGGTTCTCCTCTCTCTTCCTTCTTGAAGCTGAATGAGTCTAAGGCTGGTGAGCTAGCGATGTGACCTCACGCTAGGCCAAGGGCCTTAAAATATTTTACCCTCTTTAGAGCGATGCGAGTTGGATGTGGGTTTTGAAGTCATGTGAGCCCAGATGCGAGGTGGGCCGATCAATTTATGTCATTGGACCCGTCCAGGACTTATGTCCAAATATTGGGTATAACACTAATTATAAAGTAATAAATTATAAAGGAGTGGTCGAGTTTAATTTTATATAGTTGAAAATTTTCAAAACAGTGGATAAAAACTCTTTTAACACTCCAAAATGAATGTTATAGTAATTTGGAAAGAGATTTAAAAAATCTAGCCCGATTTGACTCGGTCTGAAGACCTTGAACGATTTATTAATTTTTATAATAATTCAACTCGGTTCGAAATTTGAAATTTTTTAAATTTAAACTCGAATCTAGATAAAATCCGGTTTAAAATTGGATAAAATGTTGCTTTGTTTGGACTTTTTCAAAAAGCTGGGATAAATTTAAAAACTTTTAATGAAAATTTCAAAATATTTAATATTTTTAATAAATTTTAATAATTTTAATATATAAATTTTAAAAATGCTATATTTAGCCGATCCCTAAATCTCAAACGGGTTTTTATTTTTTGAGGGAAACTCGGCCCGACTGGTTTTAGAAAATATCTATTTCGGTTCAATTTAGAAAAAGTCTATCATGTTTCAATTTTAAAAAAAGAATTGAGTTTTTTTAAAATTTGGATAAAATTCAATCAATCGATTTATTTGTGCATCTTTATTAACAACCCTCGCATAAATAAAATTATTCTTTATTAAATTTAAGGATGAAACATGATTTAAAATAATAAAATTTGAATATTTTTTTAAATTCAACTAAAATTTTAATAACAATAATTTATCTCATTTATCTGTCAAAAAAAAAATTCTCTCTTATTTAGCCACCGCAAACAAAATATGTAAAAATTTAAAAATTTTAAATTCGGATGCGAATTAATTTATTTAGTTATTAATAAGTTATTCACCTCCAAAAACTTTAAAAAAGAAAAAGAAAGAGCAAGAATGTATCTAGATAGTTCAATTTATCAAATTTGGGCACCAAGATGACAGTGTGCGACGTAGTTGTTCCTTTTTAACCCCCACTAACACTTGCAGCTAGCTATAAATACCCCTTCAATCCCTTGTCAAAGGGTTTCTCCCCTTCTTGGGTTCTCTTTTCTCCCTAGAAACAACTGGTGAAAGAGAGAAAACACACACACACACAAAAACAGTTTATCTCTCTCTCTCTATATACATATAACCCATATCTATCAAGAATTGACAGAGCTCCCCAGGATCCAATACATATATTTAGATAGATACACACATAAAGAAAGTGGGGAAACAAGTGAGGGAGATATCTAGTAATGGTTTCTCTCCTTTTTGTTTGATCTCCTGTGTTTGTTTATGTTCTACATTGCTTGTTTCAATTTAAAAATCACATCTTTATAACATTTTCTTGAAATTCTTGCGTTGAACCCTTTGAGTTGGCTGTATCAGTACTAGAATTGGTAAATTTTTGGACTTTATTTTATATATTAATTTTTATAAGCTTGTTGTTTGTAAAAAAAAAGGTTGGATTTTGGTTTTGTTGATGTTCTTGTAATGCCCCCTAGTTGTCAGGTTGAGATACGACCTTGAACAAAATAGATGGAATGTGATCAACTAACATTCTGTTTGTTTATTAAAAAATGGGTGGGGTCATTTTGATTTACTAATACTAGTTATAGGACTAAAATTTTTATGGTGTACTATAGCTTTGAGTTATTTACATTGAATCTGAAAGAGGGTTAGACACAGTTATGCTTTTAAAATTTGGACTGAAATGAGTTTTTAGTGTTTAAAGTTTATTTTTTTGACAAGGCACTAATAAGCACTTGCATTTTGAATTTGTGTCCTAATATTGATATTTGATGATGGTAGGTGATGAGACTTTATTGTGCCCAGAATTTTTGCAAAGAATCGGAACTTTTTTGATATCTTCATTTGCCGACCAATCTTTGTATCGGGAATTTTAGGTCAGTTCAAAAGGTGCAGGTGATGAAGTTTTTTTTAGCAGTTTTGATATCGTGAAAATTGAATTGTGTTGGTTGTTTAACAGAAATATAGGGGACGGAATTTGAAAGTCTTGCATTCCCGGTAAAGGAAGAATGCTCACGCAGGGAATGAGTACGACATGGTTCACAATAAAGAGAGTTGTTACTTGTATGTTCAGGGGTGGGAACACCATGATCAGGAATTAAGTGAATTTTCACAATTTGGAAGAGGCTCTCAGTTGGCCAGGTGTGCTTGCAATGTCACGCTGCTTTCCATTTCCTCCTCCGGGATACGATAAAAAGATACCATTGGATTATGAGAACTTGCTGAAAAAGGTATGTACTTTTTTCTGTGTGTGTATTATGCCCTGATTATCATCTGCCATTTTGTGACATGCAATGTTCCTTGCCTCACATTGTCAACTTTAGTTATCCTATACAAGAGTTCTACAGTAATAACTCTGACCTTTTAGTTTTTATCAAGATCAAAGTTTGATTAGTGATAGGAGGAGTTGGTAAGTTGTTAAGAGAGGTTACGATTAATTTATACTGAAGATTATACGCATGATCTTTAAAAAGGCGTTATCTTGTTCTCATTATTCTAAAATGACTCGTACTCTAAATTGTGAGTGATGGATATTGTGTATGTCAAGAATCTTGAATTGCACCTATTCTTTCTTCTCCAAACTGCAAGTGCTGTATTTTGTAGAATTGCGCATTGCGCGTCCTTCTGCCTATTCTTTTTTCTCCAAACTGTAAGTAATGGATTTTGTGGTTGTGAAGAATCTTTAATTGCGCATTGCGTGCATTTCTACCTTTTATTTCTGATAAATTACTATATAGTATCCAGTTTCTTTAGTAAATGATTATTATCCGACACTTGGTAACTGATGATATTTTAGCTATTAACAATTACAATGTTATTAAAATATATTAAATGTCAAATCAAGTATGAACTTAATATTTCTTATCTTTTGTTGTAAATATTGTGATGGTTTATCTGCAAAAACAAATAATTTTTTATTGTTTAAAACTTAACTGACAAGTGACAAGTTACATCATATGTATGACCCTAGTTTGGATTGGACACATATATGACATTCTTTGAGTTTCTTTCTGGTGCCTTGCCTCTTAATTGAAGGATCCTGTAGCCACCCACCCACCCATATTGTGTGATTTCATGTCATGTCGACTAGTGTTTTTACATTAGTCTGTTAAACACTTAAACATAAATTTGAACGGCCTCCGTTCAGACTTATATCATTACTTTTTAAGCTGTAGTGTCATCTTAATAGCTCACTTATTGATGATAAGTATCTTTTGGTGAACAAGTATTGAAAATTTATCATATTCATGCTAGCAGTTCCTGTCCCCCCCCCCCCCCCCCCCCCCGGTATGTGAGGTAATTAATGCCTATGTTGACTGTCTGAATGGATTGAAATAGTTAATACAGTAACATGAATCTTTTTATCTTTCCAAACATCAGCTGTTGAAGGGTCTTAATTGAGAATGTTGGTGGTAGTTTAGGTGATTTTGGATGATCTGTTCAGCACCTTAATATGGCCATGCCTTCAATCTATATGTAGATCTTCGTGACTTCACTAAATTGTTGTGATAGTAGACATGTACGCAGGAGTTCGAAACATTTAGGATTGATAGTTTGATACAATGCTTCAGTTATAATTATGATTTCATAAGAAAAGAAGTTAGGGTCTGGAGTGTAGTAATGTTGATATTTTTTTTAGTTTTAAGAGGATATATAGCTTATGAATGTAAAAATTTTGTACACAGTTTGTTTGTTGTATGGATAATCTTTTCAGCTTAATAATAGAAAAAAAAATATTTCCTTTCCTCAACTAAATTAGCTAGCTGTTGGCCTATTCCTTTTGTCTTTGTTGATACTTGTCATATTTTTTGTGGTGTCTTTTTCAACAAATCTTGATGAGAAGATTGTTATGGTGTTCCTGTTTGGGTACTCTATAAATGTTATTATTGTATGTTGAGTGAAAGTATTTCCTTCCACTGCATAACCTGGATCAAAAAAGTTTGCTTATTATAATAATAACCTTCCTGAGGATCGTCCGTGCACAATCTATTCTAAAATTGGGGAAATTTTGGTAGAGAAACGTTATTCTTGTTATTAATTCTGATTGATGCATTCTTGTATCCATACTTTCCCATGCACAGATTCATATTCCATTGTTTTAGTGATTATTTGGTCAAGTTCTACCCTCCTGTCAAATTTGGATTTCCTTCTCTTGTTATTTTGTAATCTACAAACTTGCAAGGCTGCAAGCATCATAATACCACAGAACAGCAGGGATTTGTCATTGTTCCTTGCTCATGTGGTGCTGGCTGAATACAAATGTATTCACCAAAATACACTAGTTCCTTTATTAGAAATTTAGAATATATGAGTATGCTCCTCTTGAATTCTGCTGCTCTCTGGTAAACGTTCCATTGTTTTTTATTTCCGTCAAGATGCGTATATATCTTTTTGCTTCGCAGGTTACCACTTGTGTAGTTGTTATGTGTGGAATATTGAACATGTCATTATTTTGTTACTAGTCATTATGTTTGGATAAAATAGTTGTCTCTTTCCCTTTCTGCTTATTGCACATCTATTTATTTTTCTCAAGTGAGTAAACTATTTCAGGAGAAGGAGAAAAAGCATAAGAAGGACAAAAGAGATAAAAAAGATAAGGAGAAGAAGGATAAAAAAAATAAGGATAGGAAAGAGAAGAGGGATAAGAAAGACAAAAAAAGAAAACATAAAAAAGACAAGGAGAGAAGTGAAGATAAGCAGAGAGAAGAGAAAGACTCAAAGGAACTCAGAGACAATGACGAGCATATAGAAAACTACGGGCTAGTTGAGAATGGAAAGCATAGAGAAAAAGAGCAGAACCAAACATCAATTGAGAACGATACGGTTGGGCCACTAAAATGTAACAGTTTCAACCTTGGTTCGAACTGCATGCAAAGAGATGATACTAGTCAATTCAAATTTTTGTTGGATTCGAGAAAGAGAACTAGAGATGATATTAAGGTCAAGGAGAGACCTTCGATTCAGAAAATCAATCTTAGTGGTAAAAGAGATTCTGATGTACCAGGGACTGTGCTCAAGGACAAAAAAGGCACTGATCGAATGGTCTATGGACAAAGTAAAGAGTTTGTTGCAAGGTCTCATAATAACTATTCTCTTCCGAGTTATATTGGTAGTGATGAAAGAAAAGTTGCACGGGTCCCTGGATTGGTGGACCAGAGGATGACACAGCAGAAAGAAAATGGTATGCATAAGAATGTTGATTGTAAGAAAGATGGGCACAAGGATCCAAATCGAGAGGAAAAAAACAAATCAAAGGGTGAAATAGTGGAAGACAAGGCAAATGTGATGGTACCAGATATGCAGCAGTTTAAAACAAAAAATGCTTTATGTTTCGATGATGGTAAACCATCACCCCTTTCGAATGCAGACAAAAAGGCTTCTAATCTTGGAAAAAGAAAAGCGCTTGAAATGAATGATATTCTTCTACATGGTATGTTTTCCCCTAAATTTCAACTGTTCTGCCGCAGCGTCGTTATCACTTGTAGGTCAGAAGCAACATAATCTTTCCTTCACACAGTTTCCACCTTGGCATGCACCATATTACTTAATTTTTAATATTTGTCTTGTCACAAGTATGCCTTTTCAGACCGACTTGGCAGTTACTATAGTCCTTGTATGGGGGGTGTAACTTAGTTTTCAGATATTTATGATCTTATTTAATCACGCCTGCTGCTTTCTTCTAACTTCTATACAGAGAAAGAAAGTCAGCATAATAAATTGCCAAGATTTCGCCCTCCATCCAATCATGTTTCTGATAGAGGAAGACATTTGGAGCCTTGCATGACTCCCACCCAATCTATTTCCAAGTTTGTGGAGAAAGTTCAAAACCATAAGGTTTGTAGCAAGTTTTCATACAATGAATCCAAGTTGGAGGCACCCCAAGCTAGTATCCAGCTTGTTTCTGAGAAGCAAGAGAATTGTGCTAGCCATAACTTGAATAGTGATTTTCTATACTCTCATCCGGTTGTACAGAATGAAGTGGGGACATTAAACCTGTGTTATGCTAGCAAACAGTTTGATTCTGAACAGCTACAATCAAGTAATGGTCATCATATGGATGGCAAGATCTCACAATGTCATCCAGTGGTGAGAAATAAAGAAGTAGTTGACGAGGCTGTTACCAACTTGTTTAGTGGAGGCGATGTAATGATTGATGATCAGAAACTGAATCACAATGATCTGAAGATCAATGGGTTGGAAGAGGATAAAAAATCAAATGTTTCTACAACTAGGCCATCTTCCAAAAAAATCAAAAAAAAAGGAGGAACCTCTGCCAAACCTCCCCATCCTGATTCCAAGTATCTAAGCGAGATACTTAACATTCCTAGTGTCAAGTGGCCAGACATGGATAATCAAGAATGGCTTTTTAGTGGCAGCGGCAATCAACAGTCAAAGAAGTCAACATCTGGTTTTTCTCAGGCTGCAGAGACCGAACAAGTGTGGTCAAAAGCTTTGCGGATCGAATCTGCTGATGTAACTGCTCTGCCATATGTTGTTCCTTATTAGTTGGCTTTGAATGCTTGCCTATCACCATCTTGAACTTCCTCACTTCATTTTCTTCGCTAAGGGACTGGCTGGCCATGGACTTCTTCGGGCTGTTCTGGTGACTATTAAATCATGAATTTCTGAAACGTGGAGATCTCTTTTTACTTTGCTTGTTTGCATTTTGTCTTGAAGTGATCTATGAAGGTTTAGCTGCTACCTTACCTTGTCTAGTGGTAAGATTTTCGATATGATTGTTTGAAAAAGGATTAGTCAGGAACTCAGGATGGCCGGAGCCCCGAGCCTGGAGAGTGAAGTAGGAATATTTTGGCAGTTTATAGAGAAACTCATATAAATGAAGTCTTTCTAAATTTTTATTTAAGTCTAAACTCAATTATAAATGATTAGGATGATTTACATGACCATATATACATATGGTTCCTAGTTTTACAATATTTACAAAATGGATTTTCTTGTTCTTTGAAGGAAGGGATGTTATGATTTGTTTCTCTTTTAGAAATTTATATGAAAGAAATATGTGCATGTTCTTTCTTGCAACAATATTAAAGTATGACTTTCAGATACTCATATTGAGCAACGCTGAACTGACAACTCTGGATCTCTCAACCCTGCGACATTAGTACTAGTTACTACTCACTGCAACAGTAGCCATGTAATATCCATATTTTTTCTATATATATTAAATATAGTTATAATTGATATTTAAATGTGATCTAAGTTGTTAAAACTCTCAAATGCGTTGAAATCGACCTACAACAATTAATTTAATTCGAACATGACTACAACAATTTCCCAATCTGGTAAATACATGATGCATAGTTATACTAGAGTAGGTCATCCGAGTTGAAATTAAATATATATATATATATATATATATATATATATATATATATATATATATATATATATATATATATATATATATATATATATATATATATATATATATATATATATACAAGTATGATAAATTGAGATAGCTGTATAAATTACGGCTGAGGAAAAAATCTAAAAAAAACCGAAATGGAACTGAAATCGATCAAAACCGATCCGTTAAAAACCGAAACCGAAAAATTAAAAACCGAACTGTTCGATCGGTTTCGGTTTTAGTTGAAAACCGAACTGAAAAAAATAATTATTAAAATAAATAAATTTATTATATATACTTTTTTTTAATTATACATAGTTGAGTAGTTTTTGACTCATTATAAATGAGATATTAAATCTGTAATTTTTGCGACTCCAAAGAGATGCCGCTCAGTGACTGTTCTGAGAGGTGCTCATCCTCTCCGATTTAAATCATAGCCATGCATATCTTTACATGACTACATTTAACTTTTCTATTTAATTATTTAGTGACAGTCTGACCTATATAATGTTTGATTAGAATTTTCTCACCATCAATTTTGCAGATTTATATTGCATGTTCTGGTATTATTAGTTTGTGAAAACTTGCTCGTCATTTGTCATCAATGACTTTATATAAACAATTTTTTTACTTTCTAAATTTATTAGAGCTTAACTTGTCTAACCTTTTTTATATAAATTTATTTGAATTTATAATATTTTTTGTTTAAGCGGTTTTAAAACCAAAACCGATCCGATAAAAACCGAACCGGAGTTTTTAAAACTGAAACCGATGGTTCGGTTACGGTTCCAGTTATCGATTTTAAAAACTGAAGATATGCGATTTCGGTTTTATCCAAAAATCGAACCGAACCGAACCGAACCGAAGTTTACTCCCCTAGTATAAATAACTAAAATAACAACAAAAAATTCGACTATCAACTTAAAATATAACAAATTCAAACCCAAAACAGTGTCAAATCGATTGAAATTAAAAAATAACATTACTCAAAACAAGATTTTCACTGTATTATTATTTACCACTTCTATACTTGTTGAAATCCATCAAGTGAAACCAGACTTTCAGTGTACTTGAAAGGATAAAGATCTCTACTACGAGCTAAATCAAGATCAATTTTCTTACTCTTTCCCTTCTTATAGTCATAACTAAAAACACAATACTGAACGTCAAATCTTTGAATAATAAACTGCTCAAAACCCAGATACTCAATAACCCAGTCGATCTCTATATCAGTCTCAAGATTGAACATTTTATTCCAAGACACTTTGCCACAGATATCATCGAACACATATAGACTAAGAGGTGATCCATTACTACATTGAAAGATCATAACAACATAACCTTCAAAAACTAAAACATCCGACCTTACAGCTGAATACTCAAAGTTAAGAAACGAATAGATTCGAAACACCTCATCGTGCAAATCAAACGCCAATAGTCCTTGCGTAGTTGCCATATGCAATACCCCAGATTTAGCAGAAACCAATCTTAAATTGAAATTTATATAAATATGTTCAGGCATCTGAATCTCTTTTCAAGAATCAGCATTTGCAGAATACAGCTCGAATACTAATTCACAAGTATAATCGAATGGATCGCGATTATATCCAATCTTTAGAAGCTTATAATCATTGGACATAGAATCAAAACCTAAACCTATATGAGCATCCCATTCGAGCCTTTGTTTGTCAGGAGTAGGAAGTAACTTGAGACGCTTAGTGGACGGATTCCATATACATATAACAGTACTACCAAACTAAGGTTAAGTACGTTCTTGATATATAAAATATATATTCTTAATATATGGATCATCAATCAATATCTATTTATTTTTTGCCTTTTTTAATTAAGAGCATGATAAAGGAAATATTATTACTTGTCAAATTCTAATTGAAAATCTAAACAGCGTATATGGATTCCATAGGTGAATCATTGATTTTCTTGCAGAGTTACGTTATATGACATCTGACTTGTTTCTATAAAATTAGACTCCATATTGTATGATTATAATTGCCTCATTGGTGTTATTGCTTTAGCTTACTTGTTTATGATGCAACTTCCCCTCATTTCTTTTTCCAATAACTTGTCTATCCTTTCAACGTGATAAAAGGGCAAAGTAGCTGGCTGTCCTTGGAAGCCATGTAACAAACAAAATGGTATTTTTTGGCCAAATAACAAACACAAGTGTTTAACAGCATGTTTGTCTCACTATTTTTTTTATTTTAAATTAAAATTTATATGAAGTTAAAAAATACGGTGACTTGTAATTAAAAAATAGTTTAAAATAAAAATTTGATTGAAGGTACTTTTCTGAATAATTTATTATATTTTTATAATTTATTTGATACAGTAAAAGTTAATATTAGTATTCATATCTGAAATGTACAATTTATAAATTATATTTGTAATGATTTATAAATTATACAAAACAATAAATTACCCAAATATATAATAATTTAAAGTTTTCATTTCTCACTTTAAAATTTAAACATTTTTAAATTATAAATAACTTTTTTAAATTGACCCAAATAAATTCAAACGGGCTCTAATTAGTCCTCTTGAGAATATCATTATCACTTCATGTGATCCGAAGATATATGGTAAAACAATAAGCCAAAAAGAAATGTAAAGCAAAGACAAGAGGGTCCAATATTATCATCAAGAGTGAAAAAGAGGGGAACAAAAGTACAACAATAAGAAGTGAAGAAGAAAATTAGGGCTCAACTAGTGCTGCGCTGACTCTTATTATATGGATGATATCACTGTCAGCTTTAGCTACATCCAATTGTTTGATAACTTAATTATTGACCCCTAGAGAATTTGTGAATGATTTTTAAAGTAATCTATAATATATTATTCAAATCCAAAGATTAAAAAAAAGTTTGGTAGTCGGTGGTCTTTGATCGGTAATTGAGCCGAATACTTATATGGGGCATTGAGCCTAATTTTTAAACACCGATCTTTTAAATAAAATACACGTCACATTAATCTCCTAAATAAAATACACAAATATTATCATATTAAAATACAAATAAAGTATATAAAAAATTATATAAAATATATACATATAACAATAAATAAAAATTAAATTATTATTATATTTTTCGAAAAACAGGTGGATGTGCCAACTTTCATTAAAATTATATAATTTACTTTATATTTTTTGTAAAAATGGTATTTATTTTTATAATCTAAGTAAATCCAAACGGGCCATAATTTACCACATGCCTTTACTTCGTTTTTTTGTTATCTTTTTCAGATTAATCTAGATCAAGATGAAAGTTATGGTTGGTGCAACACAGTCAAGTTTATTGCAGAGTTGTAGTTGAAGTGGTCAATTTTGTCATATTAAAAACATAAATTATATTTATCATTTGGCAGATTTTCACCCAGATTCTGCTCTAGAGCGGCCTAAAATTAAAAGTTGAGCTGCCTAACGTTAGGCTACCTTTATTTGAAGTATACAACACACTCTACTCAATAATTCTGAATCATCATTATTCATTAATCTTTAGGGGTGGGGGGGGGGACTAATTACAATTAAGATAAAACTAATAACACAAGCATCTTGATCTAGTAGTGACAGACTGACAATAGTGCAGAGTTTTATGATCCACTACTGTGTTGTCCACGCATTCGAGATCCCCATGACTCTGTTGTATCATTATTCTTCATTCTCATATGCTTCAGCTCTGTTAGCTGACACATCCATTGCTTCTTCCACTCTCCTCTTTCATCTCTTGTCTGCAAAAATAAATCGTAAATTATTGTATTAAAAAAGAGAATTAATTAAGTTAAAAGTGGAACTGATCGAATATGTAAGCAAAAACTAGGTAATGACATGACTATTCGCTATACCTGATGATAGTCGACTCTTCTTGTAGCAGAGAATGCAAAGTGCAAACCTTTAGACAGGTCCTTATCATATACAGCTCTTGTTTGCGGATCAACTAAAGTCTCATAAGCCTCTTGTACTTGAATGAATCTTTGTGTATACTCCTCTGCTCTTTCTGCTGGACAAACATCTGGATGGTATTTCCTGGCCAATTGCTTATATGCTTTCTTGATATCCGATAAACTTCCACTCTCTGATATACCTAATAATTCGTAAAAATTTTCGTTACTCGTAGTAGCTGGTGCACATGTATTCATCGAGGCTTTTGTTCTTGATTTGTACCCTCTAGTTGGTGAATTTTTTACGCGAAAATTCGGATTTTTGAGTAGGGTTTTGGAAGAAATGAAAGCACATGGTTGAAATTCGTGGGGTTGTAGTGTATGATGGAAGATCATAATATTGTTTCCAGATATACTACTGCAATGCATTTTTTTCTCTGTGTTTCTGATCTCTTGCTTGCTGTGGATAGATTTCATGCTCATACATACATTTATTTATACATGGCCAAGTCACTATCTGTCCCACATGTGCTGCCCTTTGTGGGGTACCATATATGTCAACGGATTGATATATTGAGTTGGCAAATGGTCTACAGCTGCTCTATCATCTTTAGCAAAAAAAAATGTACATTAAAATTTAATTTAAAGTGCGATAAAAATAAACGAGCTTCTTATATTTACAAAATAAACACATTATCGCGATAAATTATACTACAACATACATTTTTCAGAAACAGTCCCTTTCAGATTTGCCCCCCATTCAGATTTATAATCAATATTTGTAACATTACGGTATCATATTTTAATCATTCCTAGCTTGGCGTCTCGGTTTTTGACCGCCTCGTTTACTAGGAATGCCCCATGAAGGTGCAATGAGTTAGTATAATTATTTGTAATAAAAAAATATATTATATTCCCTCTCGTTATCAACGGGTTAGATGAACAATATCGAAAATTAGTGTCTATTTTAATTAAGCAGTTGCATTATCTCAGTAATTAAATATAAATGAAATCACACCTCATGCATGACACTATGAATATTCAAATGCCCAATGAATCTAAGTAGTTTGGTGATTAAGAATTATATGGTAGATATATATTCGAGATCAATTTGGTCTGTAAGTTTGCGACACTATTTTAAATTCATTTCGAATGAGATGTGCTAGAGGCTGCTGATTATTATATGTAATGTAATATTTATATGATTTCAATTTTCATAGATAACCCCTGTTTGACACTCATAAATAATTTATAAAAGGAAAATACATAATTTTTTAATTATAATTTGTTTATATGATAAGCCAAATATATTCATTTAACTTATTTTATAGATAATTTATAAGTTAAAAATTGTCCATATTTTATAATTTATAAATAATTTTCTGTTTAGAATTATAAGAGGAAGATGGTCACTGCCTAATTTCATATTTTATCATATCATCTTACTAGTTGTTGCTCTGTCACGCTTTGATGTTTGAATTATATATATTACATGTATAACAACTTATAATATACTAAGTTCATCAATTTATTGGGTTTGGTTCACTTGTAATTGAGATCTGAAATGAAACTATTAATTTATTTGTATGTGCTATTTCGAAAAACTGAATGGGCACAACTACGAGTGTCAGAACCCGATTAAACCGTCTAAATCGACCCAAATCGACCTTATTTCTAGCCGACACATCACGTAATGATCTAAACCAAACTTTGATTGGATTAAAAATTATAAAAACCGAATTAAATGGATTGAGTTAGAGCTTTAATAATTTTAACCCAATCCAAACTAACCCGACATATTAACAGGTCTCTTCTTAAATTATATATTATATTTGTATTTTTGTGTTCATATATGTATATATAATGGATTATTGTGTACTTTTCTCTCTCTATTTTGTTTCTCACTTGTTAATATGGTTAATTCGTATCATTTGTTAAGATTGTGCATATCTACTTACTAATATTGTTACTTATTCTTTTATTAATTATCACTCTATAATATTATTTGCTTTTTAGTTTATTTAAGGTTATAACATTTTGGTTACTAAATGCAAATTATTGAACTATTGGAGTTTTATTATTGCGTTTCAATTTTTATTTTTAAATATTTTTATTTTATATCTAACCCGATCAACCTAAACCAACCAAACCCGACCCGACCCGACCCTTAGCATAGTTAGTAAGGCTGGGTTATAAGATAATTTTTTTTTATAATGGGTTAAAATTTTATAAACCCGAATTAAATAGGTTGGTTTAGGCTATTGCTTGTAACCCGCTCAAACCGACCCGCGGGCACACCTAGGCACAACAATACTACAGTAACATTAAGTATGTGTCATTCAAAACAATAAATATTCACTTTAACACATGATTTGATTCATGAAGCGATTGTTACAATTTTTTTTACGTATAATAATAATATGAGATTTTTTTGTAAATTCAAAGAGTTATGTTATCTATAAATACTTCATACAGAGTTTCTAGGACTTTTTGCTATTCACGAAAACAATGCGAATAAATTATTGTCATTCGTCTGATTGCGCGTTTCTCTTGTTCTGGATCAGCCTTAATACATACAGTACTAAAATCCAAGAATTTATGTCTTGTTTAAAAGCACATGCTCACAATTCTACATTAACTTTGTTTTTTTGTTTTATGTAAATCAAACAATTCACTTGTTGAGTAAGCATACTAGTAAATAACTAAATACGTATATATACTCTTTTACGAATTAATATATTTATTATAAAAATATTTGCGTTGTTTATCAAATATGATTTTGATTGTAAAAATAAGTATGATATTAGATGCAACTCACAGTCATTATAGTTTGTATCATCTACACGCTGTCATTCCAGGACATGATCTCCTTCCCGAGCTGAATGGAATGTATTCAAACTGCTTACCTCTTATGTTAATTCCTACATTAGTCAGAAATCTCTCCGGTTGAAATTCATAAGCATCGGTCCATGATTCTGAGTCTCGAGATATTCACCCATAATTGAGTTCCTTTTGGGGACATAATGACCTGCCACGGTGCAGTCTTCTAAGGCCTCGCGAGGCACTGACAAGGGACCACCAGGGTAGTAGAATCGCAATGTTTCTTTTACAATTGCTTGGAGATATATCAAATGTTTGATATCTGATTCTTCTACCCATCTTTCTTTCCTAAGATGGATGTCAAGCTCTTCTTGGGCCCTCTTTTAACTTTTCCTTGTCTTGTAAAAGTGAAGAAGAAATTGCCCAAGTCAAGGTAAGAGCCTGACGTATCTCCACCTGCGAATATAAGGGTCTGGAGAACAAACATATTATGCCCTATAAAACGCAACAAAATAATATCCAAAAGTAGTGTTTTTCCTGTCCCTTGGAAAATGACAGGATTTAAGTTCACCCCCTGTGATGTAAAAAGTTAATTGCTTATATTAAAGGTCAAACAGAATACAGAATTTACTAGTAGTTGCCTTGATAACATCTGCAGTCCTGTATCCATGTATCAAACCACCAGATTCTGCAAACAACAATATCATCAAATCAATGAAATCACCATCTTCTTTTAATGGACCTTGTTTGGCCCTTCTCTGATAATGCTCATCCAGCCAAGAACTCATAAATAAGTTTAACTCCTTTGCCATCCTTCTCACGGACCTCCGATTTCGTTGAAAATCCATCCATTCAGTAAATGGTATCACATTTGACAGTTCAAAAGCTCCAACCAAAGACATATATTCTTCTAATACATTATGAAATGTTTTGCCTCCATTTTGTTCTCACCATCACCAACACTACTATACCGCTTCGTGGCAATCATTTGTCATAATATTAAAAACCACCTGTTGCAACCACTGACCAATGCCAATCTTGGCCGTCCCTGCTTTCCCATTTTTATAGCAAAGTGAGTACAACTCTTTGATTCATGTAGTCAACTCTGTGGCTCTAAAGGGTTTGAGGAGCTCAAGGCGTCGGTTTGATAGAACATCAAAGGAGGTGATCTTACGAATCTTCTGCCAGAAATAACCATAAGGTGCTAATGAAAACAATGCACCATTATAGCCCATGTATTTTAAGGCGAGAGATTTAGGTCGCGTCATGAAAACGAGGTCATTACAAGTGAAAATCTCCCTCACTGCATCCTTACTACTCACAACCAGTGCTTGGTGCAAGCCAAGCTGAATTCTGAATATGGCCAAGCCCCCTTCGGTTTAGGGGCTTGTGTCATCTTCCTTGCACCATAATTATTGGGTCTTGATAACCATAATTTATATAATAAAAATACAGCAACAAAACTTGTGATCGCTTGAAGTAGGCCTGTTACATCCATTCTGAGTGTTTGTATCTGTGTGTTTACTAACTAAACTGCAATTATGTATATTTCACAACAGTACTAGTGGACAGATCAAAAGTTTTTAGACTTGTCCAATGTAGACTTTAAATATTTGAACTGCCATATATAATTGCTAAAACTTCAACATCAGTGAGCTAAACTAGAAATGTGTACACTCTGTCTATTTTGATGTTCCAGTACAGGTAATTTTAAAGTTAAAAATTGTTCATTATTTGTCTTTTCATTCGGCATGTTACTTAATTTCTCAGGCATGTGACAGCAAGAATCTTCGAATGTATGCAAATATTTATAGCCCTAAATTGTTGACAGATTAGTTTATATCATCAAATTTTAATCAGGCACAAGTATTTTATCTTCCAAGTTCCAAATATCGATTAGCATATATGTAAAAATGCATATACGCGCACCCAGAAGTAGGAATATATATAGAGAGACAGAGATCGAATGAATGGATGCACGATTTTAAACAAGCTGATGATAAGTTGGCTAAATGATGGCAATGCTTACTTATAAAACCGATATTATTTTTATAGAATCAATATAGTATATAAATAGCTCGAAAAGGATCTAAAATGTGTGTGTTGTACGTATACTTCTATAGACCATGGATCCAAGAATAGCCTTAGAAAAGAAAGAATGGAGAAGACATGCAAGACAAGGAAAAAGACTTAAAAATGAAAGGACAATAAGCATGCATTAAAATGAAGACTTACGTACGTAACTGTATGGCTCTAATGAATCACTAAAAAAAGAAATATTTCATGCATATATAGGCTCTCTCATCATCCTCCAAGCTAAGCACAAATTTGTATCAAACACAAAGCTAAAAAGCTAACGCACTTTCTTGAAGCATTATTCCTTTTCGTTCTCGCTCTCCTTCGACCCCTTCATCTCCCTAAATCTCTAGTTTGAAGTAGACTAGAGAGGCAGACAGGAGGAGCCGAGGAGAGAATACAAAGCATTTATTGCTTTGAGCCCGTTTATCGTATCTTCAGGCATTCGATAGTCTGATAAATTAAATATATACACACGCGTTAAGTGATCGAATATTTGTGTGTGTATATATCCATAATGGGGAGAAAAAGGGAATTATCTGAGTTGAACAAATTGTTGGGATGGATGAGAAGGCAACCAAAGAGGGTGAAAATAACTCTGGTAACAATGGCAGTAATTTCGGTGTTGGCAGGGCTTGATATGTTCGTGGAAGATCATAATCACTTTTTTATTGCATCTGAAGCTATTCACTCTGCTGGCATTCTTGTTTTGATTTACAAGCTCAACACCAAACGAAATTGCTCTGGTCTCATTCTATTCCTTTTACCAAAATATACATCATTGAATACATTTTATTATATATATGATCGATGAATAAATGTGCCTTAATTATATGATTATGATTATAATACACTTTTAAGTTGTAACAATGTTTGATGTCTTAGGCCTGTCACTGAAGACTCAGGAGCTTACTGCTATATTTACCACTGTGAGATTGGGTTGTAGTTTTTTCATGGAAGGCGACATTCACACCATACTTGATTCATTCACACTTGTGTTTACATTGTGGGTTATATATATGATGAGGTTCAAGCTAAAATCGACGTATATGGCTGAGCTAGACACCCTCCCACTTGCTTATGTGGTAAAATTACTTCCATTGCTCTGTTTCGAAAATTCTTCATTCTTTGTTTTACCATAATAACATTTGAACGTCTTCACCCTGACAAACTTAATCATGTTTTAAACTGATACATATGTGTGGACAGATTCGATTTTTCTATAATTCTACTTGAGAATTTGTGAAGCAACCTTTGCCATTGCTATTAACAACTATATATTTGGTCCACAGTTGGCACCTTGTGCTGTGCTAAGCCTATTTGTGCACCCATATACAACACACTACCTATTTAGCCGAATTCTTTGGGCATTCTGGGTGTACCTCGAATCTATTTCTGTGTTGCCTCAGCTTCTTATGATGCAGAAAATAAAGGTATGTGCCCATGTGTAACATGGAAAGCATTTGTGTGTGTGTTTCTTTTCATGTATGATAATACATAACTAAAAACCCTTAATCCAAACTGCGATACAGGTGCTTGAACCATGTACGACCCACTATGTGTTTGCACTTGGCATTGCTCAATTTATGGGATCTGCTCATTGGATGATCTCGGTTAGTTCCTATCATACTATATTTTTATTTGCATTGTTTAGTTGCAATGCCTTGTTCATTCAGACTACTGCTTCAGATGTTTAATCCTCCCATTTCTATTTATACACGCACACATGATTGAAGTGTGGTTTGCTATCGGATTTAGGTTTATGATACTGCTGGAAAGTATTTGTACTTGTTGGGAAGCGGATTCTTTTGGCTTCCAATGGTTCTGCTAACTGAAATTGTTCAAACTTTCATTTTGGCAGACTTTTGTTATTATTACGTAAGAAGGTTAGTATGAATTCATTCGATTTTTAGAAAATCAAACGCACTCGCACACACATCTCATCTTTGACAAGATTTGAAAGTTCGACCTCTAATAAAGTGAGCGATTGATTATTACATTAACACAGTGATCTGAGTTCTGCTTCATGTCTTGTGCAGTGTTTGGAATGGGCATCTTCTAGTCAGCCTGCCTCGTCCTCGTGTTTGATATATTTTGTTTTTTATTACGACAGTTTTGATTTGTGTAACAATTAGATTACAGATTTTATATCGTGTCTTTACAATTCTGTAAAGTGCCAAGAACTAGTTGCCTTCATTTTTGTTGTTAAAAAAATATGTTCTGTCTTCTTGTTGTATATATCCATTTGGTTTAACGGAACTTAAAAATTATTAGTGAAGTATCTTGATTAAATTATTTTGATGATTTGTATTTCCTTTTTTTGACAAACAAGGGAATTGTATTAAAGCAATAAATCACTTCTCAGTACATCTTTGACCCCAATAAGAACACATATCCTATCGAAAACTTGATCTGGGAAAGAATATCACAGGCGAGTTAACTCGTGTGCCGCCATATTAGCAGACCGTTTAACAAAAAAAAGTGACACTGTGTTTAATTCTTCCAGCATGTTACGACAATTTTGAATAACATGCCCAAATGGCGACAGTAGTGGTGTCTTGCTTCTAATTGCTTGGAAAGCAGTTAGACAATTCGTCTCCACCACAACCTTACTCCAACCTTTGTTTTTGATCCAACTGAGCGCCTCTTTTATTGTCATATTAGCTGACATCATGCTGCTGAAGTTGCATTTCGTCTTTGCTTGAATGAGTTCCCCTTTATCATCCCTTACAATCAGACCCAAACCAGAGGCATTGTACTCTCTAAATATTGCTCCAACCACCGAAATATTCATATAATCAACCTGTGGTGCTACCCAAAGATCCTGTCCATCTCCCTCAACAAAGTAAGGAATACGAGATTGTGGTTTATTCTTCTGGGCTATATTCCATTGTAGAAGAAACTGTTTGGCTTTTGCAATTACGACATTCAACCGAGTAAAATTCTTGTTCCAAATTAGCTCATTTCTAGCTTTCCATAAAGACCAATAAACTGTAGCTACCTCTTCTCGTTTCTCGTTGTCACAAACTTCCAGAATTCTTTCCCATCACTGCTAAAAATTAATGTCTTTGTTGAATGATACTTGTGGTAGAACTCGTTGCCAACATTGAGTTGTCAGGGCACATTTACACAGAATACGATCAACTGTTTCCTCTCCAAGTCTACAAACCTGACATAAAGTATTTACATGCACATTTTTCTACTGCAACATAATCATCGTAAGCAGACAATTAGAAAGAGATCTCCACATGAAATTTAATACCTTTGGCGGAGCTTTTATTCTCCAAGTCTTTCGCCATGTGATATTTTGATCTTCATGTCTCCATATATGCTTTTGTTCTTGCAAGAGCTTGTATGCACTGCAGACATGTACTGACCAGATGCTTCTTTACCCCAATACACTTCATCTTCATTGTTGTTCTCGCTCAAGGAAATACGTCTAATGCATTGCTGATCACGAGTATTGAACATGTCCCCTAAAATTTCTTCATCCCAACCTCTGTACTCAGTGGCCATTAAAGCACTAGCTTTATAATTTTCCAATCCTTGGACACTAGAGGTTATGAAGGGGTTACTATCATCAAGCAACCAGGGTTGCCCAACTATATTTACTGATTTCCCCGAACCAATCTTCCATCTCATACCTGTAGAAATAACATGTTTTGATTCATAGATGCTACGCCATACAAATCTAGGATTGTTTTCCAATGTTCGCTTCTAAGAAATTACAGTTCGGAAAATATCGAGCCTTATAAACTTTGCTTACCAAGCTGTGGGGATTTGTAATGAACCGCCATCCCTGTTTTCCAAGCAATGCTATGTTGAAATCTCTAAAATCTCTGAAACCCATTCCCCCACTTGATTTGTGACAACTCAATCGCTCCCAACTCATCCAATGAATACTCCTATTGTCATTTTTCTTTATGTTCCACCAGAATCTTGAGATACTTCTTTCCAAATCTTTAGTGATTTCTAAAGGTAATAAAAATACACTCATTGCATAAGTTGGCAATGATTGTATTATTGACTTCACTAAAATTTATTTCCCTCCCTGTGTGATGATTTTACCATCCCAACTTACAGTTCTCTTTTTCACTTTATCCTTCAAAAATCCCAACGTTGCCACTTTGCTTCTTTGTATCATGTTCGGCAACCCCATGTATTTGCAATTTTCATTCGCTTCCTCCATTTGAAGCATATTATAGAGTTGTTGTCTAGTTGCCAAACTCGTGTTCGTGCTAAAAAATACCGAGGATTTCGACCGATTCACCTTTTGGCCTGAGGCCAGCTCAAACTTTGTCAAAATTTTCAACATCCTTTGCACTTCACTTTCTCCTGCCTTACAGTATAAGTATGTGTTAGGGATTGTGGTACTATCAATGTAATCAACTGATAATTACTTAGATTAATTAGAAATTAACTAAGTAAAACATACTGTCATATATAAATTGACAGTATGTTTAATTGTCACTTGTAACAGTATGTTCCTAAGTCAAGTAGGTGGCAGCATGTTTAGATAGTTACTGTCATGTACAAATGTAATAAAATGATCTATGAAGTAGAAGTTCACACAGTGTTCATGCACAACATGGATCAAATTATTGACAGTAACATTCTACAAACTGAAGCCTACGACAGCATGTTCAAGTGACAGCATCCTTTGGAACAGACGACAACAACTATTCCTTACTTGGCGGAGATTGAAGAATCAAAGACAACAAGTTTTCTGACAGTAGCTTTGGCGGAAAGAGTTGACAGTATGTTTGGCGGAAGAATTGACAGCAACTTTGTTCGACAGCATGTTTATCAGGATAGTCGACAGCATGTTTTGCGGGATCCTTGACAGCAACTTTAGATGACAGTATGTTTCAGAAGAAGATCAGGATCAACAGCAACATATGCGGAGACGAAGTTACTGTCACCAAAGAGAAGCAAAAGGTTGACAGTAACTTTTCGGTGAAGCTGACAGTCTGTTTCAAGAAGCAGACTAGATAAAGGTCTTTCATGGATTGATCTTGACAACTCAACCTAGTCTGTCAAGACTACTACTGCAACTTGAGATAAAGTAAGCATAAAGGTGAAGCATGCTCGTGAAGTCAAGAATGTCAAATCCTCTCAGAGCAACTTTATCTACATATGGAATGAAGATAAACTTGAGAAGAAAAAGTGTTGTTTCTATTTCAAGTATTGTCCAGGAAACAAGGGAAAGCAAACTTGTAAGTGAGGTGGGTGTTTCAATATAAAAACACATACCTCACAAACACTTTCTCTTATGCAACTGAGCTTAACTTTTCTCAAGCATAGAAAACCTTAGCATTCTTGTTACTGTTTTTATTTGAAGCTGGAAATATCTTCCAGACAGTTGTAGCAACAAAAATTAATAAAATTAATTTTTGAAGTATATCACCTTGTGTTTTAATCTGTTTTCTACTGTTTGCATTAGTACTTGGTATTATCTCTTTTGTTTTGTTGTTAGCAAAAAGTGATAAATTATCAAGTTGCATTCAACCCCCCCCCTTCTGCAACACTCATACTGTCTAACAGTATGAATCATCGGCAAACAACATGCGGGTGATGGTAGGAGCCCATTTACAGATCTTAACCCCTTGAATCAATTTCTGATTTTCAAACTTGTGGAGCATTGCTGAAAGGCCTTCTGCACAGAGAATAAATAAGTTCAGAGATAGTGGATCTCCTTGGCGTAAGCCTCGACTTGGCAGAAGTGGTCCTATTTCTCTTCGGGCATGATCGATGTGATAAGAAACTGTTAGGACACATTGCAATATCAAGTGAACCCACCAAACATCAAAGCCCATCTTAATGAGAATAACTTGTAGATAGCTCCATTCAATGCGATCATATGCCTTGCTCATGTCGATCTTTAAGACCATATAAGCATCTCTCCTCCTTCTTTTTCATTTTAATGTGTGCATTAACTCATATGCAATCATCACATTGTCTGAAATTAGACGTCCAGACATAAAGGCACTCTGATTTTCTGAGATTACCTGATCAAACATATCTTTAAGTCGATTCGCAACCACCTTAGTAATAATTTTCACTAGGACGTTGCACAAAGAAATTGGTCGAAGATCATCAACCACCACTGAGAATTTTTTCTTAGGGACCAGGACTATATTTGTAGCATTCAACTCCTCCAAAAGCATGCCAATACTAAAAAAATTGCGAACCAGTGTTACTATGTCTCAACCAACAATCTGCTAGTACTTTTGATAAAATTTCGGTGTCATCCCATCGGGACCCAGTGCTTTATCCAGGTTCATCGAAAAGAGAGCCTTTTTGACCTCCTCTATCGTAATTGGTTGTAGTAAATGATCATTCTGAGCTCTTGTAACAGTAGTAGGAACGTAACTTACCACCTCTTGCCAATCAGCCTCTGTGGCTTTAAACAGATTTGAAAAATAACCGAACATCAATTCTGCGAGGTCATTCTCCCATTCCAACCATTGTCCATCTTCATTTTTTAGTTTATTAATCTGATTATTTATCCTTCTGTTGGAAGCATAAGTGTGAAAATATTTGTTGTTCTGGTCTCCTGCCTGCAACCATAGTTGCTTTGATCTTTGACGCCAAAATATCTCTCTTTAGTTTAAAATTTTCGTCAACTCTTTTCTAGCTTTTCTGTACCGTTCTTTCGAGACATTATCTCTACCACCTCTGTACTGCTTCATTTCTGTCTTCCAAAATTTAATTCTGCCATTAAAATTACTAGTTACCTCCCTTCCCCCATATAGCCAAACTGTGACTGCATGCTTTAATTTTTTGAAAAATAGTTGCCTCACTGTCACTATTCCAGCCATCCCTAATAATCACTTCACACATAGGTTCAGTCATCCACGTGTTTTCAAATTTAAAACGAAATGGAGCATTGATATGTGTAATAATTTGTGGAACTAGCATAATATGATTATGATCATTAGATGTACCTTCTAAGTTATAGAGCTTAGCTATGGGAAACATGTTCACCCATTCTGTAGTTGTCAGAGCTCGATCTAGTCTTACCTCCATCCAGTCAGCTGTGTCCCTTCCCCTTTCCCACGTGAATTGATGCCCCACTAGCTCCATGTCCATAAGACTCGTGTCCTACATTGCTTCATTAAATCCCTCTATCAGCCAACTTGGATATTGAGAGCCCCCAATTTTGTCTCTTATGTCAACCACGTTGTTTACATCTCCTATAACACACCAATGGAGGTTTGAATCTCTAACAAGATTATGAAGCAAATCCCAAGTTCTTCGTCTTAAAGTTCTGTTAGGTTCTCCGTAGAGTCCAGTTAAATGCCATGAACCACCATTCTCCATATTAATTTTCACATCGATATGGTTCTGTGAGAATCCCAACAGCTCGACCTGCTCACTCTCCTTCCATAGTAAAGTTAGGCCCCCATTCCTTCCTACAGGTTCGATCACAACATACCCTGGTATCCCAACTTAAGCTGCACCCACTCCATTTTTGACTTCTTTGCTATCGTTTAAAAAAAATCATCATGGACTTTTCTTAACGTACTACATCTGAAAGGAACCGAATATTCCAAGGGAGACTCACCCCTCAACAGTTCCAGCTGAGAGTATTCATGACGGCGGGCTGTGTAACGTACCCATCATTTTGCATCTTATACAGTAAAACCTCTGTAAATTAATACTCGATTAATTAATAATCTCTCTAAATTAATAATTTTGTCCGGTCCCGACTTGGGCCAGTTCAAAAAATGATCAATTTCGATAAGATAATAAGATAATAATTTTTTTGAAAACCCTGTATAAAAATATGGTCCCAATAAAACTATAAATTAATAATTCCCTTATATTCATAAAAATATAGCTATTACATCTTTGTAAAATATGATTCAATTGTAGTTTGCTTTTTCATATAATTTAAATCAACATGAAGCTCATCCCTAATCTTCCTTATTGCATCCAAAAGCTCGGGTGTGGTGCTTTCATGTTGCATCAAAAAGTTATTAAGCATTTTTTATGCCTTGAGTGCTTCTTTACGTGTAACCGGCTCCAACGGTGTTGTATCGTCTTCAAGATCATCTTCAACACTATTTTCAAGGATGGTGTTTGCAATCTCTTCTATACTCTGGACCTCGGAACATGATTCATTTTCACCCGGATAATCTAAGAAGTTATTAACATCCATTTTATTACGATAACCTAGATCCTTAATCATCACCTCAAGTTCATGAATGTATTCTTCCGGAGTTGTATGTTCATTTAAATTGCTCGAAACTTCATCTATGGAACAAATTTTGTAATGTTGAAAGCACCTTGCTATTGACTCTTGTTTTACATTTGTCGTCCACGTCGCGACTGCATAATTGATAGCATCCAAAACATTAATCTTTCCTGGATCAGATTGTCCCAACTCATAACCTTCTAATAACCCACGATAAAATCTCCTGCGATAGTGCATCTTGAAAGCTCTTATAATTCCTGCATCACAAGGTTGGATTTTTGATGTCATGTTAGGTGGCAAGAAGTACAACTCAACATTTTGTAGTCCTTCAATATTTTTTGGATGTGCTGGACAGTTATCTACCACAAACAAAATTCTTCTGCCTTGCATTTGGCTATCAAACCAACGAATGTATTCATCAAAAAGTATACTAGTCATCCAAGCTCTTTTGTTTGCACGATAATGACAATTCAAGCTGCCCATGTTAACATTCTTGAAGCACCGTGGCTTTGCATACTTTCCAATAATCCATAAAGGAATTTTTTCAGAGCCATCTTCATTGCAACATATAATAACCGTGAGCCTTTCTTTGTCTTGTTTTCTTCCTTCAAGTTGTTTCGTAGCAAGAGAGTGATCAGCTTGTAACCTGTAAAACAAACCAGTTTCGTCCATGTTAAAAACATCTTTCATAGGGAACTGGTTTATTTTTTCCCTTATGGACTCCAGTTTCTTCTCCATGTCCTGTACATCAACAGAACCACTTTCTCCAAAGCGACGAAATGACTTAATACCATGTCTTAACTTGAATTTCTCAAGCCAACCTTGAGAAAAAGTGTGCTCCTGATCTTGTTGAGGGTATAAAATTTTCATGGTCTCTTTTGCATTCTCTAAAATTAGCTCTCCTGTCATATTAACACGATCTTGGTACTGGAGAAACCATTCATAGAGAACCTTCTCCCTATCTGGATATTTTGCTGGTTTATGTCGCTTAATATCTTTTCTTTTCTCCAAGTAATTAGCTGCAAGATAGTCTGCTGACCTTTTCAGTGTATTTGATATTGTACCTTGACTAACTTTTAGATGAAACTTATTCTCGAGCCACAACTGGAGATCTTTTTGAGTGCATGATGAATTTTCTCTTTTATATTCACATAATGCTTTTCTTGCTTCATCCGTCATTGTTGATTTTGTGACACCTTTTAGATGAGAAGCCATTGTTTTGTTTGTATAATTTTTTCCCCAATCTAGTATATACAGTATATATAATATATTTTATGACTACACATACATTGAATACTTTCTATGTAAAATACAATGAATTAAATTAATTCATGTACTTTGAATTTTCCTAATATACATTGAATATTTTCTATGTAAAATACAATGAATTTAACTTATACACTACATGTACTTTGAATCTAATATATTGTACATTACATTGACTTTCTAAATTCATATACATTGAATTAATTGAATTAAGTATAAAATATAAATTGTACAATTCATTTTATTTAAATTTATGTGAATAAAAATTTAATCAAAAGTTAATTTTGTTTGCTACCGAAAATTCTCTATAAATTAATAATTATTAATTTATCGATTAATTAATACCTCTCTAAATTAATAGAATTCTCCGGTCCCAACTATATTAATTTATAGAGGTTTTACTGTATATTGTGTATTGTTTTATATTATTTATTTATTTGTTTGCATATCGCAAATCAATAAAATTATTTGAAATTTACCGATCTGCAATCTAAAATCAATCAACATTAATAAATCTCATCAAAATCAACTAAATATTAATTTTTAAATAAAATGGATGAAAATTTATAAAATTAATTTTTTAAATATCATAAATTTCAAATAAAACTAAAATAAATAATATAACAACAAATATCCAAAATTTTATTCTTATTCATTAATTAAAATTAATTCCCAACATAAGATATGATTTCCTTTTTATAATACACATAAGTGAATCTTAAAACCCAAAATTTATATCAACTTCAAATTCTAATTCCTAAATCTATTATCTATAGGAAATAATAGATACACTTTCTTGAATTAGTAGTATAATAGTAATAATTATAATTATAATTATATATAAATAAATTGTACTTTCACAATCAACTGCCATAACCCCCAAATTTTCAAGATCCACAAGCCCCCTCTCTCTCTCTTCAAAACCCCAGATTCTAGAGAGAGAGAATCAAAAAAGTTTCAAGCTTTTTTATTTCTCTCAGCTCTCTCCAATCGATTCGATACAGCTCAATTATAATTCAGGTGTGATCCATTAGATCCTTGTGTTTCTGTCAATTATGTCGTGTGTGTGTGTTTTGTTGGGATTTTTAATTAGTTTCTTACAGATCAATTAGTGATGGCGGAGGCGATGACTGGTGCGGCGGCGGAGGCAGTTGCGCCACCAACTGCTCAAACGGTAACTAATTTTTTATTGCTTTTTTAGTGTAAAGATCGAATCTTTTTTGTTTTTTTGTATGCTAGTGCTGTTTTTTTGGGTTGAAGAATGAGTCTTTTTTGTTTATTTGTATGATTTTATACTTCTGTTGTGTTTTTTCAGTTTCAAGATTGAGTCTTTTTTTGTTTCTTGTATGCTACTACTACTTTTTATGTTTTTTCGTTTTGTTTTGAGATTGAGGCTTTTTTGTTAATTTGATGCTTGGTATACTTCTTTATGTTTTTTCAGTTTAAAGATTGAGTTTTTTTTTGGTTTAATTGTAGGCTAGTATTACCTTTTTTTGTGCTTTTTTAGTTTCAAGATTGAGTCTTTTTTGTTAATTTGTATGATGGTATTCTTTCTTTTATTTAATGTTTTTTTCAGGTTAAAGATCGAATCTTTTATTGTTTATTTGTATGCTAGTGCTACTGTTTTTTTTAATTGGGGTTTGATTTGTTTTTGTTATTGATAGGTTGGCCATGTGTTTGTTTCACAGTATTACAAAATACTGCATCATTCACCTTCACACGTTCATAAATTTTACCAAGATATTAGCAAACTTGGTCGTCCTGAGGAGGATGGAACCACAAGTATTACTACAACTATGACGGTAATTATGATCTCTTTTGCAAACGTCATTGAAGTTAATATTGATGTGTAAAGTTACCTATTTTTGTGTGGATCATGATTTGTTAATATATTTGATTGAGTCCTGGCTTTGTTAGAGACAGTTGTAAGCTCATATTGTGAGTTATTGAATTTTCGGAATTGTGTTAGTATTTTACAAAGATGATAATCTTATTTCCTTGCATATGTGGCTGTATTTAGATGTGAAGCATGTACCTTTTGGTTTTGTGGCCTGCATATCAATGACAATTTGAAGGCCACAAATTTAAGCTTTGTGTTTGATACAAAACATGAATATACAGCCATGGCATTTAGATGTGAAGCATGTACCTTTTGGTTTCTTTCTAATTTTCGTGTTTTGACTCTGCTGCCATGGTCGATCTTATATGCAGGCCATAAATGAGAAAGTCCTTTCTCTTAATTATGACGATTATAAGGCAGAGATCAAGTCTGTTGATGCTCAAGAATCACTAAGTTCAGGAGTCCATGTGCTTGTAACTGGGTATATGACTGGAAAGGACAACATAGAGCGGAATTTCGCTCAATCCTTCTTCCTTGCCCCACAAGACAGGGGGGGCTACTTTGTGCTCAACGACATGTTTCAATATGTGGACAAGGTCAGCATACCCGAAGGCATGGACAAGGTCAGCATACCCGAAGACAAAAACCAGGTTTTGTCTGTGGAAGTTGAAATTCCTATTCCTACTGAACAAGGTAACTAACTATTATAATTTTTTACATTTCCAGACTTGATTGCACCACCTATCTGAATCTCCTTTGTTTTTCTCAAGTGATTACAGAAGCTGCTCCAGTAGAGGATGATCATTTTACTGAGAAGACTAATGGGGTGGCTGAGGAAGCTAATGGGGAACTTCACATTCCTTTTGAGAATGGGAACATTGTTGATGTTAAGCAAGAACAAGAAGAAGAACCAGTGGCTGAGGTTGTTAATGCTGTACAGGTCAATTCACAGCTGGTTATTGAAACTAATGTCAAAATTGAAGAAGCGCCAAAGAAGTCTTATGCTTCAATTGTAAGTCTTCAAAATTTAGGGTAGCAGGGTTTGCTTAAACAAAGATTATCATGTTGTCTCGCATGATTGTTCAACTCAACTGTTCCTTTGATCTAAACATAAAAAAGTTTTAAAGTGGTCAGCTGATGCCTTATAATACCTTTGGATTTTGTGATGTGATGTCCACTGATGATTTTATTTGTCATCCGTACCCATTACATATCTACCTTGATCAGTGATCACCAAACTGAACAACATTAGATATGATAAAGAATGTAATTTTTATTGTTTTTGCAGGTGAAGGATCTAAAGGGCAATTCTCTCCCTTTCTCATCTCCACCACCTGCCCCACGTAAAAGTCCACCAAAGAGTCAAGAGCATAAGGTGAACCAGGCTCTGCCGACAGCCTCATCGGCTGAAGTATCAGGTACTCTTGAAAGTGGGAAGAGCCAAGATGGTGAAGGTATGAAAATTCATCCTCATGTACACTTGTAGGCTTATCTTTTCAAACTGCCAATGTAATTTATTGGTGCACACTTTCTCGGTTCAGCTTCTTCTTACTGCGTGTATATGTTCTCTTTTATTTTTGGGCAGCCGACGGCTACTCAATCTACATAAAGGGTCTTCCATATGATGCAACACCTGCACTTCTTGAGGATGAGTTTAAAAAATTTGGTACCATAAAGAATGGAGGCATTCAAGTTAGGAGCAAGGTATGCGTCAAATTACCCATTTGCATAATTACAGGGAATACAAAACGTGTAATTATTAACATATATCTTGTACCATGGCAGCAAGGTTTCTGTTTTGGATTTGTGGAATTTGAGGAGGCAACTGCTGTACATAATGCAGTTAAGGTACTAGAGTTCATAACTTGATACATTACATTGACAATGGAATATGTAGTGGGATTGTATTTATTTAAATAGTTAAATGCAAGATCTATGTGTCAATCTCTTCATAGTAATCAGATGCATGAACAAATATATCTAAAAAATTATGAAGAGAAATATGGTAGTTGTCATTTGTCACATAGCATTATGCACCCTAAAATGACATCATCTAGGTGATTATATAATTAGAAAAATAAAAGAAACGTCTGTCATATGGCATGCTCGTGTCACTGAAGTAACAGATGCAATCTCATATATGGTATACATGTGAAAATCTGCCCATGAACTATGTTTTTTTAGTATTAAATCTGATCGTCGCATTATCAATTATTAATGGGTATATAAACTTAGTCAGAGGTTAATCTTTGAATTTTATGTTTGCACTGTTCTTGTTCAATGTTGTTGAAGTTATATTATTCTCTGTAGAGCATGTCAAATAATTCCAGGGACATTATGCTTCTTACATTTATATTCAGTGCAGGAATGACAAAATACTACATATTTCTTGTATAGTTGTGTATGAAGCCTTTTCTTTGTCTTCACTAATTGTTTGCCTATTCTATTTTAATATACTCAGGCTTCACCAATTTCACTGGGCGGGCACCCTGCAGTTGTTGAAGAGAAGAGGTCGACCAACTCGAGAGGTATGTTGTCTTTTTGTTACATAACCAACTAACAAGACTTGGATTTATGTCATTGTGTCTGTAACAGGCAGGAATTTACAGATTAAGAGAGAATAAGGGGTCAAAGTTTAAATTTAGAGTATGACAAGATAGTTGGTTAAATAGTTTGCTGAGTAAAATCTGTTTGAGATTCCTTCTAGATTTCAGATGAGTACCAAAAGAGCTTGTGCCGAGTAAAATGATGCTCTTTTTAGACCTTAACTGACTATATGATGGCTGGTTCGCTTAGTTCCCCCAACTTTGTTGGCACAAGTACTCATTGCTTACTATAGTTATATCCTAGTGTCGTGTTGAAATTTTAATTAACTACTCATATTTTTGCAGTGAACCGTGGAAGGTTCCCAGCTGGAAGGGGGGTTGGTTTTAGGAATGAAGCTGGATTTAGGAACGAGGGAATGAGAGGACGCGGTAATTATGGTGGTGGAAGGGGTTTCAACCGAGCGGAATTTAATGGCCGAAGTGAGTTTAGTAAAAACAATCGAGGTGGCTCATCGAACCGTGGTGGCGGAGATGGATTTCAGAGGACTGATAATTTGTCAGCCAATGGTGATCGTATGACCCGTGGTGGTGGGCTGTCTGGTTCTGGAACTGCCAAAAATTTAGCACCAAGAGTACCTGATTCTGCCTGAGGGAATCAAGAATAGATTTTGTTTACGGAATATTTAGTTACCTTTTATCAGTTTTGTAGTTTGAAATGTTGGGTACCAACCAGCAAAACAGAAATAGATGAATTTGGTGAGCAGCTTACTATTCTTTGTTTATAAGAAGGCATTGTGTAATTTCTTTAGGGTATTTGTTTTCTCATGGTGCTTTCTTTTTTCATAAAGGGTGGTAATAGACAGATAGGTGGATAGAGAGAACCATTAGTTATGTAGGGGAATACACTAAATCTCTGATACGTTATAATTAGCTACTTCGGTGTTTGTTTTAGTGCTTGTTTTTTCTTTCCCATTGTATCTGCATGTTGCTTGATTTGATTGTATGATCTACTGATAAACGATGCTGGATGTTCACTTAAACTTTTATGATAAAAACAAAATAGGAGATGCAAACAAAGAGTTTCAATAACTGCAAAACTATAGGTGAACGTGAATCGTTACCGTGCAGACTGTATAGCCATGCCAACTGGACCACTGCTCAGGCAGTCTTCACATACATATTTAATCTAAACTAGGGAATTTGCCCGAGAATTTTGATTAATTTTTAGAATTATGTATAATATAATTAATTAATATATATGCATATTGTAGATTTAATTTATGTGCATAACGTACATTAAAAATGAATATATTATTAGTTTGCTTAAAATATATAAATAAATAAAAATATTATTATATAAATTTTCAAAAATTTTAAAATATAATTAATATATACAAATGTGTGAATAATAATATATCATAGAAATGTATAGTTATTATCAATTGGCTTTTAATTTAAAAATGTTGTACATATATAAGCCCGCATTCAAAAACATAATGAGCCCTAAACAAAACCAAACATGCATGCCACTTGGGCTCTAAAATTTGGGGTGGGGGGGGGGGGGGTTATTATATTAAAAATTATCAAATAAGAGTATGTCAATTGTTTTAAAATTATCAAATAATATATTGTATGAAAAGAACAACAATATTAAAATGTGTTTCTAATGTTCAAATTTGGTCCTATTTCTTATATTTTCAATCAAAAAAAAATTAACAAAACAAATACTTCACTCATATATATCTTCTTGAATGAATACGCTAATTATATATACTAGTTTATAACCCGTGCAAAACACGGACGAGATTAATAAATTATATATTAATTATTTTATATAATTTATTTTTTTTTATTATATCGGCTATGATAATATAATATACAACAAAAATTATTTGTAGATAAAATAATAATATTATTTTAATATTCATAAGATTTAATTAACAAGTTTTAATATTTATGAGATTTAATTAATAAGTTGTAATTTCAAGTAGAAGTGAAGTGAAATATGTTATTAGATTATTGTACAAAAAATGACTCACCGATGATAGAGTTATATGTAAAATATATATGTTTTAAAATTAAATTATAATTATATCATAATTGCATAAAAAAGTCATATAAAAAGAAAATTTACGGATAATAAAAAGAGTTGTATAAAAATAGAACTTACCGGACGGACAACCAACTGACCAAACTTTTTATTTTTCTTTAAATTTAATTAGGAAATTTTTATTTATAAAAAGAGTTACAAATATATTAGAAACATTTTAATTAAAATTTAAATAAAAGAGTATATTTTAATGTAGGTATAATATAATATAATTTTAATATTCAAAAATTTTAATTATAAAATTATAATTTTAAATAAATTAAAGTATTTGAGCGATGAGGAAAATTGAAACATGTTAGTAGATTGTGAGTAGAACTATATATTCTAGTTAAAAGAGAAGATTTTTTAAAATAATATAATATAAAAGTATAGATATAACATAGTGATAAAATTTAATTAATGTTAATAAAATAATATTATTATTTTAATATTCATAAAATTTAATATTCATAGAATATAATTTAAATATAATATAATATTATTTTATCCGTGATGAGTTGTATAAAAGGAGGACTATCGGGGGTTAGAATTGTATATAGGGTGTTGATGTCGGTCTTCTAATTTGAACATACGAGTATTGATGGGAACTGATTGTTCTAGTTTGAGCAAAGTTCTTCTAATTTGAGTAGAGCTTGTGTTTTGATAAATAATTTATGTTATGCGATTAAAATAGAGAAATAAATGGAAACTAAAAAAATGCATATTGTTTATCATAAACTTTAATGATGTTAAACGAAAAGAGTGTTGCAGAAGGGGGAGTTTGAATGCTACTTGACAATTTATCGTTAATCTTGCTTAACAACAAACAAGAAATGATAATATCAAGTTAAGAAAGCATACAACAGTAAGCATATGAAAGACACAATGTGATTTACTTCAAAAATTAATTTTATTAATTTTTGCTTTTGCTACAACTGACTGGAAAGATTTTTCCAGCTTCAATAGATACAATAACAAGAGAATGCTAATGTTTCTATGCTTGAGAAAAGTTAAGCTCAGTTGCATAAGAGAAAGTGTTTGTGAGATGTGTGTATTTAAACTAAAATACATATCTCACTAACAAGTGTCCTTTCCATTGTTTCCTAGACAACACTCGAAATAGAAACTTCATTTTTTCTTCTCAAATCTTGTCTTCATTCCATTTGTAGATAAAGGTACTCTGAGAGGATTTGACATTCTTGACTCCATGAGCACGCTTCATCTTTTTTGCTTGCTTTTTCTCAAGTTGCAGTAGTAGACTTGACAAACTAGGTAGAGTTGTCAAAATCAATCAGTGAATGAACTTTACCTAGTCTGCTACTTGGAATAGACTGTCAACTTCACCAAAAGGTTATTGTCAACCTTTAGCTTCTCTTTGGTCACAACATCTTTGATTCCGCATACTTTACTGTTAGGCTCATCAGTCTTCTAAAACATGCTGTCGCCCTAAAGGTACTGTCAACTATTCCGCCAAACATGCTGTCAACTCTCCCCACCAAAGCTACTGTCAGAAAACTTGTTGTCTTTGATTCTTCAATCTCCGCCAAGTTTATTGTCAAGGGATAGTTGCTGTCAGTAAAACTTGCTGTCATAGAGTTTTCATTCTCCGCCAAGTTTACTGTCAATGAATAGTTGCTGTCGTCTGTTCCAAAAGTTGTTGTCACTTGAACATGCTGTCGTAGGCTCCAGTTTGTAAAATGTTACTGTCAATGAATTGATCTATGCTGTGCATAAACACTCTGTGAACTTCTACTTCATGGATCATTTATTATATTTATACAAGACAATAACTATTGCTACTTACTTTCACCTACTTGATTTATTTGTGCATCCTATTACAAGTGACATTGGAAACATACTGTCAACGTATATATGACAGTATGTTTTACTTAGTTAATGACTAATTAAACTAAGTAAGTATTAGTTGATTATATTGATAGACCACAATCCCTAACAAATGATATATTAAATAAAAATTGTAGGATAAACTTTAATGATATATTAAATAAAAATTATATGATAAGTAGGATTCGTAAAAAAAATATAGAATATAATTTAAATATAATATAATATTATCATATCTTATTATCCTATCTTGTATAAAAAGGGGGATTACTGGGGTTAGAGTTGTATGTATCATTATATATATTTTTTAAAATTATATTTTATTAAAATTCAATGATTAAGATTATTTTTATGGTGCATATAAAATTGAACGGTTAAGATCTTTTCTATGGTTCACCCAGTACCATACCGACGACCAAAACTTTTAATTTTTCAGTTATAATAATATAGTATAGATAGATAGATATCACACATAAATAAAATAAATTATAAAAGTAAGGATATATTTTAAAAAAATTAAAAATATGAATTATGATTAAGAAACAATTTACACATTACATTATATCATATAAAAAACAACTTTACCACTATCTCCTATCAGACAAAGTATATATAAAAATATAAAACAAACCTTGCAACATTAAAATAAACATATAAAGTTCAAAATTTAATTAACCTAATTGCATATATATTGTTAACTTATTCTTTTCCTTTTTCAAATTTTTTTAGTGAACAAATATTATGTCTTTCTTCGTAAAAATATTAAGCTTGCTACTAAGAGACATTACGTCACACTGCTACCGACTCGATCAATCTGGAGCTTTTAACTTTACATAATAATTTCTTATCTTAACCGAATCAAGACTGCCTATTGGCTCTAGCATCAGATCATTACTTTCCCATGAATCTACACTTATGCATCTACACTTTTCCCTTATTTAGACAGAAAATCAGAGATGGTCTCTACATATTATCCTCTTAGACTAACATTGCTAGCTCCTTGTCAACACCCGCAGCTTGAACCAATCTAACCCAGACCCATTCGTTAAACCACAGCTCCCTGACTCTTCTGAAAGGCCATGCATTAATGACCATCATGTTCAACTTGAGATTTTTGTCTGATCGTCTTTGGTTCAGCTGTTGAACTACATACGCATGCTTTGGAACTACTCCATCATCAATGGAGTGCCTCCGTTCCTAGTAGGCACCCTCACTCCACATCCAACTCTATCTGATCATAATTCTTCACAAAAGCTTCTTATATCTGGTCAAATAAGGAAGGATGATGACCATTATTCTCAAGACCCATTCAAATAAGGAAGTGATGTAGCCTATAAGTAATTCGATATGACAATGAATACTTGCACTCAAACATGAACATGAAAAATGATTAAAATGGATGTGTATTTCATAAAATTAGTTAACAGATGCTTATTTTAAGTCTTACAATCCCTCTTCTAGTTGTATCACCAATAATTAGCCAGGAAGAGAGGATCAATAGCCAATCGACTAATCTTAATGGTAGCCACCTAAGCAACCGCATCAATAGATCAATAAAAGATCTACCAAGAATTTTTTTTCAGTTACAACAAATACAGGATAATATATCATAATATGATTTACTTTAATGAAGTATATAACATATAACATAAAAAAGTAGAGATTGAACTACAAATATGGTTTGTAAAGCACGATATTACCATTTTGGCTTCGTATTGAACATCATAGATTGGTTTTCTGCAGCTACTTCCATTTTGATACCATGTTGAATGTACATCTTCCATCATAAAATTTAAACCACCTAGAATATTGTTCACACTGTTCCAGCCACAAAATATTATCAATCAAAGCATAATATCCTTACAATGATTAGCCATTTTTAGTAAATCCTAACTAACGTAGCAGACGCCTAAAAATAATAGTGTTAGAAATATGCACCATACAACAACTTTAATTATTTGCCTCAATAGTTCAACAATCCAGCAGCACAGTAATGCAGGAATGCAAATGAACACGCAAAATCGACAAGTCCAATATCACTATATGTCAATTCAAGGACATAATTTCAAGTTGAGAAATTCTAAATCTTGGATTTTTTTTAATATATATAATTCTGATCCATGTACCTTTAAACGATTGAAATATAAGTTATAAGGCAATCTATCTCCTCACATAATATAAACTTCATGCTAAAACAACACTTAGAAGAGAAATGGTCAAACTATAAAAACTCATTCATGAAACCATATTCAGACCTTCACTTATACTACTTGCCTATCTATCAAATTCTCCTGGTTATCTGTTAAGGTACTGCCTCTGCTAAAATTTTAATTCTAAAGATTAAGAACACAAATGATTTGTAGCTCATAGTAGTCTTGATTCCTTGTGCATATCAAACATTTGATTCATAACATGAAAAAGTTGTATAATGCGTTCATCACTTCTGGTAATAGATAATTTAGTTGTCTAGACAACAAAATGGTGCTGGGATCCATCAGATATATTTAGAGTCAATCCTCGAAAACTGTTACATATCATCTCTCAACAGATACATCAGACTTAATCCTTTCTACAATATTCTACACAACTTCAAACATATAATCAAATAAGCTGAGCAAAGAAAAACTACCTGATCAATGATATATTGGCCTGGAATCTCCACATCAATAAAATTAAAGTCACTTAGAAGTCAGAACACTGCTTTCTTCCTCTAGCTTCAACACTCTCGGAAACCAAACCTTCATATTAGTTTGCAAAATATTTTTCTAGTGCTTCAATCTTTCAATTAATTCACGGAAGGAGCCTGGAAATGTTGTAGTTCTCTTAAGGTTAGACCCAAATTTCTGTTTTGTATTTTTTCACAAAACCAACATACTTGTTTACAGAATCTGTCGAGAAACAGGCTTTACTAATATTAGAGAGCTCCTTCTTGAAACAGTCAGGAACATTTTTAGTAGAGGCAGATGGGTGTGGCTATAACAACGATGGACGATAACACATATAGCTGTGAATATCCACTCTTATGGTAGAGGAACAAACCTCGAGCCCATTTTTGTGAGAAGAACCTGCCAATACACAACACCCAATTATAAAATCTAAACTAAACTGAGACGACATAAAAACACAAAACAAAATCCTAAAAAAAACATACACACACTTAGATAAAAATATTTGATATGGATCCTTGTTATGAAAAATGATTTTAATTTTAAAGATTAAGCATACAAATATTTGGCCATATGCAACTTCTTGCTTAATGAAACTCTTCAATTTACTGTAAGTATAAGCAAATATTTTATCAAAGATTAAAAATAATTTGACCTTGAAAGTATCCTCATCAATAGATTCCATATTGCTCTAATTGTAGAGATACTTTCCTGCACTCACACACTTATATATCAGCTATGTCAGATAAGAGAATACAATGTAGTAATCACACATGTTAGATAATAGCATTTTAGTAAAAGAAAGTCATCAGGCGAACAAATTTAAAGCTGATAATTAAGTCATATTGACAAAAATATCTTAAGATCTCAAACAAATACACAAGTATATTTCCTACATCCAAGGAAATCTTAAGTTTCAATTATGCTTTTGACTACTTCCCATATGCCTTGGAACATGACTTAATTCAAAATTGTATTCTATACCTAACGAAAACTTATGCATTGGGGATGTATATATCTATCCATCTGTCTGATCATATGGCGGGTATATATGTATGAAAATCGTACATGTGGAATTGACAGTTGAGCTCAAGCAGAGACTAATTTGAAGTAGATATTAAACCGAAGCTCAAACTACAGAACTTTCATCCAGGGAACTTTTCTCGAACACTTAATATGATCATGAGAAAAAAATTGCTCAAACCTGCATATATATATATAAAGAATAATCGAGGCAAATAAGCATATATATACATACATGTCAGGATTAAAGAATATATAATAATAAGTATGGTAGTAGATGTACTGCATTGTCACATTATGGTGTAGTAGTAGTCATTAAGGGTAGTTTGGTCTTTTCCATGATATTGATGTATATAAACCAAATTAATGTTCTATTTCCATTATGTTGAATATATGAAAATGGCTTTGCCACCAACTCTCTCTCTCTCCCATGTAACTACTTTTCTCTATCTTCTTCTACAAGTTTCTCTCTTATCTCTCTCCACACTTTCTGCACTCTATCTCTTTTTCTAGTTCTACCTTATCTCAACTCTAATTCTCTATCCTTAGCTTAATTCATTGCTTATAAACACAGAAAACACCAAAAATAGTCTCATTCTAGGTCAGAACTCACTAGTTCCTGACAATACACAAATGTGTTGACCGCTTTTAACAACTATCGCTAACAGATTAAGGTGTTGAGGGGATGGTAGCTCCTAGGTGGGAGGTCTCTTCCTGAGATGAATCATTGTCAGCCGAAGGGGTAGAGGAACCAGCTGAAAGTGTGGGATTGGACATCTGCCACAGTAGAAAACATAATTTGAGAGAATTTCAAGAAAATAAGGGTTGGAACCCAGAGGTTAGACTAGATCCAGGCTTTGGTTTTAAGAAGTGGGACCAAAGAGGTTTCATATAAAGGTTCCACATTAAGGTTCCATATTAGGGTTCCACATAAAAGTTTTACATGATGATTATCTATGGGGCCCAATGTCAAACAAGTTTCAGGTTAAGTATTTTCATAATATTTACTTATGCCTTGGCCTTCGATCACTTTTATGGATTATATAGGATGCACATCAAACATGAAATAAACCAGATGCAAGGAACATTGTATCAATTAATTTATCAGGTACCTTATGTATGTGGTATGGTGGGCATTAACCACGATGTATAGACTATAAAGATAGGCAACAAAAGCTATATCATGGATAATGTGTTTGTAGCCTGAGCAATCATATAGGGGACGAACATAATATGTATACATGTTCAAGATTCAACAAAAAAAACGATAGTATTGTGCTCGAGTAAGCATGTAATTGTAATTTGACATTCAAAGAAGCACATTAGAGGGTCATGAAGATGCATATTAATGCATATTGATGATAACAGGAATAATGGATACTCGGTGAGGGAAACTTACCTTAGGTGACGTTGAAGGTGAGTAGCTTGAATGTGGCCGAGGAAGCTTGAGGGCTTATAAGTCTTTGAAGATGAACTTACGCCGAGGGTTTTAGTTTTTGGAGGAATGAAAAAATAGTAAAGGTGAATAAGGGTTTTAATGCATGTATATATAGGCAGTAATTAATGGTAGATAGTGGGGGACAAGGAAGACAGGTGACAGCGCATGAGTGGACGAAAAGGAGGGAGTGAAGAGCCGCACCTATGGATACGGGAGCTGAGGTATTTGTTATCATGGCTAGGTGTAATCTATTAGTTTAAAAATTGAATTCAAAGAGTTTCATGAAATAGAGAAGCCCAAGAGTTTCGGACCAACGTTAGACTTCAAAATTCAAAATACCTAGATAATTGGATAAGGCTAGGAAGAAAAATAAAGACTGAAACCTCTAGTGCAAACCAAGTACAGAACGATTGAGGTTTCACTCAAAGGTCTTTGAGGCTGCTGTATAATAAAGTTTGAGGTAATTTCTAGAATTCAGGGGCTTTTAATATTGGGCAGGTTATATAAATAATTTGTTTATGGCATGAATTATTGTGTTAATGCCGCTATGAGTTATTTCTTGTTTCTTAGCCGGGTTAGCCCACGTAAGCTTATAAATAATTTATGGAAGTTGTACAATAGTTCATGGTAGGTACACGTGAAAGGATTGAACCTCTCTCTTATGGCTGGTTCCTTTTGCATTCAATGGCTACAAGGAATCGGGAGTAATTGTTGTGCCCAAAATATCACATGGGCTAAATTTGGGCCCATAGTTTGTTGGAGGTCCAATCCACTAAGTAATTGGCCCTCTAAAGAGGTTCCAACACAGAATAAGAGTTAGTAGAGAGGTTCCATGATGATCAAGTGAGTCATGGAAGCTTCCAGAGAGGTCCAGAAGGTGAAAGGTCCATCCAAGGATGATGAACCATTAAGGAAGAAGGTCCTGGTGATGCAGAGGTTCAACTGTCCAAGGAGCTTTCATTATGTCAAGGCTGGTACCTGATTTAAGGAGGTTCCAAGAGTCCAATGAAGTTGAGAGTTAATCTGGGGGGTCCTGGTGTGCTATTGTTTCCAGGGAACAAGTTCCAGGTTCCATGAGACAGGTTCCATAAATTAGTTTCCAAGACAGACGCTTGGTACCTCGCAGTTATGCATGGACTGTACCACTTGATTTTTAAGAAATAATCTCTCCACGATTCTGGGAGATATCTACCATATTATTCTTATCTAATTAAGGATAATTCTCAAGAAAATACATATGCTCCTATACTGATCCGATTACACATTATGATATAGCTTCCAATGAGTCCTAGCCGACGTGGACTCTCCTTCTAGCCCAACCACTTCGAGATATACATCAAGCAAGATGATAAAGCTTATCACTACACAGCTGATTACTTATCAAGGAGTTCTATCAATCAAGAACTATATATGGACTTGATCCTTATAAATATGGTATGTAGGCAACTAGTAAAGGGGTTTGAAAACACTTAGAGGGGAGAGAACACATAAAAACTCAAGTGTTCATTGATACTCTGAGGCATTTGACTTGTATAATCTCATGATTATACGTTGGTGCCTTAGATCTTTGCTATCTCAATCCCATCATCATCACAAATAACTATCCACCATTTGTGGAACCTCTGCCGAGAAGCTGTTTCTTGACAAAATCTTATAACTTCTTTCCGCTATTTCAGTAAAGGGTCTCCATAGGTGTTGTACCAAATTCCTCTCACAACATTACACAAGACCTGAATGAACATTATTTTTTCTAAGCTAGATGGACTTTTAGAATCATATTGCACACTTTGACGAAGATTAATAATCAAAACATAAGCCTGTCCAAAAAAAATAATTATTTTTTAATTGCATGTATGATTACATTTTGAAAAAAAATTACATCTGGTTGCTTTTACTTGCAAATCGTATTTTAAAAAAAATCAAAAAATAGTAAAATCGCAAAAAAAAATTAAAAAATTAGTATTTTTGATAATTTTCCCAAAATAATTATAACTTTTTAATGAATTTTTTGGGTAAATAGAATCAGTTTATGGCCCCGTTTGGGATAGCTTAAAATTAAAATAAGTAACTTATTTTAATTTTTTTTTACATATTTTCAAAAAAAAAAATTAGATAAATATTTATTTTAGAATTTTAAAACCAAATATGATTTTTAAAATTGAAAATAAGTTACTTATTTTCAGAAAAAGTACATACATACTAACTTTTTCTGGAAATAAACACTTATTTTCTGGAAATAAGTCCAGCCAAACGGGGCCTATATATGTATGTAAAGTTTTAGTTAATTTTGTATAATTATTGATTGTGTATTAAAATTTTATTTTTGTGAAAAAGGTGTTTGGGCCATTTACAAATGGGAGTTTGATTTAGTAAAAATAATTAGTAAGTACTAATATGGGAGGTTTAGTTTCATATCACTATTATAAATGAAACTAATAAATTGTCTTTTCAAAATTATACTTAAACAATTTTCTATTACAATATATATTTATTAATATAGATAATTATAAAATATGTATATATTACTGTTTCTACAATAATTAAATATCAAGAATATAATAAAATAAATTCATCCACAATTTTGTAAAAGAATTTATATTTTTAGGTAAAATAATAATATATTATTTTCATTATTATATTTAAATTTTAGTTATGAAAAATATACTTGTACATTTTTAAATTTATTATTTAATATTAGATTTTTAATGATAATTCGTAAAACCATTTTTTTTACAAATTGATGACAGCCATTATGTGGACTCGAACATTTTATGAAATATGTTATTTAGTGTGAAACTAAAATAATACTCCCTCCGTCTCCGAAAACATTTCATGTTTTGACTTTTTATACTGTTCATTGTAAGCGATTGACTACTAATTTAAACATAATTTATAAGACAAAATATAGTCATGAGTGATTTTGTTTGATTCGTATTTGTGAGTACTTTAATACAGTAAAAATTTTATATTTAATACTAATACGAAATTAAAGATATTAACGATCAAAAAGTGTGTGTTGGCAAACGTGCACATGATTAACAGGAAAAGTAATAAGAGACGGAGAGAGTATAATAATGGCTTACTTAATCCTTTACCCTTAAAATATTCGAATTTGTACATATGAGCCCTTAAAGAAAAATGTCATCCATTTGTACCCTTAACATATGCCAACTTGAACCATTCAACCATTTTGACTAATTTTCTTCCAATATTACCCTTGGATCGATATGTCCACCATTGCATATTTTAATGGCAAAAATGTTCAAACACATATAATACCAATTAAATATTAAATTTTCTTAGTTAATAAAAATTTATTAAATAAAATGACTAAAACCCTCAATTGCACCTAATATATGTAATAGCATAGTGAATTTACGGTTCGAGAACAAAAGTGAATTCATGATTTAACATGAAAAAAGTGGAAATTAAATTAAATATATAAAATTACTACGTCATCAAGTAAACCCTCTTTTAAAAATATTAGATTTGAGTATGACTTGGATTGATCAAATATTTATTTTAAATCTATATATTTGAGTCAGACAAGATATATTATGTCAATAATATATTCGGCTCTAAAAATATTTGTCAAATTATTTTGATACCGACCGAAAATATAAATATCAATACATTCTAAAAGCTGTTCTTTCAATCAAAAAAATATTTATTTATGTAACTAAAAACCTAATAGAAAAAAATATAATTTATAAATTTTGTTGTAATTTTTAAAATTTTAAAGTACTTTTTTAGTTTAAAAGCTTTTTTCAAAAATATAAATTAATTATAAAAATGTCATTTTTTTTACCTTTTTTTTATATTAAAGTAAATATTAGTTTGAATTAATATTCAAAACATGGTTTTCAATTGGAATAAACTTTACGTATTCATAATTTATTTAAATTTTTTATTAAAAAATATATTATAAAATACACACATATACAATATTTTTATAAAAATAAAAATATATTAATTAATTACTATTCGTGTTGGACATTTTTACCCTTAAAATATGTATTAGTGAATATATCGGCCCCTAAGGGTAATATCGGAACAAAACTAAGCAAAAGGTTGAAGTGTCCAAATTGTCATATGTTGAGGGCTTGAAGGTATGAAAATTTTCTTTAAGAGTTTCTGTGTACAAAGTCGAATACTTCAAGGGCAAAGAAGTAAATAAGCCTATAATAATTGGTTCCATATTTATTATTACTTTTTAATTTTTTACATATTTATTTATATTACTATTTTAAATGAAATTTTCTTATTTGTTTCAAATTCGGTGTTTGTAATTGTAGTTTTAATTTATAGATTTATTTATTCCATTAATTTTTTAGTATTGAAATAAAAAGGTTTACAATAAAAATAAAGTATATACTATTTCTATATTAATAGAAACTGTGTATATGCTTATATAATTTAAAGCAATGCAAATTTAAATAATTTTATTTTAAAAGTGGGTCCGCTTAGGAACTTGGATCTTGATTTTAAAAACGAGTGGTGCTCAATACCCATAAATTGTCCCAACAAATTTATCAAATGACGTGATATGGTACATGTCAAATTTTGATTGAAGGACATATATGTATACACACAAGGCACAGAAGTCTCATGCCGTGACAGCAGCTTTGCAGTGTCAAGTCTCATGTTACTGTCAGGACTTCTTTAGGGTTTTTTCACCCCAAATTTTGCTACATTCGTGTCCGCAAGTCGCCCACGCGGAAAGCTCGAAGGGGCTTACGAAGTCATGAATTTGCCCTCAAAATCCCATGATTTGCACCCCCTGCGCGCACGTGGGTGGTGGAGTAATAACATACTAACACATCTTAAACACAACATAAGTGTTCTACTATATAAAGACATGGAAAACACTTTTCCAATTTAATGTGGGATTCAAGTTCTCATTTCTAGATTTTCACTTTCAAAGTATCAACTTTGGATAATCATATCTCATCCATTCCTTGATCATTTTGAATACTTAAATATGCGTTGGAAAGCTCTCTCGAAGACGAACGTACTCCAACCATAACTTGTTGCGCGCACGCAATCAAGAAGCATTCAAAATTAGGCTCAAAATGACTTGACAATGTGAGGCTTCTACCCACATTTTTCCAACAAAAAAACGCAAAGCAAAAAATTACAATGCAATAACATGATCAATTAACAAGCAATCACACACTCATTTCTCAAACTCACCCCTAATTCACAATTCGATCACATTCTAGGGTTTACTGACCAATATTGTCGTATATATTAATTTGATTTCTTAAATCCATATTGGCTTTATTGTTTTTTTTATGTAGGTATTTGCTTTATTGTGTGTTGATGTCTATTTTGCTCTTAGCTTTTAGTTGAAAAGATAAAAAAAAAATGATTGTTAAAGAAATCAATTTAATAATAAAAAATCATACTCCCTCCGTTCCATAAAAAATGGCGGTTTACAAAAATTAAAAGTCAAGCTGATTCAACTTTGACTATTTATTAATAATTATTGTTAGAAATAAAAATTATGAAAAATATATCATTAAAAAATATATTACATTAACTATTACAGTTAATTTTTATTTTTGTAAAAATATAAATCAGTAATATTTAATAAGTGATCAAAGTTGAATAAGTTTGACTTTTATTTTTTATAAAACGCCATTTTTTGCGGAACGGGAGAGTATTACATTTACAAATAAAATCGAAATTGAATAAACACTTAAATAGTTACAATTTTCTAAAAATATGGTTAACAAATAAAAACGGAGTCAAATAAAAGAAACAGCTAATTGCAACCTTTGTGGTTAATTATGTGTGATATCCAAATTAAAGAATAGCAGCAACCTTTTGTGTAATTGCTAATTTACAAGGCTGGTGTGAATAATATTTATTCTAAGAAAAGAAACACAACTAGGAGAAGGACATACATGGATATACATATTGTTCTTTGCTAGGTAACAAGATAACTGTGTGAAATGATCTCGAATGTTGTTCTTCAGCCTGAACTAGTACTAATTCAAGAACACAAGATGAAACAGAGGCTAATTCAAGTAATAAAATCAAACCGGAGTAAGCAACCAAGAAACGAGGACAAGAACGATGATACCCCTACAGAATGGGCCAGTTAGTTGAAAAGCGATAGAAAGAGAAGCGACAGACCGGACATTGACTTCTTACCGAATTTGAACAATCATCTTGCATTTGTCTGTCTAAAACATGACCAACACAATACATGATGGCGACATAGGAAGTAGTGTAAGAGGTATTCAACCAGGTGTTTGTGGAGCTTATTCCACGCATAAGTAGGATCAGGAATTCAGGATAGGTGAAATGTACACAACCGTTATTGTTGTACTCCCAATTACTGAGATAAGCATGAAAACAGATGTCCTTGTGACTCGAGTACAATCCAGTACGCTGGCTATGTCATACATTCCCTTTAACAAAAACATACTTATTGGCTAAAACAAATGGAAAACTACATCATCAAACCAGGCAAAGGAAAACACAAATTTATATGCATATATAGATATTCGAAACACATGAAGATTTCATATGAACACGCAAGCTGCAGGCTGTTTAAACAAACTAGTATTAGTCGTCACTTAAAATCTCTCCTTATTTCCATGCCTTTTCGCATAATGAAGCCAACCAATTCCCTTCAGGGCCTTGGAAAATTTAACAAGATTAGGCTTTCTCATCCCCAAGTTAATCTTCCCGGCAGAAAACTTGAAGGCTTGTAAGCAACAAACCTGCACCTTTGTAATCTCAAACTCTTCATTATCATTATCATCGTTGTCATCATCATTTTCTTTTTCTACATCCCCATAAAAGTTCAATATTGTAGACGTCTTCATATTCTTTTTCTTGTTAGTGTCAGGCGCCATTCGCATAGACTTGCTCAACTCATCGGATTCATGCCTTTCCCAAAGCACATCAATTCTTTCATCTCCCTCCACCACTGCATTGTGCCGTTCCTCAAAAAGTTTGCACGCTAACGTCCCCTTCCATTCCTTTTCCTTTCTCATGGATCTGTTGTAGCTTCCAAGATTTGAGGTGTACTCTCCACTGTCAATAGTAGCATCCCCATAAAATGGCTTGGCAAGTGACATTACTCTTCTAGTGTGTTCGCCTCCATTGTTACCACCAATAATATTAACATCTTTTGCCTCGGATCCCTTCCTCACCTTTGACTCGTCTACATTTTCTTCAACAACTTTAATGGACTTCGTGATTATTGGATCAATGGTTTTCCTTATTTTTGACTCATCTACATTTTCTTCAACAACTTCAATGGACTTTGTGCTTATTGGATCAACCATTTTCTCAACCACATTATCATCGAAGTCTTCCAATACTTCAAAGAAGTCCTGCAATCTCTTTTCCTCCACAAACCGTGAATTGCTACTCGTAGTTTGATGAACCTCACTAGCTGGTTTAACTCCTACAATTGCAGAAATATTGACAACTACTTCTTTATCATCAAAAGAATGTAGCAAATATTCTCCGATTGGATGCTCAACCATATCAGATGTTGGAGTGTCAAATACAAACACAAGTTTATATGCTTCACATTCCTCCAAGTTAGGACATAATTCTTGGCTTTCGAAACCTAACTTGTCCAGTAAACTTTGTTGAATGACATGGAATGTGGAGAGGAGGAAATTTTGTCGGGGTTCGAATAATGTGGAGGCAGAGTCATTGTGAGCAAGACCAAGAAGTAGGAGTAGAAAAGAGGTGGTTATGAAGAGAGGAAAGATGACGACAGAAATTTAAGGAGGCATGGTGAGAAGAAGATTAAGTATGAGAAGTAAAGAGGGTGGGAGAGAATGAAACGACTAAAATGAGTAAAGTAGTTGTAAATGAGACTGGCTTGAGGCTTAAAGGTGGAAGAGCGCATGCACAGCTCAGCCATTTGCTTCTGTGTATAGAAAATTCTATAACAAAGAAATGGGATGATAAATGTGAAGATGGTGATGGAGTGGAGAAGAAAAGAAAAATGTGAAGAAAGTATCAGATTGGAATGAAACCGCCGGGAATAAAGGACAAGATAATTGTGTGTATTATACTCGATGATGTATGATAATGGTGACCAAATGGCCAAATGTACCACGTTCTTTCTTGAGCTTGGTCACATTTTACCATCAAGAAAAAATAATGCTAGTAGCAAGTAGGGTTTTATCAAGTTCAACTTTAACATGTTTAGACCATTACTCTCGAGATATAATTTGTTTAAATGTGTCTTTGGTATTTATACAAAATCAGCAGCTAACAAATGTGCGTAGAAGTCCATTGGATACCACACTCTCTCTTTCATATCCTGGTATTATTGTTGTCATAATATAACCCCCCAACCCCCGCCTCAAGGTGAAAATCATCCCCCGCCGTACAGGACCAATTCCTCAAGAGTGGTCTCTTACCTTGATTTTTTAGAGTAAAAAGATAAACTTGAGGCAACCCAAGAGGGTAGTGCACAAATGAAAAGCAAGACGCCACTCGCCACTCCAGTAGATATTATGTATGAACCCCACTTCGTAGTATCATAGCACTTTACCCTTCAACTTTGTGACCCAATTTGTCTGTTGTTACTCTCTAATAATAAAGATTGACCACATCCACAATCATATAAGCTGGACCAATCCCTCCACTTCTAACTAGCATGAGTGCCATTTTTCACTCTCTTTTCTCTCCGGTCAAAAAGTTTTCCCCAGTCTCTCTACCCACAGCTACCAAAGTAACAAGTACACCAGACAATTCTACTTTGCAAGGTTCAGCACTAAGGTTCCTTACCATGGTGAAAAGGCCAAGGATGCTATCATGCACACAGGTTCCTCAGTCCTCACCATGTGTACATAACAATATTCCTATACAAGTGTGCTAATTACATGTACCAAACAGTCAGTTCCATGTCCATTGTTTTGGTCTTGATCACCATTCCACCTAGTGACCAGGTACTGCTACATACATGAATGGGATGATCACCGCAACTCAGAGAAGTGTGATGAGAAAAGAAAAAGGCAGAAAGAAGACCAAATCCTGGAGCAGAATTTCTTTAGACATTAATTGTCTGCGACAATCACAAATGGGTTGATACAGCTGGCTAATCCAGGAGACAAATGTGCAAATATATAGCAGTTTCAAATCCTGGGATATCTATAAGCTCCCCCCTCAGTGTTAAATGCTGAAGGCTATATTCAATTGTACAGTACTACCATGGATCAACATATTTTCCCTCATCAGACATACAAATACATGCTTCAAGATATTTGGCTGAGCCAAACAAGTTTTTTTTAATATTTTTTAGTAGACCTTAGAGATTCAACCAGCCATTCCAATTGAAATGTAAGCAGTGCAACTCCATCTATTTCCATCAATAAGAAGAAAATAGCATTCAAGGTCCAAAGAGTACTGTACATAGAATAATAGACAGCAGCAAGTCAACTTCCATATAAAATATCTTGCTAAGTTTGAATACCCACATCCATTAAATACTCGGAAAAGTCTATTCCAAAAACATACCACAGTTTAAATTTAAACTCAGTACACAACAGACATTAAAGTTTTTACATAACCATTTTGACTTGACAGACCTCTTACAGACACTGGTGAACAAGCTAAGAGACATGTAACATTTTGGCGACTACACAAAGTACTCGCTTATTCTGACATCACGGGCTTATTCTCATTTGCTTTTGGCTTCTGTCCTTTTGGCTTTTGCTCCTCCATTTGCCTGTATTCGGGGAAGGGTAAAAAAACTAAAATATAAGTATCAAATTAAGATATTTATATCTAAAGAACAATGTAAAGGGGGCAAAGGGTGTCCAGCCCAATGACATCAGGAACCAAATCTTAACCGATAAACTGTAGCTACCAATAGCCACCTTGTTCTTACAATACACAAAAGAACTCAATTTTTTAAACTAATCTTAATGGGGAACAAAAACAAATCAAGAAACATAATCTACAATATTTATTATCAGGAACACTATTCATAATTCTGATCCTGTATCAGATTGTATCAAGAAGAAATGAAGCAGCAGTGGCGTAATGCCAGTCAACTAAGAAACAAGTAATACAAAACATTAGTTCAATCAATCACATTGATGTAATAGATTTTATATTCCCTTTCAGATTTCCAAAAAAATTCAGTATATAAACTATATGCATGAATACTTTACCACGGCACCTGCTTTTAGTATCAGATGGGTTAAAAATAATTATTACTGTTTCATCTTAGCACATTATACCCAAAAGGAAACATTAATAGTGTTGCACAACTCGAGTCACTTTTACACTTTTACTTGCACAGATTCTCAAACTCAGTGCTTACATGCCGAAACTACCGTCTAAAGCACCAATGCAATCACTACATTTTTAAATCTTGCAAGTAAGAATAGTGTAATGTTTCCATCTTATTCTATATAAGAAGCCTTTTAAGTAAAAATACCCCGGTATAAGTACATCGTAAATGCCATTACAACCAGTCTCTTACTATCATATCAATTCATTTCATAACTATACAACAAAAATTGCATTTAAACACATCAAATATTTCACAACTAAAAATTCGTAACAAGATATTATATTAAAAAACAAAACAAAAAAAACATAATTATTCCAAAAAACATCAATTCCACAATATATATACATACACACATATGTAAAGAGAGAGAGGGGGGAGAGAGGGGGAGGGAGAAGGGGAGAGAGAGAGAGAGGGAGAGGGAGAGAGGGAGAGAGACCTCCTATCAGAAGAGCCACCACCCTTCTGGCTAAGGAATGATCGGAAGAGAGGTGAATTGACGTCGTAAATCATCTTCAACCTTTGAATGGCAGCTGCTTCTCCCCCAAATTATAAACCCTAACTTTCAATCTATAACATCTTATATGCACTGTATTTGAATTTAATTATTTTGGGCCTATATTTGAAATGGACCTGGCCCATATATATTTGTTTATTTTCATCTTAGATTGGACAGGGTCAAAAGTCTAGGCCTAATTAGTCCTTTTCTTATTTTATAAATATTTTTAAGTGGTAATTATATTGTAGATTATCATGACTTCAATTCAACATTAACTGCAGAATAGACATAATTCCATACATAACCCACAAATTGCAATTGTATATTATTATTATCCTGTTTAGGGTGATCGCGATTTAATTTAATTTATACCGATAGTCAAATCCAATTAATTATAATTTGACTTCAATTCAAATCAATTAAAATCGAATTTATTTACGTGGATTACATGATTTAACCCGTATCATAATCTCGTATTTAATCTTACTGATATTAGGAACTTTCTATTATTTTTTATCGAAATATAAAATGTTTTGGAATTTGTATAATATATCCAAAATTAATGAGTTATTTTATTAGTATATCACTTTTTATTCAATAATTATATATATGTACTATAATTAACTTTTAACTCATATATAACTCATTTAAATATAATTAAGTTACCTTTTATTTCAAAGCATTCGTCAGTTGAACTTGTATTTTATTAAACGGTCTGCTAACATGGTGGCTCACTGTTAAATTATGATGTACAGTTAATCTAATTAGAAGGGTAGATATGTAAATAGGTCTTTCTGTTAAATAGTTAGTTTGACTATTTGTCTATATATAGATAGACTAATGTACAGAGATACAAAAAGAGTTAATACAATTTTTCATTTTTACCACAACTTTCTTTTTCTACGTGGTATCAGAACTAAGTGTTTCTCTCTCTATAACCAACTCGTCTTCCGCTCAAGTTTGTTACGTTTCAATCCTCCATTAAAGCTTCGAAACGAAGCTTCATATACTCACATATTCATCATTTCTAACTACTTGTCTCTGTATTTTCAACAAGAAATCGATCTAATCTCTTGTATTGTTCATATCTCTTGAAATAAATCATTGGAATTGTTAAGTTTGTTCACTTGTTGAGATAAATCTGTTCGAAACAATGGCGATTCTCAAAAAAAATACGAATCAAACTCAAGATCGTAAAGAAGATGAAGCTGATCTAGAGAGTGATTATCACTCGATCTCTCTAAAAGCAAGTCATCCTCTGTATCTACATCCGTCTGAACATCCTGGTTTGCTACTGGTAAGTACAATTTTTAATGGTGAAAACTTCGATGAATGGAGGCGATCTATATCTCTTGCACTATCTGCAAAGAATAAGCTAGGGTTTGTTAATGGAAAATATAAAATTCCTGGTGAGTCCTATGTTTACTTTGATCATTGGCAAAGATGCAATGATATGATCATTACATGGATTCTCAATTCAATTGCACCTGAAATTAGGTCTAGTCTAATGTTTATACCTCTAGTTGTTGATGTGTGGAATGACATACATGTGAGGTATACACAGAGCAATGGACCTAGAATTTTTGAGTTGAAAAGGGCTATTAGTGAACTTACTCAGGACACATTATTTGTATCCTCTTACTATACAAAATTTAAGATGCTTTGGGATGATTTCATGAATGTGTCGAATGTTCTTAAATGTTCTTGTTTGTGTACCTGCAAAGCTAAGTCCCAAATAGAGCAGTATGATGAAGTAATGAAAGTGACTCAGTTCTTGATGGGATTGAATGAATTGTACACTAATATCAGAGGTCAACTACTTATGACGAGTCCAATGCCATCCCCTGATTTGTGTTCGACTTATTTCTATACTGTCCGATTCTAATTGTCTACAAATAAATTTGTGTTCGACTTATTATGTTTAACTGATTTTAAATATTAATTTTTACTTAATTAAAATATCAGATTAACTCAATTTATTTTAATAAAAATCATATATGTGTTATTTGAATATATTTTAAAACATATCTTTCTTTCTGTACATATATGATATATAAGATTTTCGATAAAAAAACATGATTGGATCGTTCAAATGTTAAATACTCATTTATAAAATTATAAGACTACTTACTAAAAAAAAAAAGAAATTTTCCGATAAAATGAAAATTGCTCTATAACATTTCCCATCTATACACTATATTATTATAATTAAATAAAAGAACTTTTTTATCTCAGGTGAATTATAGAAAAAATTCTAACCATCCAATTTTAGGTAAAAACATAGAAAAGATCATAATCATCCAATTTTAATAAAATCTAATTTTAGAAAAGATATATCATACGTACAACTCTATCGCGATAGTACTCTTTTTATACAATTACTTACAGATAATATTATATTATATCTAAATTATAAACTATATTTTCTATTTTAATAATCCTACTTATTCTATAATTTTTATTTAATATAATTGTACTCACATTAAACTCAATTTCATCACCATTTAAACTTTTTTATTTATTTAAAATTATGACTTATAATTAAAATTTATGAATATTAATATATAAACAACATTGTATAGAAAAATTTAGAAAGAAATTAATAATAAAATAAATTATTATATTAAATCAAATATTTAAATTATATAAAATAATTAATATATGATTTATTAATATCATTCCTACGAGTTATAAGGCAATAAACCTAATAACCAAACTATATACCGAAAATGCGCTTATCAAAATCAAGCCTTCCTATAAAATTATAAATATTCTTTTCACTAAAAAATTACACATCAATATTGGGTATAATATATTACTGTATCTTAATAACCAAGACATGTATTTATGACCCAAAACATGGGTCAAGAACTTGCATAGGCCATCTAGCAATAGAAAAATCCAACAAGGGCAATATGGTCCCTTGGAAACTCATCTAACCACCCTACTCTCCAAAGTCCAAACCCATTTTTACAAATATTATATACGGTAGAACTTTAATAAATGAAAATTCGATAACAAATAATTTTATTAATTTAATAATTTTTTCTGATACCAATATAATAAAAAAACAATATATTTTTACCTCATGGATAATGTCAATTAATAAAATATAATTTTTTTTGTTTCGAGATTTAATTATATCATAAAATATTTTATTTTATATTATATATAAAATAAAAGATAGCAAAGGCAATAAAAGAAAAGGTGGTAGATGCATGAGCAAGTACAAACTACAATCTCTTTCTCATCTCTCTCCTTCTCATCTCTCTTGACTTTTCTCTCTCACTACTAACACAAACCCCTCGCCACCTTAATCCCCTAATGTAATCTCATCATCCTCTACTTATAACTAAACCTCAATTCATCAATTTTCTTCAATTCCCCACTTTAATTTCATCACTCCTCGATTTCTACGCCAACCCATTGTAACCACCTTAAGGTATACTATTATTTATAATAATAATATGTATGTATATTATATTGATGAATGATGATGTTGTTGTAATGTATAGGTCTTTTATTTTCTTGGGTTTTCTTAATTTTCATGTATATATCGACTTTATCATCTACTTGGTTTTGATAAGTGGGGTTTTGTTAGATTATGTTTAATTTGGATGATATTGTATTGGGGTTTGTTTTGTTTTGAGTTTTGTTATGTTTTTGTGTTTGGTCTCCAAAAAAGGTGGTAGGTTGGTGTGGGTTGACTTCTTTTTCCACACAATTTGGGGTTCCTTGATATGGATATGTGAATCTTTTTTTCTGTTTTAGTTTCTGATTATGGGTAATGATGTTATTACTGAGGGGTTTTATTTTCTTTGATTGTAAAGATAGCACCTTTATGTTTGAGTGTGTGGTTATGTGTGGTTCTTCTGTCACCTTGCTTATGTAACTAAATTAGCAATTGAAATTTACAATCTTTACTGGTTGTCTGGTTGATGATAAGATAACATGAATGTAAAGTCAGTTCTTGATGTGAAAATATGTTTTCAAGTTTCGAATCGGTTTTGGAATTATGTTTGTTCTGAACATGGTCATTAGTCTAGATGACTCTTTACTTTATACCTCTCTGAATGGAACTTATTTTGTGAACTTTCTGAATTGCACTTGTCAACTGTTGATTATTACTGTTTAATATAAAAGGGTGATCAAGGACACCCATTATTCATTCACTAAGTTAATAATCTCTGTGATGCCTCTTTTACTTTTTGCTGAATCATAATGGCTTTTTACAGAAGTAGTAGAATTTTGGTAGGAAGATCGCAAGCAGCCATGGTGAGCATTCGAAGACGCAGACTGCTAGGACTTTGCTCTGGTATGCTTGATTGCTTGTTTAGCTCAAGTTAGCTTCATTAGTACCATGTGTATTACTTTAAGGTCCTTAATTAGTCTACATTCTGTTTGGTGGATTTTCAACTTCATAGCCAATCATTTGACTAAATAAACTGGTCTCTAAATGAAAAACCTTCATTGATCCTTATGTTGTGTAGGTATTAATAGTATTCATCATGTTCGATGTGTCTTGTAGGAAAAAGTACGTTCTTGGCTCCTATTTCTAAAACAGTCGATGGTGGGCATACTCCTGAAGATTCGCCAAACCCAAGGCCATTTAGTATGAATCCTGTACCCTCGATCGATTTGGACCAAGTAAAGGAGGTAAATGTGGACTGTTATTTTACTCTTGCCCATCTAGGCTATTAGCATGTGTACAACAGTACAAGTATGAAGTACCACACATTTCTCTTTGAAGTTTTAAGATAAGCTTATTCATGACCCTCCATGAATTATATTATAGCTACATCATGGATTTCCTTCCTTTCCATTTGTAACTTTGTATGCTTACTACAAGAGAAAACTGATAAGGATTGTGTTTTCATCTCATTAATAATATTTAACCATACAGTTTTGAGGGTGTATGTGCCTGTTGTTACATTGCAAATTGCATTTAGTGCCTTATTCGGTGACATGTTAGTAAAATTTTGTCTATATCTTGGTGTTGGGAGATTTTTTGCATCCAGCCTTCATTGCAGAGACCTGTGTGCAGCCGAGGCACTTGTTGTAATGTCTTTTTGTTTAGCTTTCGTCTCTTGCAGCTCAGAAACTGTTAATAAATTAATATTATAGATTTGAATTGGACTTTGCTTCTATGATAATGTCTTGCCTTAATTAATAGTAGCTAGCTTTATCGTATTAGCTAATGTGATGGACCTGTAATTATTTTTCGATCCGAGGTGAATGCATACTAGCAACTCTAATTTGCTTAAATTTTCTTTCATTTTCATTCAAGAAATTTAAAAAAAGTGTCTCATTTACTAAATACTTTGGTAGATATCTGTGTTGTTTTATCAGACAAGGCATAGACACTCGCATATTGTATTTTAATATTCACTAGATGCATAATCACTGAATGTGCTTGGCTTATAATCATGTTTTATCAGCTGTCTAATATAAATCTGATACAAGTCGTCCACTCACCCATGAATTAACACATGGTGCTTATCATGATGTTTTCCAGAATGGTATATCAAAAGTACATCCTGGATCATCAAACGTGTCCACTTCTAGCTCATCAAAAGAGCAGCAGCTACAGTTTACAGGTCTGTCAGTTCATATATGTGAAATATGCACTTTTTATATTTACATTGAATTTGAATAAAAAATTCTTGTGAATAAAAGCAATTTTTAATGTAGTATTGAATTGAGAGAGCCATGTGTTGTAACCTTCCCTGATAAGAACCAAACTGCAACAAAAATAAAAACAGCTTTGAGTACGTTAAGATCATTAAACTATGTTCAGAATTTTAAATTTGGTATCTATTGATGACACATACGATTCTTGGTGATTCCTTGAGCTTTCTTGGTAGATCATGTGCAACCCTGAGAGTGAATTTGTATTTTTTTTTTTGTTAAAGGGACTTTCAGGAGGCAAAAGGCCACTCTCTTCCTTACTTGACCAAAGAAAAAAGTGAAGAAACTATGAACTTGTAATAGGTCCCAGACCCAGCTGGCTTAGACAGGGGAGGACCCAAGATAATCTTCAGAGTGAGGGCTTACTAAAAATATAAATAAGAAGAAAATTATATATTAGAGAGAGAACAAGAGAGAACTTTCAGAAAATTTAAAAATAGACCAACTTTAATTAGCAAAAAAAAGGACTAATTTTGTACACACTTTTATTAGCAGCTAAGATGAGGAATGACATACAAATAGGTTAGATATGAATTTATTACTACTGAAATAATAAGAGTATGAAGTAAAATAAGAAATTTTAAAGTACTCTGAGAGTTGTAATAGTGAGCTGTTTCTAGATGCTTACTAGACAGCTCCAAAGGAATTTTGTGCCATAGACTAATGTTTCCCCTGCTGCTCCAATTCCTCGATATGTGCTCTCAGCTTCTACCTTCCCCATTCTAAACTTCTACATATACTGGGAACAAGTAGGCCTGGAAAATCTCTGTGATGTAGAGGAATTATAATCTGTCTTTACTGACGATTTAGTTCATGCCACATGTGAAGAGCTTTGTCCCACATATATCTCAGCTAAAGAAGGTTAAAATAAAACTTAATTCCTATGGCTGAATGTTGAACTCCTGGCCTTGAATTTTTTGCAGAGCGATCATTGCAATTATATTTTTTGTTTTCTTGTGTGTGTGTGTGTGTGTTTATATGACCATGCACTTGTGCAGTTCCAGAAGTGAAGCGTAGAAAGCGACACCGGAGGAAACATTTCGAAAATCAAGAACCTTGCATAATGCGAGGTGTCTATTTCAAGAATATGAAATGGCAAGCAGCAATAAAAGTTGAGAAAAAACAAATCCACTTGGGGACTGTTGGCTCACAAGAAGAGGCTGCTCGATTGTATGACAGGTGCTATTATTGCCTGTATTAGCTATTATTATCTCAGTTTTGAAGTACAATATATTTGTGTTCACAAATGATAAAGCAATATGAGATTAACTGGACCCAAATTACTAATCATTATTTCTTAATTTTTATATTCCTCCCTCAAGTGGTGTTATATTGAGATTAATATAAGATATTTGCAGCATTTAACGGTTGAGTTATATTGAGATGGCTACAGTAACTTCTAGTCTAATATGATTTATGTCCTCCCTATTATAGATCTTCGAAACGGTGAAAGCTAATAAAGATTGAATGAAACAGTTGAGCAAGTCAAAAAATGACATATGATGCTGTACTAAAATCTTCTTGTTTTATTATTTGCCAAGGAAAATCATTCTATCATATACTGATACCGATTTAATTGTCAGATATTACATGTACTTCAGATAGAGCCATGGCCCATGCATATAGATATATAGATGATTTCTTGAAAGTTGAAATATGGACTATTGCAAGACAGGAAAAGAATTCTAGATCGCGGATCAGATTGTGGACTCAACTTGTTATCACTTCTCACTTTTTACTTTAGTTGGTATGCTTGGAGTTGTATAAGTAGGACGTAGAAATCAAGGCTTGATTTTTTTGTGGATCTTTTACACTATCAAAATACACAAGATATTGCCAAGGATGTAACCGCATGTCATCACTGAACCTATATTACTCCCAACCAAACACACTCTATGTTCCATATTGCCATATTGAACCTATATTATTTCATATGCATGATTCAGTATTTAAATTTCTTATATGCAGAGCTGCTTTTATGTGCGGAAGGGAACCCAACTTTGAGCTCTCTGAGGAGGATAAGAAAGAACTAAGAAAATTGAATTGGGAAGAATTTTTGGCTCTTACTCGTTCCGCAATAACTAGCAAAAGTAAGAAATGACTTTCAACTTGTTCTAATCTCCTTAAATATTTTACGGTTTTGTTATGAACATTCCCTCCTATGACATTTGCAGAACAGCAGCGAAGAAACGAGTTTAGTTCTAGAAGAAAGCTCGAGCCTGCAGATAATAGCTGCTGGGAGGCTGGTCAAGTAGGATTTTCAGGCTCAGAAGAATGAAGTTCAATATCAGGTCAATCCGTGGAAGCAATTTTTCCAGGAACGCAGGCAGAGAAGTCTAGTTCTACTATTCTTAGGCTTCTAGTAAATCTACTATTCTTAGATTCTATTAAATCTATGGTAGCCGAAGAAGTCTAGTTCTACTATTTTTTAGGCTTATAGTAAATCTGTGGTAGCCAGTCACCTTCTTAAGTTATGCAACCTACTTGCTATGCTTGATGGCCCCTATTAGGGCAAACATCGGTGGAATTTTACTGCGGTTAGAAAGCAGATTTCTATATATGTTCATCATAATATGGTCAATTCTTTAGCTGGGGTGTCCGTTTTGGATTCCTTATTTTAAAAAATAAGTTACTTATATCTATAAAAAAAGTATACCTATACATATTTTTTCCTGAAAAATAAGTACTTTAAAATTTTAAGAATAGAGCTAATCTTATTTTTAAAAAATAAGTACTTATTTTCAGGGACAAAAAACATATTTACATTTTTTTTTTGCTGAAATGGGTAGTTAATCTAAAATCTAAAGCTTTATAAAATTAAATCAATTGATGGAACAATGCAAATGACATAACTAGTAGATTTTGTTGTAAGGTGGAGGGGAGGCTTATATATTTTTTAAAATATAAATGAAGGTGATAAGATCAAGTGTGAGATTATTGCATGGTCTGGATCCCAAAGACTCAATATTTAGATGGGCACCTTAGTATTAGTATTTATAATTTCATTTGGAGATTAATGGCTAGAGCTTTAGGTTGTGGTGGTTTGGAATGTTTGTGCTACAGGGCATGAATGCCCTTGGATAGTATGGTATTACTCGACAATTGAGAATAAACGCTTACCATTTGTGTTATTCAATTGTGTTCAAATGTATTACGTACATTTAATTAATAGAGTTTTACATTTAATTAATTGAATAAATTCATTGTTACTTGAACTATTCAATTGTGCTCATTAAAATCTATTAATTCTACAACACATAAGAAATTATTATCAAAATAACGGAGTATGACTGTATGAGTACGTACAAAGAACAAGTTGTATGCGTAAGTTTTGTTTTCAATTATAGGCTTCAGGATCTCCATACCATTTGGATGACTTCTCACAACATAATTTCCAAACCTCATGTTGAGAAAATAGGAGTCTAAAATTGAACAAAAAATGACTATAATAATATACATTAAAAATATCTCCGTCAACGTTTTACAATATTGATTCATGAAAACAATTTCTTGCTCAGACATATCTATACTATATATTATATTATTATAATCAAATTAAAGAATTTTTTTTAAAACATTTAAGAGAACAAAAAAAAGAAGATCCTAACTGTCAAATTTTAGGTGAACCATAAAAACGATATTAACCGTCCAATTTTAATAAAATCTAATTTTAAAAAAGATATATTATACATACAATTCTAATACTGATAATTCTCATTTTATACTACTACTCATGGATAATATTACATTATATCTAAATTATATTTTATATATTTTTATTTTAATAACCCTACTTACCCTATAATTTTTATTTAATATAATTGTACTCCCATTTTAACTCAATTAATTTTTAATTTTCTTCCTTAACAAATAAGTTAACTAATCTTTCAACAAATAAAAATAATTGTCAATCAAATATAAACATATTTAAATCAAAAATTATATATTTACATAAACTTAATTTATTAACTATTATATGTTATATTTAAACATAATTAAATAAATATATATATTGAAATTTCCATATAAATATAAATGAGTTCTACTTCGTAATAATTGATTGTCTAAATCATCTATCCGCTATAATTTTTCACTCCAAGGAATACAAACTCGAGACAATGTGTCACGCAGTCAGTGTTCCGTTTGCAGACGACCATTCTAACGTAAGTAAACCGTTCATTGTCTCTATTTTTATCTTCATCATCACTCAAAGTCAAGAATATAAGTGGTTTATTGTCTCTGTTTTAAATCATAGTTAAACATAATTTAATAAAATATTTTATTTTCATTCCTATAATTTTTTGGAAAAATTCAGTTAAACATATTATTTAGATCACATTATTTTTATTTTGTGAGATTAATGTAAAAATGTTATATACTAAATATGGATTCTTTTAGGCTTAAATGATTGTAAAAAATTTGAAAGATATAGCAAAATACATCGGTAATAAAATAAACATAAAAAAATTGATCAGTATTAAAATTAATTATAACTTTAATCATTTAACGTTCTGCAAATTTCTAATAGTTTTTTTGTTCTTTTGTGGATTTTTCACCTCGTTATCTTTATGTTGTTGAATTAATCAAATAATATGTCACACACTAGCTTGTTAATTTTTTTATAAAAGGTTACAAGGTTTTAATTTTCTAAAAGACATCACTGAAGATCTTAGTAGGCCCCCAAAAATGATTAAACAAACACTTAACAATCTCTGAGACTGTTGAACAATATGAGTGTTGCAGAAGGGGGGTTGAATGCAACTTATAAAATAATTATTTTTCTTACTAACAACAAACAAGACAGTAACACTCATAAGTATGAAATGCAAAAAAACTTAAGCAAACAAGCATAAGAAGACATGTGTTTAACTTCAAAAAATAATTTTATTATTTTTTATTTGCTACAATTGACTATAAAATAATTTCAGCTACTAAGAAACAAGAACAATGAATTTGCTAATGTTTCTTGCTTGAGAGAGAGAACCTAACTCAGTTGCATTAAGGAAAAATGCTTGTGGGATATGTGTATTTATACTAAAACACATATCTCACTTACAAGTGCACTTTTCCTTTGTCCTAAAATAAAGCTTGAAATAGAAACTTTATTTTTATTGTCCAACCTTGTCTTCATTCCATTTGTAGATAAAGATGTTCTGAGATGTACAAATATCCTTGACTCCTTGAGCACACTTTATCTTTTTGTTTGTCTTCTCCCAAGTTGCAGTAGTAAATTTGACAGACTAGATAGTAATGTCTAAATCATTTCTTGTGTTTTCACTATCTAATCTGCTACCTGGAACAGACTGTCAGCTTCACTAAAAGTATATTGTCAACTTCTAGCTCCACCATGGTGTCAGCTTCAAATAGGTGACAGTAAGTCTAATAGTTACTGTCATTGGAATAATTGTTGTCGTCTGTCCCAATTGTGCTGTCACTTGAATATGTTGTCGTAGGTTTCAGTTGTAGAATGTTACTGTCAAAGTCTTGATCCATGTTGTGCCTGAATACTTTGTGAACTTCTACTTCATGTATCATGTTATTACATTTTTACAAGACAGTAATTATTAGACTTACTGTCACATATTTGAACTCTATTAAATATACTGTTACAAGTGATAACAAACATACTGTCAATATCCATATGACAGTACATTTTACTTAATTTTTTATAAATTAAAAGTAAGTAATTCTAGTTGATTACACCACAATCCCTAACAATCTTCCATGGTCTGTTTTTATGTAAAATAAAGACAAATTCAAAGTAAATTGCAGATGCTAACTCAACTAACATAACTAAAGTGTTTGTACAAAAAAATTCAAGAAAAAATATAAGTACAAATTTATCTCGAACTAAGCTCCTCTAGACTGAGCACTTTTTCAAGTTAAGTTTGAGCTTCAACTTCATTTCTTGGAGGGAATCATCCTTCCATATAGACTTTCAAGAGCTTTCAAAACCTTCTTTTCCTCATCTGTCCTGGCATGATCAGAGACACAATCAAGAGCTAGCTTCACTATCTTATAGGAATGATCCTTTAAATCCTGATATGTGTAGTAGTTCTCAGTTGGTCCTTTGGAGATGCATAAATACTTCATTCCAAACATGTCTTTGACAAATCTTTCTTTTGTAGATGAGAAAATCTGCTTCACTCTAAATTTGTCTATATCTTCCCTTGACTCAATGATTTCCCAAACAAGTTTGCTTAGATCTCTTTCAAACTCTAGGAATGATCCTGTAGTGAGTCTGAAGATTCTTCTCAAATTTTTATTGTTGAGCACCCTGAAATTAGCAGCCTCCACTTCAATACTGTCAATGATGATTCTCAAGGGTCCAAATAAGACTGGAGAAACATAGTTGGACCTTCTTGAGAATTGATCATTCAGCTTGGCATGCTTCATGTCAATCTCAGCCTCCTTTATCCTTTTAGTGATTTTCTCCACCTTTTTCTTGGTAGCTTCAACTTCACTATCAAACTTCTTCCTCTTTTCCCTCTCTTCTTTCCTCTTAGAGTCACACATATCCAGTGCTCTATTCTTCAAATCAAATATCTCAAAATTTGTAATGTTGAGCAACTGCTTCTTGATAAGTTCAATAATGTGAGGATCATTTTCAGCTAATTTCTTCAAATGGTCAAAGATGATCTCTTCAGATGATCTACTTGAGTTGTAGAAGATCATTCTGTCAGAATTCCTAAGAAGACATTTTTTATTTCTTTCATGATCCACCTTCTTAGCAAATTCAATCTTTTTCAACTTAGTTATCAAAACTTGAGTGACTTCCATGAATTTTTGCTCTTCAGGATAGGGAAGTTCCTTCAATTGATCAACCAGTTTGGATAGAAATTCAATTTTCTTGTCCTGAAAGGAATCCATGCTCCAGAATTCCATCACTCCATCATCATTAACGAACATTACACCATCTGGATAGACTTTGGGTTCAGGTTCATCAACTTCATTAGAATCCAATGGATGAGGTTTTAAGGAGTCTATGAGTTCCAAGAACTTTCTGATTAATGCTCCTATAAAGACTTTAGTCTTTACATTTAGATCTTTGACAATTATTAGCATCCTTCTCACCATGAAATAATCAGCTTCTTTCATGTCATGCCCCATCACTATAGTTTCTCCAGTAGAGTAGAGAACATGGATTTTTCTCAGAGTATTGAACTCAGACCACTCAACAATAACTTTAAAAATTAATTCTGCCTTTGACTCAGTTATATTGTTGATAGTTATTCTTTTCACATCCAGACATTCAGCTTCAACTTTTGTAGAGATGAGAGCTTCATTTGGACTTTCAGTTTAATTCTTTGTAGAGTTATGAGCTTCTTTGGTCTTGACATCATGCTTCTTTTGACATGTTCTGTAATCAACCTTAGTCTTACGATTCTTGGGAAGTTCATATTCAAAGTCTCTCCCTGCTTCTGCTCTGAGTATTAGCTTTCCTTTCCTCACTCTTACTTTAGGATTAGCAAAATCATTTTGAAACTCTTTTGCTTTCATCACTTATACCTCCTGACAGTGTCTTTGAAAGTTACTGTCATTTTTTGAGTGACAGTAAGTTCAGGCAGGCTGGCAGTAGGTTCTGGTTGTTTGACAGTAGGTTCACCCTTATCACTCCTGACAATAGATTCTTTGACAACATCATTTTTATCAGCTTCAAAATCAAGAACTACCTGCTTCAAAACTCTCCCTTCACTTTCATCCTTATACTCCTTTTCATTCTTCTCATTTTCATCATCCTCCTTATTACCAGCTCTCTTCATAACTTAATTTGAAAGTCATATTTCGACCCAGACGTTTTCGGGGATGATCAGTCCCATCCAACTCTTGGAATAGTGAATCAACATTTTGATCTTCATGTGTAGCAAAATATGATGCACCATAGTTGAATGAGTTATGTTCCACATTTTCTAGCCCTACAGTGTGTAAGTCTTCAAATGGATGAGGCTCGTGTTGAGTGAGTTCAACATGTTGTGCAGACTCTTTACAGGGTGTCATGAGAGACTGACCAATTTCAATAGATGCCTCATTTTGAGAGGAAACATCTAGAGATGAGTTTTGTTCCCTATTAAGATCTGTGCTCTTTTGAGAGGACACAGTCTGGTTTACAGAGGTTGATACCCTTGCTTTCTTTCTCCTAGGCTCACCAAGGCCTTCTGTTGGTTCTGTGATCTGACTACCACCCTTATTTGCTGCATCTAGTGCAGTTTCACCACCTAACTGTGGAATGGTTTCTAGCCTAGAGGTAGTGGTTCTTTTCCTTTTAGAAACCTAATCATGTTGGAAGGAGTCAGGCTCTTGGCTAATTGATTTGGAGATTCTAGATGGTCTAGCATCTTTGTAAGGTTTGGAGTGTGGGTTAGGAATGACGAGGTCAACACCATTCTCATTACTCAAGGAGAAAATATTAAAATCACCAATAATTTTTAGTTTTAGCAGCTCAATGATGAAGAACATATAATCAGTTATGAACAACCATAACTCAGCATTTAAAGGTTTGCTAGTTAAAATAGAGTGGGTGTTTTTCTTCAAAGTTGGGGACTCCATACATTGTACCCTATCAAGATCAATTATGCCTACTACAGAATGAATAATAAGCATAAAAAATTTAGAGTAGTAGATTACCGGCTTCCTGGTCTCCTTCTTGCCAAGTACCAGCTTGAACAATGGCATCAAGAGCTTCCCAATGTCAATTATGTAATTATGCACCAAGGAGTGCACAATCTTTCTGATGTAGACTGATACTTCATTCCAGCCTACAACAGGATATAAGCTAGTATGTATTAAAATATAATGTAGATATTATTTTGGCATAGTGTGAAGTTGACTATTGCAGGCACTTTTTATTATATTGTGATTTTGACAATTAATGAAGATGGACAAAAATATATATTACTGAGGTCGAAAGAGATGGATGCTCTACTAGCTTTTATGATAATAGCTTTACAACTCAACGAAGGATTCACCAAAATATGTTTGAGCGCTCCCAACAGCTACATTAAAGAAGTTTTACAACAACAAAAATTTTCAACTCAAAGATATTATGTGATATTATGACGAGGGAGAGCAAATGTGGGTTGCACTCTTTTTCCCTTAACCATGATTTTTTTCTACAGGATTTTTCAAGGAAAGTTTTTAACGAGACAGAATCACGTGCACATTATGAAACAATATGCTTGTTCCCTTTGATTTTTCTCCCACTGGGTTTTTTTCCAGTAAGGCTGTAATGAGATAATGTTTCATAGTAACGGCCATTTAAGGGGGAGTGCATGAATATGTTGCATATGAGTGGATGTCCTTTGGTTTTTCAATGTCTAGATTCTTGACTTTTTGCTTACTTGTAACTCTCAAGACCTTTGACTTTTCATTGTACTTGTAACTTCTACATTGTAACTTATATAAAGACTTCATGTATATTTAAGGTTTACATCAATATATGAGATTGATTACTTCCCTTCTCTCTCATATTCCTTAATTTATACTTTATTACATAACAATTTTGTATTAATTAGCTAAATAAAGTGCCGGGTTTGTTAGTTACAAAAGTTCTTCTCCAGAAGTTAATTAATAAGAAACTGTCTTTCTAGACAAGTATCAAAACATTTATACTATAAATGGTTGAAAATGCCCTTAAAATTTAATATTTCACTTTATCCTTTGACAAATAAGTTAACTAATCTTTCGACAAATAAGAATAAAGGTCAATCAAATATAAACATATTTAAATCAAAAATTATATATTTCCATAAACTTCATTTCTTAGCTAGTATTATATTTAAACATAATCAAATAAATATATAAACTGAAATTTCAAAAGCACGGCGGGAGCGGGCATATATCTAACCAATATCTGTCATAAAAAAATTGTTACAAAGAATTTGTGTTCTTTAGAAAAAGTTGCATTGTATACTTAAATAGCAGATAGAGAGGCTTTATATCCAAAATGTGATATATGATTTTAATTTTTTATCATTAGCAAGGTGAAATTAAAAGCATTTGACAGGGAATACAAAAGTGTTCCTGAATTTAAATAAAATAGACTATATTTTCTTTGAGCATGAAGGTCATCAAGAACCTTTTCCTTTCATATTCAATGTGGTCAAATCAAGTGCCGGTGAAGTCAAAAAAGATGTGAGACCAATTAGAACTGAGGTAATTAACCACAATCGTAGTTATTAGAACACCTAATTGAGTTGACACGCAGCACTGCAGCAGCATATTGACTAGAAGACTAGGCGTTCATCCAATCGTCCATGAATCGACAAGTCAAAACATAATGTGTTATCATAATTGTGTAGCATAATGTGTTAGTCGCCTAAACCAACGTTATGTTTTTCAGTTTTCCAGAGTGAATCAATTAGTCTGAAACTTGAGCCAATCCGCTTTTCGACTAGATGACTAGTGGTTTACTAGTTGACAGACTTGATAATTATGGCCACAGTAACAATTACCAACTGATCCCAGAAACAACAAAACTGTAGCAGCTGGTCTGCAGGTAACCCTGCAAACCACTCTGCGCAACCAGAGACAAAAAACAGACAAAATAACAAGATGATATGGAAATTGTAAAGGCAAGATATAATTACCGTAGCCACGGTTATTGCACTACTCCAGTCCTTCCACAAACAAATATTGCCTTTGCTGTCAATATTTGGGTGGAAAATCTGTGTTTTGAAGAGAACCTGTGAAATTTAATTAGAGGTCATTGCTGAACAAATAATGAAATGAAAATATAACATGACAAGGTACTATGTGAAAGGAGCCTGATCCAATGCACTAATACATATGTGTGTATGTAGAGATATATGTCATTTGTGTGTATATAGAGATATACTATTATGTGGGAATATAAATCACTTAATCAACTTAGTCAATATATGATTCCTGTTCACTTGAGCCTCCAGCAGGTGAAATTGATTCAATCTGTAAAGGACGTCAGCTAATTCTAACTCATTCCTTTGATATCATTTTAGTTTCTGTATCTAAATCACAAAAGAAATCAGGTTGTTGATTTCAGTGCTGATTTAATTTGTGTTCTTATAGCTTCAAGTGAGATACTGCTCTTAATTTCACTGAGATTAGATCTAAAACTTTGAGTTAGCTGTACAACTGTATTCCTATCTCTTAGGATTCATCATACTTCTGTGTTCCACTTCAATTAGCCGTGTAAATCTTGAAGATTAGAGGAACAGGAAAGTGAGGAGAAACCTTCAGTCATCCACAGAAGAAATGTTCAGTTTCTATTGCGATTAATTAACAGTATTCTCCTACTCATGAATGTAAAAAGCCTCAAACTTTCATGATGATTTGTTAACAAGATCAAGAGACTGAGTGTTGGAAGAATGAACCTAAGTATGATGAAGATCCAGGTAATGAAGATATTAATTTGCAAGAGAAGCAAGTTATGGGAATTTGAGAGTCCTTTCGGTACCTGCAGACAGTTCAGTGGCAGAGTGGGAAGCACTTTAAAGTTCATAACTGAAAGTGTGGCTACAACCGTAGAGATAACTGTTGGTAGGAGTACGAGAATTCAAGTGACTCTGGCTGATGAAAGTCATAACTTAGTGAAGGGAGTTGCATTGAGGAAGACATTTCAAGTTACATTTCTCTAATTGTAGCCGAGAGATCAAGATGGCATAATAGTTATCTATCAACTTGTTGAAAATTTTGAAGTACTACTCTTCAACATTACAATATTTGATCCAGGATGGTTTCGGCACATCCATGAGGACATGTATAAATTTGGAGGAAGGAATGTCAAGACTGCAGAAGTAACTACTATAATAAATAAGTGGTGGTACTATTTTACCTTTCAGTATTAAGTATTTGAAGATAAGCTAGCGGTTTTTGTGCAAATAGCCTATGTTGGTATTAGTAGCTATTGTTAGGAGGAGTCGAAGATGTAGTTTTCTGTTATGAATGAATATATGAAAATGGATGTAATTCCCAGCAACCAGTCTCGCAACAAATCTGACTTGCACTCCAAGCTCTCTCTCTCTCTCTCCCTATCTAATATGCTCTTTTCTGCCTAATTCTTCCTCAATCTCCTCTAATTGTACCTTAGTTGTGTTAATGTACTTCTAGTTCCTAACAGTTTGAACCTATAGCTAGTGTCTGGAGGAATGATTTAAGAATTATATATCCAGATATCGACTAAATACTTGAACCAAAGCGGCTGCAAGGAGAAAGAAAAATAACCAACACAAAGTAATCAATTTAAAGATTACTAAACTTTTTAACTCGATTAACTAGTTTGGCTTGGTTGTGCACAAACAACACAAACCTCGCGAGGGAATTCATAAAACTACATAAAAAATTGTAAGTGTAACTGCAGAATTAAGTTGCAATGCGAATTACGGGAGGTACTAAAGGGTATTGGCAGAGGGAAACCGAAGGTGAGATGGAAAACTCCTCCTTTATATGGACTATTAGCGGTCTCATCAATGTAGCTTCCCAATAAAATAGGTCACCATCCATTGGAACCGTTTAAACATAGTCATATATCTTCAGAATATACATATATATATATATAAATCAAAAGTTTTAAATTTATAAATGCATCTCATGATCTACTTGACAAAAAAACAAATAAATAGAATTATTACCTACGGTACAAGATATCGTGAAATTGCAATCCTCCGTAGTTATTTGCAATTCACGTTGAAGCCATTTTTTTGCAAAATCCACCATCCGCCGTGCACGGTAAGCTTTTTTAAATTCCAGTGCAAAGTATGTGTCAGAATAGAAAAATAAATTCATAAAAAAAGGCTTTTACAGACTAGTAATAATCAATAAACATAAAAAAGAATCTATCTACGGTATATCGTACAAGGCATGAAGAAGGTCACTAAGTGCACAGGCAGAGATGTAGGGGAAGATGATTGTATGTATATATACAATATTTGTTATGCCTACAAGTTGAGGAGAATCGATTTAAATACTGTACAGAATTCTACTAATAGAATTCGTAATCTTTGTTTAATTGAGTATATATATCCGAGGGGTGATTTGTTTACGAATAGTTTAAAAATTAACTACTCATGCCGTAAAAGCCCGTGTTAGCTTAATTTTCTTTATTATTGGTTATAATTTTTTTTTGAAAATTTGAATTTATTTTTAAATTTCATCTTTTTTATTCCATTATATTTAATTTGATTTACAGTCCAATTGATTAGTTAATGAGATATAATTTTATTTATGACATGGATTTAGAACTTAATCTGATTTCGAGAGTTTGACTTTGATACCATAGATGAATATGTGATAATCGAGTCAAATCTTGAGCCTTTTTCAAAGATAGATCAAATAATTCTATCACGTATAAGTACATAATGTTAGAATGCACAGACCCAAATATAACAATTTCATTAATACACAACACTGATACTGACGTCCAAAAATCATGATTCATTGATAGATTTGATAAAAAATTAATTTAATATTAATAATATTTTGACACCTTAAAAATGTGTTTGCATCGCAAAGAGCCGGATCTTATAAAACGAAGGGAAAAACGAAAAAAACCTAAGCCAACCGGCTCAACCAACTAAAAAAGAACCCGGTTTATAATCATATCAGCTGCTTCAAGACTCGTAAACGTCTTTTCAAACAAATCTGAGAAGTGATCAAAAATGTCTTTGCCCAACAAAACCCAAGAACAAGAAGCTTCTTCTTCATCTGACACGTGGAAACAGAGGATTATAGTACCCGCCATTCTTGCAGGTCTGTATAACTAATTTTATATATGTATGTATATTTGCTCAATTCTTCAATATTTGTGTGTATATGTATGTTTTTTTAGAAGGTTTTAAGTTAATGGTGATTTTCAGGTATTGTTGGAGGTGGGGTTGGATTGGTGTCAAAACATAGAAAAATTCATGGCCTTTCCAACATTTCTGCTACTTATGCTACCAATTTTGCTATTGTTACTGGCTGCTATTGTGGTAATTTTATGCCTAATTACATTTTATGATTTTTTTGTGTGTTCAAGTTTGTATCTTTTTAGTGTATAGAAATGTTGGGAATGATGGGGATTATTAAAGTTGTAATCTTGACTTGTTTGTATGAGCAAAAGTGAAGCTGTTGCTGTTTTCTTGAAAAAATTGAAGCTTTTATGGAATTGCATTTTTTCAATAATCTCTCTTTGTTCTTTCGTTGTTTTTCTGACTAATCCTTTTCTGGCCTCATTTTTTATGATTCTTATCTAAAGATGCTTATGATTTATAATTATTGTATAAAAATGCTGGGATTTAGGGTAATTAATAATTTATGATATTGACTTGTTTATACGTGCACAAGTTATATTGGTGCTCTTTTGAATTTTGCTGAGCTTTTTTAGAGTTATACTCTTGAGAACTATGCAGACTGTTGATGAATGTATTTTTCACATACATTTTCTATATACTATCATAGTATCATATTAGCAACATTCTTAGCTATATATATTACAATGTATTGGAAGAGTTGATTCAACAAGGTGTTTTATCTTCGGTTTTAGTTCACTTTGTTATCAATTCAGCTTTGTATTATAGTTTTGTTAAGTGAAGATGTTATCTAGTGAACTTTTGAAACTTCTTATGCCTAATTATTAGTAAATGGACCAAGCTTACCTCATTAGAGATAAATGATTAGTTAAACTTAATTACTAAGCAGGCAATAAGCTGATTGAATGTCAATTGCTACAATAACAACGATGTCTTTGGATCGTCTGACACTAATATAGGCTCCATTGGGATTGTTGTTCCAAACTGTTGTGTTGTGAGAAAAAAGTACAGTTGGAAAAAGTGTTAGAAAAATCATATGATTGTTTGGTAATATTTTTATTATGTGCCTGTTTTTAGATATAATATAAAAAATAATGTTTTTGCCTTTTTGGGGAGTTGATAGTGAAACCTATAGCTGCCTCCCGCAAAAAATGAAAAACAGAATTTTCTATAAGTACAAAGGAACCCGCATTATCTAAAATTAAGCTTTTAGACTAAAAACACTTTTTTTTTAAAGTTGCTTTGCATCAAGGACCATACAAGTGTTCCTGTTCATTCATTTCCTTTTTAATAAATTATTAAATTATCATAATTTGTTTGTTATTACAGGAGCACGCGAGTTTGTTAGAGTTAGCAGGAAGTCAACGTCTGATGATCTTTTGAACTCTGCAATTGGTGGTTTTGGTTGTGGAGCTATCCTTGGCCGCCTTCAAGGTCGAACCCCCACCCCCTCTCCCCACGGCCCTCCCTCCCTCCCTCTATATGCCGTTCGTAATGTCTCTAAAATGTATACTCATCCCCTAAATCGGTCTTGGTGTATGTGTTAAATATTATTTGTTATAAAAGATATGAAATATTAAAGTAACTGTCTTTGGCGGCACCACATTATTATGACTCGCAAGTTTTGACCCATCTGGTAATGAGTTAACCTGAGAAAGATAATTTGGGGGCGATATTCTTAAAGAATATAGGTGCTGCCTAGGCTTAAACTTGATGACATTATGGATATACTCTGGATTTTTATTGATAAATGATACTGTTGGGAAGGCTTTTTTTAAGAATAACATATTTGCTGCTTATATGATACCTCACAAGACATCACTTAATCATGTTTTTTTAAAGAAAAACTATGTTCCATCATTTTTGAACATTTTTGACTAGTGTACCTTGTTTACTTAAAGCAACTCAATTGTGTAGCTTTGAACAATACATTAATTGGTCATGACTTGTGCAACATTTAATAGCGGGGTCCTGTATCTAGTGATTAAATTAGTCCGCAATCAGTGGAATCCAGTGAAGTTGCTTCAAAGTTTAAACAGCTCGTTGTGATTGATATTTCTAATGAATATGCAGGTGGTGTGGCCGGTGCTGTTCGTTACTCAATCATGTTTGCTGCTGCTGGAACTGCTTTGGATTTTGCAGCGCCTAAGTTAAGGACTTATCTGCAAAGCTTACAAAATGATGGTAGTTGGTTGAAATTGCCTGAATGGTCACCTATCCAAGTACTTGATGAGGAAGCCCTTGCTGCCAAACGAGATCGAGAACAACAAATGTTGGTACGCCGGAATGCCCTTGATTTAAACAAAGAAGATGCTTAAAGAGTACTTAACCTTTTATGTAATCAAACTCATCATAGTTTTTTTTCTACAAGCGGAATTGTTTCTATGAAATACTAAAGCAAATGGGTGCTTTATTGTATTTGGTCTCTTTGCGATGGCAATCTTATGTCACTACAGAGCAACTTGTTCAATTGTTTTTGTTTGGGCATTAAATCTTTTGCTCGAGTAATAAAGAGATTTGCTATGGATATATAATGGCATAATGTATCTGGTTTTATTAAGAGTTCTCCACTTCTCCATATCTGCTTACTAGTGTTATGATCACAACGAGGAGTTCAGTAAAATTGATGTTGGAGCACAATTTTACATGCAAAAGAATGAAAATTCATATTTTATACAACTCCCCGTATGATTATCATGTAGTCTCAAGAAAGTATAGCAATGCTACTACAATATCCAGCTTCACTTCGTTCAAATCTATTACAGTACTAACTCTTATAGTTTATTTAAGTAAATAAACTACTTACTTAAATACATTTGGTAATTAATTAGTCTTTAATTGTCATGTCCTGATCAAAGAGATGAATTGAACTTGTAAAGATTAATTGCATCTTTTTAGATGAATTTGTTATTGCTCACAAGTTATTTTGGTCATTAGAAAATATTATTTCAATGCTTAGAGAGTTAGAGTTGATCATAAAATTATAAATTGACAGAAAACCCTCAAGGAGAATATGACTCAATAATCAAGAAGAGGAAGCAGCAGAAGTTTGCAGGACCTAAACGTATAATGAGAGGAGATATGGTTGATTTAAATGACCTCCTTTTCACCAAACATAGGAATCATCTCGTCTCGAGAACTTGAGATGTCGACAACTCAAATATCTATTAATCAGCTAGAGTTTGCGAGGACTTGGCCAAAATTCAAGACATCTGCCTGTAATGTATCATGTTTCAGTGTTTCGGGTGGGGGCTTCAGAAGCGAGACCAGCTAATTATACATGATACTAATGACTATTGCATGTAAGGGGTTCAGAGTTTGAAGGAAACGTTATAGTTCTGCATTTTGTGCCATTTAGAAGATGATACTATCAGTATATATAAATATGAAAACGTCAGGCTTGATAGAGAGACATACACTTATTTGGCCACCTGATAATGTTTTTGAGATTGTCTTGGTCGCCTATAATGTGAAGGGGGTGTTCCAAATTTTAACCAAAATCATTGTAAGATTTATTAAAACACAAGTAATTGGCTTTACAGCCCAAAAACATTCTATAGTTTATTAGTTTCTGCCTATATATACCCCATATATACATACAATAATTTGTACTATATAATTAGGGTTTTCACAGAACTTATGGCATCCTTATGAGCTTCTAGCATCCTTATGGCTTCTATATAATAGAAACATCAATACAGTGCTAGTGTTTATGAGATGGTAGACACCTTTAATCTGTTTTGACTTTTGAACATTGAGCCTTTCAATGAGATTCTTTGATGATTATACTATTGAGTAGCAGAAGTGTGTAGATAGGATTTGGAATAGCTGCTGTTTGCCTGCTTTGTTATCGTATACTTGTCTTATGTTAATTTGTTGGCCTGCTTGTTTTAGTTGTATTTTCCTTTTGTTTTCTGACCAACATGGAATTTCTTGTAGCTCCAGATAAATCGGAGGGAAGCTGGGGCTGAATGTGGCTGCAGTTGAGTATTTGGGCCTCTCCATGTTAAAATATGCCATGATATTGAGTAGACAGCAATTAGAGGAATGATGGAAGTCTATCTGCTACTGTAAATAATTATATTAGTAGATTCGAAAGTTTCACTCTTTTCCTTGTGTTCTCTACATGCGGAATTTCTCTAAAATTTCAATTTTAATTTCTCTGAAATTTCACCTTTTTCCTTGTGTTTTATGGAACTTCTTACATTTCGTTTGCAACTTCAGTGTCATAGTCTTTATTTATCCTTTTGCCTGTTTAGGAGGGGCTCGAAGCAAATTCTCATGCCAGTAATCCTCTTTTTGCAAGATCAATGCCAAGATTATATGTGATGCCTAGTTGATGCACAACACAGGAACATGGACAATGATTCTTGGGACAACAGTTGTTTTTATATGTCTGTTTACAATCTCACTTTTAAAGAATTGTTATACAGAAAGAGGAAACTATGGTTCAACTGGGCTAGTATCAATCACTTTCAATGTGGTTTAAGAGTCATAGTAGAATTTGTTATATATGGGGACATGCATATACATCACATATTTGTATTGTTATCTTTTTACTTGAGCGAATGAAGGAAGTGTTGTAGCATGCCATGCCAAGGCACAACTGTCAAATATAAGGTTTATATGTCAAATACTCCTCACCCTGTCCCTAGTTGCATACTTGCATGTTCAACTTTTCATATATGATTGTCTTAATAGTAAATGCCACATCTTAATTATAACCTTGTTTAATGGACACTAGTTCTTAAAATGGACATTAGTTTTTGTAAGTGAATGATATTATTCTACTACACAAAACACATGGGAGGTTTGCCTTTTCAGGTAAAAAATGATAAATATATATTTTGTGGTAATTAAAAAAAGATATTTTATCTGAATAATATAAATATATTTTGTAAGTCAAAATATAAATTTGTAACAATTAACAGAAATAAATCACTCCTTTCTATATTGAATATTGCTACTAATTATTGTTTTTTAAAAATAGCTACTGTACTAATTAATGCTTGATTTGGGTCATTATAGGCATTCTAGTACACATGTTGCAATTTTCTATTTTAGTACACTTTCTGCACAATTGTCTGGATATTACAACTGACACACACACACACACACACTCTTTTTCACCTCTTTGGGAATCCAGGTAATCTTAATTCATACTTCACTCCCAACCCTCTTTCTTTTTCTCTCTTTCTCACTCACAGACTGGAACACATTGACAATCCCACATTTTTAGAATATATAAAGCACAAAAATTCAATCTTTTTTACTCATTTCCTCAACACCCCTTTCTCCCTTATCTCTCTATACACATAATACATATGCAAGTTTGGATTTTTCAGCTACCATTATTATTATTAAGTGCAGAATGAATGACCAATTATATGTTTTGTTACTCCTGGATCTGGAATTTTAAGTGGCCCGAATTTCAAGAAACTTATAAAAATGAAGGTTTTAGAGAAATCTTGGTGTTTCTGTAATGGTGGGGGCAAGTCTGAGAGGATGAAAGCTTCTATTTTTTCCAGCAAAGGTCCAGCCATGGCAAGAATTGGCATTGGTGGCTCATTGTTTGGGACTGGCTTTCTTATTCACAGGAATCTACTGCTTACAACTCATGTTAATCTCCCTTCTGTTGCTTCTGCTGAGTCTGCTGAGATCTGGTTACAACATGGTGTCCAAGCTTGCCTTTTTCCTCATAGGTTTGCTTCTTGTTATCGTATAGATAATGTGCATTGTATTTCTTGATTGCCCTCAATTTGATTTGTGTAAAATTGTATCGTATTAGCTCAAGTTGAACTGATTTAATTGCTTCATGATTATGGATGGTGTAGTTTGATACATTATAGCTCATATGTGGTATCCGCAAAATGAGAGGATTCAGGGATAATGCAGGTGGTAAAAGTGTTATTTACCTTGCTTGCCTTTTAAAAAGAGTAGCAGAAATTACTATGAGCTAATATTGGTCAAAATTATCAGGCTCTGCCTAGTTCTGCCCAAGAATTAGATATCGGCTCCTTTCCTTTTTGTGATTTGTATATGCACCTACACCCTTCTGGTGGATATTCATTACTGATGTTTGCTCTCCTGTTAGATGTTGCATATGTGTATTTTATTGTTAGTGATAAGATGGTTTTGTTAATGATAAGATGGCTTTGTTAATGATAAGATGTTTTCGATCTTCAAATAGGGTTTGATGTGCAAAACAGAAACAAGGGAGTTTGTGACAATTTCCCCTTACGATTATCTCATGCCTAATCTAGTAGTATATAATCCTAATGTGCTTAATCCTTTAACCTCGGGAGGTCTCCTTTGTGTAGTAGTAAAAAAATTTCATTTGATATGGTGATGACTGATGAACATATCCAAATTATAGTATGAATTACTGATGGATCCAAATGACTGAAAGTCCAACTCATGTATTTCTCTACTTTTTAGGATAATATAAAGGTCAGTTTTGTCTATTACTCTCTTGGGATTACAACCTCTATCTGGAACAAGCATGTTGTTCGGAAAAACCTTGTGCTGTTTACCCAGTTGTAACCTCTGTTTTCTCTAACATTGTGTTTGGGTATGAATGCTTGAGTAATCCCATGATATTTCCTAAATTATGTTTTTTATCTGATCAAATTCTCGGTAGAACTCCTGATATCTTGGATTCTCTTATCCGTTTGTTGTCCCCTCTCGGACAATTTAGATTCTTATTATTGTTTTCTTTCAATTATAGGTTCTTCATTACCAGCTCCATCCTTGATCTGACAATAGTTGGTCTAGATTGTATGGATGGGAACTCAAATGTGCAGGTTTATCATCCTCTGTACATGAAGACATGCACTAAACTAGATCTGGATCTTGGTAGTGTAGTTTACCTATTAGGTTATGCAGAAAAGAAGGAATTGGAAGTGGGGGAGGGTAAGGTGGTGATAGCCACAGACAATCTAATAAAACTGTCTTCGGATGAAGTAATATGGAACCCTGGGTCTGCTGGTTTTGATGGTCATGGGAATCTTGCATTTATGGTTTGTGATCCTATGAAGTTAGCCACACCTCCGAACACAAAATCCACTTCAACATCATCAGCTTCTTCATCTTGGAAGAAGGATTTTCATATGCAATTCGGTATCCCAATTCCCATAATTTGTGATTGGTTGAACCAGCATTGGGAGGGTAACCTTGATGAACTCACCAAGCCCAAGTTACCAATCATTCGATTGATGTCTGCTGGCCAAAAAAGTGAATATTCTTCTGCATCCTTCACAATGAGGCAGGTATTTAAGTCAGCTGAAATCAAGTCAGCTGAAGCTGGAGATGATGGAACTCCATCATCATCAAACATAATCTCAAAACCTAGTTGTGTGCTTGGAACAAGCCTTTCTCCCATTGCAAATATGTGTGAAATTGAAGCACGAGTCAGCAATCCAAATTCCTCTCATGTACAGGGAATTCCAACTCCAGAAATCTACGAGTCGCCAAGATTAAATTCGATTCCTTTTTCAAAGAAGGAAAACACACAAATCCAGCTTTTAAATATTAATTTTCCACCAAGAATTACTAGACCAGCAGTTTCATATCAGCATGTCCGAAAGTTGCTCCCATTCTCAGATGAGAATGATGTGAAGCAACCTCCCGTGCAGCATGCAATGCAAGAAGAAGACGATTTGGTTGAAAAAGGACAGAATTCTATTGCAGATGCCGATATGGCTTCAATAGGCTCTATTAGTGAGGTCCAATCTAATTCATTTCCCATGAAAGTTCCGGAGGTGCAGAATGGGTATAATAGCAGTGAGGGAGAAACTACAATGTACTCGGCAGAGACTGCTGAAAGCCACAATTATCCTAGTCCCAGCCGAGGAAACTTTAACCAAGTAGGTAGGAGCCAAAGCTGCGTAAATTACAATCGCTGGGGGGCTGTTCAAAGGAATCCCATTGCTCAAAGAACAATGCTAGACAAAAATCGAAGTTTTGTACAGGGTAGAAAAATGCACTCACAGGGGGCAACTTCACAAAGGAGTAACGACTACTACAGTCCAACTGTTTCATCCATAATGAAGAAAAGGAACAACCTGGAGCAGCCAAGCAGATCCAGGCAATATGCAGTTCATTCATCTGCTAAATGGACTTTCTAATTAGTCTCAAGTCTATTGGTTCATCTATGTTTTTAGCCTCCTATCCTGGGAGCTCCATTCACTTTAAAATTTCATGTGCAGAGTAATTCAAAGTATACTAAGAAGATTGTAAGTAACTTTAGTGAATATATGTGCAGACTGCAGAGTAATTCAAAGTATACCAAGAAGATTTAGCAAATATAAGAATAGTTTATTTGATACACGCCCTAACTGGTATCAATAAATACTTTATTTTTAGGTTGATGGTATCAATGCTTAGCCTGGAATTATAACATAGTTGTACAGTATTTGTGTGTTATTATATCATTCCTCTTGCTTGCAATAATAATATAAAAATTGTGTGTTTCACACGTACATAAATTAAATCTCACAACAAATAAAATTTGAAACCGGTTACATAATAATAATTAACACCTAACGAAATATCTAATAAATCAGCTTTTATTTCCCAGAACAATGCCAATATAATTTGTAGAAAAGGGGTTGAATACAAATTATTGAAACTTTTTCTGTTTTAATAATTATTCTTGGAGTTATGAGTGTTTGAGAGAAAATATATGAACAATGAAACTGAAACTAAAATGAACAAAGATATTTGAAAATTACTGATGGATTAGTTTTTCCATCAGTGTGTATTTTTGCTCAAATTATCTGAGTTAATAAAACTCAGCTGTTTTTTACAAGGTTAGAAAATAAATCAACTGTTCTTACAAAGTGCTTTCAGCCTAAACAGTTGATTCAAGAATATTGTCTAACGTTGTATCTCTATATTTTCTAACAATGCTACCACACTTTTTAATATACCACAAGTGTGTTTACAATACCTAGAAAGAGTATTAAATAATTAATTTAAACTAGGATTGTTTCTAATCTATCTTTCCTTTTGCCTTTTTCCATTTCTGGAAAAATATTTCAGACTTGGAAAGACAGCTTCAACTTGAGTTTCCACAGTCATCATAGACTATTTTTCATATGTGTGTTTTTGTCTGTCAACTTGTGTTGTCTCAATCAATTGATAATTTAGTGTTATGCATATCAATTGATTCTTCCTTTTATCCATTAACTAATATTCTTCTTCGATTGTTTATATCCATCGATTGATAAATGATGACTTATCGATTGACAGATGTTATCAATCGATATATCAATCGATGGGTCTTCATATCGATTGATGGTTTTCAATCTTTGATTTGGCTTCTTATCATTTGATCTTCTATCTATTGATGATTTCATATCAATTGATCATCTTTCACTTGCATAATTTTCTATCTTCAGATAATTACAATTAGACAGTTTAAATTACACATCAGTTGATGACCTATATCAACGACTCTAGTATCAATTGATGAGAATAATATCAATTGACTTACACATTATCAATTGAAATTGACTAAATACACATATGCTACAATCCATATTATCATGATCTAGATAAACATTTCAACTGATAAATGGTTTCATGATCAATCGATATTTATAACTTTCTTCAATTAAAATTTTTAAGATTCTAAGATTAAGGTTATCATCAAGTTACATGTCCTAACATCAACACATGGATCGATTATAAATTTAAGACCATTCATAGAAAATTAATGTTATCAAACTTATTACATTTTTTTTTTAAAAAAAAACACATATTTTATGTGGTATTGCTGAAATTGTCTTGCTTTTAACTTTTTGTATAGAGAGATAGAATACAATGTCTTCAAGAGATAGAGACAGGGAGTGATATCTGTATTTTATCATCACAAATTATGTTACCGACAACAGGGACATGGACAACTACATGCAATGCCGCTTTCTCCCACCAAAATCTAGCTGTAAATCTTTGCAGTTCAGTTCTCCGACTGAACTCTACTGCATGTTTTCCATCTTCTTTTACTTGTTGTAGAAGTAGTAATGCTCCGGTTCCGGCAGTCAATGCAGGTGAACCGGGGAAAAAGAATGGTGGGGTAGGTAAGAGCTTAGCGGAGGAGCTGCGGTTTGGAAGCTTAGCTGAAGATGGATTATCATATAAGGAGAAATTTATAGTGAGGTGTTATGAAGTTGGAATTAACAAAACTGCTACTGTTGAAACTATGGCTAATTATTTACAGGTTTTTACCTCTCCTTTAGTTAATATGAGTTTGCATTTCTTGATTAATTATAGTTGTAAATATAAAATTTAGATAATCTTTTTAGGTTGTGTTGTGCTACTTGAAAGAGATTGGGATGTGGTCATGTAGATTATAATATTTTGTGATAATGTTGCTTAACCCTTGGGCCTCATGACATGGTTTTGTGTAATTCTCTATTGTTTGTGGAATTATTGATTATGAATTTATGATGATTGTGCTGCTGTTATGTGGTGCTTGAAGCTGACTTCAAGGTTTTTAGGAAGCAGTAGGCTTGCATTACTATCGACTTAAAGTATAATGTAAACTAAACACAACCTGTGTATAGTAGAGTCTAGGACTCTAGGGAGTGAGGATGAGATGTACGAAGACCTTACCCTACTCCTAGAAGTTGAGAAAATATCTATGTATGCCCCTCGGGATTGAAAATGTTATAATAAACATCAAATGTAGTGAAGATACAGACGTTAAATGAAGTATCATGTCTTCTTGATAGACCAATTAGTGTTCATGGAGTATGCTAAAACACTTTAATCTTCTTAATTTACAGATTATCCTAATTATTTCTTTTTTCATGCCCTTTTAGTGTTGGACTCCCTTGTTTTGTTCAGGCTTTAAGTGCTTCCATTTTCTTTCAAACTTCTTAATTTATATTTTCTTGCTAGTTGAACCGAATGAAGCAAGTACTCCAGATACTTCATTTTTTCGAATTACTCACTGAACTCCTCTTTGGATATTCTTGTGGTGCTTATTTTATTTTATGTTATTAAATTTTCTCTAAACCGTAGGTCATTTTTCAATGACTTTATCAGCATGTCATCTGTCTATGTCGTTTGTGGCGTTAAATTTAGTCATATGCAGAGCGCTACAAACTTACATGAAGCCTAACTGTATGATTTCATGATTTTGTATTTTGTATGTATTAAAAACTCTTCATCTCACCCTTCAGTATCCTCAATGCTCTATAGAACCTGTTTCATTCAGTTTTGATTGTGTTATGTAGGAGTTTCATTTAGTTTTAATTGTGTTAGTAGGAGGTCGCATGCAACCATGCTCAGATTGTTGGCTTCTCAACTGATGGATTTTCAACTACAACTACTATGAGAAGATTGAATCTTATATGGGTGACAGCCCGCATGCACATTGAAGTCTACAGATACCCTGCTTGGTAAAATATGGATCTATAGTATCATAACTCATGAGCTTAGTTCAACTGCCATGTTTTATAACACATTTTAGAATGTCAAACAGGAGTGACGTGGTTGAGATAGAGACATGGGGTCAAAGCGAAGGAAGAATTGGGACCAGACGTGATTGGATTATTAGAGATTACTCTAATGGAGAAGTCATTGGGAGAGCAACAAGGTGCATTTAAATTTCTTATATATCAGCAAAATTCAAATTAGTGCCAAAGCTTTAGCAGTCAGAGAATTTACCATCTTACATATCTAGGTTCCATGTGGCCATATATAAATTTACATAGTTGATTACTCATCCATGATGGCATGACCAATTCACAGATTCATCGTCATGCATAACTTAAACTGATTGGATATCATTGATACAAAAATGAGAATACTTCTGGTTTCTGGCTCCATGCACTCATGGAGATAAAAACAGTTACCTGACTTGAATCATTACATTAAGGAGAAAAAATGGAACTGTAATCTGTAATCACATGCAAGATGAATAATCTTTCAAGTACACCATGCCCTTTTATGTAAAAATTGAATTTAGTATTGAAAGAGGTAAATAACTTTATTCATTTAAAAAAATGCAGTTTGGGTGTTAAGTAAATACTGAATGAATATAGGCTTGGGAATCACTTTGCTTTCTTGAAATTTTAATACTTCTAAATATATTGTCTTCTATATCTCTCTTGTACCAGAAATTCATGCAACAAAATGGTCATGTGCCAAATTAGTTTGCTTAACTATGTGGTCCATGCAATTATGCAAATAAATGAGGCCTACATAGATTGGTCACTTCATGGATTCTTAGCCATTAGTTGTTTGCAGTCTATTGCAGTGAACAACATCTTTTTTCATTCATATATCACATTAGATGTTTTTTTCCTGAAGAGGCCACTCCATGCTGGCCAGAATTACTTTTGTGTGTTTCAGTTGACTTGTTGATGGTTCTTTCAGATTGACTATTCGGAAGGTTTTCATTGCAGCAAGTGGGTGATGATGAACCAAGATAGTAGACGACTTCAGAAAGTCAGTGATGAAGTCCGAGATGAATATCTAGTTTTTTGCCCAAAAACCCCGAGGTAAGGGCAATGTCAACTTTCATGTATATATCATCATTTGCGCCTATTTGGAAAGTACTGTAGATAATAATATATGTGTGTTAATAATATATATGTATGGGAATCAACATCTGCCTCTGGCTAATAGAAACTGCAAAAACTTTTTTTTAACACATGGATCGTGATATATTTTAGATTTCCGTAATTGATAAGAATCATACAGCAGTGCCAGACTGCCAGCTTAAACAATAATGTGCGACTCAAGTGCCCTAACAGTAACCCGAGGGGTATAGTGTACAAAGTTTGTACCTAACAGTTGACTTGCAAGTCTTAGGAAGCAAGTTCTAGATGAATTTCTTATTGCTGAATGGAAGCCAGGGTCATTTCAAATTCTGTTCTCATGAGTCCTGAAGTTAAGGGTAAAAACTGACTGGTGTTCAGCAGTATATTACTTACTAGCTGTTATACTTGTGTTTACCATCATGACTGCTGCCGTAATAAATTAAATAATATGGTATTCTTCAAGCATGTTATGATTGAAATCTGATTCCCAGTTCAATCTCTGGAGATAAATCTGACTCCATACTTTCATAACATTTATCTGCTCTCTTTTGTATATGATACATTTTTTACTTATTTTTTGGGCACTCTGTCGTTTTTTTTCTCAGATTCGCATTTCCTGAAGAGGACAATTACAGCTTAAGGAAAATATCAAAGCTGGAAGATCCTGCTCACTTTTCCAGTCTTGGGCTTGCAGTAAGATTCTTGAACCTTATAGATATTATTAGAATAGTCCATGCAAACACTGAGTTTAATTTTCCAACATTGCAGCCACGAAGAGTTGATCTGGACATGAACCAACATGTAAACAATGTTGCTTATATCGGATGGATACTGGAGGTTGGATAAAATGTCTCTTCCACTTCAATATATGTATTGATATGCAACTACATATTCCTTTTAATCCGTGCACACATATCACTGTCAAATATTAATCTGTGGATTGTGGATGTGTTGTTCTGCTGCATAATGGTATCATATTAAGTACTACACCTTTTTCCAATACATTGGAACAGAATGTCTTTATTGGCATTCCTTTCGTATTAGAAGTACAGTTCAAGTTTTTGTTAATGTGCACATCTATAGGATTCTACTACTGACTGTTAGTGAAGTGGGAAATCCAGGGTGCAGTGGTGTTTTTTCTCTCCAGATATTATCAATTTAGGTCATTGTTGCTTCACAATTAGAAATATTGAACTACAGAAAAAGGTAAAAAGAAATATGAAATATGAAATCATGAAATAGTACATTTTTGGGGGTTGGGCTTACTCTTTGTACTTGGATATATAGTTTTAATTACCAGAAACATGCATAAGAATATTTATATCTTTGAACCTTGAAGCTCCTCTCAGCTAGTGTTATAAATAGCTAGCTTTGTTTTAATTTCTTACATATTATTAAATGGGGTTTTGCTTTATCTTCCTAACTGGGATCATACATCTTCTCTGACAGAGCATTCCCCAGGAAGTCATCAACACCCATGAACTACAAACGATAACATTAGATTATAGACATGAATGCCAGCATGATGATGTTGTTGATTCTCTCACGAGTCCCGAACCAGAGGAAGATGTTGCAGGGACAAAGCTCAAAGTATCTAATGGATATGCTGCTGCAACAACAAAAGATGAGGATGACTTGCTCCCGTTCTTGCACATGCTAAGATTATCGACCAACAAACTTGAAATAAACAAGGCGTGTACTCGTTGGAGAAAGAAAACAAAACTAAGAACCAATACAGTGTATTGTTTAAACTAAATTTCCAACATAACTAGTATTTGAAAGGCAGATGGTTCTAAAATGTTTGATTTCCCCGAGCTCAATGAACTGTACAGCCGGTTATTTCAGCATGCAGCATGCAAATCTAAGACTTTACTTCACCATGCCTCACCTATGTGTTATCTCTGTACTTGGAATTGAACTGCGGTTGTACAGAATATGTGTTGCAATTACCAGTTTTAAGCCGTGACGCAAAATCAAGCACGAGAGAGGATATTTGAGGATCTGAACCAGGTTGATAGTATAACATTTTCACTAAAATATAATTATAAAAGGTGAAAACATGATTTTCTTCACAAATGATACAGGGTTCAGATTCATTTCTGACACTCATTTATTGTTAAATTTTGAAAAAATCTGGCTGATCGAAGTCCTCGCTATACAATTTACTAAGCAAGGAAATAGTTTCAATGGTAAATTCTTCAATTAAAAGCTTGATTTGCTGCCATCAGGAAGGACCAATTTGATAAAAAAGCCTAGAAAAGTAAATATGGAAGCAAACTTTAAAATGGTATGGCACAACAATATAGCATAAGGTCTGAATTCATAATCTAATCTTTATAATAATTCCAACCAAAAATAGGGATAAACTAAAATAACTTGTACAAAAAAAAAATACAACTACTTTTGGTGCAGAAAATGCTACGTTTGGTGCAGAAAATGCTACTTTTGGTGCAGAGATGTGTATATATCATCACACGTAATCACCCTGCTTGAATGTCTGAGTGACAACCATCTCTTATAAAAACCCAGAAAAAACACCACCAATGTTGACACCCAATTTCAACATCTGATTCTGAAAGTATCTATCAAATCCAGTCAAATAACATAAATGAACTGTCACGAGAAAGCATGCATATCTTGTACAACCACACATCCAACTCTGAAGATGAAAACTCGAACCAAGTACAAGTTACGATGCATAATTTCTGCACAGAGCAAAATCCAAGTGTTAGAGACTCATATTTTTGGGTAGTTTACATAGTGAGTGGGTGAAGGAGGTGGGGAATGAGCCTTCGGTACTAGGCATCATATTTGATATAAGTAGCATAGGATGTGTACAGTTTAACCACAACCAGGAAAACCAGTATCCTCAAAATTAACAACAAAGATACTTCATACGTCACCAATGGTCCATGATATGTACATATGGTTACATTGTCAAGTTTACTAGAAGCAAGGATAAACTGAATAATGATAATATCTTAGGTACAAATGTACAATTGGAAGAGTAAGTCAATTCGAACCAAAACCAATTAACAGTTACAGAGATTTTCATCCAACTGATAGATAGGAGGACTTGTGTCCATTTGAACCAATTACCCGTTACGGGGAGTCTCATTCAACTGATAAAAGGGGGTCAAATCTTCCAGGCTCAACTTTACCGTTGTAATTGTAATTCTTCCAGTTGAGTAGACAGTATGTTCTAAAACAAAAATTTGAAGACAACAAAGTATAGAAATACAACACAAAGGTTGTTTTTATTTTCCTTCTAATTTTTTCTTTTTTCAATTGTTGGAGTATCTAGTATCTACTGATCCACATGACAGTGAACCATATTGGTCAAATCACAGCACAATTTCCACCAAAGAGAACTTAGATTATGATTAGACTTCCAATGAACAATAATTTTGTGTCTTCATTTAGATTATCATTCATAACGTACACAACCCTATAATTTAAATGAAAAGGGATCTCAGACCTTGCATTCAGTTGGTGACGGGGAGAAAAACCCTAATGGTGTTTTTCATGCTGATCTTTCCCCTGCAGGTAGGGCATTGACCCCGAACAGCTATTGATGCTCTGATACATTTCTTGCAAAATATATGGCCGCATTTTGTTGACATCTCCTCAACATATGGGCCCAAGCAAACAGGACAGGTGAAAGTGGGCTCCACTGGTGGAGGCCGCGGCAAAGGCTGAGCCATTTTCATACTCCGCGAATTCTCATTCTGGCAATAAATTAAAGTATTAAAATTAAAAAATGTCACTTATTAATCTCTTCTACTAAGCCTGGTCACACACTTTCTTTTATGGATATATGAACTCTAAAACAAAATGTGCATCCATGAATAAGTGCTTGGGCAGCAAGTTAGAGCTATATATCTATACTATACAGGAAATATTGGTTGATCTTTCTTCCAAAATTTTAAGAGATTAGATACAAATATGCTTAAAAAATATGAGATTCTATATAACCAGAGTGAAAGTTACTACAAGCTGAGACACTAGCAAGTCAACATGTGTTTATACCAATATTTCAGTCAAAATGAGCAAGCCCAAACCTACAGGGGCATTTCTATGGAAAGCCAAGGAAGGAAGGGAGAGGTTGGCTTGCATGATGCCAATTGTTGTTTCTATCAACACAGTACATATTGGCAATAGAACGTTCAAAAATGGCGTAGCATCTTGTCTTAACTTCGTTATCCAAACACATGCAACAAAGAGAAGATATAATACCATAGAATGAACTAAGATAAAGACCGCGTTCTCTTGGAACCAATGATTATTAAATACTCACATTCAGGCCTATCAACATATCCACTATTATTACTTAAATATGTTATGCAAAGGAACCAACCAGAATCAGCCTTTACTTCAGTGTAAATGAAACCATATCCTATATATACATATAGACATTGACCCTTTGTGTTGATTGGATTATTAAAATGGGTGAGCACTGTGCAAGTGACTTCAGATCCACAATAATCTTCAGCATACGTGCACATGACTACAGATTTTTTAAATCAATATTCTTATAACTTTACAAGTTAAACAAATATTGCAGCTGACTTGCAGATTAATGACTAGCATTTCCACTGACTCACTGAGATATGAGAAGCCTACTTGAGTTGCTCCATGTTAGATGGCAAGATAGCTTCATTTATATGTCAGATAAGGTTACCCTTACTCGCCATAAAGGTGACACTTTTTTAAAACATTAGCCCGGCATCAATGTATTAAACGAAGGGCAGAAGTCATAAAGAAGCCTTTTACAATTGCCTAGATTATAAGTGCAAGCTAATAAGTATTACAAATACAAAGAAGGAACATCAATATATATTACATACTTGTATATATAACTCAAAAGGCAAGGCACTAAATGCACTTGGAGTAAATTACGATATAATATTATTTTACCATCAATATTAAGCAAGTATACGAAACACAAACACACACCATAGACTGGTAAACAAGGATATGCTGCTATTACCACGGGTCTGCTACTTCCTTCCACAATCATAGTACGGTCACTGTTCATACTTTGGTTGAAAAGAAATCTTCTGCGGTTGAGGAGATTGTGAGTAGAAACCCTAGTCGATTGTCCTTCTATTAATAACAAAACCAGATCAGCCCATCAAAGAAGGGAAAAATGAAACATACAAGAAAACTTATACGCAACATACATTTATGAATATTGTTAATGCTTGGTTAAAAGGTGGAGAAGGTGGATATATTCACAAATGATGAAACCATGAATTAAGATCTAATGAACACTATATCAAGAGTTTGTCAAGACTATATTTACTATCAAACCACTCAGTAATAACAAAGACCAGCCCATAAAAAGATAGGAAAAATAAAACATACAAGGAAACTTGTACACAACATACATTTGTAAATATTGATAATGTTTGGTTAAAAGGTGGAGAAGATGTAGGTATCTACAAATGAAGAAAACAAATTTAAATCTATCAAACACTATCTCAAGGGTTGATCAAGACTATATTTACTATCAAACCACTCAGTAATTATCTCCTTTAAATTTCAACCAATAATGTTAGGTACATCGTAACCCAAGGAAAACAAAGTGTTTTCTTAATTTAAAGAAAGTCTTTTTCATATAGGTCCCTATAAGATGCGGTTAGCTATGAGTTTATTTATATAAATAGATAAAATCCGTCACCGCTTATAGAGAAGAGAATAAAATAATATATGACGTGCGCATGGGACTGGTCTGTCAAAAGAGAATGAGTTCATATACAAACACTGCTCATGAATGTATGAACAATAGAAGCTTCATTCAATGGTTAAATATTGCAAGATAAACACAGGTCAGCAACACTGCTCGATATACATTTGATTACCTGACTCTAAGTCAATTAAAGTAGTTCTTCTATGGATTCTTCTAGAGTTATTCTTTGCCTTTGCCTGAAATGAAATAATTAGTATAGTCAGTATATGTGATTGCATGATCAAACAAGAAAGGCGATTGCATTAACAATATATAAAGTGGAAAAACATACTTCAGCAAATTCCCTTGGAGACGATAATATAACATCATCATCATATGCCTCAACGTCGATTATTTGTGGCATAGACCCCTCCTGTTGAACATCTGTACCAACTTGAGATGCAGTATGAGTTAAAGTTCCCATTTGTCGCCCTTGCACCCTGTTTGCATCAGAATGGGTAACATTTGAATCCACTTCTATCAACTTCCTCCGTCTTGATTGCCTTACATACATGATAGGATTCCTTATATCCTGAGTACTCATGCTAAAGTTGCTCGATAGTCAAGTACTACTAAACATGTAGAGGAGATTATAAGAATAAAGTATATCAGTTTAAGACAAAAAATGAAATAACATCAAACCAAACACCACAAGTTGAATAACAGCTAAGAACGAAAAGTAAAATAAATTCAGTCCAAACACCATTGAGCATGTCAGGTTCGAAATAAAATTAAAATAACTTCAATCCAATAACCTGAATTAAAGGTGGAAAAAGATTTAAAATAAATAACAAAATTGGGGGAATGATTTATTATATCAATGCAAACAGATACATACTGTTTATGAGACAAAGGATGCAAATCACATATTAAAGTTATATAACAATTAACTCCAGAACTTACCACAATGAAAGAAATAATTGACCTACCAACCTTACGCTCTAATAATAAGCTCAATCTCAACCTTTTTCTCAATTCACACATTACCAAGTCAAGATCAATCACTTCAAAATGAAAGAAGCCAACCAACGTAGCATCTTTCACCATATCCCGAAACAAATTTATATAAACATATCTGCCAAGTTAACTAACTTTATAACCAAATGACCACAAATAACAGATGTAGAATGAAACATTCGACAATTTCAGCCAATCAAATACTTAAAAATCATACCTTTCTCGTACAGAAATTAACCATTCTAACTCAAAGCCTATTAGGCTAGTACAACACCTTAACTACAAACAACCGATCAATCAATTTAAAATGAAAGAAGCCAACCAAAGTAGCATCTTTCTCCGTCTTCCGAAATTCAAACAAATCAAGTATATGATCATACCTCCCAAATTAATAAACTTCATAACCAAATCACACATACAAGCATCGATAACAAACTAAACTCCCAATAACAGAGATAGTCATAGAACATACACATTCCACAATTTCAGCCTATCACATTCTTAAAAATCATTTCTTTTTTATTCAGATACATTCAACTCAAGCCTACTATAGCAAATTAACTACTTTTTAATATATCAATCAAGAATTAACAGATATAAGCAATTGGGTAATTCTACTATCATCTTAAACAAAATAAAAAAAATCACACAAAACCAATTGAATCAAGATTAAAACTTTAAATTCAAAAAAATACCTGAAATTAGAGGTAGGACAAATCAAAAGGAGAAAAGCTTAACCAATAAGAAAATGAACAAGATGAGTCATTGAATTTGGTCAAGCAAGCTGATGGAATTGTATAGATACAATACATACATACCCAGGATCAAAGATACAGTGGTTTGTGGCTAGGCAAGTAATATAATTTTTCTGAATTATTTAATTTGAATTTTAAAAATTTTGGTAATATTAAATTTAAATTTTGAAAAAGTTACTAAAATTTGATGATATTTATTTTAAATTTAAAATATTTACTAAAATTTGTTGTTATTTAAAATTTTATAGATTTTTTTATGTTTTTTAAATTATTAGATTTTAATGTATTTTATAATATTTTTTATTACTTTTAAAATCCATCTAATATTTATAAGATTACTTAGGATTCTATAATTTATAAGACTCTGGATTGGAATTTTATAATCAACGTTAATTATATTTTTTTACATTTACATATTATTATTAATTTATTAAAATATTTAAAATTTAAATTGAATACAATCTTAAAATAAAAGAGTAGTGTAAGTTACCTAAATGTTTTCAAAATAAATGAAGTTTTTAATTTTAATAAAGAGTTTATTTTTATTAATAAGAGTTGAACTAATTAAAAATTAATATTTAAATAAATTGAACATTGTTTAAAATTTTAAATTAAAATAGGATGGGTCATTAAATTGGTTTAGCATGATTTGTTCAGAAATAAAAAAAGTACGTGGGCCCAAATTGGGAATGTACTTTTTCATTCATTTTTTTGTTTATTTTTTTTTTACAAACAAAATTTAATACATTCATTAAAACACTCTAATACAGTCGGGACAGATTTCAAACTGACTATACAACCTGGTTTGAAAACAAATATACGAGTTAAACAAATAGCCGTTTTATTTTCAGATTGCTAGAATAAAAAAAATTTAAATAAAAAGAATTATAATAGCTTTTCGAGCAATCCAAACTACACTAACCCTACATAAATACCACCTGTAGTCCAATATTAAAGAAAAAATTAGTTACATCAACTAAAATTGGGCAAATAGATGTCCATTTGTAAAAGGTGAGCTCTTACGATATCAACACCGTCCTTCAGATCTCCCAAAAAGCCATATAAAACATTTTCAACGAAAGCAACACTAAAACACACAAGTAATTCAAATAAAACATACTAACACCCAAAAAGATAAGTAACCAATTAATAGTTTTGATAACAAGGTATCAAGATCTCACCCAAAAATGATGTTTTTTCAAAAAATTTGGAGCAAAATCTCGAATTTATTGATAAAAAATTGGAAAATAGAAGAGAGGATGGAAGAACGAAGAGACTTAATCGGTGAAGGGATTGTAGATCTGGGAAATAGAGAATGGAAGAGACGGCTATAACCTTATAACCTTATATCTGAATATGGGGTCGATCTGAATATGGGGGTCGACTCTTATCATAGAGCTTTTGAAAAAAATGTTTGTTTTTCTTTTTTAATACAGTTAATATTAAAATCTTAGATACTCATAACTCTATCCTTTTAACTCTTAAAATTTTACTATTACTTTTCACGAATAATCTTTTAAGTTTTAATTCTTTTATTGCTACAATGAAAAATATTTGTGAAAATGAATTAATTATGAAATCTTAAATACAATTTTTTTGACTTAGATCATGATAGATAAAATCCTAATCGATTAGAGACGAAAAAACTTATTTGCTTTTCCAGTGTTTTTTCTAAAAATATTGAGATTGACATTTTCTCACATCCTTTGGCACCGTTTGTTTCCCCTTATAAGTATCTTATAAGTTGAAAATTGTTGGCCTGTTTGGCTGGACTTAAAAATAAGCCCTTTTGGACTTATTTTCGCGTAAAAATTTCATATTTTGATAAATGTTTTTTATACAAGTATTTAATATATATTTGAGATTCTTTAAGTTGCAAAAAAAAGTCAACTTTTTTCAGAAAAAAGTTAGGAATCTCTAACTTTGTCTTAAAATAAGTTGACTTATTCTGGAAAAAAGTTCCCCCAAACACCCCCTGTATTTTTCAACTTATAAGTAACTTATAAGAAATCCCAAACGGGACCTTTCTTTCGCCAAGTTTCCTCGTATTTTTTACCTCCAAGTAAATATTGAAAAATCATGGAACATTTACACATGCAAAAAATATTTGTTCTACTGAAATAAACAATATCGTAACAAACCAATGCAAATATGCAATCACAAAAAGATCCAGTATTGAAATATTACATCGTTGTGCACAAACCAAATAATAAAAAACCTGCAAGCATGCAAGGTGGAGGTATAAAGAAAAAAGATCTTTTTTTGCTAATGATGAAAAACTCATTTATCTTCTGTAGAAGCACGCAATCTGATGTCTAAGAATGTGTTAATATCCTTCATATAAGCTCTGCTTTCGTATGGAAGGGCTTCATCGCTAGCAACAGGTCACAAACAACTTGCTTGTAGTAGCACATAGTTCAAGTCCTTGGTACTTACTTTCCAAAAAAGCATGGAAAACACCTGCTCTGCTATCGGAAATTGATGTTTACAGAAAATAAGAATGAATTAGACAAATGCATAACCATAAGGGAAAGATATTTTGGTCTTAGAGAAGAGATGATGATATATATTATGTAGCAGACCTTATAATTGTTGCGATCATTTTGCTTTTGTCTAGTTGCATAAGCTTGTTCCGCAGTGACGTTTGATGCCATTGGTGAGCCTGAGTTCTTATCATGCCGTGCTCTATCAAATGCGTCGGTAAAATTGTCGCCCGATGCAGGATTAGATTCATCCCACTCACCAAATGGTGGGACTGCAGCACCTTTGACAGGCTGAAAATCCGAACAGGAAGAAAAGATTAATTATAAATTTCATATAAAAACTACTAGTTTAATATTGAGATAATCGTCTACTCTACATTTTTCAGCAATCATATTAAAAAGAGACCCTGTGAAAGGCAAAAAAATGCATCAATTAGCTTATACGAATAACCTGCCGCTATTCAAACTCTGATGTGTTTGTAGAAGAACCAAATGACAACGAATAGCTTTATTATGCACTCTATTTAGAGGGAAATGAATAAGCAAAATTGTTAGAAAAGAATATCTTTCTCAAGCATATAGACACATCTCCTGGACTTCCATTTTTAGAGAAAGAGCTCAAGCTGCAAATGGAAACCATCTCATATATGTTTTTAAATATGGTGATATATCAAATTGTTGTGGAAGGGAATGACCTTGACTCGTAGAGATAAAGCAGAGATATTTATCTCCATCATGCTTATACAAGACCATAGTTTGTAATTGACATAGCTTTCACGATTTTATTACCATCCCAATGTAAGGTGTAAACTTACATATTTAATTGCTGTAGAAGCTGGCTTCATTCTGGACCTTCCAGGTGTGGCATTGCTCCTGCCATTTGAATGCTTACTTTCCCAAGCAGGAGAAGCACTACTCTTCTCATTCCTTTTTGCCTGGATTGGTTGATGGAGTGGTAACTGGTCAATGCTATGCACTAATCCACCATTTTGCCTTCCAGGTTGACCAGAACCTACTCCACTGCCTCTACGGTTCAGATGTGTTGAGCCAGTACCTCTTTGACGGCTAACATTGTCATTACTTAATGGACCTTCAGTATACTTCTTCATATCTCCATTTTGCCTTGATTGGCTATCAAGCATTGTTGGTCTAACTGCTCTCCCACCTATTGGTTCCTCGGGCACATTTCTAGCTCTAGAAGGCGTCCCTGGAGGTGAAAAAGGGAACATGCCTGGAATTGGATACTCCATGGGGTCATTTGGATTTATCATCTTTCCTCCATTTTTAGCTTTGCGAGCCTCATCAAAGTAGATAGTATAAGGAGTATTATTCTCTCCTTCCCATTTGCCGAACTGTGGTATCTTTGGGCGTTTCTGCAACAAGAAGTAATTTGTCCTTCTAATTATTCAGCATTCAAGTTAAACCTCGGTAAATAGAAAAATGAATACCCTTGGGACCAGAGAATACAAAGTATACATTATCTTTACTTAGTGGACCATCAGTGAACTTCATATCTCCAGTTTCCCTTGATTGACTGTCCAGTGTTGTGGGTCTAACTCCTCTCCCACCTATTGGTTCCTCGCGCACATTTCTAGAAGGCGTCGGTTGAGATGAAGGGAACATGCCTGGATACTCCATGGGATCATTTGGATTTATCATCTTCCCTCCATTTTTAGCTTTGCGAGCCTCATCAAAGTAGATAGTATAAGGAATATTATTCTTTCCATCCCAGTTGCCGAACTGTGGTACCACTGGACGCTGCTGCTGCTGCTGCTAATCATTCAACAACAAAATTTAACAGATAAACACAAAAAACAAGTCCATGAAATTAAAAAACACTATACTCGGTCTAAGGAATTATAGCAGCACACAAACAAGTAATGAAGCAACCAACCCCAGTATTTTCCAGCTAAAACAGATAAATAAAACACCACATGCAAGACTTCGAACAAAAATTTATTCTATACAAAAAGCACAATGCAAAACATCACATTCTTCTTATGTTGAGTGTGATTGCAATATAAGTTGAAGTTCGAAAAAACTTACTGCCATTTCTTTAAAATGAACAGAATCCGGGCTTCGAAAACAATGATTTCTTCTACAAGAAAACTGCTAACTTTCTACAAAGTTCTTCTACAAAATATCGCAAGATGGAGAGAAACACAAGGAGAAAGAAGTTATAAGAGACAGGGTATGTAGTAATATGTTGATTTGGCTCCAGCAGTTGTGCAAGTGTATTTATGTGCGCCCACCAGCTTGACTTTTCTCAACTTGCGTGTCGTATAACTTTTTCATTCTTCAATATCAACAACTCTACAACTAACTATTTTTACTGATTCAATTTTGAACACTGTTAAGAATTAACGAGTTTGGAAGAAGTAAAATGAGATAGAAACAAAATGAAATTCTGAATATATAACGAGTGAAAGAACAAAGTACAAAAGAAAGCTGAAAAAACAAAGTACAAAAGAAAGCTGAAAAAAATAGTATTTTTTAGATTAATTTTTCTTACAAAATTTAATAATGCAAGACAATTAATTCGGTGAAACAAATAAATCACACATGTTCCATACAAAAATATAACAATCGCACATGTTATATATTAGATTTTTGCACGAAACTTCAAGAAATTTTATTATCAAACGATCCGTTTGGTTTAACTTAATTTTAAGAAATAAATACATTTTTCAAATATTATATAACTGTTTTTAAAAAATATATATATTTTTCTTCAAAATAAATAAATATATTTTTTTCTTCAAAAAAATAAATATTTTAAATAAATACTTATTTATCATAAATCAGGAAAGTCTGACACCTCAATATTTTAAACGCTTATTTGTTGGATAAAAATGACATGAAATAGTCAAAAGGAACGGGGGAAAGTGTTAGAAAATTTCATTACTAGAAAAGTCAACCTCGTCTTATGAATCTAGTAACAAGAAATGGTCTTCATCCTGACCAGATTCAAACAAGATTAATGACACGATTTATGTCGTAAGCAATATAATATTGCAATAAGACGTGGAACACAAGTCCACAACCGGAATCAAAAATTTTAAATTTTATAATTTGAACAGAATTATATTTTTTTGAAAACAGAATTATATTTAATCACTTGCTTCAAGATTTTAGCATGAAAATTAGGGGTCACAATTTCTGACCTGACTCAAAACCCGAAATTGTCATCCCGAATAAAAACACAGAGAAAGGCAATTTAAGTCTTTTATGCCCAATTTCAATGGAGACGATTTAAGTATAATAAAATAATTTTCACGTGCAATGATAGACATTTGTTAGTTGGTTCATAATTATTTAATAGTAATAACAATATTTTAAAAATGTTCGACCCTTTTTTACACCTGACAAAATGGGGTACAATACATATTATACATTTGGACTATAATTTTCACATGGAGGAGAAATGAACTATTTTATTTTAAAATTTGTGCAAAAACAATCCGTCCATATAAATCGGGATAGAGGGCTTTAAAAAAATAGTAGAGACGATGAAACCTGAAATGACCAGAAACCCGATACGATCACGTTAGGTACGAATTAGGATTCTGAAAAAATTAACCTGAAAAAACAATGTATAATCTGACCCGACACGAACCCATCTCTCAACCCGAAATTCACAACCATTTTAAAACATAGAGAAAGGCATTTGGGTTTTATTAACCATCCACTTTTAAGTCTTTTACGCCCAATTTCAATAGATCTATACCATTATTGCAAAAAGTTACTACTAACTTTATAATTTAGCTTTCACTATTTACTGTTAAGACTCGACCTAATTTGACACTTTTTTCATCAACACAACTCTTGTATCATGTATGTATATGTTGTGTAGTTGCAACTTCAAATCCACTGAATTCAAAACTTGGGTAGCTGCAGCTATCTTTCAACAAAGTTAATTTTCACATTTTGTCAAGTGGAGTTTGCAATTTTGATTTTGCTTCACAAGACACCATTTTTTTTGAAAAAGTTTGTATCTTTCTCAGTAAATCTATTTTTCTTGATTATATTTAGGGGTAATCTTGTTGTAATTTAATTTTTTACTGTGATATTTGAGTTATTAAGGGGTTAGTTAATTTTAGTAAAGATGATTCAGTTGTTGTATTTGATCCTTTTTGCTGAGGGGTTTGTGGCATTGCTTCTAATGGTTAAGATTGGTCCTTTAAGAGAGCTAGTTATGAATGGATTGGATCAAGTAAAGATGAGAAAAGGTACTGTCTTGACTATTGCTGGTACAATGTCTGTGATTCTGTTCTCGAATTCTATCAGCATTGTCAAGATTCAGAATAAAGGTGCCAAGGTTGGTACCATGACACCTATGGACCAGGTTCTTTGGAGAACTCACTTGCTAGAGGCTTCTCTTTTAGGTACGGTTCCTTCTCCTTTTACACATTTGGATTCATTTTTGTGATATTCTTGCTTGATTAAACATGTCTGATGTGGATTTATGTCTTTGGTAAGCATATATAGTTGATTTCATAGTAACTGTAATGTTTAAGGGTCATAATGTTTATGTAAAAAGAATGAATCGTTGAGTTTTTTTTTTTGTGAAATTTGCAACAAAGAATTTCTCTTATTGATTCCTTATTATCCTTTGCGCGTACAAGAGTAATTATCATACTCACACTTTTATTTGCTGCATTTACTGAAAAATATGTTAAAAAAATTATACGGTATATTGACTTTTAGTATAATTGGAGCTTCTACTCTGTCCACATTCTGGATTTTTGGTAGGTAACAAACCTCAATCGTTATTAGATAATATCTTGAAATTACATCTATAGTCATTTCTTGGATGTGGACAATTGTAAGTTAAGGCTTTGCCGAGTATGATATCAAGCAATCACAAGAAAAGCTTAAAGGACATAGCAGCTTGAAGCATAATGAAAGTTACCACTTTAGTGTATGTGATAAGATATCTAGAACTAAGGCAAGTTTTTGTAGAAAAGATTGTAATTTCTATCTAGTGATTTTGTGGTTGTGTAAGGTGCAGGATAATGCTATCTTTTACGGAAAAAAATTGTTATCATTAATGTACAGTTCTGCACCAGGTGCATAATGCTGGGCACCTCTTTTGTGTTTTTTAATCTCACAAGTCGTACTGATCATAAATTCTGACCTGCATATTTAGGTGAAACTGCTCTATGTTATTCCCGAGAGTATGGATATATGTGCAAATAACATCCCTTGAGTTGTTTGCCTGACTAATGCATCTTGATTAGAAGTTTATGAATGTATGTGCCTGTTAATAGGCTTCAAGCAGCACATAACTTTGATTTGGTAGCAATAAGTAGCACGAATTTAAATTTCAGAAGATGTATGGTTAAGTTGAAGAACTTTGTAGGCATGAATTGGCAGCAAGAGCTTTCGTACTCATTGTTAAATGAATTCTTTTGGTGTTGGTATCACTATCTTTGAGGAGAATATAATATTGTTACGCACGTCTTTACTCTTGGAAAATTATAATTTACGTATGCTAGAATCCTTCTCCATATCGTTCTTTACCCCCTCTAAATTAGATAATCCATGGACTCAAAATATTTGAATTTGAAGTAAAATATAATTATAAAAAATATTCGACTAGAAATTAATACAAGTATATGATGGTTGTGACTTCACAATTATATTGAACATTGGTTAAGATGCTCTATTAGTATTTTGTCCTAAATGGCTTAAAGTGATCCTGCAGGGTTCTCATTGTTTCTTGGCTTCTTAATTGATCGTATGCACTATCATCTACGGAAATTGAATAATTTGCGTACTACGGTTCGAGCCTCTAGACAGGAAGTTGAAAGACTAGAGAAAGAGAAGCTGCAACTTAAAGAAAACGACGAGAAAGCAAAAGAAGCAACAAAGCTCATGCAAAAAGAGGTTTCCGAATCAATTAAGAAGCTGGATAAGCTTAAGTTGGAATCAAAAGAGAAGGACACTCGGGTTGAGACAGCAGAAGGCCATGTAGCTGCTCTCCAAAAACAAATGGCAGATCTACTCCTGGAATATGACAGACTGTTGGAGGATAACCAAAATCTTCAAGCCCATGCTGCGGGGAAATAGAAGCCAACTCTCTGGAAGTACAACAATTCAAGTTTTGGATCATGTATTGGTCACGTGCTATAGACTCCTTTAGGTGTTCCTCAACCATTTTTAAAAGAATAGGACAAGAATGGGGTATGGTTTTTAGCCAGTGTTGAGATTTGGAAAAGGGTTAGATCATAAGTCAGTGTTGTGGAAATTTTGTTATTATTGTTTGTTGTTCGATTGTTGAGAATATCTTTCATTTTAGTCTCAACCTGCTTTCCACCTTTGACTCATTTTCTTCTTCTTACTTTTAGAGAGTAATTTTAAATTTCAAAATTATCAAGATAAGGGCTTATATTGCTTAAATTTTAGAGGGTAATTTTAAAATTTAAACATTAAGACCATCTCCAACCCAACTCTAAATTTGAACTTTTACACCATCTTGGTGTAAAAACTTTCTCCAACCAAATTCTAAAAGTTACACTATTTTGGTGCAACATCAAAAATAATACCAAATTTGGTATAACTTTTAGAGTTTTTCTAAATCTCAACATTACCCTTATATTTTTTTAACCAAAACAAATTTCTTCCTTTTATATTCCAACAACTTTATTGTTTTTGTACTTTAATTATAAAATAACATTTATAGTATAACAAAGATTCCTTTTGGTGTAAATTTTAGTGTAAATAGATTGTAGAGTATTTTAAAAATAGTATAACTTCTAAACTATTTTAGTATAAAAATCACACCAAAATAGTGTAATGGATGTAATGGGTTGGAGATGCTCTCGGTGATTATATTGATTGATTCCAATGTTTCCTGGAGTTTATAGCTTGTTTCAACATTTCACATCAAGCAGCAGCATGATTTAATGCTAGAAGGTGTGAGAATATACTCATTTTCGGAATGAATATACATAGAATATTCATCATATCTAGCCTTCTTTTTCTACATTTTTTGTTGTCTAGTACCTTGCCATCAAATATAGGCCATATTTATACCCACCAATTATGAGGCTGAAAAATCAGCATTACCATTAATGGAAGGTTGTATTATGCTTTTGGCATCTCCTTCGTTTCTACAGTGCGGTTCACCCTTGGAACTTTAAGCAAAACTCTCTTGCCCTGGCTGGTGCATTAGTACATTAGTAGCACATATCCTTTCAAAATGGTGGCCGGCTTTAATAGTTAGACTTCAGTGGGCTAATCCTGTTAAAAGTGGCTATGGCCATAGATATAATCTATCATCTCTTGATGCTGTTTCAGGCGTTCAGCAAATTCCTATTCGGTTATAACTGTGATCAACACATGAGTACCATTAGATCAAAAACAAACCATTTGAAGAAACAAAACCCCAAAACAGAGACCACCATACATAGCTGACCAAGCTTTTGCAGGAATCGCATAGCCCCTTGTATTAATATATGCGACAAGGATATCTCAACAGGGCCAGATTGTATGAGGTTTTCTGTGATCTCAATCGAGCCATAGTCTCCAAAATCTCGCTGGAGGGTAATAGTTTAAAAAGTTGCAACACTGGCAATTTCTTCCCCGAAGTCGTACAAATAGATTTCAGACTCTGGGATACTTTCTGCAGCTAGCATTTCAAGTTCTAGTTTACCTAGAATCTCGATAATCTGTGTAAGTTGGGGGTGGCTTTTATCTTCCATAACAAAAATGTGAAGTATCCTATCCATTTCCACAACACTGCAACCTGGTGATTTTCTAGTCCCGGTCTGTTTCATAACTGCCCTCACCCCAGCTACTTCATTCCACCTCCTTGAAGCAGCAAAGAAGTTTGATACAAGAGCATAGCATCCAGTGTTATCTGGATATAATTCAAGAATCTTCTTTGCTGCCAATTCTCCTATTGATAACTTCCCATGATTATGGCAACCAGACAACAGAGAGACCCATATGGCAATTCCTGATTCATTTGTCATGGAATTTATCAGATCATATGCTTCTTTTACATGTCCTGCACGAGCTAAAAGATCAACCATAACAGCATAATGTTTCAAACTGGGTTGAATGTTATATTTACTAACCATGATATTGAACCAGTATTGTCCATTTACTAAGCCCGAGTGACTTAAAAAGCTGAAAGCAGAGAAGCAAAAGTTGTATCGTCGGGTTTTAATTTGGTCTCTGTCATCTCTAGGAAGAGCGAGAGAGCTTCCTTTCCATGTCCATGCATCCCATAACTAGCAATCATAGTATTCCACAATATTGAGTCCCTTAAATTTATGACATCAAATAAGGTACGAGCACAAGAAAGCAATCCACATTTTGAGTACATATCAATCAATGAAGTGCCCAAAACTTGATCATTATCAAGCATTCTCACAATATAACCATGTATAGATTTACCTAATCTTAGAAACCAACTTGAGAACACGCTAGAAGTGCACTCACAATTGAAACAATATCTGGTTTGGATCCAAAACCCTGCATTTCTATCAACAATTCAAGTGCATTTGCAGCAAAACCATTCTGAGCATTCCCAGAGATCATAGCACTCCATGTAACAACGTTTCTACAGCGCATTTTCCTAAATACACAAGAAGCAAACTCCAATCTTCCATTTTTAGCATACACGTCCACCAGGCTTGTTTCAATGACAACATCTATAAAAAAATATGTCCTTATCATATACCCATGAACAGAAAGCCCCATTCTCGCGTCTCCAATATTTGCACACGCCTGAATCAACCCCAACATCACAACTTTATCTCCTTCCAATCCCTCGTTCCTCATTCGCCTATATACACAAATAGCTTCATTCATCCTTCCACTTTGCGCAAACCCTGTAATCATAGTTGTCCAACAAACAAGATCCCTTCTTCGCATCTTCTCAAACACAACCATCGCATCATCCATCATTCCGCACTTGGCATACAAATTCAAAACAGAAGACCCAACAAAAACATCATATTCATAACCACATTCAACAGCCCGTCTACGTACATTGTCACCCATTTCAAAATCCAACAAACTCGCGCACGCCTTAAGTACCACCGTAAACGTTGAACTGTCAGGCTTAACTCCTTCCAAACCCATCTGCACATATAAATTTATCACCTCACCATGACTCCCTCTTCGCGAAAACGCAATAACTATCGCATTCCAACTATCAATGCCTCTATGAGGCAATACAACAAACACCTTAACAGCATCTTTTATGTCATCAATTCTAGCATATGCAGCAATAAGTTGACTACCAGAACTTCCACTACCAAACACACCACTTAGAACTAATAAAGCATGGATCTTTGAAATAGATTCTTTGTCTTTACATACTAAAAATGCAGACTTTAGGTCATTAAACAACTTATACAACATATCAACATAAATTTTATATTTATATATTCAAGAACATGTGATAAAAATAAGTACTTGATCCAAGAAACATCTTATAATTGCTCTAGACACTTGTATTTAGGCTAACTACAAATTAAAACTGAGAAAGATCTCAACTTTCATTACAATGAAGGAAGTATAAGTGTTTATTTTTTTAAAAAAATACAGTATACACATTGCATTTTTTTTCTCTCAAAAAATAAACGCAGCAACAAAAAATGTTTGCATTACAATGAAGGAAGTATAAATGTGTGCTACGCCCCTGTGAGTCTGTGTGTAAACAAACATATAAACAACAACTTTATGGAGCAATTTTAGGGTGACCACTTTTGGAGAATCGCATGGTGGTGGTGGTGGTAACTTGGTTGTGTGATGGAGTGTTTTTTAGTAAATCCAATTTGGTAGGTTTAGTTAAGTTTCCAAAAAATAAGTGTTTTTTTTTATTTTAAAAAAAAAGTAATATTTCTGTATTTTTTTCTGCAAATAAATATTGAAATAAGTATTTATTTTCAAAAAAAGTATAAATTTATATATTTTTTCTAAAAATATTACTTATTTAAATAAAAAAAATGAAAACCAAACGGGCACTTATTTAAACAGGTTCGGAGATTTTCAACCTAATTTATAAAAAATTAAAACCTAACCTAACTCTCTATATATTATAAGATTCATTTGGATTGTTAATAAATACTAGCTTATAACCCCCGCAATTCACTGATTTTTTTTATTTTTTTAAAATATTTTAAATGTAATAATATTTTTGATTTAATAGAATTTTATATAAAATTTTAATATAAAAAAGGAATAACAATATTATATATTCATGAAATTTGATTAATAAATTTTGATTTTGAATGAATTAAAGATTTTAAGTATTTATGAAATTGAAAAATATTAGTAAATTGTATTAAGTACAAATTGTAACAGGATTCTTAGAATATAAAATTTAGGCTATAATTTAAATATAAGTTAATATTAAAATATTGGTAAAAAATATATTGTACTAGGATTCTTATAATATAAAATTTTAGTTATAATTTAGATGTAATATAATATTAATAAATATATTTAAAGAAAATATCTAACGGCCTATATTCATTTTATGATTAACTAAGGATCTAAAAGATCTAACGGTTATTATATTTTTAGAGAAAATTTGAATCTATTCTATGATTCACCTAATAATCAAAAATTAGGTTAACCAAAATTTTGGATAAAATCTCATATTTACTTATAGTATATAATATGAGATTAATATTTCTAAGTTAGCTCACGTAACTTTTCTGAGATTAAAAAAAATCACATAAAAATACATGAGGTGTAATTGTAATTATATGAAATTATATAAAATTACAAAAATACTCACATTAAAAAATACCTGCACCTTAGGTAATTTACCTGAGTTAATCTCAGGAACTTTATTCTCATATAATAGTATAGATAGATTTAAAATTAAAAAAATTATCTAAAGAAAATACCCAAATTGAATCGAATCATAATACATCCATAATATTACACGTACTACTTGAAAAATTATATATATTAAACATATTTTATACTAGCTTATATCTCGTGCGATGCACGGATGAATTTTTTTAGTTTTTTAATATTTTTTAATGATTTGAATTTATTTGTATTTGTATAATAATAATTTAAATTTTATTTAATATTATATGTATATGTTTTTATATAATTTATTTGTATTTATATTTTAATAGGATAATTTTTGTTTGTTTTGTATAGAGATGTATTTTACTTAGGAGATTAATGTGAGATATTTTAGTTAGAAGATTAATATGAGATTGTATTTTAGTTAGAAGATTAATATTTTAAAATTAGGCCCAATAATTAATCAATTATCCGGCCCAAATATCGACCGACTACCAAATTTTCAATGTTATCATAAATTTTAATGATATATTAAATAAAAATTATAGGATAAGTGGGATTCTTAAAATAAAAAATATAGAATATAATTTAAATATAATATAATATTATCATATCAACGGAATTATATATTCTTACATAAAAGTAATGTTTATATCATTTAGAATTATAATATTTATGAGTTGTTTGCATAAAAGGAGGACTACTGGTGTTAGAATTGTATGTATGCTTATATTCTTTTAAAATTATATTTTATTAAAATTCAACGGTTAAGATTATTTCTATGGTTCACTTAAAATTGGACGGTCAAGATCTTTTCTATGGTTCACCTACCATACCGACGACCAAAATTTTTAATTTTTCGGTTTTAATAATATAATATATAGTATAGATAGTATAGATACACTCTCAAACATGACACTAATTGACTTCTAATTATGTAAATTAATCAAGAAAACATATAACAATCTAAAATATGTTAATCTTGAGTATATATCACAACTTAATCTATAATATTATTTTTTTCAAATCCACATTTTACTTAGACATGACCCTTATTGTACATTGTCGTGCATCACATGACCCATTGTACTAAATTGTCATGTATCACAATTCATAATCATGTCCCCTGACCGCCGGTAGTTTCTCACATTTAAGTATTGGTCCCTCAAGTACGTACTGTGAACAAATATTATTTAAACATAAGGTGCATGGTCTCATCATGTGGCACTTGTTGTTGACATTGATATTTTATCTCTTGCTAACTACAAGCCAATGGCTTCATCCTTTTCGATCATGCCGTTGGTTTCCTCTCTCGTTAGATCTCCTATTCCATCTTCTTCTACCCACCAAATGTATCGCAAAAAGTTCGGTTAGTTCATAAAGATATCCCCCTATATATATTGTTGTCTTATTATTTCTTGTATTTGTGATGATGCATTGTTGCTAGCAGTTACTGTAGTTAGGCATGCATCAGATATAATATTTAACATTTGTTTGTGAGTCTTTTGGTTAACAACTTAACATATAAATGAGAACTTTAATGGTGCATGTTGACACTTGACAGAGATAAGAGCAGTTGGGAGCACATATATATGGAACAAATTTTAGGGTGACCACTTTTGGAGAATCGCATGGTGGGGGTGCTGGTTGTGTGATTGATGGCTGTCCACCTCGCTTGCCTCTCTCCGAAGCTGACATGCAGATAGAACTCGACAGAAGGTGGTATATCATCTTTAATGGTCTCGTAGTATAAGTAACTTTTTGTTTACACTTAAGTTCTTGAATCCAGGAGGCCAGGTCAGAGCCGAATTACTACCCTTAGAAAAAAGACGGATACTTGCACTATATATTCTGGTGTTTCTGAAGGTTATATCTTAATTTGTGAATTCATTCTGCTTATAAAATTTATTTGATACTTTTGGTGCTTCTTATCTTCTTGAGATGGTCTGATTGTTAGTGCATTGCTGCAGGGTTGACTACTGGCACTCCAATTATGGTTAAGATTCCCAATACAAATCTACAAGCAGATGTGAGTGCAATAAGGAGTTGAGGCTTCTTAAGTATTAATTCTGTTTAAAACTCTCTTGGAATACTGATTATTACATGGCATTCATAAATTTTACGTCTGCATTGTTGGTCTTTACAGGTTTATAATGAATTGTCAATAGCTTACAGGCCTTCTCATGCTGATGCAACGTACGGTTTCAAGTACGGGGTGAGATCAGTACAGGTAACTTCTTTTCAGAGTCTTATAATCTTGATTTATCGGGAACCTGTTTACAAATTAAAGATCCATTTGTCTAAATTACTTTCTTGTGCTAATCCAATTTAGGGTGGGGAAGATCATCAGGTAGAGAAACTGTAGCGAGAGTGGCAGCTGGAGCTGTTGCTAAGAAAATTCTTAAATTGTTTTCAGGAACCGAGGTAGGTTTGACATATATATAATGGTCTTTCTAAAAATTCCGATATAACTAGTTCTAAATAATATACTTTTAAGCTCTACATAGATGTTTAATTTATTAAGGCCTTTAGGCTGCTTCCCCCTCATAATCAAGTCCTAGAAGCTAGGTCTGTTAACCATATAATTCCACGTGCTTAGGTTTGTTGTTAAAACCGGAAAACTTCGTTACTGTGCAAAACATTGTTCACATGTTCTTCAATATTTCCCATTATTGCCTTCATTATAAAAATCACATCAGATTCTTGCTTATGTCTCTCAAGTCCATAAGATTGTACTTCCAGAGGAATTGGTTGATTATGAGACTCTGACACTGGATCAGGTATGTTAGCCCTGTTTGTAATTCATATTAGTTATTTATTTGTTGTAATATGTTCAAAATCAATATGGTTACATAGCCATTATCGATAGTTATCAACAGTTGAACATTTCAATTTAAATTTCATATACAAAATTCATTAATCAGTATAATCATTTCTGCTATTTTCTTCCCTCACCTCTTATAGAAAGACACATTCGTATCATCTATAGTACTAGATAGTATCACTAATCTTCTGCATTATTTTCAGATTGAGAGTAACATCGCAAGGTGCACAAATTCTGAGTATGCTGAGAAGATAATTGCTGCCATTGATGCTGTTCGAGCACAAGATGATTCTGCTGGTGGTGTTGTCACGTGCATTGTGAGAAATGTTCCACGTGTAAGTGGTCAAATTCTCTGTGCTCCCTCCCCACATCTCTGTGTTTGTGTATCAAGACAGGCTTGCAACCACATATTGTATGAATATTTTCTGAAATATGCACTACTCTAGGGTCTTGGTACACCTGTATTTGATAAACTTGAAGCTGAGCTAGCTAAAGCTGCTATGCTTTGCCAGCGTCAAAGGGGTTTGAGATTGGCAGTGGGTTCTCAGGTCAGTAATATCTGATGAATTCTTTAGGGATGTACATGGCTGAATCAGGACAAGAACAAATCGGTCTGGTTGGATACAGGTACTTGATCAAGGTTTTAATATTTAAATTCATATGTGGATTACTATTTTCCCTCTTACAATGTCTTTGTTCATTAGAGTATGTTTTATGATGATCTGCAGGTTGGCATATCCAACGGAGAAGTTATCAGTATGAGGATAGTCTTTAAGCCAACACCTACAATTGGAGTAAGTGTCACCCCTTCACAATCTTCTACAAAACTTTAGTGTGTTCTTTTCCTGCTTAATAAAAATGAATGCAGCATTAGCTGTTGACAAAAATCTGAAAGTGAGTTACATAATTATGAAAATAATTATATGGCAACATCCATATTTGCTCTATGATTTTGATTGCGATCGGAAGAATACATCATGGATAGTTTTTGTAAAATGTAAATTTACGATTGTAATGATCATGGTCATGCAGAGGAAACAAAATACAGTGACTAGAGATAAGCAAGAGACAGATCTTACTTTCCGTGGTCGCCAGGAACCTTGTGTTGTCGTAAGAGGTAATTTAAATCACATGATATAGCTTCAGCACACATTCTGCTGATTAATCACTAGAATTATGTCGCTAAGCACAAACTTTTAAATGTCATCATCATGTCAGTGAATATAGTTTTAAACTAAATGACCAATTTAGTTGCTTTCATCAAACCAGAATTAACGTTTATTCTTGTTTCTCCCAGAAGTAACATTGTGCAGTTTTTAGATGGTCGATAATTTATTGGCTTTGTTTGTGTAGCTGTGCCAGTTGTGGAATCTATGGTAGCACTGATGCTTGTCGATCAACTGATGTCACAATTTTCCCAGAATGAGCTATTCCCTATCAATTCAGATCAACAGGAATCAATTGTAAAACATGAGATGATTTCAAAAATTTGTATGTAACATTAGCAAGATTTCGTTGCTAGTATCTACTATTCTTATTATAAAATATGTCAAACTTTTGTTGGCAACTTAACAAACCAATGTTAATTTGGACAGATTTGAAATTGGCAACAACCTGTGCATGGTCCTGTACAAGAACTCTGAGCAAAACTTAATAATATGGTAATGTACAAAAAGTACACGAAAAATGTAAAGAAAGTGCACCAAAAATGATGAGCATCATACATGCTTTATAGACTGGTCTAATATGGATTATCTGACATTCTTAAACTGGATTAGTGTCAACAATAATATCACCAAAACGTTGGACACAAATAAAATTAGAAAATCAAGAAGCATTGTCAAATAATCATTCGAAAAGCTATTTTAACTAGATTTGAGGAATATCTCTCTCTAAATTGCAGGATCCACTTTTTTACCTTTGAGAAGTTACCATCTGCATTCCAAATTAAATCCAAATCGGTCCAGATTTTAAAAATAAAAATAAAAATTCTGAAGAGAGTATTTGAAATTATGAAGGATTTAGGGTAAACAAAGCCACTAAAAGTCCAACCATTCCAAATTAGCGATAAATCAATTATTTATGAAGAGTTGCATGTGTTAGATGCTCTAATAGAACCAAAGTGTCTTGACCTTTGTCATGGTGTGTATGTCATAAACGTTTAATTGTTTCTGGTTTAGCTGTTGTTATTCTTTCATTTCGAGGTTCTATGGCAAATCACAACAATCCTCCGAGGGATACGGAGGAAAGCTTTGCATCTATCAGGTTGGAGGATGAGGATGAGGGAGGGATGATGTATGGTGGTGATACGGCAGAGCTCCCCTCTGATATTGATGTACGGTGGTGTCTGGTTGGCCGGTTCTTAACATACTCTCCGATTGATTTTCAAGCAATGCAACACAAAATGGCTTCTCTCTGGAAACCAATGAGGGGGGTCTATGTGAAGGCTCTCGAAAGTAATAGGTTCATCTTTCAATTTTATCATGAGGTGGATATCAAGAGGGTGATAGAAGGGAGTCTTCGGACATTTGGTAGGTTCCAGTTAGTGTTTGAAAGGCTGAAACCAGGCGATGATCCGCGCTCGTTACTTATTAACAAGTTTGATTTATAGATGCAACTACATAATATGAGTCCTGGATTCATGTCACAACGGGTGGTACAAGATATTGGGAATTATACTGGTGAATATGTCGAAGCAAATGCAAATAATTTCATATGTGTGTGGCGAGAATATTTACGTGTTCGTATGTCTATACCATTGGATAAACCGTTGAAGAGGATAATGAAACTAAAGAAATCGGAGGAAAACTGGTGTTGGGTGAACTTCAAGTATGAAGTTGTTCCTACATTCTGTTTTATTTGTGGTTTGATGGGGAATAATGAGAAATTTTGTCACAAAATATTCGACACACCATTGGAGAAAATCGAGAAACCATATGGGATCTGGATGAAGGCTGAACCACGACAGAGGAACCACATAATAGGTTCGAAATGGTTAAGATAAGGTAATCAATTTCCAGGAATAAACACGGTGGTGGACGTTGAAGCTGGGCTGGGAAACAATGGTGGTGAGATGGGTGACATGGATAAATTTAATCCCTTAATTTCAGGGGGAGATAGTAACGGTTGAAGATAGTAGCATGAAAGGAGGGAGAGGATATGCAGGAGGTGATGTAAATGAAATCTCGAGTATTAATTCAAAATTAGTTGGACAAGGTTCAAAAGATAAGATGGCGGAAAATAATGCATTGGGTATTGGGCTTGAAGATACAATAGAATATGGGCTTCATGTTGTAGACCCAAAAAGAAGAAAAGTGGAGGAAATTTTAACAGATAGGCCGAGTTTAGAAAACAAACAACTGGATATTACGATGGTGGACTCACAAGATAATAACTCACAGAACCAAAAAAACGTCCAACTAATTATGAATTATGAATGTTATAAGCTGGAACTGTCGAGGTATAGGTCTACCCTCGGATTATGAATTCCTTAAAGACGTGGTACGTCAAGAAAGACATTCTTTTATTTTCTTATGTGAAACATTGGATAATAAAGGTAAGATGGAAAGATTGCGGAGAGCTTTAGGTTTTGATGGTTTAATAACAGTAGACGCAGTTGGTAAGAGTGAAGGTTTGGCGCTTCTTTGGAGTGATAAGGATCAGGTTTTGCTTTGTAGTCTTTCTAAGAATCACATTGACATCGAAGTTAAGGTGGATGGCAAGGATAAATGGAGGTTAATTGGGGTGTATGGTGAGCCGGATAGACGGCAAAGAAAGAAAACATGGGAGTTGTTGCGAACTCTGTCCAGGGACTCTAATCTTCCTTGATATGTTATAGGCGATTTAAACAATGTGTTGTCTCAACGTGATAAAAAAGGTGGGGCTCCATATCCTACCTGGCTGGTTGAAGGTTTTAATGAGGTAATGGAAGATATAGGGTTAATTGATCTAGAGTTGGTTGGGCACCAATATACTTGGGAAATGGGAAGAAGAATGGAAACATGGACTGAAGTTCGTCTAGATAGGGCATTAATTTCAGCATCGTGGTTAGAATTATTCCCGTTGGTGAAGTTATACAATTTAGAAGGCTGTACCTCTAACCATAGTCCGATTTTACTGATTCCTGATGATGGCTTAAAGATTGTGGGCCAAAGAAATTTTAGATTCGAGAACGCTGGGTTGACTGAACCAATGTATCATCAACTGGTGGTGGAAAGTTGGGAGATGACATCTAGTAATGACATCTAGTAATGATATTCAGTCGAAGATTAAATATTGTGGTGAAAATCTTTATCAGTGGGGCAAGGAAATTACTGGTAATTTCAGTGTTCGCATCAAGAATTGTAAGTTGGAGATGAAAAGGTTTCGGAAAGGCAGAGACGAAGATTCGGTGCAGAAGTATAAGGAGTTGAAGAGTATGATGATTCGTATTCTAGAACAGAGGGAGATTTTCTGACGGCAACGTTCTAAGCAACTTTGATTGCATTCAGGAGATACGAATAGTCAATATTTTCACGCCTGTGCATCTGCTCGCAGAAGAACGAACCAGATCTCTCGGTTACAAAACAGTTAAGGTTGTTGGGTTGGTTGAGAGGATGGATTGGCTGAGCACATAACAGACCAGTTTACTCATTTATTTACAGCTACTCGAACGAATTGGCAGGAAGTGGTGGAGTGTTTGGATTCTAAGATAACAGCAAGCCAGAATGTAGAATTACTTCAAGAAGTGACAGAGGAGGAAATTAAAGCATCCATGTTTCAAATGGATCCAGATAAATCACCTAACCCAGACGGAATGACCCCAACATTTTATCAAAAGTATTGGTCGATTGTCAGTCAAGATGTGATTCATTTAGTCAGGAAATTTTTTTAAGATGGTAATTTGCCTGATGGTTTAAATGATACTAATATGGTTATTATTCCTAAGAAAAAGAGTCTTATTACTGTGGGAGATTTAAGACTTATGTCTTTGTGCAATGTGTTGGTTAAAATTATCACAAAAAGTGTCGGTTAATAGAATAAAAACCATGTTGGATGGTGTGGTGGCTGAGAATCAGAGTGCTTTCCTACCGGGGAGATTAATCACAGACAATATTATGGTGGGTTATGAAATGATGCACTATTTAAAGAGGAAGAGACGAGGGAAGAAAGGGTTCATGGTTATTAAAATTGATATGAACAAGGCGTATGATAGAATTGAATGGGATTTCTTGCGTCATTACTTTTTAAGTTGGGTTTCGATGACTGGTGGGTGCAGTTAATTCTCAAGTGTGTCACCTCAGTAAAGTACCATATTGTTCATGGAGAAAGAGTGATGGGGCCAGTGATCCCAAGTCGGGGGCTCAGACAAGGGGATCTCTTGTCCCCGTACCTGTTTATTTTATGTGCGGAGGGTCTTTCGGTTTTACTTCGTAAATATGAGAATCATCAGTTTATTCAAGGTGTGCAAGTGTGTCGTAATGCCCCTCGAATAAACCATTTATTGTTTGCTGATGATAGTTATGTGTTCAGTAAAGTGAATGAACATGTAGCGTTGAAGATGGTAGACTTGTTACAGACCTATGAGGAGGCGTCGGGGCAACAAGTAAATCTGTCAAAATCCGCAATTATATTCAGTACTAATGTTGATAGGGATTGCAGGAGTCAAATTTGTCAGGTTATTCAGATGAAAGAGACGGGTGAGGAGGTGAAATACTTGGGTTTACCAAATATGGTAGGGCGAAACAAATCAAAGGCGTTTGTGTTTCTCAAAGAAAAACTGAAGCAAAAAGTGAAAACATGGAAGGAGAATTGGATAACTCATGCAGGAAAGGAAATTTTAATTAAGAATGTGGCACAAAAAATTTCTACTTATGCTATGAGTTTATTTTTGCTTCCTGCAGAAATTACAAAGGACTTCGAGAGAAGCCTTTCGAGATATTGGTGAGGATCTAAGAATAATGCTAAGCCTGGAATTCATTGGATGAACTGGGAGAGGTTAAGCAATCATAAGATGAATAGTGGTTTAAGTTTTAGAGATTTCCACAGTCTTAATCTTGCTTTTCTCGGAAAGCAGTATTGGAGATTAGTGACTAAACCTGAAAAATTGTCAAGCAAACTGTACAAAGCGAGATATTTTTCAGATTGTCATTTCTTTGATTCGAAATTGGGAAGTAGTCCAAGCTTCATTTGGCGAAATATTTGGGAAGCAAAGCACACGGTTAGTACTGGAGCTAGGTGGAAGGTGGGTAATGGCAAAAAGATCACAATTTTGAACCAACCATGGTTGTAGGAAGAGACAAAACCGTACATTACAAGTGTTTTACAGGGGTTGGATAATGTCACTATGGACTCACTTAGAACGGAGGATGGTCAACAGTGGGATAAAGAGATTTTGGAGGATTTATTCAACCAAAGGGATCGACATTGTATTTATAATACTCATTTTGGTGGTAAAAGCGAGGGGGATATGTTATACTGGAATGAAGATATGACGGGAGAGTATACGGTTCGTAGTGTTTACCGCTTAATTCGACTACAAAAGGAGATGGGATTTTCATCTGATATCAGGGATTTGTGGAAGCTGATATGGAGGATTAAAGCACCTCCTAAAGTTCTAAATCACATCTGGCGAGCTTCAGTTCAGTGTTTACCAACGCGAATAAATTTGCAGGTGAAAAGGGTTCCGATGTTAGTAATTTGTCTAATGTGCAATGGCGGGGAAGAGACAGTAATTCATGCTTTAGGCAGTTGCCTATTTGCTACCCAATGTTGGAGACAGAGAAGTACTGTGTATCAAGATGTTGGCAACTACTCTTTTGATAGTTGGTTGAAGTGTATTCTGGATAAATCAACTAAAGAAGATCATGGGGAAATAGCTACCTTGTGCCGGAGCATTTGGCAAGCTAGAAATCAAATGGTGTGGAACAACAAGAAGATTGAGGTGAATCATGTTGTGTTTTCGGCTAAGTAGTATCTTGCAGAATGGAAAGAGGCCCAAGGGAATTCGACAAAGGCTCTGTACAAGGATGTTATTCCAGGTGATGGAGCTAGTTCTTGGGTGAGACCACAAAAGAATACAATCAAGATATCGGTCGACGCAGCTCTTTTTACTGAGTACTCTAAATATGGCATTGGTTTACTAGCTCGAGATGATGAAGGTCAAGTCATTCAAGGTCGTTCTGAGATGTACGAAGGGACAGTCAGGCCAGAGTTAGCTAAAGCCATAGCAGTGAAGGAAGCTTTAAGATGGGCGAAGACGAGTGGGTGGAAGGAGGTGGTGGTTGAATCAGATTGCTTGGGGGTGATTTAGGCCATCCGTAGTAAGGTTATTATGCTATCTCCATTTGGTAGCATAGTTTTGGAGTGTCGTAGATTACTTGTTGAATTAAACATTGATTTGTTTTTTGTTAAATGATCTGCCAACATGGCCGCTCACTACTTAGCGAGAGAGTCATGTTTCTTCCCAGGTCGAGTATTCGATAAGAGGTCCGTTCCTATTGAAGTAGAATGAAAATTGTTGGCTGATTTACTTGAGTAATACTTTGAAGTTTCGTCCAATTTTTTTTATAAATATATTTACACTGTATTTCATTTTCTAAGAATATTATATGAAATATCAGATAAAATATTAATATTTCAACAACAAAATCCCTAAAACGAATTATTATTTATAAAATCCAAAAAATATTAATATTTTAATTATAAAAGTTTTATTTGATATTTTAATAATAATAATAATTAATAGGAATGTTTATAATTATAATAGGATTATTAACATTTTAACCCTCAAAATTTACATGAAAGTACACAACAACCCTTAAAATATAAAAACATACTTTCGCGCCCTTAAAGTACACTTTTCATAATTTTTCATAATATCGACCATTTTTCATAATTTTCTTCCAATTTTACCCTTATAATGTCAACTTTGACCCCCAAACTTTCCAAAAATATACGTAATAGCCCTCAAAAATTAGTATTTGTACATCTTGATCCTTATATCGAATTGTTTCTCGAAACTTCGATATGTATAATTTGTTGATTTTATGGATGAATTTCATGTAGTTAATGCAGAGAGAATAATTATGGATGAGATGTATCATCAAATAACAATCAAAATCCATTAGTATTGATCGAAAATAGATAAATAAATTTTAAAAACCTATTATGCAGAAGTCACTAATGCACTCAATTCGAAGTTGTAGACTAAATAATGTTGGGTTCCTATATAACGAGGTGTCATTTGCATGTGCAAATAAAAAAAGTAGTTTTGAATTAATGTCATAAATATATTTACTAGAATCAGGGGTAAAATAAAAAGAAATATTGAAATACAATATTTAAGGATTGACGTCTATTTTCGTTAAAATAAAAAGAAATATTAGTGAAAAACTTTAACCCTGAATATTTGGAGGATTGACGTCTATTTTCATTAAAATTTTGAAGGTCAGCAATGTTAATAACCCTTTATAATATGCAGACTGCACCGGTTTGACAAAGCCCCGTATCGGCGATTAGCGAAGCAAATCTAATCTCATTAACTCACTCTCACTAACATAAAATTGAATTGATGCCGGAAATTATTGAATTGACGGCGGAGCTTCCGGAAGCTTCTTCTTCAAGCTCCGATCTTTTCGATCCCAATACAATGAGAAGAAGTAAACCTGGTCTCAAACGCCTCTTTCTCACCATCTCCGTTCTCCTCTCTTTCCTCTCCGGTACATTTAAAACCTCTTTTTACTATGAAGTTTTCATTTTTATGCTTTTATTTCGATTATTTATCATTTCACCTCCATTTTTGTCTTAATTACTCTTAAAGTTTTGATTTTTATGCCTTTGTGTTGTTTAATTACTGAGGAAACTGATGTTATCAGCTGATTAGGTTTTTTATTGTGATGCATTGATTTTTATTTTTTAATTATTTATAAAGTTTTGATTTTTATGCTTTTAATCAGTGTTATTAAACGCGCAACGCGCACCGAAGCGCAAAGGCCTCCCGGAGCTTAAGCGCGAAGCGCACACGCGAAGCGCGGATTCATCGAAGATTACAAAATATACATATATACATGTATATAATGTAAAACATTGTCAATATATAATAGTAACACATTAATAAGCAAACCAAATTGTCATAAAATAGGCAAATTAAGAGATTCAAGGTCTTAAACATATTATAGTCATAATACAAACGAAATACATAGCTAATTAACTATTCTTCATCTTCATCAAGATCCACAAACTCATCTTCTTCGACATTATTATTTGGATTCTCATCAAATTCAGTTTCATCTTCATCTTCAATGACATTGACTTCATCCTCGTCAACCAAACATTTTTTAGATGATGATGATCCTTCCGAGGCACGAGACCTATAATAATAAATAATAATATATTATATGTAATCGTTTCGGACTTAATCTTTAAAGTTTTAACTTCAAAGTTCTAACCTTCTAGTAGAATAACGAGGCTCTCCGACTCCGGAAGCAGTACCAACATCCTTATATCGCAATCCATCCGATTCAGAAAAAACATAGTCATCATCTTCATCATCCTCTCCATCAAACTTACCAACTAACCATTCATTGCTATCATCAATCTCGGCCAACAATATAGGATCAATGGTGTCACGGAGTTCATATCTACGCTTTAAAGCTCTATTATATTTGACAAACACCAAATCATTCAACTTTTGTTGTGCAAGTCGATTTCTTTTCTTGCTATGAAGCTACAATGTTGATGTAGAAATGTTAATAGGTTTATAAAAGAGTGTACGTAAGAGACTATATAATTATAAATAGGCTACTATTTAAAATAACTAAATAACTTACGTGCTCAAATACACTCCAATTTCTCTCGCATCCCAGACCCAGTACTGTACATATATATATATACACACAGTACAGCTGCCTCAAACCACAAACCAGAAGAACGGAAGAAGATTTATATATGTGTGTATGTATATATACATATATGTAGACACATACATGTATACATATATATATATATATGTATTCATACATATATAAGCAGAGAAGAAGAAGAAGATTAGATGAAGAAGAAGATTACCCTAAGATTAATCGATGTTTTACAGTTTCTGGGTTCACGCCTCTCTTTTATTTAGGGCTTTTGTTGTTATGAACGTAAAAGGTATGTTATATTTTTAACCCAGTCAAAATTTATGGGTCAAACATAATAAAGCGCGTGTCAAACACGCTTCACGTACTGCGCTTCATCCCTGGAAGCGAGCGCTTCATTCAACCCGTGGCGCTCCGGCAGTGCGAGGCGAGGAAATTGCGCTCCGAGGCGCTCCGCGCTTTAGCGCGCGCTTCAACGCGTTTTTGACAACATTGCTTTTAATGTTTCATTTTTTGCTAATTAGCTTTTTATATTGATTATGTGTGTGTGTGTGTATTTACTTTTGAGAGGTGTGTTGATCTGTAAATTGCATATTAACTTTTTGATTATTGATTATAGGTGTTCCGTTTTTTCTTAAGTCTATAGAGATCTACCGCTCACCTATTCCCTTTGCTGAAATGGACACCCTCTCCAATTCGATTGATTCGAATCCGTTGGTATTTCCTTGTAGATTTCATGTTGTTTTTGTTGATTTTGGAGAGTTGAATGCTGATATGTTAGGGTTTTCGGTTGTAGAAAATATGCGCAAGTTAAATAGTAGTGAGAATGTTTGTGGTAGTTGCGGGAATAATTACGAGGTTTCGGTGACAATGGAGTCGGGTGGTGATTGTAAGGAGAGTAGAAATGCTGAGTCGAGTGGATTGTCGAAGTGTGGGAGGGTTAAGGAGGGGAATTTGGATGAGATGTTGAAGGATGATGAAAGTTTTGATGAGTACTTGAATGAGGTGTTGGGAGGGAGTGGGAAGGTTTATCGTGTAGTGGTGGTGAGGAGAGATGAAAAACTTAGGGCTGTGGTTGGGAAGCATAGGCATGCTTGGATCCTGGGTAGGCTTTCACAGGTGGATGAAACTGTTGAGATGGTAGCGGAATTATTTGTTAAGATTTTTGTGAATGGTGGGATTAAAGATGGGTCGATTCACTCGGAGTTTATGCCTGTTGGTGCTGATGGGAGGATCGTTCTTTCCTTTAATTTGCTGAATGCTGATCCTCGTGATTGGGTTTATGACTGGTATGTTACTTTAATCAGATAATTTTTTCATGTTAGTTTTATTAATGTGTTCCATGGGGAAACCAGTGTAATGACCATAAAATTATGTAAGACATAAAAGTTGGTGCAAAAGGTCGACGTCTAAAGTTCTTCCTTTCCCCTGGCTTCTACAGGAATTTCCAAGAGATTAATAAGATTCTTTTGGCTCCTATTATCAGGACGTTGGCACCTTTAGCCAATATAAGCATTGAAAGTCAGGTATTTAGTAAACACTATACTGCAGTTCTCTCGAAATTCTATTTGTTTATGCGAGAGTCAAGTTCATTAAGCATCCTTATCGTACTTGAATTACATTGTTTAATTGCACATGCAGGTTTTATACCACACTCCTAAGTCTTCATTTGCATATTGGGATAAAGAAAAGGAGAGCTACATCTTTAGCACAAAAGATTTGCCCTTCTTTGTAAGTGCATTTTACTAAGATTAATTTGCACCTACATGACTCAGACGCGAGTCTTGCTCCATACACACATGCACACACGCGAGCTCATTACTTGTTATGCAATGTTTCCAGAAATGATGATACTTTTTGTTCTCAACTTTCTTAGAGCTGTTGCCCTCAAAAAAAGAAAATCTTAGAGTTGTTGTAGATCAGTAATATCATCCTTGTGCATTACTACCATTCTTTGCCTGCTTTGTTATTATCGTATTCCCTTCAATTATAAGCTCTTTGTGATTTGTTTTTGTAGCATTCTTTCCAATTTGATAATTATCTTATCCATTTTTAAGCAGATGATAAAGGTCCACTTTGAATATTTCTTTGTTGAGAATGAAATCTTTTTGATACGGCTTATAAGCGGTAACTGGTAGCATCATACTACCCCAATATGGAAATAGCATACTACCTTTTTTATTCTTCCCCTCCTTTACCCCTTCCCAATGTTAAGAAATCTGGATAGGAGTATAGGACGACTAGATACACCCTTTTCAGTGTTAAACTTATGTTTCTAAATCATAATGATGTGTATTTATTTTCCAGTTTCTCCCCTCTTTAAGCTTATATTATTTATATTTTATAGGTGAACTCAAATGAATGGCACTTGGATACTTCGATTGCAGCGGATGGACGATCAAATATTTTGCAATTTGTGGTGTATATTCTTTAACTTGATTATTTTCTTAAAAGTATCTTCTTCCTGAAAAGTGGAGAGTTAAAAGTACACACCCTTCTCTACTTCCATTTATTGGTGAGATAGGATGCTTCACAAAGTCATATCTATCAGTTATCTTCAATACATTGGGTTACTTTACTCGGGGCATGGACTTTCATGTTTCTTTCTATGTAAAACACTTCTTAATATCCTACTCTAGTTTTAAAGAATTCACTTGAGAAAAGAGAACCAACTTATTACTCGTTTAGGGCGAATAAATCGTAAGTCTTAAGTATTGATTAAAAAAAACATTATTAGATTTTCATTTATTTTTAGAAATTTATCTTATTCGTTTCAGGTTTGGTAGTTACAAAGATAAAGACCTGATTCTTTCAACCTTAACAATTATCTAATGCATATATGCATTCCTGATTTGCCAGATATGTGCCATCGGCAAATGAATGCCCTCTTTTGTTACAACTTCCCAATGAAGAGATTTCTATGACAAATGGATTCATATCTCCGGTGAGATGCTATAGGTTAAGGATTCGATGTTTTCATTTTTTCTCTGGGAACCCAGCATAAAGTGTGTGTGTGCGTGTGCAATATATTGCAGATGTGGGGTGGTGTAATTGTTTGGAATCCCCCACGTTGCACAAGAGAATCTGGAAGTTTTCAAACGAGGAACAAGATTTCCCCACAGGTTAGAACCTCAATCTCGGTATATGATGTGGTAAAATGAAGTGTGCCAAGTAAATGAGTAATCAGCTTTGAGGTCTCTGCAACTCTATGTTACCATGTTTAACAGAATAAGAAACATAGAAATTTGCTGTTATGCATGTTTCCTTTTTTACTTCTACTGATTTGGGTTTCTTCTCTAGATTGACAAAATGTTACATTAATAGTTGATTTCACATACAATATAAGAGGAGTTATGTAAAAAACTTGTGATCTAATAAGCATGTATAAATGTTAAAATATGCACACACATATATATATATATATATATATATATATATATTATATGTAGAAAGGGTCAAGAGCTACCCGTTGGGTTATTAGTGTATTGTAGTATAGAACTTTAATATTCAAGAGAATATTTTATCTTAACACTAAATATCAGTGCTGTAAGGTAACAAAGAGTATCGTGTATGGGATTACATACTTCAATTTGACTTTGAGGTGATTTATAGTAAATTTATTAGGATTGATCGATGAACATTCTGAAACAGGATCTAGAGAAGATATTCGAAGTTTTCCTGGGGCAGCTCCGACAACTATTTGGTTTAAACTCTGGTTGCCTCTATCATGACGCTTCGAGCACATTTACCCTATTATCTACTGGAAAGGGCTTTACAGAATGGTAAGCTTCTACCTGTTTGGACATCTCTGTTGATATTTTATTCCTGATGCAGCTGTTTGTTTTTTTGTTATCTGTAGGGAATTGGATTTCTTGTCTCGCCAACACACATGTTATAATCTGCTTCAGTGTGGTACAACCCTTGGATCACTTTCCCGATTGGTACTCTCTCACTTCTTAATTATTATTAAACACTTGTGTGATATTTTCGGGTTGTAACAACTCCTTCCCCTGCAGGTCCAGTCACTTCCAAGGATGATTATTAAGGATGAGATTGGAAAACAGGTTAGTCCAGGAATGCATATAAAAATAGGTTCACTCTGTACATCTATTCAACTGAGATGGTCTAAGCACCATTATGATTAGGTTATAACTTTCATGAACATTCCTAGTATATAGAAGTCTATTTAGGCCTTTTCTTAGAAGCAACATTCAGTGCAACTGGGACCAGATCGGGTTTTTATTTTTTGGGGGGTGGGGGGTACTCTGAGTAGTTATTGTTTGATATTTTTTTTTTTTTGGGGGGGGGGGGCTATCTATCTCCCTGCTGAATAATAGTCATACCTCAACATTTTTGCTACTCATCACATTACAGGTAAAGTTTTCTCTTGAAGCTGCAAAACAGGCTCGAAGTAATGCTTCCCATGGAATTTCTGATGCATCAGCTGGTATGTTAATTCCATCAATCACAGGCAGTAAAATCATGTGGATCCTGTAAGAAAATTGCATCTGCAACCGTTTATATAAATACTAATACATATTTTACTTCTTGCCAGTGTCCTCGAGGGAAGCTAGAATACTTGCAGAGGATGCCTTTTTTCACCCATCTATGATGTCTGTGAGCTACTACTCGTTCGAGCATTGCTTTGCTGTATACTCGGTTCGTCCCACTAGACCAGACACATCTACTTTGATTTTGTGAAATTAATAGTTAATTTGGTTGCATGAACTTGGGGTTTATGTTATTGGTTACTTTTCTCCTCCTGGTGACCAAGCGACCAAAAGGAAGAGGTTGAAGGTTTTATATGTGGGAGTCAATGGAGCAATAATAAATCTATAATTACAATTTAATTATTCGAATATGGCTCTTTCACGAAGATATAAGAGTGTAGATTTTTAGTATCTAAATGGTTTCAACATTGTGGTAGCTACAAGTTACACTTAGTGAGAGGTGTGCTGTAAAAGAGAAGATAACAGGTCCCTGTACACTACTGTATGACAGAAGCTAGTGTTTCGTTGACTTTCTAAGGTCAAGGAAGTTACCGGTGTCCTCTACAGAGGGTAGAACACTTATAAGTAACAAGCTAACAATGATGGAAAAATTTATGTATAAAAAAGCAGTGCTAAAAATAATTCTCAAGTGTGGTGTTTTATTTTTTATTTGCTAATTGAAGTTTGGGGATTCTTAGTTACCTTGATGATTTGAAGGTTGTATACATATCTGAGTGATTGTCTGCTATTGTGGTTTTATAATATTGATTTTTGCTAATTGAAGTGTGGCGTTTTCTCCGGAATGCACTAACAGTAGCTATATCTATCTTGCAGCCATTCTTTTTGCCAGTGTCAATGCACATCATTCTTGCAGTTTTAAGAGAATTCCGGAGGTACAAGCAAGAAAAATCAAAACACCAAGCATGGAGAGCCATCGATAGATAGGAATATATGATCAGTTGAAGCTGTCCAAATATACACGTCAGAGCTTAGATGCACTATTGCTACTGCTAGGCCATCACACACAATATAACTGGAAAGAAATGTCTTGTAGTCTAGCAAATTGTTCACAGGTAGCATAAGCAGATGCAGATGCAGCGCAGCGAGTATTGTCTTGTGTGATGTATCTGTCTTGTGTGATGTATCTGACATTTAGTAGAGTGGTTTGTATCTTAGCTCGGTTGTAGTTTAACTTTGTAGCATTTGTTCGTTGATTTATGCCATTTTAGTTAGGGTCTTTATATTTTCATCTATAATACATTAAGCTTTAGTCATTCAAAATTTTGTTGTTCTATTGAGAAGTTCTGGATTTAATTTTTTTTCCTCATTCCATCTATAATAATACAAGTGGTTATCAAATTAATTTAATAGAAGTGGTTATCAAATTAATTTAATAGAAGTGGTATCCATCAAACTTTATATCGCCTGATATATATATATATATATATATATATATATATATATATATATATATATATATAGATTAGTGCATTAGAAACGAAGAAAGCAGAAAGGCGACCAACTAACTAAACAAATGACTTTTAATTGGAATATGATGCAGTATGCAGTATTCCATTGTGATTGAGTTCGTCAAATTATTTGCAGAGCACAAGTTGTTAAATGCTCAGATCCCTGAAAGAATAGACATGTGTTATGTAAGAGAGAGAGAAAAAAAAATTGACAAGAGAGAAATTTAAATGATTAAGAATGATAATATTCCTTTCCCCATATTTTTTAACAAAATTGAAATAAAATATCAATGATTTGAAACATAGGTTAAATGAATGTATGGAACTGGATTTAAATTACTTGAATAAAATTTGGATACAGTTCAATACTGAATAATCTACCTGTTGTTATCATCTCAATTCTCACGACCTACTCTTCTACTCACCTAACTCAGAAATGCATATTGGAAAGTAAAGGATAATGGGACAGAAGAGACAATAATTTGAACAATGATATTTATATACAGGAAGAGATGGTTAAAAAAGCAAAGTATTCAAAGATGGCTGCCTATTTGTAGTACAAATATGATTCACTATCTAGTATTCTAGTGTCATAGTTTTGAATCCAATGCCAGTAGTATCTTCTTTCTTGGACCCTGAAACATCACAAGTGAGCCAAACAGCTTATAATCAATGACCTGGAGGTCATACACTGGATAACTCTTGCAAACTCACAACCACAAATGAATACAAATTTACAATTGTAAATGAAGTAGGTGATTAGTCAGCTCTGATAAGTGAATAGGAAGTAGCAAACCAAATTCCCGCTTCTAGATTTTTATTGCTCAGTAACTTGTTAAAGATATCCACCAGTTAACTTCACTAAACAAAAAATGAAATATTAACATAAAATTTCAATATATATATATATATATATATATTTGACATTTTTGATTCTATCAATCATCCACAACATAGAATATAGCGATTAACAGGGCAGTGAATAGTCAGTTTACCATCGGTATGCCCAAATCCTTCAGGTCTGCATCATTCATGTGTAAACAGGCAGGCATATCAATCTACAATGCAATAATACACATAAGCTACTTGGACCCAGAGGAACAAAAACATACACAACATGCAAGTAGTATCCCTACTTCCTCGACTTGAAATGTTAATGAATATTTTCAGCCTGCAACAAAGAAATGCTGCATGTTACGGTGACCTAATTCTGCAGTTTGAGTAATTTAATCAGCATACACTAATTGACATTAATGACTATAAATTTGTATTGTATAATATAATCTTCATTAGTTCTTCTTTCTCATTTACAAAAAGTACTAGACCTACCCTGATTAAAGACTATAAACTTAAAACTTATTATCATAAGAGCACAAACAAACACACAGAAAAACTTGTCATTAAAACATAAGATACTGATATTAGCTTGTGTAGTCCTTCCAAACATCCAATATTAATCATGGCAACTAGAAGACGTAATTATGTCAGTCACCGCCTACAACACAGACATGAATCTTAATTAATAGACAATAGCACTAAGGTAGGAAGGCATATATAGATTATCAAGTATAAAGAGACGATTATATAAAACCTTCTGCACACTCTTTTTCTGGGATATGGTGGTTGTGACTTTCTTTGCCTCTTGTACAGGGACTTGACCAATGACTTTCCTAGCAAGTTTACTTTCCACTGCAACTTTTCTTCTTTTTGGCACAACATTGTTCACCTGTAGTGAATTATTTGAACCAGACAGCTTTTCACGTAGATCTCTAATACCTTCATTATCAGTTTGACTTTGAGTACTCTTGTTCAGGAGCTTTAGACGAAGATCTCTGTGATCTTTTTGTGACATTAGCTTACAATTAAACACATAACACATGACACATTTAGGTTTACAACCCGCAGATCAGATGCAAAAAAATGTATCACAGACAAACCATACTTAAATCGTAAAGTCTTTTGTTATCATTGAGATTATGCACCAATTTGTCATCCTCTTGCCTCTTCCTGCAGGAAATTTGGTACCGTTTTTACAATTAAACGAAAACCTGGGGTACATAAAGTCAACAGATCGCTTAAAGGGCTGAAAGTAAAAACAAAGTCCTTGCAATTTTTTTATGGAATCCAGGATAAAGTGATAAACTACGACTTCTATTTTTTTATTTCCATTTTTCTTAATTTTAATATTGTCATGTGAATGGACTACATTAATGAATTCAGTTTATCCTTTCATCAACTTGATGCCTGACATCAAAACTCACTTCAAAAATATCATAAATTCATACACCCAACAGATGTGCAAAACTTGAACCTGCTACTCTGACCTTTCTCACTTTATAATTCATACCACCTCTTCCAAGCAATCACACTATCAAGGCAAGGTCTCTAGTTGAGTTGAAAACAGAACATACATATATGACATGAATAACTGATTCAAAGTGACATATACATTAGTTTCTGTACTAAAATCCCAATACAACTACCTAAAGAAGTCGACGATTATCCTAAAAACCACTCACACACACCATTGTGGAGTTAATGCAATCCCCTTGAGACTCTGTGCTCAATGATCCCAACTTTTAACTCCAACAATCAATGCCAAATGGTGGAAGAACCAGTAAAGACGTAATCAACTCTCCGACCACATTGCCTATACTAACCCTAAAGTAGTTTTGCGAAAATGAGTGGAAGTACACTTTTTTTAACTTCATACAAAAATCCGGAGTTTTATTTCACAACATATTTATCAAATACAAGCCCTGATATCCTTTCACTTCTAAATCCGACTAAGTAATTCAAAACTTCATATACCTCGTAACACGATTATATTCATTTATAATAAAAAAATTCTAAGCTAAAGCTGCTCTTAGTAACACAAACATATTCAATTATCGACAAAGCTTCGAATACCATAACAGTCCAAATTACACAAAATTACAACCTCATAAGCAGAAATTAAGACAAATAACGCATAAATACACATATACATATATGAAGGGAGAGAGAGGAACTAACCGCTTGCCGTACTTTGGTCGACGGCGACCGGAACCGGCGACCGGAAGACGCTCTTTGACGGAAAGCTTACCGGCACCGGACTCTCGATCGGCGTACATCGTCGCGTATATAGATATATGTATGTCTACGAGGTTGTATCTATCTATCTGTATATATATTTGAAGAAGCTTAATCGAAGAAATGAGAACGCAATAAAAACCCTTAACCCCTAATTGTTTGTTAAAATAATATTCGATGTCAAATGAATAATTTTTGACTTTGATAAGTGAGTATGAATATAAATTTCCGGTTTTGATTATATTCGACTATTCGAGGTTGATGGGCTTTTTTTTTATTTTTTTTATTACTTTTCTCGTAAACGAAATTAATTTTTTTCCTACTCAAAACGAAAAACATTTTATTTATTAATAATATAATTCGAAATACATAGGTTAATCACCCAATTTATTTAGCTTTGACCTTTTTTTTAGCTTTGACCTTATTCAGTGTCCTGTATTTCACCCATCAGATATTATACATTACTAGCCTATTAAAAAAAATTATTAATAAAAAGAGTTTCGAATATATTAGAAAATATTTTAATTAAAATTTATATAAAAGAGTATGTTTTAATATATATATATATATATATATATATATATATATATATATATATAATATTAATATAATTTTAATATTCAAAAATTTTATTATAAAATTATAATTTTAAATAAGTTAAAGTGTTTGAGCGATAAGAAAATTGAAATATGATATTAGATGTGAGTATAACTCTATATTTTAATTAAAAAAATTCGTTTAGACTAATATAATATAAAAGTATATATAATATATATATATAGCACAATAATAAAATTTAATTAATATAAATAAAATAATATTATTTTAATATTCATAAAATTTAATTAATAAATTATGATATTAAATAAATTAAAGAGGTTGACTAATGAGAAAATTAAAATATGATTGTTTATTAATTAAAAAAATGTGTTTGAAATTGAGTAAAGACACACGTGTATTTGAAGTTGAATGGGACACAAAAGCACCAAACCGACGACGGACCAAACATTTGTTCTTTCGGCTTTAATAATATGGAGTAGTAAATATAGATTATAACATACAAAATATATGACAATTATTTAAATCCTACAGTCAGATTTAAATAATTATAAGAAAACCAAAATTAAAATTTGCTATTTGTTATCAGTTAATGGTATGGTTTCAGTCTAAATCATGAACACCCCTGTCGTCACCTCAGTTTATAGCTTGTTGAGTTTAAACTTTCAATGAATTTCATCAATGATGATTTTTTAAACTTGAATGATTACAAAATTGGGATGCAAATCCCACAATAATACAACAGTGAATGTGAATGGTTTTGGTTTGGTTTGCCTACTGACTAAAATTCCGACTCTAGTTTCAATTTGGTGTGTCACCCGAGTTTGCGTTTACTTTTCCATGATTCGGTTCATATGTCACCCGTAGTAATATTGCCAACCAGCAGCAACGGCAGCCACTAAAATAACTTTCATAACCCATGACTGTCCCCTTAACTTGGCCATCAATTTTGACAACAGTGGAAAACTGCCAGTAGCAGCTGCAAGTATGGGAATAGCCATTTAGAAATAGTGAAATATCAAACTAAGTCTTTCTATAACTAACTACAGATAGGCATATAGAGAAAATAATGAACTGTCAAGCTAAATTTGTCTTTTTTGTGCAGATTCTGACTTCAACCAAGTTGTCACAACTCAAACAGATACAACGCACACAACAAACGTATATACTTCATTATTAGTTAGATGTAACTTTCTGTCCTTATTGCTAGAGATCTTCGGAGTAAGAGTATACAATAAATTTAGTATAACATTAATATATTAGCAAGGGCCCGACCGCCCGAGTAATTAAAAGAACGGGCAGAGCAATGATGTTCGTCAAAGTAATTGATTTAAAGGTGTGTGTACCTGTCTCTCTTTGATGTCTTTCTTCCTCTGTAACATGTCGTCGCAATGCATTAAGTAGTGATACAAAATACAAAGCAAACACCATGCATGTAATTGCAATGACATTGTAAGGCATGCTAAAATCAGGAGTTGTCAAAGGCACAAGTAGTACTTCTGTGTATGACTGAATGTGCCGTGATTCCTACTTACAAGTACACACAATGAAACAGGATTAATTTATGACAAATTAACAATGCACTATAGCAAAATAAAACCAATTATTGTTACCTGCAATTTAGAAATCATAGGAGACTTATTCGAAGAGTTACCCACTAGAAACTCTACTTTTGTTTCAGGGAAGCTTACTATAGCTGATGGGATATCAAATCCCTGATTAGCATCTGGAGGATATTCATCAATGTGCAAAAAACCCTGAAGAGGCATACTACAGTTTGGTTAAAAAAAATCTTGAATGAACAATTAGAGGATAAAATTAACGGGGCCAGAATATTAAAAGAAATTGATTACCAATCCAATAAAACATTCTAGCATCTTCTCTGACCACCCTCCCCCCCCCCCCCAAAAAAAAAAAAAAAATCCCCCCCTAGATAACCGCAAACAAATGCATTACCAATATCCAACAAACTCAATCAAATCTTACTTTCATCTTTTACATCCTAAGCATCCAGATTTTAATATAAAGCCCATTAGTGCCTAAATATATAAATCTCAAAAGCTCTAACCTAAGTAGTGAGAGATATAATAGAAAAAAATAAAAGCAGGTTTCTAACTAAGATATGTGCATTTATTTATTTATTTATTGCTAAGTCTTTATTTTACTAGATACTGAAGTAGTTTTGTATTTTTTTTAAAACCATCTTTCACACATAGATTTACCAATTCTCTTGCAAAAACTTAGGAAACAACTATAAAGATATTGAATGAATACCTTGTCAAAATCTATAGTTAATGCAGCCGACTTCACAGCACAAGGTAATCTCAGGATCATCTCCATGACACCAGGAGACACCTTGTCTTCAGAAGGTGAAACACGCATCTTTTCGACAAAATCTCCAAGAGACTGGGGTTGGTCATCTACAAATAGTTGTGTAGTATGATAATATACCTTCACATACCATGGGACAACTTGAAATATATCAACCCGCAACCCACATCTTTCTTCATTTACATCAACAGTTTCGATAATACCTTTCTGTCCACTAGATTCCAAGGAGATTGCTATAGATCCCCTCTCATTCCCACTTCCTGTTAGAAACCTGCTAGCAGTTAATGGTGGCTTTGGAGATGACCAAACAACAGGATTTTTCCACCTAAACTCCAGATCGAATGGCTTAGAGGCTTCACCATCCTCAACTGAATATACAAATAAGATGGATGGGTTTTTGTGCAGCGTAGTTACTTCTTCAATGACCTTGTTAGGAGGAATTGACAATTCAAAATTTGGGTTACTCCAAGAATTTTCTATCGCAAGATTGTCAACCTCATGTCCCTCCTTTTTCCTCCATGAACTTTTCAATGTAGAAACTAAACTTCCTTCTAGTAGAACATACACAGTACTCGACTCTGCAAGAACACATTTACCACCTACTTCCTTCCCGAATAATGAGCTCATAGACCAATTGGGTTGGTATATTGAACTACTAGAATATGTGCTCCCAGTTTCTTTATCTGGTTGAAGAACAAGTGTAAGGGTTTGGTCAAGAACTATTCCTGTAGTTGATCCAACAGCACCAAATTCACTTGAAGTCAAATGCAGATGTTGAGAATGGTAATATCCTCTGTAAATTGATGGTCGATCCATTAATGCAGCAAGCCCAGCCTTGTCTCGACAAGGAAGCAACTTTAACCAAGGTGTGAGATTTTCAGTACAAACAGCTTCACGTGGCAGAGCACCATATCGCAAGTTTCCTGATGATTGCTGTGAGCCCCATTCAGGAGAAGTATATGCTGTAGAAGACTCGAGGAAGTTAATTGAAGCACAAAAGAGACCCGAAAGAGTGTGAGTTAAATTTTTCCAGGTAGCATCAACCTCATTTTGTGGCACATCAAATACAGCCCATAACTCAACTCCAGGAGGCTTTGCATTGCTGCTTGATAATGGATCATAGCCACCCCATCGTCCGTAATTCCAGCGACCTTGTGTGAAAGACAATTCCAGTTCATGCACTCGGAATTTTTGAACCTGGTCGAGGCACAATATTAAGTCGAGTAACATTATGGATTAAAAATATTTAATAACATATACAAAACACGAGCATTTAAGTCATTTGCATACTTGAAAGTCATGGACGGTGAAATATAAACAAAAAAATATTCTTAAACATGTAATATTGAATTAAAGCAAGAATATACAAACAACAAATGTTAAAGATGAAAGAACTAGAACATTAGTAGTAAAACACATATTTGAAAGGCAAGAACGCCAGTCATGGCGGTAGGTAAGACCACGAGTCTTTCGTTCTAAAAAATGGATTCAGTGGTCATCAATAAAGACAAAGAAACTAAAAACCCAATAAACCAAAACTGAGAAGCAAGTTTAATGTGTAAAAGAAGCCAGCTATAATCCAAAAATTCCAAAACTTAAAGAACATATGATACAATACACAATTCAAGAAATTCAATCAAGAAGAGACAATATAAGAGAAGTTTCAAAATACTCATAAAGAACTCACTTGATAATATTTCACAGACATTGATCGACATACGTTCCTAATAAATAATACTCAATTCTTTCTTTCAACAACAATGTAAGTACAATGTCACTACGAGAGTACTTGTCAATATATGCCATACAATGGTTTTCAATGCGTGCAGCAGAAGAAATGCACTATAAATTACAAGGATGCAATTTCGTGTTCCTCAGTAGAGATACATAACTCCAATTAATCAATCCGTAAACCACATAGAGTCCCCATCTTTTCAACCTAGAATTTTTCTTTTGCCATAAATCAAAATCCATAGCAAATAAACCAATCGCTCACTAAATCAACTACTAATCACACACACATATTTAAAATTTACTAAATCTAGAGATACTCAATATATATCATAAAACAAATATAACATTAATAAAACAAAACAATGTATATAAAATCGAATAAGCATGGTACGGTCTGGTGCGGTTTTGACTTAAAATTATAACCGTAACGAATAATATGCGTATTATAAAAATACAAACCGAAACCGAACCGAAACCGTATAAATAAATTAAGTACCAATTGAGAGATGGCTTTGGGGAAGAGGCTATGATGAGAGGCATAAGCATCGGGAAGAGTGTGCCGGAAGTGAAAAAGCGAGAGTATTTTCCGATCAGAGAGTGGCTTTAACAGCAACTCTTCATTAAACTCTTCTTCATTTTTCAATTCTTCACTTGTAGCCAAACAGACCATAAGCAATACAAAAACAACTAATCCAAGATTTAAAGCCATTCAGAGATAACAGATTATTTAAATTAATCGTATTTAAGTGCTTCAGAAGCCATTTATTTGAAATAATTGGACGAGATCGAGCTTGTTCACTCACTGTTAGACATAACGGAATAAGACTGTGTTTGGATGTGCGTGTATAGATGACGATGACACAATTTATATGTGTTTTAACTCAAACATTAATTTTTTTTATGACAAAAAAAAAAACATTAAATTTTTATTTATGTGTGTATGTTTTTTGTTAGTTTTTTTTTACTCAAAGTAAATTCCAAAAATCATACAAAATACTATCCAACAACAAATTTATTAATCGCCATGAAAATTTTGTTTATTTATATAAGATACTAGATCAAATGGTCACATAAAAAATTTCAAAGTAAAAGAATATTAATTTATTATGAAAATATATTTTATCTAATTTACCATGTCTTTGAGACATTCAGACATATATGAGTAAGTAAATCGATAATATCATATCGATTGAAATCTTTTAAGAGGAGGAATACCACATGCAACATTACAATCATGATAAAATTAGAACAAATACTTAATCTAATCATGTAGATATGAGCTTAATTTGTATGTAAATTGTTCATGGCCGCAAGAGGTTAAACATGGTGATCTATCAATAGGTGGTAGTATGTCCCACCATCAACGATTTAATTAATGAGTAAAGTATTTGAGATGAGCATGATGATGAAAGAAATTAATTTTTTTTTAATTGCAAATTAAACAATTTTACTGCATTTTTTGCAACTGTGTTCCTTCAATTCGATTATTTTCCAGTGTTCAAAACATTTTCGAAAAAATAACATAATCATAGTCATACATGTAAGTATGTAACTATCCTAAATATCATATGCATTAGTCCATTGTGTATACTTTATATATGAGGGATATGGCACTCCGGGTGATTTTGTTGTGTTCCCTTGTCTGAGCAATAATCATATACCACACGAGTCTTCCTAAAGTTCTGAAGCATCATTTGTTCCCGCGGGTTGAGTTCTTTCTGTGCATTCCACAGGAGGCTAGGTGATAGACATTGTTGGTTCAAATTCGTGTTTTGTGATACACAACCATCTATACCAAATCTTCTGTAACTAGTAATGAATGGTCCTTGATTCCAGTTCACATTTCCAGCCCAGTTTGCTGTCCATACGCTAGCCTCAGTATGCATTGGGTTTGAGATAAAATTCACTCCCTTGTCTTTGTTGTTCTTGAATGTTCCAACTGGAACCGTATCAACATAAAACCTACACCAAATTTAAATATATTATAAACCAAGTTTAAAACAGTACATATATGGTTTGTGATGCGGGAGTTTTGTGTATTGTGTACAAAGTACGAGTACTGGAAAATAATACTGATAAAGAAAGCTGGATGACAAACTTACACAACAATATTTGGGTTCCAAACAATTTCATAAATATGGAAGTCCTTTCTAGGATCAAACCAAAGCTGATATCTTCCTTCTCTATTCCCAGAATCACCTGCAAATACGTTCGTTTGCAGAATTGTACCACCGTGATTTCCTGGGTTACTGTTATCTGGGACGGAAGTCAACTGAATGCCAATAAATCCTGATTAGTAAAATGATCAAGGCAACAATATAGCCAAGATGAAAACAAAAATTGTTCGAATAAAAACATACGTAGAAGCTTATTACGATTCCTGATAATGTATTTACATCTGGTAATTTCATCCTTATACCATATCTTCCAGAACCATAATCAGATTTCGATCTGAATCCACCCCCTCCAAGCAACAATACATTAAACCATGTATTAGTATCAAATAATGTGACAGATAATTAAACATACTGGAAAGCTAGCTAGTACCTCCAGATTTCTGATCCAACAGCAGTTGCACTTGTTTATTGTTGTCAACACGAGTGAGATGATTAGATCCCCATAATGGAAAATAGTTTTGATCAAAACTAACATCATCCTCGCGAACTCCATTGACATAGCTAGCCAAAACAACAAGAAAAAAAGAAAATGTGAAGCCATTGTAATAAAAGTAACAGATTTTTGAATGTACGAGTCTAACAAGCAAACATGTGTGTATATATAGCAGTCTACATACACATTTCTTACATAGGATATAGGATATATGGATAATTAATTTGACATAGATTTCCTTATTTATTTGACAATCAATTAATTACCCGCGTGCATAATTAGCTGTAAAAACAAGATCGATGTTACCCTCATCTTGTTTTAGATAAGTGATCATTGATCGGCTCATTTGACAAGGAAATCTTGAAAAAATTAAGAACTTAAAAAGAATTTGCAAGGAAATACCGTGTCCTAAAATTTTGTACAGGATGACATGGCCATCCACCTAAAATATTAACATAGGTAAATAAACTTTATTATTAATATTTTTTGAAAATGAAGAGTGTATAATTACGGATCGGAATGTAGGATCCTGGGAGACTTAATCGAAAAGACGAGATCGGTATGTGTCATTTCAGTTGGACGATGAGGTGAATATCACATCCATATGAAGTTGAGACACTGTTTAATTAACTCTACCAATATTCTAATTAGACACGACATCGTGTTACTCTATTTCAAATGCTATTTTTTTTAATTTTTCACACTCGATGCTAATTTATTAATATCGATCTTCCCCTGTTTTAAAAATCCACTTATTTTAAAGAAATTTTCGATAAATCCCCGACTAATTTTTATAAAAAATATTTTAACGATACAATTTATAAATTCGACTAGTTTTTATCAATTATTTTTAAATAATATATTTTATAGTAAATTAAATAAATATATTAAATTTTAATTTAATAATATAACAAATCGATTATTTTTCCGATTAATCCTTTCAATTAATTTTCGATGATGCGATAATCCAAAAAGAGTAACTTAACCAATAATTTTCTATTCCAAATTTTTACAACTGTAATGTCTTATAATTTTAATCACCCATAAATTTACTCCTAGCTCCATTTCAAACGGAGATCGAATGATAGAAATTTTTCACTTGTAAGTTTTAACATAGCTCGAAACAGTACGGTCCACTCCGTTTTTAATAAGTCGCTCTGACTTTTCACACATGTTTAGTTACTTTGATTGCATGGTAATATTAATTATTTTTCAAATTTTCTTTTTTTTAATTAAAATATTGATTACATATTTTAATTTGAAAAAAGAAATTTTAAAAAATATTTTTACTATATAGTCAAAGCACCTAAACATGTGTGTCAAAAATTAAAGCGACTTGTAAAACAAAACGGAAGGATTAAATAATACAGTAATGTCATATCATCCTAGAAACATGCATGACATGGTATGATTAATATAAGATGATAAATAAAAATAAATGACATCTATATTTTTAAAAATATAGTTCCAATGTCATGTATATACAGTATATATAGAACCACAGCATAATCCTGCATGTAAACTATTCTTACTCAGTTCTTGTGTATTAAAACTTCATATATGAGGCTGAGGGTCAAGGCCGCACTCCTGATGATTTTGTTGTCTTTTCGGGTCTAAGCAATAATCATATACCACATGATTTCATAATTAGTAAAACGCATGATCAAGGCCATAATAGCCAAAATGCAAAAATACTATTACTGGAACAAAAGCATACATAGAAGCTTATAATGATTCCTGTTGTATTTGCATCGGGTAATTTCATCGATCCTTATAGCAAATCTTCCAGAACCATAATCAGAGATTGATCGGAATCCACTGCCTGTCATGCAAGAATGCATCATGCCATATATATACACTGTAGAGTTAAATCTCGATAAATGAATATACTCAAAAGCGGAGAATTTAGATTATTTATTCTTCGGATATTCGTTCATCGACATTTAATATGTATCAAATCAAGTGACAGATAATTAAACATACCGAAAAGTACTATATATGGCTTATAAAAAGCACTACGTAGTTGACATGGTACCTGAGGACTGATCCAATCGTAGTTGCACTTCTTTACTGTTGTTAACACGAGTGAGATGATAAGATCCCCATAAAGGAACATAATTTTGATCAAAGCTAACATCATCATCGTGAACTCCTCCATTGACATAGCTAGCCAAAACAACAAGAGAAAACACAAACATTATTAGAAAATGTGAAGCCATTGTACTCAAAACTATTGGATTATTGTGTTTAGGACTTTAACAAGAAAATACATGTGTATATATAGGTCTTAGTACTCATATCATGCATCATATATAGAAAATATGTGAATATATTATTTTACATAGATTTCCTAATTTATACATGGAGTATATTCGTAAATGGTTTTATTTTCATTACCACTTTAGCATTAGCTAGTCTTAATTAGGAAAACTTGGAAAAAGTAAGAACTTAAAAATATTCCTCATTGTTTATACTCAATTTAAGAAGAAGAAAAAAATGAAATGCATGAAAAGATTCGATCTCAAATAATGTGATAGAATGAGAAGTTTTTATGAGTTTAATCAATGTGAACGGTGAGGAGTTCATCTCATTTATTATTTTTAGAGCTTATAAAAATGAGATAAATAACATTTGAGAACTTTTTGAAAAATCAAGAGAATTTTAACATTTCTCATTTTTATATACACGAGTAAAAATATTTGGCATAGATTACCAAATTAAAGAGTGGAGTATACGTAGATAATTATCATTACCAAATTTAAAATGGCAAAGATTTGGTATTAATTACAAGTTCCAGCTGTGTTGAAAAAGAAAAGTAAGATGCCCCCAGCTCCAAATCTGTTCCCAGAAAACGTTACTCAATGACAGGGCATTCACCTATTGTCCGCATCATCATCTAAATAGTATATATAAATTTTTCGTCCCATTTTAATTGACTTGTTTGACTTTTACATACATATTAAATTTTATCTCTATTTTAACTATAATACCTTTATAATTGCATTAATATATAGGCATAAGAGAGAAGTTTTTGCCTTGAATAATACAAATAGAATATTAACACTGCATAATTAATAAGGGTATAAGTGAAATTTAAATGTATATTAAATAAAAGAAGACAAAATTTTTAGACAAATTAAAATAGAAACCAGCCAAATAAAATAAATGGGACAGAGATAGTAGTAAATATGTTTAAATTTTTTCTTCGAAACCAAATAAAATGATTACATTTTATGTTGTTAAAATATTATTTTGCTAATGTTGTATAAAAAAGACAAAATTAACTGTTGTTTTGTTAACATGGGAACAGAGGTACCATGTGATGATTTGGATGTCATGTAGGCGTTGCTAACTCATTCTCATGTCATCGGTCTGAGATGAGATTATTGCAATAATTTCGACCTGGCCCATCCCGAAAATTTCAAACAGATACTCACTCATTTGTAATGTTATAAGCCAAATTTTTCAAAAAAGGAACAAGTGTGTGTTTGTGTTTGTGTGTGTGTGTGTGTGAGAGAGAGAGAGAGAGTCATTGAGACTGCACCCACGAACAGATTCAAACTTATTATGCTCCATGCAATAAATATAGTTCACTCCCAAAAGCACAACATTAGAGTGATTAATACTTAGATTTCCATATCAGAGCATACACCCAGCATCACATCTCTTGCGAAACATCAGAAACCTTAAAAGGCTAGATAAAACAGAACATAAACTAGTTTAAAGTCATGTCTTTATATTGTGAACACAGTTCCCCAAAAGTGCTACTAGGTAGCAGTTAGAGTGATGCAGCCTCCAGTTTGATGTAGCATAGCATCAATCTCGTCTCCGTCCTCCATTTCAAGCTATCAAATATTCAACGAGAGACACCAAGTCAATTAATTAGCCATACTTAAGTGGTTAAGTAATACATCGAAAAAGAGGTGCTGTGAAAATCAATTAAAAACATTACGGTGCTTCATGATCAACCAATTATGCACATTGTATATGAGATGTGAATATGAATACAAGCATATTTCAAAACCTGTAACAAACTAATTTTTAACAAATATCGCATATAAGACGGCTCTAAAAACTTATAAAAACTCTCAAAAGTCTTGTTCAAATTGCTGAAACAATTATATATTTGATAATATTTACCTCATCAGGACTTTGCTCTGCTCGGAGTCGACGTCCATCAAATAGGAACGCAATTGAATTTATCTCCACAGACTGTCGGTCACAGTAAGCAGTCATCAGTTTTCGTAGCTGTGTGCTGCGTTTTATTCTAAAAAAGACTTCATTTCCGTCCTAGAAGCAAGGTAACACAGTACATACATTAACTCAAGCTTCAAGGTAACCCATATAAATGATAATTGGTTTGATATGTGATGACAGAACTGAAGTACATACAGGTTAGTATATACTTGTAATAAGTTATAAGACACGGGCAAGATCCAATATTCAACAAATCAAATTTATATATAGCATACTTCATAACTTGAGATCCAAATTTCAGCAGTATAATGTGTCACTAAATAGTGCTCACATGCGGAATGTATACGCAACTACCTAAACTTACATTATGCATGATTCTATATTCAAAGGTAATTATATTGTCACTATTTGTCAGTGCTGGAACTATTAAGACACTAACTATTAAAATTGTAGAGCTTGCTCACTGCTGAGTGCTGACTAGCTCCCCAGAAAGTAACGTAGATTCTTGCTATCTCACAGTAAATACTACAATACTAATATAAAACCAAAGGTTTGGGTCACAGTCAGTACTCCATAGTATCTTCACATGGCTATCTGGTGACAACACCACCAGTTCACCAGCTTAACTTGGGATCAGTAGGGAGTTTGTTGTATTTGGACAATTTATCATACTTGAGATGAACATAAATCGGTCTGTTCTTTTGTTAAGCAAGGGCTGAATCAAAATTTCTCTTTCTGATTGTCCAATTTTTAGATGCCCTTGAGAATCTGAAACATGGATTGTAAATTTTGAGACACAAATTCTCTTAAAAATTTTATTTTGTAATATATTCGGGTCTTTATTTTGATGCTTCTTTCTTGAAAGTATTAAATCCGTGCCAAAAACTTTCTAATAAATTCTGTGATGCACTTGATGAACTCAAGAAGCTGTTGGTTAAAGGAGAGAAGAAAAAGGGACCAATTTCAACCACAAACTTGAAGACTATTTTAAATGACATGAGTGTACAAGAAAGACGAAGAGAAAGTTCTTTTTTTAAGATCTTCCCCTTTTATGTCGTTGAACAGTTTTTGTTAGGAGGCACAGATTCAAAAAAAGACCTCGCTGCTCCTTTTGGAGTTTTGCTGTTGATCTAAAAGCCTTTGAAGATGTTAACTGGGCAAAAACTGTTTGCGAGCATTTGATGGCTATGGAGGATTTTAAGAAAGGGCTTGACGCGGACACAAATAAAAAGAAGAATTTTTAGAGGATGTGCGCCTGTTTTGGAGGTATTTTTTTAAACACACGGCAACATTTAATCTACTTAATTTATATATGTAATTTACTTATTTTTCTGTTTTTGTGGCATGATAAGCGCATCCCCTCACTGGCTCCCAAAACGGAGATTTAAACCTCTTCCCCCATGCACGGAGGATGGAAATTCAGTCATCTTACTGCAAACGATATAAGTAATATATGTATATACACATAAGCCCAACGCTATGAATGAGCTTATATATTTCATTTTTTTGTAGGTTGAACCGTGCCCCCATTGCACTCTCCCCACTCCTTGCTCTCCCCTGGCTCTTCAGCGCCTGATCAGGTCGTTCATGATTTCGAGAACATGCATGTGACCCCGCCTCCAAAGGTCCCCATTACTTGCAATCCTCCTGCCTCTTTTATTATCGATTTTACTTGGGCGAGTAATCAAGATATTCATATAACTTTTGCAATCTTAGTTAACATTGTTTTCGCATTGTTATGTTTATATGCACATTTTGTTCTTCTATATGTAATTTTTTTCATCGTTTTCCAGAGGTCGAGGAGGAAGCCAAGGTCGAGGAGGAGCAAGAGCCAAATCAAGAGCTGGGAAGCACAGACTCTTTTAAAACCCTGCCGTATGCGAGTCGGACTCGACCGACTCGGCGACTAAGCACCGACTCGGCTGAGTGGCGAGCGAGTCGATGCATGCAAAAACGTCTGTCGACTCGCCCCCGACTCGGACCCATACAAAAAAAGGCTCAACCACATATTTAACCTAATTTAAAGAAATAAACTATATACCCTCGTTCTCCTCCTCAACATATATACATACATCCATATACATATATATTATCTATTATCTTCTTCTCCTATATATACATACATCCATATTATATATATTACTATATGTGTTCCTCTGTGGGTACCCGTGTGTTTGTGTATATATATATATATGCAGATGTCCTAGAGATTGCAAATCTCTCCCTTGATGAACCAGAATTGGAAATTGTTCTCTTCACACAAGACGAAAATTCTACTATGGATGAAACTTAAAATAGTTGTTCTATTAGTTTGTCAATCAATTACCACATATTATGAATGAAACTTTTATTATTATATTTTAAGTGAAATGAAACTATTAAGTGTGCATACAAATCCTATATATAAATATATATATATATTTTTTATTTTTTTTATTTGCCAAGTCGTGTATCCAGGACTCTTTGAGAATTGGCGAGTCCCCGTGTCCCGTGTCGCCGTATCCGAATCCGTGCTTCTTAGCTAATTGACTATTACTTTGTAAGGATTTATGACTTTATCTTTACTGATTACCACTGCAGTCTACAGCTACTAATAAAGCTGATCAAAACCAGAGGTTCATAACAACATCAGCTAAATCACATCCAACATGTAAACAGATATATAATCAATTAATCATAATCTAGTAGCCCATCCAGAGATTGAATTTTTTATTAGCAAAACTAAAACAGATTATATAATTTTAGTAAAAATTATTATTGAATTTAACAATCCTCTCATAGAAACACTGATATAGAAACAAACACGCAATTATACTTAAAAACCTGAAACCACACAAAATCCCAATTTTGCAAGAACAAGCGTAGATATAAGAACCAAAAACAATCACAACCAACATAAAACCAATTATATAATACATTTAGTGGCAGCTTAAACTGGAATTTCAAACTATAGAAAATAAGAAAGATTGAATTTTTCAGTAAAAAATTAAGGTTGAATTTAAAAACTCTCTATCCATCATAGCTGCTATAGAGACAAAACCTAATTATCTTAACAAAATAACACCACACACAAAATATCGTATTTTGCAGAAATAAGTGAAGAAATAATTACAATCACCAAACACATCCAACACGTAAACAGATATTCATATATAGATTTAGTACGCAACTTAAATACTGAACTTTTAATTAGAAAACAGAAAAAAATGATTTTTTCAAAAAAAAAACATGTGCAGATATAAGTACAAAAATCATTTACATCCACCATGTAAACAGATATACAAACATATACATAGTAGGCAATATAAAGATTTAATTTTCAACTTGAAAAATGAAAAAGCTTGAATTTTTCAAAAACAAGTGTCGATAATAACTACAAAAACCCATCAAATCCAACATGTAAACAGATATACAAACACACATTTAGTAGCCCATCAAAAGATTGAATTTTTAGCCGGCAAAAGTAAAAAAGATTGCATTTTTTACGAAAACAAATTGCAAAAAAATAAGTGTAGATATAACTCCAAAAATCAATCACAACCAAGTAAACAGATACAAAAACATATACATAGCAACCCATTTAAAGATTAAATTTTTAATCAGCAAAACTAAAAAAAGATAGAATTTTTAAGACAAAAATGAAGAAATATACCTGACCCTTGACCTTAAGATTAATGTGCTGATCCATGGGCTTCTTCTCCTCTTCTTGCCCAGCACCACCATCACTTCCAGCAGTTGCAGACATTTTTCAAAGCCCAATTAATATTTTTTTCTCTCCTAGGGTTTTGAATTTCCTCCAAATTTTAGTGACAAATATACATATATATAATATGTATGTGTGTGGGTGGGTGAGGAAAGCGTAACGCTGAGAAGAATAAACTGTATTTAAATATTGTTTTGGGGTCCGGGTTGATGATGGGGTGAAATCAACATTATTTAATTGTGAGACATTTTAATATGTTAAAAAGGCATTTTTACCCTTTATTCGCTTCCCCGGAATCTAATTCGACGAGGCAGCAGGCGGTTTGTACTTTGTACGTGCTTGGGGCGTTTACTGTCAACTAGAGGTATGTCAATTCTACTGTGAATACAGTTTGTGCTGTTTGAGTATGAAATCCTCGCGTTGTTGATAAATTCATCAACAGATGATAAACCTTGATGCTTATTAATTGCTGTACAACTCCTAAATGTCAGATTTGTAAGGTAACACAAACCTTTTTCAGATTGAAAAACCAGGAAATATGTTATTATATGCAGTAAAAATGAAAGAAGTAATTAAACTTCGCAAGTGGGATTAAAATATATTAGAATAAGCATATCTTGCTGCCTTGGATATAGGTGCATTCTTCGGATTAAATGCACATGAATAATCTCATTTAATTTTAGTGGCTTTTTTAACAGATGTTCCTAATATTTTCTAATCTATCTGAAATATATTTTTATTCTTCGTGTTTTTAGTTATCTATTTTTTTATATTTAGACAAATCTAAAAGACATCCTTACCTTCCCAATCTTGGTCCCATTTTTGAAAAAACAGCACCTGCCTGACATTTGTTCCCGGTCTTTACCCCTTATTTTCCTGTGCAGAACTGCATGCCCAAAATAACTCACACAAAATATTGGGGGTGTTAACGAAGTTCTCCCAAAAGCTTAGCATTGATGATCAAGGATGGGTTTGCAAGCAGCGGTGGGGATGAGACAAGTAGCACCGCTCCATTAAATGCTTAATTCGGTCTATCATTACAGGTAAAAGGCACAAGTGTGTAAATAGATAGGTTCAGGTTTGTTGCGTTGATTAGGACTCCGGTTTACTTTTTTAGTTGTGTGAATGTCATATTTGGTTTATTTCATGGTTTTTTTTTACTAATTTCCCAGTCTGATGCTTCAATTACAAGTATCTTGTCGGTTAAACACCTGACAACCGTAATATATAGGCCAGTAATGAATGTTAGCTTAGGTTTTAAGTAACTAATCAGAATTACCAACATTTTAATTATAAGTCGCAATCGGGTAAGTTGTCGCCCAGGGAGCAGGTGTATTCTATGTGTACGACGGCAGAATTGATGCCCTCGATTGGCACATCTGCACCCTTGCAACCTCGATTTATGCCCTCCCAACTTCACATGATCTAATGCATTATTTCCATTGTTTTGACCTACACCCTCTAAGTTTGAGGCTTTTACGAAGAGATAGGTAGGTCAAATTTAAAACATCTGCACATTGTCTCAAAACCCTGCGCACAGAAAGAGCTCATTAAGCCTAAACACCTCAAAATATATGATTTGTGCTGGAGAGGAAGCTTTATTTGAAATAGGATTGCTTGCAATCCCTGAAAAATACTTGAAGAGCCACAAAACTACCATGAAGTTTTATGCAAACTGTTTTAGAAAACTCATACGCTATTGTGAAGCACGTGTATCTCATAGATATTTACTAATTAAATATACATTTATGTAATTCAAGATTTAGTAATAATAGTATATTAATGTATCATATGAAACTTAGTTATGAAATTTATTCTAATACTGGTATATTTTGTATAATTTTCCATCTCCTGTTTGAAATTTTAATTTATTAAAGGAAAATATAGTGTTATATATTTATGTTTTGGGTGCTTAGATCTCGTAATTCAGGTAAATGGTTCGATCATATCAATTTCAGATTGGATCGAATCAGATTTGATTTCGATTCTGATATGATAGGGTTTACATCCAATTTAAGTTTTGTATAATTCGAATTAGTTTCGGTTCAGGTTGTGACGATTTCGGTTCAGGTAAAATTAAGATTAAAATCATATGAAATTCGGATAAAAATCGGATTAGATTCGGTTTGAATCTTATCATATTAGTCAAGATATAGTCAAAATAATAATTATTATGTTAGTTGTTACAAAAATCCGAATTTCAAAAAGCAGAGGAACTAAAAGTGCCCCTCATTGAGACCGTTAAGTTTATTATTCAGGAGCATATTAGTGCTTAAATGCGGATTGAACATTGTCTTGATAGTGAGGTTTGTCCCTGAATGTATTTGGTGGCCTCAACAAGGATAAAGTTGCATGTTGTTGTTGCTCTTATGAAAACTTATACTTTTACTTTCAAAAGATATATATAAAAATATAAATAACACTAATAAAGAGATAATAATGTACTGGGTAAGATTCGAGTCAGAACCGTGCATATGTATGAACACTGAGAACTTGGTTAAGGTCAAAAAATTAGTTAGTTAAGCAATTATTCATGGTACTTGTTTAAGTGTGTATGTGTGGTGCTCAGGGAGTTCTTATGCAAATACGGCTCTCATTTAAACCTAGGCCATTATGAGATTATCAATTTTTGGATCTTAAATTTGTATGTGATTAATTTGTCGAGGGAAATTAGGATAGAACAGTGAGGCACGAGTCAAAGGAAATATAGCGTTGTCTGAACCATTCCTGTTTGCTGCGACCTGAATACAGGTATGGTTTTAACAACATCCAGAGCAGACATATCCCTAGCTAGAATGCTCTGCATTGTGTTGTGTATGGTGCAATATGTTCCTGTTCTGCCAATGCCTGCACTGTGAAATAGTACACTATGGGTCAGACAAAATATAGTAATACTGTCATCCCCCAAAGAGTATAATTTCACTTAACTGCAAGGTCAGCCTGCAGCGCACTGCAATAGGTCCTGCTTTGTCATATTTTTATTGTAATTATAATTTTTAATTTATGAATTTAATTCTTTTTTTAAAAAAATCATATCCTAATTTAATTATTTATTTTAATCCATTATATATATAATAACAGGGACAAAGGTTAACGTGAGAATAAAAGTAAAGCACTCTGTGAAAAAGCAGAGTAACTAAAAGCGCCCCTCATTGAGACCGCTAAGTGTATTTTTCAGAAGCGTCTTAGACCTTAACTGCGGACTGAACATTGTCCTCAGAGAGATGTTTGTCCCCACATATATTTGTATTAAAATTATCTATACAAGAAGACTATCTACCTAATATTTTCTGCGTAATTGTTTTTAGAAAAAAACATATAGAAGGGAATCCTAGCAATGAGCATTGATTCTTGAGAACAGTTAATATGTAATAAATTTTCAATATTTCTCAGATTATTATTCCGACTTACAGTATTTTTAAATTATGTCTATATAATAAGTTAGCATATGAGGGAACATGTCAGTACAAAATTTCATTGATGAAATGTATATCAATGGTTCGTGTAACACATAAAGATATTCAAAAGGAGCTGCTTCTTAAGATGTGTGTTTCTTGATAAATTGAACCAAGTCAGTTTTTATTTTTTATTGTTAACTCGGAAAGTTGTTAATTTGTCTTTGAATCAGCCATCAAAGTCATGGGCTTACACATGCAACTCAAATGTTCAGAGTATCTGCAATAGTTCTTTCCTATTTTGGTGTAGGACTCATTTCGCTGCCAAGGCTCGAACAACCATATTGATATTGGTAATGTAGTTTAAGCCTTGTAGATCACTCATTAATATTCTCTGATCTTAATCCGAAGTTAAAACCTAATGCTAAAGACAGATGAGTTGAGTTGGAAACGATTTTAAAGTACCTGGACAAAAAAACATTATCAATAATTTTCAATGTCTACCCGACAAAAACAGTTTGACTTATTTTTTAAGAGAGTTGACGACTTCCAAAAAATTTATATTCATATGGCCTGCATGACCGTTAGAGTATGGCACCTTCTGTAAACAGTCCCTTAACCATCCCAACTTAGAATCAATATTATGTGTCAGCTAATAACCCTCTTTGTCTGACTGCTGTCTATATGTTAATGGTTGGAAGTCATATATAAGCTCATCCGTTCAATTAGTTTACTATTTATTTTTTCAGGGAGACAACCAGCACACTTAGATTTGAACGAGATTATATCGACGAAAAAGGCAGAAACTGTTCCTCCGTACTCAGGTAAACCAAGATTTCTGATTCCGCATTCATATGTATCTCTTGAGGAATATGGTGAATTCAGTTGTAAGCTGTTCTTCTCCAACACAAAATTACCCAGGCAACGGTCATGCCATGCAAACCATGCAATCAAACATACTAAAATATCCTACCTTCTCGCTCAAATTTTTAATTTCTGGATCAAGATTGTTTACAAACCTTTTCTTTCCTTGAAAAATATTTTGCCGAAGTGAATGGAGAAGGAGGGACAATGTAACTGTTTATAACTGCTGAAATAAGATAAAATGAGAGATAAAATGAGGAGCCTGATTTATAATTGTTGTTTCTCTTTTATACCTTGCTTTTACTTTCCTACTGTATCTCGGTTTTATATTAAATGGTTGTAGGTGAGATATATTTATATATGGAAGGAATCTTGAAGGCGTTTCTAATGGGTTCAACCTCAAATAATAATAAATTCAATCAACTGAGTTTTGTTTGATATAACACTGTTTAAGGTTGTTGGGAAATTTTATTCATTTTAAAACGACCGATATACCCGTATATCCTATATTTATGCTGAGTGACTTTATTAAAATAATATTTAGGATTCAAGGAACCCCTAATTTCAAAAACAAATAAAATAATTGTATTATATATATAAATTATTTGAACTTATAGAAGAAAATGATAATTTCAAAGTATATTTATTTTAGTTTGCGTAAGAAACTGAAAATTTACAAGTAGGATCTCATGTACTGTTTATATTAATTTATTAAATTAAAATATAGAGAACAGAGTTGAGTTAAAAAAGGATTTGGTTTCAAATTTAGCATTGAGCAGAATATATAAGTACATTATATAATTATTATTAAAAAAATTAAAATTTTAAATTAGAAAGTTGGTTATGTACAAAATTGAGTCAATAATGTCTAATCGTCTCATCAGCTGCACTCTCAGTCAATTAAAATATATGAGTATATTATAAATAATTTTTTAAAAACTATTTGGTAAGGGAATAATTTGATAGTTAGATCTGTTAAATAATTAGATGGGATATATAAATAGCTTAAAATGCAAACCAAGACAAAGGAATGAAAAATCTGTCCAAAATACAATTGAGGTCATATCCACCTACAAACATAATAAACCAATATGTCTATTACAATCAGCTACAAAACAAAACTAACAAATAACTTGCACAAATTGGAACCATTGACTTAATTAGAGTATTTCTGTATTCTTACTTGCCTCGTCCTCAATCACAATAATAATTTTGAAACTCAAAAATTTTATGTATAGGATATAACATCCCCTCTAAAACATCACATTAAATAGCTTTTGTCAATGACTACAAAGTAAACAAAGACTCAATTCTTCAGTTAATTATCTTACTGTAGGTTTGTGAACTTGAAGATGAATGACAAAGTTTTAGCCATGGCACCTACCTGCGGGCATTAAATATCAGACTCATATAGTGGCCGTCAAGAAGGAAATATAGATATGAGAGGTAATTCCCTTTATCTGTTATTTACTATTGTACGTGTGTGTGTGTCCACCCGTTGTGGTTCGATTTATTACACACGACCCACAATTTCAACTTTTTGGCCGATAGCGTGTTTTATAATTATATAATCGAATAGAAGGAGCAAAATGTGGTGGGCCTCCTTATGAGGGGTTTGAAGCGCAACAACATGCAGACGGTCTTCCAAGAAGGGAGGACGTCCTAAACTGGCTTTAACTCAACAAGATTTGGAGCAACGAAGTATGTCAAAGTAGGGAGTACTCATTTTTGTCTACGCCTCTCATATTTATGCTATCACATAAGTTTTGGGAGGTGGCAATCCATGTTAGTATACTCATGTCTCTATGCACATATTAAAATGTAAAGAATAAAGGCAGCAAATCGCGGTCAATAATTTTGCCTACCACCTCAGTATGAAGCTTGCACTGCGGTGTTAAAAAACAAAGCAAAAAACAATTATTTTGTGCTTAAGAATTGCCATGTCATATTTGCATCTTCTGTTGAGTTCGAGTTTATAGACCTTTTACTCAATTGATCATTAAATTTTTACGATCTTGTCATCTTTGGTTGTGGTATGGTATGTAATACAAGGGGATGTACCTTCGAGAAATAAGGGATGACCTCGACTCGCCTTAACCGAAGATGTTTTGGAACAATGGAGATTATCAAGGCAAAGAGTCAATGTATCCCGGTCTAATAGTAAGTACCCCAAGTATACTACACTGTATACTTTCCATGTAATTCCTGGACATTATGTAACAATATCGACTGTTCTACTTCCATTCATGACCATCACCTATGTTTTAGTCTTATCATGTATAAGCCTTGGGAGGTTGCCCTATGTGCATATTAAAAATTACAGAGGCAATATTTAACTGTCCATGTAAGCTTCTCATAATCTACATGATTATATGGTACATTTATTTATGTGAATTTGTAAGTTGTACCATGTTAAGTGATCAGTTATGATTGTATATATCATAAACACAGAGATTTCATGTTGGATGGTATACGGGGAGAGACAGGCTGCTCGTGTGCGAGGACTTTACTTAAAAACAATAACGAGGCAGGACATTGCATTCTTTGGCACTGAAACAGCGACCCGAAAGGTCTGACAATGTCTGGAGACACCACTCTCATCCAAGATTCCATGGGTGAAAAGGTAATGCATTCTGTGTGTGTGGGTTTGTGGAAGAAGTACCATGGAATTTGAGGTCCTGGATAAGAAAGAGAGGATCACAACTTTTAATCAATCTGCCACGATAGTAGAGTGAAGATCTTTTTTAGCCATTGTTGATAACACTAAGTAAAACAATATTGTTAAAGTTGCTTATCGCTGCACCTTAATTTAAATGCTTGCTAACTGGTGATTTAACAACTATTTTGAGTTGGCATTTATGTGTTAATATTCGCCCATGCATCAGGTTACTAATACATTTTCCAAAAGCTATATGTATCATTGACAAATTATTAAAAGGATGCATAGTGTTGTGGTTACTATGATGCCTATTGAGTGTTCCATTTTGAAACATTCGTTTACTATTTAGACCTGATCAATATATCGGGGGGGGGTTACTGTAAACATAGTAGACACACCCCTAAATATATATACTACAAGTTAAAAACAATATTTATTATAAACTTTAAAATCTCGGACACTAGAAGCATTGAATTCGCAAGCGGTAGAAACAACTCACATTGTTATTAGAAACTAATACTAGAACAAAGATGCCCAGAAAACTTGCATTCAAATTCTCTTTTCTATGCTTTATTAAAGTGGTTCTTGTTATATATATGTGTGTGTGTGTGTGTGTGTGTCAGATGAATTCTGTAATTACTACATAGTAAAGAAAATAGTTCTTGAGTGATTGAAGCTTCCACCTGGGAGGCTGTATCTTAGTTCATTTGTCTCTATTGTGTTTAGTATTGCTCATGAATTTTGAAGTTCTAAGTTTTTGGTTCTGGAAAGGTGCTAACTTGAACTACGAAAAGGAGGCTAAGTACCGTAAACATAGTAGACACACCCCTAAATATATATACTACAAGTTAAAAACAATATTTATTATAAACTTTAAAATCTTGGACACTAGAAGCATTGAATTCGCAAGCAGTAGAAACAACTCACATTGTTATTAGAAACTAATACTAGAACAAAGATGCCCAGAAAACTTGCATTCAAATTCTCTTTTCTATGCTTTATTGAAGTGGTTTTTTGTGTTATATATATACATATATATATATATATATGTCAGATGAATTCTGTAATTACTACATAGTAAAGAAAATAGTTCTTGAGAGATTGAAGCTTCCACCTGGCAGGCTGTATCTTAGTTCATTTGTTTCTATTGTGTTCACTATTGCTCATGAATTTTGAAGTTCTAAGTTTTTGGTTCTAGAAAGGTGCTAACTTAAACTACGAAAAGGAGGTTAATTACTGTTTATAAGTTATTCTGAATTTTATCCGGCTTTAGTATGATACAAGTGCATTTGGATCAATAAATTATTGTTTTTTGCCAATTGTTGGACGGAGAATCAAAATTTTTGGATGCAGGGACACCCATCTTTCATGTATGTGAAGTAAAGAAATCAAAGAATATGGAGTGTGATCATTGAGTTGGATGATTACGTAGGCCGGAACCCGTAGCATGGTTGGTTTTTAGATTTTATGGAGGCCCTTTAGAAATTGTGAGATTGCTAAAATGAATAGTGATATTGAAATTTCAAATTTGTATGGAAAAATAATTAATAAAATTGTTTTACTATCAATTATGAAGTGGTTTACACTTTTTTGGATCAATTTTATGTTCAAAGCTGTTTGCGGATAAACTTAATGTATTTTCAGTATTTTGTTTTGACGCGACAATCATGCTTCACCTAAATTTAACTTTGAAACCTGCTTTATATGGTAAAAAATTCTCGCGACATCGGAAGATGTAATACTAAGCAACATAGTATGCTTGTAGTCTCCCAAATGGTGTGTTATCTCTGTAACTAATGCTCATACACATATATTATAATGGGTTTGTATAAAATGGGGCCCCTAAAATATTTGGATCGTGTGCAATCTGTATAGTTGGGCTGACTGTACATGCTAATCACCGGGCCTGGGGCCCGTAGGGGTAACAATTTTGGGTTTCGGGTCGGGTTGACAGACTCGGGTCAGAATTTTAACTCAACCCGAATTCGACCCGAAATTTTAATAGGTCAGAATACTCAACCCGAATCCGACCCGAAATACCCATGAGTAACCAGAACACGACCCGAAATAATTATAATTTATTAATAAATAATAAATTAATAAAAATTAATTTATTTTATTATAAAATTTATTTTTAATAATATTTAAATGAAATATATAATATTTAAATAATTAATTAATATATAAATAATATTAAATATATTTAATTTATATTATATATATAATTTCGGGTCATTTCGGGTGACCCGATTTTTTCAGGTCAGTTTAGGGTCAACCCGAAAACCTCCAATCTGAATTCGTATTTTTCAGGTCGGGTAGTCGTGTCGGGTCCAAAATTGACACTCCTAGGGCAATGTTTGTTTCATGGAATTATAATCTCGGTATTAAGATCCATTTATTATAAATCATTCACTATAATCCTAATGCATTATAAATCCCTTAAACTATCCAATATTATGTTTGTTCAGGATGATTAAGTTTATGATTGGATTATAATGCTTTAAATTATAATTCTATGTTTGTTTTGAGGGATAATATATGGATTGGACTATTATCTTTTAAATTATAATCATTTGTTTGTTTGATATTGAATTATAACGAAATGATTATAATTTTTAAAAAAATGACTTGTTATAGATGATTAAATAATACATCATCCAACCAAGTACTCTCTCAATTTGATAATATTTGACGTTTGACTTTTTGACACACTCTTTTAAGAACTTTGACTATATAGTTAGAACTATTGTTTTTAAAATTTTCTCTTTGTGAATACAAGTTTTAGTTTAATATTTTTTTTCGAAAAAAGAAAATTTTAAAATAATAAATTTAACTACGTAATCAAAACTCCTAAAGATTTGTGCTAAAAAGTCAAACGTCAAATAAAATCAAACATATGGAGTATTAGAGAGCATTGTAATCTTATCTCTTATTCCACGAAAAAATAAGGAATTAATATTTTAAAGGATTATAATTATTGATCTAATCTCAAATAAATTTTTACAAAATAAATATAGGATTAAAAAAATTAAAAAATTATAGTGATATTTCCGGTTTAATCATATAAAACAAACATCACGCAGGAGTGTATATTCAAAAATTGTCTTTACACTAACCAATCACACCAAAAAGTGGTTCACTTTGACTAGCTTTGTTGTGTTTAGTACAACCAAACCGCAGAGCCTAATAAAATAATAAAATAGGTTGGAAAAGTTTAATAAAATCTGGTGTGTTCAAAGTAAGTCTAGGCATGTATCGCATGATCAATGCTTATCTCTATGATTTAATTTTGTACTATTATATATGTTTCTTTTTAATGGAGAAAAATTAAAGAAAGTCCGAATTTGATGATTCTGTTCATACGGATGTTTATGACATATGAATTATGATTGGATAAAAATATTACTATTACATTGATTAATTAACGTTTATGATCACGACTAGTACAGTTTGGTTTACTTACCTGTCACAGGCCGCACAGTCTAACCAAAATTGATAATAGGCCGGCCAGGCCACTTGAAGTCCTTGGTTTGTTCTACCACACATAAAATATTAAAATTGCATATGTAGAAATAATTTTTTTATATAACTAATAAACTAATAAATAATATTTATAAGCACGATTGGATAACTCAGGGAGAAGTTCCTAAAACAGATTTGTTATTCGATTTTCGATATAGAATACTTTTTCAAAACATTTATTCTATTCTATTGGGTGAAAGCCTGTATACTCATTATTGGGTAATAATGGACCTAAATACCTGTACGCGGAACAGAAGAGCATGTGATTACAAAAACAAGACACGCTTCTTTCACAGTCGTATCAACTGTTGCAAATCACAACAGAGTAAATCTTATACAGTACTTTTCTAGGATACGCTTCCGGGTAGTAGTATCCTCATACACTTATGTATGAGTAGTATTAAGTTTATACATCACATCTGACGTATACATCTCACGTTCTTCACTTTTTGATTTTGCAATACACGCCTGTAGTGGATGAGTATGAAGAATAGACGTCAATGACGGATGCGTATTAGTCCTAACACGTTTTACTAGACGGCGTATCAACTTGATACGCCTCCAGCCACAGCACATACTAGTTGGCAGATGATACAGCTTTAACATATTTACATTATTGACATATGCTTGATAGATATATGTGAACAAAAACCTGTGCTTTTATGGTTCTAAGAAATGGGTACATTTGACTATTTGAGCGTAGATGGGATGGGCAGATGGCCGGATATGTTTGTATGTATGTAGTGTTGGGTGAGATACGCCTTATGTAAAATCGTGTAAAGTGGGTAAAAAGGACCTCAATCCCGACAATGGATAATTTGGGCAAATGATTATTAAAAGTAGATGATTAAGGTTCAAATAGAGTTTGAGTTATAATATGAAGTGGGGTAAGAAAAATTATAATCATTAGAAATCTTAATAATAATTATAACTTATAAATAATTAGAACATAATATTATGTAATTATTAAGAATCGATCATTTGACATTTTGGTAGTATTTGAATAAAATCTCTCTTACTCTTATTATATATATGATATAATTATGATGTAATTCCCAATTGTATGAACCAAAAGAACAAATATTAAATAGTCATACTAAAATTACTATTATACAATAATAATAGGGTTAAAGAGCGAAAAAACCATTGTGGTTTAGGCGTATAAGCGGATAAGTGATGTGGTTTAATAAGACTCAAATAAACCCTTCAAATTAAAATTAATGGTTCAATATAGCCCCTCTAGTTAGTTTTTCTTAACTATGATTAGAAAATTACTATATTCATGTATATTGTGACATTAATATTTTAAAAATATATCAAAATATTTTAATTTTAATATTCATGTATATCATAACAATATTGTTACACGAAAAAACATACCAAAAAAATTATATTCTAATTAAAATTTATCTTTAAATAAAATATATAAATTTTATCTTTTTTAAATACGAACACATATAAAATATGTGAAAAATTATATAAAAGTATTTCCACACAAGGTTATAAATAAACTAAAATCATAGATATAAAAATAAAAATAAATTATAATCATATAAATACAATATTAAAGTAAAAATAATACATATTAAAAATAAATTCGTACATTATACGAAATGTAAGAAATTATGCATATTTGTCTATATATATCTAATATGTATGTAAGTAAGTGTGTGTGTTTGTATGTATTATAATTTAATATTAAAATGTCACTCATATTTAGTTAATTATTAAAAAAATATAAATATTCGTCGAGTAAGTGAAATATAAAAGTAAAATACAAACTAACCAACGTGTAAATGTTTAAAGGTTAAAAATTAATAGTTAAGTAATAAAAATATATATACACACATTAATATTGGTTAACAACTTATTTATTATTTTATAGAATTATTTAATAAAAATCAATTATATAAAAATATATTAATTTATAAATAATAATGTTATTAATAAAAAATTAATAATATAAGATATATACATATATGTATGTATATATATGTATATTAGTATAATTAGATATTTAATAATATTTCTAAACATACTTGAGAAAAACTAACTAGAGGACTATATTGAAACATTAATTTTAATTTGAAGGCGAAGTTTATTAAACCTAAACCACAATAGTTCTTCGCTCTTTAACCCATAATAATATCAAGAATCACCCTACTAATATCAAGAAATATGATCCAAATCGAAATCGAAGAATCATGATCAGAAAATATCAAGAATTTCCAAGATTCTAGTATTACAAAGAGGACAATTCCCTCGTTTAACCCAAAGCTCCCTTGAACACAATCTACAGAATGTATGACCACATGGTATAAAAGCTGACCCTTTATCCCTAACCATGCAAACACAACAATCACCACCATTCATTTCTCCGGCGCCACCACTATTTCCGACATCTCCGTAGTCCTCCGTGACCTCGTCATCGACTATAAAATCCGTCTCGAACCCTATTTCCATCTCACTCTCTAGTAATGCCATCAATGACAACCTCGCCGGACCTTCTTCTCCACCTCCCTCCGCCACCGTCGCCGCCGTACCCTCCGGCGTGACGTCATTTCCCGGCAAATCCGTTTCACTATTCCGGCCAATGGTACTAAAATTATCCTGCATTCCACCCCGGCCCATGATCATTCTATTACTCAGTATTGTATTATTCGTTGCGACGTCGGAGATAAGCATGCGACTAGTGGAACACCAGGCGGCGGCGCCGCGCCGGAGACGAAGCATATCCTTAAAACACTTCCATTTCTTCTTGTTATTGCCGCCGGAATCTTGTCGTAAAACATCGAGTAGTGTTGGATAACTTGTCTTATCAGCGTTGATCACAGAAGCCAGTGTTTGGCCGGATATGAAATTCCGGCGATGATCATCGCCGGAATCTTCCTCTTGTCTTAAACGGAGTAATTCACCTAGGTGGTTTGATGGGCCACCTCTATTTTCCATCAGAACAACAATATATATATATATATATATATATATATGTATGTAAGGTGATGCTACAAATATATGCTACCTCAATAGAATTTCAAGAAAATCTCATCAACCTCCGAAATAATTTGCTGTTACGAAATTCCACCATCAACAGTTCGATTTCGATTCTGCATGTATGTAAATATGTGTATGTATATTATTTTTTTAGCAAAATGGAAACAAGAAGAGCATGAGCATCGGATGCTTGGAACAGATTGACTTTTTCTTTTTGCTTTATGTCTAGGAGTGTGTATGTAATGAACAAAGTAGAAATAATTATGAGAGGGGTGAGAGAAAAGACAAGTTATAAATTTGCAAAGGAAAAACTGTAACACACAGTGGGGTTGGATAAGGTGGTGAAGTAGATTTGTTTATGTGGTCGGCTAAAATTTATTTTAATTTTGTGTGTGACAACTCATCACTGCTGACATGGCTGATTGATGGATACTTTGCGCCAAGTAAGCATTGATATTATATTTTGAGTAAAGCTTACATGTGTAAACAGTACTCTCTCCGTCCCATTTGAAGTGGCTGATTTGACTTTTCAGTGGTTAAATTTTTTAAAATTTAACCAAATATTACATATATTATATAATTATAAAAAATTATAAAATATATATCATTGAAAAGTTTATATAATTTTTTTTAAAATATACTTTTTAGATTTTGAAAATTATAAAAATATATATTTTTAATTTAGGATCAAAGTTAATTAAATTTGACCGTTGAAAAGTCAAATGAGACACTTAAAGTGGGACGGAGGGAATATCACTCTTAAATAAATATCGGATGAACAGGAATCGAATTAAGATGCGATCGAAGATGTAGAAGAAACATTCTAATATAATGTGCTCGATCTATTTATCTCTTTTTACATGTTTTTAATTTGTCCGGGGGATGTAATTGTATGTATTATTTTTTGAATAAAAATATTTAAAAATGATATATTACTTGTGTTGTGTACACAGAAGAGCAAAATTCACTTTAACAAAGCTTTTGTCAGCAATGGAACAGGTCTCAAATGATTACAGTTATTCATCTTACAATTGTCAATACTTGTAATAAAACTTTGGCAGCTAATCAATGAATCATAGAATATGCAACACTTTTAAAGAGTGCATGTTGATAAAACTAAAACATATGTGAAAGGAAAGACTTGTCAATAACGTTATAAATAGTTTTTGATTCGATTACTATTTGATTAAAATGCAACATAAAGAGAAGAAAAGAAACTTCTTAACTCAAGTTGCAGCGGTACTACCTAGTTCAATATAACTCTTAATTGATATGCATATTGTCTTGAGAACTAATTTATAAGTTTAAAAATACCGTACATTTTTTAACTTATCAAACGAGGCTTAAGTGATATTAATTTACAAGTCAGAATATGTTGTCCAAGTACATCTTAGCTACTTCATCTGACTCAGGATTTGCTTAAGTATATAAACTTCAACTTAAATGATCACTAGTATACTCATGCAATTTTGCACTAGAAAATCTTATAGCATCGTCTAATTAAGGTCAAACTCGGAGGAACAGTTGGGTTTTAATTACTATTAGTTTGATATATAAAAAAAATAGAATTACCCAGTATCGCAACCAGTGAGGAGATGATTAGCAATGAGACAGAGACACAAATCTTTCTTGGAAGCGAACTTAATATTGGCCAGTGAAACAATGTCAAATTCCCTGCAGAAAGACAAAACTGACAACCTACATGCATCCATAGAGCCGGACGTATGTGCAACAATCTCTTCTATACATTCTGCAGGTAGCTTTTTCATAAAACCAGTGTTTTTACAACCTTTTCTAGCCATCTCTTCTATATATATTTACATATATGCATGCACTTGGTGAGAGGATAATGTGAAATTGTGCCATTGTGGTGTGTTGGAACATAAAAACATGAAGAGCTTCATGGAAGGAAGCACAGGCTAAGGACAAAAGAGCACAAAAGTGGAGAAGTTCTGTACAACTATAATCCTCTTATCTACGTACGTACATTGCAGATAAATGACAAATACAACTTGAATGTAGTTGGTTATGCATCATTTTCCTTCCTGCTCATTAGACGTACGTCGTGATTTTTTCTGCATGCATGACCATTGTGAGCTAGGCACTTGAAAACAGTCACCAGATATATATGCCTCACTCACCAGATCTCCCTCCCTCCCTTCACCAGCTGGGTATTACTTCTGATCCTCCTCTTCTGTTCTTCATTTAATTTGTAAAGCATATAGTAGTAATTGTTGAGTTACCAATTCTCCTAAAACATTAAGGTGATTTATCAAGATCTTATATTATTCGTCGGTCTTCTAACACTTTGAGATTTTAGGAGAATTGATAACTTAACGATAATACATATGCAATTGATGACTCTCTGCAGAATCCAAATGCCAAAAAGTGGTCGATCAGTTGATAAATTTGGTGGACCTTGGTTGGAACATTTTAAAAATTAACACGTAATCTCAAATGATACTAGTTCAGCCTGTAGAAATTAATAATATATCCATGTCTGTCTCCTAAATAGCTAATTGTGTTTCTTTTTTCAGAATAAATATTATTCACATGAGCCTTGCAAATTACAATTAAACCATGTGGATTAGTGGATTACTTTGTACATGGCAACACTAAAGGCTGCTACTCTTTAATTTAGATATCTCACATATAACCAGAAGGTTGCAATTAGCTGTTTCTTTTAGTAGTTGTATTCCGTTTTTATATGTTTTTCTTTTGAAAGACCGTTTTTATTTGTTAATCATGTATATTTGTCATCCAATTAAGTTGCAGGGCAGACGCTATTTAAAATTTTAAAAAAAAGTGTTGTAAAGAAAATTATAATATATTTAAAAAATGTCGTTAGAAGAATTAAATAAATATTTAATAATATTTGTAAATCAAAATCGACTTTTAAATTTTAAAAAGTAATTTTTTATTTTTTCAATCAGAAATCAATGGTAATGCCAAACGGATACTTGCTAGCGAAATATGCATCAACGCACACCAAGCAAATATGGATTTAAGAAATCAAATTGATATATATATATATATATATATATATATATATATATATATATATATATATACACAACAGGGCCATTTTTTTTTAGCGATATATATACCTCAATTTTATGCGTATAAAACAAATACAACACTTAAAATTGAATATTCTTCCCTCATTCTAAAAAATTTAATGCAATTAAATTTCTATAACATTCTGGTTTCACTGTTTAATACTTATATAAATATATAAATAAGAGTACTATTATTAAGTATTACAAGTGTACTAACCAATCAAGTGTATTAAGAGCACGGTTGGATAGCCTAAGTGGTTGAGGGTTTATCCTCTGTCGTCCCAGGTCCTGGGTTCGATCCTGGCTCACCCCGAGAATTTTAAAGGAAAAAGAGCAAGGTTGGATAGCCCAAGTGATTGAGGGCTTATCCTCTGTCGTCCCAGGTCCTGGGTTCGATCCTGGCTCACCCCGAGAATTTTAAAGGAAAAAGAGCACGGTTGGATAGCCCAAGTGGTTGAGGGCTTATCATCTGTCGTCCCAGGTCCTGGGTTCGACCCTGGCTCACCCCGAGAATTTCTTTAGAACAGATACTCATTTGTAAGGCTATAAGCCAAATTAGTCACAAAAAAAACCAATCATAACTTTTTAGAGGTCTGTGTTGGGCTTATTAATTACCTAAATTATTGTATTTTGATCCGGACCGTTTCTGATATATCCGAGACACGGGGCGAAATTTTTAAACGGGTCTCCTAATTTCCCCCCCGCCATAACTATAAAAATCATATGATTTAACAAAAGTTTACAATAAATTTTTTCAAATTTCCACCAAATTTTTATCAAGTTTGCTTGAAAGTCTACTTTTTCGATAACAAATTTAGCAATAATTATTTTATAACTCTTCTAACTTATCAACCCATTTTTTTTGCTTTTTTCACATCTAGATAATTGCTTTTTAGGTAATATCATATAAATTTCAGTAAAATTCTCACTAAAAGTAAACATCGTAATAACGTCTCAAATAGATACTTCAAATTCAAAATTCTCATTAAAAGTTTGAAAAAAATGAATCTTTACATCAAAATAAAGACAATATATATGAGCTAGATTAATATTGTTTTAATATGAAATATATATAACCGAATGCTAGCGCAACACAACTCTATTTTTCTTTTTTAATAATGAATTATCTAGTTTGTTAGAATATATACATATATTATATATATACATATATAATTAATACTTATTTTTAGTTTTATAGGCTAATTATTAATTTATATTTTACGAATATTATTGACTTTGTAATTTTTTTAATTAAGGAAGATATATATACTAAATTGTTTTCCCCCCATCAGGATCGGGCCTGATTTTGATCGGTATATTTTGACTTATTTTAGAAACGAAACTAAACCCAATTTTTTTTAAAAAAGCTTAAGATTTAATCTGAGTTATCACAATTTCTCTCTGACAATCTAAAATATTACTCTCTGTCATATTTTAATTACTTTTGATTTTTTTTACATATAATTTAAGGTGTTAAAAAAATCACATCTAAACATAATTAATTTTTATAAAATTTATATCAAATCAAAGTTTAGATTCTAAACTTTAATTTGATATAAAAAATAAAATTTTCTATGAAATATAATTATTATTTTTTTACGCCTTAATATGCGGGTCAAAAATTCAAATATCACCGTTTACAATCTCAAAACTTAACTATATCCTTAAAACAAATTTAGATGTAGCATGAAGTTGTGAGCTTTTTTTATAGAGAAGTTGTGAGTTATTATTAAAAAAAAAAACTAAATAAAATGTCAACACTTTCTACCATCAAGATCCTCGATTCCTATTGGCTACAAACAACACATGCATACTGAAAATTCCAAAATTACCCATAGAAGAACAATTTATTTACATTAAATCCCCTACAAATGAAAAACAAAAAAATGGGCCACATCAAAAAGGGCCTCTTCATCATCATCGTCTTCGTCTCTGCATGTCCAGCCCATTGCTCCTCCCAATCCTAGAGAGAGAAACAAAACTAAACAAAACAAAACTAGAGAGAGAAATTTTGGGAAACGAGCACGAAGACGAACAACAATACAGACATATACACATAAATTATACACACACATACATAATCACACATATATTTGTATAATTTATATGTTTTATTGAGAGATTTTGTTGAAATTCGATGGTTTTTAGGGCTAATTTGGTGTTTTGAAAGGGCAGAAAAACCCTAGAAATTGTTGTGAAGCTGGGGTGATTAATTGCCTCGTGAATTGAGTAATTCAGGTATTTTTATGTATAAGCCCTATGATTTTGGAGTTTGTAAACCCTAGAATGTGATCGAATTGTGAATTAGGGTTGAGTTTGAGAAATGAGTGTGTGATTGCTTGTTAATTGATCATGTTCTTGCATTGTAATTTTCTGCTTTGCGTTTTTTTACGTTACGTAATTGGTTATAGTTATGTATTTACAGAGTTTGAATGTAGTGTGTTAATATAGGTGTTGAGAATGGAGTTAGAGTTAACTTGCCTGTTTCGGTTTTAACAAATTGTATTTGCGAGTGTTGAGAGTGTGGAGTTCAGTGATAGGAATGTATCGATGGAACATTTGTAGTTGAAAATAGTAGTGATTGGGGATATGATTATGAACTTACAAGTGTATTTTATATGGCATTTATAGTTCGTCTTCATCCTGTTTGTCTACACCTCCATCATATTGTTTGTTTGATTCAAAACATTCTCAGGTGGAATAGATATGATTCGCTTCCTTCTTATCTGTCTCTATTTTTGCTTGTGTGTCTTTCTTAACATAAATTCATAATGGCATTATTAATGGTACAGTTATTAATATCTGTATGCAACCGTACATTCCTAACTGGGACTTTAATTCCTCCTTTGAGCATAAAATTGAGTTTGAAATAACTGGTTTTTATATCCTTACTAGTTTTTAGATCCCAATAACTGTAAGGAACTACAACTTTGTAATATTATGATTCAGGGTCCTTATAACACTACAGCTTTACTTTCAAAATCAAATTTATAGAAGGTCTGCCACTGTTGTACAACAGAGCTCAGAGCTGTGTTTTGTTAAGGGAAATCAAGCATTGTCATGAATTTGTCTATGTTATAGGTGTTTACACAAGCTTCATTTTTGAATATAAACATCTGATGTTAATTTGTGGCACAAGTCGTGGAAAGAAAAATAAGGTAGCATTCACTGCTGGGCTTTACATATGATACCTACATGTATTTATATGTAATACATGAAATGTGTGAGGTTGTCATCCGATTCATCCCTCTATTTTATAGGTATTGACTAGGATTATCGAGGTGTATACAAAAGAAAACTTAAATATTTTTTGTGTGGTTAATGACAAACGAGTACATCTCTCTCTCTCTCTCTCCCCCCCACTCCCCCTCTCCATCTCCCTCCCTCCCTCCTCTGTGTATGGTGACTGTGGTCTTAACATTTTATGATTTTATCAGAATTGTTTCAAAACACAACTAGGTTTTGGATACATGATATAAATGATTGAATTACTGCTAAATAATCATTCATGTGTGCATGGAAGTTTCTTTTGATATATGTATGTATGTATAGTAATAATACTATCATCAACTATGAGTGTGTTTGTGTATGCTATTAAGTAACTCAAAATATTTAAAGTATATCTTTTTGTAAAAAATTAAAAGCTACTTAAAACAAACTTCTTTAACTTTGTGGTTTGACTTTATAAGCTAATATTGTCATCCTCTGCATGTAATTCCAATATTTATTCTCAATCTCTTTGTATTAATTACCTATATGTTGTACATTGTTAGCTAAACCATCAACGTTATGTTGAAATGATGGGGGGTTTGGGTTAGAAAGACTCTCTACTTTTATGGATGGAGTAGAGGTGAAGTCTGCGTCATGGTTTATTTTGGTTGTGCAGTGAATTGATGTGATCACTTAAATTGAATGGTTTGTCTATATTATATATAGATCCTGTGTCCCTTAGTTGCATTTTCTATTTCTAGATATCCAATGCTCTGATATTATTGTATCAGTATGTTTTCATAGGAGATAAGAACTAACATAGTAACATGTGTTATTTAGATCCTTCAAGCTTTATATTCAAGATTATGTGCTGTCCCTTTTAAGGAACAGTGACAATTGTTTTTATTGTTGAGCTGCTACTTGAGTATTTTGAGCTACACCTTTATTTTACTCTTTTTAATTCTTCTTTAACTCGTCCCCATCTTTTGTTTTAAGGAACCATATTAATCTTGAAAAGATGGGACTGCAATACCTGTAGTTGTGATAGGAATGCGTAGATGTAGTCCAGAACTCCCTTGTTTAGTCAATGCTGCAATCGATTCTATGGGAGTTTTTAACCACAAAGGTGGTGTTAGTACTGACCTTTCTCCACAGCAAACAGTCATCGAGGAGACAAAAGTAGCACTTAGGTATTGTGACCTTTTTTTTTGTTATGAACTGGTATATGCTAGTTTGTTACTATATATGGAGAAGCTCTTACTACAGAAGGTGATAAGAAAGCTATTGTTCTTAATAGGCGGCATTATGTTTATTATGAGGAAGCAAGAAGACAATTGGAGTTTCTTGAACAAGTAAGCAGCATAGACTAGTTTACCATTAAATTCTTTCTAACGAGTATCAGATTACTATTTGCAAGGTTTAGCCTAGTGGATAACCCTCCCTCTTGATAATAAGAGATCGAGGGTTCGACCCCTGTAAGGGCTGGATGAGCATATATCTAAATCCCTGTGATAGATTTTTACCAAAAAGAAGTATCAAAATACTGTTATTAATGCATTTTTTTACAGGGCGGCAATCCTCTGGACTTCAGACCTGGGAATGCTGCTTCACATAGTGTTCAGTCTACTTCATTGACAGATCAACATCCTGAGCAGTTTGTAATCAGGTATGACATTTAATTCTGTCACTTGAGGAATTTAAGATAATTGTAGTCACGTGGATCATTTTACAAGGCAGAACATGATACAAAAGTGAAGATACTACTTTAATGATACTTAATCCCCTTAACATGAGTAGAGAACGGGTTAATATTTAGTTTTACAACAGAATTATGATAATTGCAAGTCCCCAGTTATTTAGTTATCATATCTTAAGCTTTTAAAGTATGTATTGTGTAAATTATTTTTTGCTTGATATGCTAGTTTATCAAATTCTGTGTTCTCAAGGTTTTTCCTTCTGAATTACGGCGGAAGATGTTGTAATAAAGACAAAAACAATGAACAATGTCATAATAAGAATGATCTGTTATACATTGTAAGCTTCACGCGATGATACATGAACATACTCTTATTGCAGTGAAGCAAAAGGCAGTTTTGCATTGGCTGATTCACCTCCAGGAGATTCTGTCGAAAGTAGTGGTAGACCAGGTGCTCCTCCCGAATATGAACCTAATAGAGCTGATAATCTTACGCCATTTGATGGGGAAAATAGTATTCCCAAAAGTGAAAGGAGTTTGTTACGATCTAATAGGGATACCGTCGGTCCTTCTGAACTATCTTTACAGTTCGATAGAAGTCAACATGCCAAAGAATCAGGTGCTTCTGCATTTGGGCTCCCAAAGAAATCATATAGGCGAAGGAACAGATCACGTCCAAGTCGTGATGGTGGTCGATCAAGTTCTATGGATGTAGTGCTGTCTTCTAGCGGTCATACCATGCTACCTTCACGTCATGTTTCCAGGGAGCTAAAAGGGCTGACAGTTGATGCAGACAACGAGAAGGACTGTGCAGTTTCTTTAAATTCTAATTTGAAACCAACAAGTCCAAATCATAGTATAGTTCCCAAGGCAGAACCATCCAAGATCCAATTAGATATGGAGTTAGATGGTGGAAAGGCTATTGAATCATCTATTGACCAGAACAATGGAGGTCCTCTGCATGCCCAGACGGATCTAAATGCTTCCACTAATATGCATGACAGCCAACCCATTCATATTTTAGAATCTGAAGCTCAGAGAACTAATAAGAAAATAGTTCTTTTGAAACCCGCATCTCACGGGGGAAGTAAACAAGTGTCTGTAGGTAGTCTGGAATGTGATCCATCTTCTGTCAAAGCAAAACTTGAAGATACCTGTAGTCTAACAGCTGAGTTCAGTTGTGAAATAGGTGGTGTTAAAGGCCCATTGAATGGAATAGAAAATAAGAATGCAGTACTTGGAGCTAGCAACCAAACTGGTTTTCGGCTAAATGGGAATGTCGATAGTGAAACTTGTATGAACTTAAAAAGTGTCTGCTCAAATGGTTATACTAATGAAAAAATTGTAGCTTCTAAGGCACTGAACATGGAAGGTAATAAATCAGCCGAAGAAAATAATGTGACAAAAGTCGAAAATATATATGCTGTCGCTGACAACAATTCATTGCATAGCCACCAAGGAAATGGTTCTTTGTTTAAAAGTGAGGAAGCATTAAATGAAAATGTATTCGGTTCACAGAGTGAGGCAAATGATCGTATTGCCATCGAGGGGAAGGAACAAGTGGGAATCACTTTAGAAAATGAGATGATACCCAGAAATTTGTTGGATTCTAATCCCCTGCCTGGAAATGAAAATACTCATGCGTGTATGCTTCATAGTTCAGTAGATTTCTTGGTCCCAGAGATTCCTGATACTAAGTTCTCAACAAGAGATTCCAGTATTTTCCCTGAGCAACAAACTTGTTCCGAGGACTTGAAATTGAAAATGAAGGTGCATGAAGATTCTATTTTGGAAGAAGCACGCATTGTAGAGGTTATGACATTGAGCCTATACGTTTTGGATGATTTATGTCTTTTCATTGACTAAAATTTTACTTGTAATTTGGTTACCAGGCTAAACGTAAGAGGATTGCTGAGTTGTCTGTTCATACGTTACGTCTGGAGAGTCGCCGGAAATCTCATTGGGATTTTGTCCTAGAGGAAATGGCATGGTTGGCTAATGATTTTGCACAGGTCTTGGCTTAACTTCAAAAAGCTTTGCTTATCATGTATCTTTCTTTCTTTTTTACATATTGAAAATAGCTTCTGCCTAGGGCCGCAAACTGATCTCTTTTAGCTTTTAATTCCATCTGATATACGGTTTTTCCTTTTTGATTCTTTATAGGAGCGCCTATGGAAGATAAGTGCTGCTGCTCAAATAGGTTGTCAAGCTACTTCTGCTGCTCGATTAAAATTTGAAGAACAAGATATCCATGTGAGGCAAAAACAAGTTGCGCATTGCTTGGCAAAAGCTGTTATGAATTTCTGGTGTTCGGTAGAGGTAAAGATATGACTTCACCACATCTTGGTTCTGTAATAAACACATTATGTTTTTTGATTGATTAAAAATCCAATACTTAGTCTTACAGGTTTCAGTGTTTTTTCCTTGATATCAATTATATATCTTCCTCGGTGAATGTGTTTTTCCTTATTTGGCTTTCATTTGTATATAATATTTTCTAGATGTACATTATAGGTGTAAAGCACATGATATTAAACTTTAAACAAATAAAAGAAGGTAATCATGATAATTATCTAGGTTCAACAAATTAATTATATGAGCTTTGCAACTTTTAATAAAGTCGTACACTTGTACAGGATGAACTAGGCACAAACTAAATGAAGGCTGTAGGGGATTTAAGAATCCTAGCTGGGTTCTTAGAAGAATAGGACAGTATAAGTATCAATTACCTAATCGCGATGCATGCCTAAAGTATGCCTTTATGTGTGGTATATAGCGGTGTTATTGTACCTATTTTCATTGAAAAGAGTTTTTTTTCTTCTTGTCTGTACTAGCGGATGGAAAACCTACAACCATGCAGCAACTTATCTAAAATGAAATTTTTTAGTAACTTCTACCTAACTTTGACTCGTGGTCTTGCACCATTTAGGTAAATGTTCGTTGTCCATCTGTGGGATATGCTAGGATGTTTATGCAGTGTCTTCCCGTGTATCCTTGGCTGCGGCCTTGATATATGTTCTAATTTACTTATTTAAGAAGGGGAGGGGGGGTGGAGGGTTGGGGATGGGGTTTGTAATTATATGCAGAATGTCTACTAACGGTCCTACTGTTTATGGTGGTTGTGGTAGGAGAAGAGCAAAGAGCCGGAGTTGCGAAAGCCTATTAAAGATTATGGACATGCAGTCCATGGATATGCATTGAAATTTTTACATTACAATAACTCCCCTGACCAATTTGTCCAACCCAAAGTTTCTGCGACTCCTGATAGCATACCCAATTTGCGAGTCATGGACATGTCATGGAAGGATCACTTAACAGAGGTATGGGCCAACAGTAAATGATAGTTTGCATCTTCTTTGCTGGTTGAGTGCAAATATTATTTAGCATTATTATAATTATTATTGTTATTTTGTTGAGTGCAAATATTATTTAGCATTATTATGTTAATTTATTAATTTTAAAATTTTATTTTCTGCAGGAAAACCTCTTCTATTCAGTTCCTGCTGGTGCAATGGAAACCTACAGACAATCTATTGAAACCCACATACTGCAGAGGGAGGTAGACATATTGCTAATGACTAACGCATGTTATTGGTTAACTATAGTTTTAGAAGTATATTTGGATTTGCTTGTTAATTGTCCTTTGTCCATATTGATAGGTTTGGTTTAGCAAATTCTTCGCGTCTGTCATTGCAGATAAATTTTTATTAGAGATTCATGTGGAGCATAATCCCCTTGGATGTTATTATCATCACTTATTCACAATACTAAATTGAAAAGATAAGATTCATGAGTTGAATGTCTGGCTACTATCTTTCGTGTGTAGTATAATGATTTGGAGATTCTTGTAATGTAAATAGATAACATGAGCAATTCTGAGGTCTAGGGTAAAGTGGGAGTATATATCAACTTTCATATCTTTTTACTTTGTTATTGATGACTCAGATATATTGCGTACTCCTATCTTCATTGTTACCCGATAATCGATATTAGACAAGTCTCTCTCTCCCTCCCTCCCCCCATCTATCTATTAAGCCTTTTTTAATTGTCTTTATAAATATATCAGTCATGGGGTTTTCTATGGCATATGGGTACTTAGTTTCTAATATCTCACACACACACACGTCAATCGTTGTTCTTTTTGGAGACCATATTTATACATTTCCTACTTAAGTTGAATGCTTGTACATGTAAAGCTTCATTAGTTCATTACAATAAATTATCCTTTTATATGTAAATATAAGATATTGACTCTGAAAGGAACAGGCTAGACAAAGATTGTCACTGTTTACTAAATATTACTATGTATCTAGTATCTACTACATGTACTGTATCATGATTCGCTTCATGTTATGCGAGGGCTCTATGAACTCCAAGCTTTTTAAATTAGTAAATTCCACTTTCAAGTTTAGCTTAATTTATTCATCACAATTATTGTTTTTTAATCAATGTCCTTAGAAAACTGGCATTTCCATCCCAGAAGAAGTGGGGACATCTGGTTATGATGCTTTAGCAGGTATTGCAAGACTACTGAAGAGTTGCTAGTCATTACTTTTCAGTTCTTTATGCATTCCTAATAAGTTAACTCTTATAGAAAATGCTTCTCATGAAAATGCATTTGAAGAGGACGAAGGAGAAACAAATATGTATTATTTGTCTGGGGCTTTTGAGAACAGCAAGCCATCTAAACTGATGCAGAAAAAAAAGCGACTTTTGATGAAGGAACTGGAAACTAGATCATATGAAATGGGATCTGATACAGCATTTATGCAAACCTTTGAAAATAAAGCTGGAAACCATCAAACTGTTTTAATAGGAAAAAGGCCCTCCAACACGCTTCATACTTCAATTCCAACAAAGCGTGTGCGCACTGCTTCCCGACAGAGAGTTTTAAGTCCTTTTAACTCGGGGGCTCATGGCTGTCTTCAGGCACCAAGCAAGACAGATGTGTCTAGTGGTGATACGAACTCTTTTCAGGATGATCAGAATAATTTGCTGGGTGGATCTCATGTCCCACATAATATGGAGGTTGAGTCTGTGCGTAACTTGGATAGTAAACCACCTGTCGACTCCCTGGAAGTATTACATAAACCTAAAAAGAAAAAGAAGGCAAAGAATTTGGTATACTTTAGTTCTGAGCAATTACTGTGGAAAGCCCCCCTATTAACAATATTAATTTGGTTCTCTTTCTCTGTTTCTTATTATTAAAAGAATATTATTTGTTGCAGGGTTCAGCGTATGAGTACAATTGGCGATCTGATTCCAGTTTTCATAATGAGCAGGTAACATTATGTTTGTCTTTCAATACTTGGTTTGAGTTGTATTTTGCACTCTACATGAAATGTTGAATCTACATAATTCTACTGGGACAAAACCTAGCTAGAATGCTAATGTAATTGTAAACATTAGAAGATTAATATACTTAGGTTTAATGCTTATCCGAATAAACAGGTATATGCGAATTTTGGATATGCTATTTGTGCAAAATAGAAGTATACATTGAAGAGTAACATCTACAAACAATAAATGTAAGCTAAGATATTAGAAAAGGCTGTAAAAGTTTGGTACTAACAAAATATTGCCGCCTATACTCTATATGCTGATGCAGTGTGTAATGAGATCTTTGCAGTGGCTGTTTCATTTGTTACATATATGTTTACCTCTATGCTTCTATAATTGTTAGTTGGTATCTATGTGAACACGAGCTTTAAGAGTCTCGTCTTCAATTTGTGATTCATGGTATCCGTATCGGCTTATAACGTCGTATTGGTCATTGGGTGTGCAAACATGTTTGTCACTTTTCATTTTTTCTTCTGTGGAATATAGTTTGACTAGTGATTTGTCATTGATTTGGTGTGTATGTGATGTTCCCCGTAATTACTTTGGTTAATTAGAATTCTCTCTGGTAGCACTAATCTAAGTGCAAGGGGTGTTCACTTTGGAAGTTGAGAACCATGTTAAGTTATGTTTAGCTAGAATTTTTTGATGTGGAGCAAAGGTTTAAAAGATCAATTTATATTCATCTTGTGTTATTATTTAAGCATTAAGTTTATTGTAATCTGTTATGAAATTTCATTCTATTACATAAGCAGATTATTAAGAATATTCTATAAATTCGATATACAGTAATTGTTATCTAATTAGGAATCTAGATATATGACATAAGTGAACTATTAGGAATCTAGATTATTAGTAGGATTAGTTTCTTATTATCCAAGATAAGGTTTTGGTCCTGCTCCTACCACATATGGTGTAATCTTTATTATTTCTAGACTCCCGGTGATTAGCGATATTGAGATTTTTCTCGTCATGGGTTGCAATGTTCGTCTCTAGTCTCTTGGCTGGTTGAGATTATCCTGCCTGATGCACATAGTCTGTTACAATCAACTGCACTTGCTTGTTGTTGATGCCGAGAAATAACTTAAATACATTAACAGAACTTATTTCTCCATTGTTGTGCAGAGAGATAATTATAAAAGGAGATTGGAGAGTCATCAACTTGAATCAAATGGAAGCAGTGGTATATCTTATTTGCACTTGATGATGCTTCACTTTATGATTTATCAGTACTAGTTGTTTTACATTCTTCTTGTATCCTAACACCTCCATATCTTAATGAAGGTTTATATGGTCAACATGTTGGGAAAAAACCGAAGTTAATTAAACAGTTGCTGGATAATTCAATTGACATTGTTTCTCCTGTGAATTGCTCGATCTCTTCTCCAGTGGCTTCCCAAATGAGTAACATGTCCAACCCAACTAAGTTCATCAAAATGCTTGGTGGACGGGATCGGGGCAGGAAAACCAAAGGACTGAAGGTAATTTGTTAAGCCAAACATGCAAGTTTTATTTCCTTCCTTTCCTGTTAATCTACTCTAATTTGAGTTGCATGTTGAAAAAAATTTAAATTGTTGCAGTCGGCATCTGGACAGCTAGGCTCAGGAACTTCATGGTCATTGTTTGAGGACCAGGTCTATTGTTGTTACTTTTTTTTTTTTATGCTTGTGGGTCAGTTCTTTGATAGTGTAACTCCTGAAGTTTATGCATCAACTTGACTTTACCAGTCTGTAATACTATCTGTTGTTATCTATTTAGGCTCTTGTTGTTCTCGTTCATGATTTGGGTCCAAACTGGGATCTCGTCAGTGATGCTTTCAACAGCACTTTGAAATTTAAGGTAGGCATGTATTTTATTTGAGTTTTGTTTGCTTATTTATGGTCGACTAACTTAAATACACACACCTTAACCCTGATGGGGTTTGAACCTCGACCCCTTATTAAGAGGAGAGGGGTATCCGCTAGGCTAAGCCTTGCAGATTATTCCCAAACATCTGGTATGAAAGGATGAGTGATGCAAGATGGATTGTAGAAAATCTAGAAAATAGATAGACCAGATATAAAAATGGAGTTTTGAGATGTTAGAAGACATAATAAAGAAAATGCCTAGACAACAATGACAGTCGAGTCATAATTCAATCATTTATAATAATCTTGGAATGATGGTAATTGAGGAATTACAACCATAAATAATACACCTAAGACTAATTCTAATTGAATTCAAATTATAAAGCTGATTCTCTACTTCAAGTAAAATTATTAAAAATATGATTAAACTAATATATAGTCACTAACTGATTAGAATTAATAAAAATATCTTAATATATAACTTAAGACACCTGTGCGTTTGCACAGGTGCCCAATTATTATTTCAACAGGTTTATTACCATTATATAGAGGAACCCGACCCAACTAAAAAAAGGATCCAACCCAATCATCCCACATGCTCTTCTTCGAATCTGAAAAACCCTAAATTGCGGCTTGACAATCAACATCGAATTCGCAACATGCCTAAAACAAATAACTAAGTATCTATCATTACAATCTGGCCAATACCATCAACAAAAACAAACACCATTCACTAATGGTGATAGTTGCTAATTTGAGTTTAATTTTTTTTTTTTTGGGGGGGTTGATTATTTTATTGGTTTGACCTTTTGAGTCCTTGAGATGTACAAATCTAATGCAAAATTTGATTTAAATGGACACACACAACTTAACCCTGCTGGGGTTTGAATGTCGACCTCTTATTAATACTAAGAGGAGAGGGGTATTGCCGCTAGGCTAAGCCTTGCAGATAATTCCCCAACATCTGGTATGAAAGGATGAGTTATGCAAGATGGATTGTAGAAAATCTAGAAAATAGATAAAGTAGCAGATATAAAAATTGAGTATTATATTGGTTTGACCTTCGAGTCCTTGAGATGTACAAATCTACTGCAAAATTTGATTTAAATGGACACACACAACTTAACCCTGCTGGGGTTTGAACGCCAACCTCGTATTATTACTAAGAGGAGAGGGGTATCACCTCTAGGCTAAGCCTTGCAAATAATTCCCCAACATCTGGTATGAAAGGATGAGTGATGCAAGATGGATTGTAGAAAATCTAGAAAATAGATAAAGTAGCAGATATAAAAATGGAGTTTTGAGATGTTAGAACACATAATAAAGCAAATGCCTCGACAACAATGACAATTAAGTCATAATTCAATCATTTATAATAATCTTGGAATGATCATAATTGAGGAACTGCAACCATAAATAATAAACCTAGTACTGATTCTGATTGAATTTGAAATTTGAAGCTGATTCTCTACTTCAAGTAAAATTATTAAAAATATGATTAAACTAATATATATTCACTAACTGATTAGAATAAATAAAAAATATCTTAATAATGAAACTGCTGCTGTGATCATCATCAATGAGCTTCATGGTTCAACTTAAACTGTATGTCTATGGTGTTCATACACGATTATCTATTCAGGCATATTACAAATAGGACTAGATAGTATCTTTTTTGTCCTTGTGCATGACTTGTGTTGGAAACTTTAGTTAATTGTTTTTGTATACAGTGCATATTCCGCAAGCCTAAAGAATGCAAGGAGCGTCATAAGGTTTTGATGGATAGCCCTGCTGGTGACGGTGCAGATAGCGCTGATGATTCAGGCTCATCTCAACCGTATCGGTCTACTTTACCTGGCATTCCAAAGGCAATTTTTTTCTGAAAACAAATTTACCAGTTTATGATTTTACTTGCATGTTGAAATGTAATTGATAATTGTGCATGATATACAGGGTAGTGCAAGACAGTTATTTCAACGTTTGCAGGGGCCAATGGAAGAGGATACAATCAAATCACATTTAGAAAAAATTATAGCAGTCGGAAAAAAACAGCATCATAAAAGGGCACAGGTGGGCTCATGTCCACTAAAGTACTTCTGCATTATATGACTTTAAGTTGGCTTTTGTTTGATCTATGCTTGAAATTAAATTGGAAATTTCAAAATTGTATCACACCTGTCCTCTGATATTTTTGAATTACAGACATTTAATATTTTTGGCAAGGTTCTTAAGATCCTTTTATGCGATTGGTAAATGAGGCTAAATTGGAAAATAGCCCGGTTTTATTATAAATCATTGCTACATGTTCATGCTGTACTTTGGAAGGATCATTTTAAATTTGATTTAGTTCCACGAGACTTGATGAGTCGATGCCTGTAAAAGGTCTTCAAAATATCTGTGTGAGTCGTACCATGCAGTGTTAGTAAAAGTTCGTGGTGTTATACCAGCGGTGTCGATCATAATTGGAAATCAAATTTAGATTCTTAAGCATGAGTAATAGCTTCTTTTATTTGGAGAATTAATTTCCTTCACCAAATACATCTTGTTACTTTGTTAGTGATTTGGAAATTGTATTATCTTACCTCTAGAAAGGCATACAAGGATATGAAGAGTTTACTGTATAGTGAAAATATGTTTCTTAAGATGTCATCCAGGGTGTAAATCTCTAAATTAATTACTGTAAGCTTTAGGAAGCAATAAATTGTAACTTGTTTGCTGCTGCTCAACTTATTCTGTGGTTTTTTTGTGATTCTTTTTGTCTTGAGTTTTCTTGAAATGATTACCAGGATCCAAGACAGCTTCAGCAGCCTCACAATTCTCATACATATGCGCTCTCTCAAGTCTGCCCAAATAACTTGAATGGAGGGTCTATCCTTACGTAAGTCTTGGTTTTGTTTTTTGTATCATCTATCATCTGTTGTTTATATAGCAGTTAAATCTTTTCATGTTTTCCCTCTTTCTTTTATATCAATATAATTTATTCTGATAACCTCTCACTTTAATTTGATAAAAGGCCTCTTGATCTTTGTGATGCAACTGCATCTAGTCCAGAAGTTCTTTCCCTTGGCTATCAAAGCCCCCAAAGTAGTGGGTTACCAAATTCAAATCAGGGTAGCATTGCACCAATGCTGCCTGCTTCTGGTGTCAATCTTCCGGCACAAGCATTCACTAGTGCTGTTCCTGGAAGCAATTTATCTTCAGCATCTAGTCAAATCAATAATTCTGTCAGGTAATATACATATATAATCTTCATGTTTATATGTATCGTACTTGTCATATTTTGTGATGAGTTCTTTATATTATGCTTTAGGGATGTTAGGTCAGGCATCCCAAGATCAGCATCTTTATCAACTGATGAACAACAAAGATTGCAACAGTACAGTCAGATGGTATCTGGTAGAAACTTCCAGCAGTCCAATATGCCTGTTTCTGGGGTTCATTCAGGAACTGATCGTGGTGTTCGCATGTTAACTAGTGGGAATGGTGTGGGCATTCCTAGTGGATTGCACAGAAGCATACCTATGCCAAGACCAGCACTTCAAGGTATTGCACCGTCATCCTTGGTTGGTCCTGGCAGCATGCTTTCTTCTGGTATGATGGCAATGCCAAACCCTGTTAATATTCACTCTGGGCCTGGTGCTGCTCAAGGAAACTGTATGATGAGACCACGTGATCCTATGCATATGATGCGGGTGAGTCATCTGGTGTTTTCTTGGTTTCAGTGTGTTTGTAAATAGTTGTGTTTGTGAAGTGCTTAGCATCTCACAAGGATGCAATGGATAAAAGGCCAACGATCTGAATTATGAAATTTGGTCTTGAGCAAGTAGGTCGGTGGTCTCTCACATTAAAATATATATCTATATATATACTATTTTTGACAATACCTCTGTTTTTCATGGTCCTCCCCCACCCCCTCCCAAAAAGATAAAGAATAAGAAAAACTCCAGATTCCTATAAAAGAACATGCCAAATAATAATTGCATTACCTCCAAAATCCTCTAAAACGAGCATGCCAGATAATAATTGCATTCAAGTGCTTGTTGTCAGGTCAGTGTGTGGTCACAGAAGGATTAATTGAGAAGTGGGGATAGTCTGTTGAGGTACAGATAAAGTGTTATAGGTCGAGTTTGGTTAGACACATGGATTAAATTAGCAAGAGCACAATGTACTTTGTTAGTTATATTGGGGAGACGTATGAACACAAGGTATCGTGGGACAGTGTTTTAAATGGGTAATATGGCAGCAATTGATCATTAAATAAAACCTTTTGACTTGTGAATAGTTTGTTGATGCAAATTTTTTTGCAAGTTATCACTAGTGTATTGGACATTTTTTTGGATAATTATGGTTTGTCTATCGACTTCAAATCTTGATGTGGAAAATAATATCTTTCTTTTTTCCTTTCATTGTCTTCTTGTTTTTTTGCTATTGTAGCCCACCCAGAATGTGGAGAATCAAAGACAGATGATGATTCCGGAGCTACAGATGCAGGTTGCACTAGGGAATAGCCAAGGTATACCTCCATTCGGCGGATTAAGTTCCTCTTTTTCTAATCAGACAACTCCCCCTTCTGTCCCGTCATACCCACTTCATCACCAACAGCTGCATCCAATGTCAACCCAACAGTCCCACGTGCTTACTAATTCTCATCATCCGCATCTTCAAGGACCAAATCTGGCAAGTAATACTCAGCATCAAGCCTATGCCATTCGTGTAGCTAAAGAGAAGCACATCCAGCAACGTGTATTGCAACAGCACCAGCAGCAACAATTTGCAGCATCCAATGCTTTGATGCCACATGTTCCAGGACAACCTCAGCCAACAGTCTCATCTCCACAAAATAGTTCCCAGTCACAAATTAATTCTACACAGGTATCATTGTCACCGCTGACAGTGTCTTCCTCAATGAGTTCAATGTCTCCGCATCCAAAGAAACATCACATTCCACCGCATATTGTTGCGCGGAACCCACAAGTTGGTGGCAGTGGGTCAATCAACCAGGCAGGCAAGCAGCGGCAGCGGCATCCTCAGCAACAGCAAGTCCAGCAATCTGGTAGGCATCATCCCCAGCAGCGGCATCAGTCACAGCCGCAGCAGCAGGCTAAGACTTTAAGAGGTGTAGGGAGAGGGAACATTATGCACGAGAACCTTCTGACAGATAACAGTCTTCCAAATGGCCCATCAACTACTCCTGGGAGCCAAATTGATAACAGTCTTCCGAATGGCCCAGCAAGTACTCCTGTGAGCCAAATTGCAGAGAAAGGAGAGCAAAACATGCATATGATCCAAGGGGAAGAATTATATTCTGGGTCAGGATTAAATTCCGTTCAACCTCAGAAGCAGTCAGTACCTGTCCATTTTTCTCATCAACCGCAAGCTCAGCAAAATTTGTGTTCTAGTCAAGCCATTTCATCAAAGCAACACCAACAAATTCGTGCACATTCTGAAAATAGCAATAAAAATCATGTTTCGCCAGTAGTAGCTGGTTCTACATCTAATTCTAGTCAAGCTGTTCCATCAAACCAGCAGCAGCATAGATCGTCGCAGCCACACTCCAAGATAGTAAATCAAACTGAGTCAGCTGTTCAGATATTGCTTCAACAAAATTGCCAAGATAACTCTGACCATGCAAACAAACTTCCTGGCTGTATTGATGTGACTAATGTACTATCAGCTGTCTCCTCTGCAAGTACTCAGTGGAAGGCATTGGAACATGTTTCTGAATCCTGTAGTTCTAATCCTGTAACCCCAATTGGTTCCGCTGGCTCTCCACCTTTGACAAATCCTGCTATTGAGCCTTTTCCGCCTATTTGCCAAGGGATAGAAAAAATCCAGTCTTCGGGGAGCTTGCCCCAGGTAGGTTATGATGGTGATGTACAGTGGTCGAAAGAACCTTCACAGCTGCAACCGCCTGCACCGCGGCCTCCATCGGAGCAGCAACAAGAGGAATTAAAACAACAATCAGAAGAACAATCTCCACTTCTGCAAGGAGGGGGTAGTAGTTTGTAGCCCCCACAACTGTGTCAAATTGTAGTATCCTGGCAGGTTGAGCAAATCGTAGGTGCTCTGGTCCTGCTATAGTCGTGTTGGCATGCCTTTGTAGCAACAACGTGTAGGTGTGCTCCATATTACAAATATTTACCAGCTACCAGCAATGATAGTTGCACAGTTTTGTGACACAGAGTTACTAACGGTATGATGATTTATGGCTTTGTGCAGATGAAGCTCATAGTTTCATCATGGCAATACACATGGGAATACACAAGGCAGGGGTTGATTATTTGTTATATCTACAGGTCGAATAGACTCGACTGAAATGATGGGGCAAGGTTCGTTTTCGAGGATTATGTACATTACCATTACTTTAGAACTCGGGGAAGATAAAGACTGATATAGATGTACATGTACAGGGTTAATTTTCCCTTTTGGGATAGGTTTCTTCTTTATTATCTTCACCTTACCCTGCTCGTATATGGAGGGGTCTTCATTTTTGCCCCCATAGTTTAACACCATGTATTATGCCGTTTTGTATTTAGGTATTAGTGATCATTGTCATGGCAAAAGCCTAATGAAATTTTTGTGAATACAAGTCTTGTACCCTAAACTAGCCAATCATCTTCATAACATCAATGTAATACCAACTTTGTAAAGTGTAACTAACATTTTAATATTTAAATTAATTAATTCATCATGTAACAAAACTGTCAACGAAAGTAAGCTAACAGTAGTTGCCTGTGTCTCGGCGTTTCTCGAGCATTCAAGTGTCTTATTTGATTTTTTGAGGCTAAATTGATTAAGTTTTGTCCGAAATTTATATATATTATATAATTATAAATTTTTTTAACAAGTATGATCATTAGAAAAAATATTTAATTTATTTAAAAGGCTTCCAAAGTCCATTTACATCTTTTACCTATTGTTTCATGTCTCTTTTGTCCTACATCAATACTAAATAAAATAAGGATCCTGAGATAAATTTTGGGATATTTTTCCTGAGATCACAAAAAATACATGTAAATAATTAAATCTAATCATTTAATGTGAAATATTTACTTGTCATTTATTTATTTTGTTTACAAAATAGCAATTAAATGATTAATATAATACATTCAAATCAATCCTTACCTTAAGTTATTCTCTTCTTTTTTACGGAGTACCATTTATACTATTAAAATTGAATTATGGTTTAGCGATTTGAGCTTAAAGCTGTTTAAGAGGCTGAAACCAAAGGCCAACTGATCGGATCTATATTAACCTCGTGGGTATAAACCAAAGTTAATGAAACAAAATGCTTGGTGAAACATTCATTGGATTGAAGGTAATTTGTCAAGCCAAACATGCAAGTTTTATTTCCTTCCTTTCCTGTTAATCTACTTTGATTCGAGTTGCATGTTGAATAAATATTAAATTGTTGCAGTCAGCATCTGGAACTTCATGGTCATTGTTTGAGGACCAGGTCTACTAATGTTGTTACTTTTTTTATTATGCTGCTGGATCAGTTCTTTGATAATGTAACTCCTGAAGTTTATGCATCAACTTGACTTTACCAGGCTGTAATACTATCTGCTATGATTTATTTAGCTTCTTGTCGTTCTTGTTCATGATATGGGTCCAAACTGGGATCTCGTCGGTGATGCTTTCAACAGCACTTTGAAATTTAAGGTAGGCATGTATTTTATATGAGTTTTGTTTTCTTTCTTATTCCCTGCTGGAGTTTGAACATCGACCTCTTATTACTAAGAGGAGAGGGGTATCTCCGCTAGGCTAAGCCTTGCAGATAATTCCCCAATATCTGGTATGAAAGGATGAGTGATGCAAGATGGATTGTAGAAAATCTAGAAAATAGATTAAGTAGCAGATATAGAAATGGAGTTTTGAGATAATTATAGGATTAGAATAAACCTAGTACTAATTCTGATTGAGTTTGAAATTTAAAGCTGATTCACTACAAGTAAAATTATTAAAAATATGATTAAATTAATATATATTCACTAACTGACTAGAATAAATAAAAAATATCTTAATAATGAAACTGCTGCTGTGATCTTCATCAATGAGCTTCATGGTTTAACTTAAACTGTATGTCTATGGTGTTCATACACGATTATCTATTCAGGCATATTACAAATAGGACTAGATAGTATCTTTTTTGTCCTTGTGCATGACTTGTGTTGGAAACTTTAGTTAATTGTTTTTGTATACAGTGCATATTCCGCAAGCCTAAAGAATGCAAGGAGCGTCATAAGGTTTTATGGGATAGCCCTGCTAGTGATGGTGCAGATAGCGCTGATGATTCAGGCTCATCTCAACTGTATCGGTCTACTTTACCTGGCATTCCAAAGGCAATTTTTTTCTGAACAATTTTACTAGTTTCTTATGATTATACTTGCATGTTGATAAGTAACTGATAATTGTGTTGTTTCAACGTTTGAAGGGGCCAATGGAAGAGGATACAATCAAATCACATTTAGAAAAAATTATAGCAGTCGGGAAATAACAGCATCATAAAAGGGCACAGGTGGGCTCATTTCCAGTAAAATACATTTGCATTATATCACCTAAACTTGGCTTTTGTTTTTTCGATCTATGCATGAAATTAGATTGGAAATTTCAAAATTGTACCACACCTGTTCTCTGATAATTCTTGAATTACAGACATTCAATATTTTTGGCAAGCTTCTTAAGATCCTTTTACGCGTTTGGTGATTAATGCTGCTAACTTGGACAATAGCCGGGGTTTTTTACAAGTTATTGCTACCTGTTCAATGTTCATACTGTACTTTGGAAGGATCATTTTAAATTTGATTGAATTACACAAGTCTTGATGAGTCGATTCCTGTTTAGACTTGCTTGTTATGTTTTTTACAGGTATTTTAAGCTTTAAAAAAAGATAGCTCCACAAAAAAAATTTCAAAATTTTTATTTCTCTAATAAAAAATTTAAATTTTCAAGGAAGATATATATGTGTGTGTGTGTGTGTATCAGTATTAGTATCAAAACTAAACAGATTTTAAGTCACTTAGACCACCTTCACTGCTGATTTTAAGAACATAATTTAATACTATATAATAAGAAATGTGAGTAAACTACTACAAGTTCATATTGAAAATAATAGAACTATAAATTACAAAAATGAAATAAGAATAAATCGGAGGCACGCTTCATTACAAAAATCTTAATTTACTACAGATACAAAATGTATTAAAAGTATTGATATGATTCATCGATCAGAATATTTTGAGTATAAATTACCAAATTTTTGCCATACATTATATTGTATTGAACGTGACTAAAATTTTAGATTCATATGGGTGAGGCCGAACAATTATAAAGAAAATTATCAACAATATATCCATCTTCTGCTGGGTCACTCTTGCTAAGTTTTTTGGCCCGTGCTTGGTCTTCCTCTTATATACTTTTAAAATTTCTTTTCTTTTCTTCCTTTTAAACAATTAACCATCGACAGTGGTCAAGTATTGACAATCAAACCTAAAATATTAACAAATTGAATTGATTATTTTTATATTATAATATTTTTTATATTCAATATTATTTTATATTATAAACTATTAATAATTTTTGCTAAAATTACTTCTTCTTTTTTTGTAGAATTTAAACAAAATTATATTTTAATTAAAAATGTATTTAGTAACTAAATATTCTATAATATTGAAAATTTTATATTTTAATATTTATAAAAAAATTAATAATTTATAAGTAATAATTACCGAACACTTAAAATGACATTTTACTTATCACTTATGCGTCACTTATGTTATAAGTTAAAAATAACTTTTTTTAAGATCATCCGAATGGGGCCTCAAATTATTGAGAAATAAGTTTAGGAAAAATAAAATTATGTCTTACTTCTTTATTGAGTATGGAAACATGAACGTCACAAAAGTCTTATTTTTATTTTAAATATAGCGAGATAAAATTTTTGTAGTATAATATAATTTTCACAATCTTGTAATCTTTTACTTAATATGACTTTTCTAATTATATAATGAACAATTCAATATTACTGGACGTCGTCTCACGACGCCGTCTCGCATTTTATTAAAATTAGAATTTTTTAAATCATAATGAATTTATTTATTAAAATAATTTTCAAGTATTATATTTTATTAACTATAAAAAGCTAAATGATAACAAATTGAAAAAAAAAATATTGAACATTAATTGAGACAAATTTAAGTCCAAACAAATACAAAATTACAAAATATTTAATTTTTTAAAACTTATTTCTCAATAATTTATATTTCCATGTTATATGAAATTTAAATAAAAATATTTAAAACAAAATTTCATTACGATATCAAATTTTAACCATCTATTACTTTTCATGGACTCACGAACCCATCTTACAATATAAATTATTATTAGGGGAAAATTTAAAATATTACAAATAAATTTAGGAAAAATAAAGTTAGATCGTATTTTTTCATTGAGAACAAAAATGTGAATCGCGTAACAATTTTATTATCATTTTGAATATAATGAGATAGAAAATTTGTAGCAGAATTGGATTTTCACAATCTTATAACTTTTTGCTAAATATGACTTTTCTAATTATATAATTAATAATTTAATATTACTTGACGTCGTCTCGGCGCCGTCTCGCATGTTATTATCAAAGAAACAATTTAAATTATAATGAAAAACAAACATATATATATATATATATATATAAACTTTTATAAAAAAAAATTTATAAATTTTTATTAGTTTATGCTATAAATTTTAATTAGTTTATTTTATAAATTTAATATTATATTTATTTTATAAACTTTTATAAAATTTGTTTTATAAACTTTTATAAGTTTATATTATAAATTTTAATTATTTTATTTTATAAACTTAATATTAAATTTATTTTATAAACTTTTATAAAATTTGTTTTATAAACTTTTATTAGTTTAGATTATAAATTTTAATTAGTTTATTTTATAAACTTAATATTAAATTTATTTTATAAAATTTGTTTTGTAAACTTTTATTAGTTTATGTTATAAATTTTAATTAGTTTATTTTATAAATTTAAATAAAGTTTAAGATTTAAATTTATTGAACAAAAAAATGTGGTCCACTTTTTGAAAAACAAACCGAATAAACAAATATATATACATCTAAACATAAACAAACATAAATACACATAAAAACGCAGATTTCTAATGAATAATAAAAAAGAAATAGAGAATATAATAATTTCGAATCTGAATTTGGAAGAAATACCTAGAGAAGAAGGAGACATTGGTCCAAGAGGAATTCTTTTTCGACCTGCTGAAAGCAGGGTTACGATCGTACTTGAAAGCAAATCGATAGATACGAAGTTCATGTACTAACCTGTGTTTTCCATGTCAAATCAAAGATATTCAAAACCAAAGTGTAAGTTTAGACAAATTGATTCCATGTGAAGATGTTGATGCTAGAGTTCGATGTAGGTCAGTGAAGTGGTTATGGAAGATTACGATCGTATTTTTTCATTGAGAACAAAAATGTGAACCACGTAACAATTTTATTATCATTTTGAATATAATGAGATAGAAAATTCGTAGTAGAATTGGATTTTCACAATCTTATAACTTTTTGCTAAATATGACTTTCTAATTATATAATTAATAATTTAATACGCATGTTATTATTAAAGAAATAATTTAAATTATAATGAAAAACATATATATATATATATATATATATATATATATATAAACTTTTATAAAATTTGTTTTATAAATTTTTATTAGTTTATGCTATAAATTTTAATTAGTTTATGCTATAAATTTTAATTAGTTTATTTTATAAATTTAATATTATATTTATTTTATAAAATTTTATAAAATTTATTTTATAAACTTTTATAAGTTTATATTATAAATTTTAATTATTTTATTTTATAAACTTAATATTAAATTTATTTTATAAACTTTTATAAAATTTGTTTTATAAACTTTTATTAGTTTAGATTATAAATTTTAATTAGTTTATTTTATAAACTTAATATTAAATTTATTTTATAAAATTTGTTTTGTAAACTTTTATTAGTTTATGTTATAAATTTTAATTAGTTTATTTTATAAATTTAAATAAAGTTTAAGATTTAAATTTATTGAACAAAAAAATGTGGTCCACTTTTTGAAAAACAAACCGAATAAACAAATATATACACATCTAAACATAAACAAACATAAATACACATAAAAACGCAGATTTCTAATGAATAAAAAAAAATAGAGAATATAATAATTTCGAATCTGAATTTGAAAGAAATAGGAATTCTTTTTCGACCTGCTGAAAGCAGGGTTACGATCGTACTTGAAATCAAATCGATAGATACGAAGTTCATGTACTAACCTGTGTTTTCCATGCCAAATCAAAGATATTTAAAACCAAAGTGTAAGTCGTTGGACAAATTGATTCCATGTGAAGATGTTGATGCTAGAGTTCGATGTAGGTCAGTGAAGTGGTCATGGAAGATTACCATCCATATTCATCTCTGCAATAATAAAAATTTGAAATTCAAAAGTGTAACAAACTGGCATAAACAATTGGAAAATTTGATGGCACAATATATGCAAAAGATACGATATTAGTTGACAGGGTTATGAAATATGGATTCGGGTCAAATAATACCCACATAATACATTGAGTTACATATAAAAATCCATAATTCAGTTGGTGGTCAAACTTGGGTAAAAAAATATGAAGCCGGTTCAACTAGTGGGAAAAAAACAAAGGAAAACCCATTGGGCAAAACCCGTTTGCTGATAGATAGAGCAGGAATTATAGATTCAAGACGGGAACAACCTGCAATATGCTGCTGTGTTTATGGCATTTCTACACGCTATTTCAGATATGATCCCTGCTTGACTTATTGCCACAAGATTGAAGAAGTTTATGTGCAAGTGCTTGACAATGAAGAAGTTGTGCAATATATCTCAAGGTGTGATGTGCATTAATACTTGCTTAGAGAGCTCTATTGTGATATCTTCCCCTGATCCGCTTAGACCAAGGGCAAACAACTCATCAGGTACAATTTGATAGGACCACCATAATGCATGGTTAGAATGTTTTGTTACATTTGTGGTTCCATTTTGTTCCATTTGTTTTAAACTCATAATGCACACGAGAATACGTATCCTTGAAACAAAACCTGTTCGATATCTGACAAATAGTTAAAGTTTCAAACCTATGGAAATCGGCCACTGTGATCAAAATCAAATCTACAGAGCCTGCTCTGCTGTTCATTCTTGTTTAGACTCCAATCCAAGTTACCCAACCATAAGCCAGCCAGTTTGTTTATGATAGTTTGTGATTAACCCCATACGTAAACGGAGACTATTCTGCTGCAAATATACTAGCGTAAATTTATATTTTGTGCATTTATGCATTTTCACTCTCTTAGGACGTTTTAAGTGTATTGATGCAATTGTTTGAGCATGTGCACACATTCTACAATTACACGCAAGAGAATTATAGCAATTACTGTTACTAGAGATTTATAAGTGACTGAAAAGTACCAAAAACCAGTCAGAAAATAAATGGCACTAGAATTTCCCAAGTCCCAAACATGGACAAAACAAAGCATAATTTACCATATCTTCGATCTTTAGCTGTTTATTTTGTTTTATGTGATGACTTCTGCAGCTGCCTATCCCTCGGTGAACTGGAAAAGACTTGCAGTGTAAAAGTGTGCATCTAACTGTATTGGAATCCCATTAATACTGATATTCTTAATTGTCTCACTTTCTAGGTGGTACCACACAAGAGTTTTGTTATCCTTGTATAAAAGAACCTCCTGGCGACTCTTTGAAAACGAAAGAGGTCTACGGTTACAAACATCCGTAAGTATCCGTAAATTTGCTCTTAGTGTGCTTGTTTGTGTAATCACTCCAACCCTAATCATTATCCGTAAGCATCGGTACTTCTTTGTGTAATCGGTGGTGTGCGATTCAAACATCCGTAAGCAAATTTATTGGATACTACAATCAAATCAACGGAAGGAATCAAAGTGGCATGACTGAACAAGATAAGGTATTATAAATTTTAATCTTGATTATTATTGTACAAGCTGCAAGGTTTGAGTATTACATTTATATATTTTTTTTGTCTTGATTATGGGAATTGATATATTTAGTTAGTTAAACTTCGTAAGATTTGAATCTTGATATGATTTGATGTTTGATATCGTAAGATAGAACACAATTGCTACTGATTGTGGTTACGTAGCAAATTGTGATCCTCTACTTATCTTAGTCTTGGTAGTTAGATTATTCAGGGTCTTATTATTCCAAATTCCAAATAATGAGGATGCTTGTTATTTTATGAATTAAACGTCTTGAATGAGCGTATTAGAAATTTATTTGTTACAGACTTTGTGCAAGTTTGCAAGTCCATACTACTCACTCCACACTCCTCAGTAAAGTTATCTAAATTTGCAGAAAAATATCCTTGAATTTTCTTGTCTTGTAGAAAGAAAAAAAAGACATTTTGAATTAGGAAAAAAAAGATCATTTGCTAATCACAATTGTTTGCATCAAGTTAGCCGAACTTGCAAACAAATCAGGTTCAGCACCGGAATAGAAATTGTTTGCAGGTTGAATTGTTGTTCTTTTAATTGACTCATACTCGCATCTTAGCTGGTCATACATTTCATCAAGCTTTCTTTTTTGCCTGGTAGAAAATGAAAAGATTAAGATCATATTTCAAATTTATATGATCTAGAAAAACAATTGAAAAGAGTATTGACCTGGACTTTTTTGCCATTTTCTGATATGTAGTATGCACTTGCTCCAGTTTTCCTGTGAATTTTTCTTGCATTGCCAGTGTTCACCACTGATCTCTTTACACAGGTTGGACAAGCTATGCAGATGTACGAGACTATCATGAAAGTTCCATTTCCTTTTATGCGTTGTTGGATGGAGTTACGAAATTCACCAAAATTCGCATCAAATATAAACAAAAAAAAAAAGCAAGACCGCTGCAAAGGATAGTCAACCGTCATCGCCATCTACTGAAAGTTCAGTGAGTTCCAATGTGCTAGAATCTGAAGAAGGGATGGAAAGACCAATTGGCAGAAAGGCAGCAAAGAAGTTAAAAAGGTCTAGAAATGAAGCAGAAGATGATGAATTTGTTGAAATTTTTAAAAAAATGAAAGAAGAAGCGCATCTCACTACAGTTTCAAGAACCGAATCAATTAACAATATTATCAAGATGGAGGAGGAAATGCAAGCACGGGAAAAGGAACAACTAAAAATTAACAAAGCAAAAGAGGAACGGGAAAATCAAATTTATGAAGACTCTATCTTGGCCATTGACACAACTGGAATGGATCCTCATCTTGCTCAATATTATCAACTCTGAAAAATAAAATTTTAAGCAAGATTCTCTAAGATTTATGTTTAGTTTTATGTACTGAACACTATATTATTAAGTTATGCATTGAACTTTATTTTGCTAAGCTTTATTATTAAGTTATATATTGAACTTTATTTTGCTAAGATTTATGTCAAAAGAAATTATATTAAATAACAAAGCATATTACAAAGGAAATTCAACATACAAAGGAAAAATAAAGGAAATTCAACATACAAAGGAAAAGCAAACAAGCACCATAACTTTAAGGTTTAGTTGACGTCACCGCCGTGGATCTGCCAAAGATGCTCTACAATATCATTTTGCAATTGATAATGTATTTGCTTATCTCGAATTTGCTGATGCACTTGTATGAACTCTCTAACATTATTTGGACGACCGCGATTCAGAGTAACAAATGGTATTTCAACATCTGAATCATTGCAAATCGTGATTGTAACACTCCAAATGCTCCTTCAACATCCTTTCTAGTAAATTCTTGTGCGATTGCAAAATATTTATGTTTTTTACCTTGAGGTTTTGAGACAGTTTTAACAAATATCGGCCAAGAAGGATATATACCATCGGCAAGATAATATCTCATATTATACGCGTGCCCGTTGATGGTATACCTCACTTCAGGTCCACGAGCTTCTGCCAAATCTTCAAATAGATGAGATCGATCTAATACATTAATATCATTTAATGATCCTGACAATCAGAAGAAAGAATGCCAAATCCAAAGATCTTTTGAAGCTATTGCTTCTAAAATAATAGTTGGTTCATGGACATGACCTATATACATACCTTGCCATCCAGTTGGACAATTTTTCCACTTCCAGTGCATACAGTCGATACTTCCCAACATTCCAGGAAAGCCGCGTTCTTCGTTTTCTACTAGCAATCTAGCCACGTATGTTTCATTTGGTCATCTCAAATATTCGACACCAAAGATTTTGACGACAGCTTTAACAAATCTTCTTAAACTCTCTATTGATGTACTTTCGCCAATTCTTACATAATCATCAACAACATCAGCGAATGTTCCATATGTAAGCATTCTCACTGCAACTGTCATTTTTTTAAGAGAAGAAAGTCCACGAGCACCCACAACATCAATTCCTTGAGTAAAATAAGTATAATGAGCTGTGATTGCTTTTTCAATTCGTAGGAACAATGGTCGACGCATCCGAAATCTTTAACGAAATTGTGTTTCCGTATATGTAGGATTATCTGAAAAATAATCATGGTAGAGACTATTATGACCTTCTTCTATGTTGCGATCAATGACACGATGATTCATTATAGATCCACCATGACATGCAACTAAATTTTCTCTTTGACATCGGCGACGAAGATGAGCATCACTCGTCATCGTTATCATTGCTTCAGTTTCTTCTTCTTCAGTTTGCATTATCTCATCAATAATTCGTATAGAGTTGGCCATTGAACTGAATTTAGAATGAATAATTTGTATAGAGTCTGTGTGTTTTTCAGTTCCTAATTATGTGGTCTATTTATAAACAAAATTGAAATAGAGCCGTTAAGATAAAGCCATTGAAATATGACTATTATAATATAGCCGTTATAAATTTGAAATTTGAAAAAGTTAATAAATAATATTTTTCAAATATAGATAACGATTATAACTAATGTGATTGGAGCACATCACCTTTTTTATTAGGTATAATTTAGCTAATTAGTATTTTATTATATTTTAGCTAATGATTATTGCTAATGTGATTGGAGATGCTCTAAGCCATTAGCAGAACCAACCAACAAAGTTAGCACCAGAGAGAAGAGATTTGACCGGATAGTTTTCATCAAATCCTATAGCACAAGTACCATCAGCATCATCATGCAAAGACTCGGAATCAGCCAAGTAGATGTTCCCGTCGTCTCCTCGAAAAATTATCCCACCACTGTTACACTCAGTGGATGTTTGGAGATGTTTCTTAACAAACTCATTGCTATCAATAAGAGAGCACCAAAATTTTGATACACATCTAAAACGAAGAAGATACTTGACAGGGACGTGACAAAGGATTTCGAAAATCAAATCATAGGAAAGTGTCATTATAACAAGCGTAGGGTTTAGTAGTTGCAGCACTAAAGCAAAAACAAAGCTACCGTTAAAACACAGAAATTTTTTATCACTATAATAATCCGTAAGGAAGTGTCATTATAACAAGCGAAGGGTTTAGGTTTTTGAGTTGGGCTGATTTCATTACTCCATCGGTCCATCCGTTTCATGTTAATATTCCATTTTCATAAGAAAATTTATTGTTTATAAATGGTATCCATTTTATTACTTCGACTTGTATAATATATGATATGTAATTGATTTTGGAAATATAAATTGAAGATATGCGGAATGATGAAGTTGATTTTGAAAATATAAATTAAATTATATTTTACGTTAAAAGTTGAAGTGAACTATTATTTTGAAATAATTTTTTTTAAAGTGAACTATTAATATTTAAATAGAGAGAGAGTATATTATACTTAACATATATATTTATTATAATTATGTAATAATTATGTATTTGATATTTTATAGTTATTATTTTGTATATATTTAATAATTATGAATAGTAATATTTTAATATATTTAATATTAAATATGAAAATGATAAACTCAACCCGAAACCTAGCCATGACTATTCGTATTGAGAACGTTGTGTACTTCCATGGTTATATGTTGCATTGCATACCAAAAAGCATGTCATAAAATAAAACTACAGTAGTTGACCATTCAAACATCTAAAAACAACCACATGTGACCAAAATCAACTCTGCCAAGCCACTCGTTCTTCGTTCTTGTTCCTAACCACAACTCCACAAGAACTAGTTAGTTTATGATACTTTGTGATTGACCCCACTTGAGTTTGGGTTCTTACCCATGTCTTCAATGCTGCTTCTCAACACTTCTTCTCCTTCAAAATCACTTCTTTCCCCACCATTTTTATCAAGAATCTCTCTCAATCTCCACCCCAATGTTCTCACTTTTCAACCGAGAACACTTCATCTTGTACCCCATTTTAGGTAACTCCACTCTTCTTGCTGCTGCAAAATGTGTTGTATTTACTTTTATGTACTTGTGTTTGAACTTTTTTTTATGGGTTTATGTTTTGTTTTTAGTATATCAAACAGATTGTTGTATATATTGCATACACATACAAACACAGAGTGTTTTGTTAGTAGAATGTTTGTTGATTATCCTCTTAGAATGTTTGTTGATTATCCTCTTAGTGTGTTTTGTAGGTGAATTAGATATTAAAGTTATTTCATTTAAGATTAGAATGTAAATTGAACAATATGAGATAATTTTTGGTGTAGGTAGTGTTGGGTTCCGAGGCATAAAACGCAGCGGATAAACGTAAATATAACGAAAATTTTCGGAACCCAAACGCAGGATCATGTATAAGAATTGACGGATTATGGTGATAATCGAATCATACCTATTAAGATTTTGAATGCCACGAACTCTACGGAGATCCTTGCTATCACGATTTGTGTCTTCCTCTCGAAAGCACCTCTATGGTATCCACACGAGCACCTTCAAGAACGTCTCACGATCTTGAACACGGAACGGAAGTACTAGCCTCCTTTGATAGGTTTCGAATTCTCTCTGCCTCTTCCTATGCTGCCTCTTCTGCTAGGGTTTATACAAAAACGTGCAAGCCATTTAACCTATCATTATCTATTTATAATGATTGGTTAATGGGCCTTTTTAGCAAAAACCTAACCCATGTAGGCATAGGATTAAATAATAAAACATGCTTCTATTATTTAATTAATAATTAAGTCACACTTAATTATTATTGGCAGAAATATAATTCTTCAAATTCGAATTTATTTCAATTAATTAAGTCTCACTTAATTAATATAATAAATTCGAATTAATCATCAATTAATTTAAATCTATAATTTAAATTAACTATTCCTCTAGGTGCTCTATGTGTGTGACCCTATAGGCTATTATTTAATTAGCAATAATTTTATTCTCCAATAAAATTATAAACAATGAGCGGTATCTAGTAATACATCATTGCTACCTAATTAAACAATAATTAAATCGTGATTCGATAAAACCTTTCGTGATTAATGTTTCCGTGTAATATAATCCCTTTAACCATATATATTATAGATTAAACTCGAGGCATGTATTTAGTCATCCTCTTCAACATTTAATCCGGGTTTACTTGATCCATGAGTAGACTATGAAAAACAAATCATTATTTGAGCACGGCCATGCATTTTATAGTCTCACTCAATCAAGAGGCCAATAATATCTCTCCTAATTATAGGAGGGTTAAATCCTTTATCTATCATTCATATTTCTCATACGACTCATGATATACCCGATGTCCACTTTTATCATCACCCGGTCAAAGGTAACTTTTAATGTAGTCAAAGTATATCAATCCTCGTATAGAAATATAATGATCTCAAGTCAGAGGATCATTACACCATTATCACTGTGAGTCTTTCTTATGACTTAATTAAACATGAAGAATCTCACTGTGGGTCTGTCCAGTACCATGTACCCCTACATGTACCTATGTATTGACTTTAGTATCCCCATACTTATAACCAATGAGATGTGGTTATCTGTCAAACAACATACTAGTCTATTTATGTATTATTATTGTCCTATCATAATAATACTCGACTAGGGAACCTTTAAGAATATGATATATTATATAATCTCAAGTTCAAGTCATGTACTTAAACTATATAACGAGTATCATGATTCTAAGGACATTTATTATGCTAACAAATATATCGCAGTAATTAAAGTCATAATAAATACGTTTATTGAATAATCAAATGACATAAATGTTTATTAAAAGGAAAAATTGTATTGCCTCTAGGGCACCTACACTAACAATCTCCCACTTGCACTAGAGCCAATCACCCATGTATCTAATACCCATGGAACTAGTGTGACCGTCGTGCTTCTGCTGCGACAAGCCTTTGGTCAGTGGGTCTGCAATGTTATCATTTGTGTGCACTTTACATATGTGTATGTCACCCCTCTCATTAATCTCTCGAATGAGGTGATATCTCCTGAGTATATGTTTGGTTCGGGAGTGAGCTCTAGGTTCTTTAGCTTGTGCAATGGCTCCATTATTATCGCAGTATAGATCAATGGGGTCTGCGATTGATGGAACCACTCCCAATTCAGTAATGAATTTTCGAATCCAAACTGCTTCCTTAGCCGCTTCACAAGCTGCAATGTACTCAGCCTCCATTGTAGAATCAGCTACTGTTTCTTGTTTTGAACTCTTCCAACTTACAGCACCTCCGTTTAGACAAAACACAAAACCAGACTGTGATACAGTATCATCCCTGTCTGTTTGGAAACTTGCATCGGTGTAACCTTTTACTACTAGTTTCTCCTCTCCTCCATACACCAAGAATGAATCTTTAGTCCTTTTCAAGTACTTTAGAATATTCTTGACAGCCGTCCAGTGACCTTCACCTGGATTAGATTGGTATCTGCTCGTCATGCTTAAAGCATACGAAACATCTGGGCGAGTACATACCATCGCATACATGATGGATCCAATTGCTGAGGCATATGGAACCTTACTCATGCGGTCCTTGTCATCCAATGATTTCAGACACTGATCTTTAGAGATCGTTATCCCTTGAGATACGGGGACATATCCCCTTTTTGCATTTTGCATACCAAAACGGTGCAAAACCTTATCGATGTATGTACTCTGACTTAGACCGATCATCCTTCTAGATCTATCCCTATAGATCCTCATTCCTAGAATGTAGGATGCATCTCCTAAGTCTTTCATAGAGAAATTACTCCCTAACCAAATCTTAACAGCCTTGAGAGAAGGTATGTCATTCCCCATTAGTAGTATGTCATCAACATATAGTACTATGAATGCCACATGGCTCCCACTAACCTTCTTGTAAACACAAGGTTCATCCTCGTTTTGAACAAATCCATACTCTTTGATAGTTTCATCAAAACGGATGTTCCATCTCCTAGAGGCTTGCTTTAATCCATAAATGGATCGACGTAATTTACATATCTTGCTAACATTCCCTGGACTGACAAAACCTTCAGGTTGTGTCATGTACACATCCACATCTTCTTCAAGGCTTCCATTAAGGAAGGCTGTTTTGACATCCATTTGCCAGATTTCATAATCATGGAATGCTGCAATAGCAAGCAAAATCCTTATGGATTTGACCATAGCCACTGGTGAGAAGGTTTCATCATAGTCAATACCATGAATTTGCTTGAAACCTTTTGCAACTAGCCTTGCTTTATAGGTCTGAACATTTCCATCCATGTCAGTTTTCTTCTTGAAAACCCATTTGCACCCTATGGGTTTTACCCCTTCAGGTGGATCAACCAAAGTCCATACTTGGTTTTCATACATGGATTCCATCTCGGATTTCATGGCTTCTAGCCATCTCTTAGATTCTGGACTGCTCATAGCATCTTGGTATGTGAGAGGCTCATCTTCATCTATGAGCATCAAATCACCACATTGAGTCAAAAGAAATCCATATCTCTCTGGCTCATGGCGAATTCTACCAGTTCTACGAACAACCTGTGTTTGTTGAGCGTTATTATTATCCTGCTCTTGTTCCACTTCAGGTTCAATGCTATTTTGTGGTTCTCGATCTTCATCGAGGTCTATAGTTCTCCCACTGTTTCTTTTGGAAACAAAATCCCTTTCCATGAAGACAGCATCTCGAGCAATAAACACTTTTTGCTCAGAAGGACTATAGAAATAATACGTCTTTGTTTCTTTAGGGTATCCCACAAAATTGCACTCTTCAGATTTAGGTCCAAGCTTTTCAGATACTTGACGCTTCACAAACGCCTTGCATCCCCAAACTTTCATAAAGCTCATGCCTGACCGTTTCTTCTCCCATATCTCATATGGAGTCTTTTGAACCTTCTTAGTAGGAACACGGTTAAGTGTGAAAGCCGCTGTTTCTAGAGCATAACCCCAGAAACTAATTGGAAGATCTGCATGACTCATCATCGATCGCACCATGTCCAACAAGGTGCGATTTCTCCTCTCTGAAACTCCATTCCATTGAGGTGTACCTGGCGGAGTGAGTTGTGATACAATACCACACTCCTTTAAATAATCTTTAAATTCAGTGCTCAAGTATTCTCCTCCACGATCAGATCGTAAGATTTTAATACTTGCACCTCCGCCAATTTGCTTCTCTACTTCAGCCTTGTATTCTTTGAACTTTTCAAAAGAATCGGATTTATTCTTCATAAGATATACATATCCATATCTACTGAAATCATCAGTAAATGTTATGAAGTAGTAGTAGCCTCCTCTAGCCATCACACGCATTGGGCCACATACATCACTATGTATTAGCTCCAAACGTTCAGTGGCCCTTTGACCCTTACCAGTGAAAGGGGCTTTAGTCATTTTACCAAGCAAACAAGATTCGCATTCTTGGTATGATTCAAAATCAAACTTATCCAAATATCCATCCTTATGTAATTTGGATATGCGTTTCTCATTTATATGGCCTAGACGACAATGCCAGAGGTATGTTTGATTTGAGTCATTAACTTTAAGTCGTTTGTTTTCTATATTACAGACAGGATTATCTAAGTCAAGAACATATAAACCATTAAACAAACGCGCAACACCATAGGTTAAATCATTCAAAGCAAAAGAGCAACTGTTGTCCTTTATTGTAAACGAAAAACCTTTCTTGTCCAAACAAGAAACAGAAATAATGTTTCTGCGAATTGCAGGCACGTAATAACAATTCTCCAGTTCTAAAACTAGCCCAGAGGGCAAAGATAAATAATAGGTTCCTACAGCTAAAGCAGCAACTCTTGCTCCGTTGCCAACTCGTAGGTCCATTTCTCCTTTAGCCAATGTCCTACTTCTCTGCATTTCCTGCACATTTATACAAATGTGAGAAGCACATCCGGTATCCAATACCCAAGATGTAGAAATAGACAGATTGACTTCTATAACATATATACCTGAATTAGAAGCTTGCTCAGCCCTCTTCTTCTTCAGATCCTCCAAGTAAACTGAACAGTTTCTCTTCCAGTGACCAGTTTTCTTACAGTAGTGACATTCACCCTTAGCGACCCCACCTTTAGGCTTTAAAGCCTGTTTAGGACCTGACTTTGGCTTGGGTGTAGAATCAGAACCTGTCTTCTTCTTACCCTTCCACTTGCCTTTCCCTTTGGCCTTACCTTTATTGCCCACCATCAGTATGGGAGCAGGTTCAGCCGTCTTCATGTTGGTCTCATATGTTCTCAACATAGCCAACAATTCAGTAGGTGTTTTGTCAAACTCATTCATATTGTAGTTCATAACAAACTGAGTGAATTTGTTGTTCAAAGAATTCAAGATTAGGTCAATACCAGTTTCCGGACCAATCGGGAAACCCAAAGTATCAAGATACTCAATGTAACCAATCATCTTCAGAACATGTGGGCCAACTGGTTCATTTGCCCCTTGTTTGCAGTTAAAGAGTGACTTGCTCGTGTTGAACCTTTCTTGACGAGTTTGGCTTGCAAACATGCTTTGCAAGTGCTCATTGATAGTATATGCATCCATATGCACATGCTGTCTTTGAAGCTCAGCACTCATAGTTGCTAACATAAGACACGCAACATCAGTTGCATCATTCTCATCCTTTGTGTGGGCCGCTCGTTCCTCAACAGTAGCGCCCTCAGGAAGGGGACCTGCCGGAGGAATATCAATGACATGAAGCTTGCGCTCCTGCCTGAGGACAATCCTCAAATTCCTCTGCCAGTCTAGGAAGTTGTTTCCTCCTGTCAGCTTATCCTTCTCAAGGACAGATCGTACGGATAGTGTGTTTGTGTTGTTTGTCATTACTTGGTATCTACAATGATAAAAGCACAAAATTAAACATTAGATTGTCTGAGTTATTTATTATGTTCAAATGATTATGATACATTCATAATATATCTCCCACTATTTTTATCAAATCAATAGCCCTTACTATTAATTTGGAAAGTATATCCCATAATCCTTTCTAGTGAGCCAAGATCCATATTTCGTCATGTCTCAAGTCAACCACTGGAAGTCCTTAAGAATGATTATTTAGGTAGACAACATTTGTCAATTATATCATATATAATTCTTGGATAGTTTGGTGAGCAACGATTGATCTTATCTATCTAATAGATTTTTAACCAAACTCTATGCTTCTAAGTTCATAATGGTTGAATATAACCGTTTACTTTCACCTTATTATGACGACTCAGTTAAGTTTGACCCAATGATACAACGGCCGAATATAACCGTTTATATTCGTCGCATCTCACCACGATAGACAGGAGTCCCCTGCCACTGACAGTCTTTCCCCTAATCGATCTAGGATTCGATGAGTGTTCATTCATTGGAAAGCATCTGATTAAAACTTAATATTTTGTTAAGGGGTTTAGAAGATTTTACGACGATCATGATCACATCATGAAGAGATCCTCAATTTTTCCTTGAACTAAATATTTCAAATTGACATCTTAAATTGTTCATTTCCCAGGTAGATGGAGGATACCAGTGGTCACACTTAAAACCCATCAGCCTTACGAATACGCATATCCGTTTTTGTCAGAAAATCCCAATTATAGATATCAAAATCCATATTCAATTCCGTGTTTTAAAAATCCATATTTCATAAACACAAGAATCTCATGATCGTTTGTTGATTTTAAAATCTTGAATCGTTACAGATTTTATCTTGAGTCGTTACAGATTTTATCTTGTTTAAACAAGCATGGCATGGGTGTCGTATCTAATACATACATACATACATACATGATTAATCTAATTAAAGCATGCATCATTCATACATCAATATGTAAAGTGCAGTATGTAAACGTGCTTGGTTATGGCCCCTTTCCTATGTGATCCTTTCGAGCTAATGAAAGGATCAAAGTCAATCTATGGTGGTAAAATATAAATACAATTACATGTCTTCATTCTTCTTGTATCCACTAGTGCCTGCTCCTCTTCTTGGATCATCTTTCAGTCTTCAAGTACATTACATGGAATAATTGAATACAACCTAAGCTAATGTACTTACATAAGAAAACTCGAGTTACATTCGAGGTTAAACAATTACAAGAATGAAGAAAACGACATGCAAGTCGTATTTATAAAACCAAAACCAAAAACCATTAATCTAGGGGTCTAAGGGCCATAACCAGCACCATGCTCAAGTACACAAAATAAAATATTGCGGGGGTCCGGGGGCGGCAGCCCCTGGGCGGGGGTCCGGGGGCGGCAGCCCCTGGGCGGGGTCTGGGGCGGCAGCCCCAGGCGGGGTCTGGGGGCGGCAGCCCCCGGCTGGGGTCGAGCTGCCAGGTCAGCTCGAAATCAGAAATTTTTTTTTCTTTCGAAGACCAGTCCTATTCAGAAATCATCAATTTCTGAACTACAGATCATATCTGTTGGCCCTTTTTCCCACTGCATCTTATACAGTTTCAGAAGCATGTATCATATACATACTTATCATATCCCAGTTAACAGATCATGTCCAACATAATCTGTCCACCAGTTTATATCACTATACAAACTGACCCTCATGCATAATATACAAATCGCAATATGGCATATAAATCAGTCATGACAAATCATTAACATGCTAGTATCATCACCACATATTACAATTCGAATATACATGAAGAACATAGCATGGCAGAAGCATGGCAGTAACAAAGCAGTAGCATGGCAGTGGCATGGCAGTCACCAAAACAGGCATATTTGCATCAAATACAGTTAACACGTAACCAAATCAGTCCCTTATACACGTAGCTCTGATGCCATTGTTGGGTTCCGAGGCATAAAACGCAGCGGATAAACGTAAATATAACGAAAATTTTCGGAACCCAAACGCAGGATCATGTATAAGAATTGACGGATTATGGTGATAATCGAATCATACCTATTAAGATTTTGAATGCCACGAACTCTACGGAGATCCTTGCTATCACGATTTGTGTCTTCCTCTCGAAAGCACCTCTATGGTATCCACACGAGCACCTTCAAGAACGTCTCACGATCTTGAACACGGAACGGAAGTACTAGCCTCCTTTGATAGGTTTCGAATTCTCTCTGCCTCTTCCTATGCTGCCTCTTCTGCTAGGGTTTATACAAAAACGTGCAAGCCATTTAACCTATCATTATCTATTTATAATGATTGGTTAATGGGCCTTTTTAGCAAAAACCTAACCCATGTAGGCATAGGATTAAATAATAAAACATGCTTCTATTATTTAATTAATAATTAAGTCACACTTAATTATTATTGGCAGAAATATAATTCTTCAAATTCGAATTTATTTCAATTAATTAAGTCTCACTTAATTAATATAATAAATTCGAATTAATCATCAATTAATTTAAATCTATAATTTAAATTAACTATTCCTCTAGGTGCTCTATGTGTGTGACCCTATAGGCTATTATTTAATTAGCAATAATTTTATTCTCCAATAAAATTATAAACAATGAGCGGTATCTAGTAATACATCATTGCTACCTAATTAAACAATAATTAAATCGTGATTCGATAAAACCTTTCGTGATTAATGTTTCCGTGTAATATAATCCCTTTAACCATATATATTATAGATTAAACTCGAGGCATGTATTTAGTCATCCTCTTCAACATTTAATCCGGGTTTACTTGATCCATGAGTAGACTATGAAAAACAAATCATTATTTGAGCACGGCCATGCATTTTATAGTCTCACTCAATCAAGAGGCCAATAATATCTCTCCTAATTATAGGAGGGTTAAATCCTTTATCTATCATTCATATTTCTCATACGACTCATGATATACCCGATGTCCACTTTTATCATCACCCGGTCAAAGGTAACTTTTAATGTAGTCAAAGTATATCAATCCTCGTATAGAAATATAATGATCTCAAGTCAGAGGATCATTACACCATTATCACTGTGAGTCTTTCTTATGACTTAATTAAACATGAAGAATCTCACTGTGGGTCTGTCCAGTACCATGTACCCCTACATGTACCTATGTATTGACTTTAGTATCCCCATACTTATAACCAATGAGATGTGGTTATCTGTCAAACAACATACTAGTCTATTTATGTATTATTATTGTCCTATCATAATAATACTCGACTAGGGAACCTTTAAGAATATGATATATTATATAATCTCAAGTTCAAGTCATGTACTTAAACTATATAACGAGTATCATGATTCTAAGGACATTTATTATGCTAACAAATATATCGCAGTAATTAAAGTCATAATAAATACGTTTATTGAATAATCAAATGACATAAATGTTTATTAAAAGGAAAAATTGTATTGCCTCTAGGGCACCTACACTAACAGGTAGTACTTAATATCACTTCTTTTAGCTGGCTGATTGTCCAATAGGCAGAAGTTCATTTTGAGTGCAAGAGTTCAAATCGTATAATACTGAAATATATGAGGATTCGGGGTAGCCTAGCAGTAATGGTCTATCTGCTTTCTACTTTCCCATTGAATTTGAATTTTCATAAGGGGTAGGACCGTAGGGGTATTCTTTAAAAATTTCGCTTGCCAGTTGCCACTTAAAAATATATTGAAATATATAGAATATAATGGTTCGTGCTAAATGAAATCTCTTATTTATCTTTATCTTCCATTTTCTAGTTCAGTTATCCTATCGATATGGAACATATTTTAAAGACATGTACAATATAAAGATCATTTCTTTCTTACACTCAAGTATTTAGCTGGAAAACTAAATGTGATTATTAGTAGCTAGAGGAAGCTTGATATATTCGCAAATGAAATTATTCCACTGCAACTATACTTGAAGTACAGATTTATATTTTGTACATTTATGCATTCATCTTCTCTTATAGGCGTTAAGACTTAAGAGTATCTATGTGGTTTTTTGAGTAGTGTCAGCGTTCTGCAACTACAAGCAAGATAGAAATTTATAGTTCACTAGATTTATAAGCAAAAGAGTAGGAAAATGGCCAAACCTATACATATTATTATTGCATCCTGCGCGAAGTGGAACCACTACTCTTTGGTAGGGGTTAAATGGCTATTTGATCACTCAACTCATACCGAACTTGCAAGTGGATCATCGAACTGAAAAAACTTGCATTTGGGTCACTAAACCTAAATAAGATTGCAATAAGGTCATTAAAGTTAAAGAAAATTTTCACGCCGTTAAATAGAATTTGACTTTAAACGGAATCTGTTAAATAATGACACATCACACTCCAACTCCGTTACAAATCACATTGTTAAATCCAATTAAAAACAACCCGGCCCATTTCTTCCAACTTCATATTCCATTCATCCTCATTATTCTCTTGTTTCTATTCCCCCAACTTTAACAAAGTTAGATTAAAATCTATGTCTCCGATCTCAACACAAAATCTACAAACCCATTTTTTCTCTAACCCAATTTGTTTATAAGTCTCAAAACTCAGTTTGACATCACCCACAAAGACACACACAAGCAGGTGACACATATACTAGCACGATGTTGTTGTGCGAAGCATACCGAAGACAGCGGTATGTCGGCAACATGACCCCGACACTAACAATCCAAAACCTTACCTGATATTACAATCCTTATCAAAATCATACAAACCCACATACAAAACCCTCGTCATCTCCATCTCTGAAACACAATCTCCAATCATACATACCCATTTTGACTAGTTAAGACTTGAACGAGAGAGAGAGGGGTTGAATAGAATTTGAGGGTGTGTCTCCCTTTATTTAGTTGATTGGTTTGGAAGAAATGGGAGCACCGGGTCATCATCATTTGTAGAAAATAAATGGGCTTCACAAAATAGATGGGTTCTTCAGTAGCTGGGTCGGATTAGTTGGAGCGGACTTGTACATGCCACATGTGATAAAAATTAGCCATGTAATAGGGCTGACTCAACCTTCCGTACGTTAGTAACGGTTAGTGACTTGTTTGAATGTTTTAATTAGTGTAATTATTTGACTGCAAGGTTTTTTAGTAGAGTGACCCACTTGCAAGTTTGTAATCAGTTGAATGACCAAAATGCCATTTAACCCTCTTTGGTAAGCACCAAAGAACTCATTTAATTTGTAAGGAAGTATAACATTATAGCGAAAAATCTTGATCTTTAGTTGAACCAAGAAAGCGGATCTTGTCTTCTTGACTATTCTACATTCCACACCACCATGTACTACTTTCCTCTGCATGTTCAATAGTCGTCTAAGTATTTTCCACATAATAGTTCCTCATGCCAAATCTATAAATATGAGCTACATTGCTTGTAAATTCAAAATTCTATACCTAGTGGCTATACATATTTTTTTTAAAAATTCGTTGTGTATGTAAATACTACAATTTAAACACTTGCATTAACTTCTGCATCATCAATCTCAGAACAATTGCCATTTACTATAATGGATTTTGGTTTCCCCAATCGTGATATTATCCTGAGAGAGGCTGTGTTCACAAAAAATGTTGTATTTATCTTGCTACTAAGATACAATCTGAATTGTATGTACAATTTTTCCATATTACTCAAAAATCAGGTTTCAAATTCTCAGTTATTACCAAACAGGATTAGAAGCTTCCAGCATGATGATGCTGAGAATTACGAGGCTGCAAAATCTGTTGACACTCCAGACAGTCAAAATAAAGATATCAATGAGTTACTAGTGCATCGGGTAAAGACAACCACGGGACCAGGAAGTTCCTTCCTTGCAAAGTTAGCCATAGCACTAGGTATAGCTGCAACGATAACCGTGCTATCAATCTACCTCAAGAAGCCTGATCAAGGGCCTTCTCTTGGAATTCAATATCTCGCTAAGGGTTCATCCTCTTCCACTTTAGATGCAAGCAATGTTTTTACTTTCAAAGCTTTTGGATACAGAGTCGTGCTTCCAGAATCTGGTCCAGGGTATGAAATATGCTATACAAGATCAGTTGTTTACCCTTACCATGCTGATATAAATCTAAATCTTATGGGTTTCTAGAGGCAGATCGGTACATTAACTTGACATATATTTTAAATTGTACAAAACTACAAACATAATTTTACATTCTTTATATGATACTCTTTGAGTCTAATCTTTATACTTGCACTCCAACACCACCCTTCATACACTAGGAATGTTTTTATAGTTAGTACACCGTCTTCTGGCTTTTACTAAGTACTTCATAATAGCATGGGTTCTTTACCAGTCCATTTTCGGTAATGCAGATGGATCTACTTTTGGTTGCTTATGGCTGCAGGATTTGGATTTTTCATCAGTGAAGAGGCTTTAAATATATGGGTCTGTCCTTTGTACTGGTATTTTTATTCACATAAACTAGTGTCACGCCTCTCTAATCTAATTAAGTGCTCTGTTATGTATCGGTGTGTTATGATTGGACAGTTTTACGTCAAAGTTGTAATATGTTTCTATGAATGCTGTAGGTGGGCATCTCTTTGGCAAGGAGGCTGACTTTGGATGGGACATGGCTGTCCTTTGCTGAATCTTTTACCAGAAATGCGTCATATATAACCTCTACAATATTGTGGGTGTACTGGTAAGAGCCAAATCTATCTTCTTTGGATCGATCCTTTTAGTTTTCAGCAGAACCAACTTTTACCGAACTTTATTTCTTTAAAACATTATAATTTACATCTCAGGGGAGTATGCATCAGTGATATGGTACCATTTTACGTCGGTAAATTTTTTAGGACATCCGGGACCACAAGTGATGTGTGTTCAAAGGTTTGTTCTTAATGACTTGCTTTTAGCAAAACCCAACACAAAACTAACTTATGTGGGTGGTCCTATCCTATGGAAGCTAAAGTGTGTGGTTCTGCAGTTAGGTATAGGAAAAGACAAAGCAGTGAGCATTACACGTAATGTGCAAAGATATGGGAATCTTATAGGTTTCGGTGAGTTCAAACATTAAAGTGCATAATATTTTGTTCCTTATTTTTTCTCTGATCTAAATCCGAATATGTGTGCATATTCTACAAATTTGTCTTTGAGTAGCAATTTCAAGGTCACTACAATCCCCCCCCCCCCCAATTTGCGGTACCCAGGTTAATATTTAGTTTTACAGGGGTGTCGATTCTTTTCCGAACCTAGGAATGTTAGGAGTGGGGAAGATATATATATATGTATTGACAGATGTATGCTACTTAATTTCTTCATGTCTTTTCTTTCTTCAGTGTAATAAATATTATCTTATTTGTCTTTAATCCTGTTCCTTTTTATTGACAATTTTTTGCATTGGATATGTAGTTGAACGCTTTTCCCTTGGAGTGAGAAATCCAACATCTTTCCTAGCAGGGGCACTGGTATTTCCCTCTTATACTTGTTTGACATCTGTAAAAGTCTATTGTTTCCTGTTGTTAGATTCCAGGACTTTTAATCCAGTCACACACAAGTCAGTTAAAGAAATACAAAATGCCAAGTGTCTTAATATTTTGGAAAAATTGCTCTACTTTTCTTGCAGGGCATATCTCCAGAGTTCTTCTTTGCTGGTGTCTGCTGTGGTGGGTTGATTACTCTTCCGCTCCAGGTGATTACATTACCTGGGAAACCTTCGCCTTGATGAATTTTACCAATGTACTTGGTGATATTATCATCGCCATAATATGTTTTAATGTTCTTCTTTCTTTTGAGCTCAGTTGGGAATTGGATTCTTATTGCGAGAGCGTCCAGCTTTTGCTATTGCAACAGTTGCAACCGTAGTGGTAAAAATTTCTCTGTTGAATCCACGGCTGTGACTGATGGATTATAAACTATACATTAATCTAAATTTTAAATCATGCAGGGTATATGGACTCTAGTCCCATATGCTGTAGCAGCTTTAACAGCGTTGTTCTTGTATCTCCGGCAGCGCTACTCCAGCTAATTTTCTTCAAGATCTTGTACATTTTCACGAGTACCGGATAATGCATAAAATGGATCCTGCCAAACACTTGATACCTGTAGAGGGATGAATTATCTATTATTTTGCATAGTTATTACCACATCATTTTTCCCTATGGCCTGCTTGCTGCTTGGGTTTTATAGGTAGATATTTGTTTCAGAAACCAACATATAACAATGTATAGCTAATTTATATTACCATTTTATAATAGTAACTTTACTCCTTTTACAATCCAAATTCTCAGAGTGTTCTTGAAATATCCATCCTTTGTGATTCAGTGAAATATTCAAACGTCATATTCAAACTTTGTGATTTGATTCATTGAAATATCCAGAATTCCATCAAAACAATCCAGTTTGTCTATTTTGAGAAAAATAAAGTTTTTATAGTTTATATTTAAGCTGCAATTTCACTTGTGTGACAAGCAAAAGGAAGGATATCAGAAAAATCAGTGTTTGAATAAAATTTACTGCAATAGAAAAGGGAAGTTACATATACATTACCATATTCATAAAAATTTAATAAGTTTGAGATTGGTCTAAATAACCAGATACTCTTTGCAATAAAAGACACCGGCTAACCATATTACCCAATACTGTACTTGATTTGAATAAAAGTAATGCTAAATACTATACTCTTACACATTGCATCAGCTTACAGTTCCAGCTGTAGAAAGATAAGAAAGTTGAATGCTGTAGGCTTCTTTTAGCTCTGCCAATACCTCTGCAATATTTGGCCTCTGTGCTGCATCCCTCTCCACCGACCTTGCAGCAATTGCAGCCGCCTTGTGCATGCTCTCCTCTGCAAAAGTACCCTTCAGTTGCTCATCCACAATCTCAAATGCACCAGCTTGCAGGTATGGTTTAGCCTGCAGTTTAAAGTTTCAACAAGTGGAATAAATCTTGGAAAAATGTTTGGAGCAAAGTATAACCATCAAGGGAAGAAAAAGAACTGTGAATTACCCATAAAACTAAATTGAAAGAATCAGGAGCTCCAGCACGACTCAGTGGCTCACGGCCACAAATAAGCTCCAGAAGAACAACCCCAAAACTGAAGATGTCACTCTTCTCGGTTAGTTGTTGTGTAGCATAGTATCTGCATAGAAATAACAGAGATGAAGACGATGGGGGTTCCGTCAAAATGATTAATTCACTAGATAATGTTTTAAAACCTTACTCGGGATCAAGATATCCAGCAGTTCCCTTGACAACAGTGGTGACATGAGTTGCATCTGCTTGAGTTACTTGTTTTGATAGGCCAAAGTCGCAGACTTTAGCATTCATTTCCTTGTCCAATAGTATATTACTGGACTTTACATCACGGTGTATAATTCGTGGCTCACTACCATTGTGCAAGTAGTCCAACGCTTTCAAAAATGAGGCACAATTCAGTTTTGGTGTTGCAAATAATATAAACCAAAGAAGATGCACCGACATAAAGTTGCAGAAGAATGATTATTAAGATAAACTTGCAGAAGAGTGATGCAATTCTGATTAACAGTGCACATAAACTCATATCAAAATTAACAAATTTTGGAGTTCAATGCTACTATCCTTCTTTTCTTTCCATATATATCTTTTACTTATCTAAGATGTTGAGATGACCAGTAGAAACATCTTTGTGTACCTTTGGCAGCATCAACAGCAATCTTCAATCTCCTTCCCCAGCCTAATGTTAATCTTTTACTTTTAGCTCCTGAAAAGAGTACTTGTTATAATCTCTTAAAGAAAACAATAGATTATATTTATTATGTACAACTTAGCAAAATAATCATAAACTAAAACAATTGCGAAGAAACTGCTAGTATACCATAAAGGTTATCAGCCAATGATCCACCAGGTAAGTACTCGTAAACAAGTATTTGCTGCTTTGATTCATGACAAAATCCTTCCAGGGATACAAGATTCTGATGGCGAATTTGTGATAGAAGACACACCTATTAGCCATTTAACAAAATCATTGTCAGCATATGTATGAGAAACTCTTTTTCATGGTGAATCAGAATATCAGATGTTTATAGATAAAAAAATCGAATTTATTTATTTATTAGCACTTTCCCAGAATTGTAGTTATTCCAACCTTTTATCCATATTCGTATACCAGAATAGTTTGTATATAGCTGGCAAGTTTACCTCTTTACAAGTACTAGCTCAATATTCTCATAAACCACATTCCAGCAAGTAATTTTTAAAAACATCATTATCATACGATCATATGAAGAAGAACTGTTTGGTTCTAAATAAGATGTTTGTGTATGCACCTCATTGATAAATGCATCAGCCCCAAGTTGACTATTATCATATCGCACTTTCACGGCTACTTGCTTTCCATTGGGAAATTTCCCAACAAAAACAGATCCAAAACTACCTCTGCCTATAACTTCCTTAAAATTCTTTGTAGCTGTTTTAATTTCATTGTAGGAATACGATTTTGCTGCCATGCAGTCCGGCATATCCACACCTGGTCAAATTTATATAAATCAATTATCAGCAAAATAAAGGAATAAGAGAACTTGACAAAGTGATGCAGATAAATTCATACTTTCTTTATAGGCAACTCCCTTGTCCTTTTTCCTCACATACAAGAATACTACAATAGAAACAATGACTAGTGCAAATATAACTCCTCCGACTGCTGCAAGTATTACTGATATATGGATGTGGCCACTATGCTTCTTCGGCATTGTAAAGACTGTAACTTGAGGCGCTTCAATTGAAGAATTTCTTGACACATCAGCATCATTGCACATGGACATGGAAAAAGAAACACATAAATTTCCTGATGTTCTGCACAGAAATGATCAGTCAGATACACTCATTTCTTTTTAAAAAGCCATAACAATGTCAATTGCATACCTAATATCCAAACTTTGGCTGTTCAAAGATTGAGGAAGGGTGCCTTGCAGTTTGTTATTCTCCAAATTTCTGCAAATTAACAATTGAAGGTTAGCATTATACACAACAGGTGAGTTTCTGTTGAGTTTTTAACTAACTAATAAATGCACAAAAACATATGTTTTGCGCTTTTGTACTTACAGTAGGTGAAGGTTCTTTAACTGTCCCAAGCTGTCGGGAACTGTACTATCTAAACTATTATTTCGCAAGTCCCTTCATATAACAATATAATGATTCAGTATTACAGACATGTGAGGGGTTAGTTTAGACGGAAAAAAAAAGGACTTTTATGAAGGATAGGTTGCTGACAAATCAAATAGAGTTATATCCTTAAACTTACAATACTTGAAGATTAACCAAGTCTTCCAGCTCTGAACCAAAAGATTTCAGCTGATTGAAACTCAAATTCCTGCAGAAGTTACTCCATTTAGTACTTCAGGAATGAAACATAAAGAACTATATTGTTGGAATGTAAACTTAGAAGCATTACAATTTTTCAAGTTGTTGCAGGCTACCCAGGTTTTGTATAGCTCCAGCAAGTGATGTGTTATGCAAATCTCTGTCAGTATGGCATGAAAAAACATTATATATAAAATCGGAAGATGAACCTTACAAGAGCGTTAAACAGCACGCTGCACTTGGAAATTAAAGATCTTACAGTGTTTGAAGATCAAGTAGATCACCAAATCTAGGGCCGATTGATTTCAAGGTGATATCAGAGAGATCCCTGAGTGGAAGTTTGGAAAACAAAGATACAAACCATTAAAATAAGATAATTAATTTTCATGAAAAATTTATATGAACAATACTAAAACTTCATACAGTGAAGTAACTAAACTGCCTGTGCAGCCAATATGATCCCATGGCATTGGATAGCAGGGATCATCTTCCCATCCCAGATCTAAACCAGTCGATTTTTGAATAACCTGCAGTGCAGAAACTGAAAAGGGAAATTGTACATAGATATAGTCCTCGGATGTAGGATTTTATCTGGAAGACATAAAACTTTGCATTACATGAAAAAGGTAACAGAACCTGTTGTTGAAGAAGACGCTGCAGGAATGTATACTATCTCGAACACCTCAATTGCACTAAGTAGAGGGTAGAAACTTGTACTTTTTAATGTGATGTTCATGTTATTGATCCCATACATTGTAAAAGTTAAGTTACTGACTTCCCCACTCTTCACTGTATAGTTTGACTGTAAAAGACCTCCGTCAATTATCACATCAAATGTAGGAGACACGGGTAGAATGCCAGCAAAATAGAGAACTATACTATAATCTCCTAGTATGCTAATAAGAGGAAAATTATATGTCAAATCCTCTCTTCTTGTCAAGACTCTTGCAGTTTGAAGAACAGATAAGGGAAGACTTTGATTGTTACTTGACAAGTTGAAGGTGCTTTGAATATCAAAGCTAGTTGATAAGTGAAAGGGAGTATAATCTTGATCAGCATCCCATATACGATCATACTGATCCAAAGGGTACCTATAATCAATCAAAAAACTAAACTCTTGTGCCACTATACTGTAGAATTGAGTACTTGACATACAAAGATATGCAAAGTGAAAGTTTCATACCGCAGAGATCCATTTGTATAACCACAGTTGATGCGATAGCACTTCCTAAGTGATTTATTAGGCGAATCTTGCAAACCACTTGTGTAAGCTCCTTCAGGAAGCGGCCGGACTTCTACTGATGAAATAAGAGGAAATCCACCATCTGGGATTGAGTTCAAACACAGAGAGAGGTAGTCTTTGTTTGCTGGCCATATAAATTCTTCTGTCCATGGATCAGTATTGGCAAGGTTTATAGTGGTAGCAATAGCTGTTCCAAGAGAGACAGAAAATGTAGGGGCTTTTGCAAGTCCATCATAGTTTTTATACACAAACTTGGTTCGAACAAGAACAAGTGATGACACATTCTTTATCGGTAGCCAGTAGCACTTTCGACCTTTGGATTCAGGGAAAAAACGAATTGGGATAATTGATGAGGAGTTACCCTCAGAGAAATTAACAGTGCTTGTTGTGCCAGTAGTCACATAAGTACTATCTGGTGTCCAAGTAATGTTGGAAGAATCGACAAAATTCACAGTTCCTCCACAAGATAAACTCAAGAAACCTGATCCATCAGCACTATATAAGCAAAAACTTGTCCAAAATCATTTCTTTATAACCATCTATTCTTATAGAATCAAATTGTGGACTATTACTAACAAAAAATTCAGTAGTGGAAATAATAATATCCGAGCAAAAGACTAACAAAAATTCTAGAAGCAATAACCACAATAAATAATATTGATATAGTATAATTGAATCCAAAGTCCATCAAAAATATGAATCACAGTCACTAGTTCTTGCAAGTCTACTAAAGAGTTGAAACAAGTGGGAAATACTCACCATTTTGATCACATAAAGCATATTTGTAACAACCAAAGAAAAGTAAAATTCCAAACCAGATTAGAGAGTGCAGGTCCATGAAGGAGCGAACCAAGAAATGTGACTTAAGAATTTAGATACTGGAGAAGCCCTCCAAACTCATTCAAGGGCTAAGTAGAAAAAAAGCTCTTAGCTTTACTTGCTTTAATAAAGAACAAAAATTTGAAGAACAGGATTGCCCAAAAATGATCTTTGACAAATGGGTGTGTGCTTTTTAATGTATGATTAGAGAGGTTGAGTAAAGCAAGTGTATACATTTGCATATGATGAATCATTAAAAAAGAAAGAATTACATATATTCACATACACATATATATGAGTTATGATGAAGGCGTGGAAGTAGAGACAGAGGTAATAATCAAAGACAATGATGATTGTTTTATGCTGTTGGGTGATAGTAGTAAGAATTATACAAAAAGGAAAAAAGGGAGATAGTGTTTCAAGAACAACCACCTCCACTCTGCTGAAGTTCAGTTTCAAGAGCAAGAAATGAACTTTTTACAATTTATTGATCCATGTTCTGCATAAAAAGTACACTGGCTTTTCGTATATAACATAGCATGCAGCAACTCAAGAATAATTGAACTCAAAATACAGGCAAGTGCCTTCTTTTATTTTCACTTTTATGCCTGGGAAGCCCAACTTGAGTTTTGAACCACTAATGCACTATGGTCCCGAAGGTCGTAGCTAAGGTACCTCCTCTCCTCTCTAGTATTGAAAAATGTCTGAAATAGAGACGAGTGCAAACTAAAAAACAAAAAATAGATATTGACATGGTGCATAATAAACTAAGCAATGCGTGATAAAGAAAAAGGTTATGCATGGTTCTGAACTTCTGATGTAATAGTCATGATACAAACGAGTAATGCGCGAGTTATGTATGCACAATTCGTGCTCGTTTATAAGCATTTGAAACACGAGGTAAGTGCTTGATCCCGAAAGATTTACAAAACATTGCACATTTGTATTATGTATTGTACCTTATGGAATACGAGTTTGGACCCAAGAAGAAAAAATCAATTTATAGTACTTTAGCATCAACCCTCCTACATTTTCATGGTAATATTCTTGATAGTAAATTCTTTACCATCATTTTAGCGTTGAACACTCCTATTTTTTCATGGTAACATTCAGGATGGCGAGTTCTGACACCATCATTTTGTCATTGCATTTGATTACACAGTTCTGAAGTTTGATCAGTATGCCTTTATAACATCATGCAATTGACAGGACGTTAAGTTCTAAAATGGCGTAATTAATACAAATAAATATTTAACAAACTTCGCCATTAGAGGTAACAAATTCTTGTTTCTATCAGCAAAATGAAAGAAACAAACTCGAAACAAAAAACTGAAAAAGAATTTGTTTCTATCAGCAAAATGAAAGAAACAAACTCGAAACAAAAAACTGAAAAAGAATTAGTAAGCTTAAACCAGTTACAGGGGTAACAGAGAACATTCAAATATAGTACTTTACAAGCTAAATCAGTGAATAATTCTGCTACTGATTTACTGCGGCATTAATGTTTTTTTCCAACTTTGCTTACAAATTCATATGTTTTCGCCCATGTATACTTTGGTTTTTCGACATGTAGCATTGCCTATGACCCATATACAACTATAGATTACAGCAGTCAACGTGTCACACACGAACACACCACACATTAAATACATGAAAATTGTACATAGCTACTGTGATATGTTAAGTTGCTGACAGCATTTTCTTAACTACAATGATAGAAGGGACACCTGCATTTTCTTTGAGAACAGAGGATCCAATTTTCAAAGGATATGAGAATTTTATCCGAGCACAATGCATTGATGTGCCATATATTTAACAAACATTTTTTTTACCGGTGAATATTTGCACGAAAAATTTAGTACTTAATGTCGGTAAGATATCCAACTGAGAACCCAACTCCGCCTCTGCAGCTGCCTCAGCCTTGACCTTGATCACCTTGTTTAGCTGCTTCTTTCTTTTTTCTTTTGTATACAACCTGGGCCCTCTCAACCTCTGTTGTATCGACTTGATTTGGCATAACCACTCTGTGTTCAAAAACTAAGTGGGGGTGCAACATGCAAGTTCATTCCAAGACAGATAACTAAGTGCTCAAATCAAATGCACAATTTACAAACGAAAAATGAGATGATAAATGATAATGTACTTCACAAATCACAAGGTCCATACTCCATGATAAATGATAACTACAGATTTTTTTAAATAAATAAATATATTTTTAATAATTTTCAATTAATATTTAATTATTACAAAATAAATAGAATAATTAATTTAGGATGGGAAGGGTATTGAAAAATTTACATAATATTCCAAAAAAATACTTTTTTAGTTGACTGATAGTAATCTTGACAATTAAAACATTGATCGATGGTAATCATTTTTTTTTGACAAAGGATTGATGGTAAGTAACTTCATATTGACCGCCATCAATAACTTGGTGACTACTAATAATACCGATTCAACCTTATTTTTCCTCTTTTTATATCTCCTCGAATTCTAAAAATAATTAAAGTTTGTTTTTTTAACGAGATTTCATCACGTACATAAAATCATTATTTTTAAAATTTTATTTTAATACAGAAAAATATTTAATTAATATATAATTTATAAAAAAATAGAAATAATTACTATATGATCAAAATTATATCCTATCTATACTATCTATATTATATTATTATAATCGAAAAATTAAAAGTTTTGGTCGTCGGTATGGTACTCGGTAAACCATAGAAAAAATGTTAATTGTTCAATTTTATGTGAACCATAGAAATAATCTTAACCATTGAATTTTAATAAAATATAATTTTAAAAAGAATATAATCATACATACAACTTTAACCCATTAGTCCTCCTTTTATACAAGATAACATAATAAGATAGGATAATATTATATTCTATTTAAATTATATTCTTTTTTTTACGAATCTTACTTATCCTATAATTTTTATTTAATATATCATTAAAGTTTATCCTATAATTTTTATTTAATATATCATTAAAGTTTATGATAAACAATATGCATTTTTTTAATTTCATCTATTTCTCTATTTTAATCGCATAACACAAATTATTTATCAAAACACAAGTTCGACTCAAATTAGAAAAATTTTGTTCAAACTAAAACAACCAGTTTCCATCAATACCCTTATGTTCAAATTAAAAAACCGACATCAACACTCTATACACAACTCTAACTCCCGATAGTCCTACTTTTATACAACTCATCACGGATAGAATAATATTATATTATATTTAAATTATATTCTATGAATATTAAAATAATAATATTATTTTATTAACATTAATTAAATTTTATCACTATGTTATATCTATATTATTTATACTTTTATATTATATTATTTAAAAAAACTTCTCTTTTAATTAGAATATATAGTTGTACTAATAATCTACTTACATGTTTCAATTTTTCTCATCACTCAAACACTTAAATTTATTTAAAATTAAAATTTTATAATTAAAATTTTTTAATATTAAAATTATATTATATTTTACTGACATTAAAATTTACTCTTTTATTTAAATTTTAATTAAAATATTTATAATATATTTGTAACTATTTTTATTAATAAAAATTTCCTAACTAAATTTAAAGAAAAATAAAAAAATTGTCAGTTGGTCGTCCGTTCGGTAAGTCCTCTTTTTATACAAACTCTTTTTATCATCAGTAAATTTTCTTTTTATACGAATTTTTTTATGCAATTATGATATAATTATAATTTTTTGTACAACAATCTAATAACATATCTCACTTCACTTCTACTTGAAATTACAATTTATTAATTAAATCTCATGAATATTAAAACTTATTAATTAAATCTCATGAATATTAAAATAATATTATTATTTTATCTATAAATAATTTTTATTATATATTATATTATCATAGCCGACATAATAAAAAATTTTAAATTACATATTTAAATCATATAAAATAATTAATATATAATTTATTAATCTCGCCCATGCAAAATAATAAGAGTAAGAGGATCTTATCAAAATACTAACAAAGGTCAACGGTTCGAACCCTCTCCACTACAAAAAAATATATTATGCAGTCATCTTAGTATTATCTCATTAATTATATATTAAAATATAATATTTCTGTTGTTAATTTTAAAAATATTAATAAAAATTTATGATTTGAAATATCATATACGTAAACAGGAAGAAAAATATAACAAAAATATATGAGTATTGCAAAAGTCGAGAAAATATGCGTAGAGAGGTCAGAGGTTGACCCTTGATACTTGATAATGAGGAAGCGTATTGACAAACTCAACGACTCGGTATTAAATTTTGATTCTGTATTTACAGTTTGATTTGTATTGAAATTTCATGTTTTAATTAACGCCCATATTGATGAGATGAAGGAAGTGTTTACTATTTCGCCATTGGAATGAATACAATCAGATTTGTTTTTGATAGGACATGACGAGAATTCGGGTAGCTTCTAGCTTGAGTAAATTTAAAAACCTTAATTATTATTTGAAATTATTTAAAATATGTAATAAGAATTTTAAATTCGTATTTATTTAAGTAAATTTGAGATGTATAGAAAAATTATTTTTTTAAATAAATATATAACTACTATACCTTTATTTTGAAAAATAACATAAATATAGGTTAAGGATTTAATTTTAAATGCACTTTAAATTACATGTTAAGGTGACATTGGAAACTAATGGAGTAATTTTTATTAATAAAACATATCGTTAAAAAAATTACCTCATATTAAATTTGAATTTTGAGTTGTTTTGTTTTTTTAATTCAATTTTTAAATTATTACACAAATATACATTTTTTCAAATAAATTTAAAATCTTATAACCCGTACACATTTTTTAATATTTAAATTTATTAATACATGTTTGATGATATGGGAATTCTACATATTTTTATATATATTTAAAATTAATAATATAAATAATTATTTTAATATATTGTGATTGTAATCCAGCTCGGAGTCTGTAACCCTCTAAGTGCGGTTTAAATATTAAAATATAAAATATTTTTTAAATACTTTAATATTATGTCTAACTGTTCATGCTATGCACAAATTTATTTTAAATATTTTATAATTTTTTTATGTTTGATATTTTTATAATTTTCATTGATCTTTTAATAGATTTTTAATTATTGCAAAAATATATTTTAAATATTTTATAATTTCTTATTTATATTTAATCCAATTAATATATGAATATATAACTTAAGCATGTTAAAAAGATTATAATTATAGTATATTAATATATTAAAAAATTTTAAATTATAAATATGTTAATAATTTTAAAATAAGTAACTAAATTAATAAAAAATATCGTACAGTTGAAATCTAGTTCTTTATAATATATTTAAAGATCAAATGACAACCAATTAAAAATATAGAAGTAATTAACAAGTATCTTCAGGTATATTTATCCTAATTATACTCATATTAAGGTTTCAAATTTTACAATGTTTTGTAAAAGTAAAGTAAAGTTCATACTTTCCTGTACAAAATCGAATTAGAACATCCTTTTTATTCTTGGTTAAACAAGGAGATAATAATGATGATTGGTTCACTTTCCAAATCTAATTAAAATTCGCAATAACTTGGTGACTACCATTAAAATCAATTCAACCTTATTTTTCCTTTTTTTTATATCTCCTCAAATTCTAAAATTAATTAAAGTTTGGTTTTTTTAACAAGATTTATCACGTACTTTAAAATCATTATTTTTAAAAATTTATTTTTATACAATAAAAATATATAAATAATATATAATTTATAAAAATATATATAAATAATAATTTTAACTATATGATTAAAATTCTTTATAATATATGTAAAGATCAAATGACAACTAATTAAAAATATAGAAGTAATTAACAAGTACCTTCATGTATATTTATCCTAATAATACTCATATTAAGGTTTGAAATTTTACAATGTTTTATAAAAGTAAAGTTCATACTTTCCTATACAAGATTGAATTAGAACAAGATTGATTCACTTTCCAAATCTAATTAGAATTCGCAATAACTTGGTGACTACCATTAAAACCAATTCAACCTTATTTTTTCTCTTTTCATACTCCCTCTATTTCTAAAAATAATTAAAGATTTTTTAGCACGAGATTTGATACGTAACTAAAATTATTATTAAAACTTTATTTTTATAAATAAAAATTTATTTTATAAAAATAATAATTTTAATTATTTAATATATCAAAACTCTTTATAATACATGTGAAAAATCAGTTGACAATTATTTTTAAAAAAAGAAGTAATTAACAAGAAGACATGCTTATCCTGATAATAATCAAATTAAACTTTCAAATTTTACAATGATTTGAAAATTCGAATTAGAAAATCCCATGTAGTATTCTTAAACAAGATAATCCTATGTATTTAGTATTTACTTGTTAAACAAGGAAATAATGGCAGGATTCATCATGACAGGAGCTTTTGCTCATGAAGCTATATTTTTCATTAGAGATTACAGTCCGGAACAGAACCAGGATAATGTATTAGCAAGAATGTTAGACCATAAAGAAGCTATCATATCTCATTTAAGTTGGGCTACCCTCTTTCCGGGGTTCCATACCTTGGGCTTTATGTTTATGATGATGCACTTTCCAAATCTTATTAGGATTCGCAAGACCTTTAACACTATATATATTCACGTACGCGCATACTATCCCATATTCATGTTTACACGTAAAAACTGAAGCTAAGCGTGTCTATGTCTGTTACAATGTCACAAAACACACCACTTCTGGTCCTGCCTGTACATGATGATTACAACAAACAGTGTAGCTTGTACACTCCTTCTGGTTCCAAGATAAGTCATACAAACATGTGGGGCAATGATAATGAGATTAATAGTCGTTGTGTTGGTTCTTCAAAAGGTTGGCTGATTTTACATCATGGTAATGATCAGAGTTGTGAATCTTTGTCTCTGTTCAACCCTTTACGTATGAGTTCAAGAAAGATTGTTGTTCCTTCTCATAAGTATCCTTCGGGTTTCGAGATGAGTTGGATTATAAAATCTGTTCTCACTTCGAGTCCTGTCCTGTCTGGTCATAAATTTGGAGTTGTTTTTCTGTATGGGGTGTGTGATTATAATATTGGGTTGTTGTCTATGGATGGCGTTCGTGATGATGGAAACAAGTGGATTGAACTTAAATCTTCGCGTGGAAACAAGTATGCTGATGTAGTAAGCAATCAAGAATTAATCTTTGCCATGTTGAATAGTGGTTTTGTTGATGTTTGGGATTTAAGGTCTTGTGGAGATGGAGGTTCGATTGACAAGAAGATGAGGATTGAGACTTCGTATATAGATCACGTGTGGGAATTTGGAGAAGAATTTAGAGATCTTTATACTGGCAGATTTTATTTAGTTGAATCGCAAGGCAGTCTGCTTCTTGTTCTAAGGATCACTGGAGAATTTGTTAGAGAGAATGGAGAAGTTGTGTATGAAGGAGCTCTGCTGGATGATGACGAATATTCTCACTTGGTTTTACCCTACAAGACCAAGAACTTCTATGTCTTCAAGCTTGATTTCGGGTTGAAAAAGTGGGTGGAAATGGATTCGTTAGAAGATCAGGTCTTGTTCTTGGGTGTTAATGAGTCAATGTCCTTCTCAGCTCTTGATATTCAAGAATGTCAAGGAAATTCTATTTATTTCACGGACGATAACTGGGATCACATTAACATTCACGAGCACGATCTGTATGGAGGTCATGATATGGGTATATTCACATTAAGTGATAAAAATGTCAAGGAGATATTTGAGATGAGCAGGATGATTCCACCACCAGTTTGGATTGATCAGAATAGTTCCGCTATTTGAGTTAGACATCTTATTGTATGCATAAATTTTCTGATTTTTAGAGTTATGACTTTGAACAATTTAATTCTCCTATTATCAAGATATGTATAAGATATATATCTTCCTACTGCAAATAGAGTTTGAATATCATCTTATTTGTTTGTCTTTTTATTATAGTTCTTAATGGTTCTAGTAGTTGATAAATGCATATATGACAGAATAACTATACAGTAGTTATACATGCTTTTAGTTGGCCGATTTGATTGTTGGGGCACCTGCATTTGCTTTAAGAATAAAGGATTCCAATTTTCAGATAATATGAGAGTTTTATCCCAACAGACTGCAGAATTATACTTGGGATTCCTCATAAATTTACAACTATTGTACCCTCAGAACACATCTTAGTTTGCACCAAATTTATGACAGTTATCTTGCCGAATATCAGATCATTAAAGAAAAGTCCTTTTTTCCTTGAAGAAAAGATTCAACTGTTCGCGACACAAATCTAGTACTTGACAGCATCAATGACATCCAATTAAGAACGTAACTTTGCCACTGCAGCTTCCTCAGACTTGACCTTCAACTTGTTTTCCTTCTGATTGGAATAACTAAGTTATTAACTTATTATCAAGTGTGTGAAGACTAGTAATCTAGTATACCGATTTACTGCAAAAGGGATCCAAAATGCAAGTGCATTCTTGGATAACAAACAAAATAACAGTGCTAAAACCTAAGGCACAATGTACATATAAAAATGAGATGATACTGTACTTCACATGCTCCATAGTCTTGGTCATATGCTGTACTGCTGAAGCACATGAAAGCTCGTAGGTTTTTCATTTTGCATAGCATCAACCCTCCTATATGATAGCAGATAATCAATTCTTTACCAACATTTTGTCATTAAGTTTGATTATACAGCCAACCAACCCGCTGAGTTTTAACCAGTATGTTTTTTAGCATCAAGTCCTTCACAAGGCGTTAACTTTCAGAATGGCATATACACACATAAATGAAAGCAAATTCTTGTTTGTCACAATTAAAGAAACACGCTCAAAACAAAACAAAAAATTTAACACAAAGGAAAAGAAAATTAGTTGGCGGAACATCAAAAGCGAGAAGTTTCTTGGTTTTTTTACTCGCTCTTGTAAAACCGCACTCTTGTAAAGAAGACGTCGAAACACAGAAATTTATATTAATATATTGTTACAGTGAAGGATTCTCCGATTCTGTCAGTAATTTAGTTTAACATAACATATCTATTCACTTCTTCTCTATAACTATAATTACAACAATCAACTTATCACACGCCACATGATTGAGAGAGCATAATCCAATACAGAGGCAACTGATTGCCAGACTCAAACAGCTAACTACATCCTGAACCACCTGCATTTGGCCATTTGCTTTGAAAAAAATACATCCAGTTTCCACAGGATATGAGAATTATATCATGAAATATTGCAAAATTATACTCAACATTCATCATATAGACCATGTTTCATTTGTATCATCAGAAAACATCACTAAACTCACCAAATTTTATGACAATTATCCTGCCAAACATCAAACCATTAAAGAAAACTCCTTTTTCTTGAGAACAGATTCAAGATAAAATTGATGTGCCAAAAATTTAACAAACATTTTTTCGCAACTAATTGTTCCCAAGACAAATCTAGTACTTAACAGCGGCAATGATATCCAACTGAGAACCTAACTTCTCTTCTGCGGCTGCTTCAGCCTTGACCTTCAGCTTGTTCAGCTGCTTCTTCCTCTCATATGCAACCTGAGCCCTCTCTTTCCTCTTGGCCTCAAGTTCCTGTGAATATACAAAAGTGCTCAGATGTTACTTCTGATTGCATTAACAAAGTGATTATCATGTGTCCAACCACCAGTACCCTAATTACTGCAATTGGGGTGTAAATGCAAGTAGATACTAATGTACTTCACAAGGTCCATAGCCGCCTATGAAAATCAAATGTAAAATATGTGGCATATATATCTCAGCCTGCAATTGAAGCCTAATTCCTTCTGGCAAAGGTGTCCCAAGAGTCTAACATAATTAGCCACATAGGGGATCAAACGAGACTTCATTCAATCAGTGATCACATATATATCGAGCTGCAAATACAATAGTTGGCTTACCTTAATAGTATCATAATAGTTCCACCCAACCTCGGCTGAAAGCTGTCCCAACAAACAGTATTTGTGCCCAGCCTTAAGCCTCAAAACCCTGCACAAAATATCAGGACAACCCAAGACTTTAAATTATGTATGGAAAACAAAATCAATGTATTCTCATTTCAAATTTCAGATTTTCAATACAATTTATATCCAACTAAATAGAACTCACTTGAGAGCATCAGGAATGACCATCCTCTTCATCTTGTCATATGGGGGAGGAACTCCCTCATACACCTTCAACCTAGCCAGGGCATTTGCTCCCCTCTTAATCTTATGTGGAATCATCCTGCATTTCCGAATGCATATATATTAAGTACAACATGCTTTATACAAAAAATTATTAAATTATAATATTTTAGTAGTGTTCACAACCACAAAAAGGTGAAAGCATATAACATGTTCATCCATACAGCGCACACTTTCTATACTAATAGCACATAGATGCAAATGGCACTAATCAATCACAAAGCAAACTACTTGAAATCAAACCCATTAATCAAGCAAAATAGAACATTATACACAGCACCCGTACATTTTCGATGAGTAGGTCTAATGTACCTGCCTCACAATAATTTAATTAAGTACTGTTGAGTTGTGAGAACAAATGAATAAATTCAATACATAGACAATATATAACAGATTAAAAATGGATCAAATTTGAAACTTGACTGCTAATTCTTTTAAGCATCATACTTTCTCAAACAAGCAAGATAACACATTAAATAGACACACATTTGTGTGTATCTAAAGATTACCATACTGAATAAATATATAAAAAACATACACAAACTTCTTATAAGAGGAGATTAGTAAACTCAACACGGGCTATTTCTTCATTCTTATATCTTCATTTAAGCAAGATACGAACACATCCTAAAGCACAAACAACAAGCAACAATGTCTCGAGCATAGCTTCAGTAATACCAAAATTAATTGGAATCAGATTCATACAAAACATATCTAGAAATGCCATATAACAGCTTGATAATAACTCACTTAACTTCACACCATCTACTCATTCATCAAAAACCAAGCAATTACTCCCATAAAACCAAAACTGCAACAACAAAACAAATAAGATACATACAAAACATCTATAGAAATGTAGAAACTAATTCAACTTAAAATCAACTATTTCTTCATAAAAAACCTAGCAATTACAAATACGAATACACAAAACTTTCATTCAACACGATAAAATTAAAAACTAATTAAACTTCATTTAGCAAAAACAATAACAATAATTCAACTTCACACACACGTACAAAATGTCAGTTAACAGATTAAAACCTAATTAAAGAGCGAGAGAGGGAGAGAGAGAGGAGAGGGAGAGAGAGAGGAGAGAGAAGAGAGAGAGAGAGAGAGAGAGAGGGAGGGGGAGAGAGGGAGAGAGAGATATGGAGAGAGAGAGAGATAGGGGGAGAGAGAGGAGATAGAAAGAGAGAAGAGAGGGAGAGAGAGAGAGAGATGTACCCACGGATGGTGCGCCAGAGGATTTTAGCAGGAGCACGGAAATGAATAGGACCATGAGAAGGCTTAGTATTCATCCTCTTACGAAGGAAACGGAGATACTTCATTTTCTGGCGAACGAGACCACCAGACAAACAGATCTCCTCGCATCGCACCACCACTACTTTCTGTCCATTCAACAACTCCTTCGCGATTATCGATGCTAATCGTCCCAGCATGTGGTGCCTTGCGTCCACTACCACTTGCTTCGCGCATATCCCCGATCCGTTAACCATTTCTTTTTTATCTCTCTCCCTGATCTCTCTCTCTCTCTCTCAATGAATGTATCAGCGCGGCAAGCAAAGGTAGGGTTTTTTGTTGTGTATGTATAATATAATGGTGTGAGCGCTTTTGGGCTAGGGTTTGTGTTTTAAAATATGGGTTGGGCTCATGGCCCAAATTAAATAAATTTGCTATATGCAAGTATAGTATAAGATCAGTCCAAAATGTACCTAAGCCTGGGCCAAATGTATTATGCAAGTTGTTTTTTTTTGTTAATCTATGAGTATTTTTTTAAGGTTGATAATGAGAAACTCGATTTTTAACCATATGTCCCCGTATGTGATATTTTTTATAATTTTAATCATATATATTAATTAATAGAATATGTTGGAAATAAGAATATTAATTATGATATATTCATTATTGTATGTAAGTAATTTTTATGAGATTTAACCTTTAAGTAAGTTATCACTCTGTGTTAGAATAGTCCCAAAATTATTGACTAATCAATTTTTTGAAATAGGATTGGATAGCTCAAGAATTTATCCCGTGTCATTTCAGGTCTTGAATTTGATACTGACTCTTTCCGAAATAGAAAAGTCGATTTTTAAATTGTTGTCCGAAATTATCATTTATAGAGAAATCGATTTTTAAATTGTTAACCAGTGCAAGATTCGTTTAAAAACCGATTCAAATTAAATAAAATGAAAAAGAACTATTTTATTTTTAAATAACGTATTATTAACAACAATATGCACATATGAATCTAAATTTTCTCGATATTATTAATTAGAACTCCTCCTGATAAAATATTTTAGTAACCAAGGTATATGTATTTGGTAAGTGGTGTATTGTTGCAGTGTTCTTGATGTTCAAGCAGATAAAATACTTGTACTATGCATCTTTATATAATTTGATCGCTGTTACATAAAGAATACATCTCATCTCATGTGTTTATATAGGCTGATATTAAAATTGTTCCCTACACAAATAACTATTTTTTGTAGTTAAGAGTTGCTAAAACACATGACAAAATGGAGGAGATCGAGATAGACTAGCTTAAAACACATATACAAGAAGAAAAGTCATTACAACTACTCAGCACAAACTGTTGAAGAACCCTGGAGACGAGACTAAAGAGCTAAAGTATACTTGTTACTGTTCATTCAGTTACCTTTGAATTCGTTCTTTGTGATGGAGAACTTGATCCTCTCGAAGAACTATGCGTAAAGAAGTTCAGTTTGTTTATTGTCTTTGAGAAGGAACTCATAAAATTATAAGAATTAGATTTCTCCATGTGCCTCTTCATGCAAACATGGTCCTTCTCTAGATCATTTAGTCTCATCCTCAACCGAGCTAGCTCTAGCTTTAGTTCACGGTTCTCTCGCCTCAATGATGCGTAATTATCTCTTGGAGACATTGCAGCACTAAGAGCTCCACTGCTGATCCGCCATGAATTGTGTATTGGCTTGGGGTCATCTTCAGGGTAGGAGCATGACAAGGCATTTCGAAGTCTTAATTGTTCAAAGTAAAGCACTTGGACCATTGATTGGAGAGGAAGACGTTCATTTTGTGCAGCATGTCCCCCGGCTTCTTGTGAAAGTTTCTGAAAATCAACTAATTTGCAGAGCTTCTTCTTGTCTTGATCGGACAAACCTTGATGAGCCTGCGATGAGCATTTATCACTTGTTAGGAACGAAAGTCATAATTGGAAGAGACTCTTGTAGCTAAACTTGGACCATTTCATTGGATTAAAGACTAATTGAATATTAGCGTTTACTTCATCAAGACAAAAAATTAGGATGAAATGTTAAATGATTTACAGATTACTTCTAAGATCGCTGTATAAATAGACAACTTAAAAGATCACTAGCAGGAGATTCTTGCTAATTGCATTCAAATCCCAAAACTAGATTTTGGTAAGTAGCAAACAAAATAACTGTATTCTACTAGTAATAAAGATACGTACTTTGAGGTAAACGTCAACAGCTCTGTATAAACCATCGTGGACTGTTCGTGCGTGAGCCGGTAAAGTTTCTGCAATAGCTATAAACTTGTTAAGCTTGAGATTTGCATCAGGTGCAATTTCTGAAAGGTAATTATCCACTAATTTAGAGACTTTGACAAATGCAGTTTGAGATGGCGAATCAGGACCATCAGATTCGAAGAGTGAACCATCATCCATTTCATCTTCACTATCATCTTGCTGAGAAAAACTAACCAAGATTCTATGAACAGTGTCAACATCAAAGAGTGTGTCACTAGCATGGTGGAAGGAAGGGATTAAAAGATCATCAAGAGTGGCTATGTCTAATTGGGAGCCAATTCGCCTCTCGAGATCAAGCCTAGAAGCAACTGTGCAATCAAGCATCACAGCACTACGCAGTAACCCAAAAAGGAAGGTGATTGGAATAGCCGGTTTCTCAGCTGGCAGAAGGCTGACAATAGTCTCAACCACAACTCTTTCATGTCCTGTTGAGCCAGCAACCAGGTCAACTTTTGGTGGGTTGGTTGAATTCCAGAAGCTGGATTTCTTTGTCAATTCTTTCTGTGCATAATTCATGAGTGATGCACCAATACTTTCCGGTCTCACTCCGCGACATTTCATAGCTGCTATGACTCTCTGATACAAGTCAATCCGGAGAACAGATAGATCATCAATCCACCAGTCTCCTTCACATTTAGCTTGGCGGTTCATGTGTAATCTTCCTGAGCTACTGTACTCCAAGCGAGAAAAGCTTGAAGCAATTTGCTCAACACAGGTTTTGGATGCTATGGCGTCAATGCATCGACAAACAATTTTCAGCTCATCAGCAAGAGGAAGTAGGCTTTCACATTGTTGTAGCACTTCAACACACATTTCCAGGTTTTTGCAGACAATGCTTTCAAGATATTCTTCAGCACGGGAACCAAGATTGTTATTTGAAAATCCTTCAACCATTTCGAGGTAATCAGATACACAAAGAAGTTGAGCAACATTTGCAGGTGTAATCTCAAAATTAATGCCATAACAGAATTTTGCAGCCAACTCAAATGACTCTGCACCTCCTGGCAGGCTCAGAAGCTCTATTTTCGAAATATCTGAGTCCCTATGTTCTGCTACCAACTTTCGGATTCTCCCACTTCTAGATACGAGAGGAAACTGCATATAAAAATGCACAAAAGTTTCATTCTAATTGCATACATGGGCAATTTGTACACAAATAAATGTACAAAGAAAAAAGATGATACGATTTCCCCCCTCCCCCACAAAATAAGTAGCAGAATGGATTATAAATTTAAGCATGTTAAAATTGTTAAATCCTAAAGTATTTACAACATTTTATGCATGATATAATAATCTATTATATCTAATAAGATTCTCATTTGGATAATTAACTTATGATTAGTTATGAATGTCCTACTATAATTATCTGCTTGGGTTTTGTAATCAACTGCGTATGTAAGGGTGAAGAATAAAGGCAGGAAGATATGTAAGATAACTCGTCAGCAAAATCTTATGTTTTACATAGTGATCATTTAGAAGATGCAGTATTAAATTTTAAGTTTGTCTGTCTGAAGAATCGTAAAATGGAGAGGAGATAACCTTATGCAAAGCAAACGCACCACCATTAACTTCAATTGTTATATCACTTGGAACATCCCTGAATATCCTGAAATCAATATTACTTGTCATAAACAAAAATAAAATGCTTTGAGTATTAAGTACTGTAATGATCTTGTTAAAAGAGGAAAAGGCAGAGGAAGTACAAAGGAGGGTCTTAGAAGACTACCCCTCACCTCAGTATAGCATTTGATGCTTACAAAAATATCCTTAGGCAAAAGTACTGCTCAACTTCTGTTGCCCGTTAAAAAAGGTGGAAATAATTCAAAGGAGAAATTTTACGAAGAAAGTTGGTATGAATTTCCAGTTGTAACGTTCACAACACATATATATTATATGATTCAGTTCTTCGTTGTTAGTTTTTCGAGACTGATATATGTACACTTTTACAGTAAGCCATATCTTCGTATTTTTGCAACAGAAATGAAATTCGTCCTTGGCCTTCCTATATAGCTAATTGAGAATACTTTCTAACTTTTCGGATAATCTTTAACAATATGTTTAATAACACTGCATCAGTTCCAAAATAAAAAAGACAAACAAACAAACACCTATATTATTCAAAAACAATAGCCAAGAACTAGCATCACTTCACTTTTATATGCAAGGACAAAGTTAGCCTAATATGAAAAGTAGTCAGATATTCAACCAAACATTACAGAAACCAATCATCAGCAAGAAATATCAACACTTGAAGAATCCTATATTTCATTAAACATAAGATCTATCATTGAACTGAACTGTAATACTATAATTCTGCAAACAAAAGACAAACAAACCATTCACTGTATCGCTGTTGCTGCCGCGAACACTTGGCCAAAGACAACTGCTGGTGCTGGTGCTGGTGCTTGTCCATGAACAGATACAAGAAAACCAAAATAGAGATATGGTTTTTTTTGTAGATAGAAGAATAGCACAATGTGGTTAAGGCCTAAGGGAAGTGAGTAAAGAGAAGTATAAAGACACAGTTGAAGATGTTTCAGTTGGTACAATTTTTTGGCCATTTTTGTCAAATAAGTGGTTTGCAAATCATAGAATGCAACAGTCCAAAGCAAAGGGCCTGTGAGGTGGGTCATGGCTACAACTTTTAAATTCTCATACATTTTATTTATGTACAAAGCTGAATTGTCTCTACAGTTATGTATAGATAAATCTAAACAAGTCAATAGGCGTAAAGAAAGGAGTGGGATTGTAACTTTTCTTATTTCAAGAAAAATGTCAAAAGCTCTCACTAAAAAGTAAAGCTATAGGGGTGACTTGTGAAAGGAGCGGGAATATTAGTTATGACATTTTTTTACCATCTGTCTAGTGTCTAGTCCCCTCAAACAAACAATTATAACATCTAGGCCGGGCATGCTTGTAAAATTATCTGTATTGCACTCTCTTGGAAGTCGAGGATCATAAGAGGTCGATGATTCAAGTTTCAGTCGAGATTTCCATGCATGAGTATTTAAAAAAAAAATTGGTTAATCTAATTATATATTTAGTGGACGTGAATAAACTCCACCTCACTCCTTAAGGAGAAGTTCTTGAATTACTGAACCAACTTAACACTTAAACAACAAAACACCTTTACGGAAAATATATATAGAAATCGCTTTGAGAACCAATTCATCTGCTGTAATAATTGTGAGAGATCATTCTGTTTAATCGTAGGATATGCTATTTTAATATTGTGACAAGATAGACAAGGAAATATTCATAGGTTCAAACATGATAATAAAAGGAATAAAAATGTTTGTGTGAATAGTGAAATCCATGACTGTAAACTCTTGTCTGTTGATAAAGATTGTCCGTCTTATCAACAAACTTAAAATTTTATGTTATCTGTTAATGTGTGTAGGCCAACACATATGAACTTTAATTAGAAGAGTTGATGGTTAGTTGGTTACTTGGTTAAACAGATTATCAGAGAACTAGTGCAAAGAGGAACACATCATTTAGAAAATTGAATATTTGCTTGCTTAAATAGAGGTGTTTTCAAATTCTTTTAGTTAATGATTAAACAATTTTGTATCAGTTCGACGGTATTGCACTACTTCGTGATGCATGCATATCAATTTAATGTTTTTTTTACTAATGATTGATTGCGGAATTTTTGCATAAGATTATAAATTACTTATCAGATAAATCAAACGGATCTAAGTTTAACCATTAGTGTCTAATGTTTTGCAAAGACTGATACAACAACCATGACTCCATGAGACAACAGGCATGCGAAGTTAAAAAGAGGGTAAAAGCAGAATTTAAAAAGAGAGATCTTGACGGTGGAAATTTTAATATTTTGTTCTAGTTTTTATATTATATGATTGCTTCCCCACAAATGAAGGGGTCATATTGTATCAATAGTTGCATTTGGTCCCATATGTCTCACCTGTGAATTGAAAGCTTCGCAATCATGGCATTTGATATGCATTATTATCACTTCCACTACTCACCACAGCTAGCATTCAACTGTTCTTATATGTGCAAATGAGAACAAATTTTTATTAGCATTTAAGTCAAAATCGGCACCCTATCACTACAAGGAAAACTGCTACAGACAAGGGTTTTAAACCGTTGTCTGATGCTGTTATTTCCCGTGGTCTATTGAGAAGTCGTCTATACCAACATCACACAACGGTTTTATAACCCTTGTCTGACTTACTGAAGACAACGAATATCAATTATTAAAACATTGTCTGATACCTAGAACAACAACAGTTTTATTTTGAACACTTGTTTGAAATAAAGTATTGCAAGTGTTTTTAGGAAAGAACAACTTGTTGGATATCTGTAAGACAAGGGTTATTAGTGTTTTCAAACCATTGTTGGATATCTCGAAATACATAACCTTCAGACAACGGTTATATAACTCTTGTGTGACCTAATAAAGACAACGGTTATCAATTAATAAAACATTGTCTAATACCCAGAAACGACAATGGTTTTATTTAGAACACTTGTTTCGAATAAAACATTGCAAGTGTTTTTGGAATAGAATAGCTTGTCGGATTTCTATAAGACAAGAGTTTTAATTGTTTTCAAACCATTGTTAGTCCTCTCCAAACACATATGAGCTATTATTCTTACAGGCAATAGTTTTATAAATCTGAGCTATTGTAAGATATAGTTTGCAACAAGCATTCTATTAAATGCCTTCATTGGTTAAAAAGGGACTACACAATGGTTTAATTTACCCAAAAAATAATAATTTCAACATTACCCTGTTAATGCCAAACCAATATCAAGCAAACAATTAATAAACAAACCAAATTATACATTAATTACCAATATCCAACATTCATCATTTAAACAAACATAACCAACATTCTACCATTCTAGCAAACAGAAAACCAACATCACAACAAGTTTTTTCTCCCAAACAGACAACCATGATTTAGAAAGGATCCTAAACTGATATATGTTCAACCAATTAACTAAACTAACAAGGGTTCCTAATTGGCATGATGCTTCATGAAGTACTTGGCCCATTCACATCTGATTTCGTTCAAATCATTGAGTCCGTACGACAAATTGTTCCTTCGTTGCCACTGAATAATGAAACAAGTTAATGCAAGTCATATATATTGAGACAGAAAACACAAGGGCATAAACATTAAAAATCAAATTTATAACTGCTACCTTTGTAGAAAATTGAATCTCCTTGTTTGAACATATTTCTTTCATATATGCCATCACAAACAATCCACAGGTTTTATCCCCAGTCTGGAGAGGAACGCCCTGGAAGTCACACAAAACTCAAAATTCAAAACTCAATTGCAAAGTGAAAAATCAATCAGCATATGATCCCTAAATAATGTGTTTCCTTGCAGTGTGATTATGTGAACAACAAGGTGAGGAACAGTATCCAGAAGAAAAGGACATGCTAGCAGACTCTAAAACATGAACAGGGAGGTGACAAAAAATCAATTAGCAAAAAATCCTAATATATGTACAGCGAAAGAAATTTATACCGCAAGATTCTCCCAAATAATTTTCTTCTTAAGAATCTTCTTCCCACTGTCCTTGTAAAGTTTGATGGAACTACGACAATATTAAACAAATCTACATTAACACATTTTTCCTTAATTGTTAAAAGCTAATAATAATTGAATAAAGAAATATGAAACAGTGCCTACTTGTCAACCACTTCTATCCATTCTTCACTTGCAATCCGGCGCTTCAAGGGGTCCATGTAGTAAACCACTTGTGAATCTGGATTCACAGCAGTCAAAGCCCAGTGGTTCCTAGAAAATGAAATTCCAAGATTAAAAAAACACTCCAATTTTCTAAGATCACTCGGGGCACCTTCAATCATTGCTACTTCTCTCTCATTCCGCCACATAGATCAGTCTCAGAGAATTCCATTTACCATAACTATTAAAAAGACAAAAAATGTGCACAAGTACTGACATTAAAGAGCAAATACATTCCCGTGAAGTCACCCCGAAGAATTTGAACTCAGTGAACTACACCAGTAGTTCAGTACTATGCCAAATATTGGATACAAATGTGTTCTTGTGTGTACAATCTCATAAACCATTAATTCTAATATAATTTCAGTGTTTTACAACCATTAACAATATCAAATCCAATTTAAATTACATGTAGCAGGATTTCCCACATCAATACATGTAGATAAATCTTCTTCAAATTATTAACGGTCCTAAAACACATCATAAACTGAGAAAATCATTTTATATTCAGTTTAATCCATTCTTTTCCTGAGTAAGGTTACAACATATCAAAATTTTATCCTTAAAAGAGTTATACATTAATACCATGAATTCTTGTGTGTACAATCACATAAACCATTAATTATAACATAATTTTATTATTTTACAACTATTAATAATCTCAAATCTTATTTAAATTACATGTAGCAGGATTTCCCACATCAATACATGTAAATAAATCTTCTTTAAATTATTAACAGTTGTGACATTAACAATATGTAGGGTAAAAAGTTAAAAAAAAGTACTCACGCGTGGTTATATGGCAAGAGAAATAATTGGCCCGGCTTAGCTTTCATGAATCTAGCAGAAAGGGCACGCGACCTATCAGATGAGGAACCACAACCAGTGGCGCCTATCGTTCCAGGATCAACGAATGATATCATGTCGGACATCTTTTGCCTTTTCAAATGATCTTCTAATACACTATACCAAAAAGTAAAACAATAGTTAAAGAGAAATTAAAATTTTTATTCTAGAACTATTAAAAAAAAAAGAAACAACATTTTTTAATTTTGATACTTACACAATGTACATGCAAATGATAGAGCCTGATATTTCACCTCCAGCGCAGAGAGCATGTATGTCAGATAAAAACAGAATCTGCTTCTTGGTTGATCCAAAAGCTTCTTCCGTTAGGTGAAAAGAAATTAAGCTGCCACCCTTCAAGTTACTTTGGGCCCAATACCACATGCGCTTTAACAATTTAGGGTAATTGGCATTCATTTCAACCACCAACTCTTTTTCCGGTACAAGTTCAGTCACTTTCTTCCACTTCTTTGCTGCCATTTTGTTGCATCCCTGAAAAGAAAACATTAAAAATATCATCAGTAGCATTATGAGGTCTTGTAGTGAATTTAGGGACTACCCAGGATTATACCTTGATATAATGTTTAACTGTGGCAACTGTTTCCAACTCTAAACAACCATCTTGAGGCTGGTTCGGTTCAACCTTCTCCTCTTGAACCATAGTTTCATGAAGAGCATCAATCTTATCTTCAACCTTAGTCTCCTGAAGAACATCAGTGTTCTCTTCATCCTTAGTCTCAACATTCTTGTCATTAACAACAGGGTTGCCTTCAATAAGATCAAGTTTCTTCTTCGCACCTGGGAGCTCCAAGTCCTTTCCTCCCTTCGAACAACTTCCTTGTTGTGAAACGAGATTAGGACTTCCATCGAAGTCTACATTCTTCCCACATAAGGCTAATTTAAGCTTTTCCATCTCTGCAGCCCAAAATTGATCTCTCTCTCGGATGATCCTATCAGTTTCTTCTGCCATGAACCTCTGAATACCTTCTTGGATCTTGTCCTCAATACACATCCCTTTCTTCCTCTGCTTAGGAAGATGAAAGTAGACAGATGATTTAACATGTTTCCCTTGTCCGCGAACTCTTCCTTGGTGCTCAGGGGTACCGAGCGCCATGGTCAATATATCATCAGTTCCTTCCTCTGACAGTTGTCCATCTAACACTTTCTGTTTCAACCTCTCCTAAGAAATGAACAAGAATGGAATTAATTAATTAACAACGCATATAGTTTGGTAATAAAGAATTCTTCCTATAATAAAAATGAATAACTTACAATCTCATTAGCAATTCTTTCGACATCGTCCGATATATAATTCCCTTTTTTATCCTTCCGTGCAAGAAGCCATGTCGTTGATCGATCTATCTCCACTGATGGATCACCTTGAGACTGCAAGTAAAATCATGTTTGGGAAATTAAGATTAAACCATAATCGTACATTGTCATGGAAAACATAAAAAACAGTATGGTTATTTACACCAACCAATTCTTGTTCTAGGTTTGCATAACCCCTGCGAGACATGTGGTGAGGATATAAATTCTTGGTCCTTGCCTCTTTCAACCGGTTGTGGAGGTGCTTCATAATAAAAACACTAAACTTTTAGTACTTATGCAGTGAAGAAATAATTACAACTATCACGATTCGAACTTGGCTATGTTAATGCCAAGTCACAAGTTTTAATACTTAGAAAATAGAAATTTTATGATATAAAGTGAACAACTCACCCAGAAGTCATCAGATAAACGGTCCATAACGAATAAATCCCAGTGCGTCTTCTCTATAAATGAATAGTCAGCAGGAGGATGTTGTAGCAACTCACGTTGATCACGATATGGAAGGATATAAAGGTTTGTTAGACGACTCTTGAACTCTCTCCACTTATGGCAAGCGGAATTCCACACAAGTTTTTTTGCTGTGTCTGGTACCTCGAATGCCATCTGCACACATAAACAAAATCCCAAATTAATGTCATGCTTAAATAAACCTAAATATTAAATCACTATGGAAAGTACACAACTGGATCATTTTCTTATGCATATACAACTGATAGAACTAGCAGTAAACTTTCTTCTCAAACTATTGGAAAGTACACATGCAATAAATGTTGTATAAGATTTTGATCTAAAATATACAGAGGATTGCATAAAGTTTGAGGCATTTCATATTTAATACTGAAACAACTATATTTGATTCACAATAATATCACTAATCCTTATAATATATACAAAATTAAGTAAATTACAAAACCCTAATTCATATATAAAGCATGAAATTAAATATAATTCATATGTGTGTGTGTATATACAAAATGTTTTACCTTCACACAGTCCCAAATCTTGTCTTTTCTATGTTGCGGAACATCTTTCCAAGAAGAATAATATATTGGGGCCTTGGTTCTGGCAAGAACCCCAATATAAGACTGCAACTCTGCGGCTTCTTTACCGTATGGCCCACCCTTTGAATTAAACTGCACCGATAGTTTGGTGCCCATAATCTTCCTTTTAACAATCTTATGCATTGTCACAGCTCCTCGTTTTAAAAGCTTAAGACCTTCTTGTTTGCTAGGCTCCGGTTCTTCCAATCTTTTCCTCTTCTTAGACAATTTGTTTTGAAGGCATGCAGAAACAACTTTTGTTTTAATGTCCTTCTTCTTCACAGGTTCCTTGTCAACAGACTTGTTCTTTATAGAAGCCTTCTTCTTCTTCACAGGTTCCGTGTCAACAGACTTCTTCTTCTTTAAAGGTTCTTTAAAGGTTTTCTGCATCACCGGTACATCACTCTCAACTGATGCAGAGTTGTTTTTCTTCAAAGCCTTCAACAACAGGTTCCTCGTCCTTACATGTGAAGTAGAGTTTGTAGGTGCCATAGTGAATTAGGTGAAGATGTGAGGAAACTGTAAGATATGAAGAAATAAGGGTTTGGGAGAAAAGAGGGGAGAAAAAAGGGTTTGGGAGGGAAGAAAAGGGGGGAGAAATAAGGGTTTGGGAGGGAACGATTATTTTGGGGAGAAAAAAGGGTTTGGGAGGGAAGAAAAGGGCGGAGAAATAAGGGTTTGGGAGGGAACGATTATTTTGGGGAGAAAAAAGGGTATGTCAGATATATTTTTTCCTTTAACATTTCATACGTATTTTATGCGTATTTTTATTTTTTCCTTTAAAATAATTTATTTTTTATTTTTAGCAAAACAAAATTTAAAATTAATAATTCAAATTTGTAAGTGAAAAAAAATAAATTTTAAGGGAAAAAATTAAAAAAAATCCAAATTCATCTTGTACGACTTTTTAAGGAAAATCTAGTGAAAGTACTACTTGCATGTAGAAATGAGACTGCCACCGACTTAACAAACTATTTTTTTTAATTAATTTTTCGACGATCCACCCGTACGGATGTGAACAGCTACTTATATTAGTGATATAAAAAAATTAAAAAAAAATCAAAATTCATCTTGTACGACTTTTTAAGGAAAATCTAGTGAAAGTACTACTTGCATGTAGAAATGAGACTGCCACCGACTTAACAAACTATTTTTTTTAATTAATTTTTCGACGATCCACCCGTACGGACGTGAACAGCTACTTATATTAGTGATATAAAAAAATTAAAAAAAAATCAAAATTCATCTTGTACGACTTTTTAAGGAAAATCTAGTGAAAGTACTACTTGCATGTAGAAATGAGACTGCCACCGACTTAACAGACTATTTTTTTTAATTAATTTTTCGACGATCCACCCGTACGGATGTGAACAGCTACTTATATTAGTGATATAAAAAAATTAAAAAAAAAACAAAATTCATCTTGTACGACTTTTTAAGGAAAATCTAGTGAAAGTACTACTTGCATGTAGAAATGAGACTGCCACCGACTTAACAAACTATTTTTTTTAATTAATTTTTCGACGATCCACCCGTACGGATGTGAACAGCTACTTATATTAGTGATATAAAAAAATTAAAAAAAAATCAAAATTCATCTTGTACGACTTTTTAAGGAAAATCTAGTGAAAGTACTACTTGCATGTAGAAATGAGACTGCCACCGACTTAACAGACTATTTTTTTTAATTAATTTTTCGACGATCCACCCGTACGGATGTGAACAGCTACTTATATTAGTGATATAAAAAAATTAAAAAAAAAACAAAATTCATCTTGTACGACTTTTTAAGGAAAATCTAGTGAAAGTACTACTTGCATGTAGAAATGAGACTGCCACCGACTTAACAAACTATTTTTTTTAATTAATTTTCACTCATTCATTAAAATATATAATTTTTTATAAGCCTCGAGAAAACAAATCATGATATACATTATATATCATTAACAACTTGCTTCTCTCAAAACAAATAAAACTCGAAAGCCCTTTCATTCAGAACTTGAGCCCAATTAATTGGGCCATATTCAAACCCATTATGTACATTATATAAATCATATTGGGCCCAGTAAATGTTTAACAAGTTGTGAAGCAGCTGTCTTCTTCGATTTCATCGACCAAGTTGACACCAAGTTTAAATCCCTAATCCCTAATTTTATTGCTACCAAGTCTAAGATGTAATTCTCTATTGCAACTGTGAAGACAACAATCTGATAACCTGATATAGAGGTATTTGCTTTGCTAATGGTTTTTGTTTGAATTCAAAATACTATATATATTGTATATGTGAATATTATATAGATATACTATATATATTGTATATGTGAATCTGATAATCTGATAATCTGTTTTTGTTTCTATATTGTAAGTATTTCTTTTTATAGATTAGTATAGCTATACTGTATATGTGAATAATGGTTAATTGGGGATAATAAACCTGGGGATACTAAACTCAGTTGCAGCCTTGGTATGTATGTATGTTACATAATCCACTGATATTAGTTAGTTATATAATCCACTGATAACAGTATACCTTCATTGTCTGAGCCACAACTCTAAAACCAGGCCAACAATGGTTGATGTAGTCATGACTCTGGATCCTTTCTGCCATCCTGAGAATCACAGGACATTTTATTTTTAATAATACTGAATTAAGTAAGGTGGACTCGATAGAACCACATTTGCATTACTTGGTATATGATATTTTTTAGACTCTAAAATATGTGACATCACTTGGTAATAGTATTGGTTTCTTGTCCTTTCTTCAGGAATTGCTGCATAGAAAATTTCATTACTTTAAATCATTTGCTAAGGATGGATAGGTCTTGGATGAGGGCTGATAGAAGAACAAGAGAGTATGAATTAGGAGTGGATGAGTTCTTCATGTTTGCATTTGAGAATGGAATCGATGAGAATAAAATTTGTTGTCCATGTTTAAAGTGCGCACATAGTAAATCATGGAAAGCTCGAATAGTGAGAGATCATCTTTTCCAATTTGGTATCGATCCAACCTACACCTGTTGGATTTGGCAAGGAGAGACAGGAGAAGAAGAATTTCAGCATGCCGAGGATGTGGTCAGTTCAGAATCAGTGGATCAAATCCCAATAAAAATAGAGAATAGTGATGTTAACGATGATGTTTCCCTAGATTCTGCTGATGTGTTTAACCATGTTCAATCTGAAAATGATCCCCTTTATCCGGGTTGTGAAGGATTTACTAAGATGAAGGCTTTAGTAAAGTTATATAACTTGAAAGCAAAATATCAAATCTCTGACTCTTGCTTCTCTGAAATGTTACTTTTGTTTGGGTCCATGCTTCCAGAAGGCAACAGTTTTCCTTCTTCCTTCACTGAAGCTAAAAAAACCTTGTGTGCTTTAGGAATGGAGTATGAAAAAATTCATGCTTGTCCGAATGACTGTCTCTTATACCGTGGAGAGAGAGATGAAGATGAGACCAGATGTCGCATTTGTCAAGCCTCTAGATGGAAGTTGAACAAAAAAGGAGATGAGTTGGAAGGGGTTCCTGCTAAGGTCCTATGGTATTTTCCATTATTACCGCGTTTGAAAAATTTGTTCAATTCCCCTCAGTCAGCCAAGGACTTGACTTGGCATGAAACAGAGAGAATGAAGGATGATAAAATCAGACATCCGGCAGATTCACAAACATGGAAGGAAGTCGACACGAGGTGGCCTGAGTTTTCATCAGATTGCAGAAACCTTCGGTTAGCTTTATCCTCTGATGGATTTAATCCGTTCTACGGTACAAATGTTGATTACTCATGTTGGCCAGTTTTGATATCCATTTACAATCTTCCACCATGGCTGTGTATGAAGAGAAAGTATATTATGCTATGTTTGTTGATATCTGGACCAACTCAGCCCGGCAATGATATTGATGTGTTCCTTCAACCCCTTATAGAAGATCTACAGAAGTTGTGGCATGGTCAACAAGTTTATGATGCATACAGAAAGGAGTCCTTTTTGCTAAAAGGTATTTTATTATGGACAATTAGTGATTATCCCGCCTATGGAAACTTATCGGGCAACATTATCAAAGGGTATAACGGGTGTGCTATATGTGTTCATGAAACAAAAGCTAAAAGGCTGGTTCATTCCCGTAAGACGGTGGTCATGAGGCATCGTAGGTGGCTGCCCCGTCATCACCCATATCGGAGGCAGAAACAAGATTTTGATGGTACCGTGGAAAAGGAATTTGCTCCAGTTCCGTTAACTGGAGAGGAGGTGCTTCAAAGAACACAACATCTAAAGGGACATGTCTTTGGTAAGACACAACGCCAATATCGATGGAAAAAAGGTGATGATCGACCTATTTGGAAGAAGGTTTCTATATTCTTCGAACTTGAGTACTGGAAATTTTTGCCCGTTAGGCATGTTCTTGATGTCATGCACATCGAGAAAAATATATGTGAAGCTTTACTTGGTACCTTGCTCAATATACCAAAGAAGACAAAAGATAAGGAAACAGTCCGTCTTGATATGGCTGAAATGGGAATAAGAACAGAGCTAAGGCCAAAAACAGTAGGAAAAAAGGAGAAGTTACCGTTGGCATCGTGGAATTTAACTCGGTCCGAAAAAAATGTTGTTTGCTCTTCCTTTCTTGGCATGAAGTTGCCTGATGGTTTTTGTTCTAACATTAGGAGTCTAGTTTCAATGGAAACTCTTCGACTGACTGGAATGAAATCTCATGACTGCCATATGATTTTGCATCACCTACTCCCAATTGCAATTCGATCTTCACTGCAAAAACAGGTCCAGCACACTGTTATAAGGTTTTGTCTATTCTTCAAGTCAATTTGTAGTAAAGTTATTGAAGTTGATAGGTTGGAGAAAATGCAATCACAGTTAGTAGAAACTTTATGCCAACTTGAGAAATACTTCCCTCCTTCCTTGTTTGATTTAATGTTTCATCTCTCGGTTCATCTTGTACGAGAAGTTCAGCTGTGCGGACCAGTTTTCCTAAGGTGGATGTATCCTTTCGAGAGATATATGAAGACATTCAAGGGATACGTAAGGAATCGGGCTCGTGCAGAAGGTTGTATTGCCGAGGCCTATATTGCAGAAGAGGCTGTTGAGTCTTTAGTGAACCATGGAGATACGATTATTGGGGTACCAACAAATGGTAGGCATACGAATGATACCATTTGCAGGCCATTATCTGGTGCAACGATGAAAATCCCGAGCATCAGTGATTTGCATGTAGCACATTTATGTGTTCTACAAAATACTTATGCTGTTAGGCCATATTTTGAGTAAGTCCAGAATTTATTTTCATTTTCTACACCATTTCTGCTTTATGCCATTATTTATATAGTATCTTTTAATTGTATGCAGTGAGCACATGTCATTTTTAATGACCAACTATCCGCAACATGAAAATGATGAAATGTGGCTAAAGAAAGAGCAAAATGAGACATTCCCAAAATGGTTTAAAGAAAAGGTATTATGTGCGCTAAAAAACTGGTCTTCACATTTTTTACAGATAGTTAGCTCTCATGAATCAGTTTACAACTTCAATGTTTTTTTCTTCAGATTGCTTCAGATTTGGTTGATGGAAAAGAGGTACCTCAGGAGATAATGTGGATTGCAGATCTACCCAATAGAGAGGTCCCTACATTCAGCGGTTACAGAGTGAATGGGGTTACCTTCAGTACCAAGGAGCGTGATGATGCGCGTCAAGTTCAATGTAGTGGTGTGTGTGTAGAAGCCGATATAATGGTTGTGCAGGGTAAGGATCAAAACATTCAACATTCTTCACATATATTTTATGGAGTTATAACAAGTATTTGGGAGTTGGACTATAACATCTTTAGGGTCCCTATTTTCTATGTTAAGTGGGTAGACATGAATAAAGGGATTAAGGTAGATGACTTGGGATATACATTGGTTAATTTAAATAGGTTGGGGTTCTTAAATGATCCATTTGTGTTGGCAAGACATGCTAAACAAGTTTGTTACATCGACGACCCTCTTGATAAATTATGGTCCGTGGTCCTGAAATTACCCGAGAAAAATTACTATGAAGACGATGATGATGAAAATGAGGGATCTGTCGAAGCAGGACTTGAGAATGAATTTTTTGTGCCAAATTTGCCTGATGTCAATTTACTTGAAGAGGACACAGCCAGTTACATGCGAGATGTTGATGAACTAATTCAACTTTCTTGATTTAATTTGATTCTTGTATCTTTAATTCAATTCTGTAACACATGCCATATTTGGTACTTTGTGCCTACTTTGGTTTTTTCTTTCTGCAATTTTATTTACAATGTAACATGGTACTTTGATCATGATGTGTTTTACGACTGTTAATAATTTGAAAAAGATTTATTTACATGTATTGATGTGGGAAATCCTGCTACATGTAATTTAAATTGGATTTGAGATTGTTAATAATTTGAAAAAGATTTATTTACATGTATTGATGTGGGAAATCCTGCTACATGTAATTTAAATTGGATTTGAGTTTGTTAATGGTTGTAAAACATTGAAATTATGTTAGAATTATTGGTTTATGTGATTATACACACAAGAATACATTGAAATTATGTTTGGTTTGTTTTGGGGTTGATAAAGAATTGAAATTAAAGCTGTGTAACTTTGTTTTTCTGGCAGGTTTCTCATCTGTTTGTTATTTTTTTTCTGTACTGTTAGTCAGACAACGGTTTTTAGAAACCGTTGTCTCAATTATAATCACACAACAGTTTTCTAATTTGAAAACAGTTGTATGATTCACTTAAATAAAACACTTGTCTTATTTTAACAACGGTTATTTGTAGCATTGTTTGTAGTTCAATGAAACAATAGGCTTATAAAACAGTTGTGTATACTTCTAATTTGCACAACACCTCAAAAAAAACCATTGTCTCACTCTTGCCTGACGTCAGTTTCTAGACAAGGGTTTTTTCAACAGTTGTCTATGAGTAGATCAGACAATATATTTTCGAAGGCGAAAAAAAAAATGTTGTCTAATTTTTTGGTGCAACGGTTTTTTACTAAAATGTCGTCTGATAAGTGTCGTCTGTAGCAGTTTTCCTTGTAGTGTATATATCTAGTTCCTTTCTCGATTACCTCCAGTACATGCAGTGTAGGTCCTCAAAAAATGAATATGCCTTTATTATTTGAAAAAAGACTTTTATATAGTTACAACAATTGTGTAGACATTGTAAATTTGATTTTGTTTGTAATCTCAATATGTTAGTCGATTAGTCGGTAGAAAGACAACGGTAAATGGTATTTATTTAGGTTTTTTATATCGAAAACTTACGACCATGTTGATGCGAGAACTTGTGCACTTGATACCATTTTAAATTTTCGAACAGCAATACGAGCAAATTTACAATGCATGCAACCTCTGGTGAAATAGGTGGATGCTCTTGTGTATTGCGCATGCTCTTGGAATGACCGACTGGCTCATGACTCAATTGGTAAAATAGCATGCGGAGTCAATTTTCAGCAACAGTGGTATATATAATCATATGGCATAATCACATGTACAAGGGAATATTTATAAAGGCATCCTATGATTGTGATTTACAGCACAAGTTGATGCGTAAGATGGAAGGTAATAATCGTATGTGACTTGATTTTGGGGCAAATGAAATTGCAGGAAAGTAAAATGAAATGGGGTTGTCTTGTGCTCGACTAGTGGAGTTAAAAACTTAGTCAAACGAACAAGCACGTTACACATATATTGGTCTGTCTATCCAAACATGACCCACAATTCATTTTAAATATATCACAAATTTTAGGTACCATCATCGTGTCCTGGGCTTGGGTTGAGTTGGGTCGAGGAGAATGGGTCATTAAATATAATATCTATTAATAATTAATATATAATAATTGTGAAAGGCAATTTTTCAAGAATATAAAATCATTAAAAATAGTATTTACAAATATTTTAATTTAATATATTAATTAATGCATAATATTACAATATTAAACATTTTAAAATTTTAATGCACTCGAACATTCCAATTCAAAGATAAAATTATTAAATATTAATATTAATATGTTTTGGTCAAAATATCTCATATATAAAACATTAAATTATAAATTATATTATTAATATTTCCAAAAGTTTAGTTTTTTAAATTTTAGGTAGTCGGGTGACTCAGGTGGTGGCGTACAGGTCCTAGACTCCTAGGTACCATTCGGGATTTCACCTACAATTATAAATTTAAAAATATATTTTTTTTAATTTATAAATTAATTATAAAATAAACCAAAGAGACTCTTAATTGAAAGGCATTAGAATATAGAATATTCCATTTACCCTTTTTGTGAAATTACTTTTAATATTTACATGTTAAATTATTTACAGAAAATAAAAGAAAAAACTTATGACACGATCGAGATGGTAAATAATCATGGGCGTATTATTTTGGAGTTTATTTATCATTTTAGTATAAAAACAGTAGTCCATGAACAAAATGAGAAAATATTTGAATATAATATTCATATTTGGCTTAAATACAATTTAAATAATGTGTTATTAATAATATACAATTAAAATCCTATTTTAATATATTTAGTAATTTTGTCCTACGTTTTTGAACTATATACAATTGAAATCTTTTTTAAAATAATTATTAAATTTAACCCTATATTCTTAACTGTTTACAATTAAAACCTTTTTTAAAAACATTTAATAATTTAAACTTGACTTTTTAGTGTGGTCGTAAGGTTTATTTTATTCTGAAATTTAAAAGTTAAGGTTAAATTTACTAAATGTTTTAAAAAAGGGTTTTAATTGTAAATATTTAAAAATATAGGGTTAAATTTACTAATTATTTTAAAAAATATTTCAATTATATATAGTTTAAAAACGTACATTTAAATTTACTAAATATATTAAAAGATACTTTTAATTGTATATTGTTAGTAACACGTGATTTAAATTGTATTTAAGCCTTCCTATTTTAACATATTTTAAAATTAAAGTGGATAACTAATTTTCAGAAAATAATATTGGCATCGGGTCATTGTTGACTGATAATAATTTTGATAAATTCTTTTTGATTGATTTATTGGATCTTGAGTTGTTTTCTGATCCATGATATCATGAACAAGTTGCGTCTGATAAAATTGAATCACACTTGAACAATTGGTCCTGATATTAAAAAAATAATATGCAGTTAGTATAAAAGTGAACCGGTAATAAATTGAAAATAAAATAATTAAATCGGTATTAAAATTATTTATAATTATAATAAATTAAAAATTGTTATACTAATTCTTTTAAACACTAAATCGGTTCAAATAACCTAAATTGATTGATTGAGAAATTTGTAAAGTGTTATCAAATAAATTAAATTTTTTATTTTGTATAAAAATTATATTTATATATAATATAGAGAGAAACACAAATTTTTTATTTTCAATTTAGAGTATATAAACGTACAATACACACGTACAAAAACAAGTTTTTTTTACAAGAACTTAACATAATCTTTAGACTTATATCTTCTTGTGTTTTATATTTTATAAAATATGTTATATTATTTTATATTTTATAACATAGTAAAATAAAATTTATTTTATTTTATAATTACAGCTTATAACAGACGAGTTGAATGTAAACATAGTGGTCGATAACACAAACTTAAAAATATTTATGACTCGATTAGAGGATTTCGTGTCCATGAAGATAGATACATTTCAAGTTTTACGTTGGATTAGAGACCTTGTTGATGTAATCTCATCACATGTCTTGTTTTTATTCCGGTGGTTGAAGAAAGCATCTGGATCAATTTGTTGTATAGATCATATGATCTATATTTTGTTGATAATAATGCATTGATATGATTTATTGAATAGATTAAGTGTGATCAAGTGAATAATTCTAATTTTTTAATAATGTTTCTCTAGTAATTATATGTTTTATTGCTGTTAAATAATGTTAACCTTCAAGAATAAAGATTTTACATGAATAGTTCATAAAGGTTTCATAATGTTTTCTCTAATAAGGAGTCAGGATCGAAGGAGGATACTGATATATATTATTCTCGATCTATCTTAGTCCTTGTTTCTTGACATTCTTTCTCAAATGTTTCCGGTTCCGGTTCAAGCTCCGCTGATGGAAGAGAAGTTAAATCTTTTCTTTAATCCAAAAATGTTACAAAAAAGCAGAAGCACACCCAAGATCTAGAGATGATTGGGTGAAAGATAAAGTTTATATTAGTTTGTGATATATGAGAAAGGGTTAAGTATGTAAATAATAATGAGTTCTTTACTACAACTAGGATTGTGTACTAGATTATAAGGTCAAACGGTCACTATATATACTATCTACATAAATGTAAATTTTAGCTGATGAAAATATGATAAGATCTTTAAATACAGACTCTCTTCCGGCTGAGTTCAATTAGTTTATTGATTTTGATTTTTTTCCATTCAAATTTAAGAACAAAAAATGTGACCTGCCCTATAATTTTTTTCTTTATTTACATTTTATTTTGGGGACTTATAGTGAATTTTATCGTATCTCACAACCGAGAAGAATTCGAGGGGATCATTTCAATTTTTAAAATAGATTCAAGAAATGAGATAATTAAGGATCCTCAGTAGAAAGACTAATCCAATCCATAATGATGTATCAGAAAATAAGACATTTTTGTTACTTGACCTACCATCCGGAGAAGCAAATACGAAAGGTAACATAATAAAGAATTTCATTCTCTAAATATTATTTTATCATATAAAAAGTATTTCTTATCAATTAAAAAAAATTAAGATGGGTAAACATGAAAAAGACTCCTTTTCTTTTTGTAAAGATTTAAACTTTCTAAAACCCTCTTTCCCATTTGGGCCTTATACTCAAACTCGGCCCTCTACCAAACATATCCAATTTCTGACCCAATTCCCAAACCTTCTCTCTCTTCGCCATTCTTGATTTTTGAGTTGTAGAGGCATGGAGAATGTGTATTCATGGGTTCGTAGAAGTCTATCAAGACCCATCAAGATCAAATCTTTTCCCCAAAATAAAACTACCCATCAATCAATTCTTCAAGAAAATGAAGAAATTTATGGAGTTAATGATAAATTAATTGATCTCATCAACTCCTTCACTCTTGACACTTTCAGAAATTTTCACCTTCAAGGTTTTGAATCTATATATATACATACATATATGCTTTTTTATGTGTTTGAGGGTGTTTACTTGTGTTAATTTACAGTTGGGTATGATTTTATAATATATTCATGTGTGCACATTTATTCTTGTTTGTTTATGTGCTGATGGTGTTTACTAGCTGATATATGTGTTTGCTTGTGTTTATTTTGAGTTGGGGCCATCATATATTCATGTGTGTGTGCGCTTTTTGTTTTTTCGTGTGTGTGTGATTATGGTGGTACTTTCTGTGATTTCATTTTATTACTAGTCTTTTAGTTTTCAGATGAAGAGGGGGGAGGTAATTGTGGTGATGGTGATGATGCTCTGAAAGCTTCAGGAAGTGTACGCAACGATTTGTCTGAATGGCAACAGCAGCATGCTATTCTTGTCCTCTCCAAAGCTAAGGTTTTTTTTCTCTTTTGTTTTAATGTCTTTTATGTGCACACACACACAATTAATCCTGTATTTTCTTGTTGTTATGATTCAGAGCAAGTTGAGATCAATGAAATTTATGTTTTTTGGTGGCTTTATGTTTTCTTGCATTGGTGCGCTATAAGTCTTATATCCCTTGCACTTCATTTAGTTGGATGGAAAGGAAAGTAACGGGGTAGGAATGGAATGAAAAGTGAAGAGAAGGATGAAAAGGTGGGGGAAAAATTGTTCAAAATTTGCTATGGTAAAGTTTGTGAAAAGTTGGAGTAGTTTATATGAATGAACTTTTATCTTTATATCGGTCATTAGTGGGATTGAAAGTATAATCTTTTATAATGGAATACAAGAAACAATGAAGATTATTACAAATTGCCCACACAGTAGTATATATTTCATTCTATTCTCACTCCATTTCATTCCTTCCAACCAAATGGGGCGTCTGATATCTCATGTTATTGGCATTTAAATTTAGTTAAGAAAGTAAGTAGATATTGATAAATATGTTTACAAGTCTTCTTTTTGATGTTGGGCTAAAGTTGGGCTGCTTCTGTAGTGGTTATACATATCAAACTATGGTCAGACTGGGATGTGCTCTTGGTCTAAGCAACCACTTTAGATGAGAGAATGGCTAAGTTATCGTAAGTCGAGTTTATGACAGTCTTCATTGATTATTTCTTCTCTAGTACACCATGTTTAAGAAATCCAAAAATTTATCAAATTTGCATGATTTATACTCTTCCAGTGGCATTTTTTCATTCTCTTCCGATGTCAGTATCATATACTCTTCCAAGGGTAGTATATATTATAATTTTGTAGTCAATGTTTCATTCTGTTTATCCCTTCGTATCGGATGGGTAATAACATATACTGTATGTTTTTAGCAGAATAATATAAATTGAATTGTGGTGTGTGCAGTCCAATAATAAGCTTTAGTTGTCCAGGTGTGACAACAATTTGCATTCTGCTAGCGTGTAGTAGACTATTAATTGAATCTTTATGTGGTTTCAGATTTGAAGACCATTGTATTCAGGACACATAATATTAGTAAATATGACAAAAAAAAACTATTGTGAAAACTTAACACTAGTTTGGTTGGCTCTACTTGGCTGTTTCAATTAGGTTTTGATATATCCTCTCTGCCTTAGCTTGCTTTACTATAGTTGAAGAAAGTCATGGATCGAACTCTATCCTTTCAGGAATTGTCACAACTTAGATTCAAACTGTGTCCACGCTACTTAAAGGAGCAAGACTTTTGGAGAATATACTTTACGCTTGCTAAGAACATTTTGGCTGAGTGAGTCTTCTATCTCCAGAGTTTCGAAGCTATTCTTTCAGTCTACAACTCTTCATGCTTAATAAAGTGCTGTGTTTGTCATCCCCAGTTTATTTCTGAGACTAAAAAGCTAGTCTATTCCTTCTTGGTGGTTTGCACTTATGAATGATCTTCATTGTGGTTATGAAAAGTTGAATCATGGCCCTGTGATTTTTCTATTTTTTTTGGTTTTCCATTGATGGGTATTTCTATTTACTGTTTTACATGAATCTGGCCTGGAAATCTGAATACTGCTGGGTGACACCGACACACACGCACACATCTATCATGGGCGCTTGTAATAATTTGTGAAAGCTGATTGTGTTTTCTTCCCTGAATAGATTTCAAGGGTGTATATATTATTTATATTAATGAAACTAATGTCTGGGGTCAGGTGAATTATAGAACCTTTTATATTTTGTAGATTTTGAAATTTGAAAAAGATCAGCAAAAAAGAGGCCCGAGTTATTTGTAAGAAATTAAAAATTGAAGTTTCATCCCGACTTTTGGTTGGTTTCTCTAGTTTAGCTACCTATGAATTATAGCAATTTGTAAACAGAATAAATTGCCGAATATGTGATCTAGAGGAATCAGCCCACCTTTCTAAAGTTTCTGAGGTTAACTTTAATTGTATGTTTATTTACATATATCTTTTAAGAAACTTAAACTTTGTTTCAAATTTTCAGAAGTTAATTGAAAATATTTGAGTTATCACATTTTCCACAAAGAACACTGAACAACTACTACATCTGGATGTTTACTTCTGTGGAACACTGGTTCTAGTCTTTTTTTCTGGAGTAATCTACAGTATATAACTATATATGATATTGATTTGTAACGTTACATATTCCTTCTAGTAGTACTTAAGAATCTTCTTGAATTATTTCTAATTAAAGGCTAGTGAATTAAAATTTTACTGTTGAAATCAGCTCCCACCTCTACCTTCATGGGATATGTTTTGATTAGTAAATTCATGCACAGATACACACCCAATGGATTTAATGTTCAATTGACTAAGCCCAACACTTTAAACTTAGAAACTATCTCATAATGTGATACGGCCAAGGTGTGTTTTGTATGTGAACATGATAGATTTCATTTCATCAATGTTGGCCAGAAGTGTTACATGTGAGGAATATGGTTAAGTATGCTAGAATTACATGTACAGTTTTTTTCCCCATTTGTATCATTCAAGGGAACTAAAATTTGCTCATCTGCATGTTATATTAGATCCATGTTTTAGATCTTTACCTTCTTATTATTAAACTAATGTTCATTATCTGTGGTATCTTTTTTCCTGACAATTCATCAGATATGAGCTGCGTGCTGTAAGACTACACAAGCTTAATCAGATGAAACAAGAGACACAGAATGTTTCAGATACTAGTGCTTATGAAGTTGAGATGTCGGAAACTAAACTAGCAACAACATAAATTCTGGCTTCTTGGAACAGAAGTTGAGATCCCTTCATATTACGGTGCAAGGAAACTTCTTTTTGGCAATATTTTTTTCTTTCAGGCATTTTTTGGTCTGACAACTGATAGATCTGGCCTTACTTTCATAGATGGCAATCACCTTACCCGGGTCATATTATGCACAAAAGAATTTGGAATTGGGTACATGCAAGTGTTAATGGTTACATCAAGGCAAAAGAAGCTTGAAAATTTGGAGAATATCTAGGCATCCAGAAAAGAAGATCATGTTTCACTCTTCTGGGTCACCTGCATCACTGCATGGAACCCAACTTGATATATATTTAGGCCTTTGATTAATTATGTTCCGATTCTCACATGTCATATTTTAACATTGTGTGAATGTTTCTTTGATGTATTCGCAACAGAATGCAGTTTCCAGTTGTATCCAATCAAAGATTCATTTATTTTTAGTTTGCTATGTTACACATCTTCAAAGCCTTAGCTTTAAGAAAATGGGAGGGAGAGAATATTTGAACCAGACATCTGACAGGGAAGCTGAAAGGAGACTTGACATTACATTAAGTTATGAACAAACTCTTGAATTTTCAACTGAATTTTTTTCATTCACCGGGAAAACTAGAACTCTAGAAGACTAGACTTTGAATTGCAGGAATATGAATAAAATGTCAAAAATGGTGATGATTGGGCATAAAATGAAGTTCATAATTGCAGGCAAGTGATTCAAATTTGTAGAAAAGCCAAGATTGATATGATTTTGGCTCAGAATTTAACAGGGACAATTGCCGGGCAAGATGCCTTTCAAAACATATATACAACTACATTGGGAAAGGGAGACATTCACAAGAGCAGAGCATATCACAAGTGAAAGAGATGCCAATAAACTTGATTGACAGATTTCAGATGGATAGATGTAGTAGTACAACATAATCTGTGCTTTTCCAGCAGAATATATTCAAAAAAAAGGTAAATTCATCCGGTGTTATTTTGAAAATTTTCAATGCATACGATGCATCCAATTTGTGTAATATGCAGTAAAAGTTGTTACGGTGTGCCAAAAAATGATTAACCAAGGCATATCTATGGGTTCAGATCAACAGTTAGTGTTGGTTTTCCGCGCAATCTAAGAGCAGAAAATTAACTGTAACTAACGATTGGTGTGAATCTGCATGTACATCATATTTCATATAATTATTAAGATCTTTTTTCTTTTGACAAATGTGAGTCCTCAAATCTTAGCAGAGGAACCAAAACCTAGTACTACTATTAAAATTTGGTTTCTCCTTATTCTCACAGAAAATAAATCTAAAGATATCTTATGGTATAGTTGAAATTAAAGGCTCTCTGATGCAAATAATCAGTTCTTGGGCGGTGGATTGTGACTTTGACTGTTTGACACAGATTAATGTAGGAACGACGTATATCACAGGATAGTAAGGTGGTCGGTTTCTATCTTATACATCTTTTATGGGGTATGATAGTTACAGGACGGACATAATAAGAATATAATATATACATTTTTACAAGATTGCATCACACTAATAATGCCTACTGTTCATCAACGGATCAATGTGGATTACTCAAAATTATTCCCTGCACAACTGCCGCCCGTGAACATTTCACATGAATAATATACAAGTCAAATGTAGCAGTGATTTCTATCTTATCTTGAAATTCATACACATACGGCTAGTGATCATTTGGGGGCAGTGGTTTCTGTCTTGGAATTCACACACACACACACACAAAAGTACGGTAAATCTTTTGTGTTTTGATTTATTGTGTGTTAAATAGGCAAAATTGCACCCCACCTGTGAAGATTAAAAAAGGTTTGTGTAGATCATGAAGTCTAGGTTGCACAATGCACACTAGTAGAGCAGTTACAAAATTTGATGCAAACACTGCAAAGTAGTACAACAATGTTACATGTTCAACAGGCAACAATTTAATCACACAAAAAAACAGACTCCTTAGCTTTCAATATTCATCTACCTGCATTAAATACCTATTCTTGATTTTGCTGCCCCTACTGAGCAGCTTTACTATCCACCATAAGAAGTCTTGCAAGGTGACAAAACATAGTAACAATAATAAAACCTACAAGCTCTAATACCCCATGACCACTGAGATTACAGCTTCTGAATTGTTTCAGAACCTGAAAACCCCCAATAATATGCTAAACCCCACCATGGATGGAACTAACACCACCTTTGCACCAGATTTTAAAAAACAAAGGGGACCCTTGCACACTTCTTTAGTTCTTTCGAACTGCTTGGCTTTTAAGCAAGATAGAGACAGACAATTTATAAAGAGAGATTGAGACAGAATTAACAAGGAAAGATCATCAAAGGTTCCAACTTCTGATAAAAATATATAAACCCACATGAACTAGGCCTATAACTATGAATATCCTGCCAACAACAATTCTAGTAAGAAGCCAATCTTGGTATAGGGACCAACTTGCATGGATTTGAAATTAAGACAGCAGGTTGTCTATTATACATTTTATGAAATAGTTTTGCTAACTATATTTTCTTAAACTATTTTTAATTCATTTAGACGGAACTATTCAATACCTGAGATATTTCCAAGGTATCAACTATCAGATATGGTACAATAAAATAAAATACTACTTAAACCCCGAACCATAATCTTGATAAAAAAAACATTACCAAAGAGATAAAACTGCAAAAGAAAAAAGAAAATGGGTAAACAAAATATTTGATGAAATAACCAGGTGACTCCTTTATGAGCATTTGTAAGTTATAATGATTGGACCACCAAAACCTAAAGTTACATTATACTTTTCACAACAGCTCCCAATAGGTTAGTGTCACCCATTAGGCCTGTTAAGTTTAAGATCATTAAAGTTACACATTTCAATGCCCTTGTTTTCCTTTTTACATAAGGTCCTTAAGGATGATACAAACTAAGCAACCACTACTCCTAGCTCTAAGTCATTTAGCAGCAATACAAGTCACCTGTCCTGCTTAGGGGTATACCCTTACCCACTCATAACGCCCTGGGAGGGGTACATCATTCACAACATCGAAATTGTACCTGGAAAAAAAACATAGATTAATTATACAATATGTGATAATAAACTTAAAGAAATTACAGTAGGTACAAGATTTGAGTAGTAATTTGTTATGACATTGATAGAGGTTGTAATGTACTTCTCAGTAAAAAGTTTCTGTTGTTGCTGCTCAGCTAAGGCAAAGAATTCTTCAATCTCATGAGTAGTTGGACTATCTTGTTGCATGGAATTACGAGTTCGTCGATCAGATGCAGCTAAACTTCTTGGCTTCGTACTAGAACCAGGATTCCCGATACTGTCTGAACCCCTTATCAAGCTACAGGGTGTGCTTTCCCTGGTGCTCCTGTTGCAATACGCAAATACTCAGTAATATAACTCGATCTTACAAGTAAATACAAGTGAAGACTATAGAAAATGCAATTTAATTGTGAGATATAAAAACGACAATGATTGTTACTTGTAGTTTTTCCACTAAGGGCCCCATGCATATGATACATCATTGCAAACCACAAATGAGGCAGCAAATTAATAACTGCTTGTCCAATCAAAGAGAAGAAAGCTTTTCAAGGCTTTCCAATTATAAAGATTTCAGTGAATCCAATATTCAAATAGTAAGGGATTTCTACTTCTTTATTGCCTGCATTCAAAACTCAGAAAAGAAAACTTTGGATTCTCCTGATTCAAGCAATAAAATCATTATGAATAGATTGCAACATAAAAGTAGTTACTAGCTGAACCTATATTGACATTGATTTCTTATACAAGGCAATAAGGCATCCAAAATTACACCAAGGTACTAAAAGTTATCTCAAGATTGAGTTTACTTGATGTAGCGAGTATTGAAGAATGAAGATACCATGTGGGGCTAAGAGTGGTCCAGTACCAAGATTGTTTATCAAAGCTACTAAACTTTTAAGTTTCTCACAAAATATATGACAACGTGAAAATTATAAAACATTACAAGTCCTTCAAGTAAGTATCTTCAAAAACTTGAGAATATTCAGAGATCCCATGTGCTCTCCATTCACTTGAGAGAATTGACTTTAACCTTGATTTTCAACTCAAAATTAATGCAATTCGTTTGATTTTTTAACAACGTAAAATCTCAAGTAGTATTTACATTTGCAGTATTTAACGTGGTATCGGTAAGATAAATTTACAAAAAGGTACCTAACTAACTCTGAATGTGAGAGTTCGTCAAGTGCTTTGGTGGAGAAATTTATCTCACAATAGCATTTTGTGAACGATTAGAATCCCACATAAATAACCCCATCCAGTTCAAAGAATTATAGCCAAACCATATAAACATGAAGAAAAAAATGTTGACAGATTTAAATATAATTAAATAATTAAACCAAAGGAAAATATGGTGGGAAGTAGTATAAGTTAAAATCGAAGAACAAAAAACCAAAAAGACGACCCAGAAAATACTTCTTCAACTGCTCTACTTAACAAGTGAAACACTGAATGAAAGTATCCAGTACCATAACCAAATGAGTTAAACATATTTGTACATTTCATATATACATGCAACAACCCTTTCCTTTCTCTCTGTTGTAAGTTAAGTGGTACCTACCACTCTACAATGCCTACACAAAAGGAAAAAGAAAAAACAACTCTTTCTTGAATAAGGTTATCAATATCCTCCTAAAAAACACTTCTTTTAAAAACAATCAAACCCCTAAAATCATATATCAACCCCGTAAGCAAAATATTTAAATTAAAAATTTAAAAATATAAATTAAAACCAAGTTCGTATAGCAAATCTTCAAATCAAAATCTTTTTTACTACCATTTAAACATATAAAAATATCAACCAAACCCCTCAAATTCAAATACAAAATCTAAACAAATAATTCATTTTTTTGAAAGGGGAAACAAATCAGCCCATACCATTTCTGAATTCCCCTACAAACAAACACCATTAAAAAATTAAATTTTGTTGACACATAAAAGCACAAGGAAAAGAAAACATGACATGCATACACAGATATGTATACAGACACACACACATAATCAAGCAAAAAATCAAGAATCAGTACCTTTCTCTAGCATCAAACTCCAAATTATTCTCCCCAAAAGAAGCTTCAACGCTCAAATCAAAGCACCCCACTTGGTCATTCCTCTCATTATCACACCCCTTTTGATTCTTTTCACTCCTACCCGACTCCGACCCGACAGAACCCGAAACCAATCTTGTTGATTTTCCCTCCAAAACATTGAAATTACCATCTAGGTTTTGCTTAAAAGTCCCAGATTTTTTAGTTTTGACAGTATCATTAGTCTTCTCAAGCCTCCTGTTCCTCAATTGAAGATAACAAGAAGAGTCTTGAATTGAATTAGCAGCTTCAAGTTTCTGTAAAGCTAGGGTTTTTGCACGGGTTTTAACACCAAGAGATGATTGTGAGAGCTCCATCACTGCTATATCACTTGTTACTTTGGCCTTTCTCATGTACTTTCCCATTGATACTCTGTTTTCTTGGGTTACAAAGTGAAAAAAGTTTGGATTTTTATATAGGGTTGGAGAGAGATAAAAAAAGAGAGAGAGATGGAGAGAGAGAGAGATGGGAGAGGAGAGAGAGGAGGGAAAATATGAGAAAGGGGGTGGGTATTAATATCAAGAGGAGTTGGTAAAGTTTTTAGGGTTGAGGTTAGGGGAATAGTGCCCTCCAATATACTGCGGGAATTGTATATACTTTTTGGTGTATTTCATTTTTTCATTTATCTCTACGTAATATATAGGGGGTGTTTGGCTTAGTTTAAAAAGTTATTTTTTTAAAAAAATATTTTCATATTTTTTTTGAAAATTAATATTTATTTTAGAAATTTAAGACCAAATCTTATTTTCAAATTTGAAAATAAGTTACTTATTTTCAGAAAAAGTACATATATACCAATTTTTTCAGCTTATAAGCTGCTTATAAGTCCAGATAAACGGGGCCATAATTTAAATAAATTTATTTTTTTAAATAACATAAAAAATATTCTTATTTATATTAAGTTATTGATGAATTGGGGTTTGGAATTGGAATTAAGTAAAAATTTAAGATATAATATTATTTTTTTGGAATATTAGATATAATATTAACTTTTTGGGGATGTTGGATAAATATATCGGATATTATATTATTTGGTAAGCAGAAAAGTAAGGTTTGAGAATTTAGATTTTATTTAAAATTTAGAATTTCATATAATATGTTTGAATCAATAAAATAAATAAATTTAAAATTCAAATATAAACATAAAATTATATTATATACATAATGCTAGTCATTATATTCTATAAATAAATATTCATGTTTTTTTGACATCAAATAGAGGGATGAAATATTTATTTTTTCACTGATTTTTAATATTTGAGATCTAATTTATGATGGTAAATTATTAAAATTAAAATATTAATAATTTTGATTGATTGATATTTCGGCCAATATAAACGTATTTTTAAAATAATAATATAAATTATTTAGTAATTTTGACCCAACTATCATAATCAAAATGTGAAATTTTAAAATAATATGTTAAATATAAAAATATAAATAATTAAAATGATAAATATAAAAATATATGTTAGTGTTTTAAAATTTATACATAAACGCAGAAGGCTAAAGAGTTGCATTTTTGGCCTTTTGCCCTTTGCAATCAGAAATACACGGAAATAAACACCAACACCTCTTTAGCCTGAAGGCACCTGAAGTACGGTTATTTGAAATCCCATTAACGACTTTCACATTTTTTATTGATTATTTGTTAAAGAATAAATTCATTCGTATGGTACTTTCATAGTTTCATGTATGTACACCATTAGTTTGTGGAGTATTTTATTTGTGTGAGAAACAACTACCAACTACTATTTCAACCACGGTCTAGTAACAACTTTGATTAATTGAATCTTAGCAATTTTTCGTCGTTTACTTGTAATCTTCCTGCTAATTGAAATTTCTTTTGAAAAATTTAGCATGATACTACATGTAAGTGATGAAAATCGAAATTTAAGGAGATAATAAAGTTTTCTAATCTTAATTTTAACTCGATAAAATACTTGAATAATTTGAACTTAAATTTGACTAAATTATAATCAAATTCAGTTTAAATATTAATCAATTTAATAACCACTAGATAATTAAATTTATTTTGCACTCCTACTTAATTTATTTTACACTCCTGTTTTTCTCTTTTTTCACGGGATATGTTTCTAGATTTATTTCGATTTTTCTGTCCAATTAAATTTTTATTTTAAAAAAAAAGAAGTCAAATATACATTACCCACTAACTACACATGTTAAATGTTAGTTGCCAATTTAAGAATCAATTCAAATATTAGTATGACATTCAATAGTTTCATCTGTTAGTAGCACTTTAGTACTACTATCCCACCAACTTAGACCATGTTCGGTTAAGTTTTCATTATAATTTTTTGGGAACGGTTTTTGTAACGTGGACCTCAAAAAATCTTACAAATAAAAAGATATCGCCTCATAAAAATGTCATGAAAATAAGTAATTACAGGAGAAAAACTCTTTTAAGAAATACCAGTGTTGAGACATGAAAAATTGTGATTACTAGGTTGTGTTATGGCTATAATGAGTAGGAAGAATCTAAGGGGGAAAACATGGAACATATACATTCCTATATATGGAAGAAAAACATGAAATGATGGGAAGATGGATACTGCACACATGCTCAATTTTTGAGAGATGAAAAGGTGAAAATGCATGGGATTTTGAGACTCAAACATGTATGTGTATATGTGGGTGTGTATAATGATGCTAATCACCAACTTAATTGTGCTGCTGACCCTCATTGGAATGCTCGTTTGTCCTTTTTGTAATCTAATGTCCCCCATTTCCTGGCTTTCCGTACAATTAACACATTAATCTATGATTTAAAGTTCTGCTTTACCACAGCTTCTGTATAGCAACTTTATTAGTTTTGTTTTAACAATGCACTGCAAGTGAAATTAGAAGAGACTTGTCTAAACTAAACTTCTTTTGCGCTTAATCTTTGAAAAATTAAATAAGAATTAGATGTAAAATTTTACTGATTTTAAAAAAAAGGAGTGACTTGACACATGCCAGTGTTATGAAGTTTTAACCATTTTATACATTCTTCTGCACTAGTCTCGTGTGATTAGACTTTAATTCATTTGTTAATTTAAGTTTAGTGATTTTTTACCCACATGAGTCTTGTCTCGTATATATAAAGAGAATTATATCTCGTACATTTTGCTGCTTTCTATGGCTGTCATGCATCTCCATGCTCTAAATTTGTCTGTACTTGGTAACTTTATTCTCACTTCTGAGGAACCGTAATTATCGTTACTAAATTTTAACAGTATGATACACCCGATATTTTGTTTTATTAATTAAATTATTTATTTTAAAATTAATAATAATTTTATAATTTTAAATGGTCTTAATATATTATATTTATATTAGTTTTTTTTTAACTTAGTTTAAATATATATTATTACATCAACCGAATTAAATATAAATAAAAAAAATTATAAAATATTAAAAATAAATATGCACATCGCACAAAATATAAATTTATATTATTAATATATAAATATGTAAAATTTTGTGATTCGAAATATTATGAACATGATTTTTTTAATATATCAAAGATTATACATATTAGATTTAAATATATTTTTGATAAAATCTCTATTATGTTTATTTTATATAAAATTTAATAGATATTATGGTATATGAGATATAATATATATGTATCGGTTAATAATATGATAATATAATTATTCATTTAAATAAGTTTTTTTTATTTTATTAGATTTTTAGTAGTATAGTATTAATCGTAATTTATAATATATAGATTTAAACATTGCATCAATAAATAATATATGTTGTTTTCAAAAAAAAAAAACAGGTGTTACTATATTGCTAATGAGATTTAAACTTTAAGTTAATATTAAAAAATAAAACGATCTATAACAATTACCGTCATAATAATTTTTACATCCCATTTTTTCATACTAATATATGACATATTCTTTATGAACCAAACATATTACTCCATATTAATACTTTAATGTGTGTTATGATAATTCAACTCGTGTAATAACATTCTTTTAGAAATACAAATAAATTTTAATTATAAAATAGTTAACAATAGTCCTCGGTTATTAAAAATTAATCCAATATGATTTTCTCATATATATATTTATTAAATTTAAAAAATGTATTAACAATTATTATTTTATATTATTTTAATTTTAATTTTAATTTGATTTGTTTTATTTTATTTATCAAATAACATGATTCAAAGTATGTGATAACGTGTTTCTGATATAGTATTGTATATAATATAGTAACAAAATAGAATGTATATTTAATATTTTAGACTAAGGTTGAACTTTTAGCCGGTGAACTCAAATAATTATTATTTTTTAAATCTAATTCTTCAATTCGATCCAAACTAATGAATTAATAAGTTTTCTAAGTTCTCAATATAATAATTTCTCCGGTAAGTGTAATTGGTTCTCCGTATAAAGTTACCTTAATATCTTATATAATTTATTAAATATTTTTATAGAAAATATTTGGATAAAAAAAACTTTAATCGTCCCTCTCAAAAGGAAAATTTATAACTTTCTTCCATCTCTGTAGGTTAAACCCTAATACTATCTTTACTCTAGTCTAATAATAGTACATGATAATGTCTCATATATGACATGTCTTTATATAAATCTAATATAAAAAGTATTTTAATATTTTAAATCAATTATAAAAAAGTTTCCTAAACGGAATAGAATTATCTGATAAAAATTCGTAATTGTCTTTTCTGTCTAAATTACAAGTAGTTCCAGTTGAATTTTGGATGTTGGACCACCTTAGAATTAAATATAATTTAATCATGACTTTTGAAACTCAAAATATTGCCTAAACAATGTATGTCGTGTAAGTAGCACAATAATAACGAATTTTCTTTTTTAATTCAACTCTAAAATAGCTCTTTAAGTTAAAATTTATATATTACTAAGATATGTAATAGAGTTTGAGTTATAATTTGAAGCGAGTTAAGTAAAATTATAATTGTTAGGAATCCTAATAATAATTATAACTTATAAATAATTAGTATATAATATTATGTAATTATTAAGAATCAATTTTTTGACATTCGGTGGTATTTGGATAAAATATTTTTTACTCTTAATCTTATTATATATAGTCTTACTCTTACTTTTATTATATATAGGATATAATGTAAAGATTAATTAGTAACCGTTTCATAATATTTCAGTTGTATCATTCATATACTAAGTTTATTATGTTGTTTTATCCTTTTAGGCAACCTAAATCCATTATTTTATTCAAGGCAATTGGATACCCTTTTTTTAATAAGTTCGCTTAAGTGGTAAGAATTAATTTTTTTTAGTTCCATTTTTGAGTTTGAATCTCACTCATTCTGAAATTATTAGAGTCAAAGTCATAAATCTACTTATTCAAAAAAAAATTATTTTACACATATTCCTTTTTATTAATTTTTTATTTAAATTGCTTATTAGACTATTTTTACGTGTCTTAAATTGTATTAAAAAAATAGTTTGTCAATTTAATTTTTTAATAAAAATTTGATATTAAAAAAACAAAATTCTAAAAATAATTTGAGAGAGTAGAAGTGCTAGGTTACCAGTTTTTCTAAAATTAATAAAAAAAATTATACTATTATATTATATTTAACACTATTTATTGTTAAGTTATACATTCTCCTAAAATCGCAGGATGTTAGGAGACCAAGATCTAATATTATTCTAACATCTCCCTTCAATCAAAAGTCTATTTGGTGATGGTGGATAAGGATATCATGTTAAATTACTTATTATTCTAAAATTTCAAACAGATAGGAGCCTAATTTATCATAATTTTATATTATTCTAACATTTCTCACTCAAAAACTCATTTTATCAACATATTTATAATATATTATAAAACAGTGAATATGATAAGAAATTGAAAACTCTCATAATATACTCCTATATATATCTATATTATATTATTAAAATCGAAAGATTAAAAATTTGGTAGTCGGTAGTCCTTGATTGGTATTTGGACCGGATAGTTATATTGAGCATAATTTTTAAACACTAATCTCCTAACTAAAATACATCATATATTAATCTCCAAAATAAAACACATCTCTAAATAAAACACAAAAACATTATCCTATTAAAATACTGTTAGAGATTGTGGTACTATCAATGTAATCAACTAATAATTACTTAGATTAATTAGAAATTAACTAAGTAAAACATACTGTCATATATACATTGACAGTATGTTTAATTGTCACTTGTAAACAGTATGTTCTTAAGCCAAGTAGGTGACAGCATGTTTAGATAGTTATTGTCATGTACAAATGTAATAAAATGATCTATGAAGTAGAAGTTCACACAGTGTTCATGCACATCATGGATCAAATTATTGACAGTAACTTTTTGCAAACTGAAGCCTACGACAGCATGTTCAAGTGACAGTATCTGTTGGAACAGATGACAGCAACTATTTCTTGACAGTAAACTTGGCAGAGATTGAAGAATCAAAGACATCAAGTTTTGGCGGAAAGAGTTGACAGTATGTTTGGCGGAAGAATTGACAGCAACTTTGTTCGACAGCACGTTTATCAGGATAGTCGACAGCATGTTTTGCGGGATCCTTGACAGTAACCTTAGATGACAGTATATTTCAGGAGAATGTCAGGATCGACAGCAACATATGCGGAGACGAAGTTACTGTCACCAAAGAGAAGCAAAAGGTTGACAGTAACCTTTTGGTGAAACTGACAGTCTGTTTCAAGAAGCAGACTAGGTAAAGGTCTTTCATGGATTGATCTTGACAACTCTACCTAGTCTGTCAAGACTACTACTGCAACTTGAGATAAAGTAAGCAAAAAGGTGAAGCATGCTCGTGGAGTCAAGAATGTCAAATCCTCTCAGAGCAACTTTATCTACAAATGGAATAAAGACAGACTTGAGAAGAAAAAGTGAAGTTTCTATTTCAAGTATTGTCCAGGAAACAAGGGAAAACATACTTGTAAGTGAGGTGTGTGTTTCAGTATAAAAACACACATCTCACAAACACTTTCCCTTATGCAACTGAGCTTAACTTTTCTCAAGCATAGAAAACCTTAGCATTCTTTTGTTATTGTTTTCTATTGAAGCTGGGGAAATATCTTCCAGACAGTTCTAGCAACAAAAATTAATAAAATTAATTTTTGAAGTATATCAACTTGTGTTTTAATCTGCTTATTGCTGTTTGCATTAGTACTTGGTATTATCTCTATTGTTTTGTTTTGTTGTTATCAAAACAGTGATAAATTATCAAGTTGCATTCAACCCCCCTCTGCAACACTCATATTGTCTAACAAATACAAATAAAATATATGAAAAATTATATAAAATATATACATATAACATTAAATAAAAATTAAATTATTATTATAAAAACAAATATATATTCAAATTATATAAAAAAATATTAAAATAATTCGATCCGTGCATCGTACGGGGTATATGCTAGTATCATATTATGTTTGTTTGGTTGATAATAAAAAGTCATTTTCTATAGAAGTCGTATTTACTATAGAAGTTGAAATTAATAGAAAGTAGAAAAATGTGTTTGATTTATAGGTGTGAATTAACTTACTATTATTACAAGAAGTGCAATTTACTAAAGGGACTAGATAAGTAATTTTCCAAATATATGGGTATTGAAACTTTCGGTAAAACTTCCCTTATTAATGTTAACTAAACAACTTTCTTAAAATCTATTACTTTAAATTTAAATTAGAATAGTTAATATATGTGAATGAATAATAATCTGAATTGAAAATGATAAGCTCGTTTGATAATAATTTTGTGAAACACGTGAATGAGAATATTTACCAACACTGCCTTTGAAAATAAAAACCAACACTTTAGAAATAATTTTCAAGAATAATTAATTTATATATTTTTTATTTTTAGATATTATTATTGATTATATAAACCGATTCAAAAAGTTGATTTTATTTGCATCTTTAAATCTAGTTATAATTAATATGCTAGTGAATGATATTGATATTAATTTCAGAATTATCATATATTACAAAAAATTGAAACACGTAGTATATACCCACCGTAAAATAATAATAATAATAATAATTGTTGTTGTTGTTTTTGTTATTTTTATTGTTAAATAATATAATAGATATTTATATTTAGCAACAAGTATATATATATATATATATATTTATATCTGTATAATTTTAATGAGTTTGTATTATTATTTTTAGTTAGCAAATGAAATCAAAATCATATATACAAGTATATATGAAACAAATAAAAGTGTAAAATAATAAATATATGAAACAAGATAATCAAAACAAGGTCACAGGATACAAGGCTACGTTCCCGCACAATGGTTGAGACAGGAATTTGTATCTTAGCGATTAGGCTGATTTTGAATCATTAAGATAAATTAAAATTATAGACAAACAATATTATTAACAGAATAATTACGATAAGTTCCATTCTAGACCATCAAAACAAAAAGATAAGTTCCATTCCACCGTATGAAGAAAACAAATGGCCCCTAACTTATTCATTCTACTAAACTGACATTGTCGCATAAAAAAAATCTAAGCGAATCTTACATCGCCTTCTGCACCAAAATGTGTTCAATAAATAAAGTTAATAACGTTACATTGGTACTTTTATATTCTTGATAAAAAAATGACATAAAATTTATTTAATACATGGCATGTTATGAAAAGTTTTGAAAATATTACTCATATTAATGTGCTTTGAAAGTGTAAAATGACTGCTATCACAAGAGAATTTTAACTTAACACCCAAAAAAACAAGAGAATTTTAACAGAAACATAAAAAAACAATATTTTTTGTTAAGGAAACCTAAAATCACTATTAAATGGGAATGGAGGGGTACTTTTTTTCCACATTGCAACTCACCTAATTTTTTTCATCAGATCATCTATATTTTGAAATTGAAAAAATATTGTCAATGAGATTGTAATTTATACTGCACTTTAGTTCATTTGGATAAAAAAATCCGAAAAAAATATTTATTTCTTGAGATGAATAATTTATCAAATATTACTACATTTCTATCTGTCATTATTATTATCTTTACAAGTTAAAAATATTCGTGAAAAGAGCCCAGTATACGGGTAAATTTTAAAAGTGGACATGATGGTCCTGATCTACTATATTTTTTTCCAATTCAAATCTTTATAAATAATCTTCAAACAAAATTTAAATTATTTACGAAAATTTCTTCTTTTCGGATACTAATAATTTTTTTTTAATTTTAAAAAAAGCGTCTAGAACTCAAGACAGAGCCTAGTTGATTTTATGTGCCCTATCCTCGTAGAAAGAATCTTTTGTTTACATATCCAATGAAAACGTTTCCCGCCATGTCTCTGTCGCTCATTACTATTGATTATTGGCTCAATTAGAATAATCAACGACCCACTTGCAACCGCAAAGAGATGGTTATCATTTATGAGAGAGTTTCCGATACGTATTTTAAAGTATATATAAAGTATAGTTCATAATTTATTTTTAAATTATTTTTTTCTGAAAACAAATTTAAACATTCAATTTTTATTCAAAAACAAAAAATTGTAAAAATAAGTTATGTAATTATATTTTATATGTACCTTAAAATGCGGGTTAGACACTCTCTGAGAAATGTTAAGAAATCAATGGGACGAAGGAGTATTATATTTAGTCACCCCCTACCCTACAAGACTACCTCATTACAATACAAAGATAATGCTACATTATATTCTAAATTACAGTAACTTTCATCATACATAACACTTTTCTCAAAGTAAAGAATCTTTGTGTACGAAATTTTTCGAAAATATTTGACACTGTTGGTTTGTAGAATTTGATGAGTAAAATGTGGTGATCACTTGACTAGGTTCTTGTCTACTCTCTAAACATATGATCAATTTTGCGAGATCCTCAATTATAAGGAGAGGAAGATGATGAGGAAAAGGAAGGATTAACGGACTTACCGGACTTGTGACTTGTGAGCTAGACACACTCGTACGATAATAAGGAAAAGCAACGATAAACGGACTTATGAACTACAAGCACTCGTACGATAGATGCATTACATGACTCCCACAGAATGATGATAGTCATTAGGGTTGCATAATACCAGTAATGTTATTAAATGTTTAATGTAAAACCAGAATATCTTAAATTGTAAAAAACTACAATGAGCACCCCCCCACATAATAACGAGTCAATAGGAGGGTATAATACTAGTAATATCATGCCAAAACATTGCATGCTTCTGCTAATTATACTTCATGATAACAAATATAGTATGATATATGCACTCTATAATGTACCATAATTGTGCATATGTTGCAAGACATGGAACACTAATCATACAAGTTATTGCCTAACGTGTACCAAGGAAAGAAAGGAATCTTAGGCACTGATACTGATCTTTATTTCTGGGTAGAAGGGTCTACGTTCTGAAAAAAGGAGATATTACTGTATAATATATACACCGGCCAAATTCAGGCTAGAATAGATTGCAATCCATTAATCAAGAACTCAGACAATATTTCGATAGTTGCAATCCAACAAGTCTTGGGCATGGAGGTCCAAAGTTTCACCTGCTGGATTTCACATGGTTGGGGACTGCTCGCTGCTTTGTTCCTCTAAGTTGCTGGTTGAGGGAAGAAGGGACGCCAACCCATATTCACCATTCTCCTCAACATCAACAGCCGAAGCAATCACATTTTCAGGATTTTCTACATTAGTTTCAGGAATAATATGAGCTCCCCTGATATTTTCGACCTCTCCCCTTGTCATCCTCGAGATTATGCCACGTATGGAATTAGATCCGATGATTTTAAACCTGTGTTCTGGGGTATGCTGCTGATTAAACCTGCCAGGTAGCTTTGATCTTGTGGTGTAACAGTCGCCGCAAAGGTCAAATCCAATAACTTCCACACAATCTTTGCATCTATATCTATTTCCAAGTATTGGATACATCTGCAACAATGAATTAGAAATGCGAAAATAACTACAAACAGTCAGAGGTAACTTAATGCCGTGCAAGTTGTGAAGCTTGTTTCTGTAGTTAGAAATTTAGAATGACCAACTATCTTGTGTACTATTAATTACCATGTTCATTAAAAGGACGGAAAAAGAAAAACTATGATGAAGCATGCTCTCAATATCATTTCACATACAACAATCGGCACAATGTGAGAAACTTGTCGAACTCATAGTCTATAGTAGTGATAGACATTTGTCATTTGGTATATGAGGTAGTTGCTTCCAAAGTGTGTAGACAAACGAAAGACAGTAAATAACATTAGGGTCATCATTTAGGTATGATATGTGTGCTTGGAGTGACAGCCAAACAACACGCTGTAATCCTAACTACTTGGATAGGCCAACGAATACAACCTTAAAAATAAAATCTTACCCCACATAAATCACAACCAACTCCAAAATGTACATGCACGTTGTGGTCACCCCATAATGGGTGAATTCTTTCATCTGATGTAAATGAGAAATGGCCACTTTGCTTACTACCTTCTGCTGAGCCTGTAACAACATATGACACTACTCATTGAAATGTCAAAGTGCCAAAATATATTGAACAAGACACTTCTATTCCTTGTGGTGGTGCTTCTGATAATGGAGTATTTACTTCTTATATGGTTCAGATTTAAAGATTGTAATGAAAGGGTTGTAAATGACAATAGATGATGCACAGAAAAATGGTAAAGAGTATCATACTAGATTGACTTCTGGCTTAAATTGTAAATCGGAAGACAGTAATAACATCATTCTCAAATTAAATGAGATATTGTATGGAAGTTAAAGAGATTGAACTATTATAATGAGGCTAGTTATATTCACGAAAGAAGGTTTGTAGAAGGTACCCGTACTAGTATTAACTGTATCGGAGATTCAGAGAGAGGTATACCCAGTATGGGATAATATTTTGAGATATAAATATCATTGTAGTTCTTGTAGCGTACACAACCACTACAAGCACCTTGAAGAAAACTACAAGCACATCTGTTGATGGCACTCTAAAAAATTAAACTGAAAGAAAGAAGTGCAGAGAAAACCATAGACACTTACGTATAGTTGGAAGCTCTTGCTGAGAATTGACTTGCTTTATTGTGTCTTTTCGAAGTTCATACTCTGTAGGGAACTGGGTCTCCAAAAAATGATGAAGCTCGAGGCAAACCTTCAGGATTCCGTTTGGATGCAAACTTTGACATAATTGGCACCGGTGTTTCTCACCAGCTGGGATGCTTATGCAAGTCTCGCAGTATACTGAACCACATTCCCCAAAATATTTGAGAATTGCATGAATACAGTCCAGATTACAGATGAAGGGTTGCTCAAACAAATGATAAAGCCAACAAAACATAGTGAGGAAACATAAGCAGAAGCATACCATGCCCACAATTAAGAACGACTGGTCGAAACAGAAGTTCATTGCATGCTACACAGAGCATATCAGTCATTGACACCCGCACATGAGTTCCACTATCTCCCTTGGACATCACATTTTCTTTAACAGCATGATTTTGAGTTACTTCAAGACCTCCAGAAGAGCTTTCTTTTAGCTGGTTCTTGCAAACCCCATCAACTGATGATGAAAATACCAGTTCCTCCGAGTTCGTAGCAGCTCGCCCATCTCCAAATGAACCCTTTGAAGATGAGTATTCTTTAGTATTTGCGGGGTACAATTGGCCCGCATCACCCAGATGACACAGTTTCTCACTATTATGTGATGCACATACAGGATCTTTCAGCTCTGGCGAGAAGCAGTCCCTTGCCTTCTCATACTCTAAAATATGGGAAAACAGCAACTGACATCAAAATTTTGTATTTATGCAAAATTTGGTGAATACCAATGGCATTCGATAACTCATAGATACAGTGATTACCTAGTATATGAGTTTCCCTTATTTTATAGGTGATGGGATACATCTTCTGGAGAAGAAAATGAAGCATCTTACATATATTAGGAAAATGATAGTATGGATGCCTACATGTTGGACAATGAGACTCCCTATAACCATTCATGCATCTATGGACACACCAGAAACAGGAAACATGGCCACAAGCTGCAAAAAGAATATGTTAGACTGTACAAAATGAAGATAGGTACTAGTCAATTGTCACTGGAGTATCATCTTACACAGAACAATAGGCTTGTACAGAAGATCACTGCAATAAGAAAAAAAGTTTTAATAGATTAGAATATGCAATATAATTATATGAAGCAGTTTCTTGGGTAATAAAACAATTGTGGAATTAGTTGTACCTCTAAAAAGACAAAAATAGTGTCCATACACAAGAGCATAAACAAAATTATTAAACTTCAAACTAATTACTCTCAGAAGTCAAGCTAATCAAACTTCAAACTAAATTATTAATGTGTATAAAATTATATATAATATTAATGTCGAAATTTCGATTAGTTTGATCTCTAAGAGTCAGAATAGATACGGAGAATTCTGTACAGATCAATATCAAGGAGTCTAGTATCTGATTGCATAACGGTAATTTTTATCTTCAATTGTTATTTCTATCCACACATTTAGTTTTAATCAAATAACTGAGATAAATAGTTAGTTTCTTACAGTTATTTGTCTGAAAATTCTATAAATATTGAAATAATTAGTTATCTTACATTTATGTTTAGTATCGTTGTAAAAGACTGCGTCTTAATTATAGTAAGAAATTTGGGTTAATTGAGAGAGTATATAATTGCCAACATCGTTGGATTGTGATTTGTTTTTTGTTGTTGTTGTTTTACTAGACAAACATTTTTGCAAAAAGTAAATTTGGATTCTGTAATATTAGAACATATCCAATGCTAATGCTAATTAAGCTATTACTATTTTTTGGCACCAAAAGTGCCTTTTAGCTAAAATAAAATATAGACCAGTGCTCGACTACTCTACCCAAAGTTATTTTTTGTTGCTAGAATAGAACTCCATATTCCAGCAACAACTCTCTTTGGATTTAAGAGGCAAGCTTTCATATCTGTTATTTTCCATTTGTAACTAGTTGTGCACTGTATTCATCAGTTAATCTAGTCTCATGCAAGGAACATACAAACACAAACAATAGAAAAAAGTGTTTTGCTTCACCAACACAATCAAATACACCTCCAACGGCACTCAGCCTATAAAGATTCGTCCCTAAGTCGACCTAAGACTGCACTGTGCCCACAACCCAACTCCACGTACCCTCATCGCCCCGGCTGACCAATCCTTCCTTCCACGACAACCCTCTCTTCAAATACCAGTCATACCACCACTACACCCATAATTATCTAGTTATAAAAGCTTATTATTCATAATGATCAAATCTTGACTATCCAATCTTAAAATCAACTATTGATATTTTTCCAATAATAATCTTACATCGAAACATGCCAGGAACATACAAACTAACACAGCCAATAGACAAAGCATTTTGCTTCACAAACGCAGTCAATCACACCTCCAAACGCAGTCCAATCATAAAAACTCATCCCTAAGTCAACCAAAAATTGCAATGTCTCCCCATCAACAAAGAGACATATGTCCAAACTTCAAATATAAAACAACAGCTAATCAATTCATTCCCACAATTCTACTTGTCCATTTATACAAAACTTCTAATCCTTGTAAGAAATCAAGAAACCTAAACACGAAAACTAACAACATATATTATCAAGTAACCCATCCCTTCATTTGAAAATCCCAAAAAAAATCATTCTAGCTACTCATAAATATAAACAATATAAATAAATTAGTTACTAAAATTTAAGATCAGCCTCTGTTAATTTTCAACTTTTTGATCTTAAAAGTACTGTTCACATAAAAAATAAACAAATTAAAAACCTTAATATTTGCAAATTTCACTTACAACCCAGATATCAATACACAACCAGTATCATCACAAGCAGTTCAAATCCCAAAAAAAACATAACATATACATACACATATGTGTGTGTATAAAAGGTGAAGAAAAATTACAGGCACACGCAGCAAACAAATGAATCAGAGATGAGCTCCTCTGGTTCAGTTTCCATGGCATCATCAGCAGCAGCTTCCATTTAAATTGATTTTTGAATTTTTTTTTAAAATATTTTTTTTATACTACAGTAGTTTCATCAAGAACAAAGAGGAGTTGAAGATGATGTTTGATATAGCATAAATAGTGCATTTGGGCTTTTTTTGATGGGTTAACAGCTTGTGGGCCTTTTTTGTTATTAACTATATATGATATGATGGTGCAAGGCCCATCTAGTTAAATTTAATGTACTGACTATATAGTCCATTTATTGGATCGAGTTGGTTTAGAATGTATTATTAAAGCCAAAATTTGATATTATTTTATTAGTTTTATTTTACTAATATAATTTGAATTATATTAAAGGTTATGATGTTATGATTTCAAATTTAATTTCAACATTAATAAAATGAAAATTTGAATGAATAGTTGGAATAAATTGTTAAAATGTTGAACTATTATGCAACTTATTTGATTAAATTAATACTGTAACCTATTAAAATTTTGGTTTTAAAATCGAATGAGGGTTGGATTGAATTGATTTAATCAAATTTGTGCATCCTAATAATTACAACACTTTTATATTGAAATGAGGATTGAATAATCGTTTTATTATATAAATTTTAATGCAAGATAATTTAACATGATTTATTATTATGTAAAATAAATCGTGATTGTTGTTCCCAAAATCTCACGTAAGTTAGATTTGGACTCATAGGATGTTTGCGATCCAATCCACTTAGAACATCTCTAATGTTAATATCTAAAATTGTTAGCTAAAATGATTAGTTATAATAATAATGTAAAATTTTAGTTAAGAGGAAGTGTATACACTGCAATGAAGTTATTTATAATTGTAATTATAATTATGTAAAATTATATCTAAAAAATTTATAGGTCCAACAAATATAAAAAATCAAATATGACGGTGTATCACCCCGGTTTTTGCCTATGTAAACAGGTCAATTGCACATCGCCTCCTTTGTTGGAGGGCCCCAAAATCCACCACCCTGTTATGTAGTTCATCTATATTATAATTAAAATAATATCCATTAAAAATACATTATGATTATTGTAGCTTACTAGCTTGCTTCTTTTATTATAAATTATATTTCAATTTTGTAATCATTCTTTTATTATAAATTATATTTTTATTATAAATTATATTTTAGAAGCCTTACTTTCACTTCAAAATTTTCTTTTTATGGCCTCATTTTTAATATATGAATAGGGCCCACGGAAGTATGAGACGGACCGTTATCTATATTTTTTATTAAGGAAAAATAAGGTTGAAATAATTCAATTTTTAGATATCCTCTAAAGTTATCACCTAAATGTCACTTATGTGTCGTATAGATAATTTAGCTAATGAGTTAACCCTCAGAGATGCTCTTAGCTAACATTGGTAAAATAGAGGTTTCAATCTAGTCAGGGAATCTAAGAAGCTGTTTATGTGTTATAGGAGGTGAGAAACCACCCAAAAATGAGGAAGCGGGGTAGAGGAAGGCTTGCTAGCTCGTTCTGCTTGCATTGGAACCTGTTTAGCTGAGGTTCCAGGTGGCGTAGCTGCATGGTACACTGTCTGGAAGGCATGTGTCACGGGTTGAACAACATCTGATAGATATTACACTAGCTTAAATCGGTCACGGAACACCTTTTAAATATTTAAAATATATTTATTATAATTAATATATTTTGTTTGATATAGTATAATTCTTTTAATATATTTACATTTTATAACATTAAATATAAAAATGTTATATTGTTAACTACATTTATTAATTATTTGTATGATTGTTCTAATATATATTGGATATCTATAAAAATATTAAAATATTAATATAATAAAATATTTGTAGTTAATTTTTTTATCTTATTATATATTATATAAATATAATGTTTATATAATAATTGTTTACTTATAATTTACTTTATAATATGTACATATTTATAAAAATATTATAATATTATTAATATTTTTATTATTTTCATTTGTATTGAATATATGAAATTAAATGAATTATAATTTAAATTATAAAATTTATAATAATTTTATAGCATATAGTTTGATATAGTCAATATATACAGGTATATAACGACAACACCCAATTAGATTCAATTGCATCTCAGTTTGCAAAAAGCATAACGCTGCAACAACTTTCCACAAATTGGAGTCAAAGGCAGATGATGAAATTTAAAATCTAAGATCCTCATACTATTATACCCAAATGAAAGCCGCAGACTTCAAAAACATTGAGATATCACTGGAAACAACTTGCTATCAAATTATATCCGTGCAACACAAATAATGTTTCATCACCGGGGAGTCAAGGGTATGTGCATCACGTCACTTCCGATTACAAGCAACTTAAGACATATTTACAGTGTTTGCATCTCAAAAACAAATAAGCAAACATCAGCTTTTACATCTTCTTTGTCAAAAAGAGCCATCAAAACTCTGGCCTGATGTCCAAACATCCTCCCAAAGAAAAAATCACTTCATTTTAACAGCAGCGTTGCACTTTCTCAATGGGTTTTTCCTACTCAGATTACCGACCTCAACTCTACCTCTCTTCTTTTGTGACATTCCTGGTGAAATAAGCCTTTGCCTGCAGTAATTTCGCGCAAGATCTAGTTGGGCTTTTTCCAAGTCCCCTGGCTACAAAAATTACAAATATGAATATTCAGACGAGCCAGCCACTAGTAAAATTCAAAGTATACAATTTCAAGAAATGCAAACCTTCAAGTCCTCGAAAAATGTGTCTATATGCATCCGCACACCACGCATAATCTCATCGTGAAACAAACTCCTTGAGCAAGCAATTTTAGTATGGACTACTATGGGGTGCACAATAGTTGATCGCGGAAGTGAAAGCCAATAACAATTTTCGCCGCCCTCCATTGGATTAGGAAGATTACGCACCAGGAAGTCTACCAAATGCTCAGGGACGGTGTCTACAAACAATAATAATACGTAAAATAGTTTATCAAAACAGACGGCATGATCACAAGGCAAACATTTGACTTGCAATGATCCTTTTCACCGAAACTACTTTGATACATACTACAAAGTCCTGCTTTCCTAGAGGGTCCAATCCTATATCTTTCATTCAATAAGCATTATAGTGCGTCTACAAGATTCCATGTACGCGTATTGGCCAAAATGAAATTACATAATAATCACTTTCAAGCTAAAAAAAAAGGGCTGGACGTAATGATCCTAACTTTTTTAATAAACTCATCAAGAAACATACCGTTGCTCGTTGCATTGAGGTACATCAGAGCCTCATTAGCAGATTCAAAAAGATGATAAGCTATGCACTCAAAGACTTTATCGAAGCGGTTGATATACATCTCAATAGCTTTAGAATTTCTTTCAACGTCATACACGTGATGAGCTCGGAAGAGAGCATATCCAAGTGATGATTCAAACAACATATACGTTAGCAAGTTCTTTAGAAAAAAGAGAATAGAATGGTTAAAGACGGAGAAAGGTAATGGAAAAAAAAACGTAAAGTGCATGAGGTACATGAAATTCAGTTGTTTACCTTTTGCTTCTCATAGAGCGTAAGATGCTCCCCCTCACCCCTATGATCATTAATCAAGAAATCAAATAAGCTCAAATTCAGATAACTCAATTCTCAATAAGCATGAGAATAAAAAAGGTACCTGTTTGGGATAGGTTCAGTCCAAAACGTGTTAACTGGATCATCCAACTGAAATGAGACTAGGAGAGAAATTGCACCATGCATGAGTTAAACAAGTATTTCTTGAGAAAATAAATGCAAGATGCTCGTAAAAGCATTGAATATGGCATTATGGCTGAACTATAAAAAAAACAAAGGAATATAATCGATTCGGTGTTTAACCATACTAAAATAAATATGGGATTCATGAGCCTCACATCAAGTTGAAAACCACCAATAGCATAAGCATGGTCTTTATCAAACGGCTCCAAAGAAACATGCTCTATTTTCTTGAATTGACTCCGTTCTTCTCCTTTATACAGGCAAGCAAACGGAGCATCACCTCGGCTTGCCTGTCATTCACACTCATTTACTACATGGTTCAGAAAAACTTCAAATATACAGTTTTATAAAAAGAATACATCAAGATATCATAAAAAACAAACCTCGACACACAACACATAGTGTCCGCCAGCTTCGAGAAAGTACTTGGCATTTAAATATGCAAACTCGAACTGATAACAAAGAGTAAAAGGAATCAATCTTTAATGGATAGGTTTACATATCAAGGCAAATATTAAAAGACTGATCAATTGCGCCGGTATTTCCAGTGTTGCCGATACTGTAGCTTCTCTTGATTTAACTATTCTATTTCACTGTTTAATGTTGATGCCGGTCAGGTGGGGCTATCCCCAGATTAATAATAACTACTACTTAGCCCTCTTGCTTATTCAATGAGGGTGGAAGAGTATTGCTACTCACTTTGGGTCGCAAAGGAAAAATAATCAAGACAGGTTTGTAACATATGAAAGAAAAATAATCTATAACTAAAACAAGTCCATGTTACATCATTCTTGCCACATCCGTGCGTGCTTTTCTTTCACTGGATGACATTTTCTTGCACTAGGATAATATATGCTCTTTATAGAAATGTTTATTAAGCAAGACATATAAATTTACATTAAATATAATACAATCTTTAATAATAAATTATTAATTAGAATATGGTACCATTGCAATTCTAATAACTTTGGTTTTTCAGACTTATGTAACTATTCTGTTAAAAAGTAGTATAATTCCCTTCAGTGTGTTAATGTGTTATCGAAGGTGCGCCTAGACAGCAACAAGAAGTTGGTGAACTTCAAACGAGTACTGTTATAAACATGAGGGGAACCTGTAATTGACTATCCAGAGCAGCAAACAGTACATCAACCATGTTAGTAAGCATGCGGTATTTGAATAGATAAGTACACAAAACAATTGGTACAATATTGGAGTGTTTGTCAGCCAAGTTTTCAAGAGTGTCCCGATTGGTGGAATTTACAACATAAACCATTCCTTGCTGCAGGCATATGAAGTGGGAAAGAGTAATTAGTAATTGTAGAGGGTGTAATACACATGAAAGGATAGAAGAAAAGAAGACTGACAGGGCCAACAATATCAGACAGGGTTCCAAATCGATCATGTGTGAGAAGAGTATGAGTACACGTGAACCAGGTTTCTGCGGAATGAAACAAACAAACAATTTAAAGGCCTAGAAGAGAATAATACAATCAATATATGGCATATAAATATAGTGAGGTTTTGTTACAATCCATATATTTTGAGCACCACAAAGTATAGCAGCAGCCAATTTTGATTTATATGGATCCCATTCTCTGTACTCCACTAGAGTCCCATCATCACCATCAGCCTGAAACTCAAAATAATGGACATAATAATTTAGGTAATGTTAGCTAAATATGATATGATGGCATAAGGCTCATCTCATTAATTTTTTTTTTTTTAAACATGCCATAAAATAAAATTAATTTCCAGTGGAGTAGAGAGTGATAAGCAGGATTTATATGTCGTGCAATATATTTTATAATAGGGATAAAAAAATAAATATTTTAATAAATATTTTATTTAATAGTATTTTATAAAACTTTTGTCATTAATAATTAATTTTAATATATTTTAACTGTAATTTCGTACACTTTTACAAGAAAAAAGCTTATTTAAATAGTTTGGATTGGAAAATAAATTATTAAAATAATCATTTATCAATAATCTTTTATAACAAAGGAATTAAAATTAAATTTTTTAAGTGAATGCATGAGTCCTGTTTACTGGCTAGCGTATTGTAAGATTTGTTTATATTTACTAGAGAAAAACGAATAAATAATTACGGTCCATTGCATTTGCTTGTTACGATCAATTTCCTTAAACTAAGCCATTCGGCTGCGTAGGCTTCATTTTATAAGAAAATCAAGAAATGAAAAGAAGAGAGCATGTGCAAATACAGGGTTACAGCATAACCTACCTAGTTGTTAATTGTTGTTACTCCGTATTTCATTAACTTGCACATTCAGATTTTTGTTTGCACAGACACCATACTCGTTGATCGAGCTAAAAATCATTGCTCGCTATACTATTTATCTGATATTAATGTTACTGTTGAAGGTAACTTGTTTCTCAAATAATATCAATGACTAATATTCGTCCATTAGCCTGTACAGATTGTTATTATTGTAAAGCCCAAACCTGAAATGAGGGTCTTTGTACACAGAGTGAAATTCGAATATGTGACCAGAGAGGATAAATCTTTATGACTTACTTATCCGATCACAATCTAGAATTAAAGTACTATTAATTGATTTTTACATAAAACAGAGCTCCAGAAGCAAAGAAGTAACTTTGTTTTCTTTCAAAGGCAATAGAAATGGAGCAAGATTTTTTGGTTTGTAGCGATCTATATCCATAAAGATTAACGTACGTGCGGGGGGCAAATTAATAATTTTTTAATTGAATACTAATAAATTATAATTACATATATTATCCACTGTAGATTATAGTAAAGCCGTAAAGCCATCTGATCTGAATCTTTTCTATGATTTGTTTGTTGTGGTAGATAAAATTATAAAATAGCACAACACATATCAAAAATCTTGTGGTTGTTTTTTTCCCACAAGCACTACACAACAAAATAGTCAAAAACCGACAGTCAGAAATGGCCGTTTATTCGGTTAAAAGCGGTCGGTTAAGATAACGTACAGTTAAAACTAAAGATAAACTTGATAATTCATTCATCGACTACAACATGAAATTGACAATAATTAGACTATCAGGTTGCGTTTATTTGGTGAGAATGGAATGAGAAAAAAATGGAATGAAAAATTATAAACTATGTAGAAAGAAGAATATATAAGTAAATTGTTAAGATTAGAATTGAAAGGAAAATGATGATAAAATATAATGAAACATTCCTTTCAAAACATGTGGGTTATAATTCTAGTTTAAATAATTTGGAATGAAATGAAAGAAAGAATGAAAATTATAAACATTTTCCCCAATCTCAGCCAAATGAGTATAAATTTCATTATATCCTCCCCTAATTTCATTCTATCTAAGTGAACGCAACCTTAGAGTGCAGGTCACCCTTGTGCATGTTAAGATGGGCATGCCATAGTCACACATTTAGTTAGGTGCGCCTTCTCGTTATTTGGGATGTTTTTTTATTAATTTTTTTAATTATTTGTTTATTAATATTATTTATAAATAACAGATACAAGTTTAAAATTTATATAAATAATTCACAAAAATTTAAACTCTTGAAGTTGGATCAAAATATCAATTTTATATTTATTTATAAAAAATTAAATCAAAAATTAAAATTTTTAATTAATATATATAATATTTTAAAATTTATATATATCATGAGCGATACAGAAATAAATCTAATTATAAATGGCATGTCAATTCGGTATGCCTTTTGATAGAAAAATATGGCTATAGGGACGTGCCGTGACAACTGACAACAAGTACCCTAGCACTTGACATGCAACTAATCAAAAAAATAGTCTATAAATAAAGTTAACTAAGCAATTTTAGAGACAGGCAAATTACCAAACCATGGCATCACATGATCATGAAGGCTTCTTAACTGCTATGCAGATAATGAATTCTTCAACTATTCATGGGGTTTTAAGTACCCTTTCTGAGCTTAATGTCTTTGACATTATAGCGCACAAAGCTGGTTCCTGATGAAATTGTATCAGACCTTTCTACGAAGAACCCTGAAGCCTCGGACATGCTTGATCGTATGCTTCGTTTACTTGCCAGCCACTCCATCATCAAGTGCCAGCTTGTAACTAGTAGTGGCAATGCTCTTCGATCTCACTAGATCATATGGCTTAACATCGATTTCTCAGTATTTTGTTCAAGGTCAAGATGGACCTTGTCTTGTTCCTCATCACCACTTCATTCATCACAAAGAAATGCACAATTCTTGGTTTGTTTAATTTCTCCCCTCCTCTGTTTATAATCCATGTAAAAATGTACTTATACTCGCAGTGTGAATTATACACACACACACTTTGCAGGTATAAACTAAAAGATGCAATTATTGAGGGAGGGATTCCTTTTAACCTGGCTCATGACGAAGCCAATGTGTTTGAATATTTAGAAAAAGATAAACACCTCGCTAGTCTTTTGAGCGAATCAATGGATAAGTCAATTGCTACTTCCATGGATATAATTGCTACGAATCAATCAATTAACTATGGAACCACTATAAACAAACTCAATAATAGGAAATATAACGATAGACTTATAGTTCGTAGCAAAGGAAAATAAAAGAAAACAGAGATATGACTAGCAGAATGAATTACAACATGCTCTCCACGCTACTAGCCTCACCAACATTCGTAGCAAAGGAAAATAAAAGAAAAATGTTGTGCATTCGAAAAGTCCAGAAAACAAATCGAGAAGTAAACTATTGAACCATTCGAGAAGTATGAGGTATTGGATCAATCGAGAAGTCTGTGATGATAGTCCATTCGAGAAGTTTAGTCCAATCGAGAAGTCATCAAAGCTATATCCAATCGAGAAGTCATCAAAGCTATGTCTAATCGAGAAGTCTTAGAAGTACTCGATCGAGAAGTCAATATCATGACTTCTTGAAGTAAAATGAAGTTGAGTATTTGAATGATTCAAAAGGCTAAATTCAAGGAGATTTACAGAAGAATAAGACAAGTGATTCTGAAGCTCTGTCATGACAGGACAAGTTAAACTTGTGATGATAGAGATAAGTCTACAATGAAGCTTAGAAGATAAATAAGACAAATGACAGAAGGGATAAGGCTGAAAGCAAAGGACTGTCACAGTGTGTGTTAGCTAGAAATAGATAGTAGTCAAATGTAAAGTTATTTTTGTCTATTTCTAGTTTTAGCTTAATTGATTAATGAGTGCATGATATATAGGACATGTTATTTATATAATACTGCATAACCTCATTAGTTAAAAATATGAACTGAAGATCTTTGAACACACATACCTTGTAATCTTCAAGAACAAGAAGCTGAAATTCACACTGAATTTCAGATTGTAGCAAAGTTCAATTCTAATATAAATTAGATTGAAAATTATATTATGTGTTTACTTTATTTTCCGCATTATGTTTTTGTAAACACTTGAATTGCTAAAGATACATACACTAATAAACAGTTCATCAAAATCAAAGGGTACAAAAATTTGAAGTTATACATTCACCTCCTATCTGTAAACTTCTGTTATTCCTAACAAGTGGTATTAGAGCTCAGTCTGTTAACATACATACAGTTTGAAGATCAAAATAATTTCTCAGAAGCTGAGCAGTATAAAGATTCCTCTTTTTGATAGAGAAAACTACAACCTATGGAAAAGGAAAATGTTAATGTTCATAAGGGCTGCTACTCCATGTATCCAGAAATCTTAAAGAATGGCCCCTTTATGCCAGTAACATTGGTTCCTGAAACTACAAAGTGGGTCTGAGGTAATACCTGTAACATGGATACCCAAAGATCCATCTCAGTACACAGACACAGAGAAAGAGAAGGTGTCACTTGACAATAGTCTAATGCTCATACTCATAGAATCTCTAAACATTGTTATGTATAACAACATTGTTAACTGCACCTCTGCAAAACACATATGAGAAACCATAGAGATTATGTGTGAAGGAACTGAAGAGGTAAGAGACAACTAGAGGCAACTCCTTATCTCACAGTATGAGGCTTTCATGTCAAAATAAAATGAAGGCATAAATGAGGTGTTTGAAAGATTTAACAAACTCATCAATGACCTTCAACTCCATGGAAAGTACTATGAAACAAAAGAGAATAACATGAAGTTTTTGTTGACTCTCCTAGAACATTTGAAGCACAAAATCTCTGCAATTAGAGAAGGAAAAGATCTAACAAAACTTCCACTTGAAACCATTTATGGAATTTTAAAGACATATGAACTGGAGTTCTACCAAAAGAAGTCCATTTTAGCAAATAAAGGAAAAATAATAAATGTTTCAAATGCCTTAGTTGCAAATGAACCATCAAGAACTGAGAAGACTGGTACAAGTAAGAAATTAAAGATTGAAGAACTTGAAGAACATGAACAAGAAGAAAAGAACTCTGTCAAGAGTGAATCAGGTGAAGAAGAGTTTTACACTATTGAATAACTTGAAGGAATGAACAACAAAACCATGTCTTTCATGGCAAAGAAATTTGGAAACTCAAGATTCAAGAAAAATAAAAGTTTTAAACCAAAACCAAATTTCAAATCTTCAAGCAAAGGAAAGACTCCAACAAGAAGCAACACCAATGAAAGGTATAAAACTGGAACAATTGATAGATCTAAAATAAGATGCTATAACTGTAATGAGTTTAGACACTTTGCAACAGAGTGTAGAAAACCTAAAGCAATCAAGAAGGACACATATTACTTGGAAATGAAAGCCAAGTATGAGGCACTTCTCAAAAAGCAGACATGAAAGGCTTACATAGTTGAAGGAAAATGCTGGGATGACACAGATGAGGATAAGAAAGAAGAATATGGAAATTTTGCACTCATGGCTAACTCGCATGATGGAGCATCATCCTCAAACACTCTGGTACCCTCATTAGTCTCACTTGACATGTCAAATTCTCAGCATAAGAAAACTGTTGAAAAATTGAGCATTGAAATGTTTAATATTCATACTAGTATAACTGCTGCATATGAGGAAATTGTTAGATTGCTAAAAGCTAATGATGAACTGACTGCTAAGAATGAAACCTTAGAATTGTCTTTGATAACTATGGAAAATTTGAAACAAGAGAATGAGTATCTCAAAAATAAAGTTATTTTCTCTGAGCAAATTGAAAAATTTCTTAAAGAACAAATTTCTGAGAATGAATTGAAAATAAGATCTTATCAAATCTCATCCACTATTGTTCAAGAATTTCATGAGAAACATCAGGAAAATTCTAGGATTGAGATTGGTTTTGATTATGACACTCTCAAGAAAAAGAAATATGTTTCAACAAAAGGCAAGAAAACTGAAATTCTTGAAAATCCTCACATTTTAAAAAATGTTAAGGCACCAATTTTTAAGAAAACAACTGTTGAACTTGATGAAGTCAATATAGTCATCAAACAATAGTTGAATGATGAGGATGGGATGACAACTAAGAGTGATGTGCCTCTGTTGAAATAGAAGAACCAGTAGTCAAGCCCAAGCCCATTCCTGTTAAAATAGAATCAAAACAAACTGTCCAGAAAAATGACACAATGCATGTTAAGAAGAAAAAGGCAAATATAAATGATAAGTTAAGCATTAACAAACACAATAACTATGGACCTGTTCACAATGATCCTAGGAAGATTTATAAAAATTGTGGATCAACAAATCACCTTACACATGTGTGCAAGAAACCTGCTGTTAATAATACTAAATTTGCCTATGGCTATGTGAAACCCTTGATGCATGATAATTATAAATTATGTGACAAATTTGATTGTATGCCATATAACATGAATATCATGAACACTTACTTTAGGCTCAGAAATCAGTTTGTTGATAGATGCATGAGTCAAAACTTAAACATCAACACCTCTAGGCCTAAGACTGTTAGTCCTGTTAAACAAAGAAAACATTCAATGTCACCTTGACATGCATCTAGCTCTGGAAGTACTAATCAAGCTAAAAATCAAAACCAGGAAAGTGAAAGTATGCATGATCAAGTGACTAAGACTGTTGAGAACATGAATGACATTCATGTGACTAAACATAAATGACCCAACCTTGTTTGGGTACCAAAGAAAACTTGATTTGTTTGTGTTTGCAGGACACATGTAAAAAGAAGGTCATGTGGATCTTGGATATTGGATGTTCAAGGCATATGACTAATGACAAATCCATGTTATCATAATTCAAAGATGAGGTTGGTCCAATGATAACTTTTGGAGACAACAACATTGGTTTCACCATGGGATATGGCAAATTAATTCATAAAAAATGTTGTCATTGAATATGTAGCTTTGGTAAGTTACATGAAGCATAATTTACTCAACATCACTCAATTCTGCAACAAAGATTTAAAGGTGGAGTTTGACAAAGAATTGTGTCTCATATTACACAGAAAGACCAAAGAGATTGCTCTACAAGGAGTAAGAAAATGAAGCCTGTTTATAGCAGATTTGGACTTTACAAGCAAGGAAAAAATCTGCTCTTAAAAGTCTTTTCACAGCTATCAAATGTGATTCTCTAGGGTCAGCCTGAAATCTAGCACACTTGCATGTTGCAAATATTATATCTAGTATACTAGCAGTTAAATATAACAATGAGCTAATCATACATCTATAGCTAGTGTTGTCAACTTTCTTACCTTTTGAGTTAGAGTCTAGCTTAGTGGCTGTTGACATGGGAGTATTGGTAGTTGCACAATCTTGCAAATCAAACTTCTTCAATAGTTCTTTCACATATTTTGATTGATTGATGAAAATTCCATCATCAGTCTGTTTGACTTGAAGTCCCAAAAAGAAGTTTAACTCTCCCATCATGCTCATTTCATAATTTGATTGCATTAATTTTCTAAACTTTTCACAGAGTTTTTCATTAGTAGAACCAAATATAATATCATCAAAATAAATTTTACCAAGAAAAATATCACCTTTATGTTTTCTAATAAAGAGATTTTTGTCAATGGTACCTCTAATGAAACCATTTTCAAGGAGAAATTTTGATAGAGTTTCATACCATGCTCTAGGTGCTTGCTTCAATCAATATAATTCTTTGTCTAACTTGTAAACATGATCAGGAAACTTTGGATCAACAAATCCTGGTGGTTGCTCTACATAAACTTCTTCTTCCAATTTTTCATTCAAGAAAGCACTTTTCACATCCATCTGATACACCTTGAATTTTGAATGAGCTGCAAATGCAAGGAACATTCTGATAGCTTCCAATATTGCTATTGGTGCAAAAGTTTCATCATTGACAATTCCTTCTTCCTGAGAATAACCTTTTTCAACTAGCCTTGCTTTGTTTCTAATCATAGTTCCATTCTCATCAAGTTTGTTCTTGAACACCCATTTTACACCAACAATTGATTTATTTCCGGGTCTTGGTACAAGTTTCCACACTTTGTTTCTCTTAAATTCATTCAATTCCTCTTGCATTATAATAATCCAATCAGGGTTTTATAAGGCTTCTTCAATTTTCTTGGGTTCATTCTTTGAGAGAAAACAGATATAAAGACATTCATTTTGAGTGGTTGTTCTAGTTTGTACCCCACTCTCAGGATCCCCAATTATTAAATCAGGAGTGTGATCCTTTACCCATTTTCTAGATGGTGGAAGATCGGTTCTTGAACTTGAAGCTCCCTCTAAATCATTGGCATTTCCTGTATTTGAGTGAAATTCAAATGAAGAGGCTCCCCCTGAATTGCTTGACTCTGAAAAGGATTCAGAGTTGCCTGATCCAGACCCCGATGAGTTAGACTCTGAAGAACTTGATTCTGTCTATCTAGAATCTGTCTAGGTAGACCCTGAACTGTTAGACTCTGAGCTATTTAGAGTTTGATTTTTTGGCTCCCCCTCAGAGTGTGCAGGTTCATGTGTTGTTTCAGAAGTTATTTGAGACTCTTCATCCTCATCATCTATCTTAGAACTTTTTAGATTTTCAAATTCCAGTGTTGTACGCTCTGACTCATCCTACAATCCTGAAATCTTCTTGTCATCAAATACAACATGAATAGTTTCCATACCAAGTCTGGTTATGAGATTAAAGACTCTGAATGCCTTTATATTTGGTGCATATCCAAGGAAGATAGCTTCATCAGCATTGGCTTCAAATTTGCTTAGATTTTCAGGGTGTACTTTCAGTACAAAGCATTTGCATCCAAATATGTGAAAGTATTTCACACTTGGCTTCTTGTTCTTCACCATTTCATAGGGAGTCTTTCCATACATATTAATCAATGTACAATTTTGAGTGAAACATGCTGTATTGACTACCTTAGCCCAAAAATATACTGGAAGTTTAGAATCTGCCAATATTGTCCTGGCAGATTCTATGAGTGTTCTATTCTTTCTCTCCACAACTCCATTTTTCGGGGTGTTCCTGGTGCAGAAAATTGTTGAGTAATTCACTTTGATGCACAGTATTCCTCCATGATTGAATTCTTGAATTCAGTACCATTGTCACTCCTTAGAACTCTAACTGTCTTCTTTGATTTTGTTTTCAGAAAAGTAATATGGTCTATTATGTGTTGTGGAGCTTCATCCTTTGAATGCAGAAAGAAAACCCATGTCAATCTTGTAAAATCATCTATAATGACACGGGCATATTTCTTTTTGTTAATTGACATCACATTTACTGGACCAAATAAATCAAAGTGTAATAGATAAAAGGATTCAGAAATGGTTTTTATTGTCTTCCTCTTAAATGATGTTTTCCTTTGCTTTCCAAGTTGACATGTTTCACAAAGTCCATCTTGTACAAAGTCAACATGTGGTAGTCCTATCACAAGACTCTGTTTCACCAACTTGTTGAGTGTTTTGAAGTTGATGTGTGACAGTTTCTTGTGCCATTTTCAGCTTTCTTCAGTTGAGGCCTTTCTATATAGACATGTGACTTCATTGTGAGTGCAATCCTCCAAGCTGGCTTCATATATGTTACTATGTTTGTGACCTTTGAAAACCAAAATGTTTGTTTCTTTGCGAGTCACAAGACACTTTTTGTCGTCAAAGCCAGTATGGTAACCTTTATCTCCAAGTTGACTTATGCTGATTAAGTTGTGTTTCAAGCCATCAATTAAAGCTATTTCATCAAAGATGACATTCTCAAGTACAATCTTGTCATATCCCAGTATTTGTCCTTTGTTTCCATCTCCAAAGGATACTTCTAGGCCAGCCATCTCCACAAAGTCTGTAAGCAGGGATTTCTTTCCAGTCATGTGTCCTGAGCATCCACTGTCCAGGATTATTGTTACTCTCTTTACCCTGATTCCATGCATACATATAGCAACCAGTTAGATGTTTTAGGGACCCAAACAGTTTTGGATCCTTTACTACTAACTTTGGGTGAAACAAGCTTAGTATTTTTCACTTTTGTTTTACCTTACTCCTTTGTTGCTTTAGACTCTGGTGGAGTCTTGACAGTGTCATACCAACTTTTATCAATTGAAGATTTTAGCTCATAAAAATTGTAATAAAAATCATGATAGTCCCTATACATATAAATTGAATGAAATGTGCTACCATAGTGATAACAAGGCTTCTGTGAAATGTAGTAACTTTTCAGAGTCTGAAAATGAATAGACTCTAATTTCTTCTCAATCTTTGTTTTACAGTCTAGAGCTAAATGGTTGTGATTTTCACATCTATAACACTTCTTTCTAGGAGCATTATGATCTTTTTGATAATTATTGACCTTATTAATGTCTTACTTACCATTCATATTTCTCCTAGTCTTTCCAGACTCTGGCAGACTGTCTATTCTTTCCTTCAACTTAGACTTAAATAGAAAACCTATATTTATATTTTTCATGGGTTTCTGTTTCTCTTGGTCATCAGTCTTATTGGTATTCATTAGAAATATTGGTTGTTGATTCTGATGAAACAAATTTAACAGGAACAAAGGTTTTTCTATTTTTAGTCTCAGTGGATTGACTAGCTTCCTTTTTGTCATTATTCTCAACATTATGTATTTTGTCTTGATTCTTGTCGTAGCCTAGACCAGCAGTTTGACATATATTCTGATTATTGAGAATTTCCTGAACTTTTCTACCACAGTCTGTCCACACTTTGAATTTAAGCCTTTCTTCCTCTAGTTCTTTCTTAACAAAGTCATAGGCTTTTAAGACTTCAGTGTAGTTACGCCTGCATTTCTCAAAACCATTTTTGCATTATTCCATAAACACTAATTCAGACTCTAAATGGTTATTCCTACTTGTCAAGGTTAAAATTTGTTTTATTAACATGTCATTGTCATTAGTGAGAGACCTACAATTTGTCATTATATTTTTAATTTCACTTTGTACAATTTTTATACCATCAGAGTCTAAATTAAGTAAAGATTCAGGAGAAAAGATTGATACTTGAGTTTTAGGAGATGAAGGTTCTTTGAGAGATTCTGATTTTTCTGAGGAGACAACCATCAATGCTAGATTTTCATAATCAATTTCATCCTCTGAGCTTGAATCTGCCCAATCCTTTCCTGTTGAGAGAAGTGTCTTTCCTTTGCCTTGACTTTTTACCTTTCTGCATTCACTAACAAAGTGCCCCAATATTTTACAGTTGAAACACTTGACTTTTGTCTTGTCAAGTTTGATTAAGGTGCTTTTGCTCTTCTCAACCTTTTCATATTCCTTCTTGAATGATGGTCTTTTACTGAATTTTCCAGTTCTTTTGTTGAATTTCATCCTTTTGAAATTCTTAGCAAACATAGCGATCATTTGACTCAAATCAATCTCATCTTCAGAATTAGAGTCTGTGTCAGTAGACTCTGACTCAACAACAGTTTTACCCTTCTTCCTTGAATCCTTGATTCTTGCTTTTGTGGTTTCTTCCTGTTGTTCTTTCTCAGACTCCATTAAGAGTGCCACAGATTTTGCCTTCACAAACTTCTTGTTCTTTCTCTGTTGCATCTCTAGATCATATGTTTTGAGTATGTCATATAACTTTTCCAAGGAGATTTCATCTAAATCCCTTGCTTCTCTTATGACTGTTGTTTTGTTATCCCACTCTTCTGGAAGAGCTCTCAGAAACTTGGTATTTGTATCTTCAAAATCATAAACCTTACCAAGTATAACTATCTCATTCAGGAGTTTTGTGAACCTATCGTACATCTTATTAATAGATTCATCAGATATTGCCTAAAAATACTCATATTCCTGAATTAGCAATGACATTGCATTCTTTTTGACATTTTTAGTCCTTTCACAGTGCACTTCAAGTTTTGTCCACATCTCCTTAGCAGTTTTGCATGATATGACACAGTTTGTAAGAACATAATCCAGACTGTTAAAGAGAATGTTTTTGACTTTTGATTCCTTGATAACATTCTCATTGTCCTCCTTTGACCATTCAACCTTTGGTTTGTTGATAAAGTGCTATTCAATTATTTTTTCTTCTTCAGTGGTTTGAGGAACAAGCCTTGAGGGCACATATGGTTCATCACGAATTCTGTTAAGATAGTCAGGGTTTGTAGCTTCCAGATGGTGTAGCATCTTAACCTTCCAATGGGTGTATTCGTTTCTTTTAAGCATATGAATCTTAGAATTGTCATCTTTGTTTCCAGACATCTTTGATCGATTTTAAAACGTAGGCTCTAATACCAATTATTATTCCAGTTTCACAAGTAGAAGAGAGGGTTGAATATTTGTGTGATCTTTTCGCCTTAGTTTCAATCAATTATTGAAGAATCAAACTCTTCTAGGGTGTACACAAACCCTAGCAGTTTCTTTGTGTTTTCACAGCAACTCTCTCTATCTCTATGCTCTCACAAGTTCGACTTATAATATTATGTTACATATAATGTTTATATAGAGAGATGACTATCAACTAATAACAAAAAATCAAATTACAATAGGAATAAAATTCTTAATTATTAGTTGACAGTTTGCTTCTGAAATTCATTTTCCTTCTCATAACATATTTGCAATATAATTGTCTTTATCTTCGAAACTTTCCCTTTCTGTTAATCACCTTCTAAATATAGCTTCAGATTTATAGACTCTGAAAGACTTTAGACTCTGATGATCTTCAGTCTCTGACAAACTATAGACTCTGATAGTCTATAGACTTCGATCAACTCCCAGACTCTGCATTTGCATCCAGACTCTGGTTTCAATTCTCTTGAAAATCTTCTGAGTATAAATGACATCTATAAATGAGTGTTGACTATTTAGACTCTGATTATAGAAAAGTTCGAAGACTAGAAAGACTTATTACAGATAAACTATGCTAGATTCTATTTTAGTATTTTGTACATCATCAAATAAATATATATCTAACACTAATTCTTGAAATTTTAAGGTGATTGTGCAATAATTATTTATATCTTTACTGAACTTGTTAATTTTGATTTTAAGAAATTGGTCCAAAATTTGATTTGAAAACTTTAGTCGACGTGCTTGTTCACTAAATTAATTTAAAAAATATTTTATAGCTGACATATGTTATTTTTTTCTTGATCATATTTGATTAGTGCATAATTTTACATATTTTAATGCCTATTTTATTGCTCACTTTCATATTTTTATTAGTTAATTTATTGCATTTTCCTTATTTTATAGATAAGTAAAATAAATAATAAAAGGTGAAGAAATGGGCTAGGAATGACAAAATTGGAAGAAAAATGAAGTCAAGAGAGTAAAAAGACAAAAGAATGAGTCAATGGATGCAAGATATAGATCAATGGCCAAGATTGACCCAACACCACCCAAAAACCCTATTTCTAGCCTATAAATACCCCATTTTTCTATCATCTACCCCATTCTAGTTTTACCCTAGTTTTATTAGTAGCCTCTCTTTTAATTTGCTAGATCTAGTTTTTAGCTCTCTCAAATATTGTAAACACTTTTCATATTAATGCAAGTCTTTATTTTCTTTTATAATAGTCGTCATCTTCATCTTTCATAAGTTTTAGTTTTTTTTATGCTAGTCTCCATCTTATCTTCTTTAAATTTATGACTATGATATCTTTCTAAGTACCACAAGTTGTATACTTGAGAAATGAAAGGAGTCCTTTTAGATTAATATTCTAGATCTAGTTTACTTCATCTCTCTACTTACTCCTTAGTTTTATTTTTTATTATCTTGTCATGAGACCTTTAAATCTCTATTTTAAATGTGAGTTCAATGATTTAGATCTCTAAATTTATTATTGTTGTTGGTTTTTTATTCTAGATTGTAGATCTAGTTTTGGTTATTGGGTTTGATATTTACTCGTAGTTGTTTAAATATTTTAGATAGAGATTTGGTTGTTGGTAGTGTTAAAACTTAGCTCTTTAAATTTTAGATCTACTTTTATATTTTACTTGTCTCATTCACCTTTATGGCTATGACCCATTTCAATTCCATCAAGTAAAAAATTAAAGTACTTGAGAATTGAAAGGAGCTCATTTAGTTTAATGTTCTTAAATCTATTTTTTTTATGTTGTAGTTGAACCCCTTTTAAATCTCCATTTTATTGGGTTTAATATTTTAGAGCTAAATTTATTTCTTGGTGGGTGTTAGAATTTAGATCTACATTTTAGTTGTTAGATTTGTTAAAATAGCTTTAATTATTTGATATTTTAGATGTAGTTTTGCTTTTGAGTTGTATTGAATTTTAGATCTAATTTTAGTAGTATTAATTATGGTCTTTAATTTGTAGATCTAGATATAAATTTTATTTTTGTTGTACAAGCACTAGTCTTCATTTGTCCGTTTTCTTTATTTTTGCCAAGTATTTTAATTAATGTTTAAAATTTAGTTAGTTTCGTTACTAGAATTTTTAATTAGCTTATTATCAATTTTTTTAGTCATTGGTTAATAATTCATCTCAAAATTAATTGTTCTAATTCGCCTAAATTAAAAATTAAGGTTTTTATAATAATAATTTTAGTCATTGCGGAACGAATCTTTTAATTATTAAAACGATATGAATTATGCACTTACAATTTAAAATGTGTATTTTTAGTACATCAATATTAATAATTTATCATGAAAGTAAGGACGAGTCTACAAACATTATAATCAAACAAGTTTTAAATCTTCCAATATTAATTATTTTATATATTCTCAGAAAATAATCAAAAAGGCTCAAAAATAAATTTCGAGCTGGGCTATGAATTGTGAGGACCGCCCTTGCAGTCATTTGGTAGTTAAAAATATTCACTCGATTAAAGTGAACTGTTACCTGCTTTGACCCCACTCATTCCACAACTGACCATCCAGGCATGGCGAGCTTTTAATTTTCCTCTTTCATATATTTTGTTGTGTTGCGGTTGGTGAGGAGTAAAACACAAATACGTGCTCGGTTCCATCCATTTATTTATATAGATGGCCAGTATTGGTTCGTTACATAAATTAAGAAAATTGTATAAAATAACATGAAAAAAAGGAAAAATAAATGAAAGATAAGTAAAAGGGGATAAAATGGTGATTTCAATTGATATTTAATTGATAGATTTGAAAAAATGGAGTAAAGTAGTGGGTGAGAGTAATTTTATAATATAAAAATATATTATTTTTAGAAAATTTTGAAATGTAAAGAATTGGATGAGACATCCAAAAAAAAGAAAGTGTAAAGAATTGGATGAGACAGAGAGTAGATATTAAGATGATGATAATAAATAAATAAATAATAATTTTAATAATAAAATATCGTTTTATATTTCGCAGAAGAACACAAATTAATCGTAAATTTTTAAGAATAAGTTGGTTCAAACTCCTCCTCCGTTAAAAGTTATATAAAATTATTACAACTACTACAGCCTCCTCAGCCATCCAATTCAAATGCGAACCAGCTTCAACTTTCCTCCTTTGTGAACTAAGGGTCTTGTCTTACCAACAACGTAGTGCAGATATTTCAAAACGTTTCAGCTGAATTTATTATTTTTTCCAAGAAAAATCAAATTATATTCATTCACCTACACTGTCTAAGCATCCGCGCCGTCTCACATTATTGAAATCTTCCAAAGTTAATACCAATAATGCTTCAAGATACAATGCAACTAGTCAAATTATAGCTCTATAAATATGCAATGCCAGAGGAAATTTACAAGACAAGAAAACGAACCATGGCATCACATGATCAAGAAGCCTTCTTAACTGCCATGCAGATAGTAAATTCTTCGACTGTTCATGGGGTTTTAAATGCCCTTTTTGAGCTTAATGTCTTTGACATTATAGCGCAAAAAGCTGGTTATGATGGCTACCTTCATCCTGATGAAATTGCATCAGACCTTTATACGAAGAACCCTGAAGCCTCGGACATGCTTGATCGTATGCTTCGTTTACTTGCTAGCCACTCCATCATCAAATGCAAGCTTGTAAAAAATAGTGGCAATGCTCTTCTCACTAGATCATACGGCTTGACATCGATTTCTCAATATTTTGTTCAAGGTCAAGATGGACCTTGTCTTGTTCCGTATCACCACTTCATTCATCACAAAGAAATGCACAATTCTTGGTTTGTTTAATTTCTCTCCGCACTTTTAAATATAGACAAATCCTTATAGTTATTCACTGACTGACTGTTTTTAACATATAAATGCATGTACACTTGCAGGTATAAACTCAAAGATGCAATCCTTGAGGGAGGGATTCCATTTAACCTGGCTCATGAAGGAGCCAATGTGTTTGATTATTTAAAAAAAGATAAACATCTCGCTAGTCTCCTGAGCGAAGCAATGGACAGGTCTATTTCTACTTCCATGGACATACTTCTAAAGATGTACAAAGGATTTGAGGGAGTGAAACAAGTGGTGGATGTAGGAGGTGCACATGGTGCAACTTTAAGCTGCATTGTGTCTTTGAACCCTCATGTCAAGGGAATCAATTTTGACTTGCCTCATGTGGTTAAGGATGCACCTAAATTGCCAGGTATTCATGATAGACCTTCGTTTCTACCATTACATATGGTAGTTCCCACGCTTTAGTTGTTCACTTGTTCATGCAAAACAAACAGAATTAATATCAAAATATCGCGACCTCGGTTTCTTCTGGCAAACAACATTTTTAATCCAAGCCAGAATCGAATACATGTCACCATCCCCATACCCCTCATATCGCATTTCCGAGTGGGATATTATAGATGTATATGGTTTAGTTGCCTGTGTCATTGTGTAAATTCTTGCACATGTATAAAATTTTCAGGTATTGATCACGTTGGAGGAGATATGTTTGTAGCTGTGCCTAAAGGAGAAGTTGTAGTGCTCCAGGTAAGTGCAAAGCAGTAGCTTAGTCATTTCACTTGTTGAATTATACTACTTAGCTCTCAACTAATGAATTATACAGAGGGTACTTCATGATTGGAACGACGAAGAAAGCGTGAAGATTTTAAAGAAATGCTATGAAGCTTTACCAGATTCTGGTAAGGTGGTAATTATGGAGATGATACATTCAGAGCTACCAGAAAACGATGTCATCGCCAAGAACACATCGCAGGTGGATATACGCATGATGGTTGTAAGCCATGGAGGAAGGGAGAGGACTGCCAGAGAATTTCAGATGCTGGGAAAAGAAGCTGGTTTTGCAAGCTCCAAATATATATGCGGGGCAGATCTATACGGTGTTGTTGAGTTGTACAAGACGTGAATTTCTCGTGCTCGACTCCTACAAGACATGCTTTCATTTCTTAAAGTCATACTCAAGAAAACATGGAACTTCTTGTGTTTCATTACTTACAATAATTTGGAATTTGGTTATGGATGTTAATTTCGCGTGTAATAATTTCATGACATGCTTCCGTATGTCATGAAATCTGACTGTATCAGAAATGTCATTCTTGATCAATCATATGTACTGTTTCTACTAATTAAGTAATAAACTTCCAAGTTTTTTCGTGTTCATATACATTTTAGTTTAATCATATGCAAATCAGTACATATCAGCTCTTTGAACCACTGCTAAGTTAATTGATGGCTACAGATGGCAAGGGATCCAGAGGAATCATTACTGCAGGGCATAGAGGGGCTCTGCAGGTAGTAAACCATTATCCCGAGTTTGTGTACAGAAAACACATGCCTAGTGGGGAGGGGGCAATCACTCTCTGTATAAATGTATAATTACAGGGAATCAATAACAGTTTACTTTATGCTTAGTAACAGAAAACACGTTACTAATATCATTATTTACCCAACTAAAACCAAAGCACCAGCAACACATGTAGGAACTTATAAAAGGGGGCTACAAACTGAATACCCAAAACGGAATATAGTTACTACTTAATAGTACTATTATTATTGTTAAACGATAGCTAAGAAGATTCTAGGAATCTTCTGAAGAGCTCATTATGTGTTCTCTTCGATGCGCTATCTTTAAACCAAAATGTTGTAGGTATCATCTCTATAATTAACACTACAAACACAAAACATTCCATACAAATGAGAGAAAAACTAAAAATTTGTACACGATGTCCTCAAGAGAGATTTCTCTTTGATGGTTCACACAATTGAGTTGATACCAGTATTGCTTCAGGTTTGTAAGGGTGGATGAAGTTCTGAAGCTCCAGCTGGTGTTAATTTATCACAACTTATTTCCATAACTTGACAGAACTGTCATGACTTGCAGAAGCAACCATTCCTGTTACAGGGGACTGTGCTAAAGCAGCAATCATGTTTTCATGTGCTGGCACTGTCATGCTTTTGTTCTCAGCCATATTCCACAACTCTAAAGACTGCATACAATGTTCACAAATGTAATGTTAGCAAAGTAGCGATATTTTTATCCATGTATTATCCATGTAATCATGTACATAAAGGAAAACAACCCATTATATGGTGCTTGGTGTCGCACATCTAGAAAATGATTCACATGATGCTTGGTGTCACACATTTAGAAAATGATTCATTGTATCGAGATACCAACGACGACTATATTAATTGGTCCAGTCATTTGCAAGTTTTAAAATAGAAGTAACAATAGGTGACAGATTGAAGCATACAAAGTTTATCATAGGTTCTTAGTTATTTAGATCATAGAAGTATGAAAAAAAATACCCCCAGTAACCTATTTTCCCAAGAGACTAATCCATAATGCTACACGCATAGCAAAATATCTAGGTGGAATGGTTAAAACAAAATCACATGAAAAAAAGAAGAAGATAAATACCCTCATTCCACCAATCACCAAGAGAGATGAATAGCTTGGATGGAAAGCACACGAATGGAACTGGTTTCCATTTGAGCTAAGTTCATGAATGCATTCACCAGAGGTCAACGACCAAACTTTCACAGACTCCTCACAAACGGAAGCCAAGTAATCACCATTTAGATCCCAGCATAGGTAGTTAACCACCTTGCTGTGTCCCTGATAAGACACGTCAAGGTACGAGAAAAGGGTGGCAAATTAATTTTGTAATTAGCACATGAGAAGATATGCCCAGAGGGTCAAACCAACAATGTCTATGAAGGTTTGGTAAACACTAGATACTGACAAATTGCATCAAATGCCAAACCTGGAAAGAATATGTTTGCATGTCAGTTTCGACATCAAAGATGGACACAACTTTGTCTGATGCTGCTGCTAGTAGGCGACCACTTGTTGGTTGAAATCTCACCTGTGAACTACCTCCTTGCTGAAAAACGCAATATATAGAATACGAAAGATTAAAAGTTACAAATTTTTAACAAATTTACATTTGTCTGGGATAAAAAGAGTATATAAGTTTCACAAACCAACCTTTGAAACTCGAGTGCTTGAAAATGGACTGATATTCCAATAATGAATTTCGTTGCTACTATCACAGAAACAGAACATGTCATTCTTCTTTGGATGAAAGTCTAGGGACATAACATGAGAGGCGTGCCCAGTATAAGCATGCAGACAGTAGCTTGGCTGCAAGAACAAGATAGAGGTGATATAATAGAATTATACGTCTGATGGTTCAATGGCTGAATACTATTGAGAATTAAAAACAAGTATACACAACTGAGTGTAGATAATTACATTAGCTGCATCCCACAATCTCACAGACTTGTCAAATGAAGCTGTCAATAGCTGAGTTGAATCGGGCCTGAAACGGACATCTGTAATCAAGTACTGGTGTTCTTCAGGAGTGCTCTCTGTTTGCAAGGTATCCATGTTCCAAAGAACAGCCTGTCAAATGACCCACTAATTATTTACACACATATTTTCTTTCACCTTTGCAGCTTTACTGTGTTGTAAGCAGAGGCGTTAAGGTTTGCAACATTGTAGTTTTCTTGTTACCTTCTTGTCATGTCCGGCACTAGCTAACAGCTTCCCATCTGAAGAAAAATGGCAGCATGTGACTTTATTTCTGGTCCGTATACAGCCAACTTCTCCAAACGAGAATCCTGATTAAGGGGACAAAAACACGATACAGTCAACAGTTTTGTGCAAAACCCTGAATCTCTTAAAACATAATCAACAAGATTAATCATTACCTTTAGAAGACTCGGTTTTATGTTCAGTAAGATTTTGTTTAACTGTGCCGTATAAACTCCGCCCATCTTCGCCATCATTAGACAAAAAGGAGTCGACGTCTCCAATATCACCAAAATGTTCCAAGTCATCCTGCAATATGGGATGTTCTTTGTGCATCAAGGCTGTGTTTAGTATCAAGTCTCTAATAAACTACAATTTAGTTATATATATATATATATATATATATATCTCATCACAAGCTTGATACTCCATACACACACATATTTAGAGAACAAAATGCATATTTCATCAATCATTTAAGTTAAACAGAGCAGGCAACGTTAAAGATTTGAGGGTTAACCAAACATTGGAATAATTTAGATAAGTACTATTTACTAAGGTGCATATTGACACCAACATATAGACTGAAGACTGTGTGTGGGGCGAAGAGAAATGTAAAAGGGCCTACCAACTGATTCGCAGATGATGCAAGACCTGCTGTTTCTGAACCATACATCATCAGCCCTTTTTGTCCACTGCTTATATGCTGCATACTGGCAGTAGTTATCCCATCACCAGGGGTATGAGTTGATGCTGGGGAGTTTGGTGTTTGACCCACTGTATTTCCAGTACCTGTACTATTAGCTGGTCCAGAAGATGAGTGTTTTCTTTTTCTGTTATTATTCTGCATGGCGAGAACAAGAAAAAAGCATTAATTAAATTAAATCATAACAGCTAACAATGGAGGGGAGAACAAAAACGTGCCATAATTGACTATTCTGCCACATTGTAAGTTGTGCTGGTAATGGAAAGTTTTACTAGTATATATTAAACATCTTAGTTCTGGCTCTTACAAATTCCTAATAGAGATATGGATAAGAAATCAAACCTGTTGAAGTTGCTGCTCATGTTGTTGAGCTGATGGTTGTTGCATTTGGGTCATCTTCATCTGAGATACATAAAAAACTAAATTAGATATATAGCTACTGAAATAATGCAGTGATTATCCTACCAATAAAAGCTTACGCTTTCCGTTCTTGGCATGTTTTCTAAACAAGTAGAGAAATAATTTTGAGCTTTATGTTCAAGCGGTATGTATGCACATAGATGAGCTGTAACAAGAAGCACATAATGGATATATATATGTCTAAGGCTCAAAACCCGTAAGGCATTGGTATACACAACAAAAAATAAAAGGAAAACAGCTATACATACTTTAATTTCCCTCTGAAGACGAAAAATAATAATATACAAGTAGTAGTATCACACTATCACTGCATATATGCACCTTACCATCTACCAGTTGATGTTAAAGCTCATTCCAAAAAAATAAAATTTAAATTGAAATGCACAATATGCATCTATCAGTGGATGACATATATATGTGTTTGTGCTTAGCTACATTATTCTTATATTGTTCTTTAACCTTTGGTGAATTTAAATGCAATGGAGAATATATAAATCCATCATTTCTTACATGCTGAGTATCTTTTACAATCATTCCGCCCCGTGGTAACCCACCAAATCCGCAGTTAGGTGAGTTTCCAATACTGCCTTGTGCCTGAGCTTGAGCTAACACCTGCTGGTTTGGTGACGCCAAATGAAATTGATTCTGGTTCTGTAGATGCGGACGTTGTACTTGTAGACCTGAATTTGGCCGTATTTGATCAATTCCCTGAATGATATGATATCAAATGGTCACACATACATTTCATGTTATATTGTAAAAAAAATACAGCATTGAACAAAAATATGAATAACTCACCGTTAAAGGCCAACCCTTTAGTGGAAGACCAGTGACTCCTTGATTTAATCCTAAAAAAATAGAAATGCAGTTGAGTGAATATATTAATTACCTATTCCTTCTTATATCCTTTTTCTTTTTTTGGCAAAACCAATTCAGAAGTTGTATTATAAAAATGATACAGCATACATTTCAATTTACCACAACATTGTCCATGAACCTGACAAAAGGTTCAGTAAACAATTGTGCAGATATCAACGAGGTAAGGTATAGGTAAAGTTTCAGAAATTTGTGTCATCACTTGAAATGGATTAAACAAGAGATTCATTCGTACTTTAAGAGAATTTGAGATTCTTTTACCCACAAGGACTCTCTACATACACAACCTCTGATAGTTTTACCTGCATTACCCAATCCAGATTTTGACTGCAAGATTGCTTGTCCATATATTGATGACGCATGTGAGGGCAAAGACTTCTGACTGCCCAAGTTCACTTCGGCCTTCATGTCCCATTCGTATCAATCAGTCACAAGTCAGTGGGCAAGAAAAACAGACTAACTTGCAATACTGCAACCATAAAAGAATCATACGATATGAAGAGCATATGCTTTAATCACTTACATTGACCATTTGGGGACGCATTTGCTGCAAAGACCCAGACATGCTTCCAGAATTCCCTTGAACCAACTGGCTGAATCTACAACAAGAACAAGAAAGCCAGTGAAACAACTAAGTTAACCATTATATCCTTTATCAATATACAATTCTATTGTATATACCCTTGGTGATTAGCTGCAGATCTGAGAAAGGCCATTTTATTGGCATCAACTAGAGCAGGTGATGTTTCTGAATCTACTGAATGAGGATGTTTCATCCGCTCTTCGTAGATTTTCATAGCCAAAACACTGGCTGATGGTTGTGCCATCATTCCTTCAGCGTTTATAGCATTTACTGGGCCACCATGGGGAGAGTGATTAGGATCCCTTCGTTGTAATTGTGCATTCCGTTGCTGCATAAGTTGCAATTGTTGTGCTTGCAACTGCTGTTGGTGCTCCCTTGCTCTGCTTTGTTGCGTCTAAAAAAACAAAATAGCATAAATAACACAATTTTAATCATATCAATAAGTAACCTTCCCTTTTCCGATATAAAAGTTCCAATAAATCAAACGTAATAACAGATATGCCAAATTAGAGCGGCGGCAGCAACAATCATTTAAAATTATATAAACACCTCTATGTAAGAAGCAGCAGCCTCAGAATGCTTCTCATTTGTCCGTGCAATAAAAATATCCCAAAAGACGGACCACCATTCAAAGAGAAATCCTCCAGGTGCATCTATAGCTGCATATTCAAATTAAACTTCAGGAGCAAAATAAAAAAACAAGGGTAATAACCAAACTTTAATTCGAGCATGAATATATTACCTACGGGATCATTCGCAACCTTCCCTTCCGCCATAAAAGTCTTCGCAGATGCATGTAGTTTTCTTTTCAGTAAATAATCATATATATAAACATCAAGCCTAGACACCAACAAAACCAAAAATCACAACATTATCAATCAAGATTTCCACTTTACGAGTCAAACTTACAACACACACACCACATACGGAATAATCAATATACATACAACTGATACACACACAAAAAAGATGGAATAATCTATATACATACATGATACATCTGATAATCTATATACATACATGATACATCTGATACAACACACACACACACACACACATACATACATACATATATATATATATATATATATATATATATATGAAAGAAATATATACATACATCTTATCAGCTTCCCAGTTACTCTGTGCCATGATTGGGTTCAATTCCCAACACCAAGAAAGTCAATCAACAGTCTTGATATCAATTAAAACCTGCAAAAACATTTAAAAATTCAATCTTTACAACAAAATTCACCTGAGAAAAAACCCCAAATAAATCAAAAGGCTGCATTGCCAATTATATCAAGAATCAAGACCCCCCCCCCCCCCCCCCCAATCAAAAACCTCACTTCACAACAAAACCCAACTAATTAAAAATCAAACTTTATCAAATTAATCAACTCAAACCCCACAAATTACATTAAATCACACTATTCATCTCCTCCCAAAACACACACACAAATTTCTTATAATCACTTTCACTGAATTTGAATTGTTTATAAACAAAAATAAAGAAAAAACATAAATTTTGATCATTTGAGTACTAATATACAAATTAATTATAATTAACACATTGAATAACATGATCATGAAGAGACTTACATGAGATTGAATAACATGGGCCTTTTATATTTCATATAAGAGGGTTGAAGTTGAACAAGTGAAGTGCTAAATGCTGAAGAGAAAATATCAAGGTGTATGACAGAGTTGTATGTATGTACATGTATGTATGTATGTATGTATATAATATGAAATATATAGTACATGGGGACAGCAGAAACAGCAGTTTGGGCTCTGGGTTTGCCCAGCGTGGACGCGGTGTTGTGTGTTAAACTAAGATTGTAGGCCCGTTTTGTAATATTTAATCCTATATTTGTAGAAATTTGATTTCAATTTGAGTGCAATTTCTAAAATAGGACTCAGGGCGGCGAGTCTGAATCGAATCCAAAGATTATTATGAGTTTCAATCGGGTCGATTGGAGTACATGATAAATTTAATTAACTATAAAATTTTATCAAATTAAGTATATTAAGTATATCATGTTAATTAATTATCAAAATATTGAGAATGGAGTTCCTTGATTTTTTCTCTGTGATTTGGAGTTGTTAAAAATGAAAGTTGGAATCGATTTAGGTTCCGTTTAGGAGTGCTGTTGAAAATTGTTGTGCTGTGAAAAAAAGTGCTGTCAAGAAAATCAGATGATTGTTTGGTAATTTTTTTAATTTATGCATATTTTGATATATAATATATAAAAATAATGTTTTTGAGAAGGTTTGATGATGAAACTCATAACTACTTTGTGCAAAAGCTGAAAGTAGTTTTTTTCAAAAGCATGGGAGGCATACTTTTGCTAACAGTAGTTTTTAAACTAAAAACATTTTTTACACAGCAGTTTTTATAATTTAACAAACAACTTTCTGACAGCTTTTCAACAAAAAACTGATGTAGCTGTCTGCAACAGCAATACCAAACGAGACCTTAATTTTTAATAAAATTATTTGAGTTAATAGTACATTTTAAATATTGCATTATCGTTATTTAATATTATTTATACTAGTGAATTAAATAATTGATCGAGATTTAAATATTAATATTTGGGTCAAAATTAGTTAAGATTTTGCGGGTAAAATTATTTTTTAATAATCATATATGTCAAAAAAATTAATTTATTATCAACTATCAAAATATTGATGATATATTTATGTATAATTATCCAATTTTTTTGTTTTCCGACATTCTCTTTAGCGGCTCTGAAAAAAATAATTTTAATAATTCCATAATCTGCAAAGCAGCTCTTTCTACAAATTATTTTCTCAACAAAGAAGTAACTTTAGACATTAGAGTTCTTTAATCAGCGAAACAATCATTTTTTAAATTATTTTTTCAATAAATAAGTAACTTTAAATTACTTCAAAAGAAAAGAGTAACTTTAAATATAAAATTTTAATCGATGAATTTTTGAATTTGGAGTTGTGAAACCTGATTTATGATTTATCATCGAGTTATCAATTTGTTTGTTCTCGAAATTGCAGCGATGATAATGACAAGTATATGATCTCTCAAATTCGAGATAAAAAATATAATTGTGATCTTCAGAAATTAAATTATATTTGTGTAACTCTAACTCAATTTAATTTATTCGCTATGACAAGAAATTTACCTATTTGATTTTCAATTTTAAACTAGCGTAAAAGCAAAGCCCGTGCAAGGTACGGACCGCTAGCTTAATTTTCTTTGTGTCATATTTTAATTATAATATTTTGTAAAATTTAATTATTTTTTTAAAATTTCACTTTTATTTAACTATATTTAATTTGATTTAGAATTCAACTGATTAGTTAATGAAATATGATTGTAATATCAACATATGAATACTTTAGATTATATATATATATATATATATATATATATATATAGTACTACTATCAATTATATCAACAAATCAATATTTTTTTTGTGTTGGGATAAACTTGTGGATTATCCAAATTTTTGTATTTGATTTAATGTACCTTGAACTTATTTGTGATATGGATTATTCACATGTTTTGATATAGATCTGGGGTGTTACAAACTCTCCAACCTAAATTTCGGTCGTCCATGTCAAGCAGAATTGATAGCCAATGTGGGATAATATCGGTTTTTTTCATATCCTTACACCCGAACCTCTGATTATTATGTGATAATACCACATGTTTTTCCGTCTCCTCTTCTGATAACTTAACGAATCAAGTTTTCGAGAGCCGGTTCCGATACCATATGTGATAACTCGGGTCAAATCTCAAATCCATTTTGAAATCAGGTCAAATTTTGAATCTGTATCACGCATAGGATCAGAGTTCGTGACCCGAATATAACAACTTAAATAATCCACAAATCAATCACAAGACCTAAAAAAATCATAATTTATTGGTATACTTGATAGTAGTACTTTATCTTTTATACTTAAATAAAATCTACAATGTTTCGAACTCCCCAACTTAAATTTCATACGTCCATGTCAAGTAGAACTGATAGCCTATAAATCATGCGAAATTCTAGTAAATGTGGGATAATATCGGCTTTTTTCGTATACTTACACTCGAACCTCTGATTATTATGTGATAATACCACTTGTCTTTCCGTCTCCACTTCTGATAATTTGATGCATCAAGTTTTCGAGAGTCGGTTCTGATATCATTTGTGATAACTCGGGTCCAATCTCAAATCAATTTTAAAATCATGTCAAATTTTGAATCTGTATCACACATAAGGTCAGAGTTCGTGACCCGAATATAACAACTTAAATAATCAACAAATCAATCACAAGACCCCAGAAAATCATGATTTATTGGTATACTTGATAGTAGTACTTTATCTTTTATACTGAAATAAAATATACACATATTTCCATGTGGAATTAAGACTGGGGTACGTATTGCAATCACTAATTCTAAATTTTTACATAAATATATTCTAATATTTAAAATATAATTTTCTTAATATTATTTATATGACGTAATTATATATTAATTATTTTTAGCACAACTATAGTCTCTATATTAAATTAAATTTATAGTTTTTTGCTTAAAAAATTTCATTCACGTACACAAATTAAAATATTTATATTAACTAAAATTTTATTTTAGGCTCAAACTGAATATATTTATTATAATGGGTGTGAGAGTTTTGGTCGGTTATTCAGTCGGTACTGGGCCATGGGCCTAAATAATATCCATGTTAATATTAGATCTAATTTTACTATTTATAATATGTGCTCCACATATATACATATCTATATTAACTAAACTTTTATTTTTGGCCCAAATTGAATATATTTATTATAATACGAGTCCAAATTTGGATATATTTATTATAACACGGGTATAAATTATATACATATTTATATTAAATAAAAAAAATATACATTGTTATTCGCCCTTAAGTACACTAAGTTTGGAGAAGGGGGGGGGGGGTTGAATACAAACTTAAGAATTGATTCAACTTCTTGCGGAAATAAGTTTGTACAAAGAGAGTGTTTAATTAAGATTGATGTAACTAAGAACTGGATAACTAAAGTGTTGAAAACAGAAACAACAAGATTAAAAATTACTAGTGGATTGTTTTTCCACTAGTGAGTTTTTGCTTTCAATTGATCTTAGTAAAAATACTAAGCTGCGTACAAAGTTGAATGTAGAACTTAGAAAAGCATTACAAGTTCTGCCTGATTTTCTACTTTGCTTTTCTTGAGTTCTTCTTAAAAACTTCTTACTTTGCTACTGTGTTTTTGCTTTTTATATAAACAAAAACTACTTCTCTAGTTCTCTATCGACTGATAACAATATAATATTACAATTTATACTGTTTACATAAAAATAGAAACTAGCTCCTTTTCACAGCTTTCCTTGTAGAACTAACTAGCTCTGGAAGTGTCTTTTGTCTTAAGATATTCCTTGGATGCTGTGTTGCCTAGAAAGTCTTCACAGTCCTGACAGGACTGTCTTCCAATGATTCAGTTTCTGCACTGTTCCCGTAATATCTGGCTTTTAGCTAAATAGGGAAACTTTAATCAACTGATAAATGCTGTTAAGCTTATCAGTTGATTCACCTTTACTTATCCATCGATGGATAGGATATCTGTTGATCAGTTGATGTGTCGATGGATAATTGAGTTATCCATCGACTCCTTATCCATTGATGGTTCTTTATCCGTTGACTGTAATTATCCATTGATGACTTGTATCAGTTGATAGCTTTCATCCGTTGAGTAGTGTCTTCATCCATCGACTTCAACATCAGTTGATCACTTCACTTGTGAGAATTCTGACTTAGAATATTTACAATTGATCAGCCATTCTTCACATCTGTTGAGAAGCTAGAATTTGAAGTCAATAACATCAGTTGACTACATCATTGCATCCATCGAGGTAATACAATCAATTGATAGTGAAACATAAATCAATGCTACAATCCGGTTTATCAGTTGACAAACAAGTTTCAACTGATAACTGGTTTCCTAGTCAATGGATATTTATAAGTCATATCCATTGATCAGTTACAAAATAATTTTGAGCCCCTATTGAAATTCTAAGTAATTTGTTATCATCAAAACTCATAATTCCTAACAATCTCCCCCTATTTATGAATATTTAAAATATGCATAAATTTTCTGTTGATGATAACAAAACTCCTGAACATTTTCATTCTTAGCAAGAATTACAATATTGATAAGTAAAGTTTGAGACAGAGTAATCAGATACCAGACAAGGATGAATTCTGATAATTTTGATGATTGAGGTTGAATCTCCTATCTTCTCCTTCTTCCCCTTGACTCATTCATCTTGTCTTCATTCTCCTTCATCTTTCTGTAGAGGGTTCCCTTCAATATCTTCTCATCTTCAATCCTGTAGTCCAATTGACTTGCCAGATGATTTAATTCCAGATTTGGCAGTTTGTCTATTTCTTGACAAATATCAATGCATTTTTCTCTGCCTTCCCTGTCCTTATATATCATCAAGTAGAAGGGCTCATGAAGCACTTTTCTTCCTTCAGGATTCCAGATCTTTATTCTGTCATCCCTTTCTTCTTGAACAGGTGCCTCCCTTATCTTCTTCATTCTTTCAAGGATGGCCTTTCCTAGCTCTTCAGTTAGATAATACTTCCTGTTGAGCATATTGTAGATTTTCCTCAAGATGCCATATCCTTGATCCAATACTTGGTTGAATGTGAAGGTTAAGTGTGATCCATCTTCATACTCAATGTGAAGAAGATCAACATCTTTCTTCCTTTGCCCTTTTGCTGCAATCATTCCCTCAGCTTTAATTGGCACAAAGTTTTCAGATTTGTGTTTGAACACCTCTATTTCTTTGGCTTGATTACTCCCAGAAGCTTGACCTTCAGTCTTGACTTGTTTTGGCTTCTTCTCCTTGTCTTCTTTGTCTTCATCAGCTAATGGTCTTTTATCTCCAGATGATTTTGGTGCATCTTTGGGCTTGTTTGCTCTTTGCTTCATCCTTGGCCTCCTTTCACCTTCTTTTCTTCTGGCTTCTCTTATTAGCCTATCCTCTTCATCATATTCCCTTTGCAATTGAATGGCTAATTCTTCTTGTCTTCTTTCTTGTTGCTTCTTTTCTCTTATGCCAACTACTATGGCTTTGCTCAACAATTTTTCACTTTCCCCTCCACCTGTGACAGCTTTCTTTTTATCATCTTCAATTAGTTTTCCCTTTCCTTTCCTGTCACCAGGTTGTGAGCTACTGGAACTTGTTTCCTTGAATTTGCTAGCACTTGCAGCAATTGCATCAAATTTCCTTACTATGTCTTGAGCTAACTCCTTCTTGGGATCTGTAGTCTTTACCACAGCTTCAGTACCACTTGCTTTCTCCAATGCATCAGCTTCTTGCTTCTCCCCCTTTTTGTTATCAGCAACTGGCACTTGTGCTACTGACTGAGAGAGTATGGGAGTCTCTAAGAGTTTACCCAGAAGATTGATTTGAGTGACTTGATTCTTCAAAATTTGCTGCATGTTAAGTTCCATGGAGGTTACTCTTTTCTCCAATTCCATTACCTTGTCCTTTGCTGAAAACTCAGTGTCCAACCTTTGCTTGATTCTAGTCAGCATTGTGAGGCTGAGTCTGGAGTCAATGGTGGTGTCAAAATGCATCCTTGAGCTGTCAATGTCTTCTCTTATTTTCTTCAATTCATACTTGGAGCTTGTGACATGCATTTTCTGGATCTTCAAATTATCCCTGTAAAAGTTCAGAATTCTCCTGTGCAGGGGATCCACTACATCTACTTCAGCCATGGACCTTTTGTAAAGAGAAATGATGGCCCTTTCTGTTTCAGCCAAATTAGTTTCATCACTAGCCACTTGTGGATCTAGAAGTTCATCATCAGAATTATCATCAAAATCTTCAGGATTCATGTGGGATATATCATCAGGTTGACTGGCCAAAAACTCTTTCCCACTCCTGAATTGCTCTTCTGTCTGCACTAAACCCAGCATTTGCTCAGCTATTTGATTAGATGCTGCTGCTAGTTCTTGATAATGAGGATCTTCATGTTGAAATGTTGAAGCATCAAGATTTACATCAATTTCATCCTCCACCTCCATGTTGACTTCTGCACCTCCTGCAGGGACTTCATAGTCTACAACTCCCCCTGACTCCAGCCCCAACTCCTGGGTGAGTCCTGCTTCAAACTGCTCAGTTTTAGAAGTTGATGCTTCATGAGATGGTGAAATTGGTTTCTCTCTATTCTTTTCTCTCTCACTCTCTTCTCTCTTTTCTTGCATCAGGATCTCATCCTGGATTCTCACCTCTCCCTTACTTTCCTCTCCTTTTTCATCACCTGCTAAGGTGGGACTCTCTTTTCTCACACCCTCTCCTTTTGCCACCTCAGAAGAATTTGAGGGCCCCTCATTCACACACTCTCCTTTTATCAAGGTATGCAAACCTTGCCTCTCACACACCTCACCCACTCCACTCAATCCTAATAGAGTATTGGCCACCTGAAGTGTTTCAATGGATGATTCATGAATTGTCATTAAGGGATCAATCGATGGATAAGAAGTATCCATCGATGGATGAATATCCGTTGATGGGAGCGCGTCGATGGATGTAAGGATATCCATCGATGAAGGTGAACTAGTCAATGGATGTTGGAAGTTATCAGTTGATTGCATAATATCCATTGACTGGAGAGAAATAACAGTATTTGCCTGATCAACCAAGGTGTTAACCTTATTTGGTGATGCAGGTGAGAGTGTTGGCTCCACCCTGAGTTGCAAAGAGGGTGAATTTGAAACAATGAAGTTGTCAATCAACACTGTTTCTGAAGAAATAGTTTTTGAGGGAGATTGAGGAGAAGATTCAGATAAAGAATGGGGCTGTGCCTCAGGAAGATTCTGAGACACATCAAAAGAAGAAACTGAAGGCTCCACCAAATTTTCATTTGGCTTTGCAAGTGTGTGTATGCCCTGTGCAGTATTTGTAACCTTCTTTCTTCTTTTGTATGGCTGTATTATTCGGTGACCCTTACCCCCATCTGATGGTCCTGGTTGAGACCTCTTTTCAATAGTTACATCTTTTTGAGAAGATGCAACTAGGGATGTGTTCAAGTCCTTTACTACAGCCTCAATCTGTTGGGAGATTGGACTGGTGGCAGGCTGGTTCCTCTCAATCTCACTCACCTTATCCTTCTGGCTTTCTTGATGTTGGCCAGTTCCCTCACCCTTATCAACCACCTTCACTCTCCCCTCAGTGGTTTTTCTTTTCTTAGATCTTACAACAGTAGTCTTTTGAGAAACTACTGAGGTGGTTTGATTAGACTTGTGTTTTGAAGGTTGTGCAAATTGGGTAAGAGGAATGGGGGCATTTCCATCTCCCTCCATTGTTGCAGAAGGCAAAGAAATTTGAGATTTTGAAGAAGAATGTAAAAGATTGAGATTTTGAAGATATACCTGCACAAGAGGAGGATAAATGAGGCACAACTTAGGGTGTAAGTTGATTCTCACAAGATCCTTGAAGACCCTCTTGTTTTGCATCCATGGCTCCAAGGACTCCATATCTGCACTTATTTCATACTCTCCAACAGAGGCATTAATAATCATCATGAAAAATCTTGCAAAGTAGATATTATGTTTCCTAGATGACTTGAGTCCTAACTTGGCAGTTAATTCATTTAGGAGTAATGTGCCAAAATCAAAATATTTATCAAATAGGACAGAATAAGCAATTTCTTGCATACTGATTGCTAGAAATTCTATTACTATCGACGGATAAAAATAGAGAATTAATCATTTATCGATCGATCACTAACCACCAAGATAATTAACTGTCGATAGATAAATATCCATCGATAGGAATAACATTTATCTGTTGATCAAATAAGAAGAGATTTATCCGTCGATAAACAATTACTTAGGTAATTATCTGTCGATAGATAAATATCCATTGATAATTGTGAACAATGGCTACAAAACTTGACAGACATTTTAAGCATGAGCATAATTAAGCATACCTAACTCACAGACTAATCTATTAAAAGTAGATTCATCTAGAGGTTTGGTAAATATGTCTGCAAGTTGTTGTTCACTAGGGACAAAATGTAATTCAACTGTACCATTCATTACATGTTCTCTAATGAAATGATACCTTATGTCAATGTGTTTGGTTCTGGAATGTTGCACAGGATTTTCTGTTATTGCAATGACACTTGTATTGTCACAGAAGATGGGAATTTTGTTCAAGTTGAACCCATAGTCAAATAGTTGATTCCTCATCCATAAAATTTGTGCACAGCAACTTCCAGCAGCAATGTACTCAGCTTCTGCAGTTGAAGTTGATACTGAGTGTTGCTTTTTGCTAAACCATGACACAAGTTTGTTTCCCAGAAATTGACAGGTGCCTGTAGTACTTTTCCTGTCTATTTTGCAACCTGCATAATCTGCATCTGAGTAGCCTATTAGATTAAAACCAGAATCTCTAGGATACCAAATACCTAAATTTGATGTACCCTTAAGATATCTGAAAATTCTTTTAATAGCTACTAAATGAGATTCTCTAGGATCAGCATGAAATCTAGCACATAAGCATGTAGAGAACATTATATCTGGCCTACTAGCAGTTAAATATAAAAGTGAGCCTACCATGCCTCTATAACTTGAAATATCCACCTTAGCTTCTTTGGTATTTAATCCAAGTTTAGTGGCAGTGGCCATGGGAGTTTTTGCAGAAGAACATTCACTTAACTCAAATTTCTTTAACAAATCATGAATGTACTTTGTTTGATTTATAAAAATACCATCCTTAACCTGTTTGACTTGTAACCCAAGAAAGTAGGTAAGCTCTCCCATCATGCTCATTTCATATTTACTCTGCATTAGTTTGGCAAACTTCTTGCAAAGTTTCTCATTTGTTGATCCAAAAATAATGTCATCCACATAAATTTGTACAAGAATGATAGAGCCATTAACATTTCTACTGAATAGAGTTTTATCAACAGTACCTCTTGTGAAATGATTCTCAATGAGAAACTGAGATAAAGTGTCATACCAGGCTCTTGGTGCTTGCTTCAAGCCATAAAGTGCTTTGAGTAAAAAGTAGACAAAGTTAGGAAATTTTGGATCTTCAAAGCCAGGAGGTTGTTCCACATAGACTTCCTCTTCTAGTATTCCATTCAAAAATGCACTTTTCACATCTATCTGGTAGACTTTGAAATTAGCATGTGCAGCATAGGCCAGAAAGATTCTAATTGCTTCTAACCTTGCAACTGGTGCAAAAGTTTCATCAAAATCAATTCCTTCTTCTTGTGAATAACCCTTTGCTACAAGCCTTGCTTTGTTCCTAGTCACAATACCAGTTTCATCCATTTTGTTTCTGAATACCCATTTTGTACCAATTACTGATCTATCTTTTGGTCTGGGCACCAGCTTCCATACCTTATTTCTTTCAAACTGATTCAGTTCTTCTTGCATAGCCAAAACCCAATCAGGATCCATGAGAGCCTCTTCAATTCTTTTGGGTTCTTCTTGAGACAGAAAACTGCTATACAGACACTCATTTTGAGTAGCACTTCTTGTCTTGACACCATCTTCTGCATTTCCAATAATTAGTTCAAATGGATGGCTTCTTGTCCATTTTCTTTGAGGATACAAATTTTGCCTTGATGATGAAGCTTCATTATCATTTGTATTGAACTCAAAGTGATCTGAATTTGTAGATTGATTCTGAAACCCTCCCCCTGAAGTGGATACCCTAGATGTAGATTGTTGATTATCCGTTGAGGAGTTATCAGTTGATGCATTATCAGTTGATGGATGTCTGTCAACTGATAAATTATCCATTGATGCAATAACATCAACTGATATTGGGTTTCTGAACACTTGAGGTTTTATAATTTCTGCCTCTTCATCATCATTTACATCATTTGATTCATTCTCAAAATGCAGTGTGTCATGATTTCCTTCATCAAACAAGCCTTGAATCTTTTTATCATCAAATACTACATGTACAGATTCCATAATAATGTGTAGTCTGAGATTGTAGATTCTATAGGCTACGCCTGATAGTGCATACCCAACAAATATAACTTCATCAGCCTTGGCTTCAAATTTTCCTAGATTTTCACCTTGATTTCTTAGTACATAGCACTTGCAGCCAAAGACATGAAGAAATCCCACCTTTGACTTTTTGTCTTTCTTGATCAATTGATAAGGAGTCTTCCCTTGAGCTTTATTTACTAGGGAGATGTTTTGAGTAAAACATGCTGTGTTTATGGCCTCAGCCCAGAAGTATGTTGGAAGTTTGGCATCTTCCAACATGGTTCTAGCAGCTTCAATCAATGTCCTATTTTTCCTTTCAACTACCCCATTTTGTTGAGGTGTTCTGGGTGCAGAGAATGTGTGTATGATTCCTTTTGATTCACAGAACTCTTTTATTGTGGAATTTTTGAATTCTGTTCCATTGTCACTCCTTATCTTCTTTACATCCAATTCAAGATTTTTTTTCATTTTCTCTTATGTGCTTGATGATGAGATGACTAGCTTCATCCTTTGAATGTAGAAAATAAGTCCATGAGAATCTTGAAAAATCATCCACAATGACTAGAGCATACTTCTTCTTTGCAATAGACATGATATTTACAGGACCAAACAAATCCATATGTAATAACTCAAGTGGCTTTTCAATTGAAGATTCCAATTTCGACTTAAATGATGCCTTCCTCTGTTTTCCTTTCTGACAAGCATCACAAAGTCCATCCTTGACAAATTCCATTTGTGGTAAGCCTCTCACTTGATTTTTCTTAACCAAGAGATTCATGGCCTTGAAATTCAAGTGAGTTAATTTCTTATGCCACAGCCAACTTTCATTTGTACTTGCCTTAGAGAGAAGACAAGTCATTGATTCTGCATTTGTTGAGTTGAAGTCAGCTATGTACACATTCCCTTTTCTATTCCCAGTCATGACCAGGCTTCCATCTACCTTGTTGGAAATTATGCATGCTTCTGTTGTGAAACAGACTTTATTTCCATTGTCACATAGTTGACTTATGCTTAACAAGTTATGTCTTAAGCCATCAACTAATGCAACAGGTTCAATGATGACATTCTCTTTCGAAATCAAGCCATATCCCATGGTGTGCCCTTTGCTGTCATCTCCAAAAGTTACTCCAGGGCCAGCTTTCTCCTCAAACTTTGTGAGCAGGGATTTATCTCCAGTCATGTGTCTTGAACACCCACTGTCCAAATACCAAAGATTTCTTCTTTTTCCCTGCACATAGTCAAAACAAATCAAGTTGATTTTGGTACCCAAGTTGCCTTGGGTCCTTTCTTATTAGTTGTTATCTTTGGCTTGGTTTCCAATTTTTGTACCTTTGGTTTGGGTGGTTTTACTTCCACTTCAACCTTAGGAGTTGGTCTTCCTACCTCAGAATTCTCAGTGCTAATATTTGGAATGCTCATGCTTGCAGAGTTGAAAAAATTTGGTGCATGAAGATTGTTAAGCATATTCCATGGCATAGCAGGCATATTCATATTGGCAAATGCAAGATATGGATTAAACATATAAGGCATTGATGCATACTGAGCATGAATAGCATGAGAATCAACTAAATGGGGAAAAACAGAACTGGTATGCATGTTGGGTATAGCAGGTACATTTGTTGCTGTAGGCATGGTGAGTTTACATTGCACAGATAAATGATTTTTACTACCACACTTAGCACATACTTTCCTAGGAGCATATTTGTCAGGTGTGTAGTTGTTGTGCTTGTTTATGCCTACTTTACCATTTCTATTTTTCTTCTTCTTTTCATTTGGCTGAATATTAGGTTCTATCTTTTCCAATTTCTCTTTCAACTGATTTTTAGATAAGAATCCTATATTAGCCTTTTCAACTTTGATTTGAGCTTCAGAGGAGCTACTTTCTTTGACAAATTTAATAGGTCTGTTTAACTTAGTTTTAATATCACATTTCTTAGCAATTGATGACTTCTCAATCGATGGATAATTATCCGTTGAAATAGCATTATCAATCGATGGATAATTCTTATCAGTTGATTCAGAGTTATCAATCGATTGCTTCTTTTCTAAAGATTGATCTTCATCAATGGCTATTTTCTCAAGAGTTTCAGACAACATGGTGAAAGAGTTTGTTCCATGAATGTCATTCATCTTCTTACTGGCTTTACTTGACCTGTTCCACTTGTCAATGGTTCTTAGTTCATCCTCTAATTTTTCTTTTAACTTCTCTATTTCCTTTTTACTGTCAACTAGTTCATTTCTAGCATCTTTGTTTTCCATCTTGAGTCTGTCCAATTGCACTAGCTCACTCTCTAAGAAATTGTTTCTTTCAGTGAGAGTTTCTAATGTTAATTTGAGCCTAGTGTTCTCTTTGTTCAAAGACTTAAGAGTGACATGCAAATTATACAATTCATTAGACATTTCATTAATAGTAATATTGCATTCATCTTTGGACAACTCAGATAGATTTGTAGAAATTACCTGATTGCTAGATGAACTAGCTTCCTGGTCATCTTGATTGGCCATTAGTGCAAGATTGATGTGTTCTTCTTCTTCTTCAGAATCCTCCTCAGCAGCCCAGTCCTTTTCTTCTGTCACAAAAGCCTTCTCTCTTTGTTTGAGCAAGTCAAAGTACTTCTTCTTATAGTCAATACCATCACTAGACTTTGACCTCTTTTCAACTTTGGGCTTTCTGCATTCACTTGAAAAGTGACCAGCCAATCCACAGTTAAAGCATCTGAATTGAGTTCTGTCAACAAGATTTTTGCCTTGTTGAGTGTCTCTCCTGAACTGTGATCCAGGCCTTTGCATTGGATTCTTTTTGAACTTGAGTTTAGAAAATTTTCTTGATAGAAAAGCTAAATGCTCATCTATTTCATCCATTTCATCTTTGATGAGTGACTCATCACTGTCACAAAGTTCTTTTCCTTTACCAGTAGAAGATTCATCATATCTAAAACAATTTGCACCATTGCCATGACCTTCTTTCTTCCCTTCTTTGAAATCAGCATCTTCATCTATTTCTGCAACTTGCTTTTCCTTGACCACCAAAGCAATGGACTTTTCTCTCTTCTGACTTTTCTCAATTTCCTCATCTTGCTGTAGCTCCAACTCATAGGTTTTCAAGATGCCATACAGCTTGTCCAAGGTATAATCTTTAAAGTCAGGAGATTGCCTTATAGAGACAGTCATTGGTTTCCATTCTTTGGGTAGGGACCTCAAGAATTTGAGGTTGGTGTCCTCAACAGCATAAACTCTTCCATATAGTTTAAGCTCATTCAACAGCTTTTGAAACCTACTATATGTATCATTTATTGTTTCACCACCCTTGAAGTGAAAGGCCTCATACTTTTGAATCAAGAGTTGCATCTTGTTCTTTCTTACTTGCTCAGTACCTTCACAGAGGGTTTGAAGAGTGTCCCAGACTTCTTTGGAGGTTGTACAACTCATGACATTGTCAAACATGTCCTTGTCAAGACCATTAAACAAGATATTCATGGCCTTTTTGTCCTTGTGTACTTCCTTTTCATCTTCATCTGTATACTCACTCACAGATTTAGGAATGAGTTTGTCTGGTGCTTGAGTACCGTCTGCATTTACACTTGTAACTATTTTCATAGGCACATGTGGACCTTTCTCTATGCAATGAACATAGGAGGATCAATAGATAGCAGATGCAAGTGCATTTTTACTTTCCAGGGAAAATATTCATCTTTCTCTAGAACTGGAATCTTAACTCCTGTTTCTCTTTGACCCATTCTTGATGTACTTTTAGATCTTGACTTTCTGTTTGTTGAAAGTTTGCTCTGATACCAATTGTTATTCGCCCTTAAGTACACTAAGTTTGGAGAAGGGGGGGGGTTGAATACAAACTTAAGAATTGATTCAACTTCTTGCGGAAATAAGTTTGTACAAAGAGAGTGTTTAATTAAGATTGATGTAACTAAGAACTGGATAACTAAAGTGTTGAAAACAGAAACAACAAGATTAAAAATTACTAGTGGATTGTTTTTCCACTAGTGAGTTTTTGCTTTCAATTGATCTTAGTAAAAATACTAAGCTGCGTACAAAGTTGAATGTAGAACTTAGAAAAGCATTACAAGTTCTGCCTGATTTTCTACTTTGCTTTTCTTGAGTTCTTCTTAAAAACTTCTTACTTTGCTACTGTGTTTTTGCTTTTTATATAAACAAAAACTACTTCTCTAGTTCTCTATCGACTGATAACAATATAATATTACAATTTATACTGTTTACATAAAAATAGAAACTAGCTCCTTTTCACAGCTTTCCTTGTAGAACTAACTAGCTCTGGAAGTGTCTTTTGTCTTAAGATATTCCTTGGATGCTGTGTTGCCTAGAAAGTCTTCACAGTCCTGACAGGACTGTCTTCCAATGATTCAGTTTCTGCACTGTTCCCGTAATATCTGGCTTTTAGCTAAATAGGGAAACTTTAATCAACTGATAAATGCTGTTAAGCTTATCAGTTGATTCACCTTTGCTTAAACTTAACAACATTCATCAGTTGATTAAGCTTTCCCAATTTAGTTAAAGACAAAAAGAATGGGAACTGTGCAGAGACTAAATCAATGGAAGATAGTTTTGTCAGGATTGTGAAGACTTTCAAGGCAACACAGTCTTCAAGGAATGGAACAAGACAAAGATATTTCCAGGACTAGACAAAGTCTAATGAAGACTGTGAAATTAACTAATTTCTATTTTCATGTAAACATTGTAAAGTACATTTTATAATGTTATCTGTCGATAGGAAATAGAAGTAGAAGAAAACTACTATATAGTAGTTAGTAGTCTATTGTAACAAAGTGTAGAATAAGTGTGAGAAAAATTGTAAGCATCGTATTGCAAGAACAACACTTTGTAAGCAACTTGGTAATTTTACCAAGAGTAATTGAAAGCAAAAACACACTAGCAGAAAAACCAATCCACTAGTATTTTTTATATTGCTTGTCTTGTTTTCAATTTATAAGTATCATATTCGTAGTTCAATTAGTTATCTTTTCATACACTCAAACACTTCTGTTGAACAAACTTAAATCCGCAAGAATTTCAATTAATTCTTAAGTTTGTATTCAACCCCCCCTTATCCAAACTTATTGTAGTCAAGGGCAAATAACATTCATACACACACATACACATATTATGAGTATGATATTAAGCACATGTGACAGAGTGGTATATTGGTAAAAAGATTTTTATGTTTGTTGGTAGACTCAAGTTGAACTCCTTTCAACAATATTTTTTTAAAATAAATAATAAAAATGGAAAATTAGACATTTCTATTCATGAATAAAATGGCTCATTAATAAAATGTGTCACCAAAACCCTTGTTCTGCCATTATATATATAAGGGATGCTTCAATTTGTTTGGTCCAAATAAGTACTGGAATGAATTGAAATAATATATTTTTAAAATTTTATATTTTAATAATATAAATTTTCAGAAAAAACATAACTAATTAAATGGAAATAATAATATAACCATATTGACTGAGCAATATTTTACAATTTCATATATAAAAGAACACTAGGCTCAAAATCACCTTAGAAACTTTCACTGAAAGAAACAATTATCTAGAGGGTGAACTAGTGCAAATGGACTGACTCAACGTAAAAAATAAAGATGCTAAAAAAGAACTAGTTGAGTGTAAAAAGGAAATGGAAAAATTGAAAGAAAAATTGGAAGAAGAACTAAGAACCATTGATAAATGGAATAGGTCAAGTAAAGCTAGCAAAAAGATGAATGACATACATGGAACAAATTTTTTTACCATGCTGTCTGAGACTCTTGAGAAATTAGCCATTGATGAGAATCAATCCTTGGAAAAGAAGCAATTAATTGTTAATCCTGAATCAACTGATAAGGATTATCCATCGATTGATATTATTATCCCAACGGATAATTATCCATCGATTGATAATGTTATCCCAACATATAATTATTCATCGATTGAGGAATCATCAACTGCTAAGCAATCTATTTTGAAAACCAAGCTTAACAAACTTGTTAAATTCATAAAAGAAGGTAGCTTCTCTAAATCTCAAGCCAAAGTTGAAAAGGCTAATATAGGGTTCTTATCTAAATATCAATTGAAAGAAAAGTTAGAAAAGATAGAGCCTAATATTAAGCCAAATGATAAGAAGAAGAAGAACAGAAATGGTAAAGTAGGCATAAACACGCATAATAACTACACACCTGACAAGTATGCTCATAGAAAGATATGTACTAAGTGTGGTAGTAAGAATCACTTATCTATGCAATGCAAGTCTATTATGCCTGCAACAACTAATGTGTCTGTTATACCTAACATGCATTCTAATTCTGCTTATCCTCATTTAGTTGATCATCATGCTATTCATGCTCAATATGCATCAATGCCTTATATGTTTAACCAATATCTTGCATTTGCCAACATGAATATACCTGCTATGCCATGGAATATGCATAACAATTTTCATGCTCCAAATTTCTCTAATTCTACAAGCTTGAATATTCCAAATATTAGCATTGAGAATCCTGAGGTGAGGAAACCAATACCTAAGGTTGAAGTGGAAGTAAAACTACCCAACCAAAGGTACAAAAATTGGAAACCAAGCCAAAGATAGAAACTAATAAGAAAGGACCCAAGACAACTTGGGTACCAAAATCAACTTGATTGTTTTTGGATGTGTGCAGGGAAAAAGAAGGAATCTTTGGTACTTGGACAGTGGGTGTTCAAGACACATGACTGGAGATAAATCTCTGCTCACAAAGTTTAAGGAGAAAGCTGGCCCTGGAGTAACTTTTGGAGATGACAGTAAAGGATACACCATGGGATATGACTTGATTTCAAAAGAGAATGTCATCGTTGAACCTGTTGCATTAGTTGATGGCTTAAGACACAATTTGTTAAGCATAAGTCAACTATGTGACAATGAAAATAAGGTTTGCTTCACAACTGAAGCATGCATAATTTCCAATAAGAAAGATGGAAGCCTGGTTATGACTGGGAATAGAAAAGAAAATGTACATAGCTGAATTTAACTCAACAAGTGCAGACTCAATGACTTGTCTTATCTCTAAGGCAAGTACAAGTGAAAGATGGTTGTGGCACAAGAAACTAGCTCACTTAAATTTTGAAGCCATGAATCAGTTGGTCAAGAAAAATTAAGTGAGAGGCTTACCACAAATGGAATTTGTTAAGGATGGACTATGTGATGCCTGTCAGAAAGGAAAACAAAGAAAGACATCATTCAAGTCAAAATTAGAATCATCAATTGAGAATCCACTTGAGTTATTACACATGAATTTGTTTGGTCCTGTAAATATCATGTCCATTGCAAAGAAGAAGTATGATTTAGTCATTGTGGATGATTTTTCAAGATTTTCATGGACTTATTTTCTGCATTCAAAAGATGAAGCCAGCAATCTCATCATTAAGCACATAAGAGAAGTTGAGAAATGTCTTGGATTGGATGTAAAGAAAATAAGAAATGACAATGGAACAGAATTTAAGAATTCCATAATGAAGCAGTTCTGTGAATCTAAAGGAATCATACACACCTTCTCTGCACTAAGGACACCTCAACAAAATGGGATAGTTGAAAGGAAGAATAAGACATTGATTGAAACAGCTAGAACTATGTTGAAAAATGCTAAATTACCAACATACTTCTGGTCTAAGGCTATTAATACAACATGTTACACTCAAAACATCTCCATAGTAAATCAAACTCAAGGAAAGACACATTATCAATTGATTAAGATAGACAAAAAGCTAAAAGTGGGGTTTTTTCATGTCTTTGGCTATAAATGCTATGTGCTAAGGAATCAAGGTGAAAACCTAGGAAAATTTGAAATCAAGGCTGATGAAGCTATATTTGTTGGGTATGCACTATCAAGCATAGCCTATAGAGTCTATAATCTTAGATTACACTACTAGAAAAACTGCATACAACATCAGTTGCCAACTGATGTTTGAGAAATTTTTGACCGATGTCTTCGCATGTGATGTTAAAAGTATATACTTTACACATCAGTTTTCAAGTGATGTTAAAAACAGATATAAGACATCATCTCCTAAATAAAGACGATGTTAAAACCAATTTTGGACATCAATTTTCTTATAAAAGTCGATGTCTATAGCTATGTTTAACATCGGTTGTTTTTATAGAGACGATTTACAAGTTTCTTTAAGACATCATGTTTTATCTTTATATCTGATGTCTATTACAAATTTAACATCAATTTCTTTAGTTTAAATGATGTAATAGCTTATTTAAGACATCATATTTTTTAAAGACCAACTGATGTCTTTGTAATTTTAGACATCAATTTTTTTTTATAAAATATTGTTAGATATACTATTACACATCGCTTTAAAAAAATTTGTGATGTTATTTCTTTAGATTCAGATGACAGTGTCCTGTGTACATTGATATATATTAGCCAAAATTAATTCAACCAACTAATAAACTTATTCAACCACAACCAAACTACAGAAAAAGAACTGCTGCCATAAAAAGAAATTTAAATTGCCAAACTCAATTGATATATATATCATTACCAACAACCAAAGTAACACATCCACATAAATAAACATGGCTAGCTAAAAGTACTTCAATCCAAGAGCTACACCTTAGATTCCCCACACATAAATCATATATTTTCCCCACACAGGTGATCTTCAACTCAGATTACTCTCAGATTCTTTTATTTTCTGAAAATGATGAGAAACCAACCACAACAGGGAGTATTATTAGAAATGAGGCACAAATTTAGATTTTATAAAACTGATAGGTAAGTTTATCGTTGGCACAAAATGAAGCAAAGCTTACGTTTGAGATGGTAATCCAAGATTCAAGTACATGTAGAGCTTTTCCTGATAGATGTGTATCACGGGCCAGAGCTACACCTTCAGCCAAGGTTCTTACATGCCCATTGACCAATAAAGCCGCAACTGCATTTAGGACCTGCGAATTTGTGATGATGCTGTTAGAACTAGATTAGGGAAGCTTGATTTTCTATAGTAGAACACTGCAATCATAATCCCAACCAGCTTTCTTTTAAATAATACAGTTTCAACGTCAATACATATTAAGGTGATCAATTGCTAAGCTTGCCACATGTCCCCTTTCCTCGTATATTTGTGTGGGCGGTAGATCCCTTAACAGCCAATATATCGAGACAATACATGAAAATTATTGAATAATTACAAAGTGATTACGTGTTAGACAAATTTTAACAATATACTGTGACTTGGAATAAGTATTAGATCGGACCAGATGACGAGGCTGATAGACAAAACTGATCACTGATAAATTAGACAAGTTGGATTCTCGAGGTAGTTGAACCATTGTGATATAAATGAATGTCATTGATGCTAGTTTAATTATGTATCAATAATAATATGTGCAAGTCAAGTTCAGAGTGCTAGTTCTCATGGCATAATCAAGATACTACTGACTCCAGTTTTGGCAATGAAGAAGTAAGAACTACACATCATTGATAGCTTAACTCCCACTTCTTCAACACATGCCTTAACTCCCTACTCAAATAATAGGGAAAAATAAATTTGTTTTCATTATCTGTTGGTATATATGTTTCTGAAAGTAACTGCTGGAATTTTTAATTTACTTTGGTACTTAACTGTAAGATTATTAAGTACATAACTATTCTTTGCAGTCCAAAATATAAATTCAAACTTACTGTGTTTGCGTCATCGCCTCCTGTCCCAACAATATCAACTGCATCATATATTCCTTCTACCTTCTGACAACATTTTATCATTGTCCTCGCAAATCCTACAATCTTGATTTCGAGATAGGCAATATATGTAAAATCTCCTTTAGATTTTAATGTCACTATAATTACATAAAAAAAATGTGGAAGCAAATGATGTTTATGCACATTATAGACATACTTCCTCAAAAGTTTCTCCTTTGACTCTGAGGAGAACAAGAAAAGCACTAATTAGAGCATCACTACCAGCCCGGCTAAGCAAGAAATCAAGTGAAGCTTCAGCCTCCTTTTCACTCAAGTCCTCGCGATTTAACAGACGCTCTATCACCTGCAGCATCTCAATTTTGGACATCAACAACATATACACCTTTTTTTAAAAAGAATAAGAAGGATCACAGAAATTCCATAAATATTAAAATTAAAACCTCTGCAGTTGATTTTTGATAATTTAGTGCAACAAATGCTCGGGCATTGGCATATCTCCATTGCAGATGTGTATTGTACAGTAGCCTCAATTGATACACATCTTCGATGTGGCTTATGACCTTCTTCCCCTTTCTAATATCAGCAATGTAGCTCAGTACAGATGTCGAACCTCTAGCTCGTCTGGAGGGACTGAAAGGTCTTGAATATTCTCAAATATTCCAAAATAGGAATTAAAGGCAGTGGCATACATACATATTCTCAAATCAAAACAGAACATCACATACATACATACATATACATATTATCCAAATAAAAACAGAACATCAATTAAAAATAGGGAGAAGTGAATAGCTCAAATAGCCAAATTATCCAAATTTAAGCAGCAACAAAATTCTCAAATCCACCCAAGCAGCAACTACAGTGACATACATACATATATTAAAAACAATCAGTAACTGGGGGAAATACATACATATATCTATATGTATACACACCAAATAATAAGATAAATATAAAGCATATACACATACATACATACATACCAAATTTATCAGTTAGCTAGCTAGGGCTTGTTGTTCGACCAAATCGAGAGTGATTGCAAATAAATAGGAGCTTGGAATTCACCTAATTAACCCCACACGAACTAATTACTAACAACTCTTAGCTTCGGAATCTAGGGTTTTGAAAATCGATTTATAAATCTAGGGTTTGTAAGAACTGCTGCCACAGATTTGTGAGAGAGATGATGAGATGATGAGATGGTGAGAGTTGGTGACATGGTTGAGAGAGAGATTTGCGAGAGAGAGTGTGTGTGTCGAGAGAGGTAATAAGCTGGGTAATAAGATTTGGGGGGAAAGTATTTGTCTAAGGGGGGGAAATGTTTTTGTCTAAGGGGAATTATTTGGGTAATAAGCTGGGGAAATTATTGACCCGCTTTTTTTATTTTTTTCGAACACAACTTTAGACATCAGGCAATAGTACCAAGGGATGTCTTAAATAAGCTTTAACATCGTTATATACAAAAGCGATGTTAAAATGACCTTTAACATCGATGGTTTTTGCAACCGTTGTTAAATGTGTGATGTTGTATCCAGTTTTTCTAGTAGTGCTACACATTGTTATGGAATCTGTACATGTAGTATTTGATGATAAAAAGATTCAAGGGCTGTTTGATGAAGGAAATCATGACACACTGCATTTTGAGAATGAATCAAATGATGTAGATGATGATGAAGAAGCAGAAATTGTAAAATCACAAGTACTCAGAAACCCAATATCAGTTGATGTTACTGAATCAATGGATAATTTATTAGTTGACAGAAATCCATCAACTGACAATGCATCAACTGATAATTCTTCAATGGATAATCAACACTCTACATCTAGGGTATCCAATTCAGGGGGAGGGTTTCAGAATCGGTCCACATATTCAAATCAATTTGAGTACAATACCAATGATCATGAAGCTTCATCATCAAGGCAAAATTTGCCTCATCAAAGAAAATGGACAAGAAGCCATCCATTTGAACTAATCATTGGAAATGCAGAAGATGGTGTCAAGACACGAAGTGCTACTCAAAATGAGTATCTGTATAGCAGTTTTCTATCTCAAGAAGAACCTAAAAGAATTGAAGATGCTCTTATGGATCCTGATTGGGTTTTATCTATGCAAGAGGAACTCAATCAATTTAAAAGAAATAAAGTGTGGAAGCGAGTGCCCAAACCAAAAGATAGATCAGTAATTGGAACAAAATGGTTATTCAGAAATAAAATGGATGAAACTGGTACTGTGACTAGAAACAAAGAAAGGCTTGTGGCAAAGGGGTACTACAAGAAGAAGGAATTGATTTTGATGAAACTTTTGCACCAGTTGCAAGGTTGGAGGCAATCAGAATCTTTCTAGCTTATGTTGCACATGCTAATTTCAAAGTCTACCAGATGGATGTAAAGAGTGCATTTTTTAATGGGGTATTAGAAGATGAAGTCTATGTTGAACAACCTCCTGGCTTTGAAAATCAAAATTTCCCTGACTTTGTCTACTATCTACTAAAACCACTCTATGGCTTGAAGCAAGCACCAAGGACCTGGTATGACACTTATCTCAGTTCCTCATTGAGAATCATTTCATAAGAGGTATTGTTGATAAAACTTTATTCAATAGAAATGTTAATGACTCTATAATTCTTGTTCAAATATATGTGGATGACATTATTTTTGGCTCAACTAATGAGAGACTTTGTAAAAAGTTTGCCAAATTAATGCAAAGCAAATATGAAATGAGCATGATGGGAGAACTTACCTATTTTCTTGGTTTGCAAGTCAAACAAGTTAATGATGGTATCTTTATAAATCAAACAAAGTACATTCATGACTTGTTAAAGAAATTTGACTTAAGTGAATGTTCTTCTGCAAAAACTCTCATGGCCACTGCCACCAAACTTGAATTGAACACTAAGGAAGCTAAAGTGGATATTTCAAGTTATAGAGGCTCACTTTTATATTTAATGCTAGTAGGCCAGATATAATGTTCTCTACATGCTTGTGTGCTAGATTTCAGGCTAATCCTAGAGAATCTCATTTAGTGGCTATTAAGAGATTTTTTAGATATCTCAAGGGTACATCAAATTTAGGTATTTGGTATCCTAGAGATTCTGGTTTTAATCTAATAGGCTACTCAGATGCAGATTATGCAGGTTGCAAAATAGACAGGAAAAGTACTACAGACACCTGTCAATTTCTAGGAAACAAATTGGTGTCATGGTTTAGCAAAAAACAACACTCAGTATCAACTTCAACTGCAGAAGCTGAGTACATTTCTGCTGGAAGTTGTTGTGCACAACTATTATGGATGAGAAATCAATTATTTAACTATGGGTTCAATATGAACAAGATTCCTATTTTCTGTGATAACACAAGTGCCATTGCAATAACATAAAATCTTGTGCAACATTCTAGAACCAAACACATTGACATAAGGTATCATTTCATTAGGGAACATGTAATGAATGATACCGTTGAATTATATTTTGTCCCTAGTGAACAACAACTTGCAGACATTTTTACCAAACCTCTAGATGAATCTACTTTTAATAGATTAGTCTGTGAATTAGGTATGCTTAATTTTACTCAATCTTAAAATGTGTACTAAGTTTTTCTTTTTGCCATTGTTCACAATTATCTATTAAAACAAAATGATCAACTGATAACTGTGTTAATTGTCAATGGATATTTTGCAGCTGTCGATGGATATATTTGATCAACAGATAAAATATATTCCTATCGATAGATATTTATCTATCTACAGATAATTACCTCAATAATTTTTTATCGATTGATAAATTCTTTCTTATTTGATCAACCGATAAATTATATTTCTATCGATGAATACTTATCTATCGATAGATAATGAATTAACTGCCAAGTTAGGAAATAAGACATCTAGGAAAAATAACATCTATTTTGCTAGATTTTTTATGCTGTTAATTAATGTCTCTATCGGAGATTATGAGATTAATGCAGAGATGAAAACACTAGAGATTTGGACACACAACTAAAGGGTCTTCAAGGACTTGGTGAGAATCAACTTACATCCTAATTTGTGCCTCATCTATCCTCCTTTTGTGCAGGTATATCTCAAGAAACTCAATTTCTCTTTTACTTCCTCTGGTATTCCAATTTCTTTGCTTTCTGCAACAATGGAGGGAGATGGAAATGCCCTCATCCCTCCTACCCAAGTTGCACAACTTTCCAAATAAAAATCTAAACAAACCACCTCAGTAGTTTCTCAAAAGACTACTGTTGTAAAAATTAAGAAAAGAAAAACAAATGAGGGGAGTGTGAAGGTGGTTGATAAGGGTGAGGGAACTGACCCACATCAAGAAAGCCAGAAGGAGAGGTTGAGAGTGTCCAGCCAGCCACCAGCCCAATCTCTCAACAGATTGAGGCTGTAACAAATGATTTAAACATATCCCTAGTTGCACCTTCTCAACAAGGTGTAGCTATTGAAAAGAGGTCTCAATCAGGACCATTAGATGGGGGTGAGGGACACAAAGTAATTCAGTCATACAAAAGGAGAAAGAAGGACAAAAATATTGCACAAGGTACACACACACTTGCAAAGCCAAATACAAATTTGGTGGAGCCTTTAGTTTCTTCTCTTGATGTGTCTCAGACTATTCCTGAGGCACAACCCCACTCTTTATCTATTTCATCTCCTCAATCCCCTTCAAAATCTATTTCTTCAGAAACTTTGTTGATTGACAACTTCAATGTTTCAAATTCACCCTCTTTGCAACTCAAGGTGGAGCCAACACTCTCACATGTATCACCAAATAAGGTTAACACCTTGGTTAATCAAGAAAACACTGTAAATTCTCTCAAGTCAATGGATATTCTTCAATCAACTGATAATTTCCAACATCTATTGACTAGTTTACTTCCATCGACGGATATCCTTACATCCATCGATGAGCTTCAATCAACGGATATTCATCCATCGATGGATATTTCTTATCCATCGATTGACACCTGCATTCCAATTCATGAATCATCCATTGAAACAATTCAAGTTACCAATACATTACTAGTATTTAGTGGAGTTGGTGAAGTGTGTAAGATGCAAGGTTTGCATACATTGACAAAAGGAGAGTGTGAGAATGAGGGGCCCTCAATTTCTTCTGAGGTGGAAAAAGGAGAGGGTGTGAGCAAAGAGAGTTCCACCTTAGCAGGTGATGCAAAATGAGAGGAATAGTAAGGGAGAGGTGAGAATCCAGTATGAGATCCTGATGCAAAAACAGATAGAAGAGAGTGAGAGAGAAAAAAATATAGAGAAACCAATTTCACCATTTCACGAAGCATCAACTTCTAAAACTGAGCAGGTTGCAGCAGAACTCACCCATGAGTTGGGGTTGGAGTCAGGGGGAGATGGAGGAAATGGAGAAGATGGAGTCCTTGCAAGAGGTGCAGATGCCCACATGGGAATTCAACATTGAGGCTATAACTTTTCACCATGAGAATCCACAATATCAAAAATTGGCAGCAACCACTAATCAAGAGGCTGAAAAGATGTTGAGATTGGTGCAAACAGAAGAACAATTCAGGAGTGGCAATGAGAGTCTAGCAAGACAACCTGATGATGTATCCCATATGAATCCAGAAGATTTTGAAGATAGTTCTGATGATGAGCTTTTAGAACCTGACATGGCTAGTGATGAAACTAGTTTGGCTGACACTGAAAGGGCCATAGTTTCACACTACAGGAGATCCATGGCTGATTTAAATGTAGAGGATCCTTTGCACAGAGGAATTCTCAACTTTTACAGAGACAACTTGAAGATCCAGAAAATGCATGTAACAGGGTCCAAGTATGAACTCAAGAAAATCAGGGAAGACGTTGATAACTTAATGATGCATTTTGACTCCATAATTGATTCAAGACTCAGCCTCACAATGTTAACAAGAATCAAGCAAAGACTTGATACTGAGTCTATAACCAAGGACAAAGTAGTGGCATTGGAGAAAAGAATGACTGTCATAGAAGTTAATATGGAGCAAAATTTGAAGAATCAAGTCACTCAAATCAAACTTCTGAGCAGGTTATTGGACACCCCTCTTATTTCTCAATCCTTATCTCAAGAGCCTGTTGCTGATAACAAAAGGGGGGAGAAGGATGAGGAGTTAAGAAGGAGGGAGAATGAAGGAGTTGAAGTTGTAATCAATGATACAGAGAATGTCATTCAAAGGAAAGATCCAAAGAAGTCATTGGTTCAACAGATAGTAAGACAATTTGATTCCATTGCTAGTAAAATTAAGGAGATTGATGCACATGAGCCAATTGCCTTAATGCCAGAAATTCTTGAGGCGGTAAAGAAAGGAGAAATAAGGGTAGATGAAGGTAGCTCACAGACTGGTGATAGAAAAAAAAATGGCATTGCAATAGAAGAAGAAAAGAAAAAGAAGAATTTTGCCATGAGTGGAGGTGAGAAACTATTGAGCCAAACAATAGTTGTTGGTGTGAAAGAAAGGAAACAATAAGAGAAGTTACAAGAAGAACTAGTTATTCAACTGCAAATAAAATTTAATGAGGATGATAGGCTAATTAGAGAAGCCAGGAGGAAAGAAGGTGAAAGGAGGCCAAGAATGAAACAAAGAGCAAATAAGCCTGTAGATGAACCAAGAACATCTGGAGTAAAAAGAAAAATTGTTGTTGATGAAAAAGTGGCTAAGGAGGTAAAGCTTGAGAGTCAAGCATCTGGGAGTGGTCAATCCAAGGAGATAGAAGTGTTCAAATCCAAACCTCAAAATTTTGTTTCAATCAAAGTTGAGGGAATAACTGCAATTAAAGGACACAGGAAGAGAGATGTAGATCTACTTCACATAGACTATGAAGATGGGTCACATTCAATCTTCACATTTGAGCAAGTCATGGAACAAGGCTATGGTGTTTTAAAGAAAATATATACAATGCTCAACATAAAGTATTATCTAATTGAAGAGCTAGGAAAAACCATCCTTGAGAAGATGAAGAAGATAAGGGAAACACCTCTTCAAGTAGAAAGGAATGACAAAATCAAAGTTTGGAACCCTGAAGGAAGGAATGTACTTCATGAACCATTCTACATGATGATCTACAAGGACAGAGAAGGCAGAGAGAAATGCATTGCTATTTGCCAGGAAATAGACAAACTGCCTAATCTGGAATTGAACCATCTTGCAAGCCAACTAGACTACAGGGTGGAGGATGAGAAGATTTTGAAAGGATCCCTATACAGGAAGATGAAGACAAGATGAATGAGTCAAGGGGAAGAAGAAGAAGATAGAAGATTCAGACTCAACATCAAAATTATAAGAATTCATCTTTTACTGGTATTTGATCACTCTATCTCAAATTACTTTTGTCAATATTGTAATTCCTGCTAGAATGAAAATGTTTAGGAGTTTTGTTATCATCAACAAAAAAATTATGCATATTTTACATATTCATAAATAGGGGGAGATTGTTAGGAATTATGAGATTTGATGATAACAAATTACTTATAATTACAATAGGAATTTAAAATTTATTGTAACTAGTCGATGAATATGTGACTTATAAATATCCATTGACTAGGAAACCAGTTATCAGTGAAGCTTGTTTATCAACTGATAAATTGGATTGTAACATTTGATTCATGTTTCATTATCAATTGATTGTATTGTCTCGATGGATGCTGTGAAGTAGTCGACTGATGTTATTGACTTCAATTTATAGATTATCAACGGATGTGAAGAATGGCTGATTATTTGTAAATATTCTAAGTCAGAATTCTCACAAGTGAAGTGATCAACAGATATTGGAGTCGATGGATGAAGACACTACTCAACGGATAAAAGCTATCAACGGATAAAAGCCATCAACGGATAAAAGCCATCAACGGATACAGGCAATCAACGGATAAAGGACCATCAATAGATAGGGAGTCGATGGATAACTCAATTAGCCATCGATACATCAATTGATCAATGGATATCCTATCCATCAATGGATGAGCAAAGGAGAATCAACTGATAAACTTAACAACATTCATCAGTTGATTAAGCTTTCCCAATTTAGTTAAAGACAAAAAGAATGGGAACTGTGCAGAGACTAAATCAATGGAAGACAGTTCTGTCAGAATTGTGAAGACTTTCAAGGCAACACAGTCTTCAAGCATTATAATCCACTAATAATTTTAAGAACATCTGGAGTAAAAAGAAAAATTGTAAGCATTGTATTACAAGAACAACACTTTATAGGTAGCTTGATAATTTTACCAAGAGTAATTGAAAGAAAAAATACACTAGTAGAAAAACCAATCCACTAATAATTTTTATATTGCTTGTCTTGTTTTCAATTTATAAGTATCACATTCTTAGTTCAATTAGTTATCTTTTCATACACTCAAACACTTCTGTTGAACAAACTTAAATCCGCAAGAATTTCAATTAATTCTTAAATTTGTATTCAACCCCCCCTTCTCCAAACTTATTGTACTCAAGGGCAAATAACATTCATACACACGCATACACATATTATGTGTATGATATTAAGCACATGTGATATAGTAGCATATTGGTAAAAAGATTTTTATGTTTGTTAGTAGACTCAAGTTGAACTCCTTTCAACAACATTTTTTTTAAATAAATAATAAAAAGGGAAAATTAGACATTTCCATTCATGAATAAAATGGCTCATTAATAAAATGTCTCACCAAAACCCTTGTTCTGCCATTATATATATAAAAGATGCTTCAATTTGTTTGGTCCAAATAAGTGCTTGATAAATTGAAATAATATATTTTTAAATTTTTATATTTTAATAATATAAATTTTCAGAAAAAAACATAACTAATTAAATGGAAATAATAATATAACCATATTGACTGAGCAATATTTTACAATTCCATATATAAAAGAAAAACCAAATTATTTTCCCTCGAAAAGTTTTCAACTTTTTCATCACTTTGCAAACAAGTCCATTAATTTCTCATACTTTCAAATATTTTTCCCCAAGTCTCAATAAATTTAGGCTATGTTTGTTTCATGGGATTATAATCCCAAGATTAGTATTCATTCATTATAATCTTTCACTATTATCCTTAAGCATTATAATCCTTTAAATTATCAAATATTATGTTTGTTCCGATGGATTAAGTTGAGAATTGGATTATAATCCTTTAAATTATAATTCTATGTTTGTTTTGAGGGATTAACATATGAATTGGACTATTATCCTTTAAATTTTCTAATCCTTTGTTTGTTTGACATTGGATTATAATGAAATGATTATAATCCTTTAAAAAGTGATTTGTTAGAGAGGATTAAATAATACATACTCCAACCAAATATTAGAGATGATTATAATCATATCCCTTATTCGATGAAAACAAACAGGAGATTAATATTTCAAAGGATTATAATCCTTGATCTAATCCCAAATAAATTTTTACAAAACATAACATAGGATTGAAAAATTTAGGTCATGTTTGTTTCATAAGATTATAATCCCGGGATTAGTATCCATTCATTATAATCCTTCACTATTACCCATAAGCATTATAATCCTTTAAATTATCTAATACTATGTTTGTTCCGAATGATTAAGTTGAGAATTGAATTATAATCCTTTAAATTATAATTCTATGTTTTTTTTAGGGATAACATATGGATTGGACTATTATCCTTTAGATTTTTTAATCATTTGTTTGTTTGACATTGAATTATAATGAAGGGATTATAATCTTTTAAAAAATGACTTGTTAGAGAGGATTAAATAATACATACTCCAACCAAGTATTAGAGATGATTATAATCTTCTCCCTTATGCGATTAAAACAAACAAGAGATTAATATTTCAAAGGATTATAATCCTTATCTAATCCAAATAAATTTTTACAAAACAAATATATGATTGAAAAATTTAAAAGATTATAATTCTATCCCCTATTTAATCATATAAAACAAACATGGTCTTAAATGATTATAGTGTTATTACCTATTTAATCCTACAAAACAAACATGAGCGTAAAGTATATAAAATATGAAAAACGCTAGAGTCCCAAAATTATTTTCCAAAAAATACTTGTATAATTTTAATTGGTTATCAAAAAAATAAATGAGATAGATCCCTTATGCATTCAAATTAATACACGAATTAAAATTTTCTATTCTGCAACGTTACTACTGCCACGTCATTTTAAGAAAATATTTTGAAAATTTTGTTGTCACGTCATTTTGAAAAAATATTTTGAAAATTTTGTTTGGTTACCGGACATTACTTACAAAATATAAATCAAAGCATTCCAACTAGAAACTTTTAACACGTGTCATAATATCATTGGATGGTACATTCTAGAAAGTCATAGAAGAGCAGCCAACTCTTCTAGCCCACGCCTATATATACAAACACACATATACAAATAATCTATACATACAAAATACACACGCATTGATTCTTATTCTTTGGTTTCTCCGCAGTTTTTCTACGCTGTTGACGAGTTCTCACACCCTTTTTAGTTCTTCAGGTATGTAATCTATGATCTTTGGTTGTCAACTTCGATTTATTTGCTAAAATTTTGAATTAATTTGAATAATTGTTATGTTTTGTGTTTAAAGATCGAAACTTTATTACATGATTGCTTGATTTCAAGGTTAAACATTGTAAATTTAGCTTGAAATTCGTGTTCCTGAATTTTGGGTGTGCTCTATTTGGTGTAAAGTTTGAATCTTGATTGTGAATTTCTAATAATTAGGTCTTTTTTGATTAACTTTTATGTGATTTGTAGTTTTGTGAATATTGTTATGTTAAAGTTTTGATCTTGGCTAATGATCTGTTACAAATGTACATTTTGCTAAACATATATATCTTGACTTTGTTGGTAATGTTGTTGTTTAGAGTGAATTATTAAGATTGATTCGTGAGGCAGTTGTGTAAGCTCTAGGTTGCTGTCGAATATTGTCATAAGATGGTTTATTTGAGCTAAAGATTTGTAGTTACTGGGGTCTTTTCTTGGTCCCTGTATCGAGTAACCTACAGATTAGCTGTGTACTGTTAAATGTTAGATTCGGTTTTCTCATTCAATGGTGTAATGTGAATGTGTGGTTTTGAAAAGAATTATTTATAGGAAATGTGTGTTATCTTCAATTATTTTGGCATTGACCTCAATCTAAAGCCAGTATATGCAACATTACATACAGAATGCACCAAGTTCATCAGCGATGATTATGCTGAGATCAAATTATTGTCATGTTGATGTTTTTCTTTGTTTTTCAACGTCTCATTTTGTGTTTCTGAATGTATGTGGATCTGATGCAGTTTTTCTTCTATTTTACCAGGTGCATTAAAGAGTTTACAAAGCTAAGAACTAGCAGTTGAACATTTTTTTTTGGGTAACGAGGATGGCTGAGGTAATATTTATTCCATGATGTTTTGGTGTAGTACATCTATATCCTGCTCCTTCTGTTCCAATTGTGTTTGTGTTGACAAATTGTTGTCACTCATTAGTATATGTCTATCATTTAACTGTATCTGCTTACTGGTTGTATCTGCTTACTGGTTGCAGGAAGGTCACAAGGTATGCTTGAACGTCTATGACTTGAGTCAAGGAATGGCAAGGCAGTTGTCAATGACATTTTTGGGGAAAGTTATAGAAGGCATTTGGTAAGTGCATGATGTTCTCATTTTCTTCTCTTTTTGTACTTTGCCCGGGTAAGTTGGGTGTTTTTTTCATAAAACATTGGCAAAATTGCTAGTTATTTATCTTAATGTTATGCATTCAGTTCTGGCATTTTAGCATCTTAATTTATTCCTCTTATATTTTTCTCCCCTTTCACACTTGATCTTAAATTCTATTATAATTTGTTGGTTGTGTTTTTTAACGTGATTCAAGGTAATAAATTTACTGATTTAGGGTGCGAACTGTGAATCTGTGAAGTTCCTAGCACAATATTATGTTTGCCCTTGCTTTTTCTTGCACCTAAAATTTTTACATCAAGTCATTGAACAAATTTATTATTGCTTTGCTTGATGGGTTTATAAGCTTGTACGCTTCTACTTTTTACAGGCATACAGGAATAGTGGTTTATGGCAATGAATACTATTTCAGTGGTGGTGTGCAGCATGCAGCTGTTGGAACTACACCATATGGAACCCCGATTCGAGTGGTAGATATTGGTGTCACTCATGTCCCCAAAGATGTATTTGAAATGTATCTGCAGGAGATCAGCCCTCGGTATACGGCGGAGTCATATAGTTTGCTCAAACACAATTGCAACAATTTCAGCAATGAGGTTGCACAATTCCTGGTGGGGGCTACTATTCCGGAATACATCCTGAATCTTCCTAATGAAGTCACAAGCAGTCCTATGGCTGCTCTCATCTGTAAGTTTTCAAGAGTGGACTTTTGATTGAGTTACCCTTGTTTCTTCCCCAGAAGAGAGTATACTTTAAGCTACTTTTTGAGGCAGGGAATATTGCTGTAGCTAACAATTATTGTTAAAATATATGTGCAGTGCCTATGATTGAGAGACTAGAGGCAACTATGAAAGCTGGTGCAGTTCCCCAAGCCCCCCAGTTTCAGCAACCTATATTGTCAACAACTGCCAACAATGTTGCATATAGTGGAGAGAAAAAGAAAGAGGGTGAGACTAAACCAAAGCTAGAAGAGAAACCTGCCAAGTCTGGTGTGCCTAGTACAAGTGCAGCTTCTACAGAGGCTAAACCAGCAGATGCTCTCGGGGATGCACGGAGCAAGGTGCAAGAAGAGATATCCAATGAATTTGCTGCAATCATGGCGAGCGGAACCATTCGTGCTAGTGAGGCTGCAGCACTTGCGACTAGGAGGGTGATGCAAAGATATGGAAGCACCAACTCCGTGCAGAGCTAGTGATATTCTATATTAATCTTGTCAACTTATTGAATTTATGATTATGTGCTAATTATTCTTGTTAGAAATATTGGGCCAGCTCTTTCTGCTTGCAAAGATGAAACGCTCCCCTAGTCCCCTAGAGCCATTGTAATTGGCTATAAACTATTATTACATAAATGAATATTAAATTGTCTGCATTGTGTTCAAGTGATTAAATGTTGAAGTCTTGGTTATCAGCTAACTGTGATTTTGATTAGTTTTAACTAAAATTTGAACCTCCGAGGAATGGTGAAATTCTCACAATTTTCATCAGCTAATATAATTTACAGTAATTTATTCTCCATAAATATGTGATTACAGGGTATATATGTACATTGAGGATTTAGATACACCAAATCTGATTTGTAGAAGAATTGATGAAAGAAAAAAATAACATGAAAAAATCCCCTGTCAAAGATGCCCTTTAGATTTAGCTTTCTGCAAGGTGTTCTTGATTAATTGAACTGCAAATTTCATTATTCAAGGCTGGATTCTGTCGATCTTGAGAAGCATTCGATGGGATGTCAATGCCCACAAAACCAACCATGACAGTAGCAGCCCCTACATAATCCATAGTACGTGGTGTGGTGCATTTCCTGTCACCAAATCCACAAGAGCAGCTAATGGGACTTGAATCGTAAGTCCTGCTGTTGCTACTGTTGTCGTCGTGAGAATAACAGCCTTCGCCCATAGATAATCACTCAGAGCTTTGTCTAACAAACCTAAAGAAATGACTTGACTTTATAAAAATCATATTATCCAAATACAGATAAAGCATTACGAAGAGTCGTAAAGAACACCAACACAAGAGTTACGATAAACTTAATATGCATGTCTAGTGCTTGATCTAATCCTGGAATCATAGTCAAAATTTTCAGAGCAACTAGTTTAATTGTCATCTTAAATAGTAATAAAGTACTAAAAATGACAAAAAAATAGATATAATAAAGTTTTAAAAAAATATTTTTATGGAATGGTAAGATTGTGTTGGAAAAGAAAAATGTTATCGTCATATCTAACATTTCACTTGTTTCTACAAAAAAACATAAATATAAATCAGGCTTACAGCTTCGACTTTAACAAGGTTTGCCTATCATTTTAAAGTTCAATGTACTCAATAAGCTCTACGCAAAGGCAATCACTTGACATGAGTTTTAGTACTGTAAGAAGTCCTTGACATAAAGAACTTTTTGATGTCAAGTAACCTTAATGATTACTGGTGACAAGTAAAGATGTTACAGAAGTAGGAAAATCCACCACTAAAAATACTTAATGTTTTATAGAGAACAAGAAGAGAGTGATACATGAAAATGAAAGAGGAGATGAAAAATAAATGTAATTAAAAGTCTGTTATGAACTTGCACAAGCATATATGTTAAGTACAAAACTAAACAGCATGATAGCAAGAGATTTGGCACACTTCAGCATACCACATAACATGTCTCCATCGAATATAACATTTACGGCCAGATTTTTTCCTTGGAAGTTGTTATTTGTACATTCTATATCCTTGAATGCTTTCCTTGGAAGTTCCTGATACTGGTTCTGATGATTTATTCAGATTGTATGGTTTCAGTCTGATATTGTTGTTTCTAAAACTTCTAAAAGATAAGAGTTGTTTGCAAATGTTTTTCAATGAATTATGGGTAACAGGATAGATCGTTGTAGGTTTAAATCGAAGTGTCACAATGTTACTTATAGTGGAGAGAAAAGGAAAAAGTGTGAGACTAAACCAAAGCTAGAAGAGAAACCTGCCAAATCTGGTGTGCCCAGTACAAGTGCAGCTTCTACACAGGCTAAAACAGTAGATGCTCTCAGAGATGCATGGAGCAAGATGCAAGAAGAGATATCCAATGAATTTGCTGCAATCATGGTGAGTGGAACCATTCGTGCTAGTGAGGCTGCAGCACTGGCAACTAGGAGGGTGATGCAAAGATATGGAAGCACCAACTCTGTGCAGAGCCATGAAATTCGTGCTTTTGAATCAGGTTACAAGTTGTCTTTTATGAATGTGGTTACATAGCCACATAGGTACCTCTTGTTCAGGGTATGAATTGTTTCTAAATTAGAACTTTTAGATCGACTACCATGTGGTATTATTTAGCTAACAATCCTCCTCGTTCCTCAGTCTGCTTAGTTTTGTTTGAAGTTCTGGCCTTAATATGAGTTAGGACTTAAGACTGCCCTTTTAGAGTGGTGTGCATGACTTGGAGAAATGGAAATTATATAAACAGAATTAAAGCTCACATAATTTTAATTGTATTTCACAAACAGGCTATTCTGGCACAACCTTCACCACAACTCATCCCACATTATATTTACATATCCCAGCAATTTGAAAATTTATCTCAAAAGGTTATAAAGTTTTTACATCAGGGATATTACCAGTCTTTACAACAGGGATATTACAGCAAACCTGTATTAAATTCCGAGTTTAAATGTTAACTTAAAGTAACTTAATCTTTACTAAGGAGTTTGTTGAAATTATTATTTTCCAAGTTCTCTTTTTAATATTATATATGTATGGATGAGGCATTCAAACAGGAGCTTTACATCATCAAGTGTAAGGGATATGTATATGAAGATTAGATCTCGGACATCTCCTTTTGATGTAAATAACTGCCGGAGGCATTGTTCTCTTCTGCTAATGCCACTCGTAGATGCCTACTTCAATCTCTTGACTGTCATCAATTAAGGCTGGAAGCAATTTCATTTGGATAAATAGTTGCATACATAAAAAATTTGGAATTGTACATTTGTAATCAAAAGTAATATCCGATATAACGAGTTTACATGTCATGGATCTTGATTGTAAACAGCAATTAAGCTGCAGTCTGATCAATGAATGAAATGCTGATTGATATAAATATGTACTCATCAAACAGGCCTACAAGCCTTGATGAGGAATTGAGTATATGATGGCTTAAAATCTTAAATTAGCAAAAACTAATCAAATATAGGCCTACTAGCTTGATAGGTTTCTCAGTGGATTGTCACATGCCTTTTTCATGTTGTTAATACCATGGTCCTTGCCTGCTGGCAAGAATTTGGTTTGTCTAAGGTCGTGCTCATGCCAAATGGATCCTATTTGCTTAGGTTTAAACTGTCCAGCTAATAAACAGAGTCCTCGCTCTAGGCATCACTGGAACGAATGATTTAACTTTGATTATTAGACCTTGGAAACATGAACAAACTATTGCTATGTTAAAGTTTGGTTGGGTCAAGCTCATTGATTTACCCGAATACTATTGGTCTTATAATGGTATTGCTTACATTGCTAGCTCCATTGGAAAGATTGTCGCTATGAAGGATATATACCTTCTCTTTGTCTACACCTAACATTCTGTCCTCCTACTTTTTGAATATAACCCCAATTGTGCTAACCAGAACGTGTTTGGGTTCCTCTGATTGATGATTATAATGTAACTGTGGCTGAGTTCCCTATCTCCTTTGAATATGACATGGTAAGGCTGAACGCTTATGGAAAATATCTGCTCCAACAAAGATCTATATCAAAAAATTTGATGGTTTGATATTTGAATCAACCTCTTCCCTTGGTTGCCCTGTTTCTACGGATTGCATTGAGAATGCAGGCATGCTAGGCACTTCATCTGTTGCAAGTTTTCGACATAGTGGATAGTCAGCTGCTGATCTTAGTGGGTTAAAGACAATGGCTGCTGATCTTACCATTGACAATGATGATCATGAATGGCAGAGGAGTGGTTTGCTTCTCGAAATCAAGACTGGGACTGATTTGCTACTTTGTTCTAAATTCAGTTTATGTAGTAGCTTTATCGTTTGAAATAACTGGAACTACTTTGTATTTGGACAGAAACTTGCATGCTCTATATTTGATTCATCATCTGTGTTGTGTTAAACCTATCTTTCTTAGCTGTGAGGAAGTTGTTATTTGTACATTCTATATCCTTGAATGCCTTCCTTGGAAGTTCCCGATACTGGTTCTGATGATTTATTCAGATTTTGTATGGTTTCAGTCTGATATTGTTGTTTCTAAAACTCCTAAAAGATAAGAGTTGTTTGCAAATGTTTTTCAATGAATTATGGATAACAGGATAGATCATTGTAGGTCTAAATCGAAGTGCAACAATGTTACTTATAGTGGAGAGAAAAAGAAAGAGGGTGAGACTAAACCAAAGCTCGAAGAGAAACCTGCCAAGTCTGGTGTGCCTAGTACAAGTGCAGCTTCTACACAGGCTAAACCAGTAGATGCTCTCAGAGATGCACGGAGCAAGATGCAAGAAGAGATATCCAATGAATTTGCTGCAATCATGATGAGTGGAACCATTCGTGCTAGTGAGGCTGCAGCACTTGCAACTAGGAGGGTGATGCAAAGATATGGAAGCACCAACTCCGTGCAGAGCTAGTGATATTCATATTCTATATTAATCTTGTCAACTTATTGAATTTATGATTATGTGCTACTTACTGTTCTTGTTAGAAATATTGTGTCAGCTCTTTCTGCTTGCAAAGATGAAGCGCTCCCCTAGAGCAATTGTAATTGGCTATAAGCTATTATTATATAATTGAATATTATATTGTCTGCTTTGTGTTCAAGTGAGATTTTTTAAATGCTGAAATCTTGGTAGTTATGTAATTGCCATTTTGATTAGTTTTGACTAAAATTTGAACCTATGAGGAATGGTGAAATTCTCACAATTTTCATCAACTAGGAGAACCTTGACCAAACGTGAAACATTTACAGTAATTTATTCTCCATAAATTTGTGATTACAGGGTAATATATGTACACTGAGGATTTAGATACACCAAATCTGATGTGTAGAAGAATTGACAAAAGGAAAAAATAACATGAACCCCCCCCCCCCCCCCCCTATCCCCTAGTAGTAAACAAATCAATCTCAATCAGCGATGCCCTTTAGATTTTACCTTTCTGCAAGGTGTTCTTGATTAATTGGACTGCAAATTTCATTATTCAAGGCTGGATTCTGTTGATCTTGAGAAGCATTCGATGGGATATTAATGCCCACAAAACCGACCATGACAGCAGCAGCCCCTACATAATCCATAGTATGTGGTGCACTTCCTGTCACCGAATCCAGAAGAGCAGCTAATGGCACTTGAATCGTAAGTCCTGCTGTTGCTACTGTTGTGGTTGTGAGAAGAACAGCCTTCGCCCATAGGTAATCACTGAGAACATTGTCTAACAAACCTAAAGAAATGACTTTACTTGATAAATCATATCTCCAAATATAGATAAAGCAATACGAAGAGTCGTAGAGAACACAAACAGAAGATTTATGATAAACTTAATAGACATGTCTAGTGTGGGATCTAATCCTCAAATGTAGTTCATAGTCAAAAAATTTCAGAGCAACTAGTTGAGTTGTCACCTTAAATAGTAATGAATGACTAAATATGACAAAAAATTGGTTATAGAGTTCAAAATATATATATATATATATATATAGGGGAATGCTCAAAAGAAAACCAATATTTTGGAGAAAACTAAGGTACTTTTATCAACCGTTGATTTCTAATTGATCTGATGGTTCATATTAAATTAGACTATTAAATTAGAATATTAGTTTCCTTTTCAGTTGTCTGACATTTATTTACATATATTTGGAAACTATTACAATTTTGTTAATTATATATGCTACTATTATAATGAACGGTGTAGATGATGGTCTCTAAGTTTCCTATCTAAAAAGTTTTCTCTAGATCCCTACTCTCTCTCTCTCTCTCTCTATATATATATATATATAACTATGGAACGGTAAGATTGTGTTAGAAAAGAAAAATGTTATCGTCATTGCTAGTATTTCACTTGTTTCTACAAAAAACATAAATATAAATCAGGCTTACAGCTTCGACTTTAACAAGGTTTGCCCACCACTTTGACATAAGTTTCAAAGGCATCACTTGACATAAGTTTCAGTACTGTAATATGTCCTTGACATAAAGAACCTTTTGATGTCAAGTAACCTTAATAATGACTGATGACAAGTAAAGAGGTTTCAAAAGTAGGAAAATCAACCACTAAAAATATTTAATGTTTTATGGAGAACAAGAAGAGAGGGAGACATGAAAATGAAAGAGGAGATGAAAAACAAATGTAAATAAAAGTCTGTTATGAACTTGCACAAGCATATATGTTAAGTACAAAACTAAACAGCATGATAGCAAGAGATTTGGCTCACTTCAGCATACCACATAACATGTCTCCATCGAATATAACAACTACGGCCAGGATTTTTCAATACACAGATTATCTTTGTCCAAGACGAAAATGAGTATGAAGTTCTAATATAGATGAGAAGGCTAAAACTAGGGAGACATACCTTTTCCGACAATCAGGCCAAACTGCTTCCAAGTAAGCATACTAAAAGGCTCCAAATTGGTGAAATTAAGTACAAGTGCAACAGGTAGAAAAATCAGAAGGTTGAACAGCCCAAGAAATCCAAGGACTTGTGCCATACTAACATGTCCGCAATTTTTAACATTGTCATCAGGTAAATGTTTACGGATAAGAGTAATATACACAGAGTATAATGCAGCGGATAAAAGAGCAAGGATATCACCAAGAAGAGGGTTTGAGGCAACCGTTGTCAATCCTGATTCAGAGTCCCCTAAACTAACAATAATTGTTCCTCCCATGCAAAGAAGCACGCTAATCAGCTTCACCAGAGTGAATGTCTCACCCAAAAACGCTAGAGAGACTAGAAACGTGAAAAGACTAGAAGCACTGCTTAAGATGGTGTTAGACTGTACATAAGGAATTAAATTGTCAACATCCCTGAAGAGATTACGAACAAAATATATTAGAACAATACAAATTTAAAATACTTACTGTGACTGTAGTATATTTTAGGGAAAAATTGAATGAGAGTTGTGCCAGAAACCAAAACGGGCATATTAACAAGCTGACTTTGGCCACCCTGATCCGAGTCCACCGCCCTTTCTCATCCAATCCATTATCAACATCTTCAAATGTATCTTGCTGATCTGACTCCGATGTCCTTACCACCATACCTTTGTGGTTAAAAGACTCTAACCTCCCCACAATCTCATCTTGATTCAAACTCTCAACTTGGTAGTTAGCATCACTTCCGCTAAGAAGACTAACCTCCTCTGACTCTCGCAATTCAAGCAAGCTACTACCTTTTCTCCAGAATACTAAACTACCATAACTATCCTCCAAAAACCATCCAATTTCCACCAAGGGTATATACACCACAAACAATGAATTGCATATATAGGTAACAAGAAAAGGCGAAACACCAGCATCAACAACTGACTGAACTACGAAACTAGCAGCAATCCAAATAATCGCAACCAACACAATGTAACTCAAACCTAAACCCCATCTCCAAACTTCATTTCTCATCTCTTAAAAATCCAAAGAGCTACTAACAAATCAAAGCAATCTCAAGATACCCAAATAAATCACATTCAATAAATAAATTCAATAGCATCAAGAAATTTAAAGTTTAAACCTTAAATGAGTTACAAACAAGCAAAGGGCTTACTTAAAATCTAAAATTTTAAAACTTTGAACTAATAATTAACAACCCATGAAGCACAAAGCTACCAAATCAAAATATATCCCACTTGAGCAATCATGGTAAAGAAAAAGAAACATACACGGAGTAGTGTATCTATACAAATCACAACATATATATTAGTACATATTAAAATCACAGGTATAAAAAAGTAGTATCGGTTACCTGATTTAGAAGGTAAGCAAATCAAGAAAGAATGAAAGAGATATCGGCCCAGCTTCACCTTAAAAATAAGTAATAAGTTGTTAGTTTTTTAAAATACACGTTTTTAAATTTTTTTAAAATATTAATATTTAATTTAAAATTTTAAAACTAAATCTTATTTCAAAAAAAATAATAAATTATTTATTTTCAAAAAAAATACATGTAAACGTACTTTCTCCGGAAATAAGTAATTTACTTATTTCTGAAAATAAGGGGAGCCAAAAACCCCATTATTCATTCATAATATTTTTGGGACTTTTTATTTTTAGTAAGCATATAATTTTTTGGGAGCGGTAACGAGTTTATAAGTCTAATTATTAAAAAAATATATATATTTTTATAAATATTTTTATAAGTTATATATATTATTTTTTTATAAGGTGATAAGTTAAATTATTTTTTTGAAAAAAATTAACATTAAATACTTATTTTAAATTTTTTAATCCAATATAACAGCAAAATAGGTATTTATTTTTTGGTATTGCTAGGTGTATTTTTTTAATAACAATTAAAATATTTTGGAAATATTCACATTGTGTAATTAGATATGTTAAATAAAAGTAAAAAATGTTATTTTTGAAATATCTAAAGACTAATTACTTATTATAATAAAAAAATTTTACAATAAGCAGATATCATATACTAGAAACAAGACACCTATATCATGCCAAGTGGATAATATAGGGCTTATGAATTATCCCCTGGTTGAGTCCTGGTTCGGTTTCCATGAAGATTTAGACCACGTCTACATCAATACTCGTGAAGAATCTCTCAAGTTCCGGATGCCCCTACAATGTCATGGTACATTGGTACTATGTTTCGTTGGAGTTGTAATTGGCAGAATGAGGTGTTTGGAGTACATCCGTTTCCCTGCTCTGTGCAGTATAGAAGATCAAGTGTTTTGGATTATAAAGGTTCTGCTGCTATGATTTTTCAGTCTACAGGTGATAGATCAATGCTTAGTCTCTCGACGTTGGATGGTGTTTGTGGCAGCGAGGTGTCTTGGACTAAAAAGTTTAATTTTCAGGCTGACTTGAATAAAAAGTTTTTTGGAGTTCTTTATCTCGGTGTTGGACAGTTTTTAGTAAAAATGTTTGGGGTTACATCTTCTATGACTATAAAAAGAAAGATACCAAGAAGTTTCTTTCACGTCCTTACTCCGCTAGCTATTTTCCCAAATTTGTCAATAAGTACACCGAGAGCCTTGTTTCTCTCGAAGGATTTGAACAGCAACAATAAGTTGGTAAGTAAATAGTCATATATGAAAGAAAAAAAACACTACGACGTTGTACAATGTGCTAATGTATTTTGCTTGTGTCGTAATGGATCTGAGAGCTTTGTTTCCATATATCAAAGTATGTGAACAAGTAAAATTAGCTACCTTTAATTTGCTTTTGAATCAGGTTACAAGTTATCTTTGACATAGGTACCTCTTGTCAGGGTATGAATGTGAAGTCTGGCCTTAATATGAGTTGGGACTGCCCTCTTAGAGTGGTGTGCATGACTTGAAGAAATGGAAATTATATATACAGAATTTAAGCTCAAATAATTTTAACTGTATTTCACAAACAGGTTTTTCTGGCACAACCTTTACCACAACTCATCCCACATTATATTTACATATCCCAGTAATTTGAAATTATTGATCTCAAAAGGTTATAAAGTTTTTACAACAGGGATATTACCGGTCTTTACAACAAGGATATTACAGCAAACCTGTATCAAATTACGGGTTTAAATGTTAACTTAAAGTAACTTAATCTTTACTGAGGAGTTTGTTGAAATTATTATTTTCCAAGTTCTTTTTTTAATATTATATGCATGGATGAGGCATTCAAACAGGAGCTTTTACATCATCAAGTGTAAGGGATATGTATATGAAAGATTAGATCTCGGACATCTCCTTTTGATGTCAATAACTGCCGGAGGCATTGATCTCTTCTGCTAGTGCCACTCGTAGATTCTTACTTCAATCTCTTGACTGTCAGTCTGTCATCAATTAAGGCTGGAAGCAATATCATTTTTTGGATAAATAGTTGCATACATAAAAAATTTGGAATTGTACATTTGTAATCAGAAGTAATATTCGACATGGATCTTGATCGTAAACAACAATTAAGTTGCAATCTGATCAATGAATAAAACGCTGATTGATATAAATACGTACTCATCAAACAGGCCTACAAACCTTGATGAGGAATTGAGTATATGATGGCTTGAAATCCTAATTTAGCAAAAAATAATTGTCACATGCCTTTTCATGTTGTTAAGACCATGGTCCTTGGCAATAATTTGTTTTGTCTAAGGTCGTGCTCCTGCCAAATGGGTTCTATTTGCTTAGGTTTAAAACTGTTAAGCAAAAAAAAACAGAGTCCTAGCTCTAGGCATCACTGATATGAATATTTTAACTTTGATTATTAGACCTTGGAAACATGAACAAACTATTGCTATGTTAAAGTTTGGTTGGGTCCAACTCGTTGATTTACTAAAGTCGAATAGATGAAATAAATCAATAAATGGATTTACTGGTCTTACGATGGTATTGCTTACATTGCTAGCTCCATTAGAAAGATTGTCGCCATGCAGGATACCTTCTCTTTGTCTACACCTAAACATTCTGCCGGCTACTTGTGGAATATAGCTCCAATTGTGCTAAACCAGAACGTGTCTGGGTTCCTCTGATTGATGATTATAATGGAAAATATCTGCTCCAACAAAGATCTATATCAAAAAATTTGATGGTTTGATATTTGAATCAACCTCTTCCCTTGGTTGCCCTGTTTCTACGGATTGCATTGAGAATGCAGGCATGCTAGGCACTTCATCAATATTAGAGACTAGTAGAGTAATTAGGAGTTGGTGGGAGCAAGTGCGCCCAGAAATACTCCAGCAACTGGAGCTTGACAGAAAAGAATTTAATGGCTTTGTAATGTTAAATTTAGCCAGCTTTGTATGTCTTGTCTTCTGATGAATGAACTCGTGTTCTGTTTAAGATTGTAGGCACTGATTCTCGTTTAACAGGCCTTGCACTCTATAATTAGGCTTAGTACAATTCATGTTAAGGTTTAGATTATAAGTTAAGGTTACTACTCTATTAATATGCAAAATTATATTATCATGATACACCCCTTGAATCTCGATAATTTGAAATTTGGGCATATAAAACAGAGGAAGGTAAAGGGGACCATTTCTATACCGAGCTTATATATTCTCAGGGCTTGTGCACTGTCATATATATTCATCAATGGTTTGGGGGAAAAACGGCTACGTGAGAGTAACAAATGCAAAAACCAAGTGGTAAAGACGGCTCAGTAGAACGGAGCATGACAGGACAGAACCTGGCATTTAGATTATCGAGATTTAAGGGTAACTTAAGCGCTTTGTACGAGTAGCGAATGGAATCTGAGGGATCTGCATGAGCCAGGTCTGTGTCTTGTAAAGATGTGCATAACTCAGTGATCGAGATGGGAAATCTCTATAAAGCCCAAATTATTCTCGTTGGCAGAATTTTTTTCCAACGCAAAAAAAAGTTTGAGTAACACAGCTGCATCGTAGTTAGGATTAAGTTAATCCACTAAACATCTAAGAGAACGAAGCCAAGAACATCATTAGGTCAGTGATAAGTACATTGCTCATGTTTTTAAAAGCCTAATCTCTTGATAGAATTGTTTAAAAACTTAGATAGTAGTCATAAATATGAAGTGTTGGCCTAAACGTGAATGATGAGACACATATGTACAAACAGTACGTGTTAATGAGTAAGTTAGTAGACACTCCTGTTACTGTGTGTTTGTGTATGTTACACTATTATTATGAAATCATGGAAACATGATTATTATGAATTTCATATGCTTGATTTTCAGCTTTATTGGGGTACGAGCTTGATATATTGTGAGGACAAATTTAAAGTAAAAAGTCCTGCGAAGGATTTCAAATAATGTTGTTGTAGTTAAATTTATCAAATTAAAGCTATTGTTCTTCTCTCTCACTGTTACCCCAGCAATATATCAGATCTGATCAGCATCTGACTCACAGTTTGCCCCTACATTGCTAGCTGTTTTTCATCACATATATTCCTTTGTTCCTCATACATAAAAATAATATATTTACATTATCTCGCGGAACATTAAAAAAATGAGAAATGAGAATTAGTTCTCCGGGAAACTATTAATTTGTTGTTTTTGTTGTTAACATATGTATGTGTAATGTGTTCTAAAACTTTGGATTATCGATTTAATTATATCAAGACATTAATAAATTAAGCAAAATTAACAAAAAATTGAGATAGTGACATGAAACAATAATTTAATTCAGCCAATCATGTATATAGAAAAAAAGTTGTTTATACGTGGATTATCGATAACCATCTCTCCCAAAACTCTACATAATAAATAACAATAACACCTCCAACGAACCGGGATCATCATCTATATAAAGATGGTTACATATAGAAAATATATAAATTAATTTAAATAGGGTATCGTTTGTATACATGTCTAGAAGAAAAAATAAAAAAAGTAGAAAAAGAAAGAAAAGCTGATGGCAACCATATGAAACAAAGGTAACAAACTTGTAACTTATAAACGAGCTAGTAGCTTGGTACTAATATTTATGGCAACTGATGAGCAAATTGATGATGATCGTCTTAAATGAAATCTGTTGAGAAACATTTATAACGCAGCCGCAACAGCACTCATGCTTACACTTCTTCCATGAATTCACAACCACGGAAAACACATAGTTAATCTTTTGATTTACCTGTTGGATATAGGGTTTGGTCCACTTGGAACTTCATGAGCATCTCCTTCGAATTTTACTTTTCGATTATTTTTCCAAGGTGAAGAAGCCGGTAAATTAGTAGATGTATCACCATTCACCTTTTTGGTATTCAAATTATTCATAGAAGATGATGTGGTTGAAGAAAGAAGTTGCCTCTTAATTACTGGAATATTTTTCGAAGCAGCCATAGGTGATGAAAATCTCGAAAAGGACGATGTTGAGCAAAAGAGTATCAAGAAGATGGATAGGACCACAAAGATGATGAGATAAAAAGGATGCTTAGATTTAGTAGAGTTTCTGAAAAATGTTGAAGTAGATACCTTCAATGGTGCCATGCAACCTGCACGTACGATGAGTGATTATAAAATCTTGAAATAAGAACAATAATAATTAACCAATAATATTTATCCCCCCCAAGAGCCCAGAGGAGATCAATATCCATTAACTGATATTTGTCCCACTAAAACTTATTTTAGAAGGCAGACAATCAAGAAGAAAAGAGAGGAGAGAAAAAGAAGTAGAGAGAGAGAAGGATGGGACTTGGGAGAGAGGAGCTTCAAAACAAAAGTAGATAGGAAAACAGATTTGAAATTCGATACACATTTATAACTTAGCCAAATCAACTTAATATGGACGAAGTTGCATATAAAATCAAATTTGACACTGAATATATTGCACAGATTGTGGAATTAATAGCTAATACATTTTTTATGTTTTGATAAGGACATGTGATCGAGTTAGTGTCGAACCTAGAAAGTATGATCACATTATGTACCATTTAGTCTATCCCATCGCACTTCGTAAATTTCTATCTAGTAAGTTTAGCATTCATTTTCAGATAATTTTCGAGTGAGAGAGAGAATGAACCGAATCCGACACCTGAATCTATGGAAGATAAATTTTTATTGCCATCTCATAAATTCAATTTTACCTCTGAAATGTATATAGGGGATAGATACTTATCTTCAAATATTTCTAAGAGCAAATAGACAAGACTATATCTTTATACAACGATGTTCTGTTGTTTTCTACTTTACATTTTTCTAATTTATTGCAGGGATTGACCAAAGTACTATTGCAGCTCTATGTATGCCTTTTATTTTCTTTTTACATCTATATATGATATAACCCTGTAAATATATACGATTTCAGAAGTACATATAACATATTTGGCAATTTATTTTCATACTAAAATATAAAAAGAGTGCATTATAATTACTTTTCCTAAAACAAGGACAATAAATTTAAGTGGTCACTCACCTCCTAAAAATAATCATATGCATAAAACAAAAGAGAATAATTGCCTTACATTGAAATAGCAAGTAATTTTTTCCATAAAATACACTTTACTTTTTATATATATAGAGAAGCAAAGCACATATAATTACAAACTAAGAGTAAGAAACACATTGGCTCATTGGGGATTAAGATACATAAGTACAGGAGAGGGCTTCAATGTACTTAACAAAGAATCTTTGAAGGGAAGTGAAAGAGACAATGACAACAGAAAGATATAAAGAGAGAAAGGTAAGAAGGGGTGGAAATTCAGAAATCAATGGTGTGTTTGTGGCTTTTTCTTTCTTGTCTGGTTACCTCTAGATGTTTCCTTTGACTTGGAGAACTCGAAGTTTATAAAAAAAAATGCCAGCAGCCATTTAAAATAAATCTCCAAATTAATTATTCTCAAATTTTAATAACTAAATAACAGCATTTCAATCTTTTATATACTCCTCCGCCCCAAATTAATAGTCACTTTTGAGGAAAAAATGTGTCTCATAATACATGTTAACTATCTTTTTTCAATACAATTTTATAGGTAAATTTTTTAAAATAACCCTTTGACTGAAATATTGGTACTAATATTGGTAATTAATATAATATAGTTATCATTCAAATGTATGAAATTATCTCAATCAATGTAATTAATATGAATACAAATGGAAAATAATTTTTATGTTAGAATTTTTTAATTGGCGTAATTTTTTCAAAAGTGACATGTAAAATGGGACGGAGGGAGTCCTAAATTATTAGTCATTTCATTTCGTCCTTTCCGATCTTTTATATTTAAATTAAATACAACGATTAAAAATGAGAAAAAAAAAAGAATAAAATGATGAAATTAATGATTAAATATGGACATTAAACTAGAGATTAATAATTTAAACTATACATATTTTGATTAATTCCATCATTTTTTTAATGGCTTACCATCCCAAGTTCGATTCCAGCTAAGCGCATGGAAATAAGCGGGACACTCAGGATAAGTCAAGTTGCGCGTAAGCTGGCAACTAGCAAAAAATATTATATAAAAAAGAAGAGAAAAGTGCACTTTGTGTACCTGTGGTTTGGGGCTTTAAGCACTTGCCATAATAAAGTTCCAAACTCTGCAAATGCAATACTATACTATCTAAAATTTTATAGTTTGTGTACTTCCATAAAAAAAAACTAACGTCATGGAAAAAGTGAAGGGCAAACTTGTCAATTCAAACTTATTCCTTAATTAAACATAAATGCGGCACTTTCATTGTCATTTTCAGGAAGTTTCATTAATCAAGTATCGAAGACCTTCTCCATCATCAATGATCGAAGATGACACAGTGGATTATTCGTTTGCAGGAAGATAATAATGTTTGCAGAAAGATAATAATGTTTCATTATTCGATTGAAGTTATATATGTTTGTGGTCCCCCAAATTTTTAAAATGAGGGGTTTTGTTGTATTATGTGCTTATTAGAGTTAAGATTCTGAATAGTTAAGGTTTTGAAGTTATATATGTTTGTGGTCCCCCAAATTGAAACTATATTTTGGAAATTTAGGGTTTCTTTTTAGTATGTGTTTTTTGTGGTCCCATTTTTCTATATTTTATACTTTTTGCAATCTCCCACATCGCTTTGTTTGTGTTTTTTATTGTATCATCTGATTTGTTCTCCATTAAGTTATTTTATGGTGGGATTTTAATTGAGAATCCCAATAACTATATTGGGGGTCAATATAGATATGTAGATTTCTGCAATGTGGATCTTATGAGTTTATTAGAGATTTACTCCATGTTAAAAGAATGTGGGCAAATTGGTTTTTATGAGTTCTACTACAAATTACCAAGAATAAATTGGGGGAAAGGGTTGTGGAAATTAGATAATGATGCAGATGTGGTGGAGATGTGTGAACTTGTGAACCTTGCCCAACCTAGATTAGTGTATGTTATGGCTGTTACAAGTACACCAATACAAAATGCACCACCTCTTGATGCCAATGTCAAACAAGACTATTTCCCTTCACAAGATCCTAACTTTGAATATGTTGATAACACACATAGAGATGGTCAGGCTGATGAAATTGTGAATGATGAAGGCTATGAGGGATATGAGGGCTATGAAGGATATGATGACTCAGATGACGAGGATTATGCAGGGGATGGTGACAGTGAATCCAGTAACTTTTTTTTTCTTCAGATGGTTCAAATGTAGACAGTACTGATGAGGAAGTATGTATTCAAAAAGAAAAGAGGCAAACAAAAGGTAAGTCTAAAGAGTGTGGTAAGGAAACAACTAAAGACAAGGGTAATAATGACTTGAATCTGTGGAGTACTCCACATTTTAATCAAGCAAGTGATGAAGAGAGGATGACATGTAATAGTACTGATGAAAATGAAATGTCATTTCCAGTTTTTAATCAAGCAAAAATGGAGAAACCAAGGTTTGAGTTGGGAATGTTGTTTGCATCTGTTAAGCTTTTTAGAGCTGTTGTAAAAAAACAGGCAATAGTAGATAGAAGGCCTATCAAGAAGTGTAGAAACTTTGGTTCCAAAGCTAGATTCGTATGTGAGGGTGAGGGTGATGGTTGTTAATAGAAAATATATTGTTCTAAGATGCAGAACTCAGATACATATCAAATTAAAACATATTAGCCAAAACACACCTGCACTCAGACCTTTCATCAGAAGCAAATAAACTCAAGGTGGATTGCTAACCATTATGAGAATGACATAAGAATGAATCCCACATGACCTCTTTCAGCATTCCATAAAAAAAGTAGTGAATGATTGGAATTGTCATGTTAGTATTCATGCAATTGGAAGGGCTAAGATGAAGGCTTTGGAAAAAATTAATGGGAAGCATGTGGAGCAGTATAGTAGGTTGTGGGATTATGCTTCTGAGTTGCTAAAAGTTATGTTTGATAGCACTATATTAGTAATGACTGAAGATGGAGAAGTTGATCAAAGGAAGAAATTCAAAAGGTTATACACTTGTTTTGGACCTATCAAACAAGGTCTTAGGGATGGATGTAGGTCATTGATGGGACTTAATGGTTATCACTTGATAGGGCCATTTGGAGACCAACTATTAACAGATGTGGGGTCAGATGCTAATGATGGGATGTATCCCTTAGCATGGGCAGTAGTGGAGGCAAAAAATAGTGAAAGCTGGAATTGGTTCTTAAAGCAAGTGGTTGAGGACCTAAACATAGAAAATGATGGAAGTTGGACATTCATTTCTGACAGACAAAAGGTATTTTTATTGAATAGCTTATGACTTTATTGAATTGATATCTTTATTGTACATGTATATTGAATTGATATCTTTATTGGTTATTAGGGGCTGATCAATGCATTAGAAACCGTTGTGCCCAATGCTGAACATAGATTCTGTGTGATGCACCTCTACAAAAATATGCGGAAAGAATTTAAGGGGATTGATGTGAGGATGTGTTTGTGGCTAGCTGCTAGAGCAACAACTGACTATATGTTCAATAAACACATGGATGAGCTTAAGAAGGTACTTCTGCATTTTCTCATTATAACTGCATTTTCTCATCCTAATTGCATTTTATCATTCTAACTATTTTTATTTCAGTTATAAAAAAAGTGTCATGATTGGTTAATGGAAAAGCCAATAAGCTAATGGTCAAGGAGTGCCTTCAGAATGATATGTAAAAGTGATCAGTTTGTTAACAACCAGTGTGCGGTCTTCAACAATAGTATCAAGAAGCATAGAGACTTGTCAATAATTACCATGTTGAAGGCCATCCATATTGATGTTATGACCAGAATTCAGAAAAGAAGGGATAAGATGCAAAACAACTATGCATTAAATCCTATATGTCCTAATGCAATGAGGAGACTAAACAAGTAAGTGATGCCTAAAAAATTATGCATTTTTCAACTTCTATATGTGCATTATTCTACTCTTATATGACCTATATTGTATATATTTTAGGGCTGTTGATCAGAGTAAGAGATGTCTTGTCACGTGATCTGGTGGTTCAAAATACTTGGTCTCGGTGACAGAGGGTGGCTATGAAATGATGGTTAATTTAGAAGCACATAAATATACATGTAAAAATGGGAGCTTTCAGGAATTCCATGATACCATGCCTGTGCATGCATTGCATGGGCTAAACAGAAATTTGAACCTTACATCCACTCAAGTTACTCCAAAGACGCATTCTTAGCATGCTACAAGTATACAATTGATCCAATTTCTGGAGAACAAGAATGGACTGAGACAACCTACCCAAAACCCTTGTCAATAGATGTTAAGGTCCATACTGGGAGACCGGAAAAGAAAAAAAACAAGACTTCAGATGTACCACAAGCAGGGATAACCATTTTGAAGAGACAAAACTATTTTGTCAAGTGCAATTACTGTTGTGAAGCTAACCACAACATAAGGACTTGTCATACAAAGGTATGAAGTGTCTTAAAATTGTTTCTAGTGTATTCAGCAAAAATATATATTGTCTCTTTTTTTACACAGGCTGTAGACAAAGAAAAAGGTTGTGAGAAGGTTGTTAAGGTTAGAGTGAAAAAGCCACAAGCAAAGAATGCTTCTACTACTACAATAGGTCAAAAGGGAACAAATACTGATAAAGGGCCTAAGGAACAAGGTGAAAATGGAACAAAATCTGATAAGAGACCAGGGAAGAAAGTAGAAGCTAGAGGAAGAGCTGTCAAAAATACTGCAACATCTCTCAAACTACCAAAATAGACCAGCTCTTCAACAAAGAACCCTAAATTAAAACAAGGCAGTAAAGGTGGTGTGTTCACTGAGAAAATGAAGCCTACTGCTGGGAGAAGCACACCTCTTGGTGTAGAACCTGAAAACTTTGGTTCTCAGAATACTGTCACAAGTCTCAAGAAATTGGAGCAAGCAAGAAAGGATAGGAGAACAAAATTCACTCAAAATGCAGCCTGGAAATTGTAATTAGCACCACTGAAACATTAGAACTTAACTTTTGATGGATGCAACTGGATCATGTAATCTGGTTGCCTTTTGATGTAATATGTGGAGATGTTTTATGGACCAATATGTAGTTGGCTTTGGTGTTATGATGAAGTTGCTAAATTTTAACTTATATATGATATGTTGATACATAATATACTTCATTATATATGATGTACTAATCAAAATTCACAAATCACAGGAACAACAAAATAACTTCAAGCTTAAACAAAGAACCCTTTCCATTAATCAAACTGAACACTTCAACATACACAAGTTCATAGACCACAAGAAATATAACATAAAATTAAACACAGACTTATACATAACAAACTAAAGCTATCATCTCTAATCGTCATCCCCTGAATCATTTTTAGATAAATTATCATGAACATCTTCACCATTTTTGGATAAACTGACATCTTGGTCTTCAACATTTTTAGATGAACTCCCATGTGCATCTTCACCATCTTCATCACTTGAACTTTCCCATAAGCCATACTTGGTTTTCAATTCAGAAATCTCAAATTCATGAGTAATTTTCAAGATGCTGATTTTCTTCACCAAATCGACAATCACAGATGTTGCACGATCTCTAAGACGGGGCTCTATCCACCTAACGAATCCACATCCACCTAATTGGACACTCTACCATCCTTCTTCCGACATCCTTCTCGTACCAACATGTCTTCTCCACCATAACTTTATTGCAGTAAGGATCTGGGTTAGGTTTTTTCATTTTTTGCAATTAAGAAATAATAGAAATCTAGGGTTTATAAGAGAAGATGAAGGATGTTATAATAGATAAGAGGTAACTAGGTCTGCTATAAGAGAAAAGTCACTTTATATGGAATAAAGAGACGTTATATAATAGAATTCCACAAATATCATCATAGTGTTAGTTTTTTTTTATGGAAGTACACAAACTATAAAATTTTAGATAGGATAGTATTGCATTTGCAGAGTTTAGAACTTTATTATGGCAAGTGCTTGAAACCTCAAACTGCAGGTACATAAAGTGCACTTTTCTCAATAAAAAATTTGCAAAAAAATGATGGAATTAATCAAAATATGTATAGTTTAAATTATTAATCTCTAGCCTCTCTTTATTATACTCTTAACGAATCTCAGGTAAGAGGATAGATGATAAACCAGTTATCCAATCATACTAAAAGTGCTACCCTTTCATACACATATGACATATCGTATTTGTGCGCAATTTACGAGGGAGACGTATAAGTCCGAGGAAATGCAGAGAGGAGTACATGTACTGTATATGAATTATTAGGATAATTGTTGAAACATATCATGATATCAATTTTTTGTAATTGTTTCGATAATTGTTCAACATCGTCAGTCCTTGTTTACCTAGCTGGCTGGTGCATATGATACAATTATAATTAAAAACAAGGTCGGTCATAATAATTATATTCCTATCAAAAAGCATATAAAACTATAATGTCGTATATGAGTACTTGATCCATAATTATATATGGTAAAAAAATTAAAAACTACTAACAAGTTGAGAATAATTGATTCACAGTAATGATATTAATTACAAGGGTTGAAGCATGAAATGAATGACAGAAAGTATGAGTAGCTATTACGTGACAACACAACAGTACGTAATATCAAAACTTCTAACCCTAAAACGTTAAACATACGCTAATTTGTCTTTGTCAACATGACCTTAATTTTATACTCTATACATATAGGCATAGACCCTGTTTGGATTTCTGGTAAGTTCATTATAAGATGAAAATGAGTATATATTTCTGAACTTATAAATTACTCCTAACATAAAGTAAACGAATTCATAATTTTTAAGCAGATATATATTTAATATATGTTTGGAGGTTCTATTGTGAATGATCATTCGTGCTGACTCGATCGTATTTTTCAATTTTCATAGAATTTATTTGATAATACACTTAACATTGAAGATAAATTTGATAGGTCTAAACTTATATAAAACTATTAAAAGGTTATATTATTTTAATATATCACATAAATTTGAAGTGACAGGATCGAATTTATCCGTATTTTCTTGTAACGAGAAAAATCTATATGTAATATAGATTAGTCTTTCCTTCCCTAAATTTCCAGAAAAAAGACTTAGAAAAAAGACTTGTGGATACAGAAATACAAATATATTTTGACAGAAAAAAGAAAAAGGGCACACCGCGCACACAGAAAACAAAGCATCGTATTCTCTCTATCAGACACAGTGGAGCAGCTAGCAGCTAATATATCTCATATAAAAAGCCAACTCCATCGACTTGCCTTGTCTCCATGATAGGTGCTTCATGGTCCCTACACATCTCTCTCATTCATACATACAAACTACACCATTTAATTTATGCGTGTGAGAGAATTTATGTGAATTTTCTCCGTGATTGTTTTATCAGCTGAGCTACAGCTTCATCCATCCAAAGCATTCTAAAAGATGCGAGAAAGGTTTATATAATTTTAATTTGCATTAACCCGTGCCACAAAATATGCCTAGTCGGCTAGTCGTAATTTTTTACATTGTGATATTTATTTCAATCAGATGTGTAAATATATAAATAAAATATTAATGTAATCCATCTATATATATGATACATTAGTATAATTTATAATTATAATATCAAGTCTGCAACTGATTTGCATAGACAAAGAGCTAGGCTACCCATGCCACATGTGCTGTTTCGCCTACAATTGCATGATCATGAATAAAGTCAATGGAGTGACCTACTGACCATATAGGTTACAATAGACAAACGCACATATTTGACTTGGACTTCGTTGTTTAAGTATAATAATAAGGAAAACGTTACACCAGCAAACCAAGAAACAAACGCGCTCATTATAAGTAATCTAATATATAGTTAAAAGAATGCATGTATAATTCACCATGTAATATAGTACTATGTAACTTTAAATTATTTGTTTTGTACGTATTTGGGCAACGTCGTGGCTAGTTATAAAATTTGATATTCCACTTAATTTAAGGCTTTGAGCTGGTGGATGAGAAGATTTCGAAATTCAATAACACGTGGGTCCTTGCTGCCAGAAAATTCAAATCAAACTTTTGAAACAAAGCACAAGATTCGCTTCCGATGGCATATTAAAACTACCCGTCTTGGCATGGCCATGAATCAAACTTCCTAATGTTCATGTTCTTTTCCCACCAATATATATATTACGATTTACGCATGGTTGTGGGAAATTACACACACATACCCATATATTAAACTATTTGTGGGAGATATCCGTGGAACTTGCATTTAGCAATAGACCAATAGTATCATTTGTTGGAAAATGTGGCTATAAGTCCACAAAATCATTTTGAGTCTAAATTTGAGTACTTCTTGTTTGCGTGCGCACAACAAGTTATGCTTGGGGTACACTCTCCTCTGTGAGAGTTTTCCGAAACATATTTAAGTATTTAAAATGATCAAATGATGGATGAGATATGATGATCCAAAGTTTGTCCCTTCAAAGTGAAAAATTAAGAATGAAAATTTAGGCCGAATAAATCCGAACTAGTTTTGCTAAAATATTAATTTTCACTAGGTTTTAGCTCAAATAAATAATTTGTTATTTTGTTTTAATAATAATTATTATTATTAATTCGAAATTGATTATGAATTGATTTTGACAACTTCCTTCCTTAATTAATTAACGCGTGGTTAATAAGGAAATTGTGTAGTGCACAAGTAAGGAAATTGTGTAGCGCACAAGTATCCACATGCCTATATATACATCTCATAACCTAAACACAGTCGTCCTCAATACAACCCTCTCTTTTGGTGATAGTTCTCTTGCGCTCGCTGAATGTGTTGTTTTTCATGACATCATCGTGTTCTCGTTTTATCCTGGTTGGCTATCGACTCGAGTATACGGTGAGAGGCGAAATAGCTTTAAGGAGACAGTTTCGCACTGGACTCGAGACACCTTCCATTTCATATCCTCTTTTTCTTTAACAGTTTTGTTTATAGTCATACACTATTATGTTGCTTGCACACACAATCACTCGTATTATATTATTGTGTTTTTGCAAATTGTTTCACACCATTAACAAACGAAGCAAGTATAATAAGTTTCTAATTATAAATTAATGAACCGAAAGATCGTCGGCAAAACTTTGCATTATAAAATGGATGCCTCTGTATACCGGTCTCACAATTAAATGTCTATTTTTTAGTATAATTAATATATGGAGAAAGAACCAAGGCAAGGCCTATGAACAAAGAATCAAAGATATAAAGCTACCTTTTCTCAAGGCGCAATCTAAGAATTGGCCATATAGTTGCCCTTACTTTATACATATTTACTCAAACTTGTGATATGTTATTATAGTATATAATAATAAATTAACGATATATATGCATGAGCCCTAGTTTACTATATCTGAAAGTTATCTACAGCAGGTTGACTATAATAGCATCTTCACCAGAGCATCTCCAATGTGGGTGTTAAAAAGAGTGTCAAAGTTTCACATGACATGATGTGACATATTATTTTTGTTGACACTCCATTAGAGTGAGAGGGGTGCCAACCAAATTTGTCAATTTTTGGTACCCTCCACAAATGGTAAAAATGTGTTCCATCACATTAAAGTCATAGACATTCATACATAGTATTAATTATACTTGTATTAAAGATTGACAATATTTTCTAAAAAAAGTATCAAAATATTATTGAAGAAAGAGAAAATATTTTTTTTTTGATGATTTGTCAATGTTGACTATTTTAATTAGCACTACCCATTGGAGATACTCTTAAGGGCCACATGTCAATTGGTTTAGTGTAGCTACACTACTACTTAATCAACTATCTCGAAGTCGATCGAGTTCATACGAACACAAAAATATCAGATAAATCCTACATTTTTTGTTAACTAAAACTAATGTACATAATTTTTCATGTGTTATTATAAACATTTTCTCTAATCTTACTTGATACATGAGTCCATTTATGTAGCAAGTAGATAATTAGATATGGTGTGAGGAATGATGATGAGTATAATAATTAATCACTTGTACTTCATTGCAAGCAAGAAAAACACCAACCAATATGAAAGTTAAAAATACATCAATGGTAGTCGACTCTCGTTCTCTCCTCTATCTCCTTTCCCCCTATTTACTTTTCCATTTCCCCCCTCTCAAACCCTAATAACCGCATCCTTCTTCCCCCTCCTCCTCTCTTAACCATGCTTCATCATCACTTCACTCCGTCTTCCCTTGATTCCTCGGATTCAGATGTTGGATTACTTCTCGATTTGCAGCATTTATCATTCTTGAATCCTTCTTCTGAAGTTGTGGATCAGTCGTCTACACCTGTGGCTTCGTTCTTGCAAGAGAATGAAGGTCTTATCTCTATGAACAAAGAATGGTTAGCAGATGTTGGATCGAGCTGACTCTCAACCATTCACAAGAATGTTTCTGAGATCTTTCTTCAACCAACCTTGAAAAAATCCACGCAGGCTGTTGGCTAGCTCCTCCTCAAGCACCTTCAAGAAGTTCTCTCTTGCAGAAAGGATTGTGAACGATGATGGGTTTTTTAGCTTCAATACACATGTAACTTCTCGAAGCCCTGCTTCAAATGACCTTGTTAATAAGGCTGATGTCGATGCTATTCAGGTTATGTTAATCATCATGCTTTAATTGGTTTTCTTGTTGGGGATTTTATCCCCATTGCAATTGTCAAGGATCTTGTTTTGGAAGGCTGGCCTAGCATTTGTAGTCTAGACTATAACTCTTAGGACTTTTTTAGCTTAGTCTTTCACAATAAGAACTGTATGAAGGAAGTCTTGAACATGAGTTGTCTTGTTTTTAAGAATAATGTCTTTATTGTCAAATCATGTAAACTCAGTTTGAACTTTAGCTACCCCTATGCTATTGCCAACTTTATTTGAGCAACCATGAATTGCATTCCTAGGCCTTATCTTAACAAAACAGGGCTTGAGTACCTCTCGAATTTGCTAGGACACATGTATGTTATGAGGCCTTTCTAGGGCTTCCCATGACTTTTACTTCACAGCTTATATGTTGGTTGAATTGATCCCTGTTGTCAAGCCACCCATTTTGTGGGTTCCCCTCTATGGAGATGACAATGAACATTTGGGTGACACTCCTATCAAAGTCACCTGCAAGCTTGCCTCTTGTTTCCCCGATAGAGTCCATCATGTTGGATTTGATGGCATGCACCTTGATGTTGATACTTTTTATGGCTGCCCTGTTTCTCTGGATGGTCTTAATGCCATTGATTTCCTTGGAAGAGTGAGTGTTGATATACTAACTACTCATGTGGATGTCACAACCTTGGTAAATAGGGGCCCTATTGCATTGGGAAACGATAAGGTGCATGCACGAATGTAAGAACTGGACATAGACAAGAACCCTGAAGAGCTTGATGAGGATGATCAGTAGCCAAATGGAAAGGTTAGGGTTGGAGATGGTACAACCACTAACAAGAAGAAAGAAGCTGAGGGTGAAGATTGGGCACCTCATGACAAAGACTGCTACTTTGTAATTTCAGCAGCTAGGTTAATTTCTAAGCATTGATTTTTTTGTGATTTAATACCTATTTTCCTATTTGCATGAACTGAGAGCTAGCTCTCTTATGTTGTAATATGAACATTTTCTCCCTCGTGGAGTTGGAGTAATTTGAATAGGAGCTATCCCTTTGATTCTCAATATAAATATAATTAAATTAGGAAAAAAACACCAACACTAAAATGTCTCTTCAGCAGTCAGTACCTATACTGACAAGTATATACATATGGTCCATAAGACCATCTCCAATGCTAAAGGACACCCCACTTACATGTGGGGTTACTTTTTTGCCACATAAGCACCAAATGTCCTTCTAAAAAAAAGGCCACTACACTCCAATGCACAAGCCCATTTCCACTTACAAATGGGTCCCATTTAACTTTATTTTACTCTTTCTTTCACAATACTTCTTATAAATTATAATATATATTTATAAATAACATTTAAAATTAGTTTAATTTAATTCTATTAAAATTATAATAATCAAACTAAAATGATTAATGTTTTAAAAAAAAATCGACAAAATAGACGTAATAAAAATGCATAATGGGCATAAGAAGTAAATAATATGATATATTTAAGAAGTGAAGAGTATGAATAATGGGTATATATAGGAAATAATATTACCATTATAATATAAACGTTATATAGACGTTATAATATAAACGTTACTAGTGTAGCTTTGCTCAGGAAAACACATGCAGACAAATAAAATAGTAAAAAGTAATCAGGTGGCCACTGGACACCAAGGTATCCGCGGACGTTTTTTTTCCAACCCTACAATGCATTTGTCCTTCATTTTCTACTGAACAGGACATTTTGTTTGTCCCTGTGCATGTAATGTCCTCCGGTTGGAGGTGCTCTAAATCTCATGCAGATTTTTCAATTATACATAATTGTGCAATGATTGATAGAAAAATATCATGATTGATTTTAGTGATCAAGGTCTATATTTTCCTAATTAATGATTAATTTCTATTGAATTTTTTTTATCTACGTGAACTTGATTAATTAAACGATAATAAATTGAGCGTGATGAGATATTGGTAGTAGAAGTTGCTCACTCGAAGATTAATAGAATGAGTACTATTATATACTAGCTTATATCCGCGATGCAGATTGAGTTTTTTAGTATTTTATTATTTTAATTTTAATATTTTCGTTAATAATAATTTAAATTTTATTTAATGTTGTACATATATATTTTATATAATTTTCATATACTTTATTTATATTTCAATTTTAATAAGATAATATTTACGTGATTTGGATATATTTTAGTTAAAATGATAATATTTACGTGTTTTGGATATATTTTAGTTAAGAGTATTTATATTTTAATAGGACATTGTTTGTGTGTTTTGTTTAGGGGTGTGTTTTAGTTAGAAAACGTGATATGTGTTTTAGTTAAGAGATTAATGTTATAAAAGTTAGGTCCAACAATAACTATCGAGCCCAAATACCAACCGACTATCAAATCGACTACTAAATTTTTAATATTTTAGTTTTAATAATACTAGCTTATAGCCCATGCGATGCATGGGTTCTTTTAATATTTTACAATTCTATAATTATATTTTAATAGTTTTTTATATTTATAGTTTTTCACTAATTAACACATTAACATAAAATTTGAATTATTTTAATAATATAAAAAGATATTAATTTAAATCATGCGAAACGAATTATAACAATATTCATATGAAAAAAGATTATTATATTATTAATTATATTGATTAGTTTATACAATAAAATTGGTTTAACCCTATTCAAAATTATTTATTATTAATATAAATATTATAAGTTTCGTAAGATTGAAAAAATTATAACGATATTTGTTTAATGGGACTCGAAACCTTATATGTGTGTGTTAACTGTTATATAAAATTAAAATAAATAAATATTTTTCACTGTTTTAAATGCTAAGATTTTAAATAAAATTATTTTATTCTTACTATATTGAAAAGATATAAAGTATGATAAAAAAAAAAATTATCGTTATTGTGAGATAAAAATTATAAGTGTATAATGTCTAAAAAAGTTAAATAACATATAATCAAATAATTATTGTTTGTATCATTAAATTGATTACAATATTTAGATGTATAATTTAACTTAATAAATATTTGAATAAATAATACATGATAAATTGATAATCTAAATTAATTAATAATTTTTTGTAGTCCTAACCCGAATTTTATATAATAAGTAAATTAATATTCGATAATTTGATAATATAAATAATTAAAAAAAATTATAGTCCCAATTCGAATTTTATATAATAAATTAATAATTTAAGTAAAGAATGAAGTTGTTCTAGTCAAGCAAAGAATGAAGTTGTTTTAGGAAGAAGTTGCATAGGATTGAGGAATTTTAATTAGAATATAAAACTATGTAGTTTTGTAGGATACAGTTTTTAAAATAAAATTATTTACTCCCGGCAAGAATTTTACATAATAAATAAATTAATATTCGATAATTAGATAATTTAAATTAATTAATATTTTTTGGTAATCCCGACTGGAATTTTATATAATAGATTAATAATTCTAGCATAGAAAGGAGTTGTTCTAAATAGAAGTTAGGTGAAATTGGAGAATTATAATTAGAATGTAAGAGTTTGTATAATTTTGTAGGATACAATTTGTAAGATATAATATTATTTTAAAATTATTTATATTTTTTTTAATGAAGTCGTTTATAATTTTTTTGGAAGGTGTTAACCAACCAACCAAACTATTATACTCAACCAACAATTATATCATGTTTGGCTTATTATAGTATAGTATAGATTAAAATTATTTACTCTCGGCTCGAATTTCACATAATAAATAAATTAATATTCGATAATTTGATAATCTGAATTAATTAATAATTTTTTGTAGTCCCGATTCGAATTTTATATAATAAATTAATAATTCAAGCAAAAAATGGAGTTGTTTTATGAAAAATTTGGGTGAGATTGATAAATTGTAATTAGAAAAATATAAGAGTTTATAGTTTTGTAGGATACAGTTTGTAAAATAAAATTATTTGAAAAATATTTTACCCTCGAGTAGAAAAATTAATTAATAATTTTTTGTAGAAAAATTATTTAAAATATAATTTTACATAATAAATTAATTAATATTCAATAATTTGATAATTCAAATTAATTAATAATTTTTTATAGTCTCGAGTTTTTGACCCAAATTTTATATAATAAATTAATAATTCAAGCATAGAAATGAGTTGTTCTAAAAAGAAGTTGGGTGAAATTGAGGAATTATAACTAGAATGTAAGAGTCTGTAATTTTTTTTTTACTGTGAGAACCTGCAGCCACTACCCTTTGGGTGCGCACTGGGTAAACCCACGGACTCACGTAATAGCCTGCAAACCACGTGAACTAGTATGATATTCCTCTCTTTAACCAACTGAGTCAACTCTTGCGGGCAAGAGTCTGTAATTTTGTAGGACATAATTGGCAAAATATAAGATTATTTTAAAATTATTTACATTTATTTTTTTAGGAAGTCGTTTATAATTTTTTTGGAAGGTGAAACCTCTGTTTTGCTTATAATAGTATAGTTTATAATTAGAATGTAAGAGTTTGTACTTTTGTAGGACAGAGTTGGCAAAATATGAGATTATTTTAAAATTATTTATATTTTTATTTTAAAAAATCGTTTATAATTTTTTTGGAAGGTGTTAACCAACCACACCAAACCAACAATAACGTATGAGCTTACTAAAAAACGATAGTGTATATGTAAGTCACTACTCAACAAAAATAGTCTAATAGTTACATTCATTTTCATCTGTTAACGCTGAAATTATAGCATAATTAATCTGGAGATTAGAGTTATGATAAGGATTTGAATTATATAGGAGTAGAGGATCAATTTATTTGACCGTTTGGGGTTCCTTAAACTTAAAATAAGTAGCTTATTTTATTTTCATTTTTTACATATTTTCATATTTTTTTTAAAGATAAATATTTATTTTAGAATTTTAAAACTAAATATTATTTTCAAAATAAAAAATAAATTACTTATTTTCAGAAAAAGTACACACATCCCTGCTTTTTCCCGGAAATAAGGACTTATTTCCGGGAAAAAAACTGTTGCCAAACAGCCCCGTATGTCCTTTGTCATTTGACGTTTTTGTCTTTAATTTGCCCCCTTATCTTTTCAATAAATAGAAACCTTTTTTTCCCATGTTTTATTTATAACGTTTCTTTTCTTTCAATGGATGTGACATTTGATCATTATAGCATCATTTCGCAAGCGTATTTTTAAAAAAAATTATGCACATAGAAAATTTTAAAATTAAAATTACAGAACGTTAGATGTATAATATATCAGGAAATAAATAAAGATATTTTATGTATTTTAAAAATTAAAAAAAATAGGGTGATTTTTTTTGTTAATTAAATAGGGTGAATTTCATTGAGACTACACTTATATATATGGCCAGATTATAATTAAACTGATTGAGGTTTAGAATTGAATATGATGTTTGCTATAAAAAGATTGTGTTGTAACAAGGGTAGGGTACCAGATTATCTTAGCTGGTATATTGTCCCTGTGCTTTTTTCTTGCTTTGAAAAGTATTTATCGCCTAATGTGTCTCTGTCATTTCGTCTCATCTCTTGTTTCCAACAAGCACGTACAATACGTCAATAGGTCATATTCACATTTAAGTGTTTTTCTGAACATACACATGCACAAAAATAAAATCATAATTAGATAACACAAACTTGAGGTAATACTGTAAGAGGTATTGTCTAGCTGTTATAAGTATGGTGCACAAATTTAACTCAAACTGAACAACCCGATCCAATCTAACCCTTCTTTTGCCGAACAAATGGAACCATTCTAACCCAAAAATTAAATGGGTTATTTTTTTTATCAAATCGAATAAGTTGGATTGAGTTAGGATTTAAGAAATTTTAACCCGACTTAACCCAACCCAATCCGTTACGATATATACATACTAAAACATATGTTTTTAGTCGTTTTAACTTAATTACAAATAATAATTTTTTATTCTACTTTTATATATTATTTTGCTATTTGTTAATCTAAATATCTATTTTTTTACACATTAATTCTAACACACAACCGCTACACTAATATTTTTATAATCTAATATAATGTGTTCACTACAAGAAAACACTTATATTTTCCACCGATTATATTTATTTCAACCCGATGAACCCAATCCAAATCGACCCAACCCGATATATAATTAATAGGTTGGGTTTCATATAATTTTTTTGATTAATGAGTTAAAATTTTTATAAACCGATTAATTAGGTTGAGTCATTTTTTTGCTCCAACCCGGCAAACTCATCCAGTGTGCAGCCTGGCCGGCCCGGATAGGGGGCATGGGCGACCGCCCGGGGCCCAAAAAATATGGGGCACATTTTTAAAAAAAATAGTATATATATGTCTTATTTAGTTAAAAAAATTATTAAATCAATAATATTCGCAACATATAAATTAATAATTGTCCTATAAAACTAAAAATAAGTACTAATTATATATGTATATATATATATATATATATTATGAAAAACTAGATAATTCATTATTAAAAAAGAAAAATAGTTTTGCATATTAAGAAGTTTAACATAAAAATTATTTTTCATTTGTATCCATAAATGATAATTATATTACATTAATTAACAATACTAGTACCAATATTTTAGTCAAATGATTATTTTGCCATCTGTATTCGTCCGAAATATCTGTATTCGTATCCGGAAAAAAACGGATAATATTCGTATCCGGAAAAACCCGGATATTATCCGTATCTGAATCCGAAGATTCCGGATACGGATATGGATATAGGCACATCCGTATCCGAAAATATCCGTATCCGAAATTAATTATATATAATATATATATATATATTTTAAATATATATATATATAATATAATTATATATTTTTAAACTCATTTATAGTTATAAGCCCATTTATATATTTTTATACATACACTTATAGTTATAAGCCCATTTAATTATATTTTTTAATTAGCTCAACTCTAATGTCTATTTTAATTTAATAAATTAATATATGCACTATACATGGTATATACAAATTAGATTTATACAAATTAGGATAACAATATATTATACAATTTAAAAATCCGAAAATCCATGTATATATATATTTATACAAATTTAATATAATTGTAAAAATATTATAGACATATATAAAAATATCATTTGTGTTTAATATTATTAAGATAACAAAATTAGATTGAAAAGATAAATAAAAATTAATTTTTAAAAAAATGAAATAGGCTTAAATCTCTTTAACTCTTAACTCAATTTAAAAAAATTAAATTAATTTTTTAATAATTGTTTTCAATTTTTTTTGAATTTTTAATATAAATTTAAAAAATTTATTAAAAATCGGATTCGGATACGGATATTATCCGTATCCGGATAGTATCCGTCGGATCCGGATTCGGATATTAACCTTTAAAAATTTTCGGATACGGATACGGATTTTCGGATTCGGATTCGGATACGGATGCAGACAGATCCGTATCCGAATTATCCGTTTTCCACCCCTAATTGAGCATCGGAGATGCTCTAAGTGCGGAAAATGAGACGAAAGTATCGACTATTGTGAGTTATTTTAGTGCAATTCGTTAAAAGTGAAAATTTCAAAATAAATTCATCTTTCGAGCAGTAAACTTTTGTATTATACTCGCTCAGTCCCAAATTAACTATATTATTTGACTTTTTTTGTGGTCAATTTGATTGAGAATTAAAAATTATTTTTTTATTATTTTAAAAAATTGAAAAATATATTTTAAAATAAATTAGATATACTTTTCAATAATATTTTTTTATAATTTTTTCTAATTATATACTATATGTAATTTTCAGTTAAATTGACTCGAGCAAAATCAAATAATACGAATTTTTATCGAGACACGATGTCACAACTGCCCTGGTCAATATCGGAAACAAATCTATTTTTTAATGTACTTTTAAATAATTATATCAAATAATTCACAAAATTATTTTCAATAACCCATTTATTCGATATTACTGAGACATGTATGCTTTTCAGTTTTCATATACAAAAGTCTTCACAAGAGGAACTGTATAGGAATTTTACGCAGAAAATACTAAATTATTATACACCAAAATGTTAATATTATTAACATAAAAAAATGTTTGTAAAAAACATATAAAAAAATATTTACACTTAAAATTATTCTACAAAAGATGGGGTCTTTTTAGGCTAGGTTTTATAATGAAATTGAGACGGGCTTTCAAAAAATCTATAGATAATACCAACCCGGCCCATTTGTCCCACTCCAAACTCTCGGATCCACACCTACTTCTTCGAAACCCTAAACCCCTTTGTCTCAACCCTCTTTGTTTCTCTCTAACAGCACAAGATGGTGAAGAGAAGCAAAAGTAAGTAATCTACACACACACACACACACACACACACACACACACACACACACACACACACATCTTGGTTTATATTTACACATGTATGTACAGGTTTCTTGATTAATTGTGTTATGTTAATGAATTAATGAATGTGATTATATACAGAGAGTAAGAGCAAAAGGGTATCACTGAAACAAAAATACAAGGTAATTAGAAAAGTTAAAGAGCATCATAAAAAGAAGGCTAAAGATGCTAAGAAAAAAGGGCTTAACAAGAGGCCTAAAGTAGAGAAAGACCCAGGTATTCCAAATGATTGGCCTTTTAAGGAGCAGGAGCTTAAAGCTCTCGAAGCTCGACGAGCGCTTGCACTTGAGGTTTTGGAGCAAAAGAAAGCTGCCCGGAAAGAGAGGGTATGAATTTGTTGTAGTTTGCGGGTTTTTATTGTGAAGTTTTGAGCTTTATGTTGTTTGTAGTGGTTTAGTGAATGTTCTTGATTTTGTGTGTATGGTTTTTTGTGCAATTTGAATCTAATTATAATTTATAAAGTTTTATGTTATTTGAGGTGGTTAACTGAATGTTCTTGTTGTTGTTGGTAGTGTAAAAATGTTTGCTTGATTGTGTGTATGAGTAATGTTTTTTCGATAATGTGTGTTAAAATGAGCTATATAATGGTATGTAGTTCCGGAAAATAGTATGTTTGGATTTTAAATATTTTGTTTACATGTTACAGTAGCGTTATTGTCATAAGTAATAATGCAGGAAATCGATGATTTGGTCTTTTATGCAATACATTTATTGATATGATTGGTGTAATTTTCAGGCCAGAAGGAGGAAATTGGGGTTGCCAGAGGAAGATGATGTGGATGCTTCAAAAGAAGAGAATGCTGGTGAGGAGAAGGTTATTGCTAATCCTGTGGCAATTGTTAAAACTCGAGGTAAGTTGATATGTTTTTCATTTGGAAGAAGTTTTTAAGATTAATCCATGCCACATGTTATGTCTTTTGTTCTCTGAGACTTGGTTTTATGTAGACACCCCAGAAAAGGCTTTCTACAGGGAGTTGGCCAAAGTCATTGAAGCATCTGATGTTATTTTGGAAGTTCTTGATGCGCGTGATCCGTTGGGTACACGCTGTGCAGATATAGAGAAGATGGTGCTGAAAGCAGGGCCTGAGAAGCATCTCGTGTTGCTTCTCAATAAAATAGGTATTTATCATTCTTTATATAAATATAACTTCTTTTTTGCTACCTATGCACCTTCAAAGAAACTTCTGATCATTAAGCCTAGATATTTTACTTCTAATTATTTTAGAGTTGGGGTCATGCTTAGATTCCCCTCTTCTACTAGTAAGAGGTTCAAATAAAGGATATGCGTATAGTAAGATTTAAACCTAAAACTCGGAGTTGGTAGTTTACTTGTGGTGACAGAATTATGAATTCTTAATATCATATGTGAGTATGTAGCGTGTAAACTATCATTTACACGCTGGGCCGCTGGGGTCCTGTGGAAGAGATTATCTTTATCTTTGGAACTCTTGTTATAAAGAAAATAACTAAAACTTTTTATTTGTAATTTTAGTAAACACTTTGAAAGTTGAAATATATGCATCATTACAGCAGCGTAGTTTAACTTTTAAACTTAGTAGATACTTCAAATCTTTGTTATTCATCTTTCTCATATTCTCCCAATTTCAGATCTTGTCCCTAGGGACTCTGTAGAAAAGTGGCTCAAGTATCTTAGGGAGGAGCTACCAGCTGTTGCTTTTAAATGCAGCACGCAACATCAAAAATCAAATATAAAGAGAAAATTTGCAGCAAAGGGGGCCAAAAAGGTTGCAAAACCAAGCAGTCTTCTGGAAGCTAGCGATTGCCTTGGATCCCAAACTCTTATAAAACTACTGAAAAATTATTCAAAAGGCCAGGTATTGCTAGCCTTTGAATACTCTTTGCTTTTCTTTAATTTGTTGATCCTTTACCCTGCGAAATATTATCAAAACATTTTCTAGATTGGTCATGGTTGAAAACTTTATGCAGTAAGAGTAAAATTCCTCTTTTTCTTGTAATTTACCCCCTCGATCCAAAAAGAGTTTATGAATGAATTTTAAACTGGAAGGTCATATTTGGGTTTGCACATTACTATTTTGAAGTGTTGTACTGTCTTTTAATCGATCCTTATAGCATGCTGTTGGTGCAGATTACGAATTCAATCACCGTGGGTATTGTAGGCCTTCCTAACGTTGGGAAGAGTAGTCTTATTAACAGCTTAAAAAGATGTCATGTTGTAGATGTTAGCGCTACTCCGGGATTGACAAAGTCTATGCAAGAAGTTGAATTAGACAAAAATGTTAAATTATTGGATTGCCCAGGGGTGGTTATGGTTAAAACTGTGGAGAGTGAATCATCTATTGCTCTTAGAAATTGCATAAGAATAGACAAAGTTGACGATCCAACGAGTCCAGGTAATATTATGTACCTTTTTCCATATCTAATCCAATATGCTTCATCAGCGACTAGTAGACATTTTTCCCCTTGTAAATTAAGATTTGTAGTCCATTAAACGTTTTTTTTGTGAAGTATTTATTAAATGTTTCTGGGCTTAACTTTTGTAGGTCACATGTGTTGAATATCCATTATATGATGCTCAAATGCCTTAGTCTGAAAAAATCTTATGTACTACCTCCAACAAAGATAGTGTGATATGGGTTATTGTGGTTTACTTGTTTTATCACTTGTAATTGTCTTAAATTTCTCATTCACGTTTTTTGATCATTCGGGGGGGGGGGGGGGGGGGTATACTTTATACATGCCAAGTTGGTAATGTATGTCCAACTACGTGCAATGTGGTTTGAGGAAGGGTGAATCGTTACTTAGTTCTTAGCAACTGTTTGTTGGATGTAATTTTTTGTTACACCGCTTTTTGAAGCAGTCAATGTTTGCTTATGTATCAGAATGGCAAACTATGTATGGGAGTGAACACTAGTCGCATAATATACCTTGTGATTTGAGAAAGGGTGAATCATTACTTAGTTTACCATTTGTCAATAAGTACTCCGAGAGCCTTGTTTCTCTTGAAGGATTTGAACAGCAACAATAAGTTGGTAAGTAAATAGTCATATATGAAAAAAAAACACTACGACGTTGTACATGTGCTAATGTATTTGCTTGTGTCGTAATGGATCTGAGAGCTTTGTTTCAATATATCAAACTATGTGAACAAGTAAAATTAGCTAACTTTGCTTTTGAATCATGTTACGAGTTATCCTTTATGAATGTGGTTACATAGGTACCTCTTGTTCAGGGTATGAATTGTTTCTAAGTCCTGCATTAGAACTTTTAGATCGACTATCATGTGGTATTATTTAGCTAACAATCCCCCTCTTTCCTCAGTATGCTTAGTTTTGTTTGAAGTTCTGGCCTTAATATGAGTTAGAACTTAGGACTGCCCTCTTAGATTGGTGTGCATGACTTAGAGAAATGGAAATTATATAAACAGAATTAAAGCTCAAATAATTTTAATTGTATTTCACAAACAGGTTTTTCTGGCACAACCTTTGACACAACTCATCCCACATTATATTTACATATCCCAGCAATTTGAAAATTTGTCTCAAAAAGTCATATAGTTTTAAATATATGGCCAGTGATAGCTTAAACACCCTTCAACTGTAAGACCAAAATATAACCAGTATTTACAACAGGGATATTACAGCAAACCTGTATTAAATTCTGAGGTTAAATGTTAACTTAAAGTAACTTAATCTTTACTGAGGAGTTTGTTGAAATTATTATTTTCCATGTTCTCTTTTTAATATTATACATGTATGGATGAGGCATTCAAACAGGAGCTTTACATCATCAAGTGTAAGGGATATGTATATGAAGATTAGATCTCGGACATCTCCTTTTGATGTCAATAACTGCCGGAGGCATTGTTCTCTTCTGCTAATGCCAATCGTAGATGCCTACTTCAATCTCTTGACTGTCATCAATTAAGGCTGGAAGCAATTTCATTTGGATAAATAGTTGCATACATAAAAAATTTGGAATTGTACATTTGTAATCAAAAGTAATATCCGATATAATGAGTTTACATGTCATGGATCTTGATCGTAAACAGAAATAAAGTTGCAATCTGATCGATGAATGAAATGCTGACTGATATAAATACTCATCAAATAGGCCTACAAGCCTTGATGAGGAATTGAGTATGTGATGGCTTAAAATCTTAAATTAGCAAAAAGTAATCAAATATAGGCCTACTAGCTTGATAGGTTTCTCAGTGGATTGTCACATGCCTTTTTCATGTTGTTAAGACCATGGTCCTTGCCTGCTGGCAAGAATTTGGTTTGTCTAAGGTCGTGCTCATGCCAAATGGATCCTATTTGGTTAGGTTTAAACTGTCCAGCTAATAAACAGAGTCCTCACTCTAGGCATCACTGATATGAATGACTTAACTTTGATTATTTGACCTTGGGAACAAGAACAAACTATTGCTATGTTAAAGTTTGGTTGGGTCAAGCTCATTGATTTACCGGAGTCCTATTCGTCTTACAATGGTAGTGCTTACATTGCTAGCTCCATTGGAAAGATTTTTGCTATGCAGGATATTCTCTTTGTCTACACCTAAACATTCTGTCCTGCTACTTTTTGAATATAACACCAATTGTGCTAAACCAGAACGTGCTTGGGGGTTCCTCTGATTGATGATTATAATGTAACTGTGGCTGAATTCCCTATCTCCTTTGAATATGAATATGAGTTAGTGAATCATTACTTAGTTCTTAGCAACTGTTTGTTGGATGTAATTTTTTGTTACACCGCTTTTTGAAGCAGTCAATGTTTGCTTATGTATCAGAATGGCAAACTATGTATGGGAGTGAACACTAGTCGCATAATATACCTTGTGGGTGCCAAATCCAATTTTTTTTTTCACAAAATATGACTGCCGCACAATACTTTGGGAATGAAGTAAATATCCATTGAAGTCGTAATCTTATAATGTGACGTCATATCATTGTTTATATATCAGATTTTTTTTATTCTTTTTCTTTGTTATACCCTTAGTCACCAGTTCCTTGACATCCTGTCATGTTGCAGATTTTGGATTGTGTTTGTACTAAATATTTTTTCCTAAATCATCGAACTGTGCAGTGAAGGAGATATTTAAGCTATGCCCTGCCAAGACCTTGGTAATGCTATACAGGATCCCCAGTTTTGACTCGGTGGATGACTTTCTTCAGAATGTAGCAACTGCTAGGGGTAAGCTCAAAAAGGGTGGGACTGTGGATGTTGATGCCGCTGCTAGAATCGTTTTGCACGATTGGAATGAGGGTATGCTTTAAATCTTAAACTCGCATAGCATGGTATAGATATAGAATGAAAAGGAGAACCAAGTAAATTACATTTAAGTTGACTAGTTATCCCTCCCCTTTTTCCTTACAGGTAGAATTCCATACTATACAATGCCCCCATCTGGGGAAGGAGGAGAGCCTATGCAGGCTAAGATTATATCAGAACTTGGGAAGAAGTTCAATGTAGAAGAAGTATATGCTACAGAGTCCTCATTTATTGAAAACCTTAAATCTGCAGAAGATTTTCAACTGGTTGAAGTTCCGGCAAATGGACCTCTTACATTTGATGAGAAACTCTTTGAGGTTTGTATAGCGGTATCATTATGTTTTATTTTTAGCAAGTCACATGCTGGTGATAAAGAAGTATCTTCATTTTTTTCTATATTATTTATTATCTTTATAGAAAGCGTGGAATTGTTGATCAAGGCATATATGTTGTTTATCTGATGTTCATTTTGTTTACTTTTTACGATTAATTTTGTGCATGTAAGGTGCATCCATCATTCTATGTAAGCATGTAGGATTTCAGCATCTCTAAGCTAATGCCAATTCTCCCTGTAGAGTCAAAATTCAAAAGTAGTTGAATTTAGCATGCAAGTTCATGTTATAGCTAGATTAATGCATAAGAAAAACTTGACTGTTATCATATTGGAATTGGCAGTAATCTGGCATCATGTTGAATCTTCTCTTAGTGTATATGCAACCTCTGGGTAATAAGCATCTTTTGTGCTGCAGGATGAATTGCAGCCGCAATCAGTGCCTGCAAGTAAAGGTACAGCTCCTGGTCAAAATAATGTTAGCGACGACAATGAGCCCATGGAGGAAGATGAGAAGAAAGAACACACTTCCAGTGGCCAGCAGAATACAAAGTTGCATGATGCAGAGGGTAACACCAAGGTTAGGAAAGCAGAAAAGAAGCGAGGGAAAAAAGCCAAAAAATATTCCTCCACAGAAAACATGGAAGGTGATTACGACTTCAAGATAGATTACTTTAAGAAAGATTCTGTAAAGGATGATGCCAGTGACGAAGAGGACATCCCGGCTAACACTCCTAGTAATGACGAGGACATCTCGGCTAACACTACCAGTGGGAGCAAACTAGAGACGCCAATCGAACTCGACTGATATGGAAGTGGTCAGCTGTCCAACTTGTTATGCGTTCTAGAATTGGTATGTTGCATTGTATTTTTTGATAGTTATAACCGAACGGAGCAGAGAATTTTGTACCTCCAAATATATATTTTTTTAAAGAACTTCACTTTATTTTTAATTGAGATAAAGTCATGGTTCTCGTGGTAATTATTTGGCTTCAAATTGGGTGTTATGAACCTCATCATCTTGCAAGTCAATTTATTTTTCAGTGTGCACAACTGCACATCATGAGATCGGTACAACAGTAACATTGTTCTTTCTCTAGCTGGTGCTGTTGATGCATTTACTGTTCTACATCTTTATACAATAAAGACATGGATAACATTATAGGGAGATGATGTAGGTGCATTTGTCAGCTGTTGCTGCTAGATATTGTTATTGGTCAGCTATACTGGTTGAAAATTTATATCGCTTCCAGAAATTTTTGGTCTCATTTATAATATGTTGACCAGACTTATGACCTATCCTTTTCTTAGGCCAAGTTCAATGTATAAATATTCTGACTTTCTGATGTTAGACTATTCCTTTATTCAAATAATTAAATGTTGTTTTTAAAATAATAATAATAATATATGTATTAGTAAAATTTTATATAGAGAATGTATTATATAATATTATAATGTGATAGACTGGACATTTTCAAAAGAAGAAGATTCTTTGAAAATTAGATAGATTAGTACGATATAAACAAATACTCGTATAGAAGAAACACACCAAGTATTGTTACTGACCGTAAATTCAGCATTTAAAAGTTATATATGGATCTCAAATAAAATGTCGAATGTCGAATGTCGATGGTAAAAATTATACAATGACTTCATATACATCACATATAGAATGCTATCATCATCATAAATTTTTATTCAAATACAAGTTGAACCTAAAATCGAATGAAATTGAAATATATTGATTTTCAATACAAAAATCATCAAAATTATAAAGCAAGATTTGATACCTTAAAAATGACCAGGTGGGTAGGGCATCACATGCTCCTTATTCATTACTTTAACAACAATTAACAATTACATATTTTAACCAATTTTTGTACATAATTCTTAATTCAAAAAACAAATGTCTCATCTAGTAATTCATAATATTTTTCTCGTTTCATTTAAAAATATTATCTAATATAAATAAGCATGTGAATATATAAATTTCAGTAAATTAATATTCTTAAAATCAATTTTTATTAAATAATTTATTTATCAATATTAAACAAATGAATTTATTCTAATTACTACTAATATTTAGTGAAAATAATAAACTGATTTTCCGTCAACTTTCCTCTTTCAAATTACTCGCTTTACCTCCATTAACACGCTTCTCCCCCTGTCTCTCTCTTTCTCTCCACCTATACATACAAACTCTGTGTCTCTACAACCTAGGGTTTACAATGGCGCAACAATCACTAATCTACAGCTTCGTAGCACGAGGCACGGTCATTCTATCGGAATACACAGAGTTCACCGGAAATTTCACCAGCATCGCTTCCCAGTGTCTCCAGAAGCTCCCTTCTACTAATAACAAGTTCACTTATAATTGCGATGGTCATACTTTCAATTATCTCGTCGATAACGGCTTCAGTATGCTCTCTCTCTCCCTCCCTCCCTCTCTCTCTCGCTCTCCCTCTCTGTCTCTCTCTGTATCTATCGATCTAGAGATTTTAGTTATATGTGTGTGAATCGATCTAGAGATTTGTGTTATATGCGTGTATATGTTGTGCTTAATTGATCTGATCTGTTTGTGCTTGGTACATTTTTGTTATGTGCTTTGATTTTATAGTTAGTGTTGCTTGAAGAAATGATCTATTAGAGTCGAGAAAATTATATGCTTAATAGCTGAAATGATATAGAGATTTGTGTTATATATGTACGTGTCGTGCTATTTTGATCTGCTTGTACATTTTTGTTATATACTTTGAGTTTTGTATATCGTGTTGTTCGGTGAAATGATCTATTGGAGTCGAGAAAATTGTTTACTTTCGTAGCTGAAATGATCTAGACTCTAGAGATTTGTGTTAGTTTATATATGTGTTGAGCTTACATGATCTGATCTGTATATACCTGTTACATTTTGTTATTGACTTATATTTTGTTGTTGTTTTTTTACTTTTTTAGCTAAGTTAGGTATTTGTTTTTCTTTTCGGTATTCACTGTGTTGGTAATGAATGATTCAGTTTTGTTGTCAGTATGATCAAGAATTTGATGTTTATATGGTTATTTTTTAGTTCAGTTGTATGTTGTTAGATTTGAAATTGAACCATATCGAATGATTATACTGAGATGAAAGGCAGATGAGCATCAAGTTGTGCTGAGAAATGATCTATCATGAGTCGAGAAATTTATAGTTATTTGCTGAAATTATCTATTACTTTTCTGATTTCTCCTCCATGCAATTTTTTTGGGCTGTGGTTTACTTGCAAATAAATTGTGAGTTGGAATGTTTTGTTGCTTCGTTGATATGTCAATATAATGCAAGTAAGATATTGCAATAGGTGCTGTTTTAAAAGCTGTGTTTGGGAATCTGATGTGTATCCATATACCTAACTTTCTCTTGTTTGGTGTACTATAACTCTATAAGCATAGCTTTATTATATACACTATCAGTTTTCCCAATAAATTATTGTTGATGACTAGAAGCTAAATCTTTTTGTAGTATTGTATTCAATTAGATTAACTATATTTCAATTTGGTGTGGTTTGGCACTTTAGTCTTTAGTTAATGTTATGTTCTTGGAGCCACACCTTTCTTTTAAGCTACATAGTTGATGTGGACACTTCTAAAATTTGTCTCAACTTAATGTCTTTTGTTCTGAATATATAAGGCTCAACTTTTCGTAAATTGCTTGTTCTGATCCCACTTGGATGATCATTGTCAAGTATAAATTGAGTACAATATATGTTATATTATTTGTGAATCCCATGTAATACAGATGTACAAGAAGTTTCTTAGTTTGTTTGTAAAAATACTTTGGCATCAGATTAAAATACAATAATCAATGTGAAAAGTCCAGCTTATAGAATATAAGTTGATCACTCTTATCTTTTTGTTAAAAAGTAAAGAATAGAATGCTGTTGCTAGTATTTCCTGCTTTTAAGCTGCTGCTAATTTTGAGATTATTCATTTAGATTTTTCACCAGTTGTACCAACACAATCTGTTCTATGATGCAGCATACTGTGTTGTTGCTGTTGAATCTGCTGGTCGACAATTGCCTATAGCTTTTCTGGAACGAATCAAAGAAGATTTTACCAAGAGATATGGTGGGGGTAAAGCTGCAACAGCTGTTGCAAATAGTCTCGACAAGGAATTTGGGTAATTAATCCTGCAATCTGAATGTTCTTCCCTCCCCCCTCCTCTCTTTTTCTCTCCCAGATAATCCTTATTAAAGTTTGGCACTTCATAAATATAGGCCTAAGCAGAAAGAGCAGATGCAGTATTGTGTTGATCATCCTGAGGAGATTAGTAAGCTTGCAAAGGTGAAGGCCCAAGTTTCAGAGGTCAAAGGAGTAATGATGGAAAATATTGAGAAGGTAAGCCATAGCAGTAAGTTGGTCACAAACCGTTTAAGAAAGCCAAATTATTTTATTAGTTAGTACTTTGTACTAATCATCAAGATGCGAATAACTTCCGCAAGCTGCAACTTACAATGAGCTTTTACCTTGTAGGTTCTTGATCGTGGAGAGAAAATTGAGCTTTTGGTGGACAAAACAGAGAATCTTCGCTCTCAGGTAAGTGAATAGACATGTTATGTAGTATTTTTGGAACTTATATGTCTTTTGTCAATTCTTGATCTTCTTTTTGATTAAAATAACATTTTCCATCTAATTTAGTTTATTAATGCGGCCTCAACTTAATATGAACTCACACTTGTTACAGGCACAAGATTTTAGGACAGGAGGACAACAGTTGAGGAGGAAGATGTGGTTGCAGAATATGAAGATAAAGCTGATAGTTTTTGGGATTATTATTGCTCTAATTCTTATCATAGTTCTCTCAATTTGTGGTGGCTTCAACTGTTCTAAGTAATTGGTTCCCAATGTGTTTGGTCCATTACCCATTCAGTCAAACATGGTACAGTACATTCCAGTATCTGGTTGGTTTTTGTTCACCAATGGTGTTTTGGTATCACAGTTTTTGTTCTTCGTGCTATAGTCAGTATTGCGACAGTTTGTACAATAATTTGTATTTGGATCTGTTTCTGTTCCTCTGGTGATATAGTAGGAATTTAGCTCTCAGTGGTTGCTCCATGCATTGCTTCTTTTTCTGATTCTTTAATTCCTTGAGAAAGATTACATTTATTCCGTTGTAATATTTTTGATTATCTATCTAGGCCTCGTTTGTTTTTCAAGTTTTGTGGTTACGTCATAACGCTTTGCTTGGAACTCGGTTACAGTTATATACTTCCTATGAAAATAAAAAACACTTAGTTTGGTTTGTAAGTATGTAACTAAAAATTATATCTTTAATTTGATTGTTTATGTATACTAATAAATATCATTTATTTGAAAAAATAAAATACAATTGTAAAATATGTAATACTTTAATAAATTAATATAAATAAAATTAAAGAGTACATTTTAAATAATATAATATATACATATAGATATATAAAATATATTTAAATCATTAATAAAAAATAATACACACACACAAATAAATATATGTATATGTATATGTATATATATATGTATGTATAGAGAGTGTTTCAATATTATAAATGAATTTAAGTAATAATTAACATATATAACTTAACATTTTAATATAAAAAAACGTAATTTATTCATTTTAGTTTTTAAATAATTTAACGATCAATATTTAAGATATATATATATATATATATAAAATAAAAAAGTATATATTTTAACAAACATGAAGACAAAAAATATATTATAACATTTAATTTAGAATTAGAATTTTTATTTAGATTTTGGTATATTTTTTATAATACTAGTATTTATTATAAATATATATAATATTATAATAATTAGTAAAAGATAAAGTATTTGCGAGATTGGCCTAGGTAACTAAGACTCTGTTTGAGAGTGCTGTTGAAAACTACTGTGATGTGAGAAAAATTGTTGGAAAAAGTGCTGTCAGGAAAATTAAATGACTGTTTGGTAATTTTTTTGATTTATGCATATTTTGAGATATAATATATAAAAATAATGTTTTTGAGAAGGTTTGATGATGAAACTAATAGTTATTTCCTGCAAAAACTGAAAGTAGCTTTTTCCAAAAGTATGGGGGACATGTTTTTGCTAACAACAACTTTTAGACTAAAATCGCTTTTTCAGACAAATTTTTTTATAATTTACCGAACACCTTTCTGACAGTTTTTCAGCAAAAAACTGTTATAACTGTTTGCAACAACAATACCAAACGGGGCCTAAGTTTACGTATTTTGCATGAATTTGAAGTACCATAGAATTATCAAGATATCAATCATATATAACAATAAAATTATACTTATTTTAAATATATTTATTTTTAATAATAATTAAAAATATACTTTTTGTTATTTAGTCAAAAATCTTTATATTTTAGTTAATATATTAATATAAATTATGAAAATTTATAGTAATGATATTAATATGATCTTTCAAGAGTATTAAGAACGTACGTGTATAATAAGTTAGTAGCGTATAGGATATATATATATATATATATATATATATATATATATATATATATATATATATATATATATATATATATATATATTAATGTAAGTTTCTGGAAGGTATTTTGATGAAAAAAGTTTTATTTTATATGCACAGTGCATCTTCAAATATAAAGCAGTATAGTACTTTACTTTATATATAAAGATAAATTAATATTTGATTGGAGATGAATTATTTCATTTATAAAGTTAAAATTGAAGTAATATAGATGACGAAAATTTAGCTACTAGACCTTTTATATAGAGAAAGGCCGGCTCTGATAACTGTTTAAGCAAAGCAACAAGTTGACTGAGTAAACACGAGTTCTCATGTTTACTGTTTGCGACTCTTATAGATAAAATGCATGTACTTGTAATTTTAGGGAAAATCTACATTACAAATTTCTAATTTTATATCGACATAAAATATACTAAAATAAAACAACAATAGAATTTATCAAAAATAATATTTCTCGATGTTGGTATATTTAATAATTAAGATAGAATATTTACATTATAATTTTGAAAGATAATTATGAAATGGAAAACAAGATTAAATGAGCAAGACGATTTTCAAAAGACTATAAGATTGAATGCGCACCACCATCAAAAAAATCAGTCCCCACTATTAATGCTTAACCTTGAAAAAATATGTAAACCAAAATCTAAGGCTGTCAAGACACCAATATAGAGTACTGCTAGTGCAAGACAAATATATTGCTATAAAGCATAATATCAGAAGCACCACTTCTCAACTACCCCTGGTAGCTATCATCCCTGGCATAGCTGCCCATTCTTCCACTACTACGACCATAAACTCTTCCTCTTCCCCTTCCTCCACCACGGGCTCTAGCTTCTCCATCACCTGTCAACAATCATCCATGTTTAATTATAATTCATAGTGATTTGTCTATATTCTATAAATAAAAAAACATATTGCAAGCAATTGTGTCATATATAAGTTATGTATAATTTTTGTACCATAAACATGCACAAGGATATTTTATACTCAGCTGCTTTTGTACCATTGCTAATGTTACAAGGCTAGTAGTGAATGTCATGCAAAATATTGATTTGACTGCAAAATACAACACCGTATAGAATAAAACAGTGCACGGGTAAGGAAAAACAATTCCAAGTTTTGGAAATTACCAGTTTCTGGACAAAATTTTACTAAGAATCAGGTTTATGAAGCAACATCATATACAGAACAAGACAAATATTCATTCATTTAAATACCTTGATAGTTGTCTTGATAATTTCCGCGATAATTTCCTTCATAGTTGCCATATCCACCTCTACTCCAACCTCGTCCTCTCCCTCTACCACGATATCCACCACGGCCTCGCCCGTATGAATCTAAAATATATAGTCATGTTCAATATGATTCAATGTATGAAATAATTAACATTTACAAGAAAAGGCAGTTTCTCTTTGATAATACTACCTTCATTAGCAACATCAAAACTTTGACGAGGTTGTCTAGCAACAGGTTGCTGCTGATAATTATTCTGTGACCTTGATTGCTGCTGTTGATAATAATTGTTCTGTGGCCTTGAGGGTTGGTGTTGCTGATTGTTCTGTGGTTTCGAGGACTGCTGTTGCTGATAATTGCTCCGCGGCTTCGAGGGATGCTCTTGTTGATAATTGCTCTGCGGCCTAGAGGTCTGCTGTTGGTAATTGTTTTGGGGCTGTTGCTGATTATTGTGTTGCCTTGGTGGCTGTTGTTGCTGATACTTGCGTTGTGGCCTTGATTGCTGCTGTTGCATCGCTTGTTCTGCAGGAGCTGGAGCCTGATACCTATATACAAAGAAAAAGGTTACAATATGAGATTTACAGAAGACTCTCTGCAATTGAAGTTTTCTTGCAATTAACTACATGGAAACAAACTATAATGAAGAACCAAGGAATCCATGAAAAGTTGTCGAGTATTAATAAGATACAAAATAAACGATACTAACACAGATGCATAAACTCTAAAGTAAGCATTCATTCAGTTCTGGAGACAATAAAAATTACTGTGGTGTGCATTCTGCTTCGAGTATTGGTTACTAAAGAAAGATAAAAATTTACCCTGGTGAATTCTTGTTCAACTCCTTAGTTGATAGGGTGATCGAAATCATTGAGACATTACGACTTGTTTCCACACTGCATTGTTCATAAGGTGGGCTTAAAATAATGAAATCAAGGGGAAAATATTTGAAATAAGGTAATACTTACGGCAGAAGGCCCTCCTCAATAGGCTCATATACATCCACTATGTTGACTGAACTGATGACAGTATCTTGGTGCAAATGAGGAACTCGTCTCTGTCCAGAATATAAGGATTAAGCTTAGTTGTGTACTTGACAAATTATGGGAGAAGAGGCTTTACACAAATGTGAAGATAAACCAACCTTTATAATCTCTGTGATGGCTACCGCCTTGTTTATTGCTGGTCCCATTGCATTGAGTACAATTTCACGTCCATCATTCTCCTGAACGTTGATAATTTATTATTATATAAATCCATCCAAATTAGTTAAGTTAAATGAAATTTTCTATGTTGCAAATTAGATATTTCAACACTCAAATAAATTTGGGGTGCTATGACTTGATTGCCAAAAAGTAATATTGGTTTCAATACTTCATTCGTATAAAATAAGTGTCAACCTCCTTAATATGGAACCACCAAATCCTCCAATAAGTATCAATTCAAAACCGTAACAAGGGAAGCAACCCAAGAGCAACTCCAATAGATTAGCTATTCAAGCTCCTAAGTTATAATTTAAGGAATGGGAGAAAAAATTGCCCTCAAACAATATCGTAGCCATTCCTTAAATCACTAGGTCATCTCCTTCCTTCCTTATTTTTAAGGAACCTCTCTCTTATCCTAACTTATATTTTAAAATAAACTATTATATCCTATACACATACATATATAGCTATAAGCATCAAATCGTCTAAACAACAAGAGGAGAAAACAAGTAATTAACCAACAGTGTATCCATCAATCTCATCTCTTACCAACATAAACTCGAAGTAAACACAATCTGATATCCTTCAATTTAATACCAAGCTCGTTAAAATCAAATATTTACACATACAATCAACTAAATATAGAAAATCAGTGCATCCGCCACTCCCACTCTCATCATCTCCCGCTACAAAGATATTCTACCAATTAAACCAAAAAGCACGGTAAATTAAATAAATAATCAAGTAACTAACAAAATTTAAGCATCACACACACAAATACAAGTATCTAGTCATCGAATCCAGTAATTAACCAACAGTGTATCTATTACTCAAAATATTCTATTAATTAAAACATAAACACATTCGAACGAGTAACTAATCAATTAATTAACAAACAACAAGCATCATTACATACACACAAATATATAACTACACAAATTCAAACATAAACATAACTAATTAAGCAAAAATATTCAATTAATTCACACAAAAAAACATCATTATACACACACTCACAAACAAGCATCAAATCATCTAAATCTCAGCTCTTAACATAAAAAAAACTCAACATTAATTAATTAATTAATATATTAGTACCTGAAGAAGATTAGTAGCGTAGCTGATATAGTTCCGTACAAAGCCTTGCGAGGTGATTCTGATCTCGTTCTCATTGATGGCAGCCTCGGGCTTTGGTTTCTGCACTTTTCTGTATCTATCCATGGCGATTGTATGTATAGGTTTGTTATTTAGAGAAACAGAGTGAGATGCAAAACCCTAATTTGTGAGATTGATAAAACCCTGATATTTATAGATTTTTGTTTTCTGGAACTTGAGATGAGGTGTGTAGTGTGTAATTGTGGTGATTTAGTAAGTTTGGGCCTCATGTGGGTGGCTAGGCCTGTGTAAATGTGGAGTTCGGCTTGTAATGACGGCCCAACAACAAGGTCTCTAACTAAAAGTCTGAAACAAATAAAATATGCACTTTTATATCTCCATGCAGACCATGTTCAAAAGAAAAATAAATTAAAAAAATATGATTAACTGTGTGAATAGTTTTAAAATTATAAATCTTTCTAATCACATGATCGAATTAATTCATACCTAATATTAAATTAATTATTAATATTTCCCTCCTAAAATATACTCATAAATAATTTACGACAATCATACAAATCATAGAATATCACAATATTAATAAAATGCGTGAATATAAAAATCCTTATAATCACATGACATCCATATTGACATTATGTATTATTAATAATTTGATTGAGATTTATGTTGCATCCACATGTCTTTTCTTTAATTTTCTATGATTAGATATTGGAGTGAACTGAATTTTAGCATCTTATAAATATTAAACTTTTTATGACAATCGATCTGTAGAACACACCAAATAACGAGTTAGACCAAAATCAAAATTAAAACAACAAGTCAAATTTATAATTATTTTACTTCAATTAAAATTTATTTTTTCACTTTTTATTCTTGATTTTCTCCTTTTATTCAACAGAAGTGTAATATATAAATATTTAAGGTTTTGAAGAAAAATTATTAAATAAAATTTTCTTATTCAATTTCTTTTATTTGTTATAAAATATTACATTCCAATTCTAAAAGAGAATTTTTGCAACATATGTCCATACTTATTTAGCTAAATTAATATTGGGAGCAAGAGATAAAAAAAATGCATACTAAGGAAACGAGGGAAGTTCGCAGATAGTCAACGTGTTTGTCATCAATCTTCCTAGTTGAAACTGTGAGTACTTTATGTATACATATATGCATGATTGTATGTATATAACTATCCTGTCTAAATCTCCATTCTTTTAAGCTCATACAATTATTATGAAGAGGAGTTCATTTTCAAGAAATGTAATAGCTTATATAGGTGTGTTAATTACAATTTCTTGCTTATCTGTTATAATTATTTCATTTCTTAGGCTCCCTGATGTAACAGTAAATTTAATCATGCCCAGAAAGTTAAATCATCATGTTTTAGCAGTAGAAAATGACTATGTGATTGGGAAATTTGGTGACATGATGCTTGAAATGTTGCCTCAAGATTTGGCTTTTACTATTTTTATGCCGTCCCAAAAGGCTTTTGAGCGAGATTTGAGGTTGAATTTGAATGAAAGTTTGGTTCTTGGGGAGAAATTTAATGATACGTATGCGATACTTAGTAGGATTTTGGGGTTTTCGGTTGTGCCTAGGACGATTGTTTCGGGGTCTGTAGCTATTGAGAAAGAGATGTGTTATGATTCGTTATCGGGATTAGGATTGTTTGTTTCAAAGGATAAAAAGGGGATGTTGATGGTTAATAGAGTTCGATGTGAACGAATGAATGTGATGAGGGGGAAGATTGTGTTGCATATAATGGATGGAGTGATAATGGATGCTGATTTTGAGCAGTCAGTTGGACCTGATTTTGGTGAAGAGGATTGATCTATGCAATGAGTAACGTAGAAGAAAGAATGACTTGCACAAGGATCTTGTATTTTTATGTGCTTCCTGTGATCCTCTCACCAAGATACGGAAGCTTCTAGCTGGGAATTGTTCTAAACTCGCCTCCTCTTGGTGAGTGTCTAAGAATTGTTCTAAATTGAATACTTATATGTGATTCTTGAACTGGGGAATAATGTTATATCCTTGTAAGGAAATTTTAAACATATTAACACACTTGACATATTTATATGTATCCAATATTGATCAATACTCTTATCGAAAGATTTGCAAAATTTTGCGTTCTGCATGCCCTTTGTTACCCTTTTTCTTGATATGTTTGTAACGGAGAAATCTCTAATTTTACCACATTGATTCCCTAGTGTTTACTGATGCAATGATAGGAGTTCAATAAGTTTCAGAAACTGATAGATGTTTATTTAAAGCAGCTGTTGCTTGACATTTAATATTGAAACTGTTTATCTATTGTGCAAATATTCTTCATCTCGAGTTTGCCCTGGGTTGCTGAAAGTAGGTAGTATGGTTGTTTCTGTACATGTGTCAGAAAATAGTTTTTCGCTACTCCACCAGTATGAGGAATAATACAAGACTCTGTTAGCATTGCTAATTACTGTGAGTCTGTGATAGCATGTTTTTTACTCTAATTTGCACCTGTGTTATGCTGTAGGTAACTGATCTAAGCAAAGCATAATTGTATAGCTTTGTTCGTGTGATATTTTCCCTTCACAATTAAGGTTAATGATGTTATGATTGACTTTGGATCTTGAAAGGCTCTTAACCGGTAAAATATGTTATATAAGATTAAGCATGTATACACAATGATTTTTTCCTTTAGTTCACGGAAAATGTTAAATATGGAATGTTAGAGTAATTGACTGAGTTCTTGAAACACAATGGTAGTCACAAGGTAAAAACTAAAAATCTCTATACTGCAGCTTTGTTAGTCGTGAAATTATCCTCCAAGTTCCAATCCGGAGTTGGTTGGCTTGGACCATGGCAGGCATCTTTTTTCTTGTTTCAGATGCTCGACATCGGTGTTCAAATGGAACTGTATCTGGACAATGGCACTTGTGGGTTGGAATTTGCTAGGAGAATACAATGACAGTGAGAGATGTAAACAATTGACATGATCATGTAATTTTTCTTTATTCCGGAGATGTGTTATGTTGCATTTCAATTCTTGGTTTTTTCCTGGTCTCATCTATATTCTGTCCAGATTTCATTTTCAGTAACTAACTAACTAAATTTCACTCTTGAATTTGCTTCCTTAGTGTTACTCTTGTATCTAATACTGATCATTACTCTTATATTTATTTTAACATATACTGGGTTTCAATAAATATTTAATAGGTATTGAAATAAACTCGATTTAAAGTCATAATATGAAAATGAAAAAACTGGAAATTAATATTAATATGAACTATGTGAGGTCACAGACAGAGACCCGAAAAATCAGAATGAAATTATTTTTTATGCATTTTAAATGGTTTGGAAAAAAGGTATTGTAAATAATAATTTTTCGAATTTCATGTCTTATACAAATATAACATCGGAAGGAGGGGATATATAATTTTGTCCTTCAATTTCTTTTTAATTTTTTTCATAAGATCAAAAAATACTAGAAATAAATATATGTAAATTAAGAAGCTGAAAAAATATTATAAAAAGGAAATATAAAACCATAATTAATTTATTTTGAAAAGCAGAGTATAAAAAGTCTTCAACTCTTCATCAACCAAAGGAGAAGTAACATAATAAGAACCGCGATTCCAAATTCGCGCCTTTGCTGATCGAGAGACAGAGAGAGAGATCGAGAGAGAGATCGAGAGAGAGAGAGAGGGCGAGAGAGATGAGCTATTTATTGAGAACACTGAAGAAGAAAGAAGAGGTGGACACTATAATACGGGACACAATTGATAAAGTACTTGTTCTTCGTTTCGGCACTTCCCAAGATTCCGTCTCTCTCCTCCTCGACGACGTCGTTCGCATTCTCTCTCCCTCTCTCGCTCGATTATATATACATGTATCAGATACTAGTCCTAATGTTCTTATTAGATGTATAATTGTTTTCGACAAGCTTAATTAGAAACAACACGTAATCGAAATTATTTGGAGAAATGGTTGTGTTAACTAGTATAATCTAATGTTATATAATCTTCTCCATATATTATGCTAATTCATACTCGCATTTTTTTTTTAATTTAAATTGCTCTCACTAGCACTTGCTAGGTGTAAGAATTAGTATGTGCTAGTGAGAATTAGTAACGTGTATATATAATAAAAGCATGATTATAAGTATGTGTCGTATTATACATACACCACGTTATGTGCTTAATTTGGGACGATACATTCGATTGGAATGGAATAAATAATATTACGTTCGAACTCCTCATATATGTCATTTTTCTTTTAATTTTACGTAATCTCATGAATTGGAATACTTTTGAAGGTTGTATGAGCTTGTATTAACCATCTACCTTTTTTTGTTGTTGCGAAACAGCTTTCTAAGTCTGAGAGGGATGTGTCCAAGTTTGCAATTATAGCGCTAGTTGACGTTGATTCCGAAGACATCCAAGTTTATGTCAAGTATTTCGACATTACCTTCATCCCCTCCACTGTTTTCTTCTTTAATGCTCATCACATGAAGATGGATTCAGGGTACACCTCTTCTTCTATAAATCAATCAATCATTACTATTTGCCAGAATTTCATTGTGCCATTTTCATCATGTTGATGTATAATATAAATATGTGTGTATCAATGTTTGTATATGCAAGCACACACATTTTTTGAATATGTATTTTCTGTTTTGATCTTTATTAATTAAATCGCTTTTACAACGATAATAGATTTTCAGTATTAGTTTTATTTATATGTATAATATGTTTTTCCATTATATTCTATGGATACTCAGACTCAGTATTGTTTACATTTGCGATAAAATTGTTATTTTCGTGTGAAAAAATATTATAGAAAGAACTTATTTAACTCTATGAAGATGATCAGAATATAATCTAACAGTAACTATGTCATTTTCACTAGAAGCACATGAATTTGGACTCTCTTCATTTAAGATTCTATCAACCTTGATAAACTTGGTTGTTGAATGCTTACAGACTTGCTAACTAAGCCTCTTCTAGTTCTAGACTCACAAATCAACCATAGAAAGGTTCTTTCTGACTCTGATAAGGTAATCAGAATATCATTTACTATTACTTTGTTATTTCTAGTAGAAGTAGTGGAAATTTATCTGAAGTGTTGACTCATTCATCAGTGAAGCTCCTTGAGGTTAGGTTCGCTGGTAGAATTCCAAGACCTTGTAATCAGGATTTCCAGTACATATCTGTTAGCCTACTTCTTGCTTTAAACCTACTAGTCAATTGAAGGGACAATTTCCCATTGTATAATCATCTCACATTCCCACTTAAGTTGTGAAAGTTTATTCTGTTGCAATTCGGAAACAGGACCTCCTTGGCTAGCACTTAGCAGCCTAGCAATAATGTATTTATGCAGAAATTGAAGTCAGAAAATATGCAGAAATAGAAGTCAGAAAATCTGCATAGATAGAAGTCAGAAAACTTCATCTATTTAAAGCCTAATTATTTTAGGCATGTGAGTCTGACTGCCAAACGCACAAACTACTAAACTACATAGATGAATATGCCAGATATACAACCTAAATCCATTTTTTGCCACCCGAAGGTACATAGATGGATATGCCAGTTATGTATATCTCACAACTTATTCAATCCATTAATCTTCTTTTTGTTGACCAGTGAAGTAGTCTCCTTTTGTTCTTTTAAGTATAAAATATAAGATAAATTATATGGGAGATGTATAGGTAGAAAAGAGCTAAATTGCTAAATTAGGGTGAAATCGCTTAACAGTTTGTCTTTTCGCTGGGGATCACAGAGGTTTGTGAGACATTCTCGCAAACAATCCTATCTATTTGCTTAAATGTATACCTCATCTTGGGTACTCGTCTTTATGTTTTGTGTAATTGTCTTCGACCTACTTTTTGGTTACTTCTCTTTCCTTTTTCTTGTTTTATAGTTTTATCTTTAGTTAAAGCAAATTATGGACGCGGGAAATAGTCAAAATGTATACCGCCTTCCCAATCAAAGTATTAAGACTGGCAGATAAACACTTTATATTCACTTTTTGCTTTTGGTTTTGTTAAACGAATTCACTATGTTTGGTGTAGGGCAAATTAATTCTAAGGTCCCTGAACTATTAGTCATTTTTTATCTAAGATTCTGAACTAAAAATGTAAATTGATAGGTAATTAAACTTTTAAATTTTTCTCATCAAAGTCCTTTCGTCAAATTTAATTAAACGTCCATTAACTTTTGCTGACATGACATCCTAAATAAAGATAAATTAGTTTTAATGTTCCTAAACTCTTAGGAATTTCTTATGTAAGTCTCTGAACTGAAAATTTAAATTTAAATCCCAATTTTATATTAAAAATCACATTTATTACTCTTTTATTTTTTATTTACTTTCATTTTTTTTAGTTTAGAATTTTACTTATTTTCTTTTTTAACTTTGCATATATTTGTGTTCTAAAAAACACAAATATATAAATCCAATTTTACTTCTATACAAATCCAATTATATTAAAGTGACTAATGTTAACTGAACTATAAAAATACATGGACTTATATATAAATAAAATTAAGTGATTAAAAACTTTAATATTTTATTTATTTTTAAAAAAATGAAAATTTATAGTTTTATATATTCTAATTTATTGAAATTATATAAAAAATTCATTCACCAAAGTGTGATATACATCTAAAATTTACATGTCAGAGATAAATATAAAACAATTTTTTTTATCTTGTATACACCGATTTTATAAAAATTACAAAAAATATAAATATAGATAAAGTCAAAATGAAAAAATTGCACATATATATTAATTTTTTTTAATGTTTTTAGAACACAAATATGTGCAAAGTTAAAAAAGAAAATAAATAAAATTCTAAACTAAAAAGAATGAAAGTAAATAAAAAATAAAAGAGCAATAAATGTGATTTTTAATATAAAATTGAGATTTAAATTTAAATTTTCAGTTCAAGGACTTACATAAGAAATTCGTAATAGTTTAGGGACGTTAAAATTAATTTATCTTTATTTAGGATGTCACGTTAGCAAAAGTTAATGGACGTTTAATTAAATTTGACGGAAGGATTTTGATGAGAAAAATTTAAAAGTTTAATTACCTATCAATTTACATTTTTAATTCAGGGACTTAGATAAAAAAAAATGACTAATAGTTCAGGAACCTTATAATTAATTTGCCCTTTGGTGTACTGATAGTTCCTTAGTTGAGGCAAACAGTCATTCCGTTTGTTTGTATACTGGGATAGCTCATGCTGGATATTGATGATATTTAAATAAGGCTCTTAGAAGTAGACAGTTCTATCCTCGTGGCTTCCCCACTTTCACTCATTTTCTGCATAAATCTTCGGTCGTCTGTTCTTTGTATTTCATGAAACATTAAGCCTGTAACACCTTTGTGATCTCGTATGTTCTATATTCAGGAGTGCAGATCATACTAAATGGGTTGGTGCATTTCACAGTAAGCAGGATTTTGTGGATGTTGTAGAGGTTAGATTCACTGCTGATATTTTAACTGCAATGAGCCATTGTTTTGTTAAATGCTGTAAGTCTGTAACTCATACATTTGACATTGCTTTATTTTTTATAGCAAGCATGCATGCTTGAACATAGAGATATAAAACTAAATCTCTCTAGTTTGTAGTAGATAGGCTACCTTTTCAACAACTTCAGAGCAATCAGTAACTCGATATTATCGTTTTCAAGTCAGCATTTTGTACATTTTCATGACATATAGCTCTGGTGAATGTTTTTAAGGGTAGAGTGTTAACCTTAAATTGCTTGCAATGGGTTTAGTAGAAAAATTCCCTATTATATTCTAGCTATTTCTAATTTAGAATGGAGGGATTAAAAATATTGGCATATGGGACCTGGGCAGTGTTTTGTACAGTATTGCCTCTCTAGTTGGGTCAACACAGAAGTTGCAATTCGCTGTGTTAACTATGCACTTTTAACCGCGCTTCAGATTTTCATATTATATAGATGAGAACAGAGTGTTGCTATGAACTTTATGATGCATTAATATGAGCTACCCCCTCTCCTTGCAGGAAATTTTTAGAGGGGCTATGAAAGGGAAGCTTATAGTAAATTGCCCACTTCCCCCAGAGCGGATACCAAAGTTCCAGTTGTTGTATAAAGATGTGTAGAAGGTGAGTTCTGTTTCTCTCCTGATGAAGTTTTGCCATTTATTAATGCGATTTTTTTGCCTTATAATATGTATGCTATAATTCTTCAGTTATGCAATGAAAGTATAATTTCTGCAGATATATTGGCTTATGGGGTATTAGGTTTAGTAAGATATACTCTTTTTTTTGTTGGAAAAGTATATTTTAGTAGCAATGGAGACTGTCGTGAATTTGCAGAACATGATTGGCTTCTGCAGTGGAGAGTCCTGAATTTGCAGAACATTGAAAGACTATGAAAGGAAGAACTGACAAGTTGCATGGCTTTGGCATAGAGATGTCAGATTGCTCTGTAATGTTGCAGTGAGGATAGAATTTAGATTCGGGAGGCCCTTTTACTGTGTTACAAGATCAAATATATAATAATTTGCGTACTCTGTTTTCTCTTTTTCGTAGATCAAACTCTTACATTTGTTATTATGCATTTTGGTAATTTAAAAAAAATGGAAAGAAAAAAAACTGGTATTTGGAGATCAATAGAATTCCCAATAGAAAGGTGTGGGTAGTAACATGGCAAGGGTAACTTTTGTCACTTGGGATTCAACATTTAATATATAATTCATATAGTAAGAAAGATAGAGAGCCGAGCAGAGTGGTCATGTGCATGAATGGGATCATGTGATAAGAAAGAAAAGAATGATATGCCATTGCTTGAATGTGACGGCCACCACAACCACTACTACTACTACTGCACTGACCAAGTGGGGGACTGTTCACTGCCCATGCCAAAAGAGATTGCCACCCACAGAATACCTCTATCTACAGTATTTAGAAAAAAATATAGATAGATAGAGCATATATCTTGATAATAATGTTTAAAACATAGCTAGACTAGTTGAAGTGGTGGAGACCTGAGAAGATGCATTGTTCTTTTTGTAAGGTATATTTCGTTACCTATCTTGTACTGCTAGTCTGCTGTTAGCCAAAAAATACTGATGTTAGGGTTCTGTAGAAATGACTGAGGAATCTGCTTAGCGTAGTAAAACTAGGCTCGAAAATTAAATTGAAAATAATTAGATTAAATTTTCTTGTTGAAGTCTGAATAATTGAGTCAACATAAATTTGATCTATCTTTTGCAGGTTAATTTCGAAATGGATTCGATTTGACCCGAACATAACCTAATTAAAATCTTCAATCACGAACTGATGAGTGATGCAGGAATGGTGTGAAATATTATCACCCTTAACGTGGCTAACTGACTACCATGTACCATTAGAGCATCTCCAACAGAGTTGTCAATCTTATGTGGCATGTCACCCTTGATTGCCTATATATTGGAGTTGGGAGGTTGCCAAGAGGTTGTCTAGCAAGATTGCCAAAAAGTGGCAACCCCTTGACAACTTTCTAAACTAGCAAAAAGTCATATAAAACATCTAAAATGTATATTACTATACTCACTTTTCTATTGAACTAAATATAAAATTAATATAGGGGGACCAAATGGGCAACCTTTAAAGTTCCTTAGCTATTGGAACAAAATTTTAATAAATGTTGACAAGAGTGACATGAATGTGAGAGAAAATTAAAAAATAATATGTTTGATGATTTGTATTGATAACTTTCTTAGCAAACTCTATTGGAAATGTTCTCACCATGGAGTACTAGTATTTGTTCAGCTTTTGTCAAACACAGAAAAAAGAATCGGTGTACTGTACTATTAGTCACCAAAACATCTCAAAAGATAGCTGTTGGACTAAACAAAGTAACTGAAACTTGCTATAAAAAATGCCTGCAAAAGGAAAACCCAAGTGAGTGCCCATGAAACCAGATAAACTGTCAGAAAGAGTGACAAATTCCATTTCCCAATTCATGCATCTCTCTCTAGTCTCTCCCAGACTCCCACTAATAAATCTCTCTGCCTATCTCCATGCATATATATCATAGCGAGAGAGGATGCTTCTTTTTTCTCTTTCTTATATCTTCTGTTCCCATGCCCATACATCCTCTTGCATTTCAACTGCCATTACCATCACATTACCTTTAATATATACTCACCCCCACCACCTTTGGCTCCACATTTTCCAACACGAAAATTCTTTTAAATACCCTCTTTATAGTTTACATCATCATCAACTTCAAAAGCCAAACTTCAAACTCTTTATAACTACTTTGCTTGTTTTTTTATATATATTTTCTCTGTCACTCTTGCCTAGACACATCAATTACTTCAACTCATCTTCTTGAAGGTCAGATTTCTTTATAAACATTGTTGCATGCTATTTATCATAATATAAAAGTTACATCTTTGATAGATTTTTTTTGTTTATACTTTGTATTACAGAGAGATATGGATGCTGAAAATGTCATGTATCAATCACCAAACAATGCAGAAGATTCAACAGCAGCAAGATCATTTTCATGTTTATTCTGTTCAAGAAAATTTCATAGCTCACAAGCTTTAGGAGGCCATCAAAATGCTCACAAGAAAGAAAGAATTGCAGCAAAAAAGGCTAAAAGAGCTTCTTCTGTGTGCAATTTTAATTCAAATTTTCAAACCCCACCATTTTTTTTCACTCCAAATCATCATCAGTTTGGGCTTCTCAATCCTTCTCTTTACATAGCTGCCCATGCAGCTAATCTCTGTGCATCACCATTTTTGGATCGGTTCGGTTCGAATGGAGGGGCTCCAAGATTTGAGAATTTCGTGTATTATGGTGGGAATTACATGAATAATAGCCCATATCAATATGAAGAAGACGATCAACAAAGCTTCTTGAACTGGCAAAGAAATGGATTTACTAGAGAAAGTTCATGCCAAATGAATAATGTTAGCATTAATGGGAATAATGATAGTGTTGGTAAAGATCAAAAGATTGATTTGTCTCTTCATTTGTGAGTTTAAAGATGAATATTTTGATTATGATTAGATGGGACTTGGGAGTTCCATTTAATTTTGTAGAAGATGCAATGCTAAAAGTAATATTTTTCTCCTACTTTTTTCATTAACATTTGTGTTCTCAAGAGTACTACTAGCTTTTTTTTGGCTAATAAAAGTTATGTTATGTTTTCTAGTGGCCTTTACGAATGCACCTCGTCATTTTGTTTATCAACTCCTTTGTGCATATATTGGTGCATTGGTGTGATCTTTATATACACTTAAATAGTACTAATATGAGAGACTTGTGCACAAAGTACGGTTTTGGATACGATGTTCTGTAAAAACTAGGCTGTATATCGATCTCTGCATGAGATAGATGGATTTGCTATATACAATGGGCATATATAGATAGCATTATGCTAAATAGAATTTGCGAAAGTAATTAATCATTTGTAACTGTAAAGGAGAAAAAAAGAAGATTCAAATTATACATGAAACTAGCGTAATAGCCCGTGCAAGTAAGTAGACACATCGATATTTGTTGTAAAGAGTTCCGTGCAAATTTTTTCGATAAATGTGTTTGTCTTCTATACTTTTGTCATTATTTTCCTGTTAACAGTGGTACAAGTGATACCTATACAACATTAGTAACTCTGCCAGTAGAGCTTGTAAGACATGTTGTTTACACTCATAAAAAATTTCATCATAAAAATTGAAAATGCGATAGAATATTTATACATCATGTGTGATAATACCAATTGTCTTTCCGTCCCCACTTCTGATAACTTAGCGCATCAAGTTTTCGAGAATCATTTCGGATATCATATGTGATAACTCTGGTCAAATCTCAAGTCCATTTTGAAATCATGTCAAATTCTGAATTCATCATAAAAATTGAAAATGCGATAGAATATGTATACCTCATGTGTCATAATACCAATTGTCTTTCAGTCCCCCTACTTTTGATAATTTAACGCATCAAGTTTTTAAGAGTTATTTCTGATATCATATGTGATAACTCTGGTCAAATCTCAAGTCCATTTTGAAATCATGTCAAATTCTGAATATGTATTCAGATGTATCACACATAGGGTCAAAGTTCATGACACAAATATAACAACTTGAGTAATCCACAAACCAATCACAGGATCCCAGAAGATCAACAAATATGTATTCCGATATTTTTTGCTGTACATTACATTTAATAATTTGTAATTACGTAATTTAGTTAAATTTAACCGATTTTATTAAATTTCATTATCAGCCTAAAAATGACCAACAAAAATCGGTCAAATTTAATTAAATTTGATCAAGAGCGGTCAAATTTGGTTAAATTTGATCGATTTTTACCCGTGAAAGTGTACTTGCATACGCAATATTATCAAAATATCTTAATCAAATTTTAGTTTGTCTCATGTTTAAAAAAAGATTAAAAGCTACAGTAAATGAATGGGCAATATATGTGTCATATAACCAGCTATAAAGACTAGTGCATGGATAGTATCATAGTCATGGACTCATGAGTCATGGACATAAATGCATAATGACCATTTTTAAGATTATTATTATTAAATTTCTATATATATAGGTGCCCATGTGAAGTTAATTAGGGTTCATGAAGCCAGATGACAGTATGCAGATTCTTCCTCACATGCCTGATCATGGAGCCTATTTAATATTTATTGTTTTTATTTAGAGAAGATGGCTGTTTTCATCATACTTTAACAAAACTTAATACATAATATAACAGTATGTATATATATATTACATTCTGCATGCTCCTTTTAAAGAGTAGACCCTTTAAAAAAAAAACTAACTAAACTTATTAATTGGATTCGTCTTTTAATTTATGGTTGAATTTAATAATATATTCTTTTATGATGTAAAATGAACAATCAGTAGTGGCCAAATGAAATGACTTTCGATCTTGTCATGTTAGGTTTAGTGTGTAAACGTGTGATTAATACTACCATTTGTCCAAAAAGATGCAAATTCTGAATTTGACTTGTATATTGTACTTGGTCAGAAAAACACTATTATGTAGTAATGTAGCACAAGGTGGCCACTTATGTTGGTCAATCTCAACTACAAAGGATTAAAGAAATTTTGGGCATCTACTAGTAATGATATATGTGTTTGCGCAGACTCTTGGCTTGCAAATAATTAGATCTTAGGAAGATTATGATTAAACATCTAAATTTTTAGGAATTTCAACTTCCCAGTAAATAAGAATTAATGATATTGTTTGATTGTCATTTGTATAGGAAATAAAAATACATTGGATGTGTGACTTCCCCATAATATGAGAAGTTGCTTAACTCCTCTTGATAACTTATACTTCCGTGAAGTAGAACTTCCCATATATCAACCAAACAAAAAATTACACTTTCTAGGAATTTCATTAAGGAATTAATTACCTAGTAAATATAATTTCCTATGAAAGTTAATACCTATCATCAAAGCACTTAATCTTCTTATTAATTATTGTTACGGAGTATTTAGCGTGTGTGTGACAATGATACAAGGAGTGGCGCAATGATACAAGGGGGAACGTGATTATCCAAGATTGTTTTGGTGTAGTCACACGAGCCATTGTAGTTTATCTCTTTGTCAAATGGTTTAATGACAATTAATTATCATTTTAATCAAATCATTTAGCCCACCATTAAACCCACAATTTAGTAGTAGTTGAATTGTTGATGGGGGGCACAGGGGCTTAGTGGTGTTTAATTAATTTTCTTCTAATTCTAATTAGACAAGTCACGTATTGTCTTCAATTAAGTTGCTCGATCACAAATGAATATAATTTATATGCTCCCTTTTATAGTTTTAAATCAAAATTAATACAGATTTTGTTCAAACCCCAGGATTGAGATTAGGTCACTAATTGACGGTACAAGACATAGCTAATTGGTGGCGCATGAAGCACATCTAGATTCTAGATTATACACACACGTATATATGATATATAAATATATAGACCAATGCGGAGGAAAGTTAGATAAATTTAGGTCTACCGCAAATTAAGGTCATATATATACAGGCATATATTTTTTACATGCTTTTGACAATTAGTCAGTGGATTTATAGTAGAATTTCAACTATTACAAGTCCATTTTTCCGTCAAATGGAATATCAACTTCTCTTCGGAAATAAATTCAAGAATTTGACCTATAAGATCTGGCCGAATAGAATATTTCAAATTTCAAATTATTCACCAACTTATAAATTAATTACTTGTTCCATACACATTACGCTAATAAATTAAAATAATTTATAGTGAAACGGATCCTACATCGTGAAATATAAGACGTGCACATCTAAATGTTACATATATTATTATCTTCGAGGGGACATTATATAATAGCTACATGCAGTGCCCGTGGTTGGGACTGTTGGGAACTGGAAACTGACAAATGAAAACCCATCCTCATCTTTCATACTGTGACTCTGCCATACCAACTAAATCCAAACTTCTAATTGTTTATTAATCCAACTATTAAGGCCCCTTTGTTAAACTAATCAAACTAATAATCTCCTTTTAAATTTTAAAAAGGTATTAGTATCATTTATCAACTATGCTCGACACAAATATCATATTACCAGTAGAGCTGCAAATGAACAGAGCTGTTCGTGAAGAAAACTCGAGCTCGGCTCGTTTAATTGAGCTCGACTCTGTTCGTTTATTAAAAGAACCCGATCTTCAACATAAAAATCCGCTCGGTTAGTAAACGAACCCGAGCCGAGCTTTATGCCTATTCGGCTCGAGCTCGGCTCGAGCTCGGCTCGTTTAGCTCGGGATCGGCTCGAGTTCGGCTCGAGCTCGGATAAAATTTATATTATATTTTTATTATGATATGTATAAATATATACACACACGCATATATTATAATGTATTTATATTTGATTATTTGAATCATATTTAATATATTAATTTTTATGTGACTGTATATATATATATATATATATATATATATATATATATATATATATATATATATATATATATATATATATATATATAACATACATAATTTTATAATCTTTTAATTTTCTTAAATTGATTACAATCTCATTTTAGAAAATGAATATCAATTTTATTTAATCTGTCAAAATTTAAAAATTGATTAAACCATGCCATTTTTCTCACAAGTCACAACACAAATATGAAATTTGGAATTCAACATCAAGAATTTAAAAAAACAACTTATGACCTATTCAACTTCGATCACATAGAGAAATTGACCATAATTAAATATGTTACATTTGTATTATTATACATAATATATAATATATATATATATATATATATATATATATTAATAAATATAATACATTAAATTTGGGAATATCATTAAATTAAATATATCTTGACATCTGTATGGTAGGATCGTCGAGAAATATTTTTAAAAAAATGGAAATAACAATTCGTGATAAAACACTAGTTACGAATTCTAGTCAATATAGTAGTGATATACTAAGATCTCCAACCAAATTAATTTTTTATTTTTTTAAAATTTGGAAATATCATTATATTAGATATATCTTGACATCCGTACGGTTGGATTGTCGAGAAATATTTTAAAAGAATAGAAATAACAATTCGTGACAATGCACTAGTTACGAGTACTAGTCAATATAGTAGTGATATACTAAGATCTCCAACCAAATTAATTTTTTTAAAATTTGGGGATATCATTATATTATATATATATCTTGACATTCATATGGTTGGATTGTCGAGAAATATTTTTAGAAAAATAGAAACAACAATTCGTGACAAAACACTAGTTACGAGTACTAGTCAAGTAGTCAATATAGTAATGATATACTAGAATCTTCAACCAAATTAATTTTTTATTTTTTTAAAATTTGGGAATATCATTATATTAAGTATATCTTGACATCCGTACGGTTGGATCGTCGAGAAATATTTCTTAAAAAATAGAAACAACAATCCGTAAAAGTTATTTTTATTAATTGGACTTAATTGAGTAAAAAATATTTGTTTTGTTAGCGAACAACTCGATTCGGCTCGGACTCGGTTCGAATTCGACTCGACTCGGACCCGACTCGATTTGTTCACGAAAAACTTGTGTTCGGCTCGTTTATTAGGAAACTCGGCTCGACTCGGTTCGTTTTAAAAAAAAAAAGTCAAACTCGGCTCGGTTCGGTTCGTTTAAAAAAAAAATCAAACTCGGCTCGGCTCGGGCAAAACTCGGCTCGATTCTGTTCGTTTGCAGCCCTAATTACCAGGGATCAAAAACTTTATCTAGGACATCAAGCAGAAGGCCGTACGTACCTACATTAAATTATTATAATTTCAATCTTATTTTATTCTGATTCGAACTCCTAATATTTTTTTAAAAAATTAAATTATTTCAAATCGAGATTTTTTATAATGTACATACTCTTCAGAGATATACATAGAGATGGATGGAGAGATGGAAAGGGTAAAGAAGATAGTGTATGATATGTTGGGTGATTTAAGAGATAGAATGTAATAAATATGTGCAGTTGGAGTTATTTCTAGAGTCGGTGTGATTCATTTTTTCTGATTCTAACCACCGCCACAGTAATTAGTGTTTCATACTTTCATTTGTCAGTAATAAATTTACTCCATCTGTCTACAAACTGTTTAACTCGGTCTACAATTAAGTAGATAACCTTTTTGTTAATTATATAGTATTTTATTTTTGTTAAATTAAGTAGAGGTTAATTCCAAGTTAATATAGTCGTGCATTCTGCAGATAACCTTTTTTGTTAATTATATATTTTATTTTTCAATTTATAAATTATTTATAAAATAAATCATTGATCATAAATTTTTTACTTTAACTGAAAAATATAGATTAGTATACAAATTTATGATAATTTTAATTATTATAAATAAATTACAATTTACAAGTCAGTAATACAAATGCCACCCTGCGAGTACGATGGTCGTATAAATGATTTTGACTATCGTATATTCGTATGTATTCATTTTAATACATATTTATTAATTTAATATTATTATAAATACATAAATCAATTTTAATAATTTTTAAAATGCTAGAAAATAGATTTAATAGAATTACACTTAAAGACTTGCTATTGTGCCAAAAAGATTAATAAAAAATCATTTTTTGATTAGGTGATAATAACTCTCTAATTTCATGTTGAGTTAAAAATAATTTAATCACTTGATAAAGCATAGACAATGTAATTTTCCAGCTAAAGAACGGTGGCATTCTTAAAACTTAAAACTAGTGATTAGTCTTTTTTTAATAAAAAAACTAGTAGTGATTAGTGAATTGTTTAGCTTGATTATACCGCACGTGACTGACCGACGGAGTTGGCACGTGTGAAAGCAAAAAATGCAGAGGCAAATTCGGTTAATGACAGTTAATTAGGTAAGAAGTGAAAAAAGTACAGTAGTTAAGTCATATTTACCTGTCTCGTAATTATTAGTACAACTCTAATCACCAAAATTAGGCGCAACATTTCTCCCTCTAATTTACTAGTCTCTCTTATAAAAGAACAACTACATTCATCCTTTTATTCGACTCTATTAATTTCCTCCATTTTAGACGGAGAAAACTAGATTATAATCTAGAGATATAAAGCTTAAGCTCTCAACCGATTAGCACACAACAATGGCTATCTCATTGAGGTTTCTTTACGTTCTTTGCATGCTTCTGCTTCTTTTCCATGCCAAGGCTGTCATGTTAGGTGATGGCGGTGAGCATCCAATCTCAAGGTATGCATGCATATACGCACACATTTGTTTTTAACTTTAGTAAGACTGATATATCCAAGACAGGACGATATGGAGTATTGTGCACCGGATACGATAGTTTCGGTGTGTTTCATTCGAAACTTTTAGTTTTTTAAAAAAGATTGGAAACTTGATCAAGCTGCCGATGAGCATTTTAGCTTAATATAATAGAATGGACTATGATTCTTACAAGCTCTGTTTTTCGTATATTTTGATTATGTTTCTTCGTCGAATTTATATACATTTTTTGGTAATTACAGTGATGAAGCAACGATACAGTTGGAGAGCTTAAGCAACACAACAATGGCAGTCCACGAGTATGTGCCACTACCCTGCATCTTACCTGCATTTCGCAATTTTATTAGCACGATTCCTGGCCGTTGGATGTATTTCATTTTATTCTTTTTGACAATCCCAACCGTTCAGATTGGATCTGAATTAAAATAATTTTCCAGCTTTACATGCTAGTTATCCTCCTGCTCAGCTTTTATTCTACACAATATAGTTGTAATTTACTATGATACCCATCAGTTAATCCCTATTTTGTTTACATAATCAATATTTTTTAAGGCTATTTTTGTAATTTTGGTACTCAAAAGATGACAAATTACAAAAAAAATTCTACTAATGTGGTCTCGAGCCAATGGCATCTCTTAAATTCCTTATCTGGGGGGAATTGTATCGAGTACTGTGTTTTTTATTGAATACGGTGTCGTTTTATTAATTACAAATAGGATCAACTCACATGATTGCTCTTTATGGAACATCTCTTACAATATTATTATTGTACCTCCTGCTTCAACTCTAAGACTATATGCCAACTAGTGCTTTTACTACTGCCCGAAAATTCCATGTTTTTTAGTTCGAACCGTCCAAAATCTATAGATCTGATGCCTACCAAATCCTTTAATAATTCATTACATTCCAATTCAATTTTTTTTATATCTAATTTACTATTACGTTACCAATTAATTGATACGAGATGTAAAGTTATAATTCATTTATATGTTTATGAATTGAATTTATAAGATAAGACAAACGATCCTAAAATAATATTATCGGTGTTGTGTCAAATATGATTTTGTAGGCACGAGCATGCAGTGGAAGATCCTGAAGCAATAGCAACCATGGTTAACATGTAAGTCTCTACTTGCATGTTTTTAGTACAACAAAATATATATATCGAGTCTGCGATGAAATATTTTTATTATTGCTGCTAAAATTTTAGTCAATTTTCACTGAGAGTCCATGTGGTTTCAATAAATGAGGAGCCAGTAGGGGCATCACATGCTCGTACTGGAGAACATAGTAGTAACATTTTTAATATTGTTGAGCATATTCTCACCTACTCTGTTGTCATTCTTTTAAATTTCAACCCATATTCTTTGGCTTTATTTGTTGCTTCGACTTTTGGTCAAAACAGATCTAGACCTGGCAATTAAACAATATGTGGTTTCTTGCCAATTCAAGCACCATGGACTTTGATTTCTCGTTATATTGTAAATGCTAGCTTACTAATCAGGCACCCATGCTGCATTGTATGTTTCATTATTTTCTTTGGAGAGGGTGAGACTGGCACCAAGGAATCGTTCTGCTGAATAATATACCTAATTGATCGGCAAATTTAATGTTCTGCAACATTTCTGAAATGACTTGACACTCTTAAGAGATTTCACAATTCACATGCATTTACAGATGTAGTATTGTTTACTTATACTTTACTGGTGATAAGAGTGACTATCCATGTTCTCTATACTATTGCATGGCTTTTCATTTATTTCATTTTCTTCTTGCCAGACTACCCATAGTACTTGCATGTCCTTGTAATACACACACAGATCCGCACATCACGCATTTAATTTGATTTATCAATGGTATATAGTAGCATATTACTAGAATATTTTTCTTGACCTTAATATATATAGTTGTATCATAAATTCTCTGTTGCTTCCACTTCTAGACAAGTTTATTAAGAAAGCTGAATATGTTCGACACTGTTAGAAAGTATTGCAATTTTACTGCAAGTGAATTTGATACACCACTGTACTTTAAGAACACAGTTGGGCACTTTACTAAACTGATTGTATCTAAGAACATGCAATAGATATGAGAACAATAAATACAACTATTTTGCATAAGGGACATTTCTTATTAATGACTTCTGATCTATGCAAAACATATACACCTGGCTCGAATTCATGACTAAGCAACCCCACATGCTAACTAAGATTATATGACCATTTAAGTTGTACTGTACGATGAAACGGCTAAACTGACATAAGCTTATGAAATATGCAGGGCAATTAGGAATAGCACTGAAAGGAGGAAGTTAGGATTTTTCTCATGTGGTACAGGAAACCCTATTGATGATTGTTGGCGCTGTGACCGCAACTGGGCACGTAATCGTAAGAAACTTGCCAATTGTGCCATTGGCTTTGGACGCAGTGCTGTTGGTGGTCGTGATGGAAAGTACTATGTGGTCACAGCCCCAAACGATGATGACCCTGTAAACCCCAGACCAGGAACTCTGCGTCATGCTGTGATCCAAGACAAGCCTCTATGGATTGTCTTCAAACGCAGCATGGTGATCACACTAAAACAAGAGCTAATCATGAACAGCTTTAAAACCATTGATGCCCGAGGACACTCTGTCCATATTGCAAACGGGGCTTGCATTACTATCCAATTTGTCACAAATATCATAATTCATGGTCTTAACATCCATGATTGTAGACCAACTGGCAATGCCATGGTCCGAAGCTCACCAAGACATTATGGTTGGAGGACAATGGCTGATGGTGATGCTATTTCCATTTTTGGATCAAGCCACATTTGGCTTGATCACAATTCTCTTTCCAACTGCGCTGATGGCCTTATCGATGCTATAATGGGATCGACTGCAATTACAATTTCTAACAATTACTTCACTCACCACAATGAGGTAACTAAAGCTTGCATAATAATCTCATTATTCTTAACCTTGTTGAATTTTAAGTAAATTAACTAGTATATATTGACAGGTGATGCTATTAGGCCACAGCGACACCTACTCAAGAGATAAGGTTATGCAGGTTACAATTGCTTACAACCATTTCGGAGAGGGTCTTATACAGAGAATGCCAAGGTAAATTAATGCAGCCCTCACCGAGTTTAACTTAGGGAAAGGATATTATATCAATTCTTAAATAGTGCTAATAGGAAATCATTATTGATTTGAAGGTGTAGGCACGGATACTTTCACGTGGTGAACAATGACTATACCCACTGGGAAATGTATGCAATTGGAGGAAGTGCTGATCCCACAATAAACAGCCAGGGAAATAGATATCTTGCCCCATCAAACCCTTTCGCTAAAGAGGTCAATCGATAAAGCAAAGAAAACCAAAATAGTCTGTTCATAAAAGATATACAGATCATTATGATTGTGTCAGTGTTTTACCTGGTTGGTTTAAATGTGCAGGTGACCAAGAGAGTTGATCTCAATACGCACAGGTGGAGGCACTGGAATTGGAGATCAGAAGGAGACCTGATGCTTAATGGAGCTTATTTTACTCCATCTGGCGCTGGAGCTTCAGCCAGCTATGCCAGGGCCTCAAGTTTGGGTGCAAAGTCCTCTTCCTTGGTGGGATCTCTCACCTCTAATGCTGGTGCTCTTATCTGTCGTAAAGGCCGCCAATGTTAACTTCGAGTTTAAACAGCTGTCAGAAAGAAAACCACAAATTACCATTAGACAAAGAAGTTAATAACAAATTACGGTTTTCCTTTACCTTATACACTGTGAAACAACAACATCGACGTCAGTTTAAGTCTAGTAGGTCAGGTCAGTTATCAGCCAAGTCTCTTCATTTGGTAAGTGTATATCTTTTTATTAGGTATTACACCATTGTTCTCCATGATCAACCTCTGTCCTGCTTCAATCCATAATTTGAAATACTAGGAGCGGGTCCAGAAGCGTTGTTCCTCCTGTTTTCTTGATTATTTATCGTCTTGAAATCGATTACTTCTTTCCAAAGTAATCCTTCCAATTTCTTTTCAACTCTTATGGTTTCTTTATCGTGTCTCCTTTTTTCTTGGGCCATAGATTTAGATTAATTCCTCATTCTTCTGTCTCTATGCCTATACACAGCTATTGAGAACAAACAGAAAAGGAAGAAACTTTTTCTTTTGTAGATGTGCTTCAGAGTTCTGGGTTGAGACCCTTCACTTGAAATGTAATTATGATTTTACTTGCATATACTCTGGCTCTGTTTGAATTTGTAAATCTCTATCACTGTTAGTGTTTACACTATCAATTAATAGCAGATAGCAAACAATGTTTCGATTACTTATTCAGCTGTAAAGCTACGCATGAATTTATACAAATGCTGCATTTAGTAAACATACATATCCTTAACAATAGCACTCTCAATGCAAATTTCTCAAGCACCATCAGAGCTGCATGCGTCATGCACAGATAATACATTACTGTAACGGCCCGAGATTTCGACGAAAATATAATCATAATTTTATCGAAAAAGTAAAACTTTCTCATTTGTTTTCTCATAAAGATACTCAATATAATTTAAAAGTTTGCCATTTTACCATTCTCATTTTCTTCAATTACATTTCATGTTACAAGATAATGACATTTATTTGACAATAGGCACCCCTGTTGAGTTGTTATCTTGTTTATGAGCCCAGACACATTTAACTAGTCCCAAACTACACTCTGCCTCAATGACTAATCCAATTCAGTCGAACCTAGCCCAAAAGAGGCCCATTTTAATTTTATTATCAACCCTCCAACAAGCCTGGCAAATATGGTGATAATGAACACACAAGTGTGTATTTTTGTTTGTGTTGAGTGTGTGAAAAGCATGAAAATAAACTACTCAAATGGGGCGTTGACAAAACAAAATGTGAGTAGATTCCTTTTTGGGGAGGTCCCCAATTTTTATGTTCTTGAGCTTTGAGCTCTCCAGTATGGGTGGTGAGTATTATTTACTTGGTCCTTTTTGGTCTTTGTCTTGAGCCTTGAACACAATAAAGTTCAAGAATTCTAGGGTGGCTTTAAATTAGCTCTTAAAATATGAAAGCTAATTTCATGAGTTCGAAAATAATATAAGAGCATGTTCGTAAATGTTTGAGATTCCTTGCTCAAAATAGAGTTCGCAAGTCACATGTTTTAACCTCAAATTTGAAGTTAATGTTTTAAATTGTAGGAAATCATACACAACACTAGCTTGATTATGAAGCCAAACTCACTTGATACCATCAAGTCCTTCTCTTAAACCCAAAAATTCCTATTATCATAGTAGTAATCTCATGTTCATCTTCTCGTCATCGTCCGCTATGGAAATCTTAAAAATAATGTAGGTAAGATCGAAATTTTATTTAATGATATATCACACTCGAAAGTAAAGTTCGAAAAATTTGAAAGTGCACCTTATACCTACTCTTACGAGCTGAGAGTCTGAGACCATTGTATTTAACTGTTTTAGAAAGATGGGAAGATTATGAAATGTACTGCTAACAAACCTTGTGATGAATTCAAAACTCAAGGACCAATTACCAATAAGGAAAGACCACCCCTACTACTGACTACTGAGTAATTTTGAGGAAAACCATGCAATAACACATGCATGCTACATCGCTACTGTAAAATGTTCATTTGAAATATTCATAGTACATGAAAAAACAGTTTAGTAAAATAAAAGGGGAGCACACAACACATAACCCCGAGGCAAAGGTGGTGGAGATAATGTGGGTTGTAAATTTTTATCACTTGTTTCAAAAAAATAATTATAATTTTTTATATTATTAAACTTGGCTTACCAACTAAGAGCTATACTTCTATAAGCTGCAGGAACATTACTTCTGAATGAAGTGAGTGTAGATATACAGAAATATAGAGAGCCCCAATGCAAATTTAGAGAAGAGTAGTTTGTGATTTTGAGGTTATTGCAAATGCCAATGTTGAAGGCTTGTTATCACCTCTTTTTACTCATAGTTGCATTACAATTTTCTGTTCCATCTGCACAAAACAATGAAGTTTCTGTGTTACTTTCTTGGCTTGCTAAGTCTTCTTCAAAAAATCCTGCATTTGCAAATTGGAATCCTCTGGATTCAAGTCCTTGTAATTGGTCTTATATCACTTGTTCATCACAGAACTTTGTTACTCAAATTAATATACAGTCCATTCAGCTTTCTCTTCCCTTTCCGTCTAATCTTTCTTCACTTCATTTTCTTGAAAAACTCACCATTTCTGGAGCTAATCTTACTGGAACAATCCCAGTTGATATAGGAGATTGTTCTTCACTTGTTTCACTTGATGTTAGTTCAAATAGCCTTGTTGGTAGTATTCCAAGTTCCATTGGTCAACTTCAAAACTTAGAGGACTTGATGCTGAACTCCAACCAATTAAGTGGAAAAGTTCCTGTGGAGATTGGAAACTGTAGCAGTCTCAAGAATCTTGTGATTTTTGATAATCAGTTTAGTGGGTTTCTTCCAGTTGAGCTTGGGAATCTTTTAAAGTTAGAGTCTTTAAGGGCTGGAGGGAACAAAGAGATTGAAGGGAAAATACCAGAAGAGCTTGGAAACTGTCAAAAATTGATTGTTTTAGGCCTCGCGGATACGAAGATTTCTGGTTCAATTCCTTCTTCATTGGGTAAACTGCACAATCTTCAGACGCTATCAGTTTATACTACATTGTTATCAGGAGAGATACCTTATGAACTAGGTAATTGTTCTGAGCTTATTGACTTGTATTTGTATGAAAATGATCTCTCAGGCTCACTTCCGAAAGAATTAGGCCAGCTTCAAAAGCTTGAAAAAATGTTGCTTTGGCAAAATAATCTTGTTGGGGATATTCCAAATGAGATTGGCAACTGCAAAAGCCTGAGGATAATTGATCTTTCTTTAAACTTTTTATCTGGTAGCATTCCTGATTCATTTGGTAATCTTACAAATATGCAAGAATTAATGCTGAGTAACAATAATATCTCTGGTTCGATTCCATCACTTCTTTCAAATGCTACAAACTTGGTACAGTTACAGGTTGATACTAATCAGTTATCTGGTCCGATTCCTTCGGAGTTAGGGACTCTGGAAGAGCTGGCAGTTTTCTTTGCTTGGCAGAACAAGCTTGAAGGTATTATACCTTCATCATTGGCTGGTCTCAAAAGTCTCCAAGCTCTAGACTTGTCTCATAATTCTCTTACTGGTAGCTTGCCTCCTGGTCTATTTCAACTACAAAATCTAACAAAAATTCTCTTGATTTCAAATGAAATTTCGGGTTCTATTCCTCCAGAGATAGGTAGTTGTAGCTCCCTTGTCCGTCTTCGACTTGTTAGTAATAAAATCAGTGGAGAAATTCCTAAAGAAATTGGCTTACTTGATAGCATCAGTTTTCTTGACCTCTCTGAAAATCATCTGACAGGGCCAGTGCCAGATGAGATTGGTAAATGTACACAACTACAGATGCTAAATTTAAGCAACAATAGTCTTGGAGGCTCCCTGCCTAGCACTATCTCTTCTCTCAAAGAGCTTCAAGTATTGGATCTTTCAATGAATCAGTTTAAAGGTCCGATTCCAGGGAATTTCGGGCAACTTGATTCTCTTGATAGACTGGTACTTGCTAGAAATTTTTTCTCTGGCTCAATCCCTTCATCATTAGGCCAATGTTCAAATTTGCAATTGCTTGATCTTAGTAGTAATGGTCTCTCTGGAAACATCCCAGTTGAGCTGTTTAATATTGAGTCGCTTAGTATTGCTTTAAATTTAAGCTGGAATGAGTTAACTGGTGAAATCCCACCTCAGGTTTCTGGTCTTGGCAAGTTATCTGTGCTAGATCTTTCACACAACAATTTCGGTGGAGAACTAGTGGCACTTTCCGGACTAGTTAATCTCGTGTCTTTGAATGTTTCTTACAATAATTTTACTGGTAATCTTCCCGACAACAAGGTTTTTAGGCAGTTATCTGGATCAGAATTGGCTGGAAACAAAGGCTTATGTCCAAGGGGTCACGAGTCATGTTTCATGAACAATGACGCAGATACGGGGATGTCAAGTCAGAAGAATTCCAGGAGATCGACAAAGCTTAAACTTGCAATAGCCTTTTTAGTTTTGGTAACTGTGGCATTGGTGATTCTTGGTGCACTAGCAGTTTTAAGGGTACAGAAGGCGGAAACAGATAATAGTAATTCTGAAATGGGAAGAGGGACTTCATTTCCCTGGCATTTCACTCCATTCCAAAGGCTAAATTTTGCAGTTGATCAGATCGTGAGATGTCTAGTTGAATCCAATGTGATTGGAAAGGGCTGTTCAGGGATTGTTTATCGTGCTGAACTTCACAATGGTGAAGTCATTGCTGTCAAAAAACTGTGGCCTACCACAGTAGCATCCAGATACTGTCCAAAGGACAATGTTCAAGTTAGTAGAGGGGTTCGTGATTCATTCTCGACTGAGGTAAAAACACTAGGCTCAATCAGACACAAGAACATTGTCAAATTCTTAGGTTGTTGCTGGAACCAAGACACAAGATTACTTATGTACGAATACATGCCTAATGGGAGCTTAGGAAGTATACTTCATGAAAGAAAGGGTTGCAACTTGGAGTGGGATACAAGGTATCATATAATTTTAGGAGCAGCTCAGGGGATAGCCTACTTACACCATGATTGTGTCCCTCCAATTGTTCATAGGGACATTAAGGCCAATAACATTCTTATTGGTCTTGAGTTTGAGCCTTACATTGCTGATTTTGGTCTTGCCAAACTTGTTAGTGATAATGATTTTGTTCGATCTTCAACAACTCTTGCAGGTTCTTATGGATATATTGCTCCAGGTTAGTTGCATTTTCATTACTTTCATCGCGTTTCCCATTACATATTTAACATTTTGACGATCAATGTAGTATTTTTCTTTTTAGTTTTGGTCAATTACAGATATTTAAATACTCACAACACACCTCCTCCGAGGCTTAAAACCTCAGCTTCTCATCAGCAAGAGGAGATGGTATCTGCTAGGCTTAGCCTAGCAATTCAATGTAGTATTGCTAGGACTTCAATTTTTGTATGCTTGTTGCAGAATATGGTTACATGATGAAGATAACAGAGAAGAGTGACGTTTACAGCTATGGAGTCGTTATGTTAGAGATATTGACAGGAAAACAACCAATTGATCCTACCATTCCGGATGGGCTGCACATTGTAGATTTTGTGAGGCAAAGAAGAGGCAAAATTGAAGTGCTAGACCACTGTTTACAAGGTAGGCCAGACTCCGAAACTGAGGAAATAATGCAGACTCTAGGAGTGGCTTTGCTTTGTGTCAATCATTCTCCATATGACAGGCCTACAATGAAGGATGTTGCAGCAATGCTCAAAGAGATTAGACAAGATCGCGAAGATGGTGCGAAAATTGACATGATTCTCAAAGAATCTGCTTCAAGTGAAGGACAGATGATCAATAACAGTGCTAATGAAGGACCATCTTCTACACCAAGACAATGCTTGTACTCAAAAAGCAACAATTCTAGCTTCTCTGCATCATCACTGCTCGACTCTTCTTCCTCTAATTCAAAAGTGTTTCTAAAGTAGATAACAATGATCTATAAGTTGTAGATTTTTAAGTTTGTGATCATCCTAGATGTTACTTTTTATTCCTCTGAAAAAGATAGATAGTAAGTCTCTTATATCCTTTTTAATTTTACTGTGTAATGCAGATTTAAACTTCGAGGCTTCGAGAAAATTAGACATAAATACTGATGAATATTACAGGTAAGTATGAAGAGGCTTATCATGTCATTTTTAAAATGAGAGCTATAATTAGAAGTCATCAGTTGTTAAAAATGTCAGATTTAAACTGTGAACAAAAAATGCTATAATCAAATAATAACTAGTATCTATGCCATTATTGCCACTTGTATGCAAAGCATGGAATATACCACAATACGAACAATTGCACAATTGCTAACTTGTATAGATCAAAACTCATGAGTGAAAAAAGAAAAGATAGATAAAAGGTAACAAACATGCAGTCAAATTTTAAACAAGGGTGTGTGTGTGTGTAATTTTGTCTCATCAGTCCTTAAATAATTTTTTGAATTTTTCAGCATGTTTCTTAATTTTTTCTGGATATTCCTCCTTGGCGTCTTCAACAATATCAGCAAGATTTTCTTTGATTTTACGAGTGTTTTTGTTGACTGAATCCCATGCATCTTCAGCAGTTTCTTTAGCTTTCCCAGCTAACTCTTCTGCAACATCCTTTCCTTTTTCAGCGGCAAGTTTTGCTTTTTTAGCCACCTTCATTGAATTACATAAGCACAATATATGATAATTAAGTCTGTGAACTACTTGTAATTCCTCAATTGATTTATTTTCTGTAGCAAAAAATAAAAGTGTGTGTGTGTGTCTATGTAATTCAATCAGTTATTACATCTTCTGCAACAGAAGTAGCTTGCTTTTTGGCATCATGGCCAGCTTTCATCGTCTCATTGGCACCTTTTTTCGCCGCTCCTGCTGCTTTATCATATTTTCCAGTTGCATAACCATGATGAGTAGTTAGCTGCTACAAATTTATCCAAAAATCTTTAAATATATCGTGATATCTATATACTGTAAAGTGTTACTAATGCTGCAGCCTGCATTATACAGAGTTTGACTCGAAATCGACCCAACAATAATCATAAGATTATTTGTGAAAAAGCATATATATACGATCTGCAAATTTTCTAATTAAGTTAGTTTGTACCAAAACCATCTCATTACTTTTTTTAAAAAAACTTTAAGGTCTGCTCACGTCTAAAACTTCTCGGACACTACTTCCTAAGGCCTACGTATGCTTGGTTTGATTTAATATTAACTGCAATATATAATGATTTAAAAGTAATACATTTTGTGTTAGTTACCCGGATAGGTCTTGGAGCAAAACCATCAAAAGCCCTTAAGCTCCATTGTCTACATGTCATTACCATTGTATTACCAGCTGTTTGGACTTTTGCAAGGCTGATTCGAAGAGCCATGCTTGCGATTCTATTTTATATATGTATATGTTGTTTCTGTTTTCTGTAGTCACTTTGTGTCCCTCCTCAAATCCAATCAACTGAGTGAAAGGAAATTTTTATTATAAGACAGAAGAAATAGAAAGTATACCGTGGATCATGGCATTTTTTAAGCATTATAGCGGTTGTCTTATTTTTAGTATGTCTTTCTACAAGCGCTTTAAGAGGCCGACCCTCTGTTTATCTGAGGCTATTAGTAATAAACAGAGTGCATTATGTTATTTTGCAGCTGTTTCTTCAAAAAAAGTGAAGTAATTTTAACACTTAAGTATGTTTACATCATGGTTAAATATATTAAGAAATTTGATGCTCCAAGGTAATCAAAAGAGGTTTAAACTGAGGATGAGATCGCAACCAGTAAAGTTGTATATATATCTCGATGATCCAGCAGTTGAGCATTAAAATGAACTCTAGCTAGTTCAATCCTTGCAAAACTTCTTTCATATCCTAAAACTGTTCAAATTCGAATTTTGTTAAAGATAATTGTCACAATTTCATGGCGCGTCGAACTTACCAATTGCAATCCTAATTTATTTACACATTGCTGATTTACTGTATATAGTTGGATCTATACATTTTGTACAACTAATAAATTTTTCTTACATAAAAACGGAAGGGAAAAACAGTAGAAAACAATCATATCGTTGAGGTTGCAGACTTGCAGAGAGAGAATTTATGACAATTTTTACAGCAGCAGTAGTGCAGAATGCAGACTATCTGACCAATTTGCATTTAGTTTTCACCCAATTCGCAGCTACCTCTAACTAACCACTTCATACTTCTGCAACTCCAGCCAGTGTCCGGCCAGTTCTAAGCTGTCATGCATGTGCCTGCATGATCACACATAGTATATGTTTAACTAGCTTCTATTTTCTCTTTGAATATCACACACTTAAACCAAAGATGTATTTCTCATATTTCATCACGACTAATAATTTGGGATTTTTTTTCTTATTTTAGAATGATGGATCGCGAAAATTTAAAACGTTATCCTTTTATAATCGAGGGGCCAGGGGAGAGTCATATGCTGGATTACACATGCATATTGTACTACATCAATATATATGTGTAACATGTGTATATATGTTGTTATTGAATATCGAATTTAAGGCTAGCTAGCTAACCGTAAAATAAATGGTGTCCAATATTAAATGAACAGTAGGATGCCCTGCTGCTCCAACCTGCCTATAAAAGGAGAATCAAAAGAAAGATTTCTAGCATAAGATACCATATCTATCTAGTTAGAACTGGAAAGAAAGTGAGATAAGATATGGCAAAGTGGCTTTCGAGCTTCATGTTACTATTTGTTGCTGTTGCAGCACATGTTCACATGACTTGTGCTGCTAGAGACATGCCTAAAAATGGTCTTAATGACCAAAAAAATGTTGTCAACTTTGGCGGTTTGGGATCCTATAGCGGTGTTGGTAACAATGGCCTGCCTTTCGGAGGAGTTGGAGGCGGTGTAGGCACCGGGGTAGATATTGGAGGCATTACTGGCCTCGCAGGTGTTGGTGGTGGTATTGGCACACTGCCTAGTGGAGGTGGAGGTGGTGGTTTGCCGGGGTTCGGAACTGGCATTGGTACATTGCCTAGTGGTGGTTTGCCAGGAGTTGGAGGGGCTGGTGGTGGTTTTCCGGCTGTAACTGGAGGCACTGGTGGTGGATATCCGGCAGTGGGTGGTGTTGTTGGTTCTCCGGTAGTAGGAGGGAGCACCGGTGGTCTCCCAGCTTATCCTTGAGGCCTAATTAAATAAGTGTCTAAGTTCGTTGCATGGAGCTAGCTAGCTAGCCAGGGTTTGTGGTAATAATATTGTTTTAGGGTTAGTAGTTTGCGGATCAAGTGTTTCTAGCTTTAATTGTGTGGTTATTGAAACTCTTTGTTTTTTTTGTTGCCTTCAAGTATTTTAAGAATTTTTGTAATAGTTTGTTAGTCTGAAATAACAAAAATTTTGAAATGCCAGAGTATGAATTTAAATAAATTATAGACAATCATAACATTTCATGATGCACCAAGAATAAGTGTACTCCAATCCTAACAACTAGAATCACAAATGCCAAAAAAAACCCTACACAGTCTGTTCTGTACAAATCTTCTGGTTTGTAACCTAATATATATCGAAAAATTAAAACAAAAATGTAATCACCAGCAACATATACAATATATACGCGGACACAATATGCGTACTTAATTGTTTGTTCGAAACCGAAGGTATAATCATCATGAAAATTATACAAATACTAATAAAAAACGGCTAAATATGTATGTATACTAAATCCTTTCTTTCAAAAAGAGATAATTAACCATAATAATGTACAAAATATATGCCCAAGTACACAATCATTTGCGCGCGCGCGTATATATATATATATATATATATATATATATATATATATATATATATATATATATATATAAAATCACCATCAACATGAATGCCTTTTACAATGTAACAAGGACCAGTACTTGTAAATGCACTCTGATTGTCTCAGGTCTCATTCACTCCAAGTAGCTTCCAGGCTTCCAGCTAAAGCTAACCAAAATATTGTACGGTGTATTGCAATTAAGTAAGTGGTCACAGATATTTGAAATCCTAGCTTTATATCAGAGGTGGAGAGTGTATTATATTTTCTAGTCATAAAAGAAACAACTGTTATTACCAACTCATACTCTGCTTCGCACTAGGGCTGGCAAAAAAATCCGGAAAATCCGATATTCGTCCGAAATATCTGTATTCGTATCTGGAAAAAAGAGGATATTATCCGTATTCGAAAAAAAGCGGATACGAATATTATCCGTATTCGAAAATTCCGGATACGGATATGGATATGGGCGCATCCGTATCCGAAAATATCCGTATCCGAAATTAATTATATATAATATATTTTTAATATATAATATATTAACCGTTTACAACAATACATACATTCATAAACCCATTTTAAAATTAGGCCCATAACCCATTTTAAAATTAGGCCCATAACCGTTTACAACAAAGTCAACAATACATAACTGATAACTCACTAACCTAATTCATTCATTGTGCGGCTAGCTATTGTGCGTATAGCTTCTCCTTCTTCGAATCTTTCATTCGATTCATTCATAACGTTCATATAAGGTATTAAGGTATTTAATCTTTTCTAAATCAGATATTCAATCATACGCGAATATTCTTGTCTCTAAATTCGATTCTTGCTGAATGAATATTTGATTCTTGTTTGATTAATTGCAGATCGAACTCTTGATTTTGTTTCTCAATTCATCTATACGATGGAACATGGTATTTCTTGCCCTATGTTTATTGTTTTGTTTCTCCATATATTTAACATCTTTATATTATTCCCGTTAGATTCTTCTGTAGATTCCTGACTACTGTTAATAAACAATGTAGCAATTAATATTGGTTCTCTCTTTACCAATTCATATATAAGGGCCTCCAGCTGAAAGTTAATACTACACATTACTAATCGAGTTTGGTTTGATTCTACAAGTATGTGGAGTCTTCCTTCGGGCTGTTGATACTATGATTATTTTCGATATGGTAATAAATATTTTCGAAAGCATTTTATATAAGTCTGAGCAGCAGTACAGCACTAAATAAAGCTGTATTTCCCTGTTTAGGTGCATTAGTTTTATCTGTTTTCTATGTTGAAACTTAAAGAATCCTATGGCCGTGTGTTTATGTATTCTTTCGAAACCACTACATCTATCAAACTTTTGTCTTTTCATCAAACATGCTAAGCATATTGGATCCCCCATGCCATCCACTTGATCTTGTCCCCACTTTGAATCATTTTATAAGCATACCTCTTTTGTTCTCTTAATCATAACTTCCCCATACATATCTTCTTTCCCCTCTCAGACTACTCATTGCATATTTATTGTGTTCTCTAAGAAGTGTGCTTCATAGATTTCAGTTCTATATAATTTAGTATATAAATGGCATCCTTTTCTAGCTCTCTCATGATAGTGACACTGAACATTATTGTTTTTATGGTCTCAACTACATTATCACTTTTACTATCTTCTTCTCATCTCAAATTAGAGACAATATCAGCAGCACCAGCAGTTACTGCCTTCAAAATCTAATTACAATTTTGCTATTTCTTGAATATGTTTTTCTTGTAATCTTGTTCATAATCATATTTTGTTTATGCTTTTGTGCGCTTTAAAATTGCAGGAAAAGTTTCGGGTTCAGGAGCATCATCCAATTCAGTTGGCATGGTATCGACAAATTGTCTAGCAAATATTTCTAAGAGTGGGCAAGATTGCACTATAATTTTACCAGAAGATGATGTGGCTACTCAAGAAAAAGAACCACCGGCCAAAAAACAGAAGATTTTGAAATCAGCTGTTTGGGAACACTTCGACTGTATTAAGAGTGAAACGAAAGAAGGTAACACAAAAATTAATGTTATTTGTAAGTATTGTCATGCTAGTTTTAATGGGGCAAGTGACCAAGGAACAACTCATTTGAAGAATCACACAGAAAAATGTCGAATGAAATTAGTAAAAGTTCCTGTGTCCCAAATGCTTTTAGGAAAACAAGCAAGTAGTGAGGATTCTCGACCCAAAGTAGGAGTTCAAAAGTTTGATAATGCTATAGAGAGAGCTTTGTATGCTAAAATGGTTGCTAAACATGATTTGCCTTTTCTAATGGCTGAATATGATTACTTTCGTCTTTGGGTCTCTTACATAATGCCTTCTTATAAACATCGGTCTAGAAATACAGTAAAATCTGATTTGATAGGTGTCTATACGGCTGAGAAAGAGCGAATTTATAAGGAAATTGAAAAGCTGAATTCTAGAGTTAGTCTTACTACTGATGGGTGGAAGCCCAAGTATCAACAAAGATCCTACTTCTGTGTCACTTGTCATTACATTGATGATGATTGGGTCTTGCACAAACGCATTATTTCCTTCCGTGTAGTTCCTTACCCACATCATGGTGTTAATTTAAGTGAGTGGTTGAAAGAGAGAATATTAGAGTGGAACATTGATAACAAGTTATCTTCTATTGTTGTTGATAGTGCCTCTAATAATTCGGGGATGCTTTCGGGTATTAAAACATGGTTAAATGGAAAAAAAACACTTGTTCACAATGGTGATATGTTTCACATGCGTTGTGTGTCACATATTTTAAATCTGATTGTGAAGAGTGGGTTAGAGTTGCTAGATGAATTAATTGAAAAAATTCAGAAAACTGCAAGGTATATAGGATCTTCTGTTCAAAGAGATGAGAAGTTTACCATTGCCTTGTCTCAAACCAAACTCAACACTAAGAGACGCATCCCCTTAGATATTGACACCCGTTGGAACTCAACTTATGAAATGATTGTTGCATCTCTTGAACTCCGTCCAGCCATCGAACGTCTAAAAGAATTAGATCCTGAATTTAAATGTTTACCTTCAGAAATTGAGTGGGAAAATGGAAAGAAAATTTGTGTGTGTTTGAAGATCTTTTTAGATATAACAAAAAGACATTCTGCTGTAAAGTATCCAACTGCAAATTTATATTTTATTGATGTGATTCAGATTTGTAGAAGCATAAAGATGTGGGTTGAATCTAGTGATAATTGGGTTAGTCTGATGGCTTCTAAAATGCAACTTAAATTTGATAAGTATTGGAATGAATGCAATAAGTTGTTAACGGTCGCCATTATTCTTGATCCTAGATATAAGATGGCCATTGTCACATATGCATTCAAGGGTATGTATGATCTCCATGCTGAATTTTATACGGATGAGATACAAGAGTTTCTAGTTCAGATTTTTAATGAATATTCTGAAAAATATGGAAATAAAAAGGGGGTAGAAAGTTCTCATTCTGCTAGTGCGAGAATAGTAGGAAGTTCAATTGGTGGAGAATGGTTGAGAGGTTTTCAGGATTTTGTTTTAAGTAGTAACATAGGGGAACAAACAAAAAATAGTGAGTTGGACGAATACTTGAAAGAAGGCCTGTTTCCAATGGATAACGAAATAGAATTTGACATTCTTCGTTGGTGGAAGCATAATGGTCCCAAATTTCCTATACTTGCACGGATGGCTCAAGATATATTAGCTATACCAACTTCTTCGGTTGCATCCGAGAATTCTTTTAGTAAGTGTCGTAGAATTATCACAGACACTCGTTCCTCTCTACATTATGACTCGGTTGAAACTTTGATGTGTGTCAAAGATTGGATCCCGGATGTCAAAGTCATCAAGGATGGTACATTTCACATTTTTAATTAATTAATGTTGTACTTGTGCTTCATAAATCTAAACTGGTTTATACTCTTCAATTTTATAATAGGCCAATCTGAAAAAGCGGACGAGGATGATATGACTTGCGATTTAGGCTATACTGAATGGGATGTAGACTTCTGAGTTATGATCTCACTATTTTGGTATGTTTTTAGTTTCTTTTCTGCATTCATTAAATATACATTGCTTCTGATGAATTAAGTAATAGGTTTTGTAGCATTTATTTTGGAAGCTGAATTAAGTAATAGGTTCTGTAGTATTTATTTGAAATAGTTAAGACCTCTATATCTATTCATTTATCTTTAGCTCTTGGGGTCATTTATCTAATATTTTTTTTATGCATTTTCTTGATTTTGTGATATGCCATCTTTGTTAATGCATTTTCTAATTTCTTTTCAGGATTTTTCTTCGAGTATGCTGACAGCTTCGGCCTCTGTCACCAAATTTTTAACTTGCTCAACAACCTCAACTTCTTTCACTGGATCTTCAGGAGTTTCGCTCTTTTTTATTTGGATTTTATGTGCCACCTTGTGTTAGTAATGAATTTCCGTTGAATATGTAAATTGTTATTTTGGTGTTTGTAATTTGAACTATGTAATTTTTTTATTTTGGTGTTTGTAATTTGTAAATTACTGAACTGACTACTGAGTATCTCTTTAATATATGTTTTTTCTAGAAAATGCAAAGCTCATAAAAAAAATATTTTTTGAAAAACGGATTCAGATATTATCCGTATCCGGATAATATCCGCCGGATTCGGATTCGGATATATTTTTTTCGGATATTCCCGGATTCGGATACGGTTTCGGATACAATATTGAACTTCCGAATTCGGATTCGGATATACCTGTATCCGTATCCGTATTATCCGATTTACACCCCTACGCACATGAAATTCATATGGACAGGAGGAGTAACACCTGTTTAGATACGCTAAACAGGCCCAGGCCCAGGCCCTTTATCTCCGACATGAATAACTTCAAGCCTATCATCAAGTAGAAAATTAGACATCCAATAAAACTTATTAGGCCCATAAATTAACGGGCTTTAAGCCCAAAATTCTTGTACCTTTTGTCACACATACATACAAAATAAAATTAATATACACACATCTCTTAAAATCAATAATCTCTCCCTCCGCCCCCAACAAATTTAACTTATAACTTGATTTTTTTAACTTTTCAATGGCAGCAAAGAAGAAGTGTAAAGTATGTGAAGAAGCTGAGTCAAAGTACAAGTGCCCTGCTTGTCTTATACCTTAGTAAGCTCAATCAGTTGTTTCATTATATTTTTCATTCTATCTGTTTTTGATGAAGAAATTATTTTTAATTATAATCTTGCAATGGGGTTTGCTTATTTTTTGATTTTGTGAACTTTGCAGCTGTTCTCTGGCTTGTTTCAAGAAACATAAAGGTGTGATTTTTACGGGGTTCTCAAGCTTATTGCTTTTTGATTTTTTATTATCTATTTGAATGTATATATGTCGAAAAAAATTCATATTGAGGTGGTGTTTTGGTGCATTTGTGCCCCATAACTCTACCAAAGGGGAAAAAGAATTGATTATGTATATAGATTATATAAAGATTGTGTATTTTATGTCTTTAGTAATGGCTGTATCTATAATAAAAGAAATATTGATTAACATTTCTCTATTGAAAATTCTCATGTGGGAATTTGGTTACGTCTCCTTTGTTTAGAACTAGTTGGTTTGATCCGTGTAACACATGCATTATCATACTTGAGTCGGAACTAATTGGCAAGTTTTGGGGCTTAGGCATTGATGTTTAAGTTACCTAATCTCCGAGAATTAAGCTGGTAATTTAAACTGGTATTAGAGTGGAGGTCTTGAGTTCGAACTCTGGTAAGATGCCAAGGTTGTATATTGACATAGGGATGGCCTAGTGATCCGCTCTTCTATCCCCAAACAATGAGCTATCGAGTGAAGGGAATGATAAATTTATATGTCATCCAGTTCAAGTCCTCCCAAGTCCTAACACCTTAAATCTTAGGGGCAGCTGGTTAGTTAACAATTATGTTGATTCTGACTTGTACAAATTTACAGAAGTTCCATGCGGTAAGGAGGCAGCAGCACCCGTCGAAGAAAAAATTGGTTAGGGTCTTTCTCCTTAAACTCTGCATCTTTGCTTTTATTAATATTAGATTGTAGAAGGGTATCATATTTGGAGAGACATACATGTTAATGAAATATTTTAATAAAACTTGAACTCATCTCCAATAATCAGGAATGAAATCGGTTGCCAAGGATATACTAATCAAAGTATGCACCTGTTTATGTTATCCTCTCTACTTGCATTCATGACAGGCTGTATTTATTATATGAATTGATTAAGTTTATGGCTTCTTGGTCAAAATAATCAATTTCTTTTATAATCTGATATGCTATCTATTTTATGGATCTATATAGTTCTATTTCAATAAAGAATCAGGCACTTCTTACTGTGAGAATATTAGTACTTGTTGCTGGCCAATATGTTACATCAATACACTGCCTGCAAATCTGAATTTAAGATCTGTAGACATAGAATTTAATCAATTAATCCTATATTAGACCATCTCCAACCAAACTTCAAAAAGTACTTTTACACTATTTTGGTGTAAAAATTCTCTCCAACCAAACTCTAAAAGTTGCACCAAAATGGTGTGACACCAAAAATTACACCAAATTTGGTGCAACACCAAAATTTGGTGTAACTTTTAGAGTTTTTATAAATACCAACATTACCCTTACATTACTTTAACTAAAACAAATCTATTCCTTTTTTATCCCAACAACTTTATTATTTTTGTACTTTAGTAATAAAATAACTTTTATAGTACAAGAAAGATTCTTTTTGGTGTGAAATTCATTGAAAATGGGTTGGTGTGAATTTTAAAGATAGCGTAACTTTTACACTATTTTGGTGTAATTTTCACACCAAAATAGTGTAACGGGTTGGAGATGCTCTTACTCTCTTAGGTTTCATATTAAGGTCCACTAGGTGTGCAGGTTCAACATCACATGCATATATCATTATCTGGTTGAGCCGTTGAGGTAGTTTTACCAAGTCGTTTATTGACCCCATCTCCCACGGAAAAAGGGAAAAGGAAATAGCTTTTTATATAATTTTTTTTATTGTTATAGAGATATTGGATATTATTTCTATAAGTAATACCTTGTCTATGATAAACTTGATTATCTCCCCTAGTCCCAAATATATATATATATATATATATATATATATATATATATATATATATATATGAACTGATATTATTTATTTTATAATTTCTCCATTGAGTTAAAACAACAAAGTCAGTGTCAGGTTTTTTTAACCTTCTCTTTTTTTTTTGAACTAGATGATTTGATCCTCATATTACATATATGTACGTAAGTTCTTTTTTTTCTGTGAACTTTCTTCTTTGAATCAGAACTTCAGTGTTGGATTTTTAAAACCTTTTATTTGTTTATAACTAGTTGACTTGTTTCTTATTATGCATCCATGCACATCAGCCCATATCTGATTCTAATAGCACAAATTATTGAGATTTGAGGCTCAAGTAGTAAGCGCTGATGTTGATTCCTATGAATACTGCAGAAGTTCCATGTGTTAAGGAGGCTGTAGTACCTGCTGAGCAAAAATTCAGTAAGAGTCCTTGAGCTAAACTTTCAGTTTTATTTATTGTATGATGTTAAAGGATATTATATTTAGAGTTATGCAAATAGATTAGCTTTTTGCTTTAACTGGAGTTCGTCACCGATAATCATTTAATGGGATTGTTCAGCTTGGAAATACTGATCAAAACATGCATTTGTCTATGTTCTCTTTTAAAGTTGTATTCATGACACGTGGTATTCATATTAATGAATTAGTTATGAAACATATGTCTAGAAGCAATTCAATTTTCAATTTTTAATAATTATATTTGCAAAAGGGTTAGAGGAATGAGAATTGGAACCCAAAATCTATGACTTATTGATAGGATGGGATGCACCTTTACCACTAGGCTGACTTCTGTTCAATGGTGCTTAGTTTAAAGTAGCTGCAGGCACTCTTTCAAAAAAGTTTGATATCTATTCTCTTAGATCTTCTGTTTATTGCATGATTTGGACCTCCTTTGCTGATGTGGGGCAATGAAGAATGCTCTGAAAGTATTAATTTGTTTATGGTGTGTTAAAGACTAGATATAAGAACCTTTAGCGCCTGTATTTCTGAAATCTGAATATTATTTCAAGATTAAGTTCTTTATTTCTTTATAGTTCCAAATCCGCATGTTGTGAGGCCATGCATTGTTGATGAACCGAGCATAGTGTTGCAGCAATCCCAACTTGAGTCCATAGGTATGGCTCTGTAGCTAATTTGATTCCATCGTTATGTCTCTGTAGCTATTTGTAGCTTTTAGGTTTAACATATATAGTGAATTATATTACTGCAGCTTCTTCTAGTGAAGTTCATGATGCTTTAAAGAATGAAGAGCTTCAGAAACTCATATGCAACATAGAAAATTCTGCAGATACTGAAAGTGTAAGTACTATTATGCTAAAGTTAAATTAAAATTAGCTGCAAACTTGCAATTAGCTTTTAATATTAATGATAATAGTAATTAGGCACTTTGCATAAATTCAAATCATACACATTAATGCATGGCATATATAATTCTTTTAGGAATTTGTTAAAGCAATGGAAGTGGATGCATTCCGCCTTTTTACTGACAAGGTAAATCTTTGGCATATAATCACTGTAGGTAATTAAAACCTAAAAAAAGAAATCTGAAAAGTTTAAGCATATTTCTTTCGTTGGCAGATATTATCCACCATTGATGCATGAGAATCGAGGTTTTAAGGGATATACTACAAAAGCTTCAGGATACCTGGATAGGATATGGTTTGTTATGCTAAGTGATCTTGTAATGTGGTGTAAGGTTTGAACAACCATGGAAGTAAAAGGTCTCTACAGGGTTTATTTGCCTCAAAATTTGAGTCGTCATCAAATATATAAAATTACGAGGCGAATCTCAAGATTTTTTTATTTTAGTCAGTTAGAAATAATTTTTGCCCCAAAATTTGTGTTATCGTCAAATAAAAAAAAATCAACCATTTTATTGCATATTGAAACAAAACGAATTCATATTTCCAAAAAAAACATTATCAACCGACCATAAGTGACGGATATGTTCAGACCACAAATGTTGAATATATTGATTTTTTAAATATATATTTTATTCTATTAAATAGAATAAAAAGGTTTAAAGATTTAAAAAAGTATTAAGAAACGATTAAATTGATATCTAGATTAAATTAGAGAAACAATTTTTAAATATTATAGTAATACTAGTGTTCAGTGTCATTTGCGATCAAGAAATAGATGGTGTTTTTCCTCTGAACAAGGATTTGTGTAATATTCCATGTTTTTTACAATAATAAAATAGATTAGTAATAATTAAAAAAAATTAAAATTTATTAGAGATTAGAAATTAGAAATGAATTAGAATGAACACGGTTGAATAGGTCAAGTGGTTGAGGGCTTATCCTCTGTCGTCCCACTCACCCCGAGAATTTCTTTAGAACAGATACTCATTTGTAAGGTTATAAGTCAAATTAGTCAAAAAAAAATGAATTAGAATAAGGGTTTTCGAATATGGGTCGGATTTGAATTGTAGTAGGTTTTGTTGTATAGTTTTAAAGCTCTATATATAGATTAAGATCTTCTCATTCTTTTGTATTATTTTGAAAATACGATTGAAATCCAACCCATATTCGAAAACCAGTTATTCTAATTCAATTCTAAATTCTAATCTCTAACCGATTTTAATCCTTTTTTATTATTAATTTATTTTATTATTCTAAAAAAAACATGGGATATTACAACTTGATTTTAAATTATTTTTACTTCTAGTTGGATTATTCTTGGACAATTATTATGATCATATAACATTGTAATTTTAATGCGATGATGAAGTAAATGAACCTTTCTGGTAATACTTATGAATTCTGGACATTCATGGAAGAACAACGGTAACACTGTAAAAATTAGTAAATAAAATAAAATTGTAACACTGTATTGTCGACTTAGTACACGAATCTAACACCGTTTTAGCGCATTTTGTTATTCTCTCGTTCTCACTCATTTATTTACATTTGGTTTGCGCACAGAAGTTAAGAAAATTGTACTTCGTGTAAAGTAATATGAAAGAGAAGGAAAAATGGATGAAAGAGGAAGGAAAGTAGATAAAGTGATGGGGTAAATTGATATTTAATTGATAAATTTGAGAAGGTGGAGAAAAGTAGTGGGTGATAGTAAATTTTATATTATAAAAGTTTATTATTTTTAGAAAATTTTGAAATGTAAAAAATTGGGGGAACATACAAAAAAAGAAAGTATAAAAAATTGGATGAGACAGAGGGAATAATTGTTATGGTTTGTAATTGCATATATGCATATATGTATTGAACTATATTTATAACATAAAATCTATGTTAAGTTTGATTTTTTTTTGACAAGATGTTAAGTTTGATTTCAGTTGTACATAGTTTAAATTTTACAACGTTGGATCAATTTACAAGAGAGTGTCATATCTTTTATTTTTTATTTATATTATAACCCATAAAATACATGTATATTTTTAAATTTTTTAATATATTTTAAATAAATTGAATAATTTAAGCAGTGATTAAATTAAGATGCTTAGAATATATTTGGTATAAAATTTAATATAGATAGAAGAATAATAATATTATATTATTCATGAGATTCAATTAATAAATTATTATTTTAAATTTTAAAATCGATAAAATATTAATAATATTATAATATTTATGAGATTTGATTATGAGTGAGAATTTTAAATATATTGGATAGTTTGAGTGTGATTAAGTTGAGATATTTAGATTGTATTTATTATATAATTTTAATAAAATTTAATATAGATAAAAGAATAATACTTTTATATCTTTCATGAGATGTAATTAATCGGTTGTTATTTTAAATGAATTAAAAAGATTGAGGGGTGAAACTAAATTCTATAAGATTGTATTTGGAAACTTTGATTTCATTTTAAATGATGGATTTCAAATGACAGGATTTGAATTGTCATTTCAAATTATCATATTTGTACTAATATTTGAATGCATTGGAATTCAAATGAAATCCGAATTTGTATCCTTACTCAAACATGTCATTTGATTAAATTCAGAATTTTAAATGAAATTCATGTTCTTAAACAGATCATAAATAAATTATATTTAATACAACTACATTACATGCAAATTAAATTGTAAATAAGATTCGTAAATATGACTTGGCAAAAAAAAGATTCGTAAATATGATTTTTAGTATAAATATAAATGTTAGTTTATACTTAAATATAATATAATATTAATATACTAAAAGATAATATTGTTTGGGTTTAGGTTTTGAATTTTTGGTGATTAAGGGGTAAGTTTTGAGTTTTAATATCTAAATTATTGTGTTTACATGATGTTGATGATTATTTTTAATATAATTTTGTAATTGTGTTTATTTTGTTACTGATTGTATATGGCTATGAATTTTAAATTGGGAATGAGATTGACTGTGGTTTGGGTGTTAGATTACAATGAGATGGTATGTGTGTGTAATGTTTATTGGTGTGTGTGTCTATGTGTGTGTATATATATATATATATATATATATATATATATATATATATATATATATATATATATATATATATATATATATAATCAAATACCTACCAATATATGAGTTCAATGGGTATCACTTTTTAATTGGAGATCATATATATATAATGTACTGCTTGCAGAATATTGCAATACATATTATTCTCAAATATATTTTATACTAATGTTTTCTAATTACAAAGTGCTCTCCATTGAATTTTTTTCTTATATTATATATTTCTATATGAGTCTTGATTATTATATTAAAATGATAATCCTTACACATATATATAATATAAATACATATACATCAAATATTTTACTAGTCAAATTAAAAGGCTTCCTATCAAGGGTACGTGAATGTAAAACTCAGGGTCTAAACCACCAAAACATCACTCCCTCAGGTAAATTTTTAATTTAAATTTGTATTCAGGAAAAAATATTTAAAAATAAGTTATGGAACTATACTTTATATGCACCTTAAAATGCGTGTCGGACTAAACAATTGGATGAGACGGAGGGAGTATGAATTAGTACTTTAAAGAACCTAGATATCAAAAATTGAAAATGTACCTCATAATACTATATTTTCCCCCAAAAAATAAATTATTACATGAAAGATCAATACAAAAGGGGTACAATTGGCCTTATAATGGAAAAGAGAACCATTTTTCTTATTTTTTTTAATTAATAACTTGTAAATTTTTTGAATTTGTAGGATTAAGATTGCTTCTATAATTATTTCAAAAAAAGATTGCTTCTATAAATTACTATTGACTATAGATAATATCATAATATAAAATGTGATATATATATATATATATATATATATATATATATATATATATATACTGTATCTACCTCAATTCTCAAATACAATATATATACAATAATTAAAAAAAATTGGATTTCATTCTAAATCCAACCGATTCAATTAAAATTAATTAAATTGTGTTTGAAATTTAATAATTTCAAATGCATTAATTTTCATTTCAAATTCTCAAATTTATATAATATTTGAATATTTAGGATTTCAAATAAAATTTAAATTGAAAATCTTTTGATTATCTAAACATGTTATTTGATTAAATACATAATTTCAAAGGAAATCAAAATTTTTAAATAAAACATTAAATCATTTGAAATCCACCGAATAAAATAAATTATATTTTCTCAAATACTATCTTAAATTGAAAAGTGTAAAATTATAACCAAGAGAAAAAGGATATAATTAAATCTAGTAAAAATATTATGGCTATGTTCATAATGTGATTAATGTCACGCGTATGCCTAGTTACTTCAAACGTACACACATTACTTCAACCTTGCACACAGACATTGATGAAATTAATTTAGAAATTTGCGAGAGTGATTATCGTACTTATATTGTATAGTAGTAGTTGATGTGTTAACCGTTGTTGAGCTTATAGTGTTAAAGAACAATAATAGCAGCATCTTTATTTGAAACGATTTCATATTGTGCATATGCAGTAGCATGTAGTAATATGCAATGCTATCATGCTCGGAGTAGAGATTCCGTGGTAAATAAACAGAGCAATTGGTAAAATGAATCTAGATTCAAGGATAAAACTTATACAACATGAGGAAATATACAAAATGGGAGACTGTAAGTATTCCTAAAGGCTCAGCTCTCACGATGATTGTAGCAGTATTAGACTCTCCGATAAGCAAATTTAAATTAATACAAAAGAAATTTGAAAACAAGAGGCACCGGGTAGATAATATAATAACTTTTATCTCATATATGTTTTCTCCTCATCTATCTCTCATTTTTAAAGTCAAAGTATCGTCACTGAGAAAAGCTACAGATGTGCAGCTAATGATAGTTAGAAACCCATGCCGCCCATGCCTCCCATGCCACCTCCAGCTGCTGCCATTTCCTTATCATCATTTGGAAGCTCAACTATGACGGCCTCGGTTGTAGTCAACAAAGACGAGATACTACATTGCCACAGAACACATACATAAATTCTAAAGCTAAAAAAGAAACAACTTTTCTATAATGTTAACTAATTTACCTTGCAGCATCTACCAAAGCTGTCCTGATGACCTTCAATGGGTCGATGATTCCAGCCTTCACCATGTCCACATATGCACCTAGTGTAAAGGGCAACAGAAAAAGCGAACAAAAAGGAAAATCAACATTTCAAATGATTCAACGATTACATATAGAATTTATTTCTAATAAACTGGAAGGGAGAAAAGAAACCTTTAGCAGCATCATATCCAAGATCGGGATCATCCTGCTCCAGAAGCTTACCCACCACAACAGCTCCCTCAACTCCAGCATTGCAAACAATTGTATGCACAGGTGCCTAAACAAGACATATTCGCATTCATATATATTATTTGAGAAAAAATACATATAGGATATTCAACTGTTTTTTAGCTATATTATTCAGTCAGGCAGAATTAAATTAACTAAATATAACACAATCAACCTAACCAAATATCAATAGATTTATTCAAAAGTACTATGTATTGATAACTGATAAGCGGCAAAAATGAAATTGGTAATGCACTTCGATTATTGATTGACCTTAAGAGCAGTTTGAATAATTTGAATACCAATCTTCTGATCAAAATTGGCAGCGTGCAGGTTCTCAAGTTCCTTTGAGGCATAAAGAAGAGCTACGCCACCACCTGCAAACATAACCACCAACTTAATATATGCTCATATCAATCATGAATTATAAGACCAAAATCTTTCAGATTACCTGGCACTATTCCTTCTTCAACTGCTGCCTTTGTAGCATTTAAGGCATCAGTTACTCTATCCTTCTTTTCGCCAACCTCAACTTCGCTGGCTCCTCCTATCTGTCAAAGCACAAATTAATATCACTCTTTCCGCCTGATCGTGATTTGATTGTTGTTACATAATTGCACGAGGAAACTCTTGCTAAGATTATCTGACCTTCAAGACAGCAACACCGCCAGAAAGCTTTGCTAGCCTATCCTGATGCTTCTCCTTGTCATAATCAGAAGTGCTCAACTCAATTGATGATCTTACCTGTCAGCAAAAAATGCAACCATGGTGAGGAATAAATTGATTGGGAGCCAAACTTAATTAAAATAACCAGTAAATGAACCCAAACCTGCTCGCATCGTTCTTCGATAGCTTTCTTGTCACCTGCCCCGTCAAGGATTACGGTATCATCCTTTGAAATGGTAACCTAAAAGTACCCACATATATGAGCTCAGAAGTTAGCAAGCGTGTTTAAAATAATGCTCGTACGCAAAATGGAAAATATCCATAGTATTAAAATGCATGAGTAGAAAAGTCATTAATTAGAGAGAGAATTTGATTCGAGAGAAAGAGAACTGAGTGGGTTTCCACCTTTTTGCAGGACCCGAGCATTTCAATTCCAACTTTTTCAAGAGTCATACCAAGCTCATCGGTTATGACCTATGAGATACATTAAAAAAAATAGGAAAACAATTGAGTAAGCAGCATTGTCACATCAAATAAGAGTTCATGCCATATAGATAATAATCAAGATGAGCTTACTGTGCCTCCGGTGAGGACCGCAAGGTCTTGCAAACTTGCTTTCCTATTCTCTCCAAATCCAGGAGCTTTAATGGCACAAACCTACATATCCATACCCCAATTAACATAATGAAAAATGTAAATATAGATAGGAAATAATTCATATTTTCCCCCCAAAATAGAGTCCCAATAAACCTTGATTCCAGCTCGAAGCTTATTCAATATGAGAGTTGCTAATGCTTCACTTTCTACATCTTCAGAAACTATCAACAAAGGTCTTTGTTTCTGCAAATACACAGTTAAACTGGTAAATGACTGAAATTGGAAGATATAGATACTGCATTAGCCACATTTTACCTTCAAGGCCAACTCGAGCACTTTCACCACAGCATTTAAGTTAGATATTTTTTTCTCGTGAATCAAAATCAATGGATCGTCCAATTCCTGTCCAGGAATAGACCAAAAAAATAGAAAACATTTAATTAAGAGTTGAATGATTGCATGAATAAAAGAATCCCGAATATCAAGAAACTATAACCCTACAAACCAGACAGACAGAATATGAGCACCAATACATGTAACTTAAGAAAAAGACATGCTTTTGATTAAAATAAAATAGCTTACACATTTTTGGTTTTTTGGATTGGTTATGAAATAAGGAGAGATGTAGCCTCTGTCTAACTTCATTCCCTCAACCACTTCTAGTTCATTGTATAGTGTTTTCCCATCCTGAAATAATTTCACATAGAGAATGAAATTACAAAAGATTACAAAGTGAATCTCTGCTAGAGAAAGTCTCAACTGATTGCTCTCTTGTATGAGCAACTACATGAGCTAGGTCATAAAGGCATTCAAAAAACTGAAGTTACGGACAGTAGCTCATTAAAGTAGGGGGAAAAAAGGAGACATGCTTATCATTCCAACTCAAAATAGAGATGAATTAAAAGAGCATATACTTGGTGCACCCAACTCTTAAATAGGTATCAAGCTACTACCATACTAGATGATAATAATTAAAATATTATAAGAAACATGACAGATTGTATTCGAGGTAAAATTAAAAAAAAGCATAATAAATGATGTTCACTAGTGGATATCTTGTTAGTCGTTACACAAAAGACTATTATGATTTCCAATTATAGTGCATGAAAAGTGACCATTTAAAGATTTAACAATAGTATCCACAATAGTATCCGTTTGCTAAGATTCACAAGGAGAACACATTAAGAGAACACTTACAGCAATGGTAATAACTCCCTCTTTGCCAACTTTCTCCATGGCCTTGGCAATAAGTTCTCCGATTTCTCTATCTCCATTTGCTGAAATTGTGCCAACCTTTTGATACACGACAAAGCAAATGAATATTTCGGTCAATTTATAATTGCTGCCTTACTCTTGACTTGAGTATTGGTAGGAAGAGTCAACGACCATAAAACATCCCAATATCAATTACAATACTCTTTTAAGCTAATTAAAATTGAAAACCTGGGCTATTTCCTCAGATGTGCTAATCATCCGTGCTCTGCTCTTCAAGTTTGTGACAACAGCATCAACAGCCATATTGATTCCACGCCTGAGATCCATTGCATTCATTCCAGCTGCCACAGATTTGCACCCTTCTGAGTATATCGCACGTGTGAGGATTGTTGCGCAGGTGGTACCTGTAGACATGTAATAAAATCATGTACCATTAGCTATATATACTCAAAACCTAATACTTCCCAGGTTTCCATTCAACTAAAATTATCTTGTAAGTAGCAGTATCTGCTTTTAAAAAATTAAATAAAATAAAAATACACTAGCCAATGTATATGAAATCATACCATCCCCTGCAACATCATTTGTAGCATTTGCAACCTGCTTTACAAGGCTAGCACCAATATTCTTGACTCTATCTTTGAACTCAATACTCTTTGCAACAGTGACACCATCTTTCGTCACTTTAGGAGCCCCATAACTTTGTTCCAAGACAACATTGCGTCCCTATCAGAAACTCAGCGAGAAAAATAAATCAATAATAGCAACAATCCCCAAATCCTATTTCCGTTTCTCTTGTACAGAGAAAGAAATCATGATATAGTTCTGTTCTGTAAAATCTTTCACGTTATACTATACACAAACCTAAAAAACATACAAATCACATAGCTATTTGATGTTCTGGGAACCCTTGGCAATTTATACATTCCATACCATCAATGATCATCCTTCCATTTTGATATACATTTATACTCAGTTAAATAACACTCTCTCCGTTTTTTAGATACGTTCAACTTGTACTACGTGTCTACGTTAACCTAGGGCATCCACTATAAAGGAAACCACAACATTAAGGAATACACAACGGACCAAAATCTAAGACAGAAAACACAATCATATCGTTTAGGAAAACACCATTACCAAATCTAAACACCTAATACACTAACTAGATACAAACACAGAAACCTATTATCTCTCTAGATTTTTCAAAATGATACAACAATGTCTGTGGAAACAAAAATCGAGCAATAAAAACACGAAAACTCAATAAGAATTAGAAATTTACATACTTTAGGACCCATAGTAACTTTAACAGCATCCGCAAGCTCCTCAACGCCTCGAAGCATCAAAGCTCGTGCTTCGACACCAAATTTAATATCTTTGGCAGCATAATTACGACTCCAAGCTAATCTACTAGCAAGCTAAAATCACACATTGACCAAAAAATTGATTAAAAAACGCAAAAAATTAGAAATTAAAATTAAACAACTGATATGTAGTAAAGGTGGAAACTTTAACAATAATTGAGTTAATTTACCTGTTGATTACCATTCCTAGCAATCCTACAACACAATTTATAACCAAAATTATTTTTTAAAAATAAAAATAATAGGAGCTTAATTTTGGTGCAAATTGTGAATATATACGTGTATATATATGAATGCGAAGATACTTACAAAGATTTGGAGGCAAGCTTGGTGGCGAAGCGATACATTTTCGAAGTGTGTGTGTGTGTGTGTGTTTGTGTGTGTGTGAGAGAGAGAGAGTGCGTGTGTGTGTGTGTGTGTTATTAGGGTTCAGGGTTTTGTTGAACGAGACTTGACTTGGACGAGGGAGAAACATTATTGGGCTTGTTATGAAGAATTTGGGCCGGGTTATTTTGTGTATTTTTTTTCATTTTGATATGTTGATAAATTTTATTGCTCAAATTCATGGGTTTTATGCATTTTAATTTTTATGTCTAAAAAAATTGTTTTAGACTTTTAATATAATTAACAATAAGTATCAATTCAAAATTTATATCTTGAGCTAGATCCCAAATATTATGCTTATCATTACTGAGTAATAATTGATTAGATTTTAATTAATTAAATATATTGGACTTTTGACTTTTTTCACATATTTTACTGTATATAAAATAAATATTTTTAAAAGAAGTTTGAGTAAAAATATACACTAAACTTTTTTACATAAAAAGAAAATTTCAAAAATAATATGTAGAAATATTATTATTTTTATATCAAAAGAAATAGTTCAAAAGACAGGTTAATAATCAAATATTTCAACGTCTTGCTTATCATTTTTTTCCCTTGGTCGATTGCAATAAGATGAAGGAAGAAACGACTTTATCTGCAGGACATTATTTTAAGTAACTGGTACAACGCACCAGTTTTCTCAAGTAACTACAATAGCGAACCAGGCTGTTATCTCAAGTAACTGCAAAATCTGCAATGACGCACCAGTTTACTTGCATTGTCCTGTACTCCCTCCGTCACATCTCCGTCCCATCTGATTCTTAACATTTTCAACATTGTGTCATTATTTCAAAAATGTTAAGAAACAAATGGACGGAAAGAATATAATTTACTGTATATTTTACTTTACCATGACACTTAAATTCTGGAATCTTCATGCCCAATCACCAAGTGCCATTGGCCATTCTTTGCACAAAACAAACTAAGAGAGCTCTAATAGACTTTTTGCAAGATCAAGGGGCCAATTGGATCATGAGTTTTGATTCCAGTTAATGGGAATGGAAATGAGATTCTAACACATTTTTATTGTACAATATCATTTCCATTCTCATTAAAATGGTTCAAATCTCATGATTCACACGACCACCAAATATTTATATGATACAAATTTAACAGCCCCAAACATTAAACAGGTCAATGTATAACAATTTGAAATCACAACTCCACAAGGATCAACCAAGAATTCAAATAAATAACCTCGAAGACCGGATATGTTACATGCCGACCAAGTCACACGTCCTACATTGAAACTCAACTAACAAATTCATAACTCGTATACACACAAAAATGATCTTCCCCGGATGTGGAGATAATCATCGGAACAACAAATAAAAAATAATATTGACAAGCACTCACAACCCCAAAACCCAAACTTAAGTTAAAGGAACGAAATGTATGTTTTATATATCAACTAATTAAAAGATCAAAGCCCACCCTTTAAAATGCAGCACACTGCATAATACACAAGATATACAATGAATGAATGATAAAAGGAAAAAAAAAGGGATTCCCTAAACCCACAATCTCTTCAGTAACATGGTAATAACACAGCTAATCATGATTCGCCTCTATTGGAGTCCCTGTCCTGGCCTGTGATATCCGGTTGGCATAGATTGTCACCAATCGCAACTGTGTACTGTTAAGTCCCTCCAAGTATGGCAAGAATGTTTTACCAAGCATGATATAGATGTCCACTAAACAGAAAACAACCGTCTGGAGGCAAAAAATAAAGTCAAAATGTAAATAGATACTAGGAAACATAGCTTCAACATAGTGAAGATATTACAAAGATACCATTAATTTTTTCTTAATAGTAATATTTGTTTGAACTTGAAACAATAGATACCATAGAGTGTACACCAGATCATGTAACTGCCAGCTTAATTTAAAATTCAAATGAACATATTACCTTGCGAACATCAGCACTTTGGTTTCCAAAAGCTTCAAAAATAGAAGGTAAAAATGACGGCAATTGGACCATTAATTGTTCTTGAGAGAGCCTGCCCACGAGCTGCAACAACAATGGAAAAGCATAGAGCAATGTCATCACCAATTTAAACTTAAACATAACACAAACAACAAACAACGAATAAATGCACACATATGGCTATCAATTCAAACTAAAAAATTAGCTCGACAGAAGTTCACTTTTTAATCACAACGGAAAAACTCAAAATCATCTATAAATGTTCTTGCGTTCTTAAAAATACAAGCTGAAAAGATGTTATAACTATTGCAAATTGTTGCAATCATTTTGTTTGACTTTTAGGTGTGCAATTAATCATGTGATATTATTCTCATAACCCACTTTCGGATAACAAAAAACAATCTCCATGAAATTTCTTTTCTAAATATAATTAAACAATGCATATTGTGATATGTACAATACATAATACTTCGAAATGGACTTGAAGAATATTACTAATAAGTTAAATGCAAACAGCTAGAAGGGGGTGGGGTCGTAGGGGGATGTAGACAGAACTACTGATGTTACTCATATACTATTAGGACTTCCATAACAAAGAAGTAGTACCTTCGTTAAACAGTTTATGCATGTAACAAGAGTTTTTTCGTCTTCCGTGACCAATAAAGGGACAATAACCTGCAATGGGAATACAAAAGGTTAATACTTTTCGCATGTAGCAAGTTTCAAGTAAAAAACATGTCATTTACGTACACTTAAACATCTGAATGGATCGTACTGAGACAGAACCAAACTCAAACAACTTTCTGCCTCGTTTGCAACCTGGGTAGGAAACAAAAAGTCAGATATGGTGAAACAGAAAACAAAACAATCAAGTAGAAGCTATATATAAGATTTACTTTTGCATCAGGATCCTTCGTAACATGGAGCAGTTTTTCAATTACAATCTCAACAGAATCCTCCATCGGATCCTTCTGAAGAAAACAAAAAGACTTGTCAAGATTTTTCATTTAAGTCAATAATGTGCCTGTAAATATATCATTAAAAAGAAGACATAAGACCTGATTTTTTAGCATCTCTACTACCAAAACTAGGGCAAGCTCCCGAATAGATGAATCTGAGTCGTCCAATATCTCTAGTACAACTGTTAAAATCTGATTGAAGTACTGCAAACATACAAAATGACATGTAAATGTGTTATTTTCCAGCCCAACCACAGTCTATAGTACACACTAGAAGTGGAGTAAAAATTTAACACTTGGATCTTCTTTGATCTGAAATATACAATTCAACCGCAGAAGAGAACATACCAAGCATTAATGTAGAAAGTGATCATACCTTTGTCCAAATGGAATGATCATTCGCCACAGAAGTTTCAACTAGCTGCTGAAGTGCACTACGCTTGCTTGCATTAGAGCCTTCATCATTCTCATTGCAAATCTACCAAATAAAATATTATAAATGTCAGTCCATTTCAGAAAATGAATGAATTGATAATGATTAAGAAAAAAATCCAAAAGTTAAAGTTTAAAGAGGGATAGAGGGTAGAAAGGGAAAAGGTAGTTTTCGAATAACTTACCAGATGAAGGATTTGTGGGATGCTCAGTTCTGTATCTGGAAAAGATTTGCTGTTTGATGCAAGCTTTGGATGGCCAGGAGACCCATTCTCAAAATTTATCCCCGTAGAGACCCATAGATGCTCAGTGCTAGTCATCCCATTCATATTATTATGTGGTGTAGATGAAACCTCTACATTCACGCTATTGATATTATCCTGCCTGGTGTTCCATGATTCCACATTATCACTAGGAATGCTGACCCCGTAATTTACATCACTGGATCTTGGATTACGCTCTGTGTTAGAACCCCTCTCGAGATCATGATACAAGTGATCCTGAGTATCATTAGCTGTTTGACCAATAATACTTGTATTATGTGTTGACTCTTGTCCAGAACTCCACTTCCTGCCACCATCACTATCAACCGAACCAGAAGAGTATCTTCCATACAAGTGACTCCTCTTTGAGGCTCCAATGTAACCTTCATCAGATGATGTTCCAACAACATCAGAGGGATCATAAGAGGATTTAGAGCGTTGACGGTCTTTCTTATTCTGCAGAAAGTTCATCAAGTCAACTTCTATACGAGGCGTTTTCTGCTTGAGAGCTCGTCTCAAGGAGTTCTGTTCTTCAATAGATAAACTCAAAATAAAGTTAAGAACTGCTGCTGAATCAAAATAAGAGTAAACTGATATAATGCACGTTATAGCCGCTTCCTTCAGCTTTGTATTCTTATCATACGCCAATGGTGTCAACTTAGCAAGCCATAATTTAAGAATTCCAGTGTTGCCAGAGCCTTCACCATTTAGAGCATACTTCTTGAAAGAACCGATTGCAAACTCAATAACAGCCAATTTTGCCTTTGGTGATCTTTGTTCATCTAGAGAACGAAGCAAAGCTGGTAAAAGTGTATCCACCCCATACGTTTTATCTACAATATCCAGTGTTGTCGAGCATGGTTGCCTTACTGATTCCTTTGGATCAATTAGCCGTGAAAAAACATGTGGTAAAATTCTCTCCATGTAACTTTCAAAAGGTTTCCGACAAGCTGGGATGATATCTGCAAGTGTGGAAAGAGCTGCCTGCGCAACTTTGTGATGTGGATCATCCAAGTGCTGAAAGAATAACTTCATCACCTTCTCAAAACTCAGTGTGACTTCCTGAACACCTTTTGTTCCTTGCTGCAACAAAGACTTCAGATAATTGAATGCAGCTACCCTTGCATTCCAGTCTGAGCTATTACCAAGTCCCTCACTAAGAGCATCATTCAAAGACGCTGGACCTTCAACATAGCTTGACATCTCACCCTGAGAAAACTGATTATCATCAAAGCTCCTTCTCCTGCCTGCTGACATTCGCACAGCTACATTCTTTCTCACAAGTGGACGTTGGAAATTCGGAATGTGACTGTTTTGTGAATCTCTGATATTTGCATCTCTATAGGACGTATCTAAGTACTGCCTGTCACTTTGCAAGTTTGAGGATCGCCTAGCCTCCCTAAGATCAGTCTCTTCCAAATAGCCTCTTTCTTGATGTCTTTCAGATGGTCTTTTCATTGAATAGGATGAAATTGTTGCCAAAGGCTCAGATCCCATGCTACCACGATATGATAACTTACTTGGATCTTTAGATGCCTGGATCTGAGTGATGATGTCAGACAAAACCAAGCCACCACTACGACTATTACCTTTTGAAATCCCAGATGTTGAATCTAAAGATAAAGAACTAGCGAGACTGGTCGAAGCGGGGACAGCGAGAGGAAATGGTGGATCACGAGATGATGGCGGGTCAACTCCTGCACTAGGGACAAGTAAAAGAAATTTAGCTGTTCACAAACAATGCAGCACACAATTTCTGGTAAATTTTTGACAAAAATATTGCAGTTGCAGATACATAAAAAGGTTGAAAGAATACCTAGATCCAGACTAACCGATCGCCCTTTCTCAGATATATCCAGACCTCGTAGCATGCTTTCAATAGCTGTAACCTTCTGTTTGCTTGCGTTCAGCACACTTTCCAGGCTACGTTCTGTACTTTTACCAACTGACGCTTGCGAGGAATATAGCCCAGAAGAGAATGATGGGCCTGAGATTACACTTGCTTTTCTGTCCATTGCAACAATGGCCGAAGTTCCATATCCAGGAAGGGTTGAAGAAACAGAAGTTTGAGAGTTTGTTGGCATTTGTGAACTTCTCTCACGAAGAGCAGGAGAAGCGTGTCGCCTATGCATACCCCCATCCTCATCATTGATTAACTGCACAAACATGTGTACCAATGGAAATGATATTAGCGGAGATAAAAGATATCCTACATATATATATATATATTGTTTGGGGAAAAAGAGAGCTTCAGTGGTACGAAAACATTTTACTAGACAAATAAAAGCACTTACACGCTGAATCACAGGATCAAAGCATGAAAATAAACGACGGGAGCGCTCAGGCCAAGTCTTCGCAAACATCCTGTAGCATGCTCTAGCAGTTGATCGTACCTATAGCATGGAACTTGATTAACGTGTGTGAATATATTATAGACCTTGAAGGAATTCCAGCAGATACAAGGACGTTGTGAACATGATAATAGATGTACGACAAGGTAGGCAATATATACAAATTCCAAAAATTGTGTTGCTGAATATTACTATATTAACCTTTGGTGAGACGTCATCCGCTGCATACTTATTCACTTTTCCAGACATTTGTTTTTTTTAATGTATAATGACTCATGTGGATATTAAAAAGAGTAAAAACAAATAACTTAAACTTAAGAAAGAGAGGAACTGGTTTGGTCCCATATTCAATGAATTCTCTCTGCAGAACTGCATCCCACACCTATCAACTCATCTTCAGACAATCATACTAAACTAATTTTTATCTGTGATCCCAAATTCGATAAATGCAAATCTTTTCTTTGTTGTCTGTGCATTGACCATATAAAAATAGCATGCATGAACAAAAGTTAGATATGTATCTCCACAGCAAGCAAAATGTGGGTAAGTGTCAACTGCTATACCTCACTCATTGCATCGCCAACACAACATTTGATCAGATCTTCATAAAGATCAGAAGAACGTTGTATTTCAGGTGCATCAGCCCAGTATTCCAAAATCAGAAGTGCATACTCACAACATCTGAGATAAATGAAACAAGACTACATGTAACTTCAAAAGAACAGTAAAATGACTTGACCAGGGGCAAAAATATAAAATATAGATATATGGATAAACCTTGCACGAAGTACAGCATTACGGTCATTCTTTGCACAATCAGCAACACGAGGAAGTACACGTGAAACTTTGCAGTTGCGCAACATCTAGCAAGTCAAATTTGTTAGTAGTGCTAAACTTATGAAAAATAAATAGGCACTGGAAAACAGGGTTACCGTTTTAATGCAATTATCAGCAGACTCTTGAATTACGAGCACAGTTATCACAACAAGCTTAAAAAGAACCTGGAGGTCATTTAGTAGTCAGAAAGTTTGAAATTTTCAACAAATTATGAACACCGCGATCCGTAAAAAGAAATTGGACTTACTGGAATAAACAACTCTGCGCATGCCTCGAAATCACCCAAGAGTTCTTTTGACAGAAAGCATAATAAGTGGCACCCCTAGCATCAGGGGAGATCAAAAGAAATGTACAGTTTACTAACACAGACAAGTTACTTCAAGGTGTTCAAGACAATTAAAAAAGAAAACAAAACTGAAACACATGAACTCAAGGAAATGTGTGATACCTGCTTCACTATGCTAGATCTTCGATCAGCTAACTGTGTACTTAATGGACCAACTAGCTGCTTTAGAAGTCCACGGAAACATGGATAGTCAGTTGCACCTGTTCAAATGAAATAGAGGATTATAATCATGTTCATTAATATTCTCGAACATTTAACCAACATGGCAACATATCAGAAGTCATAAAAAGCTTGGGAAACTTGGCAACAAGTAAACGACATATCAAAAGTAAGGGGAGGGGAGATAGTTGGGACATGCTCGAACAATATTGTACTATTTTCCAATTTTCTAGGAGTAGAATGGGAAGGACCTAAGAGCAGAAAGACAGTAAAATGCATGTTCATCTCTCCAAAAAGTGATAAACATATACCATCCGTGCTGGGTTTATGAGGATAGTAAAAAATCAATTCACTTCACATATAAAATAATTATATATAAACAATTCACATTTTACTTCCTGATTCAGGTATATGGTGAAGGAAAAAACCTCCAATAACAAGAGCTTCAACCCTCTGCATGGCCCCAATACGTATAGACCAATCCTTTTCAGGAACAAGAGTCAAACTGATCTTCTCGAATTCCCTTATTAGCTCCTTCTCAGAGTAGACTTTAATCGGTTCAACAGGTTTTTCTGTCAAATCACTATCTCCTGCATGATACCAGAACAAACAAAAGTTATCATCACTCATAAACAGCAATCATTGCGTCATTTGTTATCAAAGTTTTTTTAAAATAAAAAGTGATGACTGATAATTCACAAATCCAACCCTTGCTTAGAATTACAATACATGTAACAAAGTAGTCAAAAAATGTTGCAATCATAGATATATGCATTATAAAAAAATGCGATATACCTGACATAGTAATTAATTTTATTTATGAGGATACACACTTTAATGTAGCAGGCCGAAAAATAAGGAATATCAAATACATAAGACATGCATGCCTTTAAAATTACTAAGATATATGCATACCTCCAAAAAGAGATGCTTCACGGGTTAAGCACTTTGCCTTTGGGCTGCTTCTTTTCGGATTATGGCTTGAAGACTTAACGTCTCCAGTGGCATAATTACTGATAAGACCATCTGAAATGGAAGTTTTTGGTTGAATCCTCTCTAGCCTGGCATTAATATCTCTTGCCTAATATGGGGAGCATATTTAAAAACTTTGTAAGTGGACATATTATGAAGATGTAACACACAATATTGGAACTACAAAGTTAAATAATCACCATTGATGTAGGAAGATGATGACGCAGGAGTTCATCACGGAATTGAGGCCCAATGTGAGTATACATCTCCTGCATGAGAGGATCAAAGTCGTATTAAAAATCGAAGGTCCATTCACAATACAACAGATAAGAGTAGACATGCCCATTCTCTTTCTTATTATTTCCTTATTTTTTAAATCGGTTATATATTACATCTGATAACGGATAAGAATAGACATGCCAATTCATTTGAAAGAAGCTCAAGACATTGCACCAATCTAAGACATGGAAGTAACAAACCTCAATGCAGACTATAGCTGCTTCCCGAACCCCAGGGTGTGAGTCATTCAACATTTGTAAAATCTGAAAATTCAGTGGGATAAAACTTCATTTCTAACAAGTGCTTTCAATGGCTATAATTAAAAGTTTTTCATCTTTATACGGAAGTCAATATAACATACAGAAGGAAGAATAGCTCGTTGAAGAGGAAGCTCGGTAGAAGCAAAAAGACCAATCGCTGATGTAACAGTCCGCGCAAACTCTTCTCTTATTCTCCAACTTTTATGCATCCAAGCATATGATCCAGCTCTTTCAACTATAAGTGTTGGCGAAGAGACCTGCACAGTAAAATTTTAAAAAATATCACCATTCATAACAACATAATCAGTATCAAAGAAACCCAATTGATAAACAAAAATCTAAAGACAACTACGCGCAGCATAATGAATCAAATATAATCTAAAATATTCCACCTAGAAATAATATAGATGTTTAATCACAAGGAAAATTAAACCGAGTTTAACTTTTGAAAAGTGGTTGATAAGAAAGGAAATATGCCTAATGAATGGTTAAATCACATAGTCCTGGAACTGAACCATATATAACACTAGAGAGTAAGTCATATATTTCCGATACTAGTCTGGAGGAAGAAAAAAACGGCACATATAATGATGGCATTCCTTCACATAGGGATGTACATCTAAATTGTCCACCTGAGTCAATAACTCAATATATATTATTTTTAATATAAGTCAACCAGAACTCACATGTCAATTACTATATAGGCATTTTGATGCAAAAGAAAACTAAGCATGTGCTATATATTGTGGCTCCGAAATTGTTATGCATTGCAGTTTAAATGGGAATTGTGCTGCATTGCTATATATTGTGGATTATTAGGTGCGGGGTTACTGGGGCAGTAGAAGAGTGGACTATTGTACTTGGCTATTTCAAGTCCAGGCTATTCTATATAATTATGATTTCAAGTATATTTGGAACTTGGCTTTCTAAACAAGTATTGTAATCCTTACAAACTTGAAAGAGATTTGAGTTGCTCGAAAGTGCAAGTGACTTCTGGCAAGATTGCAGGCATCATGTGTCTAAATTTCCTGGTCATAGTTGATTTCTCTTTTTATTTCCCATCTAGTATCATATAAGGAAATTGTTATACTCTCTACTACATGTGTAATCAGGCAAAAGCAAGAGGAGATAAAAAATAGTATGTTACAACATTTGTAAAGGCGTATACACATCCCCATATTTCACACTGCGTCAAACAACAAGATCACATCAGAACCATTTAAGATGTCAGGAGCTTGAGCTATAATTTCCACAGATCAGATAATTAGATACCTTCGGCATATTAAACCACGCATTCTTATGTTCCAGTAAAATAAAGTTAATCCAGTAGCACTTAAGTATTTAAAATTATCCATTTTTTACAATATTAATTAATCCAAAATAAAGCAAATATTAGCTTATATCTTCTAGCAGTTCCACATAATAACCCTGTTATTGAAACTGTAACCACATTCATAAATATATACCTCCATGGCGTTGTTTGTTAATTATCACACTAAATTTAACAGACAAACTAGCACGCAGATAGATATTTTCTACTACCAAATGCCAGCTACAGTACTTTTCAACATAAAACTAAGTGACTGTGATCACGTATAATGCAAGTGACTAAATTGTGTACAATAAATAGCTAAGAGATCACTAAAGAAATCCAAAAGGTATAACAAAAGCAAAAAAACAGGAAAACTACCACTAAATTTCATTCAGAATCAAGTGCAACTGATACAGCGAATACAAAGTGTCACTATATAATACTATGATCCCTACTAAAACTACAAAAGCACAAATATATCAAACAATGGCAAAACGAAATGACATCACTAAACTATAAATCTACCTAGGCAGGAGTAAAAAGTTAAAAAAATCGGAAAATGCAATTGCACCCTTCATGATCAAACACATGGCACATTTCCAGTCCACATTACGATTGTCAATTGTTAATTGTCTTACAAAAAAACATATTCGAAAATATCCATACATATATATATATATAATCTCAGACTAGAGTTAAAGATGCAAGCTCAAAACACATAATTCAACACTTCATAAACAAACACGTAGCACAACTCTGTTACATTTCACAATTAACTTACACAAAAACCGCATTCCAAACATATAAACATCCATAGACATAAAACCTTAATAAATTAATACTAGATATTCAATAATTCAATAATCCCTAACTAACATTACACAAAAATTTAACGAAATTCTAATTTCTCGAGACTAATTAGTACTATATATCATGGTTGTCACGGCGCGACTAGTCGACGACTAGTCGAGCAGTCGAGGTGGAAGAGTCGACTGAAACTGCCGACTTGAAAAAAATGATATTTCGGGCGACTAGTCGACTGACTGGTCGACTAGTTGACTGACTGGTCGACTAGTCGACTAGTCGAGTCGACTGGTTCAAAAAAATTTCAATTTTCAATTTTCTGTCTATGTTCCAGGCAGTAAGTAGAACACTGAGCTTTAGTGGAGTACATTGTGGGAGTAAATTACAAGTTTTGGATAACTCATAAATTTAAAAAGTTGGAATTATATAACATATATAATCTAATAGATATAATATATATAAATTTATTAATTAAATTATATATATATATAATTTATCGACTAGTCGACGACTAGTCTCGGCTAGTCGACGACTAGTCGACTAGTCTCGGCTAGTCGACGACTAGTCGACTAGCCGGACCTCTGTCGACTTGACTCGACTGACCGCCGTGACAACCATGCTATATATTCGATAATTCAATAATCTCAATAAACTAACAAACATAATATGATAAGTTACCAAAATTATCGACTAATTAGTACTAAAAATTCCACAATTTGACTAAATATACTAGAAATTCGATAATTCAATAATCTCGATAAATTAACCACCACAATATCATAAATCAAAAAATTTCCTCATTCTCGAAACTAGTAAATTACGAAAAATTCCTCACTACCTCCATAAGAGTGAGCAAAAGGCGCCTAGCGGAATCGCGAACAGGCTGTTTACTATCACCTAACCGATCAACAACAGCCGGAACAAGCGCATTAAAATGAAGCTTAAACAATTCACCAGACAACACCGCAGCCGACGAGAGTGACAACAACGCGCCTTGCGAAACCCTAAAATTGTTGTCTTTTAACAGATCTAAGCAAGTGTCAACTAACGAAGTTACTTCGGAGGATGATAAGCTCTTTCTAGAAGCTTCTAGAACCTGGTGGAGACGCTCCACTCCCGCCATTCTCTCCTTGGTGTCTTTCGAACGTGCCATTTCTAAAGCATCCTCCATTGTAATTGGTTGGATCTGGTGAGTCGAGTGATGGATCTGAGTCAGTGACGAGTTGTGATTCAATCGAAGAAGAAAGTGATATGAGTCGTATATAATATACAGTAGATGATGAAAATGGTGTATGTATAGTTGTGTGTATATTATTTCGTTTTGGGGAAGTTTTTAACTACATGGATTGACTTTTGACTATTGTCTGTCTTGTTAATTTTATTTTCATGTGATTATAATTTTTGAAATAAAAAATTTATTTTACATTTTTAGTTTTTACATGGTTTAAAATTATTCAAAGAAATAATTTTTTAGATAAAAACAATATATTTTTAATAGTGGACTCTTCCCAAAAAAAGTATTTTTTTTTATTAATTCAATTTTTATTCTTCACTCATTTGTCTAATTAGAATTTTCAAGGAATTCAATTTTTATTTTTCTGGCATCTATTTAGTTAAAAAATTTATTTAATTATTGAAATATTTCAACATGGTCAATGAAAGTGGAGATGAATTTTTTTTTAAATTAAAATTTGATTTTTATTATTTTTACTTGAATTGAAATCACATGTTTTAATTAAAATTTATAATAGAAAATATTTCAAAATGTCTATAACCTACAATGTGAAAAAATAAAAATTATTTCGTTTATACCCGTGCCACATAAATCACTAATAATTAAATATTACGTAAAATAAAAAATAAAAGACATGATTTGTCACGGATAGTCACAAGAACATCAAATCATATAATGTTATGCAGACAAAAAACACTAACCAACCACTTTTAAAGATACTTTAACTTAATCAAAGGGGAGACTAACAAAATTCATTCCCCTTGGCACAACTTAAGTTTTGATAGTTACTTATGTGTGTCAAAATATTTATGTCCTAATCCAATCAAATAATAAGGGAGGGGAGGTTGTTTGTTTTTTATTTGAAGTTTTTAAATAACAATTGATTTTCTTTCATCTTGAAATTTATAAAAAATTATGAAAATGCAATATCAAATTTAAATTTCAAAGTTGATAAGACGAGTATGTGAAAAATAAAAAATTATTTATTCAAAATATTTGAACCGTGCATAAAAAGTTAATTCAAAAAGATAATTGTAATAAAATTATTAAATTGATTACAGGTAAAATATATATTTTATTTATATTTTTGTTGAGTCACCCCATTGTGAAGGCTCTAACCACGGTTAGGAGCTAAACAATTGATGCTTAAAACATGTGAAATTTATTAGTTTGCTCCAAAATCTCATATCAAAATAAGTAAGACACTTACTAAAGTACATAATGAAGTTTTTTCCCCTTGAAAGAATTATATGATGAATTTAATCACATAATAAAGCAACAACTATATTCATTCATATTCAATTCTCAATTCTGTTTTTGAAAGTACTTTCTAAATTGATCTTATGCATTAGTTTACAAGATCGGAATGAATTTGTAGCTTTGCAATTTTGTGATCATAAAATCTTTATAAAATTGGTTATTTAGTGTATTAAATATTATTTTATTTAATATAAATATGCATATAATTCGTACATGTATTATAATAAATGTGTTTAATTTGAGTTTATAATAAAATTATAATTAATATAAATATGTATATAGTTGGAGTTCATGTTGTAATAATTAAAATTATATTTAATATAAATATCATATTTTTATATTTAATATAATAGGTATATAATTTCAACTCATGTTATAATAAATATATTCACATTTGAACTCATGTTATAATAAAAATATCGGTTTTTCTAAACACACATTAACAACTATTTTTTGATGAGTTGGTCATTTTTATTGGTTCTTGTCTCACTAATAATGATGCCCCCATGTATGCACAAAATCTTCACTAATAAAAAACTGACAACTCATCAAAAAATAGTTGTTAGTGTGTGCCCGTTGATACACACTAGAATGACCCTAAAAATATTTAGTTTGAACTATGTGTTATAATAAAAATATTTAATTTAGACTTAAAATAAAATTTTAATTAATATAGATATATGAGTTTTGTGCTCCTGGGATAGTATTATCCCGATGTTAAAAACAAAATGTAATAATGGCATATGAGTATTTATGTGAATGTAGAGGGATGTCATATTATTTATAAAATTATCATTTCAATTTTGTATTGGATTTGAGTCTAACCTCAACTAATTTCTTGTCACATGTCCACTTTTCCTTATATATATAGGTAAGGTTCGAGGGAAATGTTAGTGGACTTTTTGTCCACTATATACGTTCTAATTCGACTTAAATTGATCGTTTGTGCCCAAGTATGTAGTGTCTTTTGATGTGTTTTGTGTCTTTGGTGTGCAGATTGCCGTTCGTAGCAGAATTATTGAATAATTGCATAATTTGGTGGTATATGAGCTGGGATTTCAAATGAGGAAGATCAGGACTTGAGTTGAGATCAAGAGAGGGCAAGACGAGTCGTTAAAAGAGCAACGCACAAGAAAAGCAGTTGCTGGACAGAAGCTGCAGGCGCGCCCACGCTCCGTCAAGCGCGCCCGCGCTGCAGCAAGGAAAGTTCAAGGGCGGCCGCCCTTCCTCAAGCGCGCCCGCGCCCTGTCGAAAGCAGAATTTTTATTTTGCAGTTGTTTAGCTTTTAAGGCCCAGTTAGAAGCAGGCCCGTGGATTTTTGGTTTTTATGTAACCTAGTATAAAAACATCAGGGTTATTTTTATTATGGATTATCTAGGTCATTATCATAACATAAGTAGTAGTACTTTGTGAGCCGTCAAGCTATTTTCTTTTGTAATTTTCATCACGTAGATTATCGGTTGTTCTTTTACTCTTGCAATTAATATCAGTCTTTTATGTTTAATTGGTTTTCTACTATGTTTTCAATTGTACCCATGATGTCGGCTAGTCCAATTATGGGCTAAACGCTGTCATGGGGTTTTAATGGATTTTTCTATCGATTTTAGATATTGATTGTCTTTATGCCAAAGTGTGTGATTGTTATAGATATCCTAGTATGGTTAAGCTTATTCGTTGTAAATGCATCGCGAACATTTATGATTGTTTGTTGAACCCTTTTGAATGCGAAAGTGGATCTAGGGTTTAGAACATGCCATGCTAGCATAGGTTTTTGCATGATAAGAGCATGTATTAATTTGTGGTGTAATTCTAACCGTCTTGCACTGACTATGTGATTTTATGGATACTTGTGCTTAAGCCATTATGTTTTCAATCTCTATAGACATATAGGGACTAATCGTAGTGGTTGACTATTTGACTTCTATCAATTGTGGATGTTCATTAGGATGGTATACGTACAACGAAAGTTGGCGTTTATCAGTTTAGAGGGTCTGTTCAGTTATCATCACTTTCACATGCTAGGTTGAAAAGGCATAAGATTCTAGATGAGATAGATTATGAAGTTAAAATCCCATGTTTATTTTATATAAGTAATTCGTTAAGTTTTAATTAGTAGTGTAATCAAAATGCCAATTGTTATTTTCTTAGCAGTGAAACTTAATCATACTCTGGTGTATAAGTGAACTAAACGTAAGCAAGTCGAGTCTCTGTGAGAACGAATCCTACTTATTACTGTATTACTTGTGACCACGTTCTCTTGCGTGAATAAAGTGTGAACAGGAAACCCCTATTATCAAGAGACCTCAATCTCCCCCATCCATTTATATATATTTTAAATAATCATTAATACATCATATAATGGCTTAAAGGTAATTATCTCAAGGGCAAACAATATAATTTTTTGTTTTATACGGTGCAATTAGACAAATACATGGTAATAACATTAATTTAAGGATTGAATAATAGCTATGAATCTTTAATTTTTGGTAAGTTTATACTCCTTCACATATTGCATTACATAATTAACATGATACTTACAACCATTGTTGTAGAGCTGCAACGTCATTCTTTGCTTATCGCAATAGACAATGAATATACATCATAAGATTGTAAGGTTCGTCAATCATGAAATATTGATTTCTTGTTAATATAGTATTGTATATAATTGTATTTTCGAAGAATCGGTGTTGAGAACACTAACTGGAACACCTATATATTTGCAGCGAAACAGCGGATATGGATTTAATAAGTTTTCATCATGTGTTCTTGTCACATGTCCACTTTTCCTTATATATATATATATATATGTGTGTGTGTGTGTGTGTGTAAGGTTCGAGGGAGACCCCTATTATCAAGAGACCTCAATCTCCCCCATCCATTTATATATATTTTAAATAATCATTAATACATCATATAATGGCTTAAAGGTAATTATCTCAAGGGCAAACAATATAATTTTTTGTTTTATACGGTGCAATTAGACAAATACATGGTAATAACATTAATTTAAGGATTGAATAATAGCTATGAATCTTTAATTTTTGGTAAGTTTATACTCCTTCACATATTGCATTACATAATTAATATGATACTTACAACCATTGTTGTAGAGCTGCAACGTCATTCTTTGCTTATCGCAATAGACAATGAATATACATCATAAGATTGTAAGGTTCGTCAATCATGAAATATTGATTTCTTGTTAATATAGTATTGTATATAATTGTATTTTCGAAGAATCGGTGTTGAGAACACTAACTGGAACACCTATATATTTGCAGCGAAACAGTTGATATGGATTTAATAAGTTTTCATCATGTGTTCTTGTCACATGTCCACTTTTCCTTATATATATATGTGTGTGTGTGTGTGTGTGTGTGTAAGGTTCGAGGGAGACCCCTATTATCAAGAGACCTCAATCTCCCCCATCCGTTTATATATATATATTTATATATATATATATATATATATATATTAAATAATCATTAATACATTAGATAATGGCTTAAAGGTAATTATCTCAAGGGCAAACAATATAATTTTTTGTTTTATACGGTGCAATTAGACAAATACATGATAATTAACGTTAATTTAAGGATTGAATAATAGCTAAGAATCTTTAATTTTTAGTAAGTTTATACTCATTCACATATTGCATTATATAATTAATACGATACTGACAACCATTGTTGTAGAGCTGCCACGTCATTCTTTGCTTATCGCAACAGACAATGAATATACATTATAAGATTGTAAGCTTCGTCAATCATGAAATATTGATTTCTTGTTAATATAGTATTGTATATAACTGTATTTTCAAAGAATCGGTGTTGCGAACACTAATTGGAACACCTATATATTTGCAGCGAAACAGCTGATATGGATTTAATAAGTTTTCATCATGTGTTCTTAAGTAAAGTGGTTTCCTCGTTATCTGAATTACAGAAAAATTGGATCAATGAGACAAGTTTCAATTCGTTTTTATTTTTCACTGCAACAAGACATTTGTATGATATTAATGAAACATGTATTTTACTTTTTTAAGGGGATTCTTGTAACGACCGAGAAATTTAAGAATAAATAAAAATATTTAGTTATGTGTTAAATATGATTAACTGTCTTTTATATAAATTTTAAAGTATTTTTAGTTAATAACATTTTTATTAAATAGGATAATTATCTGTTATATGATCTAAACACACATTAACAACTATTTTTTGATGAGTTGGTCATTTTATTGGTTCTTGTCTCACTAATAATGATGCCCCCATGTATGCACAAAATCTTCACTAATAAAAAACTGACAACTCATCAAAAAATAGTTGTTAGTGTGTGCCCATGGATACATACTAGAATGACCTTAAAAATATTTAGTTTGAACTATGTGTTATAATAAAAATATTTAATTTAGACTTAAAATAAAATTTTAGTTAATATAGATATATGAGTTTGTGCTCCTTGGATAGTATTATCCCGATGTTAAAAACAAAATGTAATAATGGCATATGGGTATTTATGTGAATGTAGAGGGATGTGATATTATTTATAAAATTATCATTTCAATTTTGTATTGAATTTGAGTTTAACCTCAACTGATTTCTTGTCACATGTCCACTTTTCCTTATATATATATATCTGTGTGTGTGTGTGTGTGTGTGTGTGTGTGTGTGTGTGTGTGTAAGGTTCGAGGGAGACCCCTATTATCAAGAGACCTCAATCTCCCCCATCCATTTATATATATATATTAAATAATCATTAATACATTAGATAATGGCTTAAAGGTAATTATCTCAAGGGCAAACAGTATAATTTTTTGTTTTATACGGTGCAATTAGACAAATACATGATAATTAACGCTAATTTAAGGATTGAATAATAGCTAAGAATCTTTAATTTTTGGTAAGTTTATACTCATTCACATATTGCATTATATAATTAATACGATACTGACAACCATTGTTGTAGAGCTGCCACGTCATTCTTTGCTTATCGCAACAGACAATGAATATACATTATAAGATTGTAAGCTTCGTCAATCATGAAATATTGATTTCTTGTTAATATAGTATTGTATATAACTGTATTTTCGAAGAATCGGTGTTGAGAACACTAATTGGAACACCTATATATTTGCAGCGAAACAGCTGATATGGATTTAATAAGTTTTCATCATGTGTTCTTAAGTAAAGTGGTTTCCTCGTTATCTGAAGTACAGAAAAATTGGATTAATGAGACAAGTTTCAATTCGTTTTTATTTTTCACTGCAACAAGACTTTTGTATGATATTAATGAAACATGTATTTTACTTTTTTAAGGGGATTCTTGTAACGGCCGAGAAATTTAAGAATAAATAAAAATATTTAGTTATGTGTTAAATATGATTAACTGTCTTTTATATAAATTTTAAAGTATTTTTAGTTAATAACATTTTTATTAAATAGGATAATTATCTGTTATATGATCTAAACACACATTAACAACTATTTTTTGATGAGTTGGTCATTTTATTGGTTCTTGTCTCACTAATAATGATGCCCCCATGTATGCACAAAATCTTCACTAATAAAAAACTGACAACTCATCAAAAAATAGTTGTTAGTGTGTGCCCATGGATACATACTAGAATGACCTTAAAAATATTTAGTTTGAACTATGTGTTATAATAAAAATATTTAATTTAGACTTAAAATAAAATTTTAGTTAATATAGATATATGAGTTTGTGCTCCTTGGATAGTATTATCCCGATGTTAAAAACAAAATGTAATAATGGCATATGGGTATTTATGTGAATGTAGAGGGATGTGATATTATTTATAAAATTATCATTTCAATTTTGTATTGAATTTGAGTTTAACCTCAACTGATTTCTTGCCACATGTCCACTTTTCCTTATATATATATATGTGTGTGTGTGTGTGTGTGTGTGTAAGGTTCGAGGGAGACCCCTATTATCAAGAGACCTCAATCTTCCCCATCAATTTATATATATATATATATATATATATATATATATATATATATATATATATATATATATATATATATATATATATTAAATAATCATTAATACATTAGATAATGGCTTAAAGGTAATTATCTCAAGGGCAAACATTATAATTTTTTGTTTTATACGGTGCAATTAGACAAATACATGATAATTAACGTTAATTTAAGGATTGAATAATAGCTAAGAGTCTTTAATTTTTGGTAAGTTTATACTCATTCACATATTGCATTATATAATTAATACGATACTGACAACCATTGTTGTAGAGCTGCCACGTCATTCTTTGCTTATCGCAACAGACAATGAATATACATTATAAGATTGTAAGGTTCGTCAATCATGAAATATTGATTTCTTGTTAATATAGTATTGTATTTAACTGTATTTTCGAAGAATCGGTGTTGAGAACACTAACTGGAACACCTATATATTTGCAGCGAAATAGCTGATATGGATTTAATAAGTTTTCATCATGTGTTCTTAAGTAAAGTGGTTTCCTCGTTATCTGAAGTACAGAAAAATTGGATTAATGAGACAAGTTTCAATTCGTTTTTATTTTTCACTGCAACAAGACATTTGTATGATATTAATGAAACATGTATATTTACTTTCTTAATTTGTTAAAAACTCCATACTGTAAAAAGTATGAGGGATTTTGTTAAATAATGTGGCCAATAGATTCTTGACAATGTGGATTATGTTAGGTGTATATTTCTTAACAAGTTGATGTCTATTTGCTAATTTTTTAACAAACTTGGATTCTGATAAGCGATCACGATCAAGATGCAAATCTGTTTAGTGATGCTATTATAATATGTGAATATCTATAAGTATTTCATTATGTGTTTTTAAGAGGATTTTGTTAACTATTGTAACGTCTCTGAATTTTAATCTTTAAATGTCAAATATGACCACCTCGTGATCTATTCCTTGAAAATGGTTATGTATGTGTTTTTATAGAAAATGGAATATATTAAGTGATGGTAGTCAATTACCTGAATATTCTTTTAATTGTTATACCAAATTTTAACGTCGTCAAAATTTATTTGAAGTAATAAGAAGATGAACAAAAGGAAGGTAAAGTCTTACATCAAAGAAGAACTTATGCAGAAGTGGTTAAAATAGGTAAAAAAAATTAGCAATCAAGAGGGAGAATGACAAATGGTCAATGAAAGAAAACGAAGATTTGGGAATAAGAGGAATCAGCAGATTAGTACAATCTTTATATCAAGTATTACGGAACAGACAAGGGCGGTAGATATGTGGAACTGGTGCAAAAAAAGGGGGAAAGTTCTGGATATAATCTTACCTAGAAAAAGAGATAGATCGAACAAGAGAATTGGATTTATCAAGGTCCCAAATATGGAGGAAGCGGAAAAAATGACAAGATTCTTAAAAATGGACAATAGTGTTGGAAAGGGATTCAAAGTCTCAATAAATGATTATTAGATCAAATCAAGTCTACCATAGTAATTTATTTGTCTTGTTGAAATACATACATTATTTCTATATTAGGATGTGTATTTAGTATGCCCTAATTTATTTAAAGATAGTAGCATGTTTCTACTGTGAAGCCAGTATGTAAATATTGAGTCAAGAATAAAAATTGGTAGAAGATTCAAGTCTGAATCAAGCATCAAATCAATGAAGACTTCATCAAAATAAGCATTGTAGTGGAAAATGTTCAGAGGCAAATTCTTGATAGAGGAGTCATCCTGATAGAGAAGTAACATATGTAAAGCTGATAGAGAAGTCAGAAATGAACCTGGTAGAGAAGTCAGAAATGAACCTGGTAGAGAAGTCTCAAACTTCTAAATGGTTGAGTATTTGGTTGGGTGCATTCGAGAAGTCAAGTAATGAAGCACTTATTCGAGAAGTCCAGGAGTGATAAATTCGAGAAGTAGCCTATTGAGTCATTTGAGAAGTATGGGTAGTCAACTCACTCGAGAAGTCTAACTCACTCGAGAAGTCTAACTCATTCAAGAAGTCTATTCTGATCGAGAAGTCATCATGTGAATAATGCAGCCGAGAAGTCTGGGCATTCGAGAAGTGAGTATACATAAATTATCTAATTGAGAAGTCAATGAAGTACCTAATTGAGAAGTCTAATACCATGACTTCTCGAAGCTGACTCAAGTGAGTATTCGACTGATTTAAGAGGTTGTTTTCAAGGAGAATTGCAGAAGAACAAGACAAGTCTATTGAAGCTCTATCATAACAGGATCAATCAAACCTAGAATGATAGAGACAAGTCTACAATGAAGCTTAGAAGAAGAACATGACAAATGACAGAAAGGATAAAGTTGGGAGAAAAAAGACTATCATAGCTTGTGTTAGCTAGAAATAGACAGTAGTCAAATGTAAAGTTATTTTTGTCTATTTCAAGTTTTAGCTTAACTAATTAGTGAGTGCATGTTCCAAAAGACATGTTGTCTATATAGCAATTGCACAGCCTCATTAGTTAGTAAGCTGAATATTTTTATCAAGTATTCATACCTTGTTTCTACTTCCAAGAACAAGAAGCTGAATATTTTTATCGAGTATTCATACATTGTTTCTACTTTCAAGAATAAAAAGCTGAAATTCACTTTGAATTTCAGATTGTAGCTGATTCATTCTAATACACAATTAGATTGAAAGTTAATTCATTATGTTCTTACATTTCCGCATTTATATTTAAGTAAATACATGTGAATTGACAAATCTACAAACACTATCAAGGAGTTCATCAAAATTAAAGAAGTGAAAATAAAAAGAAAAAGAATTTGAAGTTATATATTCACCCCCTGTAAACTTATGTAACTCTAATTCCTAACAAGTGGTATCAGAGCCAGGTTGTTAACATACATACAGTTTAAAGATCAAAATGAGTTCTCAGAAGCTGAGTAGTATAAAGATTCCTCCTTTTGACAGGGAAAACTACAACCTATGGAAAAAGAATATGTTAATGTTCATAAGGGTTTCCAACTCCATGTATCCAGAAATCTTGAAGAATGGCCCCTTTATGCTAGTAACATTGGTTCCTGAAACTACCAGTGACTCTAAAGTGATACATGCAACATGGATACCCAAAGATCCATCTCAGTACACAGACACAGAGAAAGAGAATGTGTCACTTGACAATATTCTAATGCTCATACTCATAGAATCTCTAGACATTGTTATGTACAACATTATCAACTGCATTTCTGCAAAACACATATGGGAAACCATAGAGATTCTGTGTGAAGGAATTGAAGAGGTAATAGACAACCAGAGGCAACTCTTTGTCTCACGGTATGAGGCTTTCATGTCAAAACAAAATAAAGGCATAACTGAGGTGTTTGAAAGATTCCACAAACTCATCAATGACCTTCAACTCCATGGAAAGTACTATGAAATAAATGAGAAGAACATGAAGTTTTTGTTGACTCTCCCAGAACATTTAGAGCATAAATTCTCTGCAATTAGAGAAGGGAGAGATCTAACAAAACCTCCACTTGAAACCCTCTATAGAATTTTAAAAACATATGAACTGGAGTTCTACCAAAAGAAGTCCATTTTAGAAAATAGGGGAAAGATGACCAATGTTTTAAATGCCTTGGTTACAATGAACCATCAAGAACTAAGAAGACTGGTACAAGTAAGAAATTGAAGATTGAATAACTTAAAGAACATGAAGAGCATGAACAAGAAGAAAAAGACTCTATCAAGAGTGAAACAGGGGAAGAAGAGTTATACACTATTGAAGAGCTTGAAGGAATGAACAACAAAATCATGGCCTTCATGGTAAAGAAATTTAGAAACTTAAGATTCAAGAAAAACAAAAGTTTCAAACCAAGACCAAATTTCAACTCTTCAAGCAAAGGAAAGACTCCAACAAGAAGCAACACCAATTGAGGGTATAAAACTGGAATAATTGATAGATATAAAATAAGATGTTATAACTGTAATGAGCTTGGACACTATACAACTGAATGTAGAAAACCTAAAGCAATCAAGAAAGACAAAGATTATTTAGAACTGGAAGCCAAGTATGAGGCACTCCTCAAAAAACAGCCAGGAAAGGCTTACATTGTTGAAGGAAAATGCTGGGATGACACGGATGCAGATGAGGAGGAGGAATATGGAAATTTGGCTCTCATGGCTAACTCATATGATGGAGCATCATTCTCAAACACTCAGGTACCTTCATTAGTCTCACTTGACATGTCAAACTTTCGGTATAAGAAAATTGTTGAAGAATTGAGCATTGAAATGTTTAATATTCATACTAGTATGACTACTGCATATGAGGAAATTGCTAGATTGCTAAAGGCTAATGATGAACTGACTACTAAGAATGAGACCTTAGAATTGTCCTTGATAAATCTGGAAACCTTGAAGCAAGATAATGAGTATCTCAAGAACAAAGTCACTTGCCTAGAACAGATTGAAAAAGTCCTAAGAGATCAAATCTATGAGAATGAATTAAAGATAAAAGCCTATCACAACTCATCAATGACATTGCAAGAGTTTCATGAGAAACACCAAGAGAATTCTAAAGTTGGAGTTGGGTTTGACTATAACACTCTTAAGAAGAAAAAGTCTATGTCAACAAAAGGCAAGAAAACTGAGTTTGTTGGAAATCCTCACATTTTGAAAAATGTTAAGGCTCCAATTTTTAAGAAAGCAACTGTTGAATTTGATGAAGTCAGTATGGTTATCAAACAACAATTGAATGATGAGGATGAGCTACATCTAAGAGTGATGTGTCTTCTGTTGAAATAGAAGAACCAATAGTCAAGGCCAAGTTCAACCCTGTTAAAATAGAATCAAAACAAAATATCCAAAAAAATGACATCATGCATGCTAAGAAGAAAAAGACAAATAGAAATGACAAGGTAGGCATTAACAAACACAATAACTATGCACATGTTCACAATGCTCCTAGGAAGATAAGTAAAAACTATAGATTAACAAATTACCTTACACATGTGTTCAAGAAATCTGTTGTTAATAATGCTGAATTTGCATGTGGCTATGTGAAACCTTTGATGCATGATAATCATAATTTTTTTGACAAATTTGATTATATGTCATGCAACTTGAATGCCATGAATACTTGTTTTAGACTAAGAAAACAGCTTGTTGATGGTTGTATCAGTCAAAATCAAGATAACAAAAATGCTAAGCCTAAGTCTGCTAGTCTAGTTAAAGGAAGAAAACACTCCATGTCACCAAGAAATGCATCTAGTTCTGGAAGTACCAATCAAGCTAAAAATCAAAATCAGAAAAATGAAATTATGCATGATCAAGTGACTAAGACTGTTAAGAACAAGAATGACATTCATGTGACTAAGCATAAAGGACCCAACCTTGTTTGGGTACCAAAGAAAACTTGATTTGTTTGCATTTATAGGGCACAGGTAAAAAGAAGGTCATGTGGATCTTGGATAGTGAGTGTTTATGGCATATGACTGGTGACAAAACCCTACTGTCATAATTCAAAGATGAGGATGGCTCAATGGTAACCTTTAGAGAAAACAACATTAGTTTTACCATGAGATATGGCAAATTGATTCATGGAAATGTTGTCATTGAAGATGTAGATTTGGTCAGTGGTTTGAAGCATAATCTACTCAGCATCACTCAATTCTGCAACAAAGATTTGAAGGTGGAGTTTGACAAAGAATTGTGTCTCATATCACACAGAAAGACCAAAAAGGTTGCTCTACAAGGAGTAAGGAAAAGAAGTCCGTTTGTAGCAGATTTGGACTCTGCAAACAAGGAAAGAATTTGTTGTTTTTATACCAAGGACTCAGAAAATGAAAGCTGGCTTTGGCACAAGAGACTGTCTCACTTAAACTTCAAGAACATTAATTCTCTAGTCAGAAGAGAATTAGTGAAGGATCTTCACTCACTTGAATTCTGCATAGAAGGATTGTGTGAGGCATGTCAAAAGGGAAAGATGAAGATGTCAAGTCACATAAGTAAATAATTCACCTCAATCATCAAACCACTGCAATTGATTCACATGGACCTTTTTGGACCAGTAAATGTCATGTCCATGTCCAAGAAAAGATATGCACTTGTCATGGTTGATGACTTCTCCAAATATATTTGGGTTGAATTCTTGTATTCAAAAGATGAAACTCCTGAAGTTATTATTGAAAACTTGAGAAGATTGGACAAAGGTCATACACCTGTTGTAGCCATAAGAAATGATAATGAAATAGAATTCAAAAATGTTATATTAAATAAATTCTATAAAGAAAATGGGATCACTCACCAATTCTCATCTCCAAGAACTCCACAACAAAATGAAGTTGTTGAGAGAAAGAACATGACTCTGATTGAAGCTGCAAGAACCATGTTAGCAGAAGCAAATCTTTCAACCAGTTTTTGGGCTGAAATTGTTAGGACTACATGTTATACTCAAAATAGAACACTCATCACAAAACCAGTTGGAAAGACTCCTTACCACATCATGACAAATATAAGACCATCTGTGAAGTACATGCATGTGTTTGGAGTAAAGTGCTTTGTTCTCATGGATGATGCTGACCATTTTGGAAAGTTTGAAACCAAGGCATATGAAGGAACATTTGTGGGATACTCTTTAGACAAAATTGTCTACAAATTATATGTGATTGATCAATAGAAGGTGATGGAAAGTACAAATATAACATTTGATGACTTCAAGTTTCATACAATGAACCTGGAAGGTAAGAACTGTGACACACTGAGATTTGAAAATGAAATGGAGCTTGATATATTTGCAACTGAAAATATTGCCAACATTCATGAAGATTCACATGTAGATATCTCATATGAAATAACTGCAGAAAGAGAAAATGATGATTTTAGCCATATTCAGCTTGAGAATTCTCCACACAACTCTAGCATCAACTCAGGGGGAACTTCTCAAGGGTCTACAACAAATGGCACCAACTTCAATCAGGAGGAAATATGTTCAAGTAATAGAGATGTAGCTCATCAAACTAAATGGAATAGAGCTCATACAGCTGATCAAATCATTGGAAATCCCGATGAAGGTGTGAGGACAAGGAGAGCAACTATGAATGAATGTTTATTTGCTTGCTTACTGTCTTAAATTAAACTAAAAAGAATTGAAGAAGTCATGTTGGATCCAGACTGGATAATTGCCATGCAAGAGGAATTGAATTAATTTGTGAGAAATAATGTTTGGGAATTAGTGTCACTTTCAAAGGATAGATCAGTAATTGACATTAAGTGGGTCTACAGGAACAAATTGGATTAACATGGAATTGTGATAAGAAACAATGCAAGGTTGGTTGCAAAAGGCTACTCACAAGAAGAAGACATTGACTATTATGAGACTTTTGCTCCTGTTACAAGATTGGAAGCCATTAGAATTTTTCTAGCCTTTGCAGCACACTCAGAATTCAAGGTCTATCAAATGGATGTCAAAAGTGCATTTCTTAATGGTGAATTAGAAGAAGAAGTGTATGTGCAGCAACCACCTGGTTTTGGCAAGAGTTGTGGAAATAGTATTGGCAATTTCAGAGTCAAATGTGATTAAGGAAAACCAATGGAATAATAGAAGGGATGTAATGTTGAGCTCCACATTGTCAAAAAATGATGAAACAAGAGGTTTATGTGATAGTAATAAATCAGACACAACAAATGATACTCTTACTTTTAGATCTCAATTATCCATTTGTAGTACATTGGGAAAAATGAAGATGGAGGCTGGAAGAGGTAGGCCTAGAAAAATCAAGAAAAATCCCTTTGACATCTTGGTAAGGAATAGAAGAAGAAATAAAGAAAAAGGCGGAGTGAGTTTTAAGAAGACAAGAGTGGAGAATAAATAAAGGAAAATGCTGACATTAACATGTATTCCAGAAGACCAATGAAAAGAAGTGTATGGTGAAGCATAAAAAGTATTGGAAACAACAGCTGACATGGGGTTGCTACTTCAGACTTCAAAGGAAGAAGACATAAAGAAAATCTCGAAAAGATTGAGGGAGGATACAGATTGAACAAAAAGGCATTCTAATTGATAGGACATAATTGTTTTAATTTCTATGAATGAGTTAAGAATTTTATCTTGGAATATAAGAGGTTTAGGAAATAATATTGCTAGATCAAATGTTAGAGACCATATCAAGTCATTTAGAATAAATGTGATTTGCCTACAAGAAACAAAAACAACTTCACTAACAGACCAAATGAAGTAGTCATTGTGGGAGAAAGAATCACATGAGTGGATAGAAAAAGGAGCAATAGGAAATTTAAGAGGGTTACTAATTTCTTGGGATGCACAACTCATGACTTTGGTATCATATAGCATGGGAGTAAGCTGGATTTGGGCGAGGTTTCATGTGGGATTAGATAATAGTTTTGTAAATTAGGTCAACATATATGGACCTCATGAATTAAATGGAAAAAATTTAATGTGGTGCCAGTTAGACCAGATTCTTAGTATTGTAGGAGAGGAAAAAGTATGCTTCATAGGGGATTTTAACTCAATAAGAAACTCTGAGGAGAGAGTAAGATGTATATAGTCGGACTCAGCTGGCTTAAATTCATTCATTACAAGGAAAATTTGGTGGATGTGGTGATGGGGAATGGAAAGTTTACATGGATTGGACCTCAGGGTAAAAAGAGTAGATTAGATAGGGCTTTGACTAACAATGAATGGATGATGAATTCTAAATGGGAATTAAGGATAACAAGTAGGAAGTCTTCAGATCACAAAACTCTAGTATTAGAAACAAGCAGAATGAAGTGGGGACCAAAGCCATTCAGAGTGTTTAGTTGGATGAAAGAAACAGCAGTTTTGGAAATAGTAAAACAAGCATTAGGGAAAGCCAAGGAAACTGGTTTGTAGGACATACAGAAAATCTTGAAGCAAATCAAAAAAGATATCAAGGAATGGACTAGATCACCAGAAGGTAATTTAGATCAGCAAATAAAGCTATGGAAAAGTAAGCTAGAAATTCCAGAGAATATTAGGGAAGTTAATGAAGATTGCAGGAAAATCAAAAACAATCTAATGAGAGCTTATTCCACAAAAAGCTCCATTTTGTGACAAAAATCAAGAATTCAATGGACAATAGAAGGAGACAGAAATTTTAAGTTCTTTCATAAGGTGATTCAGAAAAGAAGGTCAAGGAATTTCATAAGAAGAATTAACTGGCAAGGGAAATGGCTAGAAAATCTAGAGGAAATCAATAATGCTTTCTTTTATCACTTCTCAGAATTCTTTGCAAAAGATTCAGAACTATCAATATGGTCAACTTCTAATCTAGTGCAAACTGATATGAGCCCAGAAGAGAGACTATGGCTGGAGAGGGAGTTAAAAAATGGTGAAATAAAGCTTACTCTAGAAGGATTGTCAAATGACAAAGCCCCAGGCCTTGATGGTTGGAATGTGGGCTGTTTTAAGTCTTTATGGAAAGAAATTCAGGAAGAGACTATTCAGTGCTTTAAAAATTTTATGGCCACAGGAATTTTACCGTCATGGATGAACTCTTCCTTCATCTGTTTGATTCCAAAGAAGGAAAAATCAGAGAAAGTGTCAGATTACAGGCCAATTAGTTTGATCAACACATGAGCTAAACTTTTAATGAAGATTCTCTCTAACAAATTGATGAAAGTCTTTGACAAACTAATACGTGATAGTCAATTTGGCTTTGTAAAAGGAAGACAAGTTTCAGAGTGCACCCTTTTGGTTAACAAAATATGCTTCAATATCAAGTCTTGAAGAGCCAAGGGAGTAATTCTTAAATTGGATTTTGAAAAGGTTTTTGACACCATTAACTGGTCATTCTTATTGCAAACTCTAAGAGAATTGGGCTTAGGGGGAATATGGATCAGCTGGATCAAAAAAAATTTAGAATCAGAAAAGATATCTATTTTAGTTAATGGAGCTCCTACAAAGGAATTTAGACCAAAAAGAGGCCTAAGACAAGGAGATCCCCTCTCCCCAATATTATTTAACATAGCAGTAGAAGTTCTAAATAGAATGATCACATCAGCAGCTCAAAAAAGTATTATTCATGGTATTAAAGGGTCTAGATCTACAGAGCCAATCACTGTAAAGGGAAATAGTATTTGATTGTTATTCCATATCAACCAAATAGGGGGAGATAGGAGTGAAGGGAAGTAACTCACTGCACTTTCACGTGTACTAGAAATGCTAAATGTAATCTCTATATAATGGTTGATGATAACTCAACAATAGAACAGGACATGTAATAATATGCAGGTGCACATAAATCTTGGATCACAGAGTTCAGTTAAGACAAAGTATCAAAGGATCATCTACAGACTTGAAGCTCACTGGAAGAAGTTCATTAACATGTTCAGGCCTTAGTGGAGAATAAAAGATGTTGACATCTATTCAAGAATGTGAAAGCTACAGAAGATTGTCTTAGTCTATGAAGATTTCAGTGCATTACAATCGAAGCTACAAGTAAGGTTTGCAAAGAAGAATGTGGAATCATGTTCGGAATCAAGAGCCCCTATCAAGACTAGTCACTTATGAACCAGACCGTTGCATCAAGTGTCAGGACATTGGAGGCAAGCTCTCGTCGGTTAATATGGTTTTAATCATTCTAAAGTTGTTGGTTTTCTTGAGTCAAGTGGAGGATCAACAAAGGTGGTAAATCAGTGTTGGAGAAATGTCAGCCTAATGGATAAGGGATAGACGGCACAACCTGATTAGATCTTACTAAAACTTCATAGATTAGAAGGCCAAATATTTGGACGTGGTGGAGTCACGTATACGGGGCCAATTATTTGGATAAGGAAGTCTACACAAATTGAAGAGTGGAATGGAAATATTTAATTTAATTAAATAAAGTATTCATTTAATTATTTATATATTTTATAAATAAAGATATTCTTTATTTATATTTTATATATTTATTAAATATTACTTTTACATTAAATATTTCCAAAGGCATGTTTGGCACATGACTTTGAAGATAAGATTTGGGTGGACATGAGCAAAAGGAGAAAAAGTGAAAAAGTAACCTTTTTCACTTTGAATAAAAGTCTTCCATACTTGTCTTTAAAGAAGCGTGGGTGCAGGAGAAAAAAAGGGGAGAGAGAGAAAAATTATTCTCTCCCCCATGGCCGAACTAGATCTTGAATATTTTGGAACCATTATTTTCTTTATCTATACCACTCCTCTATTCTTCTATTGAAAACACTTGTTAAATCTTGTATAGAAGATAGGGCTGATTTTTTTCTCCTAGATCTACAAAATGTAATAGTTTTAGAGGAGACAAAAATCACTTCTTTGTTATGTTCTTGAGCTTATGTTCTTGAACTTGTTTGTAGCATCTACCTCACTTCAATGAATATAAAGTTATATTGTTGGATCTTGTTGTGTTGTGTGTTTTGGATGATTTACCGTTCATTATCTTGGTTATTTTAATGGTGTTCTTGAGGTTGAAGAAGATGATGAACAGTACCCGGGTTTGAACCAAAGTAATTTTTATGTTGTCCCAAAAATAATTAATAGTCATATTTTTAATTTGGGAATCGTATTCACCCCCCATCTACGATATCCGGGACCCAACAATTTGTATCAATTGAAAGGGGAGATAGGAGTGAAGGGAAGTAACTCACTGCACTTTCATGTGTACTAGAAATGCTAAATGTAATCTCTATATAATGGTTAATGATAACTCAACAATAGAACAGGACATGTAATAATATGCAGGTGCACATAAATCTTGGATCACAGAGTTCAGTTAAGACAAAGTATCAAAGGATCATCTACAGACTTGAAGCTCACTGGAAGAAGTTCATTAACATGTTCAGGCCTCAGTGGAGAATAAAAGATGTTGACATCTATTCAAGAATGTGGAAGTTACAGAAGATTGTCTTAGTCTATGAAGATTTCAGTGCATTACAATCGAAGCTACAAGTAAGGTTTGCAAAGAAGAATGTGGAATCATGTTCGGAATCAAGAGCCCTTATCAAGACTAGTCACTTATGAACCAGACCGTTGCATCAAGTGTCAGGACATTGGAGGCAAGCTCTCGTCGGTTAATATGGTTTTAATCATTCTAAAGTTGTTGGTTTTCTTGAGTCAAGTGGAGGATCAACAAAGGTGGTAAATCAGTGTTGGAGAAATGTCAGCCTAATGGATAAGGGACAGACGGCACAACCTGATTAGATCTTACTAAAACTTCACAGATTAGAAGGCCAAATATTTGGAGGTGGTGGAGTCACGTATACGGGGCCAATTATTTGGATAAGGAAGTCTACACAAATTGAAGAGTGGAATGGAAATATTTAATTTAATTAAATAAAGTATTCATTTAATTGTTTATATATTTTATAAATAAAGATATTCTTTATTTATATTTTATATATTTATTAAATATTACTTTTACATTAAATATTTCCAAAGGCATGCTTGGCACATGACTTTGAAGATAAGATTTGGGTGGACATGAGCAAAAGGAGAAAAAGTGAAAAAGTAACCTTTTTCACTTTGAATAAAAGTCTTCCATACTTGTCTTTAAAGAAGCGTGGGTGCAGGAGAAAATAAGGGGAGAGAGAGAAAAATTATTCTCTCCCCCATGGCCGAACTAGATCTTGAATATTTTGGAACCATGATTTTCTTTATCTATACCACTCCTCTATTCTTCTATTGAAAACACTTGTTAAATCTTGTATAGAAGATAGGGCTGATTTTTTTCTCCTAGATCTACAAAATGTAATAGTTTTAGAGGAGTCAAAAATCACTTTTTTGTTGTGTTCTTGAGCTTATGTTCTTGAACTTGTTTGTAGCATCTACCCCACTTCAATGAATATAAAGTTATATTGTTGGATCTTGTTGTGTTGTCTGTTTTGGATGATTTACTGTTCATTATCTTGGTTATTTTAATGGTGTTCTTGAGGTTGAAGAAGATGATGAACAGTACCCGGGTTTGAACCAAAGTAATTTTTATGTTGTCCCAAAAATAATTAATAGTCATATTTTTAATTTGGGAATCGTATTCACCCCCCCTCTACGATCTCCGGGACCCAACAATTGGTATCAGAGCTACTCGATTGACATACAAATCGATTGGATCTATTTTTATTTTTGAGATTAAAGAGGGTACGATTGGTTCACTGGACATCCAGAATTTTTTTGAAGCCCAGAAATTTTCTAAGTACAAAATGTTCGAGATAACCAAGTAGAATATTTCTATGTAGAATATTCGACTTAGAATATTCGAGTTAAATATTCGACTTAGAATGTTCGAGTAAGAATATTCGGGTTAGATATTCGACTTAGAATATTCTAGTTAGAATATTCGACTTAGAATATTCGAGTTAGATATTCGACTTAGAATATTCGACTTAGAATATTCGAGTTAGAATATTCGAGTTAGAATGTTCGAGTTAGAATGTTCGACTTAGAATATTCGAGTTAAATATTCGACTTAGAATATTCGAGTAAGAATATTCGGGTTAGATATTCGACTTAGAATATTCGAGTTAGAATATTCGACTTAGAATATTCGAGTTAGATATTCGACTTAGAATATTCGAGTTAGAATATTCGAGTTAGAATGTTCGAGTTAGAATGTTCGAGTTAGAATGTTCGAGTTAGAATGTTCGAGTTAGAATGTTCGAGTTAGAATGTTCGAGTTAGAATGTTCGAGTTAGCATGTTCGAGTTAGCATGTTCGAGTTAGAATATTCGACCTGGGATGTTCGAGTTAGAATATTCGACTTCGGATGTTCGACTTGGAATGTTCGACTTGGAATGTTCGACTTGGATGTTCGACTTGGGATGTTCGACTTGGGATGTTCGACTTGGATGTTCGACTTGGATGTTCGACTTGGGATGTTCGACTTGGGATGTTCGACTTGGATGTTCGACTTGGATGTTCGACTTGAGATGTTCGACTTAGGATGTTCGACTTAGGATGTTCGACTTGGGATGTTCGACTTCGGATGTTCGACTTGGAATGTTCGACTTGGGATGTTCGACTTGGATATTCGACTTAGATGTGCGAGATAGAAATTTCAAGATGGAATCTATGTAAAACATTCTTATGTAGAAGTTCTACTTGATGTTCGAGATAGAGTCTATGTAGAAATTCCTATGTAGAATTTCTACTTAGAAGGCTGTTTCAACATGACACATGGCTACATAGATTAACTTTTATTTAAAACAAAAATTGTTTTTCTCTCAAATTATTTTTAGTTTAATAATTAATTTAATAATTAAATTTGAATTTAATTATTTAAAATATTTTAGAAATAATTTTTAAATTTAAATAATTTATTTTTCAAGTTTATTTTACATCTTGGAAAATATTTTATTTCCTTTTAAATTTTAGAGTCAAATATTTTATATTTTTAATATTCTTAGTTAAGAATTTTATTAATTTAAAAACTAAAATTAATCTTAAGATTCAATTTAATTTCTTTTGAGTTTAATATTCTTAAAATTATTTTGAGAATTATTTTTGAGGTTTAATAATTTATTTTTTATAAAACTTTAATTATAAATTTTATAAAGCTCTTTGGAAAATATTTTTGGATTGAAATAATTTATTTTCATGAACATTTTAAATGTTTTGAAAATTTAGTATTTCTATTTCAAAATTATGTTTTCAAGTTGTTTTATTTTAATTATAATTAAAACTGTTTTGGATTATAAATTCTATAAAATTCTTTGGAAATTAATTTTGATTTGAAATAATTTCTTTTTCAAGATTATTTAATATACCTTGAAAAATTTGTTATCTCTATATCAAAATTTTCTTTTCGAATTATTTTATTTTATTTATAATTTGAAATGTGAAATTTATTATTATTTATCAAAAAAATGCATTTTCAATTTATTTTGATTATTTAAATTCCTAAAAAAAAAAATTAAATACTTCTGTTTGAACAAAATGTTTTATTAAACGAAACAACAGGAGTTGATTCTTCGTTCGTTGAGGACAAACGAACTGACTGAAGAACATTCTAATGGAGTTGAGACATGATCTTACCATTGGAGATGTATTTCTGCATCGGTCTACTCAGTGGATCATTTGGTTATTGAAAGGGGATTAGTTCATTTAGGGAAGAGTCTTCGATCAGTGGTTTTCAAATCAATATCTGAAGAATTTGGAATTTTGAAAAGGAATTCAGTTTATCGGTCAAAGAACCAAAACAACAATTGAAGATTTGGTTAAAGGACATCAGTGGCAGAAATACACAAGGTTTGATTATCACTGACATATGATAATCAAGGGGTTATTGCTACACATACAAAGAAGAGTGATCTTTTCAAGCAGAACATGAGACATTCTATGTCGGGGTCTTTAAGCAGAACAATCATGTATCAGTTTGGGTTGAAGCTGGAACATTTTTGTTATTGAGGTCAAATGCAAGGATACTTCCATGAGTGTCAGTAAAATGGAAATTGATTTGGATCAATTGATTATCACTCGAGATGGAATGCTAAGCATCGCTCAGGTATACTTTCTAACTACTTTATACTTGTTTGATTTAATTATAGAGTATTAAGTGCTGAACTGCATTATATCATAAGTTTGATGTAATGCATGTCTCACCTTGATTTCTATACAAATTAGATAACTTATGCTAGTTTGTTAGTGTTGCTTGTTTATCAGTATTTGACTTCATGATTAGATCTTGTGTGATTTAATGCTTGCTTTACGAAAATTGATCATGTTAGCATATAGAGTCTTAGGTATTTGTAGGGGTACATTTACCGGAAAGAGTATTTGCTGCATGCTAGGTGCCTTGATGTTTACATTGTCTATAATCTGTTTATACTCGCATGGTTGTATTAAATGCTATATCTGATCATGTGCTTGTTAAGATGAGTTTGTTTCTAATTTGGGAATTGCCTAGGGGTCAGTATAATAAACCATGAATTAAATTTTTAAATTTAAATTGACTCAGGTAATTAGAGATAATATAATGTTAAAGTGAACAACAAAGGTGATTTAGAAGAATTAGGAATCTGAGTGATTGATTTTTCTATGACTACATATATGTACGACATGATTCTTATAGACTGCTAGTCCATCTTAAGTTAGGTTGGGATCACTGAGCTCATAGCCAAGACTACTTGTTGAGGCTGATATAGATGAGGAGTGATCAGTCAGATAAGAATGGGCATGTTGAACTTGAATGCTTTGTTGTTAACTATGTTTAGAAATATCTCTAACCCTTGGACTCAATCAAATTGATGACCACGTGTCTTAATCATTTATGAATGCAGAGTATCTTTCAACATGTACAAGTTATATATCTCTGACATTTTCATGTTCGAGGCATGTAACTACTTTTGCTTTGGTATTCAAATGGTTAAGCAAAGTTACCTATTTTTCTTGAATGATCTGAAGAACAATATTAAGGAAGACCTAGGGAATTCTTTGCGAAGGGTTTCCTAATATCAGTTCGAGGATGAACAGTATTGATCGGGGTCAAGAGAAATAGAAGCTCACTCTACTGGAAGTGAGGTTATTGCTGACACGAAATGTAATGCTTATGATGAAGTCAACTATTCGTTGAAGTTTATCAGAATGGAGTTAGCTGCAACAACAAGTGATGCTCTCACACTTGGTTTATCATCTAATACTTGGTTTATCAAGATAACGGATTCGACGGTAAAGATGAAGTTGGTGAGAAAGGACTACTTCTAATGAAATTTTTTTAAGAAGGACATTAGTGAAGTTTGTCAGTTGAAGGGAAGTCAAGTCAAAGACTACCCTATTTAGTTTTGGTGTTTGTTCGTGCATTCGATAGATGAAGCATCTCAGTGATTAATCACATTCAAAGGATTGGGCAGATTACTGTAAGAACACTTTGATTGCAGGTAATGGAATTTGTTGACGAATGAAGTTCTATGTTATGTCTGCACTGAAAGGAGTATTCTAGAGTAAAGTTCAGTTTCCGGACTTCATGACCAAATGGAGGAGTTAATAGGGAAATCCAGACCTTGAGTGGAATTACAAGGATAATGGATAGAGTTAAGGTTTCCTATTCACTACGGCTGAATCAGTTGACACATCAAGTCTAATAAGCAAATGAAAAGAGAAGACATCAAGTAAGATTAATCATGCCTGAAGTCACATGGTGTGATGGAAGGCTATCTTATTTGGAGTTAAGAGCTTACACAGAGTCTGTGATTGATTTAAGACGATCTAGATGCAGTGAACATCATCATCAAGCTCCCTAGCATTCGTTTGATTTTAGCTCTGAATTTCTAAAGGTTGACATCCTGAAGATCAGATGACACCAGATGAAGAAAAGCTGCAAGCAGCATCACAGGGGGAGCATCAGTAAGTTGGATCAACTAGTCGTGTTTGATGTTCAAAGGCTAGCAGTGCTCATTGAGTAAGAGTTGAGATTCTTAGGAGCACTGAGTGATCCAGATTGAGTGATTGCATATTAGAAAGGAAATTGTCAATTTAAAAATAATGCAAGATGATCTCAATCATATTTAAAGAAGACTACTCTACCCACTGAATATCTAAAGAAACATTAAGGACACATCTGTCATGACAAAGGGTTTTGTGTAACAACATTTCCTAGAGTCAGTTCTTGATGAATCTGGGTAGTAGAGTAGTGATTGGTCGTGCATGTATAAGAGTATTTCATTGGTTTTTCTGAGTGAATTCAATGAAGACTGAAGATGCACTAACAAATCAAGATTGAGTAGGGTTCGAATCAAGGAACTAACTCAATTGAACCAGAGGCAGATACACTTAGCACAAGGAATCAATCCACATGAAGACTTGGTATTGATACAGAAGCTGAAGGGTAGTTCGGAGTTTTTTTTTGGGTTCTACTCTGCTAGTGTCAAGACTACTGGTTTCTAGAGTGTTGAGTTTAGTGAAGCTGCTGCCAAGACCAATATCTACAAGAAAATATTTGGGTGTTGAAGGTAATGCAGTTTCTGTCTAGATGAGCATGGTATTGTTTCGAGGAACAATGTTAACTGGTAGCTGAAAAGTTATTCCTGTCCAAATGGAGTAAACGTTCGATCTCGAAAGAAGTAAACGTTCGATCTCTCGGGCAAAGAGGAGTAATTGTTCATTCAACGATCATACACCAGTAAAAGCTCTACTGACTAAGGTATGTCACTCTAGTCTAATATTGATTTATTTAAATGTAAAGTTTATAGAGAGTGTTCATGCTATTTAGATGTCTACGATCTCTAGGAACTGATTAATGTTTGGCTTGTGACCACCCGGGACCCAATATTATCGCTATGAGATTATCTATGATCACCCGGGACCTAGGGACCTAACAATGTAGCATCTCTTTGTATAGTCAATTTATATCCAGAACCTCGTACTTTCTGCTGTCATAAGTTATTCATGCTATATGTATCAAATGGTTCAGCATAAGTATTTATATGCTTTTATTAGTTGTATTTAAAGTTATTGACTTATATCAGTTAATGATAGTTAGTCGTAATTTTCTTTACTTCTAATTGTTTAATGCTAATATTAATGGAACCACTTAATATGTAGTTTAAGTGATGTAATTCATGTCTTTTGCAAAATCCATTAATATTAGTTGTCATTCTTTTGATATTAATGATGTCACTTAGAATTTCTGCACTAAGTGACAAAAAGATTATTTCAAAAACACTGATATTGAAAGTAATTTACTACATCGCGAGGGGTTGTCAAAGATTATAAATTTTAGCATTAATATTTAAAGGTATTTGATCTCTGATGCAACTAGTACCTCGAGCTTACATACATTCTGATTGTCATGAGTATTTTCAATATGCTTATGTGATAATTGTTAAGATATAGTGTAAGAAGTTAAATGCTGTCATTCGATCAATGTATGTTCAGTGTTTAGCGGATGCTTATGTTTTATGCTTTAGAATTACCATGATCTATATTGCAAAATGTGTTTGTTTCAAGCGACAAATGGTAATTGTCTAGCATAATGTAAGTATCTTATGTGCTTGATTGTTTTGTAGTAAGATGCATTTTATTACAAAATGATTGAATGATGTTAGAACTTTTGAATATCTTGTCATTCATATCTTTGATAATTCATTAGTATTAACATATGTTTTTCATTCTTTAAAACTTGAATGCATAAAGAAATTTCTTGTCTATTTCTTGTGAAAAATGTTTTATCTAAACATGCATTCATTTGCCAGAGAATGAAAAGCCACTAAAAGTTTTTTTTAAACTCCCTTTGAAAGAGAATATTTCTTGAGGATTATCTTTCTATTTCAAAATCATATATCCTCTCTCTCTCTAAATGTTTTGTAATAAAAACTGTTTTCTCTCCACGATTTGTTTAAATAAAGTTACTTGATAACTTGTAACTTAGGTTGCATGGTATCAGACTATTTTATTTGAGTAAATTATTTTGATCTTGAGGTATCAATCATTGGTAAAACATTTTTCAAAACTCTTGTTAATGTCTGTTTCACATTGACCTGTAGTATTAAAACAATGGTTGTTTGTTTTGGGATTAGTGCCTTGGATTGTATGACTAAAGCATTCATTTGATTTTTTTTTGTTTTAAGTCGGAGATAATATCAGATAAGAATGAATTTCAAAACAATTTCTGAAAACATACAGTGAGCAAGATGAAATAGATTTGAGTTATTAATCAAAATGTTTTTTGTTAAAAGAGTTGAATTTCAATTAGATATTTGTCTAAGAGAAATTCAAAAGAACACTTTTGTTAATCTGTTAATTTTTTTTTCAAAATTGTGAGTTTATGAAATTTGGCTTAATATTCTTTTACCTATTCTTTATTAATTCCCACATTTTAGCTCTGGTGCATTGTTTCTTGAGGACACATTGCTCCGATGCTATATTTCTGAGAAGGAATAGAGAATAAGTTTAATCAATACTCTACCAAATTTTATATAGCTCTGATCAACTCTATCTATTTAGCCGTAATGGCTTGGGCTTAGTGGCTATAGGGAAAGGTCTAGAAGTTGAATAATCCATCAATTTCTAACCAAGGCCTTAGTACCAAACACTATCATTCTAATTCAAACTTTCAACCCTTGGTGATATAAGGAACTTTTATAGATTAGCGGTTGTTAAGGGAGAAACTGCACTTGATGCAGCAAATAAGGATGTGTCGGAAGTGCACCCACAGCTCTACCTCTCGAGAAGAAAAGAAGTATACAAATTGAGGTATCTGTAGCTCATCTGTATTCTCTCAAAAGGATGCAGAGCTGAAAAGGCAATTCAACCGTTTCTGAATGAACTCTCTCAACAGGGTGATTTCATTGAAAATTCGCTCGTCAGCCAGAGCACTTTGTAATGAGTCAAGCACACCAAAAGCATTCACGCTGATGGTAATCCTAAAGTTTTTCTTCTAAGGGATGTTATAGGACCTAACAGTTCTCTAGCCTCTCTTGGGAATAACAATTGTGAGGACACATTGCAAGAAGTGCACATTGTGAGGTATAGGTAAAACCCCTAAACTTCTTTGTTTACCATTCATGGTGAATGAAGTTGTTGAGCCACCTTCACAGGCATTTGAGGGAAACTTGGATTTCTTGCCATATATTAGAATCCTTGTCAACCTTCCTAGGAGGAACAGTCCTAGTTCCCTAACGGGATTTCACATCCGCAGAGCAATCTGTTGATGTTGAGAGGCAATCACTAACATTTTTCCATGACAGAAAATAGTGAGTTAATTCATCTTCACAGGTGATTGAGAGAGATGTTTGTACACGTCTACTCTCCCGGGAATTCAAATTCTGGAATACATGGATCGCTCAAAACTTAAAGGCATATCACCGTCAACGATCCAGTGCATGGATTTGCATATGGGGAGTCGGTTGATGCTTAGATAGCTGCTAGTACACATACCACATTCAATGATCCAGTGCATGGATTTGCATATGGGGAGATTGTTGATGCTGAAAGTAGCTGAGCAACAACTCGTAGACTATGATTCAGTTGGTTTACCAATTTGATGAGTCTTTTGAGGATCAGTGTGTTGGGATTTCAGTCACTCCTGGAATGGAGGAGATTCCAATTTGAGAAGGGTTATTCCCCGACGACGAGCCACGTGTGCATGGATTTGCTCATGGTGAGTTGGGTGACGGCCTAACTGAAACCCTGTCTGAGATTCCATCTCAGAACCTAGATCTTTAGTGATCGACAACATGTTATAGTCAACGATCCATAATATCTTGGTGAGACTAACATGGATTTACTTGTAGGTACAAATTGCTATAAATGGAATGAGTGCAAGTAAGGGAGAGAAACACTTGAGTGAAGTGAGGGAGTGATACACTTGAGTGAGAGAAATAGGGAGAGAAATGAGTGGAACACTTACGCTTGAAAGTGTAAACACCAACAGAACGTAGTAGAAGTGAGGAAACCATAGACCAAACACTAACCTTGCTACTATGATTGAATCATGTTACTGAATTTTCTAGCTCTGAAATGTTGAAGAGATTCTTTTCTGGAAGACAAGCTGAAGAAGAGTCTAGCTGAAGTTTAGTGGAAATGTCCACACTATTACCTTTGGGTCTATTACTTCATGTTGTTCTCAATCTCAAAGGGGGATACATTAATTTTTAGGCCTAAGGAGGATTTTATGTTCAATTGGAGGAAAGTTTCTTATTCGATTGGATGTAGATGATACTTTTATTAGTTTAAAGGATATTCTCAACTCAGGGGGAGAATTTGGTGATACAAGAAACGAGATCTACAAGAAACGAGATCTGTCAATCCTATCTTGTGGAGGTTACTTAGAGAATATCTAAAGACATAAGGGTGGATTGGAGCTTGCATAAACTAAGGGGGAGAATTAGATAAAATTGAAATCTTAGTGATGCAAGGGGGAATTACTAAGGGGGAGTTTTTTAGTAATTGGTTGGAGCCTAATCCCTAAAGGTGTTATAGATTTAACTAATTTTTCGTCTGAAGTTGAGAAGTTACTTTTTGTCAATTGGGAAGAAGTTACTTGTCGTACTAAGGGGGAGAAGATATGGAGAATTGTTCACACTTTATTCACGCAAGAGAACGTGGTCACAAGTAATACAGTAATAAGTAGGATTCGTTCCCACAGAGACTCGACTTGCTTACGTTTAGTTCACTTATACACCAAAGTATGATTAAGTTTCACTGCTAAGAAAATAACAATTGGAGTTTTGATTACACTACTAATTAAAACTTAACGAATTACTTATATGAAATACACATTAGATTTTAACTTCATAATCTATCTCATCTAGAATCTTATGCCTTTTCAACCTAGCATGTGAAAGTGATGATAACTGATCAGACCCTCTAAACTGATAAACGCCAACTTTCGTTGTACGCATACCATCCTAATGAACATCCACAATTGATAGAAGTCAAATAGTCAACCACTACGATTAGTCCCTATATGTCTATAGAGATTGAAAACATAATGGCTTAAGCACAAGTATCCATAAAATCACATAGTCAGTGCAAGACGGTTAGAATTACACCACAAATTAATACATGCTCTTAACATGCAAAAACCTATGCTAGTATGGCATGTTCTAAACCCTAGATCCACTTTCGCATTCACAAGGGTTCAACAAACAATCATAAATGTTCGCGACGCATTCACAACGAATAAGCTTAACCATACTAGGATATCCATAACAATCACACACTTTGGCATAAAGACAATCAATATCTAGAATCGATAGAAAAATCCATTAAAACCCCATGACAGCGTTTAGCCCATAATTGGACTAGCCGACATCATGGGTTCAATTGAAAACATAGTAGAAAAAAAATTAAACATAAAAGACTGATATTAATTGCAAGAGTAAAAGAAACAACCGATAATCCACGTGATGAAAATTACAAAAGAAAATAGCTTGACGGCTCACAAAGTACTACTACTTATGTTCTGATAATGACCTAGATAATCCATAAAAAATAACCCTGATGTTTTTATACTAGGTTACATAAAAACCAAAAACCATGGGCCTGCTTCTAACTGGGCCTTAAAAGCTAAACAACTGCAAAATAAAAATTCTGATTTCGACAGGGGCGCGGGCGTGCTTGAGGAAGGGCGGGCGCCCTTGAACTTTCCTTGCTGCAGCGCGGGCGCGCTTGACAGAGTGTGGGCGTGCCTGCATCTTCTGTCCAGCAACTGATTTTTTTGCCCGTTTGCTCTTTTAATGACTCGTCTTGCCCTCTCTTGATCTCAACTCAAGTCCTGATCTTCCTCATTTGAAAACCCAGCTCATATACCACCAAATTATGCAATTATTCAACAATTCTGCTACGAACGGCAATCTGCACACCAAAGACACAAAACACATCAAAAGACACTACATACTTGGGCACAAGCGATCAATTTAAGTCGAATTGGAACGTATATAGTGGACAAAAAGTCCACTAACACACCCCCAAACTTAAACCGATGCTTGTCCCCAAGCATAAACAGACTCTAAACAATCTAAGGCAATGCAATGCATGAATGCAACTACTATGAAAATGCAAGGACCCCCTCGAACTCACCAAAACCAATCGATAAGCCAAGCCTCAAAGAGATGCAATACATCCAAACAGAGCTCGACCAAGCCCCCGTATACCAGTACTACATGAACAGAAACATGGGTGTGTGCGATACTCATCAAATATACTCTGACACTAGATCAAAATCATACCTATTTTTCGCCAGGACAATCACCTGTTTATAAACAGAATGAGTGGTAAACACTCCATAACATACAAACACCTCCGTCATTCATTTGAGTTAGACAGGTAATCACACTTTATTGCTAATCCACCACTACGACACATAACACAATACATAGGCTTATTTAACCGTGCAATGGATGAGACCCCTAAAGGCTTATACAATAATACCCATGTAGCGAGCGTTAGGTTAGTGGATCCCAGACTATAAAAAGCCTTAGGTCACTAGGCACAAAGTCCCCATTGAACTTAATTGCCCGAGTATTAAAGAGCTCACCCTGGTTAATTTTGCCTCGAATTATTCACATGACTATTTTTTTTTTTTTTGACAGAATCTGGAATAAGAATTCTCAATTCCAACCCTAGACTACTCATAAAAATATGAGCCGGCTACTAGCCATTTGACGCCTAGCCATACTTGACAATCATTAACAATTAGCATGAATCCCTGCCTCCCCCAGACTTATACTTTGGCATTCTTACATTATCAAGGGAATAACAAACATTCTAGATATAAACATGCGATTAAATCTAAAACAACTAAACAGGCATGACTCAACCTAGCCCAAAAGCAACCGATGAGACTGTGTAAAGAAAGTGCTTCTGAAACATGCAATTCAATTTCATAGGGACTGTAATTCAACCCTCTGCTCATCAATACCACACTCAATTCGACATCGTCCTAACAATCAGAATTAGCTCGTCCTAAGGGATCATGAAATATGCATGCTATGAAATGTAACTAAAATGGACTCACATGGTAAACAGAACAAGAATTGCAAACAAAATGCTCTATATGGCAATTAAAACCAAATGCATGAAAAATACTACCACTACATGCCCTATATGCATCTAACTACAATCTCCATTTCCCACCCCCAAACTTAAAATATTCAATGTCCCCATTGAAGGCAAGAAACAAAGAAAGTGCGCAGATATACCTCAATCGTCCGCAGAGTCACCCTCCTCGGGTGAATCCGGTGGTGGATACACGGTGCCAGCTCCATAAACAGGCCAATCTACCTGTACACCAGTAGCCAGAAAGGCTGCACCGAGAGCCTGAGTCAGGTCAGCAGCAAACCGGCTCTGCCTATCATCAACTGCGTCCAATCACCGTGCCAACCTCCGAAAATGGGCCTCACCCATACCAGTACTAGCCACAGCTGACGGTGCCCTAGAAGATCCAGCCCTAGCCTCCCTCTGCTGTCTTGGTGGCACGTCACCACCCACAATATACCCTAAGCCTCTGGGATGTGGTACACCACCGTCCCATTCAGGTAGTCGAGCTATCGCCGCCGTGTCAATGGCACTCGTAGGAAGTTACAACTGTTCCTCCGCCGGCCAGTGAATACCCACATCAACACACAGATGAACAACCACTGAGCCATACGGAATCGCTCTAGTGGTACTGCCCTGCAAAAATCGGATCATGTGCCTGTGGATAAGGGAACCAAGGTCGATGTATCGCCCGCTGAGAATACCCCACAACAAAATGGCCCGATCCACGGTCACCTCATGAGTGTGCGACGACGGCACAATGTTAGCACACAGAAACAGGTTCCAGGCCTTAGCATACGGGTTCAAAGCCATGGCGGAGAAGGTAACCGGCTCAGTAGAGCCTGCCCTGCGCTTCCAAGTAGTGCCGGGAACTGTCATATCTCGCAGAATGGCCTCAAGGTCAACCTCCCCACGGGTCTTCAACCCAAAATCTTTCACTCCCTCCTGCGGTGCAGGCAAATTCAAAACCCTAGTGATAGCGGCAGGAGTATAATCCACTACATACCCTCGAACTGCAGAATACCCATTCTTCTCTTGCTTGGCATTAACATAGAACTCCCTAACGATACTCAATGGGATCGCCTCCGCAGCCTCACACACGGTCTCCCAACCGCGCTCACTAACCATCGCGATTAGAGACCCATCAAGAACACCCGGAATGAATCCCCTTTCCTTGACCACAGATTTGGTCATCAAGCGTGCAAACTCAATTTGGGCCTCCGGTGAATTGAATTGGGGCACAACTCCCCCACTCGAAGAAGAACTTGATGTCCCTGAGCGCCTAGATCTCTTGGGTGCCATTGGTTGAGTGTAGATGTGTGAAGAGATGAGATGTGGTGCGTATATAGTTGTGTGTATATGTGAGAATGCAAGAAGTGAAGTAAGTAAGTAGCTAGGGTTAGGGCATGCCCAGACTATATAAACAAGTGAGAGTAGGCTGGGTTGGGCTAAAAACTAATAAAAAGATAAAAAAAATTCTTCATTTTTCGTTTTTCTGATTTTTTTTTCTATTTTTTTTCTGGAACCACGCCCAGGCGCGCCCGCGCCTCTAGGAGCGCGCCCGCCCCTGGTGCTTCTATCCATTTTTCTGATTTTTTTGTATTTTTGCTTTTTTTGTTTTTTTGTTTATTATTTTTTTTATAAAAATAAAAATTACCGTTCAATCCGTAGGTTGCCTCCCACGAGCGCTGTCGTTAACGTCATTTAGCCGGACGTTAATTCAGTTCCTCAATCCGAGGTAGACAGAATCGCGACTTCAGCTTCGCGATTTATTTGGTCTCCCAAATAAGGCTTCAATCTCTGACCATTGACTTTAAACGCTTGATCTGGGGTCTTTTCATAAATCTCCACAGCTCCGTGTGGAAACACAGTCTTCACAACAAAGGGTCCTGACCACCTTGACTTGAGTTTTCCTGGAAACAAACGCAGACGAGAGTTAAATAATAACACTAATTGACCAGGAACCAATACCTTTGTTGTCAACCGACGATCATGCCATCGTTTCACTTTTTCCTTGTAGAGCTTGTTATTCTCATAAGCTTGTAGACGAAACTCATCCATTTCATTGATTTGCACCATCCTCCTTTCCCCTGCGGCTTTACAATCATAATTCAGCTTCTGCAATGCCCAATAAGCCTTGTGTTCCAGTTCTGCTGGCAGATGACAAGCCTTCCCATAGACAAGTTGATATGGTGATATACCCAAAGGTGTTTTGAACGCAGTTCGGTAAGCCCACACAGCTTCATCCAGTTTTAAAGACCAATCCTTACGAGAAGGACTTACCACTTTTTCCAGAATGCGTTTGATCTCACGGTTTGATACTTCAGCTTGACCATTGGTTTGAGGGTGGTACGCTGTAGCCACCCGATGGTTGATGTTGAATCTTGCCATCAGATTAATGAATTTCCGATTGCAAAAGTGAGAACCCTCATCACTAATAATGACCCTTGGAGTCCCAAATCTGGTGAAAATGTTCTTGTGAAGGAAGTTGAGCACTTCATTGGCGTCATTAGTTGGAAGTGCCTTGACATCAACCCATTTGGAGACATAATCCACAGCTAGCAAGATGTATTGGTTATTGCAAGATGAAATGAATGGGACCATGAAGTCGATCCCCCATACATCAAAAATTTCTACCTCTAACATTACATTAAGGGGCATCTCATCCCTTTTTGAAATGTTGCCTACTCGCTGGCAACGATCACACCTGGTTACAAACTGATGAGCATCCTTGAAGAGTGATGGCCAATAAAATCCTGCCTGCAGAATACGAGTCGCTGTCTTTCCACCTCCATAATGGCCTCCATAAGCTGTGGCATGATAATCCCTCAGAATATTGTCTGTCTCACTATATGGTACACACCTCCTGATAACCTGGTCAGCCCCTTGTTTAAACAGATATGGCTCGTCCCAACGAAACCACTTGACGTCGTGCATGAATTTCTTCCTTTGAGCTGGCGACAACTCAGGTGGAACAATTTGACTTACCAGATAATTCACAATATCAGCATACCATGGTTCTTCTTCTTGTATTCCAAATAGTTGTTCATCTGGAAATGATTCATTGATGAGGGTACTGTCTTGAGATGATTTACCAAGATCTTCCAATCGTGAGAGGTGATCAGCTACTTGATTTTCTGTCCCTTTTCTATCTTTGATCTCAACATCGAATTCTTGTAGTAGAAGAACCCATCGAATCAAGCGGGGTTTAGAATCCTTCTTGGAGAGCAGATATCTAATAGCTGCGTGGTCAGTATACACCGTCACTTTCGTACCAAGCACGTATGATCTGAATTTTTCAAAGCCATATACAATGGCTAACAGCTCCTTCTCCGTGGTTGTGTAATTCAATTGCGCATCATTGAGTGTCTTGCTTGCATAGTAGATAACATGAAAAATCTTATCTTTCTTTTGGCCAAGAACAGCCCCTACTGCAAAATCGCTAGCATCACACATCATAGCAAAAGGTTCATTCCAATCTGGGGCGATGATCACAGGTGCTGAAATCAACTTCCTCTTCAATGTCTCAAAAGCTGTCATACAATCATCATCGAATTTGAAGGGAATATCCTTCTCCAATAGCTTACACAAAGGTTTGGAAATTTTGGAGAAATCCTTGATGAATCTTCTGTAGAAACCTGCGTGACCGAGGAAACTACGAATTCCTCTCACTGAATTCGGCGGTGGAAGATTTTCAATTGTCTCTATTTTTGCTTTATCCACTTCCAGGCCTCGACGTGACACCTTGTGTCCAAGAATAGTTCCCTCTTGTACCATGAAGTGGCACTTCTCCCAGTTGAGGACCAGATTAGTCTCCACGCATCTTTTCAGAACCATGCTAAGATTGTGTAGACATTCGTCAAAAGAAAACCCAAATACTGAAAAATCATCCATGAAGACTTCCACTGTCTTACCAATCATGTCTGAAAAAATTGCCATCATGCACCTCTGAAAAGTGCCAGGTGCACCACATAACCCAAAAGAAACCCTTCGAAAAGCGAAGGTACCAAACGGACATGTAAATGTTGTCTTCTCCTGATCCTCTGGAGCAATGCAGATCTGATTGTAACCCGAATATCCATCGAGAAGGCAATAGTACTCATGGCCGGCAAGTCGGTCTAGCATCTGATCAATGAAAGGAAGAGGAAAGTGATCCTTCCTAGTAGCTTTGTTCAACTTCCTGTAGTCCATGCAGATTCTCCAACCAGTGACTGTCCGCGTAGGAATGAGCACGTTCTTTTCGTTAGTTACCACCGTCATGCCTCCTTTCTTCGGCACACATTGAACTGGACTCACCCAAGCACTGTCAGAAATAGGATAGATAATCCCTACATCTAACCACTTAATAATTTCCTTCTTCACCACTTCCTTCATGAGTGGATTAAGCCTTCTCTGATGTTCCACTGTTGGCTTACTTCCTTCTTCCAGCGGAATCTTATGCTGGCAATAGGCAGGGCTGATTCCTTTAATGTCTGCAATAGTCCAACCAATGGCTGATTTGAATTCCCTGAGAACCCTTAACAGCTTTTCTTCTTCAGGACCTGTAAGGTTAGCAGCAATAATCACAGGTAAAGTAGATGATTCCCCAAGAGAAGCATACCTTAAGTGATCAGGCAATGGTTTGAGCTCTAGCTTTGGTGCTTCCTCGATAGATGGTTTCAACCGCTGATGTGATTCTCTCAATTCAGATAAACCCAGCGATTCTGGTTTCTCAAACTTTTGTTGCCAAGGAGAAGCATTCAGAGACTGTACCTGTTCTTCAACCTCATCCTCTTCAATTGTAAAGTCCCCACTTAAAGCCTTTTCCAGTGTATCATTCATAATCATGTGTTCAATTTTTACTTGCACAGCAGATTCCACTACATCTACTTTAAAGCATTGATCTTCTTCTGTTGGAAATTGCATTGCTTTGAACACATTGAATGTGACATTCTGATCGTGCACTCTCATGGTGAGTTCTCCCTTCTGTACGTCAATCAATGTCTTTCCCATTGCCAAGAATGGTCTACCAAGAATGATAGGGATCTTCTTGTCTTCTTCAAAATAAAGGATGACAAAATCTACTGGAAAGATTAGTTTGTCGACTTTCACCAAAACGTCTTCGACAATTCCTCGCGGATAAGTGATTGAACGATCCGCCAACTGCAGTGACATGTTAGTCGGCTTTGGCTCAGGAAGGCCAAGTTGTAAGAATATAGAGTATGGCATGAGGTTGATGCTTGCTCCCAAATCGCACAAACATTTGTCGAATGACAAATTCCCAATTATGCATGGTATAGTGAAACTACCAGGATCCTTCAACTTTGGTGGTAACTTCTGCTGCAATACTGCACTACACTCTTCCGTCAAGGCAACAGTGTTTAACTCTTCTAGCTTCAGTTTCCTAGATAAAATGCCTTTCATGAATTTGGCGTAGCTTGGCATTTGTTCCAGCGCTTCAGCAAAAGGTAAGTTGATGTGTAGTTTCTTAAAAACTTCCAAGAATTTAGCAAACTGTTTATCTGATTTCTACTTCTGAAGCCTTTTTGGGAATGGTGGAGGAGGAAATACTTCCTTGTGATCACTGTCTTTCTCTGAACTGCTTTTCTCCTCTGAATCATTCATTTTTTTCTTAATCGGCTCCTCCTGCGTATCTTTTTCTGCAGAAAATCCCCCTCCAGCAGTAAGGTGAGGCGCGCCCGCGCCTGAGGAAGCGCGCCCGCCCTGCACCTCCTGCCCAGAATGCTGACGTTCTTCGTTTTGTGGAATTTCGACCTCTTGATTGTTCGTAACCCTTCCATAACGCAATGTAATAGCGTGTATTTGTTCCTTGCTTTCTTCCTTGCCTGGGTTAGCCTCTGTGTCACTTGGTAATTGTCCTTGAGGTCTGTTTAGAAGAACATTTGCTAGTTGACCAATTTGATTTTCCAATGTTTTCAGTGTCACAGCTTGACTCTTATACATCATTCTCAGTTCCTCCATCTCTGACTTTTCATTTGAATGCCCTTGTCCTCCTTGAGGTTGTTGATGGAAACCAGGAGGGTTGTATGATTTTCTTGGTGCATAAGATTGTTGAGGAACAGAATTGTTGAAAGGCCTTGTTCCGAATTGATGACCCTGCGATGGTTGTGGTATGGCATTCTGATTGTTGCTGCAACTGAAGTTAGGATGATTCCTGTTGTTGGGGTGATATGTATTAGGTGCCGGTTGTGTAGGCTTCTGAAAGTTGCTGACAAAATACGCTGAATCGCTAGAAATAGCACACTGAGTTGTATCATGAGCACCTGCACATAGATCACAAACCATAGCGACTTGCTGAATTCCTTCCTTGGATAATACGTCCACCTTTATAGATAACGCCTGTAGTTGAGCTGTTATAGCCGTGGCAGCGTCCACTTCAAAAACACCTGCAGTTTTACTCTGCGGCAATCGCTGAGTAGGATTCTGATACTCGTTGGCAGCCATCATTTCAATCAAGTCATAAGCTTCTTCATAGCTCTTGGCCCAAAGAGCTCCTCCAGATGCTGCATCAAGCATAGGTCGTGAATGATTCAATCCATTATAGAAACCGTTAATGACCATCCAATCTGGCATCCCATGATGGGGACACTTTCGAAGCATCTCTTTATACCTTTCCCAAGCTTCACACAACGTTTCTCTAGAATGTTGATTGAACTGTGTAAGAGCATTCCTCATGGCTGCCGTCTTAGCCATAGGAAAGAATTTAGTCAGAAACTTTTGTGCGAGATCCTCCCAAGTAGTTATAGAACCTGCTGGCAGTGAATGCAACCAGCTCTTTGCCTTGTCTCGTAGAGAGAATGGGAACAGCCTCAGTTTTATAGCATCTTCAGAAACCCCGTTGGTTTTAAAGGTATCACAGATCTCGATGAAGTCTCTGATATGCATATTAGGGTCCTCAGCAGGTGAACCCCCAAACTGCACAGAATTCTGCACCATTTGAATTGTGCCCGGCTTGATTTCGAAATTATTAGCTGCAATAGTCGGCCTAACAATGCTTGACTGAATGTCATTGATCTTCGGTTGAGAGTAATCCTTAAGAGCTTTCACTGGATCCCCCATCACTATTTCTGGCTCAATTTCTGGAACTGCAATTCCCTCTTCTTCGTCTAAGTGTTCTTCCAGTTTTTCCTTACTCGATTGAGAACGAGTACGCATACACGATCAATTACCTGAATTCACGTAGCAAACAAGAACGATTAGTAACAAATCTCAGTCAGTGATATCTAACGACCACTGATGATAAGCACATTAACTAAACAAAACAATGAACCGAGTCCCCGGCAGCGGCGCCAAAAACTTATTCACACTTTATTCACGCAAGAGAACGTGGTCACAAGTAATACAGTAATAAGTAGGATTCGTTCCCACAGAGACTCGACTTGCTTACGTTTAGTTCACTTATACACCAAAGTATGATTAAGTTTCACTGCTAAGAAAATAACAATTGGAGTTTTGATTACACTACTAATTAAAACTTAACGAATTACTTATATGAAATAAACATGGGATTTTAACTTCATAATCTATCTCATCTAGAATCTTATGCCTTTTCAACCTAGCATGTGAAAGTGATGATAACTGATCAGACCCTCTAAACTGATAAATGCCAACTTTCGTTGTACGCATACCATCCTAATGAACATCCACAATTGATAGAAGTCAAATAGTCAACCACTACGATTAGTCCCTATATGTCTATAGAGATTGAAAACATAATGGCTTAAGCACAAGTATCCATAAAATCACATAGTCAGTACAAGACGGTTAGAATTACACCACAAATTAATACATGCTCTTAACATGCAAAAACCTATGCTAGCATGGCATGTTCTAAACCCTAGATCCACTTTCGCATTCACAAGGGTTCAACAAACAATCATAAATGTTCGCGACGCATTCACAACGAATAAGCTTAACCATACTAGGATATCCATAACAATCACACACTTTGGCATAAAGACAATCAATATCTAGAATCGATAGAAAAATCCATTAAAACCCCATGACAGCGTTTAGCCCATAATTGGACTAGCCGACATCATGGGTTCAATTGAAAACATAGTAGAAAAAAAATTAAACATAAAAGACTGATATTAATTGCAAGAGTAAAAGAAACAACCGATAATCCACGTGATGAAAATTACAAAAGAAAATAGCTTGACGGCTCACAAAGTACTACTACTTATGTTCTGATAATGACCTAGATAATCCATAAAAAATAACCCTGATGTTTTTTATACTAGGTTACATAAAAACCAAATATCCATGGGCCTGCTTCTAACTGGGCCTTAAAAGCTAAACAACTGCAAAATAAAAATTCTGATTTCGACAGGGGCGCGGGCGCGCTTGAGGAAGGGCGGGCGCCCTTGAACTTTCCTTGCTGCAGCGCGGGTGCGCTTGACAGAGCGTGGGCGCGCCTGCATCTTCTGTCCAGCAACTGATTTTCTTGCGCGTTTGCTCTTTTAATGACTCGTCTTGCCCTCTCTTGATCTCAACTCAAGTCCTGATCTTCCTCATTTGAAAACCCAGCTCATATACCACCAAATTATGCAATTATTCAACAATTCTGCTACGAACGGCAATCTGCACACCAAAGACACAAAACACATCAAAAGACACTACATACTTGGGCACAAGCAATCAATTTAAGTCGAATTGGAACGTATATAGTGGACAAAAAGTCCACTAACAAGAATCTTAACATCATGGTTTGCAATGTTATATCTTATTCTGAAAAGATATCTAAGGGATTTTGCTCTATTTGTTTGAAGATTTGTCTTTGGAACATTCTTAGGAGAGGTTCAGCAGAAGAATTCTTTCTAGCACGATCAATGAATGAAAATGAAGATTTCTTTGAAGAGTATCAACTCAGGGGGAGCTTTTGCTAAGTAGAAGTTTTCTGGGTAAAGAAGAATGTGAAGGAGATTTTCAAGGGGCATCTGAGAAGTGTCCAAGTGTGTTCTATTTCTTGTTTCAGTGATAGATGAAATCAATGGAGTAGTGCAGGGAAGAAAGAAAAATATGTTTCCTGGAAATAGAACATCCTGAAGAAAAAGAGGAAGTGACTTTCATTCCAAGAGAGAACAACCTTAAGGGGAGAATGAGTTGACCTCTTATGGGGAACATAGAGAGCTGTATGTTCTAGTTCGAATTGCAAGATAAACAAGAATGATTGTTCAGAAGTCTTTACTAATGATTTGTTTCTTTATTGAAAGAACCCCATCTTTGAAGAACATTGAAGTGGAGGAAACTAAAGGAAAATGAAATTCAGAAATTCATCATTCATTTTCAGCAACTCAGGAAATCTGGATTTAACTGATTGTATCTTTCCAGAACCTTTTGTATATTATTTTCATGTCCAGTACTTTAATTATTTCTTGTATGTTAGTTGAGTTATCCTCTAGTAGTTAATTTTATTTAATTGCTTTTGGGGGAGATTGTAAAGGGAAATAGTATTTGATTGTTATTCCATATCAACCAAATAGGGGGAGATTGAAAGGGGAGATAGGAGTGAAGGGAAGTAACTCACTGCACTTTCATGTGTACTAGAAATGCTAAATGTAATCTCTATATAATGGTTGATGATAACTCAATAATAGAACAGGACATGTAATAATATGCAGGTGCACAGAAATCTTGGATCACAGAGTTCAGTTAAGACAAAGTATCAAAGGATCATCTACAGACTTGAAGCTCACTGGAAGAAGTTCATTAACATGTTCAGGCCTCAGTGGAGAATAAAAGATGTTGACATCTATTCAAGAATGTGGAAGCTACAGAAGATTGTCTTAGTCTATGAAGATTTCAGTGCATTACAATCGAAGCTACAAGTAAGGTTTGCAAAGAAGAATGTGGAATCATGTTCGGAATCAAGAGCCCCTATCAAGACTAGTCACTTATGAACCAGACCGTTGCATCAAGTGTCAGGACATTGGAGGCAAGCTCTCGTCGGTTAATATGGTTTTAATCATTCTAAAGTTGTTGGTTTTCTTGAGTCAAGTGGAGGATCAACAAAGGTGGTAAATCAGTGTTGGAGAAATGTCAGTCTAATGGATAAGGGACAGACGACACAACCTGATTGGATCTTACTAAAGCTTCACAGATTAGAAGGCCAAATATTTGGACGTGGTGGAGTCACGTATACGGGGCCAATTATTTGGATAAGGAAGTCTACACAAATTGAAGAGTGGAATGGAAATATTTAATTTAATTAAATAAAGTATTCATTTAATTATTTATATATTTTATAAATAAAGATATTCTTTATTTATATTTTATATATTTATTAAATATTACTTTTACATTAAATATTTCCAAAGGCATGCTTGGCACATGACTTTGAAGATAAGATTTGGGTGGACATGAGCAAAAAAGAGAAAAAGTGAAAAAGTAACCTTTTTCACTTTGAATAAAAGTCTTCCATACTTGTCTTTAAAGAAGCGTGGGTGCAGGAGAAAATAAGGGGGGGGGGGAGAGAAAAATTATTCTCTCCCCCATGGCCGAACTAGATCTTGAATATTTTGGAACCATGATTTTCTTTATCTATACCACTCTTCTATTCTTCTATTGAAAACACTTGTAAAATCTTGTATAGAAGATAGGGCTGATTTTTTTCTCCTAGATCTACAAAATGTAATAGTTTTAGAGGAGACAAAAATCACTTCTTTGTTGTGTTCTTGAGCTTATGTTCTTAAACTTGTTTGTAGCATCTACCCCACTTCAATGAATATAAAGTTATATTCTTGGATCTTGTTGTGTTGTGTGTTTTGGATGATTTACCGTTCATTATCTTGGTTATTCTAATGGTGTTCTTGAGGTTGAAGAAGATGATGAACAGTACCCGGGTTTGAACTAAAGTAATTTTTATGTTGTCCAAAAAATAATTAATAGTCATATTTTTAATTTGGGAATCGTATTCACCCCCCTCTACGATCTCCGGGACCCAACAATCACTCATTTGCAGTTTGCAGATGACACCATCGTCTTTTTGGGAGAAATAAAGGAAAATTTTATTAACTTGAAGATAATTTTGATATGTTTTCAATTGATGTTAGGACTCATAATAAATTTCAGTAAATGCTGCATTTATGCCAAGAATTCTCAGAGTGAGACAGTTGGTGAAGGTGCAAGGATTTTGAAATGCTCTATTGGGCAATTCTATCCAAGAGAAAAACACATCTCTATTAAGAGCTTCAAAGAAAAATGAAGCAATTCTATCCATCCAAAAAGTGAGCTTTGGAGTAGAGCATTAAGACACTGGGAAGAATTAGAGGTTTTCAGACTATAAATCTTTGTGGAAGAAATTGAACTTAAGAATGAAAAAGATAGAGTGATCTGGAAACATACAGAAAGACCTTTTCAAAGCAGAGACTGGGATTTTCAAGGTAATGAAGCAAGAACTAGAAACAATCTAGGTGGGAAAAACTATGAAAATTAAAAGTACCACTAAAAATTTCCGTATTCCTATGGAAACTGGAAAACAAGGTTCTTCCTACAAGAGATCTTATCAGGAGAAGAACATGTATTAAAAAAATACCAGAAAATTGTGAGCAATGCGAAGAAGGTCTGGAATCTATAAATCACATTTTCTGGGAATGTAATTTTGCTAAACATGCATGGGAAAATTTGAATCATTGGTGGGGTAATTTAAATAGTTGGAATGATTCAGATTTGACCAAAATATGGAATATAGACGAATGGTTACAAGGGCCAGTACATAAGATGGGCTGGAATGTATCAATAACAGCAACACTGTGGTCCTTATGGATTGAAAGAAATGGAAGATGCTTCCAAAATAAGAATTGGACAATGAAGGATGTAACATTCTCAGTTAAGAATCGGTCAGAATTCTGGTTACAGCATGTAGAAATTTTGCCTCAGGAAAAACATACATTGTGGATGGTCAATCCGGGTGATCTGATATCTAAGCAAAGCAGAATGAGGTTGAGACAAATTATTAAAAATAAAGAGAGCTTCAGAGTATTCTTTGATGGTACATGATATGTAGACAATAATGACATAATTCATGCAGGAATGTGAGGGAAATTCTAAAGATGAGCTCATGTTCATTTTTTCAGGTCCAACATGTGCTAAAAATTGCTTAGAGTCAGAAGGTGAGACAGTTTCTTACTTGATTAAGGAAATTTGGAATAACGCTATTAAATCTAAAAAGTTTGAATTCTTCTCAGATAGTCAAGAACTAATAAAAATCTTAAATCGAGAGAAGATACTGCATGAGCATTATCGGGGGTGGCAGATAGACTTTGAATAAATGATCATACGGTTGAAGTGCAGTTTTCAGTTAATTCCCAGGAAACTAAATGTAGGGGCTGATGATATAGCCAAACAAGGCCTGAGAAGAAATCAAATTCCGGGGGCCTGGGTGTGAGTAGATGCCTAAGAAAGGTGATCTTGGTAGCTTAATCCAATGAAAGAAAAAAGAAAAAGAGGCCCAATTGAATTGATCCAACAACAAAGCCCTATGATTAAAAGTTAGATTTAAAAGTATGGGAATTAGTGGGATGTGGAAATGAAAAGGCTTTAAATTAAATCTTTAGGTTTCTACCAGTTTGCATAGGATTAAAATCATCATTGCATGGGCATACATAACATTTAAGGCGGCTGTCTTTGCATGGAAAACATAATGCATGCAAGAAAAGGGGTTGAGTTTTTTGGGTTATCGAAAAGTTAGTCTCGAGATTAAGTTAAGCGTGCTTAGATGCTGCTCGACCTGGTATTTTGATCTATAAATTCCCTGACTCTATTCTGAATCTCTACTTAAAAAGCACATTAGAAGAGTTAGAGTATAGAGAGAATATGGCTGATGTGAGAGTTAGATGGACGCTACTAGAATGGATTCATCAAGCTTAACGTGGCTTCATTCTTTTCAAATGAACTACTCCCCAACGGCAACAGATCAGGCCTAGCATATGTTATGAGAGATCATAGGGGTAGAATTCTGAGAATGGCAGCAAACACTCTAGGCATTCAAGAAGATGACATCAACTCTTCTTATAGTGTTCTAATGGGCTTGAGAAGAGCTTTTTATGAGGAATATAACTATATGGAATTGGATATGGATGATCTAGGAGCATACTGGACTTGGGAAAACTCTCTGAAAGAAGGAGTGCACCCAAGGCATCAGTATATAGTCCATCAACTCAATCAGAGGATGACAGATAAGAATCTCGCTCTTGAAATACACTCAGTGGACCCAGATTGTAATAGATTGACGCAATACCTGGTAAGCTTTGGTGCTCATCATTGGACAAGCTTTGTTCTCATTGAATCACCATTTGGAAGGGTTCCTGAATTATGGCGAAATGACATGGGACTAGGACCTATTGGCGTGCAATTTCATGAAATAAGGGATGAGGATCTTGAGGAGGTAGTAGTGAATGAGGAAGTAGAGCTCATGGATGATGAAATAGTAGTTGATGTGGAGAATATTGATTAATCAAGGGAAAAAATGGTAGTCGAGCTAATAGGTTAAGTTGAATGTCTAGCTTCTGGTACTAGATTATCTAATGTAGTTTAATAGATGTAGTAGTCGTGGTAGTTGGCAGCAGTTCGTGTCCAAGATTGGTAAACCATCTGATGTATCTTTCCCAATTTTAATATATCCCCAGCTTTTGCTGTAAAAAAAACAATAATAATTATAAATTAAAGATATGCGTCAAATCTTAACCATGAGATTAAAAATAAATTAATGGTAGATGAGAGGGGTCTCCTGGTCTCTCACTAAACTAGGGTCTCAGTCGATCCTCCTCATATATATATATATATATATATATATATATATATATATATATATATATATAGTTATAGTTATAGTTATAGTTATAATAAAAATATTTAGTTTGGACCTAATGTTTTCTATGATTCAAATTAGGGTAACTAAAATTTTGGATAAAATATCAAGTTTACTTATTATATAATACTTTAGTCATAAATAAAAGGTTATGATTACCGGTTAAGGTAAGCTAAATATGGATTTCGGAGCGTTATGAGATAACTCAAGTGCTAAGTACTTATCTTTTGTCGTCCCGGGTTCGATTCTCACGCACCCGCGAGATTTGTTAGAACAGATACTCACATTGAAGTCATATAAGCCAAATTAGTCAAAAAAAAATAGGGATTTCGTTATATATGATTTCAATTCAACAAGAATTTACGACATAAATTATTACTCATTTATTTGATATATATGTATTTTAAATTTTAGATAATAAAACAATCACATACTTTAATGAGAAAAAGAAACCTAAGATACATCTTAGGTGATTTCCTAAGATTCTAGTGCAAAATAATACTATATTAATAAAATTTTAAATGAATCATGATTGAACAAAAATACTCTTCCCATGTTTACATATAAAACCCTTTGTATCTCTCATAACTTACCTAAGATATATCTTAGGTTCCCTAATCTCTATTTTAATATACAAAATAGGAAAATAAATTAATGTTCCTGGAATTACCCCACGTAAGTTTCCTGAAATTAAAAAAATTCTTATATAAATACACAAAGTGTTATTGTAATTACATAGAATTATGTACACCACATGCAATACTATAATTCAAAATACAACACTTGAAATATCAATATTTATATTTCATTATACTTTATTGTATTCCATTAATTTGGATTAACTCCATTTATTATTTATAGAGTAAAATGCATTTTGTGTACTCACATTTTACTTAAAGTGCATTTTATGTACTCGCACTTTACTCTGAATTTTGAACCAAAGTATTGTAAGTGGTGTTTTTGATAAAATGCAAGTACACAAAGTGAATTTTACTCCCTAAATTGCTAACGGAATTAACCTAAATTAACTCAATGTAATAAAGTGTAATGAAATATAATTATGAGTAAAGTGCACTTCGTGTACTCATAGTTTGTGTCTCAGACCACTTGGGATATTACACTTCATAAACTACCACGTGTTATACTGTATTTCTAAACTTTTTACACATTGTTATTTTCCGTTAAATCTAGTTAACGTCGTGACTTGAGTGGAGGGTATTTGTGACAACTACTATTTTAACGGTCTATCAGTTATATATCTTTTTCATCTTTCATTATTGTGCTCATTTTGGAAACCCTAATTAAACACAAAAGATCGAAGTTCAAGTGCATACGAAGAACATGGTGATTACTACATTCTCAGACTGCATAAAACGCACTAGGCTTCTTCATTCCTATTATCAAATACATCATGCTTTATTCTCGTTAAATAGTTCCTCTACTTGTTCTCACAGTAGCATTGCTGTCATGGTGCTGAAACTAACAAAATTAGTAATGGTTACCGTCTAATCTCCATTAAAGATTCCCCTGATGGTGGTTTTATTGTTGTGTAGTGACTCACTCACTCTAATAGTCTAGTTTAAACTACAACAATTATTAGGGTGTAATCTAATTCAATGGATGTGGTGGCAGAAGGGTCATGGGAATTGACAGATTTAACAAAGAAGAAAGGAGAAATAAGCAAAGCGGTGAAATGCTTAAAAGCAATATGTCAGAGTAGTAGCGTTTCATTCCTCCCAATAATAATTGTAAAGACACGACTCCGCATAACAACTCTCTCCTCAAACATTCACACAACGTCAATCACGCCAAATCTCACCACTAGAGAGATCTCAATTGCTATTGAAATCAATCACATCCTTCTTTGATTTGAAGTTAAGATGTTACAACTTATGGAACCAGTTTAGACAGATTTATTAATCCCTTTTAACAAAAAGTCAGGAATACCCTTCACACAAGTCATGGCGTTAGCTAGATTTAACGGAAAACAACAATGTGTAAAAAATTAGAAATGCAATATAACACGTGGTAGTTTATGAAATGTAATATTCCAACTGGTCTGACACACAAACTGTGAATATACAAACTGCACTTTACTCTATAAATATTGATATTTCAAGTGCTTGATTTTAAATTTTGCATGTGATTTATTGACTAAAATTCGATTACACAAAATGCATCTTGTTCTTTAAATTTTTAGAAAAAAGAAAAAAACCAAAAACCAAAAACAACCTGGCTAAAAAAAGGAGAGACAGCCATCATTCTATCACAACACAAACATTTGTGTATCTATATACAAATCACACACACACACACACACACACCAATTTTCACCCTTAAATCAAACCCCCAAATCAAAAAATCCCCTAGGGTTTTCAATTCACCCCCAAAATGAGAACCCCATGTTGCCACTCATTCCTCTCATTTCTCCTCAAATTCCTCCACTTTCTCCAAACTTTTGCTGGAATTTCCCTCATTCTGTACTCCATTTACTTGCTTAATCAATGGAATCACCACAATTCGTCGCCGCCCCACCCTATTCCGGCACCTTCTCCGGCTAATTTTGAAGTGGGGTTGTTAAAGTTTCGATCTTTACCGGTTCTTGATGATCATGTTGCTCCGTTGAAGCTTTTCGGAGAAGGTTTCGAGGTGGATGATGGAGTTAAACTCAATTCTGTTGACCTTCCTGCTCCTTGGTATGGAATTTATACTTTGTTTTGTGGTTATATGAATGGTTACATATATAAATTTTAGGTTTTGCAATGTAGAATCTGATTTTGTGTGTGTTAATTTATGTTATATTCATGAATTTATGCGTATATGTAGGTATATCTTGATGAAACTTTAGGTTTTGGAGTGTTGTATTGAATTCTGAATGTGATTTTCGTGTGAATTGAATGTTAATTCAGTGTGTGTGTATATATATTTGAAGTTTTAGGTTTTGGATTGTGAAGAATTAAATTCTGAATGTAATTTTTATGTGAATTCAATGATTAATGAATATGTGCAATTGTGTGTGTGTGTGCGTAAATTTCTGAAGTTCAGGTTTTGGAATGCAATTGATTTCTGGATTTAATTATTGTGTAAATTTTAATTTTATTTATTGACAACACGTTTACTTCTAAGTAAGTGATTAGTACAAGAGAATCATAGAAGTATACAAAATTTATTTATGTTGCTACTTCCTTTGTATAAGCCCTAATTTGATTTGTCAAAAAATGATGGCATTTATGATGTCTAAAGCAAGATGTGACTTGTGGAATGGCGTAAGAGGCTTTATTAGGAATCTTCAATTGAATTTTTTGATGTTTGTTTTAATATATGAATAAGGGAATTCTGAAAAAGGTGGCGTGTTTTATTATGACAGGTTTATTTATGCAACTATGGGATTGGGGATTGTGCTGTGTTGTATCTCGTGCATTGGTCATATCGCAGCTGAAGTAATCAATGGATGTTGCCTTTGTTTTGTATCCTTTTCGACTTTCTTGATTATATATCTGGCTCACAGTTGACGTAATATTATGAGAAACAATTAAGGTAACTTTGGATATAGTTTAGATATAATATCGGGACCTTTGAGGCTTACATGAGCTTTAGGAAGATATTACAATTTACACGTCTGATTCTGTTTTTATCTGTTCGATTGGATATAAAAGGAAACCCTAGAGTTTCAGTTACTGCTTTAAATTTGATTTCGTTCTTCTATAGTTCTCTTTAACTACACGAATATAACAGTATACTATATTAGCTGCTGTACTCATTCTGCTCGAAGGGGCCCTGGTAGCATTTATTGCCATTGATCGTAACTGGGAGATGGTATGCATTTAATGCAAATATAGTCTTATGTTTATCAGCAGGTCTATTTTTGCTTTAAAATTCTGTAATTTTCATCCAGGATATTCCATATGACCCTACTGGAGATGTCGACAACTTCCGTAACTTCATCGAGGACAATGCTGATATTTGTAAGTGGGTTGGTATTGCTGTAGTTATTGTTCAGGTATGCTCTTGTACATATTTCCTGTTTTCATACATTTACTCGATCTTCTTTCTTGAATATTCGAAGAGAATGCAAAAATTAACCAAGCTGTCATCTCAATGTTAAGTTTTACCAGTATTATGTGAAAACTGCAAAATACCTAAATAATTAGTGTAATAAGTGTTGGAGGATTAGGTATTAAATGTATAATGTATAATGTTATACAGGTATTAAATGTATAATGTTAACTGTTATATGAAACTCCTGTGCTGCAACTATGCAGCTTGTAAAAGGCATGTGTGAGTTTATAAGTATTCCCTAACCAGAAATACAAACACTTACTGGTTCATCCATATAGTAAATATAGTTGAATAGAAGAACATAGTCACGTGTCAAAGATAATAAAAATTTTAGTTCAAACAATATCAGTAGTGAAACTTACAAAAAGGAGGATCAACATAGATTTTAATTTTGTAGAGGAACTCATAAACCACTGATGGGTAGAAAAATGCATCATCCACTGTTGTACTGCATTCACAATGGTACACTGGTACTGGAGAATATTGTTGAATGTCTAGAAACATATCCTTTTATTAATGAATTAGGGAAAGGGTTGCTCCTACATAGGGATCCAAGTCCTCTTATTGTTCATTCTAGCTTGAATTAGTTTCTTTCCGTTTTCTTTGTTTATTGGGTGGTGATGTGCAGCTTCACACATTACCATTTGTGTAAGCACTATGTAACCTGTTGGCTTAAGGTGCTCCCCAGATTTTAAAGCCATAAAGACCTACTAAAAGCTGTAATAATATGTGAGGTCTAGGTAATCACATTTCCTGTATGAACAAAGGTTCCACATTTTGATATATGCCTAGAATGGATCCTGAACATCTTAATTTAATCGGGAATATAGGTCAAACCAATTATAGTGACTATGCTTATTATTAGGACTTGTTAAGTGTCTGTATGAATATATCTTATATATGATTTATTGTTCTAGTTACTAGTGGGAATTGAGGATATTTATAATCAACTTAGGTCATCTCTTATAGTTAAGATATTTTAGGAAATTCTTAGATTGGGATTGGGTATCTACTTTTTATAGAGTTAAAGTTTGTAGTTATCTTGATATCTTTCGGGAATCAGGAATATTTAAGGATACATGTTTTGCAATTATATAAGCATCCAGTGAATCAGGAATATTTAAGGATACATGTTTTGCAATTATATAAGCATCCAGTGAATCACAATAATATAATTGAGTGAATTGTCTAAGCTCTTATATGCATTAAAATTTTCTCTTTCCATTTTTTTCAGGCATTATCTCTTCTTCTTTCCCTGGTCTTGCGATCCCTGGTTTCTACTCGGACAGAAGAGGATGACATTGAGGGAGATTATAATGTTAGGGTAAGAACTAGGGAACCACTTCTGAATTCACAAGTGGGCCAGGCATCTGGGTCGGTCAAGGGTGATTCTGATATATGGAGCTCAAGAATAAGAGAGAAGGTATCTCATTATAATTTTTTTGCATGAAACAATTTTCCATGGCTTGTTGAGTCTGCTGATTTATATTTGTCAAACTCTTGCTCTTAACATGAAATAGATCAGCAATTTATTGAGTTTTATGGGGAAATATCAATTAAGAAAGGTGCAGACCAGACTATACTAGTTGTAGTCCTTTTATTTACCCCTGCTATTTTGTCTATCGTGTCAGCTCTGGGTTTCTGCATCTCATTTTGTGAAGAAAGGCTGAAGTAGGATTGTAGAGAGATATAAAAATATTGTGGAAGCCAAAGAAGATTTGATGCTTGCAATATAATTAACTACATTTGTTATGCCTACCCAGTTTAACTACTTGCTTATTTTCTCTTCGCTTTGTGCCCTGATTCTGCAAATTCCCACAGATTGGTCTTGAGTAGAATCGGCGGTCTGAGTATACTGTATACTTGTACAAATAATCAAGCTTTAGATGTCTAAGGAAAGACGCTAAGCTCCATGTTACTTCTCTGAAGACCAAATTATTCTTTATTTTTTTGCATGAAACCTGAAACTTTTTTCTGATGGAGTACTGGTTTATTACTGGAGGTTGTTTTAACCTGGAGTCTGGACTTAATACTCACCTCCTATTACTTTCTAATGATTTAGCGTTTTTTTGTGCTGCAGTATGGGTTGCATGGAGGTGATCCTAAGTAGTACTTGCTCAATCAGAATGTGCTGTGGATGAAACCACAGCAAGCAGTAAACTTGAAATACCCGTTGATATAGTACAGCTCTGTGTAACTGTGCCACCTGTATCATGAGTAATCACTCTTTTGTTCTCGTGTCCAAATCTGCTGACCTTAAAAAGTAGCCTTGTGTGAGTGTTCAGACTTCTGGTTTCTTCAGTTCATACTTTCAAAGGATCGTAACGTTCGTTCACAACTTTACCCCGTACAGTTTGATCTCTAATCTGTTGTATACAAAGTCTAAAATGTGGTGCTCTTTCTTGTTTGTGTCCTCGTAACTGCAGTAAATTGTGTGACAATAGAAAAAAGGATGAGATTGAGGCTTTATTGTGTATATGTTTCTGGTTCATGATTGTCCATTATTTAATTTATCTAAGGGGAGTACTTTATTTATATGGTAGCAGCCAGATTGCTCCAGCCTCTGGGCAGTCTGGAACCACGTGATAGCATAATCTCAGTTCAGTAGGGTAAAGCAAGTGTGTTTAGTTTACTAATCCTCAATCTTCCCGAGGATAACGTCTGATGAATTAAATATTCCATCCCCTCTTTTTCCCTTATCCATTTCAAAGAAAATAAAGAAAAAAAATAAACTATCTATCTGGATGTGGCAGTGACAGGTGAATATATACAACTGAGACAGATTTGCAATTATATTATCATGCATGTGCTATATCGTACATTGTCATTGTCTTTGAGCTGTTCACTCGGTAAGTTAAAAATGAATAGTGATTGTCCCATCATCCCACCACCATTTTTATAGCTGGCATTTGTTTAATACTTTAGGTAAGGCAGACCCAAGTACAAAATGCATCATGGGATTGTGCTTCAAAATTGTTCACTTGATCTGATGTGATTTTTGATTGTTAGTCAAATATCATAAATTTTACATATTCTTTCTGCTCAGAATCCCCCGCCCCGCCACGCTAATTTCTAACTCTTCTACCTTATAATTGCTTTGATAACACAATATGATATGTACTCTTGTTTGGCATCTTCTTTCTATTTATTTACAGTATTTATTTCAGATATGATACCTCCCATGACTCTGAGGGAGGGTTGTTTGTGGATAGGGGGTGTTCCTTTAGTTTAGATTTAAGGGACGTCCATTTGCATTTTGATATTGTGATTTGAGATGGTGATAAATCTGCAACTGTTTTGTACAAAGAAAAGCTCCAAAATTTCTATATAAACAAATGCTCAAATAGAAATCAATCATATAAAACGTATCTAATATGTGGCACTCGGAAGTATAGCAGACTTTATAAGCGAGATCAGAGGTTGTTTCCCATATTCATATATTGACCAATTTTAAAGTTTTACTTGAGTTATTCATTATTACCATTTGTACAAACAGGATAGGATTTTTGAAATCATAGGCTCTAGCAACTGCAGTTTCTGGTAGCTTGCTTTGCTTCTGCATTAATTTGCATGTACCTACTTGTTCATCAAGGACATCAATCTTCCGTGCTCATAATCAATAATCAACTTAACTGTTTGGTTTAAAAAGAATGTTACCTGCATTACTTAGTCCATCATCAACCACAACTTCATTTTAAAACAACTCTTTCTTCAAATCTTTAACTTTTCTGCTTCATATTACTATTCCATCTCCAATCATTTACCAAGGTTGGCTGTGATTGATACCCAACCAACAAATCAAAGCCGTTGAAAAAGGTGATGAACGGTCAAGATTAACTGTTCATTGAGGTGGGCGCAATGATTCATGGAGGCGAGTGGGCAAAATATTAAAAATATGATTTCATTACAATTTTATGGAGAAAAATGGTATGTTATAATATTTTAATATTACATTATAGATTTTCTCATAATATTACATTATAAAATTAATTTTTAATAATATTTTATTATTTTAGTTCATTAGTAAGGGTGAAATACTAATGTAATTGAATATTTTATTAAAAAATACAGAATATTTCCTTATAAAATATATTATATTGCCAAAATAATATTTTATTTCAATTTGAATGGGGAAAATAATTTATTTCATAATTTTATTAAAATTATTTTATTTAGGTAATCATACTATAATAAAGTTTAATTGATAGATTTTACCTATCCGTGTACACCCCTATGTCGGTATATATTGTAATTTTTTATTAATAAAATATTATCCGTTTGCATTTGCATCTCAGAATACCTTGTACTTGTGTATATCTATTTTAAAATTAGGTTATTTTAATTTTTTTAGTCCGTTTTTATTTTTTTTACAACTTTTTGTTTAATTTTTCTGTTAATATTAATTTTTAATAATTTATTTTAATATTTAATCTATTTAACTATATACTATAAAACTTATACCACTATTATTTTTTATATATTAACTTTTTAATATAAATATTATTACAAAATAATCATTATTTTTATCAATACCATATTATTAAAGCTGCAAGACTAAATGTGTGGTTCGTCGTCCGATATGGTCATTTTGTCTCTCAATTAACTTCAAATACATGTTTATCTCATACTCAATTTCAAATACACTCTTTTAATTAAAATATACAATTGTACTTATAATCTACTAACATGTTTCAATTTCTGCATTACTCAATCTCTTTAATTTATTTAAAATCATAACTTATTAAGTAAATTTTATGAATATTTAAATAATAATATAATTTTATTTTATATTAATTAAATTTTATTACTATGCAATATCTATATTATCTATACTTTTATAGTGGCAAATGTTTGACTCTTATAATATCTTTGTATCTCACACAATTTCAAATACACTCTTATAATTAATTTTTAATTAAAATATAGAGTTGTACTCATAATCTATTAATTAACATGTTTCAATTTAACCATCGTTCAAATATTTTAATTTATTTAAAATTATAATTTAATAATTAAAATAATATCTAAACTATAATTCTCCTACTCAACTTAAAAAACACATTTTTAATTAAATTTTAATTGGAATATACTTTATCAAACATATATATTATACATACAACTGTATTTAGAACATATATATTATAGGTTTAAAAAAACATATATATTATACATAAAACTTTATCATCGCTAGAGTTATCTTTCTTAATAATAAAATGAAATAAATTATCATATTAAATTAAATATTTAAATCATATAAAATAATTATTTTATACTATATATATTATACATTATATTATATTTAAATTATAATATATATATTTTTTTATTAAGAATAATGTAACAATCCTCCTTCTTAATAATAAAATAAATAAATTACCACATTAACTTAAATATTTAAATTATATAAAATAATTTACGTATACTATACATATTATACCTGCAATTCTATGTGTAATCCTCTTTTATACAATTGTTCACGGCTAATATTATTTTATATTTAAATTATAGAATATAATTTCTATTTTAGGAATGATATTATAATATAATTTTTATCTAATACAGTTGTATTAACATTTAACTCAATTTCATCACCGCTTTTTAATTTATTTAAAATTATAACCTATTAATCATATCTCATGAATATTAAAATAAAAAATTAATATATCATAATAATATATAAATAACATATAAATAATAAATAATAACATAAATTACTATATTAAATTAAATAATCATATAAAATAATTAATAAATAATTTATTCACTGTTTTCTATACGTTATGATCACAACCATTGTGAAGAATACTACAAGCTGCAATTTCCTCTTGGTTGCGAAACATTGTACGGGATATCAAATGGCGTGATATGTTTGTCAAGTTTAGAGCTGAATCATGATAGCGACATATATCTTTGGAATCATACCGTCCAAAAAATTAAAACACTTCCCGCTTCCCCAAGTTCCTACTTGTTAATAATAATAACAGTAGGGTAAATTTGGCTTTTGCCATGGAATATCCGAATGGTTGCCGTTAGGTTTTAGAAACAATGGTGAGATAATACTAAGAAAAAAGAATGTGCCTGCAGGATTGGTTTCGTACGATGATGAGAACTGGGAGGTGAGGGAATTTGCTGATTTAAAAGATTTATGGCCTTCTAAAGGTATTGATTTACATGTACATACCTTTTCGGCTTTTGTGGAGAGTTTGGTTTTCGTTGGTGATGCTGATGCAAGTGACATGCTGGAAAAACTAACAAGAAGAAAGGCGAAAGGAATCTTTAATACGTTCTGTTTTTCTTGTTTCAGTTGAGCCTTAGGATGAGTATGTTTTATCTTTGTTTTTATTAGTTTCTGTTTAATCAATTCGCATCTTTAAACTTCTTGTTAACAAGTTCTTTGCTCTGTTATTATGCGGTTAAATTACTTTCATCGCTCTGTTTTGAAAATTCTTCATTCTTTGTTTCACCTGGTTAAAATTTCAACTATGTCTTCGCGCTGACAAATTTAATCATGTTTTCAACTGATACATGGGTGCGGACTGATTCGATTTTTCTATAATTCCACTTGAGAATTCGTAAAGCTAGCTTTTTACAAACACTTTTTTTTTTATCAATCATCTGAACTGACTTTGGTCATTTTGGACATTTTTATTTTAAATTGTTGCAAATTGTGTTGATAATTTGACAACAAATCAAGAGCTTTCACGCATCAGACAAATTTCCGCACTTTGAAATCTTCTTTTACACACTGATATACTTAGATTCCCATTGTTGTTAAAAGAACCAAAAACATCACATGTACAATGGAAATCTATCTTGCAAACCAGATAATATTGGTGATTGGCAGAAGCATTGTTGAGAAACCTAGTATACATAATAAATAATATAGTCCTAAACTGTGAAAATAATAAGATATATAATCACAGTTGAACTTTTAATTCTTCCACAGCCTCTTGCACAAGCTCTTCCAGCAGCTTGTTTTCAACCTCTTTCTGTAAATCAACTATTTCTACTGTTAAATCTTCAACCCAATCCTTTCCTACTACCTCCTTCCTTACCACATTATCCATGATTCCTACTACCTCCTTCCTTACCACATTATCCATGACCATACTGTTGTCTCCAAAATAACCGGAAACACATCTCAACTCACCAGAAAACCATTCCTCTATATGGGCCCATACAATGTCCACCATTGTGGATGATGCATAATCTTGAATCCTATCATTGTACTCACTACACGATATTCCTCTTTTCCCTGTAGCTGACTCGGACCCAGCTAGATCTTTCAATACAGCATTAACACTATCAAACACGAGCTTTTGAGTTGTTCTTCTTTGTCTTCTCTTCAACTCATGCTGCCTCTCCTTGGTGTTGAGGTCTAAGTATTGGTCTCTTAATGATGGGTCTAAAGGGCTCTCATGGGAATGCCATCTTGGAAAAGGTGTATCAAGTTGCACCACATTGTTAAAGCCAGCTGCCGATAATAGTGTTTGAACTAAAAAAAACAATTCTTGTTTTCCTTTATCCGCTCCTATGGGCGTGGTGAATTTCGATGAAAATGGAGTGGTCATTCCTGTACAAGAATCATCCCATGAAAGAGTCCGAGCAACGGATCCTATTGGTGGGGATTTGTCAATCAGGTTTGATATAGTACGATGGGGAGAATGATCAAACCCTGTTTGATGGAAATATGCAAAGTAAACAAACATGAAGTTGAAGAATGAAGTACAAGAATCTTCAGTAGTGTTAACAGTTATTAACTTACCATTTCCATCTGGCTTTAAATTGTTATAAAACTTGGCTATGCCATGATCATCCTCGTCAAATGAAGGTTCCAAGACTGAAATCGGACTTGGTTGCTCCTTGTTCTCATTAAAATTATCAGTTGCAAAAGATTTTGATACTGAAAATCCAGCCTGCAGATACAGAGAATGCCAGTTAAATAATATTGTCAAACTTTAGGAATACAGTCTAATACTGTAATCAATGACATTAGAAAAAGATTTTGATACTAAAAATCCAGCCTGCAGATGCAGAGAATGCCTGTTAAATGATAGTCAGACTTTTAAAACAGTCTAATACTGTAATCAATTCCATTAAAAAAAAGTTGAGAAAGGAAAAATATTTACATATATATCTCCATACGTAAGCTTATGGATGACAATACAATTCTATTGTTAGCTTTGAAACAAAGTACATATATCATGCAGTAACAACAAAATATTATTAAGACTAAAGGCACACACTGAAATTGCATAATTGAGATACCTTAATAGGACTTGTCTCCAATTTAGGTTCCATGCTTAATGAATCTAAAGAAGGTGCTTTGCTTGATGATGCTATGTGACTATCATGTTCAGATGCCTCAATGCAGGGATAACATCCAGGGTCAGCTACAAAACTGGGCTGGCTTGATTCTTCTTTATCAGATTTTTTATTTCTTGAGAAAAATAAACTTGAAACTCTTTCTTTCAATTTTAATTTCACAGTCCTTTCCTTTCTCACCTCCTTGATTTCAGTTTTCTCCATCTTAGGATTGGAAACTTCCATATTAAGCCTTGAATCATAAAGAGTAGAAGATACAGGAACGGATTCTAACCTCAACAAGTTCATAGAAGTAGTATTGCAATTATCATTCCCATTTGAATTAGTAATTAAGCATGAAGTTGATCCCCTGGCCTCTTGTTTATGACTAGAATCTTCCTCAGGTTCTGGAGATTTCTTCGTATCTGAAATAGCGAGCATCTCGCCCAAAGTACTAGAGCTTCTCCGCATATTTATTTTTTCTTGACAACTTCCACTAGATGCCGTCATGGCCCACCTTTCAGACAGTCGCTTTTTGGCTTCTCGGCAAACTGAAGACTCAGTTGAATAAGATGCACGACTAAAGGACAGAGAGTGATTCCAAGAATGCCTAGAAGCCTGATACACAGGTTCAGTATCAGTATGATTTTCCACAGAATATTTATTCTCCGAGTTGTGGAATAAACTTTCATCACCAACATAGCCATTGGAAAAAACAGAAGAGAGCACAGTCCCATCCCTTCTATGCCCGCTGAGATTTTCACACACTTGCTGCGTGAACTCCTTTCCTCCTACACTCGATTCACGTGTATCATTATTGTCATGCTCTCCGTGATAATCTTCGGTACTAAATGCACTTGGTAAAGAGGAATGCGGCGAAACAACAGCCTTGATGTCTTGAGACTTAACAAGACTAGGTTTTAGTACAACTATACGTATTGTTTGAATATGACTATCATCAGCTTTACAATTTGTTGGACTGGAAAATCCAAAAGTTCTTTTGTCCCGGTTACCGACCTGTTCAGTCTGTGAAGTTTTCTTTATTGGGGACTGCTTCTGTGATCCAGCAATTTTGTTTCTATTTACCATCTTAGCAGGTCTAAGAACAGTAATACGCTTTGTATTAGATGATGGAGGGATGGACTGCAAATCACACAGATGGTGGGAGAACATTGAATTTGGTTCCTCGAGAAAGCTGAGGAATAAATCATTGTTCGAACTTAATACTTCTAATGCATCTTGGACCTGTTTGGTTTGGCGAAGCTTTTCATTCGTAGCAAGAAGCTTCAAATCTGTGAATTTTTGACGAATGAGAGTCATCTTTTTTTCGCTTACACTTCCACTGAACCTTTCTCTTTGAGATGCTTTATCCCTAACAAGGTTGTTGTGTGATTGCCATATCTCATAAACATCTTTAAAATTATTATGCTCCGGACATTGACGAATCTCATGTTGTTCTTGTGACTCTAACGACTCGTGCTCTTGTTGCCAATAATCCATAGGCACAGTAGAATAGGAGAAATTTCTTGAGTGGCTTCTTTGTGAAGCTAAATGAGGCTGCTGACATGAAATGGCGTCAAGCCCCATTAACCTGGAAACTACATTGGGCGGGTTTTCTGTAGAAATTATTTCTTTTGACATTTCTTTAGCTATGAGCATCTTTATGGGTGTTATGTTTGATTTCTTATTTGAAGACGTTCTTCTCAATTCGGTTATAATCTGTACATCACAACACCAACAATATGACACATATTAAGATACCATGAAGAAAATGTCAATCTAAGCGTTAAAAGCAAATGCCTAACAGGATTTAGTTGCTCAACGCCTCTACCAATTCTTAAAATTTTCCAAATAGGCGTATATATTTTATAAGCAGCTTGTATCTATTCTTATATATATTTTTGCTAAAAAGAATTATACGTGTACTTCTTCCTAGAAGATCTTGACTTCTCAAGTAATTCCCTTTCTTTTTGTTTTTCGACAGTTACACAGTGTAGTGCAAAACATGAATCAGTAAGTTACCTCTTTATCTTCTAGAAGATCCAGGGTAGGACTTATTCCTGACACATCTGAACAACTCCTTGACAGGGAGGAACCTGTTTATAGTTTCTACGTCATTAGTAAGAACCTTTCAAGGTTCTCAAGTATGGAAGAAAATATAACAGAATATTTGAAATTAAAACTTAAAAATGTTATGGAACTGATGAAGTCCTATAGCAACAACAAAGTATCTTAACACATAACAAGCTACTTGTTACGTTACGAGGATAGAATTAATTTGCAGAAGAATGAGGATGAAGTTAAAGTCATTATGTGAAATTAAGGAAGTATACCATCACGAAAAGGCTTCTCAGTAAGCAGCTGGCTTCCTGGCATGCCTGCATTCAGATCAAAAAGGTTACCCATTTTTCTGAGGCAGCCTGTAAAAGGTTCTTCAAGATTGTGAGTTTTGCCAGTCTGAATCCCATTCATTGCAACACCTGGATGAACATATTAAAACAATAGGGAATTATACACAACACAGTGCATACAGTTACCAACACGAAATCCCAGCTCTCGTATGTACACGCTTCTATCGTCCAGTATCATAGGAGCAACTAGCAAGACTTGAGGTGCGGAACATGGAACATGAACACCCCCAAAATCAGGCCAACAAATACTCTCAAGTTTTATACCATAGGAAACTAGCATTCCTAGTTTTATAATTCACTAACTAATTAGATACATTATGTTCACCAAAAATAAATTCTGGAACTTATGAATGTGTGTTGTCTTTCCAAAAGGGCTTACCGTTCAAGAAACAACATTATCCAAAATTGCCCAGATTTGTGCTAAAGCAATAACATGTCATATCCAATGCAAGAATACTTTTTTACTCCAAAAATTTCAACATATTCACATGAACCCTCACACTACAGACTCGAATAAACCCAGGAAATTTTCGATTTCAATAAGCTAAATCACACAATATCACTGACCAAATTATAAGCTTCAAGAACGACAAATATCTTCTTTCAGTCAGTGGATTTGAGCTTAAAACAGAACTTAAACAATATTACCACACACACACACAAAAAAAAAATCAATATGCATAGAAAACTTACAGTAAAATCAAACAAACTGTGACAAATAGATGTGTAAATGTGTAAAGCTTCAATCTTTAATTTAAGCTTTTATTGTAATTTTGTAAAGCTTCAATCTTTAACTTTTAACAAGCAAAATCAAGAAGCAAATTATTAATAAAAAAATGTGATCACTACCCAAAGAAGTAACAAAGATTCAAAATCAAATAGTAAAAATATTGACTTATACATTTACAGCAAATCTAGAGAGAGAGAGAGAGAGGGGGGGAGAGAGAGATACCCACCTGAAGAATAGCTACAATATATAGTGTGGTAGTGAAGTAGCCAGAAAATGACATTCTGGTGGCAAATGTGGCCGGAGATGAAATGGATCAGGAGAGAACAGTAGTTTTCACTGACTATTCGCCGGAATAACAGTAGTCATGTGCAATTAATGCCTCCTGGTTATGTTTTCAGAGAGAGATATATAATGTGTGTGTATAGAGAGTATGAGTGTGCTGGAGAGAGAGAGAGTGAGACCCAGAGAGAGAGAGAGAGAGAGCGAGAGAGAGAGAGGGAGGGAGGGAGTGAAGAACTGAAGACACAGATTATGAAACAGTTAGATACGAGTATTGCGGAAGATGTATTTATGTTTACTGTGTGCTCCTCTGCTCCTTGTATATCAATACTATATATCTAATCTATACAATCCACCAACTACCACTCCCTTGGCTTACATGCAACACTCCGGATAAAATTCAACGCTATGTGAAATAGGAGTAGACCCCACAATTTTGTATATGAAAAATTAATATTTTATATTACGATAATGTCGTACTTAAATTTTTTAGTTTCGATACAAATCACAAAATGAAAATATATGAAATACGTATATATTATAGTTACTTATTTGATTTGTTAAAATTTTAGAGTTTAATAAAAGATAGAAGATAGTACAGAATGTTACAAATAGGTTAGTTAGACGTTAGAATGTGCAATTATTTTGATGTGTCTACGTACTTATTACTAGTACTATACAAGTGATTTTGTTTGTAATTGTAATAATGGTACACAGTTGGAGCAACAGTGATGTTTGCTTGGTAAATTAGAACCATTTAATGTGTGATGTCGAGGATGTTGTGTATAACAGGAATGTTTTTGGATTAATATGAGCAATAAGTAGCGTGATCATCAAACATTGTTCGTATTTTTAGGTGAGTTGTAACTTTTCTCACCTACCTTACTTTTTTTTATCTAACAACTCGCAAATTAAATTTTAGTGTTTTTTGAATCTGTCATTTTCTTATGAGAACATGATTTTTAAGAAGAGGTGCAAGATAACATGTATGTTTGGTTTAATTTCGTATCTAAATAATATTTATGCACCCGAATGATTCGAAAAAATGTTGAAATGTACACACACTTTATTGAAACAACTTCGACAATTTTGGGTATCGAAATATATGATGGACACTTAACTATGTTGTCAAAATGTTATAAAAATACATTATTTTTTCAAACAATACTTAAAATCTCAGATTTTTCGTATGGAAAATGAGAGCAATACCGCTCAAACAAGAACTATCAAAAGGGATTGAGTGCAATTATCCGTCGAAATGAAGAAAAAAGGTTGTTACACAGTTGTACTGTTGTTAGGGGAGCTCCTACCATATCACATTCGTTGTTTTCCGACGATTGTTATTTTTTCTTTAGAGTAATGAGACCGGAAGAAAATGTCATGAAAAGGATTCTGAATAGGTATGAGGAGATTTTAGGCTAAATGGTGAATTTTAATAAGTTCACCATTACGTTTTCTTTGAATACTACTGAAGTTAATAGAAGAGATGTTTGTACAGTTAGGCGTGAATGAAGTTCATGTACCTGGAAAATACTTAGGCATGCCTATGTCTATAGGCCGAAGAAAGATTGCAACGTTTACGTTTTTATTGGAGCATATTGAGCAGAAGCTTCAAGGGTGGATGAATCAGACCATCTCAAAAGCATGCAAATTACGCTTCTTAAAACAGTAGCACATGTGATTCCAAATTTTTAGATGAGTTTACTCTTAATTCCTATGGATATCTGTGAAGGAATTGAAAAAAGAATGAATGCTTTTTGGTGGTGTAATGGGAGTACGAATAGAGGTATAAAATGGATGACATGGGATAAACTTTGTGCTGCCAAGAAAGGAGGGGGGCTGAGATTTAAGAAATTGAGGGAGTTTAATGTTGCAATGTTGGCGAAACAGGGGCGGAGACTTATAAACAATACAAATCCGTTGGTAACGAGTTTGATGCGGGCTAAAAATTTCCCTAATACTGAGTTCTTAAATGCTCAATTAGGAGATAACCCAAGCTGTGTGTGGAGGAATATCATTGAAGCACAAGGGGGTGATTAAGCAAGGGTGTAGGCGTAGAATTGGTGATGGAAAGAGTACGAAAGTCTGGGAAGTTCTATGGTTGCCATGCTCAGTTAATGGATACCTTACTACTGAGATGCCAAATGAATTGAAACATGTGACAGTGCACAATTTCTTGGACGAGAGTCAAAAGAATTGGGATGAGGATGTGATTTGTGATGTGTGTAATGAGAGAGATAGTAGTATGATATGTCAAATTCCTATACCGATTAGAAGTAAGGAGGACTCATGGTTCTGGCTCCTGGATGATAGAGGTGAATTCACGGTAAGAAGTTGCTACAGAAAATTACATGGAGAATATGAGTATTCAAAGAGAATTTTTTGGCAAAAATTGTGGTCTTTAAAATTTCCAGGAAAAGTCACTAACCTCTTGTGGCATGCTTGTCGTAATTGTCTCCCTACATCCGATGCTTTAACCATTAAACATGTTAACATTGAGATGACATGTTTTTGGTGTCAAATACATAGGGTGTCAAATACATAGGGAGGATGCTTTGCACGTTTTCTTTTGGTGTCAGTTTACACAAGAGGTGTGGAGAGTAATTGGGTTTCAGAATGTACTCACAGTGTTGCCAAATGATACAGTAATGGAAGTGTTGCAGAGGTTCTTTCCTACAAATAATATGGACCACTATGTCATGGTGGGATTATTTTGCTGGGGGTTATGATACAGACGGAATAAGTGGGTATGGGAACGGGTGAATCAGTCAGTTTTTGGTGTGAAAGCCATGGCCTTCAACTTGTTGACAGACCGGAAAAGAGCGAGGGATGAGATTGGCAAAATACGTCCACAGCAGCAGTTGGATGTGTTCCACGGGATGACATAGGACGTTTTCTTCGAGCTCGAAGTAATGGGGTAAGAGGTAATATGCAACCATGGGAGGATGAAGCTTTAAGTTTAAAGGAAGCGTTGTTATGGACAAAAATATGGAGGTGCAATAGGTGCATTTTCGAGTCTGATGCTAAGTTATTGCTGGACACAGTTATAGGACGATTTTATTTTGATACAATAGCTGTTGATTGCAGTGAATTGATTAAACACTTTGAGGGAGTGTTAGTCGTGTTTTTGCATAGGTTTGCGAATATTGTAGCCCATTTGTTAGCAAGGGCCACTTATTCTACGTCAGGTCTGCAGGAATGGTTTTATACTGCTCCAGATTTTTTCTCTTGTAATCTTACTTCTGATAAAGTTTAATACATGTAAGTACGATGTTAAAAAAAAAAAACTATCAAGAAGTGCGAGATTCTGATTTCAAATCATACAAATTATGTTCTACTTTGCTGTTCTTTAAGTTGGGCCTAGCCAAGACTACAAAGCAAGTTTTAAGAATTTGAGCAATTTTGAGGCCGAAGCCCAACGAGCCCATTAAGTCTATAAACATGTGTTAGCCACGTGAAATCTACACCAAGAGCTACTTGCATGATTTATTATACTACCAAAATATCGTAAATTCGTAATATATAAAAAAAATATATGAGTGGTTGTGTGAGAACTAGATTAGCAATAGACAAAACTAACAAGGAAGGTGACAACATTATCCAGATGAATGAGATATGATTTACATATGGCACCATTGTATTGGTTAGAGTAAATATGTAACAGATCATTATTTTCCAAGAAACAAGAAAAAGATATTGGTTCAATTAAATTTCATTGGTGTTTATTAATTTTATTATTCATCCATTCATTTTTCTTCACCCTGCAAAAAAAAAAAGAATTTGATAATGGCTAGCTGCAGTATGGCATCAGCTGCATGTGGATTTGTAGTGACACCAAGTGTTACAAATCTCAACACTTCTACTAAGATGATGATGTTTAACCCACCCTGCACTTCTTCCAGAAACTTCCGTTCTGGTAGTTTGGTTGTGAGGGCTTCTGAGGAGCCTCCTGCGGCCGCGCCACCAGCAGATGCCACGAAAGAAGCTCCTGCTCCTCCGGCTGCCAAGCCTCCACCTATCGGTCCCAAGAGAGGATCCACAGTAAGTATCGAAATCTTACTATTATATTTCTAGCCAAATTTATGATTTATTTAATTAGTTAGTTGTCGGTTTGAACCGTTCTTAAGATTTTAATATATTTATTATCCTTAACGTTGTAGCCTGATGGATACCTCGCTTTTATTTTAGTTAGTTGTAACAAGATGTTGAAAGTTCGAGTAGTGCAAGTATGTAATGGCATGCATGAGTTCTGAATTTTTGTTAATTTCGAATTGGACAGGTGAAGATTCTTAGGAAGGAATCTTACTGGTACAAAGGCACTGGTTCTGTTGTAGCTGTTGATCAGGTAATTTCTTTCTCTTAGTCATTGTTTACACTTTCCTCACTTAATTAACTTAAACTGGATATAATTAAACAGTTAAATGTTGAGTTGATTTTAACTTTTTTATGACTTGCAGGACCCAAAAACTCGGTATCCAGTTGTTGTGAGGTTCAAGAAAGTGAATTATGCAAATGTATCGACAAACAACTATGCATTGGATGAGATTGAAGAAGTCTGTTGATGCTTATGCCTTTGTTGTAATTGATTTTTCATACTTGTTTCAAGCTTCTATAAAATTGTGTATCATACTTGTATTACTAGTGCATTCCTAATTTTAAAGACAATTTAGTTGTATATCATTAATCTGGTTTCAAGCCCCTATTCCTGGGCGCAGGGTGTTGATTAACATGTGTAAAAGATATATCCAACTTCTAATAATAGTGCTATCACAAACCAAGTCGAAACGATCTCTAGGTGTAATTTCGAAAGGGTACAGGGGGAGTACGGGTTTCATAGCAGGTGCCAAACCCCAACATGTGAGGTAAGATCACACTTTATGGAACCGACTGGATAGCTTCAACAGGTAAGGTTCTGAATGTGTTACACGGATGGGGGGGGGGGATGTAATAAGAAAAACGAAAAAGAAATAAAAAATGGAGTAACAATGTGTATTAGTTTCTTTGAAACTTGAGTAATAAAACTTCACTGTGTCTGGAAAGCAATAAAACTATTTGTTGTTGTCTTTTGCGAGTGTGCAAGTAAATCTGTATAAATTTCGTGCAATCTCAAGAACCTCTCTACATATGTACTTGACTCAACATGAACTAGTCCCTATTTCCTACACTTTAGTATGTTTACGTTTTTGGATCAAAAGGACTTCCTTGCTTGTTGGTGTGTCTGGATTGGGGGACCAGTCATGGTTGGATTGGACCATCGGACTAGCCGTAGGAGCATGCCTTAAAGAACAACGAACATCCTTTGTTGCCTTCAAAAGAGCTGATTGCATAGCTTCTTTATGGCAAAAATGTACCTATGATCGCTTAAAGCTTCACCTTCCAAAGCAATTATTTCAGTTTTTTTTAAGTTCCCATTCTCTGAACACTATCCTGAGTACTAACAAAGAAACACTCCATTGATTGTTATGTACCAATATGTTAAGTATGATGAGGTTTGTCGCTTAAGGCGAATCAAGACTGTTTATACAAGTGGTTCTATATATCTGCTATGAGGTTGAGTACATCTATCAATGGCTTGTTGTGGCAACTGGAGAAAATGCAGAGCGGTTGTGCCAGATATTAAAGGATTACAAGCGTTTGTGGGGTGTGGAAATTCAGGCATGGAAGTCTCCCTTGATCTTTGCAACTACAATGCCAAACTATCAATTGTGGTCCGAAGCTCTGTAACCCATCAATGCCAAGAACATGTGTCTTCAACGAGTGTTCTTTAGCTCCAAAGGACACCATTAAACGGTGTTGTAAACCTGGGGATAGAAAATACTCTATGATTCGATTTTTATCTAAATATAGTATCCACTTCAAGATGTTAGAAAGAGGGAGCTGCAGAGTATGTTATTATATGTTAACACATCATTGATGACTTACCGAGCTTTGAACTACCATTGCTGACTTCCATGCCTGACTTTCCACACACCACAACCAGGACTTCTTTTCCTCTATATTTTTCACCAGATTTATATTCCTAGGCATGGATAATCTCTCCTCCAAACTCTTACAATCCTTCTATATCCAACACAACATGCTCTGTCGCTCTGCATTTTCTCCAGTTGCCACAGCAAACTATTGAAATATGTGATCACAGTCTTGATTCGCCATAGGCAACAAACATCACCATATTTAGATGACTGGATGCATTCGTTAAACTGTGGATTGGTATCGAAGTGTCTTCCTTGTGGTTCGAGATAATCAATGAAATGCTTTGTTGAGCTTTTAGGATAGTGTTTAGAAAATGGGAAATTAGGGAGCTGACACAATTCAGAAGGTGAAGCTTTAAGCGATCATAGGTGCTTTTTTGCCACAGAAGCTATGCAATCAGCTCTTTCAAAGACATGCAACAAAGGGTATTCCTTGTTCTTTAAGGATGCTCCTACAGCGAGTCCTGAAGGTCGAGCCACACCGATGAGCAAGGAAATTGTATCATCCAAAGAAGTAACCATACAAATTAAACTGTAGGAAACAAGGACCAGTTCAGGCCGAGTCAAGTGTATAGAGAGGTATTTAACATTGCAAGAAAATTATGAAGAAACCTTAAAAGAATCGTCGAGAGTATACTTGTACAAGGTTTAAGGGAAAGTTTTGCATATGAAGTTTGATCAAGAAGAGATTTGTAAGAGAATACTACTGAGTTTGTTGGACGGAGAGTAGTGAATGGAGGTGCTTCAATAGAATATGGCAATAAGAGGTATAATATAAAGAATAAAATGGCTTCAGAAATTACTTATCAGTATAATCATTTTTGCATTCTTTCAAACAAACCTCCAAATGTTTGGTAAAAAAAGGATAGACGACCAAAGAATGAACAGATACAGTCTTTGGTCTTATTAAGTGCAATTCTGTTAAGAAAAATCAATGTAAAAGCTTGTAACGTGTAATATATATATACATCCAAATTGCTTCTGCATAATATCATATATATTCCGGAAAGCAAAAGGAGAAGAAATAGTGTCTATTACAAATTTACAATATATAAAACACGAAGTACGTTTCATGTAAATATACATGCTGTATGCATGAACAGAGAGATAGCTAACACACTTTTAGCAAAATCGTATTTTCTTAAGCTTATTCAAATCTTTAAACAATGGTCATTTCATTCATATTCTCACCTAGCAATCTACCGATTTATATGTGTAACACAACCAATACTGGATTCTATATTAATTACTTGATTTATATGTATAGACATTATAGTATAGGTATTGTGCTTTTAGTCAGGGTTGTAGAGAAAAATTATTAGGGAGCCCTGTATGGAAAATATAGTTTGTATATAGCCATATAGGTGGTTGTGGTGGTCTATTGTCTAGCAGTCTAGCCAGAAATTGAGCTTATACTAATGAATCCGTGGATTATAATCGATAATTTGGGAAAGCAATAGAAGGTAATTAAGTCTAAAATTGTTCTTTGAAGATATTTTGTTCATGCATGCCCAAAATAGTTTGCGAAAAAAATTCATTTGGCCAACGGTTTTTTTTTTCTGTAATTGGTTTTATCATTGTCTTTGGGATTGTTCAGGTTATGTTTGTTTTATTTATCACCTGAAGCTATCGAGAGTCTCTGAGCTCAATATTCTCAGGATGTTATCGAGTCATTGGAATCTTAATTAGTCTGTTGACGAAGTTAAATTATATGTCGATGTATTTGAGTGAAAGAACTGAATATATGGCATTGGACCGTAACATCCTCTCTTCTATGAGTGAGAAAAAGGTTATGACACTGCAGCGTCAAAATGTCAGAAGTGAATTATCATTCGAATATACATGCTACACCACGAAAATGAATGAAAGCATATATGCAACACATGAGGAGAAGCATGATTGGTTGTAGGAGATGGACCACTGACTACTCTTCGAGCACTGATGCTCCAGAAACACATACTCTGACATTCTAATTCATCGCAATTAATTTATGAAGTCAGAATGGCGATTATCAGTGATAGTTTATTATGTTAATCGTATGTAGTAAGTTTAACTATGTTAGTAAATAGTAGTGCAATTTAAGTTTAATGAACTGATGGTGAGATGTATTACTTCAAAATATTAGTCTGTATGTTTGCAACTTTTGTAATCAATTATAACAAATAAAGGAATATCTGAATTTAGCAACCTAAGTGTCGACAAATTAGCAAAAAGCTGAAGTGGCTAGAAGCCCAGCACTAATGTAGAGAGGAATTTGCATGCTTAAGTGGCTAATTTCATAGTTAGTTAATTTATAAATGCATTCATTTTGTGTTTGAGATCATAAAAATGATTGTCCTACTTCTGTCTATTGTGTGTGTGTGCCAGCATGCGCGCATGATAGGAGTGCAGAGGGTTCTACTAGCTCTTAGCATGTTAGGAAAAGGACTAGTATGACTCCCCGGCCCAGGCATGACAGAAATCCACAGCATTAGCTATTGTTTACGGCATGCATTGTTAGGTAAGTGTATGCATATATACTACTTAATTATTCTTCATTTCAGGTAATATTTGCAAATAATGTCAAAAACAAAATTACAACAGAAAGTACTAATTCATCATAAATTTGGTGTATGATAACTTGCATTTGTCACAAGTTTGTGTACAAGGACGACCTCCGGCAGAACTAACACTCGTCCATCATAATTAAAATTATCATATGTAAAATTAAATAACAATAATATAATAGTTAAACTTGTGACAACATTTTGTTGTATGTTCGACGATAATAATGTTTACTAGACAATTTCAATGCAAATAGTTGGCATTCAAAAAAATTTGCAACCGATATTAAACTCCATCCACTACAACAGCAAAAAGAGGTCTTAACTAACCGAATGTTGATAGGTTTTGACTCAAATTCTGATTCTGACCAACTCTTAATGGTCACATTTAGTTTGACCCGTTTTCTTGTAGTGATCATAAGGTCCATTTATTTGTTAATGCTAAAAAAAACAGAACTTGATATTATTTGTCAGTCCCGTGTTATTGTTTTCATGATTTTATTTTTATATTCGTTTGTTGGGCGTAAAAAATGATGGCCGTTTCATCTTGCTGAAATGCATTCAATGAAAACATTATAACTAGTTTTCGTGGCTGGAAAAAAATAGGAAACTTGCAGGTGGACAGTGAATTCCGTCATAAGTTCGTACTAAACTTATGACAATCGTCTGTCAAATATGCATCTGCAATTTCGTCAATAGTGTCCACTTTCTGGTACTGCTGGTGCAGTTGGTTCGTCATAAGTGTTTCATTTCATTTAGTTTTTTTTTGCTTTCACTTGTTATTTTGGCACACCCCTGAAGTTTGGAATCATAAATTGCTTAATGTCATTTTCCAATATGCTATTCAGGCCTGAAGAATAACTATATTTTTTCTTAAAATAATTAAAAGGCCGTTCTTTGATTGCGAGATGCACAAGTGTATATAGGAGATTAGTCGGCCATGCCTTGTGCGATACTCAGGTGTCTACTTGCCATCCAGTCGGTCACGAGATTATATTCATAAACTTCAAAACAGAAGCCTATTATATATGGCTCGTCAAAATCAATGGCATAATAGTACTTGGCACAGTAATAATGTGCTAGTCGCTACCATAATCCTGAGATCGGGTGACTTTCGAAGAGAGATAAAACAAGCTAGGTACTGTGCATGATGAGCCCCTGGTCTATTCTCCTAAGGGTCCTACCTGTTGGATAATTGATTCAATTAGTATAGCTATTATTTAGGAGCAGTTTTGTACTTAAATTAGTTGCATCATTTGAAAAAATTCAGCCAGGATATCGTGGGGTCTAAATAAATTATGCCTGAAATGAAGCAGCAAGACTTCTAGTGAAAGAGAAATTATGAACAAATTTGTCTTTGTCATTATAAATGATAATAAATCATTGTACAAATTATATAAAACTGAAATCAAATAAAATAGAAGATGGAAAGAAAAAAAGCCTCATCTTCCTCTAGTCAGTATACAAAAATGCCCTGAAAATCTCAAAACTTGAGTTTTTTGGAACCGGCTAGTGTTTTTTATGTGCACTATGGGTTCCTTTTCTCTGTGTTTTTACATCATTTACATTGGTTTAGTCTATTATGTCACAAGCAAGATAACGAAGAACAGGGAATTAATTTTCACTGATCAGAATGTTGAAATGCATCGTCGAAGAGTAGGAACTTTTTGTTTTTTCTGCTTTAAGTCTTCCTTCCAGGCTTGGGAAATATCTTGTGCTATTCTCGTAGCGTCCAAGGATGCACCAGAAAGCCCTTTCCTTGTGAACCCAACTGCATATAGTCCAGCATTTCCTTTCCAACCGTTTGGGAATGGTGTCTTAGGAAGACCATTCTTGGAGAAGAAATCAGTTTCCTGTTCATAATAAAATAAAAAAACATTAGCCAATATGTTCCAACTTTTTACTCAGCCAAGAAGCTTCTAAATCAGTTTCTTTTTAGTTTTTATATCTTATCTGTAAAAATAAAGAGGAATAGAACTTCTTCTCACCTGGAGCCAGTAGGGGACATTGCTGCAGTAGCCAGTAGCCAAAACAACAGAGTCGATTTCGAGTTCTTGGCCATTAACAAGTTGAACCAGGCCTTTTGAGAATTTCTTGATTCCAGGAACAACTTCGATATCACGTGCTCTAATCTTTTCTAGAGCGCCAATGTCAAGAACCGGTGTCTTTCCATGAATGTTCTTTAACTCCAAAGGACCAACTGATGGTCTTTTGATACCGTAGCTTTCAGTGTTTCCAAGAATAAACCATGACAAAACTAGCACAATTTTATCAACCAGCCAAAGAGGTAACCACCTCATCATTACCAAGGCCAATTCGAAAGTTGATTTTCCACATATCTCTCTTGGTAATATATGAACCTGAGGAATAGAGAATACTGATTAGAATTTGATCTTGATATAATATCCTGTTCAAGCTGGTAGAATAAGGAAGCTACAGAGTATATTAATTATTAACGCATCATTGATGACTTACCGAGCTTCGAACGACCATTGATGGTTTGGCATTGTGGTTGCAAAGATCAAGCGAGACTTCCATGCCTGAATTTCCACACCCCATAACTAGAACTTTTTTACCACTGTATTTTTCACCGGATTTATATTCACAGGCATGGATAACTTCTCCTTCAAACTCTTGTAATCCATCGATATCTGGCATAACACGCTCTGCATTCTCTCCGGTTGCCACAACAAGCCATTGACAGATGTACTCAACTTCAGAGCTGACAGAACCACATGTAGTAACAGTCCTGATTCTCCATAGTCGACAAGCCTCATCGTAGTTGGCTGATTCGACACACTCATTGAACTGTGGATTGATATCAAAGTGTCTTGCATATGATTCGAGATAATCAATGAACTGGTTCTTTGTTGGGTACTCAGGATAGTGTTCAGGGAATGGAAACTTAGGGAGCTGACAGAATTGCTTTGGAAGGTGAAGCTTTAGGCGATCATACGTGCGTTTTTGCCATAAAGAAGCTATGCAGTCAGCTCTTTCTAAAACAACAAAGAGTATTCCTTGTTCTTTAAGGCATGCTCCAACGGCTAGTCCTGATGGTCCAGCCCCAACTATGACTGGTCCGTTAACCCACACACGTCGATGAGCAAGGAAGTTATCATTTATATCCATAGAAGTAAACATGTTTTCGAATAAACTGTAGAAGATAAGAAGTAGTTCAGGTTAAGTCAAGTACGTAGAGAAGTGTTTGAAATCGCAAGAAAATATTTATACAAATTCTTTTTTCGAGAATTGATGAAGGTACGAAGCAGGGAGATTTTGTATATGATGCTTACTGAGAAGACTTGTAAGTGAATACTGATGAGTTTGTTGGAGGGAGGGGAGAGGGTGCTTAAATAGGAGTGATCTCAATAAGAGGTGCCTTGAAGAGCCATTTTCTCAAAATCATAAGCCGGAGCCTACTGCAATTATGTTATCTTAAATTTACTATATATATTCTAATTGATATAAGAGGGAAGAAAGGAGATTTGCTTAGATAACATAAGTGATAACGGGCTTATCCTGTGTCATTTCAGGCCCTAGTTTAGACTCTCGCTCGTCAATTTCTTAGAAGAGATATTTCTTGTTGCGTAATTAATTATTTTATCTAATTAAAAAAAGGTCCAACGGAAAAACAGTTTAATTTTTTTTACTAAGCGAAAAAGAGTTTTATTTTGTTTAGCACAAAGTTGAAACAGCAAGGAGAATTAGGGAGCAGTGAAAGTGAGTGGGTAATCTTGATCTTTGATTCAGATGTCCCCCGAGTAATACTAAAATCTCATAGAAAACAAATGAAAAATTTTCTCTAGGTAAAGGGCTTACTTGGCGATAGGTGGTGAGCTGAGCTGGGTTAGGCGCAGTGCGGTCACGTGGAGTGATCGAGTCACCTGGAACTATAGTAAAACTGAAAGCTTCCAAGCATTGGGATTGGGACTTGTCAGGCTGTTTAGCCCCACATTGCCCATGCCTTGCCAACCCATCACTTACACAATTCACATTGGTTCACTATTTTTCGACTGCTTCTTTCAAGTTTTTCACGCTGGAAAGTTTTGTAATTACTAGCTGCCTAGGTCAACATTCCTGTTAGGATCGAGTTACATTGACTACAGAAGCGGCTAAATTCAACCGAATTTGAATAGTTGAATTTTAACTGAAACGATTAAATTTAATAAATTCAACCGATTTTATTAATTATATTTAACTGGACACATATGTGAAGTAATGACAAGTAAATGACAAATTGACAATCGATAACTTGTCATTGTCCTGCGACACACTGATATTGGCGAGATTACCCTAGTTAAGTGATGTGTTAAAATTTTGCAAGCGCACCATGTTTAATTGTAGCAACCACAAATTGATCCTGAGAGATTATGAAATTTCCAAACCCTAATAAATAAATCAGACAGACTAGACAAATAATGTTGAGATGAGATTTGTTTAACCTAATAAGCAAATAAGAACAAATAAATATGAAAAACCTAGGAATCCGAATCCATCAATTAATCACAATTAATATCCAACTTGTCCTAAAAATCAATTCTCTTTCTTCAACAAATAAATATCAATTAACGAGACAAGCATATACTATGAAACTTATTATCTAACAATAACTCATCAAAACTTCATGGAGCAAGCATATGTTATGAAAAATAAATTCGGTAACAATAATATATCAAAATTACTTTGTTAATCAAACAATTAAGCACCAAGAAAAATCATGAGAATCAATCAATAGAAACAGGTAAATATTAAAAATAAGTAACTAACTTCATCTTCATCCTATGGCAAGAGAATTAGCTAGACATGCTTGAAGAAGAAAACAAAACAACTAATATAAGACATGCAAATAACGAATAACATAAAAAGTGTTTGAGAGATAAAAACTTGTTTGTATTGAAAGATCAAGACAATAAAAGTACTTTACTCCTACTCCTAATTATTGAAAACTAAAGTTAAAGTTAAGGTTTTAGGTTAAGGTCTTGAAATACAAGAGATGAGACCCATATATATAGGGGAAATAATGTAGGTTTTCTATATCGATTACAAATTGAATTCTAAATATTTGCTTCTATTCCTTTTTCTTCTCCAACAAGCATTCAATTTTTTCTCTAATTGCTTTGCCTCCAAGTAATCTCCACCTCCTTCCTTGTATTTTCCTTTTTCTGTTACAATTATGATTTTAATTAATTTCCTATAAAACAAAATAAAAATAATTAATTAACTAAAAAAATTACAAAAATAAACATAAAATAAGTATTAAAGATGTATTAATTTGTGGACCTATTAAATGCTCCCATACTTATCGTTTGCTCGTCCTCGAGAAAAATAAAAAAACTATAAAAGTCATATGCTCCTTTTCGTAGGCGTGATGGGTAATTTTAGGTTTACCAACACGTTAAACTCGTAGACGATCTCTACCAGAGGAATGTTGTCTCCTAAGGGTTTACAGAAGATATACCCATAAAATCCGTAAAATATTCTAGCAAGCATCCCACTCTATCAATAACGTTCATCGGTTTCAACAAAAGAAGATTTTTAGGAAAATACATGCCTTAAAGACTCTTCTAATAATAGATAAGATGTAAGTATCTAAAATCCACTTATATCGATGCAACCGTTTGCAAAAACTCCCAAGGTGTGTCGTGAAAATAGGTCTCTAAAGAATCAATTGAATAAGTACATTTCCTCTTTTTCAACCAATATTGAACTGACCCAATCTCTATCAAAACAAGTATCTAGCCAAATTTCACAATTTTTTTTCCAATTGACGGTGCAATGTCCGTTTTCTTAGGCTTTCTATGTTTCCCATGTAGCGAGCTTTGAGTCAATGACTCCCAAACCAGTTGGTCTTAGGGCACTAGGTTTCAAAATACCCCTACGGACTTAATTACTCGAGTAACAAAGGCCACAAAACAAGACTAGTCAATTATTACTTTTATCCTAGCTCATCAAGTAATTCTCCAGTAACCAAGGGCAGTGAAAAGTCACCAAGAAAATTTTATTTCTCATACAATCGCACTTAATACCAGCACATGTACATGGATCGTCCTTTTCATATAACATTGTATTTGCCACCCATTGATCTCAAATGAGTACTTGATGTTTATATATATATATATATATATATATATATATATATATATATATATATATATATATATATATTTCCACAAACATTTGATTCGACATTGTTTTAACATGTTGGTAGGACTATGCATGAGGGTTGGGCGGAACGAGTGGGATAACAACGGTCTCTAAGTGGAATAGACATGACTTACAAGTAAGCAAGTAAGCACAGACTTAATTACTCGAGTAACAAATGCCACAAAACAAGACTAGTCAATTACTACTTTTATCCTAGCTCGTCAAGTAATTCTCCAGTAACCAAGGGCAGTGAAAAGTCACCAAGAAAAATTTATTTCTCATACAATCGCACTTAATACCAGCACATGTACATGGATCGTCCTTTTCATATAACATTGTATTTGTCACCCATTGATCTCAAAGGAGTACTTGATGCTTTTATATATATATATATATATATATATATATATATATATATATATATATATATATATATATATATATATATTTCCACAAACATTTGATTCGACATTGTTTTAACATGTGGGCCCTCTCAGGTATCAAAAACTTCCCTAGGTAATCTTTCCAACAAAGACCTTGTGCAATAAGTGTCGTCTTGGGCTTTTAAGCAAAAATTTGTTCGACACAAGTTTCATGAAGAAAACCTTACTCAACTACGTTCGAATTATCTCAAGGCATTACATATATATAATTTTATAAAAAAATTATTAACACCAACTAGCATCAAAGTACAAGAGTGGAAAACTTAGCTAAAACATCTCTATTTTTGGATTTTCTAATTTTCTAATTTTTTTATAATACTACTAATTCCCTCCTCCATACCTAAATCATTCATTGTCCTCAATGTATGCAAAGAGAGATATGACAAAGTAAAAGGACGAGAATACATGATAAAAACATGATGGATGAAGCAAAAGGAACTACTATACAACACACACGCATAATTACTCCCCCATACCTATTCTGGACTATGGGAGACAATCAAGAAGAAAGCTTACTAACCAACACCACATCGAGGAAAAACTTCTTTCATCGTAGAGTAAGCACACTGTTGAAACACATTCTCAAGAACAACATTATCCAGTAAAAATATACGATCTTGCAACAAGATAAAACTCATATCACTAACATAATCCATAAACCAATTAGACGCTTCTTTAAATTGTTTAAGCAGATTGATTACTTGATATTTGTGATCATGGACTAAGTCATTAAAAATAAAAGCATGATGAGTTTCATTGAAACCTACAAAGGACTGACCAAAAGTGGATATAAATGGTTTTGAATCAAGTTGGGGTGGCTCACCTACAGAAGTCTTAACAATGGACCTAGGCTCAAACACAGTATCCTTCAATTGGTTTTCATGTTTAGAACAAATGATATTCAATTCATCTAACATCTCATCAGAAGTGAAATTTTGGTACAACTCATGAAGTTCTCTATTACTCTCATACTCTAACACAACATCATGTTCAAGAAAAGACTCAATCAAACTATCCTCAAGATTCGACCAAGACACAACGTCATCAATGAAATTAACTCCTACAGGTTGGTCATAAAGATCATTGGAGTGACTTCCTACATTAAAGATATTAAGATCTAGAGTCATGTTCCCAAAAGTGAGTTTTATCGAACCATTCCTACAATTAATCAAAGCATTGGAAGTAGCAAGAAAAGGTCTTCCTAAAATGATAGGAATTTGATTTTTGAAATTTTTGACAAGTTCGGTCTCGAGAATAACAAAATCTAAGGGAAAGACAAAATCATCAACCTTAATTAACACATCCTCCACTATGCCCTTAGGAGTTTTAATAGAACGATCAGCTAACTGAAGAGTGACATTAGTCTTTTTAAGCTCACCTAAACCCAAAATTTGATAGACAGATAATGGAAGAAGGTTCACACTAGCTCTTAGATCAAGTAAAGCTTTGTCAATGAAAGTATTACCTATGACACAAGAGATTGTAGGACAACCAGGATCCTTATACTTCACAGGGATTTGATGTGATATGATAGAACTAATAAGAGACGTTAGAAAAGCTTTCTTAGGAACATGAGTGGTTTTTTTATGAGTACACAAATCTTTTAAACACTTAGCATAAGAGGGAATTTGTTGAATTGTATCTAAAAGAGGAATGTTGATCTCGACTTGTTTAAAGACTTCCAAAATCTTATCCAATTGAGGAGATTGTTTGTTTGAAGTGAGCCTTTGAGGAAATGGGGCTTTTGGCTTGAAGACTTTTTCAGATATGGGTTTTGAAGGTGGTTCATCAGATTTGAAAGGTTCACTAGATTGAACTACTACTTCAGAACTCTTGGGAGACAAGGATTGGTCAAGAATAGGATTTAAGAGTAAAGGATTTGATTCAGAAGTGAGTTTTTCTTCCTCTTAAGTATTGAGACCAGCATGATTGTTGAATTGATTACCGGACCTAAGAGAGATGATGGAATTCACATTTTCAGGAGTTTTTTGGTTTTGATGAAATTTAGGATTAACCTCAGGTTGACTAGGAAATCGGTTTCTCTCTCTCTCTCACTGATTGTGTTGGCTAACTGACTTATTTGAACCTCTAGTTTAGATATGGCTTGAGTATTGGAATTTAGTAACTGCCTATCTTAGGTCATAGTTTGCATGAAAGCCTATTGAGATTGAGTTATATTAGCTTGGGATTTCAATAACGCCTCAATACTCTTTTCCAAGAAATTCATTTTCTTATCAGTTTCATTAAAACCAGGAGGATTCGAAGGAATTGAAACAGAAGTTGGATATGGGCCAAAGTTTTGAGCAGGACATGAGTTGGGATTTCGAGTTGGAAATGGACCATGATTGGAACTTTGAAAATCAGGTTGAGATGGTTCGTTATACTGATTGTATTGACCTTGGTTCAATGAGAAATTTGGGTGATTTTTCCAACCAGGGTTGTATGTGGGTGAAAAGGGATCATTCATAACTCTCGCTTGAAACATGGCATTAGCTTATTGAATTTCAGGGCAATTTTCTGCCACATGATTAGATGAGTTATAGTTTGCACAAACAGATACTTGTTAAGACACGTTGTTGGTTTCTAAGACTTCTAATCTTCTTGTGAGTGTAGCTAATTTAGCTTCAGTTGCAATAGAATTACCAATTGCATTTATGCCCTTAGATGAGCTAGGTTTTTCAGTTTCCTGACTTGGTTCCCTAGTTGACTCCCACAACATCGTTTTTTCAGCTAACTCTTCAAAAAATTGCCAAGCTTCTTCCTCATTTTTATCCATGAATTTACCTTGACACATTGACTCTAACAAAGAAGTGGTTGGGTTATCTAAGGCTTCATAAAGAATTTTACAAAGTCTCCATTGTTCTATACCATGTTGAGGACATTGGGACAACAAATTTTTGAATCTATCAAAATATTTCTAAAAAGACTCATTTTGGTTTTGTTGAAATTGGTTGATTTCATTCCTAAGTTTGTTGGCCTTATGGTTTGGAAAATATTTTTTTAGAAATATGCTTACATTCCCTCCCAAGTTGAAATAGAATTAATGGGTAGACTATATAACTATTTTTTAGCATTTTCTTTAAGAGCAAAGTTGATAAGTCTCAATTTAATGGAGTCATCAGTCAATTGTTGAATTTTCTGTAGGGCACAAACTTCCTCAAACTCTCGGATGAAAAGATATGGATCCTCTCCCTCTACCCCAGTAAACCTAGGTAACATGCTAATGTGGTGAGATTTGATTTTAAAATTATTACCATTTACTGTTGGTAGGACTATGCATGAGGGTTGGGCGGAACGAGTGGGATAACAACGGTCTCTAAGTGGAATAGACATGACTTACAAGTAAGCAAGTAAGCACGTAGTAGATAAGAGATAGAAGTAAACACCAAAAAAATGCAGAAGAAAAATTCTATTTCTATGTTAACCTAGAGAAAATCTAGACCTACTCCTAACTTTAAGATAATACTAAGAGTCATAAATCTAGAAATATTCAAACCGATTGGCCAGGCAGATGGAAACATTGCCAAGAGGCTAACCACCTTTCTAGACACTAATCCAAATTGGCCAGGTAAGCTCTCACTTTCCTAGACACCAAAAGTAAGAATACGTAAAGATTTGTCTCGTCTTAGGTTCTCTTCCTAAGTGAGCGCAAAATCGTAGGGGCCAACGTCTACTTGATTTTATTAAGGTAAGGGGAATGCAAGATGAATGTATTAGTGATTTATGGGCTAAGGAAAGGGTGATGAAATCCCTTACCTTATCTTGTAATAGGGTGACACCCTTAAGATTGATTGAATGAATGCTACACACAAAGAACGAGAAAATAAACAACTATGGATGCACTACACTATGTGAATTAATAATCTAAATTGTACGTACCTCTTTCATTCAGCAATCACCACAATTATAAGATGGAAAAAAATAAAATACAATAAACAAAAACTAATTATGCAACAAATTGGTTTTTAACAAGACAATTTACTAACTAATTTTTTTTTATTTTTTTTAATATTTATTTTTTTTGAATTTTTTTTAATATTTGTGAGAAAAAACAAAATTTAGAGAGGTGATACGGAATACCGAAAAGTGCTTTCCAAAAATTTCTAAGGAGACAACGATGCCTTCTAACGATCTTCTTGTCCAAACTTTTCTCCGCTTCACAAATCCCTAAAAATATACAAAGAAAAACAAGAAACTAATCCGAAGAATTAAATATTAAGGAGTAAAAATTACCAATAATCCCCGGCAGCGGCGTCAAAAACTTGATGTGTTAAAATTCTGCAAGCGCACAGTGTTTAATTATAGCAATCACAGATCGATCCTCAGAGACTATGAAACTTCCAAATCCTAACAAATAAATCAGGCAGACTAGACAAATAATGTTGAGATGAGATTTGTTTAACCTAATAAGCAAATAAGAACAAATAAATATGGAAAACCTAGGAATCTGAATCCATCAATTAATCACAATTAATATCCAACTTACCCTAAAAATCAATTCTCTTTCTTCAACAAATAAATATCAATTAACGAGACAAGCATATACTATGAAATTTATTATCTAACAATAACCCATTAAAACTTCAAGGAGCAAGCATAGACTATGAAAAATAAATTCGGTAACAATAATATATCAAAATCACTTTGTTAATCAAACAATTAAGCACAAAAAAAATCACGAGAATCAATCAATAGAAACATGTAAATATTAAAAATAAGTAACTAACTTCATCTTCATCCTACGGCAAGAGAATTAGCTAGACATGCTTGAAGAAGAAAACAAAGCAACTAATATAAGACATGCAAATAACGAATAACATAAAAAGTGTTTGAGAGATACAAACTTGTTTGTATTGAAAGATCAAGACAATAAAAGTACTCTATTCCTACTCCTAATTATTGAAAACTAAAGTTAAAGTTAAGGTTTCAGGTTAAGGTCTTGAAATACAAGAGAGGAGACCCATATATATAGAGGAAATAATGTAGGTTTTCTATATCAATTACAAATTGAATTCTAAATATTTCCTTCTATTCCCTTTTCTTCTCCAATAAGCATTCGATTTTTTCTCTAATTGTTTTGCCTCCAAGTAATCTCCACCTCCTTCCTTGTATTTTTCTTTTTCTGTTACAATTCTGATTTTAATTAATTTCCTATAAAATAAAATAAAAAAAATTAATTAACTAAAAAAAATTACAAAAACAAACATAAAATAGGTATTAAAGATGTATTAATTTATGGACCTATCATTAAGTTGAGATAGCAATAGCATGAATAAACTACTAATTATTTGGTTCTTACTTAAATTAAACTAAGAGTAGTAGCTAGTGGGAAGCTCATGCATGATATACTATACTATCTCCTGGCCTACTTGCCAACTCGAGCACCTTAATATTTAATCTTCATTAGTTTATGAAAAAGCAAGCATACTGCATCTGCATCGGGTGTTTAATTCCCTAAATGTGCAAGTTTACCGAGGTTTAATGACTCAGCTCGTTGATGATTATCCGGGATTGGATCTTCGGTGGATCCAGCCACAATCATAATTAAGTTAATTACGAGTACATGAATAATTTATAGAATAACATTTGCATGTATATAAAATTATAAACACAATATACTATCATAAACACAATAGCATTTACATTGATGATTATGATGCTTAATATTCAATTCACAATAAATCATAAGAGGAAGAATGAAAAGCTAGAGAAGGTACAATTAATAAAGGAATAAAAGAAAATGAAGGGGCCTGTGGCATATGATTTTCTTCATAAACATTAACTCTTGTTTTTTATAGTGGCCGATATTTGAAAATTAAACAATTACTTTTTCCGTCCCATACTTTTTATCACAATTAAACTTTTTATATTTCAAATATAATCAATTAAAAAAAATTATTCCTGCTCAGCCCTCAACAATTAAGCCTTCAATGAATCAATGTTAAGACGATCTAAACCTATTGTTATATGGACAAAAGTATCCAAACATTTTTAACCCTAATCCGTTGAGTGCAGTTTTGCATGAATACAAAAAAGGAACGTACCTACGTGCATAACAGTTCTGTTGTGAGATTTCTTAAACTAACTAGCTAGCTAGCTAGCTAGCTAGCTAGTTTCATGTTAATTTAACTTTATAATCTACTTAATTATGGCTCTTGCTTGTATGCTATGTAAAAATATACAATTATTTAGTGTAACAGCAATATTGTAGAACTCTGAGTTAGGGAAAATAATGTCCCTACATTAATATTATTCATATCAAGTAGCTAGAGGGAAGCATGTGCATGAAACCTTGTTTTTGTAGTTCTCTCTCCTTTCCAAGTAAAGATATGGAGCTATAAGTTTTGCCTTTCTAGGGCATTGAGTTATTCGATCATTACTTCTCAAATGGCTTTCGAATATTCATACTATAATAATCATCTTTTCATTCTCTTTAACAAACCTCCAAATGCTACTTACAAAAGATCGAGTCATAACTCATAATATGACCAAGAAAACAAGCGATAATTACATGCATGTGTGTGTGCAGTGTGTGTATAGAAATGTACCATATATATAAAAATAGGCATCATCGATTTGATAGGGATATGTGTTATTTGTTTATCCCTAGTATTTAAGGTCTTCCAATGCTCCACACAGCCAGCTTGGGGTAGCTCTTATGAAGAAAAGCCTTTTTCATGATCAACTTGAATTATTTTTCTTTTCTTCTTTTCTATTTAATTAGCACTAACTTAAGGCTTTCGAGCTGTGGGTCGGCACTCGGCGTTGCTTTCTGTGTTGAAAATCACAATTTTGTATAATTTAATAACGCGATAGTCCTATTTGCGGATTAAATTTAACACAAGTTTTGTGAAATCTATAATTATGAATGTGGTCACGCGTAGAGAAAAGATAAAATAGGCAGGGCCGAATCGGAGTTAATTTCACCAATTTATTATTAAAAAACATAATATCTAAGTTGTAGGTCACCCAAATTTAAAAGAATTTTTAAGCTGACTTTTACTAGTTAAAATCAAATTTTATAAAAACTGTATATTTTTTATTTTTTTTTACATAATTAATACAATGATTCATTAATCCGATCCTCTGCAAATCAAAATGTCAATATCATACAATAAATTTAACAATATGAGTGATACCATAATCTTAACTAAATCAAATGATAAATACACACTAAATGACCTGGATATCTGATTTAGAAAAATACTAAAGCGTACAAAGAAAAACTGCATTGTCTGCTATCTGCTAGGTTCATGAGTGCACTAGGGACGACCTCTATGTGGCTGACGAATTTTACCTACTAGAATGGTTTCTATAAGAAACAACTAAGCTGAACACTTTTTTTTTCCAAAGTTCAATTATTAGCCATCATCGAATGTACAATTTTTTTTTACTTAAATTAGTTGCATCATATATTTGAAAAAATTCAGCCAGGATATCGTGGGGTCTAAATAAATTATGCCTGAAATGAAGCAGCAAGACTTCTAGTGAAAGAGAAATTATGAACAAATTTGTCTTTGTCATTATAAATGATAATGAATCATTGTACAAATTATATAAAACTGAAATCAAATAAAAAAGAAGACGGAAAGAAAAAAAAAGCCTCATCTTCCTCTAGTCAGTATACAAAAATGCCCTGAAAATCTCAAAACTTGGGTTTTTTGGAGACGGCTAGTGTTTTTTTTGTGTGCTATGGGCTCTTTTTCTCTGTGTTTTTTAGTCTATTATGTCACAAGCAAGATAACGAAGAACAGGGAATTAATTTTCACTGATCAGAATGTTGAAATGCATCGTCGAAGAGTAGGAACTTTTTGTTTTTTCTGCTTTAAGTCTTCCTTCCAGGCTTGGGAAATATCTTGTGCTATTCTCGTAGCGTCTAAGGATGCACCAGAAAGCCCTTTCCTTGTGAACCCAACTGCATATAGTCCAGCATTTCCTTTCCAACCGTTTGGGAATGGTGACTTAGGAAGACCATTCTTGGAGAAGAAATCAGTTTCCTGTTCATAATAAAATAAAAAAACATTAGCCAATATGTTCCAACTTTGTACTCAGCTCTAAATCAGTTTCTTTTTAGTTTTTATATCTTATCTGTAAAAATAAAGAGGAATAGAACTTCTTCTCACCTGGAGCCAGTAGGGGACATTGCTGCAGTAGCCAGTAGCCAAAACAACAGAGTCGATTTCGAGTTCTTGGCCATTAACAAGTTGAACCAGGCCTTTTGAGAATTTCTTGATTCCCGGAACAACTTCGATATCACGTGCTCTAATCTTTTCTAGAGCGCCAATGTCAAGAACCGGTGTCTTTCCATGAATGTTCTTTAACTCCAAAGGACCAACTGATGGTCTTTTGATACCGTAGCTTTCAGTGTTTCCAAGAATAAACCATGACAAAACTAGCACAATTTTATCAACCAGCCAAAGAGGTAACCACCTCATCATTACCATGGCCAATTCGAAAGTTGATTTTCCACATATCTCCCTTGGTAATATATGAACCTGAGGAATAGAGAATACTAATTAGAATTTGATCTTGATATAATATCCTGTTCAAGCTGGTAGAATAAGGAAGCTACAGAGTATATTAATTATTAACGCATCATTGATGACTTACCGAGCTTCGAACGACCATTGATGGTTTGGCATTGTGGTTGCAAAGATCAAGCGAGACTTCCATGCCTGAATTTCCACACCCCACAACTAGAACTTTTTTACCACTGTATTTTTCACCGGATTTATATTCACAGGCATGGATAACTTCTCCTTCAAACTCTTGTAATCCATCGATATCTGGAATAACACGCTCTGCATTCTCTCCGGTTGCCACAACAAGCCATTGACAGATGTACTCAACTTCAGAGCTGACAGAACCACATGTAGTAACAGTCCTGATTCTCCATAGTCGACAAGCCTCATCGTACTTGGCTGATTGGACACACTCATTGAACTGTGGATTGATATCAAAGTGTCTTGCATATGATTCGAGATAATCAATGAACTGATTCTTTGTTGGGTACTCAGGATAGTGTTCAGGGAATGGAAACTTAGGGAGCTGACAGAATTGCTTTGGAAGAAGCTTTAGGCGATCATACGCGCGTTTTTGCCATAAAGAAGCTATGCAGTCAGCTCTTTCTAAAACAACAATGGGTATTCCTTGTTCTTTAAGGCATGCTCCAACGGCTAGTCCTGATGGTCCAGCCCCAACTATGACTGGTCCTTTAACCCACACACATCGACGAGCAAGGAAGCTGTCATTCATATCCATAGAAGTAAACATGTTTTCGAATAAACTGTAGAAGATAAGAAGTAGTTCAGGTTAAGTCAGATATGTAGAGAAGTGTTTGAAATCGCAAGAAAATATTTATACAAATTCTTTTTTCGAGAATTGATGAAGGTACGAAGCAGGGAGATTTTGTTTATGATGCTTACTGAGAAGATTTGTAAGTGAATACTGATGAGTTTGTTGGAGGGAGGGGAGTGGGTGCTTAAATAGGAGTGATCTCAATAAGAGGTGCCTTGAAGAGTCATTTTCTCAAAATCATAAGCCGGAGCCTACTGCAATTATGTCATCTTAAATTTACTATATATATTCTAATTGATATAAAAGGGAAGAAAGGAGATTTGCTTAAATTTTTATTTCAGTCGACGACTATAAATTTATTTAAGTCAGTTCATACAGTATAAAACAAGGAAGGTGCTCATGTGATTCATGGAGGGCCTAAAGGCATTGTACTTGTAAAATACATTTATGATAGAAAAACAGTGTACTGTTAACTAGCTCAATTATATTTTTTACCTCTTATATATTGAGTAAAAGTTTTGCTCCACTCGATTAGATAACATAAGTGCTTATCCTGCGTCATTTCATGTCCTAGTTTAGACTCTTGCTCGTCAATTTCTTAGAATAGATATTTCTTGTTGCGTAATTAATTATTTTATCTAATTAAAAAAGGTCCAACGGAAAAACAGTTTAATTTTTTTTACTAAGCGAAAAAGAGTTTATTTTGTTTAGCACAAAGTTGAAACAGCAAGGAGAATTAGGGAGCAGTGAAAGTGAGTGGGTAATCTTGGTCTTTGATTCAGATGTCCCCCGAGTAATACTAAAATCTCATAGAAAACAAATGAAAAATCTTCTCTAGGTAAAGGGCTTACTTGGCGATAGGTGGTGAGCTGAGCTGGGTTAGGCGCAGTGCGGTCACGTGGAGTGATCGAGTCACCTGGAACTAGTCTAGGGATTGGGACTTGTAAGGCTGTTTAGCCCCACATTGCCCGTGCCTTGCCAACCCATCACTTACACAATTCACATTGGTTCACTATTTTTCGACTGCTTCTTTCAAGTTGTTCACGCTGGAAAGTTTTGTAATTACTAGCTGCCTAGGTCAACATTCCTGTTAGGATCGAGTTACATTGACTACAGAAGCGGCTAAATTCAACCGAATTTGAATAGTTGAATTTCAACTGAAACGGTTAAATTTAATAAATTCAACCGATTTCATTAATTATATTTAATAAAATCGATAACTTGTCATTGTCCTGTGACACACTGATACTGGCGAGATTACCCTAGTTAAGTTGAGATAGCATGAATAAACTACTAATTATTTGGTTCTTACATTAAACTAAGATTAGTAGCTAGTGGGAAGCTCATGCATGATATACTATACTATCTCCTGGCCTACTGGCCAACTCGAGCACCTTAATATTTAATCTTCATTAGTTTATGAAAAAGCAAGCATACTGCATGTGCATCGGGTGTTTAATTCCCTAAATGTGCAAGTTTACCGAGGTTTAATGACTCAGCTCGTTGATGATTATCCAGGATTGGATCTTTGGTGGATCCAGCCACAATCATAATTAAGTTAATTACGAGTACATGAATAATTTATAGAATAACATTTGCATGTATATAAAGTTATAAACACAATATACTATCATAAACACAATAGCATTTACATTGATGATTATGATGCTTAATATTCAATTCACAATAAATCATAAGAGGAAGAATGAAAAGCTAGAGAAGGAACAATTAATAAAGGAATAAAAGAAAATGAAGGGGCCTGTGGCATATGATTTTCTTCATAAACATTAACTCTTATTTTTTATAGTGACCGATATTTGAAAATTAAATAATTACTTTTTCTGTCCCATAATTTTTGTCACAATTAAACTTTTTATATTTCAAATATAATCAATTAAAAAAATTATTCCTGCTCAGCCCTCAACAATTAAGCCTTCAATGAATCAATGTTAAGACGATCTAAACCTATTGTTATATGGACAAAAGTATCCAAACATTTTTAACCCTAAGCCGTTGAGTGCAGTTTTGCATGAATACAAAAAAGGAACGTACCTACGTGCATAACAGTTCTGTTGTGAGATTTCTTAAACTAACTAGCTAGCTAGTTTCATGTTAATTTAACTTTATAATCTACTTAATTATGGCTCTTACTTGTATGCTATGTAAAAATATACAATTATTTAGTGTAACAGCAATATTGTAGAACTCTGAGTTAGGGAAAATAATGTCCCTACATTAATATTATTCATATCAAGTATCTAGAGGGAAGCATGTGCATGAAACCTTGTTTTTGTAGTTCTCTCTCCTTTCCAAGTAAAGATATGGAGCTATAGTTTTCAATTTATTTATTGTTGAAGGCTCTAGGAAAACTTCTTCAATTTCCTCTCTAAACTGAAAGTTGATTAGAATGGCATTTGGTGTTTCCACTACTGATGTCTCATTGATTGACCTCACTACTAGGCTTGAAAAGGCAGGTTAATATCATGAAATCAATGATGCTATGAAGTAAGCATCATTCAGCCTGTTTAGTTTTTATAGTTTTACCGTTTCTATTTTGTATAGTGCAACCCAAATAGAAGGTTTATCAATAGATTGACATGAAACAAATAGATAAATAGAGTTGTAGTCTTGCTCTCCCGCCTTCTTCCTTTAATTTGATTGTTTTACAGGGAGGAAGCCAATGGTAATTTGAAAGGAATACTTGGTTACGCAGAGGATGATGCAGTCTCAACCGACTTTACTGCTTGTCTTGTTATTTCTAGAAGTTTTTCTTATTATTTCAACTAATATTTGTAGAGATTTTTCTTTTAAATGTATTCCTTCCTGAAACATAGTATATCAGTGATGTTTCTTTTTTCATTTCGATAGAAAAATGAAACTAAGTGTTTTTGAATAATACTATGATATGTCTCGTTTCTACCGGAAAACTCCAAATTTATCTTTTTGCTTATAGATTGATGTTATCTATAAATAATTATTTCATACACTCTTCACGGAAAATAGATTTTTTGGAAGATATACTTGATGTAAATTACTACTGGGGATCCTATAATGTAGAAAATTAAATGTATTGTCTGTTAAATGGAATTAAAACTTGTGTTTTTAAACAATTTGGAGTCCTATAAACACCTGTAATGTATATAAATTTATTTTAATTTCTTTGACTTTAAGTTCATATTTTCAAATTTATATTTATATTTGTTATAGTATTAATCTCGACTTGTATCGATTTGATGTAAGTACTATCTATGTGTGTAGAAATGGCGTAAGTGAAGAAGGTGTTGTACTTTGTAAGGTGTTGTAAATGACAACTCTGTAAGGTGTAATAGAGACCAGGAAAACATTTTCTGTCGTTTCTCCTCTCATCACACATAATTCAACACTTCTTCTCCGGTAAGTTTTTTTTTCCAATTATACATATATATTTTTGTATGTATATGTTTATGTGGATCCTGAAGGAACTCATGGATCTTCAGAAGGATCCTTCTACCTCTTGCAGCAATGGTATACATATACATATATATATATATATATGTATATATGTATATATATATTATTAACTTATGAGTTGTTTGATTACTATTAATATTGTGTTAAGTATCTCAATTATAGATATTGGTTCTTATAATTGATTTTGGTGGTGATTCTTTCGATAATTCTTTGTTGGATGTCTAATTATATTATTAATTTGTCGAATTTCTCGCTTTAGAAACATGATTCAATATCTTTACTCGTCTGATAGGTTAACATGATATATGAAACTGTCCGGGTTTAAGGAAGATGGATAAAGTATATGACATACCACTTGCACATTATACAAGGCAGAGCAATATAACATAGTTATCTTTAGAAAGACACGTGATATGCTTAATCACTGTATTGAAATGGTCTATTATAACTTTTGAGAGAAAATGAGCCAAGCTACTAATGTCAGCAACACTTTCTTTCGAATATTGCAACTTATCTAATGAAAATGACCTCAAGCCTGCAATTTTGCGTAGAAGAACTGAAACAGATAAGAACATGAAGTTAAAATTATATTACCTAAAAATTACATGTAAGTATTAAGTTTTACTACAAGCAGATATCTGAGTCAATGATCGCATTATAGTCATAATATGTGGTGATTTTAAATTCTTTGATCTCAAGCTGAGACATTGGGGTGAAGTTCTTGGTCAGCCATATTTTGAAAACTCTGTCAAATTCTACTTTGTGTTCCTTCTGTTACTAATTCTAAACCTTTAACTTTGACATTGATTGACCAAGTGGTAATGGACTTTTTTCCCCCATTATTCTTCTATTTTATAAATAAAAGAAATCAACTCAATGAATTAATTTTATTTCAATTAAGTTGTTTCCATCATTTTTGTCGTTATATTTGCAATAAGCGCTAATATCTTGAAGCCTATTTTGCCAGACCTTTAGATGCATATATAGTATTACTGAAATTGCAGTAGGCTGTTTAAAATGTTGTCTTGTATTGCTTTAAATATTGAAACAATTGGACTACTTAAGGTGTGGTGCGTGTTGTGTGCTATAATGCCCTATTTATGAAATTTTTCACATCTGGCTTTTTAAATAATTTCTCTAGATATAATATATATATATATTATCATATGAAATTCCATTATAAAAATGTACATCAATTTGTTAAGTATGGTCGTTTGAAGCAGTTTGCACTTCGGGTTTGTTCTTTTCCTTTGCACTCTTGTTTTATTAAGTTCGCCCTGCTAGTTCTGATTACTTATCTGTAATGTTACTAAAAGAGAAATTTAATCTATCACAGGCCTTGGCTAGCTAGTTCTCTTGACGAAAAAAGGCTGGTTGATCTCAAATATCAATTACATACCATGGATGTGGGTAAAAACAGGGCAACTTGCCTTGAAAAAATGAGACATTAGATCTTAGTCCTTACATAAGTTATAGGCTGTTATTGTGTTGTTCATGTGTACATGTTCAATGCAAGATATTTAGATAATTGTATTTATTATAGAGAAAAATGGGTCTGAGGATGACCTCAGGTAACTCCCGTGAGATTATAAGCTTCTTCCATGCAAATTTAATGGCATTTTTGTAAATATTAAAATTTTATTCTGAATTTACAAATATAACCTTATGCATTTATATAGAAAATTGTTATAACCTTAGGTAGTACCCTAAGTTCATCTTCAGGTACATGATTCCCTTTATTATATAATTCATTTCTTTGGAAATGCTACAGAATCGATGATTGCAAGGAATACACCAATTTTCTTTACACGTTCTTTTATTAATTACTCATGAAATTCATTTTACACAACTTATGCATGGTTTATGTGGGAAATGTTGACGCTTTAGGACTAGAGGATCACTAGGTAATTTATCATTTTTCACTGGAAGATTATGCATATGTGTTTTGTTTTCACAAATATTTTGAAAGTTTATATGATACTTGATAGCCTTTTCTTCTTATTTATGAAAACTTCCCTGAGTAGGAATACTGGATCAGACATATATATAGATGAATCCCCTGTTAAATCAGAAGCACAGAGACAAAGGGTGGTAAAATGACCAGATGAGTTGTTCAAAACCTTTACAAGGTAAATTTGTTTCTCTTTAATTTTGTCTTACCAGCTAGCTAGTCTTTATTCACCTTTTAATCTTAGTAAATTATACACCTTTTATTTTTTTTGTCTTAGGTCCTTAGCTCGTTCCTTCTGCAAAGATTAAATTTTGATGTTGAGAAAGATTTATCCAGGTAAATTTGTTTCTCTTTAATTTTGTCTTATCAGCTAATCTTTATTCACCTTTTCATCTTAGTAAATTATACAATTTTTATTTTTATTGTCTTAGGTCCTTACTGCGTTCCTTCTGCGAAGATTAAATTCTGATATCGAGAAAGGTTTGCCCCAAAAGAAAGATACATATACTCAAGGTTGACATGTCCCAAATGCAGAAGTAGTACTATAAAGATTTATTACAGAAAGGTCTTGAGGTTATAAATGATGGTGGTTAGCGCAAGCTCCTTCTAAATATAGTGATGCAGTTGTGATGTACTTGGATTATACAGTTGTGATGTACTTGGATTGTACGGAGTAGTTACTAGTGCCTCTAATATTTTGTGTAAAATGTTAAAAATTTCTGATGCTATTTTTGTGAATGTTTGGCAGATTTGTAATGGGAAATGATATATTTATGTGTTATATTGTCTTTTTTTATATAAAGTGTGGGTAAATAGTCTTCTAAATTGTAGCCATTGATTTAGATTATTGATATTCATGTGTAGGTAAAAATCTTAAAAATGTTGGCAAAAGTAAAAAGTATTTATGAAATAAGTGTTGCCATAATTAACAGGGTGTTGCCATTGAAAATAAAGTGTTTCCAAAATTAGTGTTAGAGTAGCTTAAGTGGTGTTGCCATAGGGTTTATGGTAACAAAAGTATTGATGTTACAAAAAATATAAAAGTGTGATCATAGATCTATCTATGGTCACAATTTCCAAAATGTTACCAAAAACATAAAAGTGTGACCATAGACCGACTATGGTTACACTTTTGTCGTTGTAACCGAAAACTCGAAAAATATTACCCTAAACCCCTATGGTAGCGCCGATATTGGTGACAGAGCCATTTTTGGCAAAAGTGTTACCATAGCCGTTTTCCTGGCATATGGTTACACTTTTTTCAATTTTTCACACTTTTTTGGTGTGACTAAAGGTCATATATGATGTAGTGCATTAATTAATGTCTCTAACCACCAACACAATCTCCACTAATAGTCACCACTTTTTAAATCACTATTTTCAGTTTAATGAATTTTGTAATTTTCTGTAACTTCTGCAAATATAAACTGTGATTGGACCAACAATTTATAGTGATTGGATGTCGTAGATCACTAATTTGCGAATCATCAATCACCAGTATCGGAAAAAAATAGAGATGAATTCGAATTATTACCCGTGTCTTTTAATGAAGAATCACTAATGATATAAATTATGTTGTTGAACCGTTGCTCGTTTGTTCCTTTGATCGTGAATTTCATTTCAGATCTGGTTTGTTTACTTTGTTTTCTTCAAAATTTGAAGATTAGTTTTCTAAATGAAGAGATGATGATTGACTGTGATGATGGCAATCAGGGTGGAGATGGCATGATGGCATTTGAAAGTATTGTTTGTACGTAAGTGTATATCGTTATTGTGTAGTGGATATTGATCAAAGATGATGAAACTTTACCGTTAGGTTGAAGATGGTGGTTTAATGGTATAATTGAGAGATCGTGTGTATTCTGTATGTATATATATTATATATAATATTTTTTTAATTTATAACAACTATATATCACTAGAATGTGGGCTTATGTGTACTAAAATGTTTAGGTCGGGAGTATAATGTGTTGGGTTCGCCTAGTTTCTAGTTTTTATTGTAATTTTGTTTCTAGTAGAGTAAGACTCTATATAATATATATATATATATATATATATATATATATATATATATATATATATATATATATAATTCTCTTTAATCAACCCCACTATTATTACTTTACTATTACTTTTGCTAAGCAATCATCGCCATTATCTATATAAAGTTAAAGAATAACTTAACCTGGAACTTCTAATTGATCGATCACTCTATATTTGTACCAGTAACTAATTAATTCTTGATCACATGATTTAATAAACATGGTGTACACTACTTTTTCTCCTTTATATATTTCCCATGTTTTAATTCATTCAATTATTAAGTTGAAGATTAAAGAAGCTCTATATTTATTCCTAACGAAATATGATATATATAATCGCACATGCATGTGGTGATGGTACGTGTGCTAGAACATGTATGTAAGGGTAAAGGGGGCGTTTAAGAGGGCGACTAGGACTAATCATAAGTATAGGATTAACCCAATAATGTCACTAAATGAGTAATGACTTAGATTGAGAATTAACCTGCAACAAAACCATGTTTGTCATGCATACATGCATGTTTTTTATCAATATATATATTATTTGTCATGCACTGATCTGAATAATATTGATCGAGCACTTGATACAGATCGACCTGATCAGTCAACCTCACAAGGTTAAGCAAATTATAATTTCCTTCCAAAGATAAGAATCTACACGTAGAATCCTGCTTTGAACAAATCATCAGAGTAAGTTTGAAATCTGTCAGAGACTACGTCTGGATAATCTTAATTAGAAAATATTAAAAATAATTTTATTATAAATTATTAATATTAAAATTTGTTAAGAACAACACTGTCTTGGTCAGATACTCAGATTAAATGTTAGTTTGTAATAAACGAAGATCCTATATATTTCCTATTTCGTATTTTTATTTACAAACTATTATCTAAGAAACAAACAAACTAACTAAACTTGAATTTATTTATTTAACAAGTCGTTGTGGCCTAACACCCCTATATAAAGTGATAATGTGGTGGTACAATAAAATTGACCCAATCCATAAGATGATAGTGAGCTTCACTTCACATTATATTAATTATGGTCCATACTCTTATATATAAACTACTAGTAGCATATATGACCTCAAATAACCCACACGGGCTTTTGCCAAGAATAATGAACAAAGTCTACTATGCTACAAAGCAAATGCCAACAAGCTTGAATGCGACTAAAATTGGACCTCTTCAATTTGGTCCATCCTATTATCGACAGTGTTCAAATGGCATATATCAACTTTTTTCATTCATTTGCCTGCAATTTTTGGGAATTTCCGTGTATTCCAATAGTGGCTAGGGTTTGACGGGGACAACATTCACATTCTCGCTTCGCATGCAAGAATTTTAGTTTTGTCATTTTTCTAGTGTGAATCGATTTTTATATTCAAATTGTATTAAATATCTCATTTGTGTTGCCTTTTGTCACTACTCAAATTAATTAATTTCTATATTCAAAATAAATCATATGTTTTATATCGCAGTTCACAAGTTGGTGCTACACATGTCAATCAATTCAATATTGAAATTGTGTTATGTATGTCGTTAGGTAACACATCTGTAATCATTCATGAAACATATTTTGTCTCATATTAATCTACTTCCACATTCAAATTAGATCGCCGTTTCATTGTGTTTTGTTTACTGATATTAATCTACTTCTGCATTCAAATGGTATTGCCCCGTTTTGTTAAGCACATTAGTATTAATGTATGCTTTTAACTTACAAATAAGACAAACTATAGTTTGGGATTGTATCATTCTACTAAATTCTGTCGAAATAATGGTGTACCATGGCCAACAAGAAAATTCAAATCCTGCAAGTATTAGCGTTGAAATTTGTGTCGAAAACGTTGATGATACGGGTTGGCACATAAGCACATTAAAAGTCCCAGCTGGTCCTTTTCATAAGCCCAATAATCAGTTAAAAGAGTGTACTAGTAGTAACTTCTGGATATGATGTGTACTAAGAAGAAAAATCGAAGTGGTCTTAGAGCCTTAGAGGCCCACTTGACACGCAAATAATTAAAAAAAAGTCTACACAATCAATCATGCTCGTATCTGAGCATGATTAGATGGCTCAAAAGTGGTTGGAGATGTCGTCTCGAATCCCGGATTCAACTATCACTCTGCCTCATCCCGAGTTTTCTTAGAACAAATATTAATTTATAAGGCTATAAGCATGTAGTACTTACACGATCCTACTTGTGTAAGAAAAAATCCACAACCATAAACGGACCACCTCATCGAAAGGATGAGAATCAACCACTCATTTTTCTCAGTGTTAAGAATCCCTTGCACGGCATTGCTAGAGCGGACGCAAGAATCAGCCCCTTGTTTTCTGCAAGACATCAAGAATTCCTTGTACAACTTGCTAGTCATTGTATTTAAAATGACAGATATAGTTGTAATGGTTATGAACAAGATAATGGTCCAGTAGGGGTCCAAATCAGAGGGTTTATGATAGTCCTAAAGACTTTGTTGCTATAAGGGGAAAGGACTTGCTCAGCATCCTAGTGTATATCTCATGGAGCTATATAGGCTAGAAGCAACTCATTGGTATGATTTAGGGGTTTGAGTCACTATTGATTGAATATATGGGAAAATCAACACTCGTACCAGATATAACCTGAACCATACAACTCAAACAAGTATTTTACAAGGAAAATGAAACGCACACAGATCTTACCCTAATCTAAGTCAATGTTGTTCCTGTGACCCTGTCGTATATAGGCCAACTTACAACTCACAAGTCTCAAGTGGTACAAAGCTATAAGAGAAGTGGCTGCCACCATCTAGGCGAGCCAAAACTAACCTTTCATTTCTAGTTAAATTTTATTACAGTTTACAGTTAAATCAGAATGAAAAAAGCATTCATATTCGACTGCCAGTAACATCTAATGCCAAGATCTCTTAAAACATATACATATCACAGTTAAATAAATAAACTATCACTACTGGTTTTCTACAAGGGGGTGAAGTTGCGAGTGAATGAAGGCTTGATGAGTACAACAAAACACAATAAACTGAGCTCACCACATTTGCAAGAGTGCAAAGAATAAAAATATACTTCATATAATTATCATTTTATATTCTTGATTCTTTTACAATACAAATGTCTTTTGGTGACGAGGTGAACAAAACTTTCAACCTGACTATCTATGACAAAATACTTGCCTCCTAAATCCTATCTCCCTAAAAAGAATGCTGCCCAGCATGACAGGACCAAAAAATAAACTACAAGATGCACTGCACACTTGAACAAAATGAGTCCCTGCCCTGCCCCTCTTGCTAGAGACTTGTGATAGACAAAGTCAAAAGAATGGTATACAGCAAGGGCAGGGATGAAAGGAAATAATATAGAATCGTAAGGAAGAATAGACCTACAACAACAATATATTCCGGCTAAGTATATTTAGTTCTGTACCTTGGCAGATGTATAAAAGCATGCTCGATCTTCTTAAAACCTCACTCGTGCAAAAACTGAAAGGCTAAATTCTCAAGAAGATCAGTCGCAGGTTTAACATCCAAGAATTCTTTCACTTGCAATGAACTAGAAAGGTCTTCAACTGAGAAGGGTATGCTGCATTCAGAGTGTGCTGGTTAGTTAATATCAGCTACTTTACAATTATATTGTTTAAAATATAAATATAATTATAACTCCTAAAATATAATTTAATTTTCTGAACTCGAGCATAAACTATTCAAGTTCAACATGTGATCGGCATGTGCACCAATCTAGAATGATTTCAGGAGCTTTATCTTCCTTTTTATGAGCTTACAGGAAATAGTAGTACAAAACAAATATTTACGAGCAGAAGACTAGCTTTCACCTGGAATTGTCATCCAATAGAAAGGAATTGCTGGCAGCACTGTTTGAGTCCTCGGTCATTAGTATCCTCATGCTCGATATGACCTGAATGAAGAAAACATCTAAAAATATTAACATCTACTTTATTAATTGAGAGGAAATTAACTATCAAAACTTTGTGCAAAGCTTTTTTCATCATATAGGACTTACATCAGGTGACACACTTCGAGTATTGTAATTATCATCCCAATAAAGAGTGCATATTCTGTACAACTGCTGGACACTTAGGATCTGGAAGGGTAAAATTTATGCTTAGGACAACATCTTTTTGCAAAAATAAGTATCAACTAAATTAATATCAAACATCCAACTAATTAGTGGTCACTGCAAAGTTGCTTCGCATAAAAGTAGAAGTTTAGAAACAACAATGCACTTTAAGAACCTTGGGCAGGTATATTCAACATCGGGAGAAACACATAATGTATGAAACTAATACAAATATGCTCCAAGGAATCGACCCTTTCAAGATATCTTTCCTTATCCTTTTTATTAAAAGGGAGAAATTGAGAGGGTAGAGAGAACTCAGTAACTCACCGGGCACAGATCATTAATGATCTCATCATAAGAAATTCTGTATTTTTGATGTATAACCTGAGGGAGGAAATAGATTAATAAGAAACCAGCATACTGAAAGGTTTTGATCTGAAATAACAAAGAATTTTTTTTTGCAAGATTAATAATAACATAACAGAAACACAGCTGTATCCTTGTGCACTAGAAAAAGAAAAAGGATACAAATAAATGATGTTGCATGCATTTATCCATTAATAAGATACTAGGTTATAACCCGTGCATGCACGGGTTTCCTTTAATATTTTTTATTTATTTTTTATTTGTATCTTAATAATCTTTGATATATTTTTTGTTTTTTTTCATAATTTGTATTTAATATTATGTATACAGATATTATTATATAGTCAGTCGTATTTATTACTTTATATGATAGAATTTGTTGAATTATATTTAGCTGGATTTTAAAATAATCAGTAGTATAGATGTATGTAAAGTTTGTATATAAATATATGGCCATTTGTGTAGAAGATTGGTTAGGACAGTGTTTGTATATAAATGTATCTGCATATGTGTAAATTTGGTCACAAGTCAGGACCCCTGGTTTTAATTTTGCACAGTATTTTTAATATGGGATTAATATAGTACTATTGGCCCAAATTTCGTAATACCAACTGACTATGTTCGGTTACGATAATATAGTATAGATATATCCTATATATGATGTAAAATGGCACATTAAACGAGAGTAATTTACCAAGAATCCAACAGACTGTCTAATATGCTTAAGCTCATCCCAAGCCGAGCCTGCATACTGCAATTTAAAACAAAGAGATATAGCCTTTAAATCAAGTCAAAAACGGGTCATTAGTCCAGGATCAGTAAGGTATAGATAAGCCACCTCCTCTTTTGCCTGGCAGCACCACTGTTCTAGCTCTGCCAACCCAGATTTTACATACTCCCCGTTGCTAAAAGTGCAACACTCACGACGTAGTAGAAGACTGCAGAATAATTGAAAGTTTGGATTACAATTATCATCTCCCATGCATGAGCGCACAACAAAAGATCTGAACCAAGAAAGTGAGCAACTAAATTTACCTGTTAAAGAGTTGTACATTAATATACGAGAATACTTGAGCGAATATTTTCTGAACAATGATTGGTGGTACCTAAAAATAAAAGTCTGATCAGTGATCAGAATCTTTGTCTAGCTTGTTTGATATAAAACTAGATATGTACAATGTTCATACAAAATTTTCTTTTAGTGTACTGAGAAGAGTGTTGAGACAGTCGATAATACTCTGCCAGTGATTTGTACGAGAATCTTTGCCAAAAGACCGCCCAGATCTTAGTGCACCTCCCTTGGATGTTCTTGGTGCCTGCAAATTTTAGATAAATATATTATGCTGCAATACAAAAACCTCTGGGCAATTCTATTAAGACACAAAATACAACCACGAGTAAACAAATACTTGAAAAGGTCATGGTTATTACGGCGCCAAGTCGAGTTTTGACGCCCAACTACCTTCATGAAGACTAGTCGACAAGTCGCTCGACTAGTCGTAAAAAGTCGACAACTTGTTCATATACAAATATTTACTATATTTAAAAATAATATTGTTAAAACATCAATTTCACAATTTAAATCAAAAGTAATAGAGTAATAAGTTCAAATTAAGCATATTTTCTATATGATAACATGCAAATACCAAATATCAAACATGGTCCAAGTAAATAAAAACATAAGTGATGAAGAAAATCAAGCAAAGTAATTCATCTCAATATTAAGTTCATCTCTATCCCTTTTTCTTGTGTATTGTCATTGATCGAATCATGCGATTGTACACCATAATCATGGTTATTACACGACACCAAGTCGGGCTTTGAAAAGCCTCGGCACCCAAGTACCTTCGTGTCAACTAGTCGTTGTCTTCGTGATAACAATGGAAAAGGTAGAGCATTAATTTAGAATCAGTAAGATAACTAAACTGTCTGGATATCCTAATCGTATCAAAACACTTTCCAGTTCCCACCAGCCACCAATCACCATCATCAAAAAATCATCTTGTTTCTAGATGTTGAAATCTTAAAAGGGAGCTATGAATTTCTAAAAGCAACTTCACAAATCAAACAGACACTTAAAATTCATACAATTTAAAAAAAAAAACCACGGTTAGTATAAATAAAAGATACACAAGAAAACTAATATTGATTAATTACTTAAATTAACCAGACTATAATAATAGACTTTCTAGCAAATAACGTCAATGCTCCAGCCAGATAAAGCACCTACTCATTTAACAAGAAAATCATATGGGGAGGAAAGTCTGGAAGAAATGCTTATGCAAAGTGAAGTCTAACCTGGATACACAGGGAAAGAAACAATCCCAGCTCTTTCTTCAAGTTATCTCGTATTATGCCATATATTTTCTCTACATATGCCGTGAGTTGCTGCTTAAAAAGCAATGCTGGATATTTGGCTTCAACTTGCCGCACTCCCTCAAGTGCAGCAGCAGCCGCAGCAGCAAGATTAACAGAAGAAGGGGACGAGCGGAATCCCTGAATGTTGAACATATTATTGTGCAAGTAAATAAACAGACCTATCCAAAGTCCGAACCTGCAGAAAGAGAAAGTGGAAGGTAAAATTTTCATTACCATTGTCATTCTTCCAAAAAGCGATGTTGGTTGTGGTGGTTTTCGTGCTGAACTTCCACCAGGAGCACCAGCAGGCTTTAAACTTCTTTGAAGCAAAAATAATAATGTAGATGTATTCGAAAGCCAATAAGCCATATGCTCGTTGTTATCTTGATCCTGCAATCACACAAGTTTATCTGCTGCTTATGCAATGTTCTATAGAATAGAACTCCATTCATCATCAACATAATAATAGTACTATGATAATTTATCATTGACAGGATCATATAAGTAAAAAAAGGAACAGATTTAAATTTGGTAATATGCAGGATCAGTATGGTGTAAGTTTGGAACAACATATCATGTTTTCCTCAATATGTGTATCAGAATTAAGAAAGATGTATCTTTTAAGTCATCATTCTGTAGATGGAGGGACTAGAATACATTGACAGTTTTTTTAACACCGCCTAGTTATGTTTTAAGCTCTGACAGCAACCATATTTTTTGTTACTGATAAAGATAAATCCATTAGTCTTTCAAACAGAAGGACTGCATCTTCACGTTGGAACAGTAGGAGTCATGAATACCAGTCACCATTCGGCCAAGTACTAGCTTAAAGATTCAAACCGATGGTTGTTTGTTTTCTCAGGCTAACTAGGAAAAGCATGACAATCAAATACTCAAAACCGATAACTAATCCTCCAATTCAGCTGATAGCAGAACAGTGAGGTGTATATCATCTACCACACGATTGTAATCATATTGATATTAATACTGATCTATAAATAAAAAACAATGAGGATACTAAATAAAATATATGTATCGGAAATCCGAATCACATTATCGTAAAGATGCAAGTGATGACTTCAACAGTCCTGATTACCTCTATTGCTGAACCAATCATCTGAATGAGACGATCAAAAACGCTAGTCTTTTCAGCTTCCAAAGACTTCCAGTGTAGAAGACATTTGTAAATTGTAAAGGCAGCAACAGGTTTTCCTTGACTGAATCCGACATCCTTCATGACACAGTCAATAAGAGCATCAACATTCTCCTGTGGCAATAATTTCCAATAAGTTATCTTAAAGGCAAAACAAAACAAGAAGAAATGATCTCTGTAATCTCAATCAGCAGTTACATGTTGACGATCAGTTGGGGGTCTCTTAAAGTTACTCTCAGACTCAGTTCCCATATTCTTAGCAGGTGTGCCAGGTAGTTCCTGCAGCATAAATGTTTTCCATTAGCATGGGGGCCAAGAACATTAAAGCCTTCAAAAAATAATTATATGGATTTGATACATAATATACTTACACTGGATCTACTATCTTCGGTCACAACACTTCCATTCTCCAAAATCTGCAAACAAGTCAAATTAAAGATCAGATACTGTCTGAAGGATAAGCTGTTCTATTCGAAGGGATGTTAACCTTAGTTGCTGGAACTGAAGCATATTCTATCCCTCGTTTTACAGGTGAACTTGACAATTCTTGCCGAAGGCTTTGGTTCTCAGTTTTCATGTCAGATACTTTCTCCTCAAGCCTGCATATAGAAAATAACAGTAAGTACCTCTAATCTACTGAAAATTTAGAAAATACACCTGGCACCTTTCTGCACAACCTATGCATAGCCGTCTTTAACTGAACTAACTTAGACTCTGCCTCCAAGGCCTGCTTTAACCTCTCCTCACTAAGTTTACTTGTCTCTTCATATTTTTTCTCTGTTTCGCCGATTTTCACTTCAAGAGAACTGACCATAATCTGCAATCAAATACAAGAAATTTCCATGTCAAAAACTGAAATGCGAAAATCCAAGTAATCATGCATGTGATACATTTAATTTCTACTTTGAAAACAGACTTCTAACCTTCAGTTTCTCATTTTCAGCAGCAAGCTTATCCATCCTCTCATGATCAATAACTGAGACTTCCTGTATGACAGGGGCTTGTTCTGACAACTTTTTGGCAGCCTCGCGTTCTTTTATCAGCAAGTCTTTAGCTTCCCTAAACTGAAGTTGCACATCTTGCAAAGCAGATTGTAATTTGGAATTTTCTTGTGTTTTTGCTTCTTCCAAATCAGCCTGAAACAGAGAAATTGTGATATGTATATTATATATGATAAAAAACATTGGACCTAAATCAAGATCACAGACTCACAGACATAAATTCTTAAAGAAACATATTTTAGGTTAATAATAAATTTTATGTGTTTCTCATATTAGTTGACATTGTTTTGGGCCTTCTGGCATCAACATTCCTTTCAACTTCAGGAAAGCATATATTCATTTGATAACATATTTATATGCCCATTAAGAAGATGGGATTATTTTTATATATAAACAAGTGTCTTGTAATTGATGCAAAGCGTCATGAAGTTATGCTTGTGCTTCTCCTATAGAGGTTGTCATGATTCCCATATGCTGCATTATTTGGTTCCCTCATCAACATTATTCGGTAGTAATTATGGAATACACTATCCTTTGGCCACAGTAATAGCATACATGATTAGATCATATACAAACTACTGGCTTCCTCCGACATAAAAGCTAAATTTCAAACTTCCACGTGCAACAGCCATATACTATTCTTCAATTCATACTACATTATTCATCAACTTACTGCTTCGAAGGTTGCTATATACTTCCCAATATAATGGCAACAAAATGCAACTTACCCTCATACGTTTTTCCAGCTGTAGCCGCCATGTCAGTTCCTCAACTTGCTTCTCTAATTTATTCTTGGCAGCTTGGAGAGCACCAGTTTCCTTTGCAGCCTGCATACAAAACCAGAAAGAACATGGAACTGAATATTTTCTAACTGAAGTGAACCAAATAAACATATTTGAGAACCAAGCTCACAAGTTATTAGATACCCTAGTAGAAACCTACCAACCCTTGTTACTATACAATTCTTTACAACTATTGAGACTGCATAAAGTATTTGAAGATGGTGAACTGGTGATGATAATATATAATTATTCAACAATAAGAAAACGGTTTTAAGGAAAATGTCAAGTGATTAAGAAGGAAATTTATACATGCATACATTGCAATATACTTTCCTTTGCACAGAGAGAGCATGCTTTACAATATTAATTACTGTTGTTTCAATTTTTTCCTTTTTGTTAGTGGCTAGAAGAAGGGGGGACAGGGAACAAAGTTCCAGAATGAATACATGACAAAAACCAAACCAAGGCATGGATATTTTTCTTTCAGAAAAAAATTGCAACTCCTATTTCATATGAGTACTTTGAGCATCAATTAGGTAAAGAGACGACTTTTGTGTTTGTGTGTGTGCATGTGTGGTATAAGTTGTTTCTGATGCGAAGTTATTATTTACCTTTTTACGAATGGCAAGTGAGAAAATAAACGATGAAAGAACCAGTAGAAATTAAATGACATCAAAGGAAGAGTAAGCAATAATAATCACCATCTTAAGTGCTCGCAATTCTTTACGAGCAACTTTTCCTCTCCATGCACATTGTGTGGTGATTGCAGCTTTCTTTAGCTCTATATAGTGCAGATGAGCTAAGAATTTACGGCAGTGGCTCTGGAGAAACAAATAAAACTCATTTTATGTCATAAGAAAGAGCTAAACAATGTGCTTGAAAATGAAGTGTTAGCAAAAGCATGAATAGCTTAGCTTCTGTAAAAATAATCAATGAAAAGCTTCCCTTTTAATTCTGGAAACCGTGTCTTACAGTAGTCTCACCTGAACTATAATTGCTGCTTTGGTCTGTTTCCTGATGTGAAGATCATTCCGTGCAGCCATCCCCCGGATACCTGTCTGAATGGAAATGGCAGAACAGCACAGATCTTTAAAAGCTTTTCTGGCAAGATGCATACGCAGATTTCTTTGGATTCTTATACTTGAAGCTTCTCTCTGCATGCCACCATAAATATGCCGAGCAAGTTCTCCTGATAGGATAAGGGGAAAAAGTAATAAGGAGGTAGGTACACATCATTGTAATTGTCTAAAGTTAATGCATATCAAGCATAATCAAGTACCTCTGCACACGGATTGAATCTGCAAAACAGACCGACGCAACAAAATAAAGCTTTTTCGAGCCATGTATGAACGAATTTTCCTCTGGATGATGCTAGCTGATCTTCCTAAGACCTCGGTTCTGCGAGCATCCAGCTCTGCCATCTGACCAGCCCTTAAAAATACCTTTGTTTTACCAATCTGCATTAACAACCAAAAATAAATTTGTGAAGGAAAATTTCAACAAAACAAGGTATTTAGCAAATTATGGCTGTAATCATTAATAACACAGTAATAGAAAGCTTAGATAATTATGAACATCATAGAGTGTACTAAAACATAATGTCCGGCACTCAAATTACCTGATAACCATCAAGTCCCACCTTCTCCAGAAGATTCTTGCAAGCATTAATCTCATCCGAGCTATTTTTAATACAACAATAAACCAAGACAATAAATGAATAATTTATTGTGCATTTATATATAAGCCAATCAAAAATCAATTATGTACCTTCTGGTTAAAACTCCAGGAGCAAGGATGCCAAAACGGTTCACAAATTCATAGAATGGTTTTCTAGTAGGATATCCAGCACAGCTTATTCTGATTGCCTCCATGACTCCCTGAAGTCAGACACATGATAATAATTTAGCAAATGCAGACAGACTTGTTTCAAAGGGATAAACATAAAATGGTGATACACTAAGGAACCTTACCCCACAACGTAGTTGTTGTAAAACATTATGGTTCTCAAATATAGCTGGCTTGAGAACATTATTAGGCTTAACACATCGGATGTAATGAGGCTCAGTTGAACTGAGAGTTTCAAGCAATGATTGCAGTTGTTGCTAACAGAACATAATGAAACTTCATTTACAATTATAGTCTGAAAGAAGTATATCATTAAATAGAGACACACACACACGTGAAGGGACCATACTTTGAAACGTGATCCTATTGAGGAGAACTTTGAGGATTTAGAGGAGTCCTCAGACGGTGGAAACAAACTCGACACGAAAGAACAGGAGGACGCATTTAAGAGAGATTGATGTTCAGCTACAACATAATCTTTGTTTTTGTCCAGAAACAAATCAGTTTGATAAGTGACCTGAAAAATTAGTAATCTTAGAAATAATGTTCTTGTGGCTTCCATACATCTTACTCTTCTAAGCTCTGAATTTGCATCATCTAAGCCATTTTAAAACACATAGAAACTTACATCACCGGCATAATGACCAATGGTGAAGTCAGTACGGGAGAGTTTTGGCTTGCTGAATCGGTTGTGGTTCTTAAACGTTTGGTAGAGCTTTTGGGCAAATGTTTCGTGTGTTGACCTTGGAAACATGCTACAGAACACAATATGAGTGATACCATAATCTTAACTAAATCAAATGATAAATACACACTAAATGACCTGGATATCTGATTTAGAAAAATATTAAAGCGTACAAAGAAAAACTGCATTGTTTACTTACCAAGCTTCATCCAGAAGAGCTATAATTCCGCCTGGTTTCTAAGAAGCAAAAAAGGAATACACTAGACTCAGACTAATGTAAATATACACACACACACATATATATATACTTTAAAAAATAAACTAGCATTCATTATTATTTTTTGAACACGGAAGTATGCAGAAGAAAGACCAGCTAAATTCTAGCTCAGTCATGCATGATGGCATCATTTGTTCAAGTGAGCAAATAATTAGAAATGAAAGATGAATACATTCGATGTCATTTAAAACATTTCTTCATGGAAAAAAATTCCCCAAGATTCAATAAATAAAACATCTGAACTTTATGATTGTATAAACCAATCACAAAAAGTATATGACTATAACATCCCACTTGAAAATAGCTCCGGGGAAGGTTGCATTTACGTAGACCTTAACCTACTTCTAGGAGTAGACAGAAGACCCGCGACTTTTGATAAAAAAAATATTAGAAACCTTTGAAGATGTTTGAGATTATAGAACCTATTGACAAGTTTTGAAATTTTAAAAGTTTTTTGGACTCAAAGAAAAATCTTGGAAATCTTATGAAGATGTTGAAATTATGAAACTTCTCGACATATTTGTAAGTGTTTTGACATTTTGACAAGCTACGAAAGGGAAAATAGTGTAAATAGTACAATAAACATCTGTTGGTTTATAAAAACATGAAACAGCATAAACTAGTACAATTTTTGACATGTCCAGTATAAAATGCTGAATTACATCCTGCATGCTTACAAAGTATCATTTAACATAAACTATTTGAGGATTAATACGATAGATTAAGTTCATATATGCTTTCATGCCTCAGAGTTATTTCAGGTCGATCATGAGACAATCGAAATAGGCATCATGTTATTTCTTCTTAGAGGAGGAATGGTACTATATGGTATACTGTTAATAGGCATCTATTATCAGTGTATTGGTTTGATTAGTATCTCAATTAGAGAAAAAGGATCAGTTGTCCAGAAAGAAGTTAACCGGATATTTAATACCCACATCAAAGTACTAATAGTTATATTTCCCTTTAGCGCCAGTAAGTAGAAGTGTAGAACGAAGGTAAAAATGTTGGTGAGGAAAGATTAAGTTTAAGTTTACAACTAAAGTATGCAGCACAGGATGACATTACAAACCTTTTCAATGAGATCTAATATATCTTGATTATCAATAAATTCAATATAGCTCCAGTTGATTTCTTCTTTGGTATATTCTTCTTGCTCCATTTTAAAAACATGCTGTCAAATAGAATCAGATGTCATAAATCAGATTCGTATAATTTTATGGTAATTCTCAAGGGTGAGAAAGAGAATGCAAATCTTAGTGATGAAAACCTGATTGAAATGTTGTTGAAGTTTCTCATTTGTCAAGTTGATGCAAAATTGCTCAAAGCTGCAAGGAAAGCACGTCAACTGGAATCAGATAAGGTAGGCTAACATAATTAGAAGAAACACCCTTTACTACTACAATCTTAAATTATTAGAAACCCAGTGTATATTACTACTGTGCAGTTAACAACAGAAATCCCAGAGTTGAAATATTGTTCCAATAGCATATTAAATACGCAACAATTTAGCCGTCAGTCGTATCTTGAACAGGAACAATATAATGGTCAAAGTTTTCCTTCTTATATAGAAGTTCCCAGTTACATAGTCCAAGTAGTTTTTTTTAATTTTTTTTAATTTTCTGCAGCATTTAACAAATCAAATTTACTTTCTGTTACAGTAATTCAACTTATGTGAGAGAATCATAATATATGAAAAAAATAGCATGATATCGCATGGATAAGATGTGTACTGCACTCTCCAATTAGGAGTCCCAGCGTGACTCCTCGATTTAAATGGGAAAGGAAACAGCCAAGATGGTTCTTCATATAAAATAACTAATATCAGAGATAAATTGGAGTGGAATAATATATATCAACAAATTCTGAGTGTGAGAACCGGAGCTGTAAGCTTTGAATAATATTAAGGAATTAGTTACTTGAGATATTCAGAACGGCAATATCGACAGGTAAAGATGCATGATTTGAACCTTAAGGGCAGAGAATAGTATCACTTATTCTATACTACCGACTCCAAACTTGCAAGCAGACTCTGGATAAATTTACTGCAACTAGCCTGAAATGATATATGTAGGAAACAGGGATTTCAATGGGGTCTCAATTCACCATCCCACCGTATAATCTCAGGGATTTTTATTCTCCATCCATATTACCAGTATACCCCACCCTCATGGAGCAGTGTAGCATGAAAAAGAACCTGATGACAGATTTAGTTATGGAAAGATACAAAAAAAGATCACCACATATGCTGTCAGCACAGAATGAAGCAGAAGAAAAAAAATAGTGCAAATACAGACACATCGAAGAAAATTGCAGAATCTCGATTTGAAGGCATGCTGCTACAGCTATAAGACATGAGAGATAAGCAGACAAAAAAATATATACGTGGGAGTTGGAAAAAGTGGGTATGCTAAAGTTGGCCCCTTGGGGCTACTTGGTCACATTAAAACCTGTTGCAGCTAACTGCAATTAATCAGATCTTCACAGCAATGAAAACAATAGGCATACCACTTAAGCACCTGTTTGTCTTGAAACTCTCGAATCCATAAATATCAAGCACCCCGATTAAGTATTTTGAGTCGTGATCTTGGCCAATTGAACTATTGATCTTATCTACAAGCCTGCAAATTAGCAGAAAAAACTAGTGAAAATTAGCAATTTACTTCAAAACAATGGAGGTATAAATGGGTACGCAAACATGATTGAAGTAGTCAGTGTAGTAAAAAGCTTTAAAGCATTTGAAATGAAGCTCACCAGTCAAATAATCTGGAGTACACGACTTTAGCCAAGGCATCTCTACTGGTGACTGCAGATTCTGGGTCCAACCACTTGGTGATGGTTTCATCACGAGTTACTATAACACGTTTGCAAAGGGAATCCTCCAAAGCCTTTGTGTCGCACCTGAAAAAAAATAGACAATTAGAAGGTCACATTTGAAAATAGATTTTTTAACAAAACCACAATTTACAAAACGGATGTATAAAAATGATCATTTACATGAATAATTCAGCTGCAGTTCTTAGATGGAAAAGAGATTTTTCATCTTTGGGCACAGATGAGTCCATTTCCAATCCCTTTGCAAATTCAATGTTCCCTAGATGGAGTATTGCAGCCACAACTCTAAAAATTGCTTCCTAAGAAAAGAAACATTATTTTTGACAATAACAATCTCTTGAAGCATTTGTCATTCCCATATGAAATTAAACTTCGTCAAATTACCTGCTCCTCAGTGTTAATTCCAACAACATCCATTGCCCTTTTTGTTGCCGCATATTCTTTATTTTCATCTAATCCTTCTATCTCGTAGCAATTTGATTGGTTAAGATAGTGAAATGTTTTTGGATTTCCCAATTTATACCTTTGGAGCTCCTGACAGCAAAACAAAAATACAAAGTTCTTAAACTGGCCAGCATAAAGTATACAAAACACAAGAATTGCTAAATTTCAATTTTAAGAATAACCATAAATATTAAAAAACTACAATAAAACCTCTTACCAAGTGTTACTAAAGTCCAAACAGTACAATGTTCTAAACATATATATATTGTGCCCAGAATGCTGAAATGAGCCAAGTGAGACTCATATTCAATTCGATAATTATATAATTAGACATGGTAAACTAGCATTTTTTGTCTGAGTCAGTGTTGTTTAAGGCGCAAATTATAAAAAAGCGCAAGACCTAAGTTTGAAGCGCGAGGCGCGAGGCGCCATTAATCGCGCGCCTTTTGACCAAAAAAATCACAAATTTAACAAAAAACTAGTATTTAACATAATCTTAACATTCAAACATAATAAAAAACATAAATAACATGATAATAGTGTCAATAATTAAGGCTTAATCGATAAGGTTCTCTAGTTCAAAAGCTTCGGTGTCATTAAACTCGATTTATGGCCCCTCAAATTCTCGCTCTTCCTCTTCATCATCTTCATCTATTAGAGTTGAAGAAGATGCTCCGTGAGTTGTATTAGAGGTGGATCTGCTTCTTGTCAAGCGTCTCGTGCGATAAAGTGGCTCTTCTGCTCCAGAAGCAATACACACATCATCCCAATTAAGGTCTTCACCAACATGGACATAGTTACTATCCACATCTTCATCATCAAGGCCCTTTCCCAACAACCACTCGTTACAATCATCAATTACATCTAGTGCAATAAGGTCCTGAACAGCGCGTGCATCAAATCTGTGCTTTAATGCTCGATTATATTTGACATATACCAAGTCATTGAGTCGCTTTTGAGTCAATCTATTCCTCTTCTTTGAATGAATGTGTTCAAACGCACTCCAATTGCGTTCACAATGTGCTTCTTTGACATATACCCATAAACTCTTTGATTTCATCTCTAACAAAGGCTGGTACCTTATCACAAAGTATTGCATCTCGACTATATCCACCAGGTGCTTCTTGAATCGACAAATTCCACCTTTATAAATATTCTTGCAGAATGAACATAGAACTTTGTTTTTATCATTCTCTACTGGAGTTCCATACTTCCATCCGATATCAGGAGTGCGAGTCATTATCAGAGAAGAATCAGAAAAGATGAAGAGAGACGAAGAGAGACAGAGAAGAAAATTGAGAAGAGACAGAGATGAAGAGAGATTAAGAGAGACAGAGAAGAAAATTGAGAAGAGAAATCTGCAAATATACGTACATATCTGTGTGTATATACTGAGAAAGACTTACATTTAGATGGAGGCTGTGATGTTTAGATGAGACTGGGTCTTATGAAACACTTTAGGGTTTTCTCCTTTTACCCCTTTTTTTAAGGGTATTATCGTCTTTTTTGTTATCAGCGCCTTTTTACATTTAGTAGCGCCTTTTGGACGATTTCAGAATCGCACTAAATCGCTTAATTTCGAATTGCACACCTTGCGCCTAATCGCGAAGCGCCATTAATCGCGCAATTAATCGCGCCTTTAACAACACTGGTCTGAGTTATTCTATGTGAAATAAATTCCTTTTCGCTGATCGAAAATTTATTACCTGTTTTGGTGCAGCACAAAGCATGTAGAAACAGTGATAGTTCCTTTCAGGGTCAGAGAGTTGACACACACGGGATCTTTCCAACAAATAAGTTCTGATAGCAGCTCCTGAAATCCTCCCCTTCTGATCGAACTGGATCTCAACGAACTTCCCAAACCGACTACAGCATTTACAAACACAACTTAGAAGTCAGAAATAGACAAAGAACAATGCTACGGACCTTGGAAAAACAATTTACAGTAAAAACGTAAAATTGTTGAGATTATCAAACTCTCCCACCTTGAGTTATTGTTTCTGACAGTTTTTGCATTGCCAAACGCTTCCAGGACAGGATTGGACTGCAAAAAAAAATGAAATATATGTATAGAGTTATGTAGTTGTCATATCTATGTCATATGAAGTGAAGGCAAAGAAAAAATCCAGCATTCCAGTTACATACTATTATGACTTTTGAATTCACTTGTGAGCTTGACAAACAAATTTCATGGAAGACTAATTACCTCTAGGACTTTTTGCTCAACTGATCTGCCCCCAGTCGATGCTCTTCCTCCCATGTAAGCCAGATAATGCATAAGCAGCTTTGTGCTTTCGGTTTTACCTGCCCCACTCTCACCACTAACCAAAATTGACTGACTAATACCCTCATTGATCATAACTCTGCATTGTTGAAATGATCTTGTTAACAGATATCATAATAATATTAGAAATTATCTGTGTTCAGCCATAAAAATGAGAAATGTTAACGTGGTACCTGTATGCTGCATCAGCAACAGCAAACGGGTGAGGACTCAGCTCACCAAAAGCAGCACCTTTATATTGTGCCATCATATGGCTATCATACAAATGTGGTAATCTTCTAAAAGGGTTTACAGCAATTAAAATGTTTCCTGTGTAAGTCTGCAGCACCATAATGCTGGTTAGCTTTGACCCTCGATTGCACATGAAACACTAAACAGATGCTTTCAGCTAATTGGCCAGGTGATAAGGAGAATGCTGAACTTACATATATTTCATTGATATCATATCTAGATTTTAAATTACTCAAAAGCCCTGGCTCGTGCAAATAAGCAAGTTTTGTCATATCATCCACTCCGCATGGCGGTGCTTCAGCATCCTTGGGGTAAACATTAGAAGAATTAACCACCACCTATAGCTCAAATACAATACCAATAGATCAGAAGCTCGCTCCATGCAAGAAAAATAAAATACCAGAACATGAAACAAAATACAAGAACAAAACAATATTTATTAGGTTAGTGTGGAACTTAGTACAGTTTGAAATACATGAGAACTCAATATCTGTAAAAGTTCTCACCGTATTCCCTGAAGTACAAAGAACTTTAATTTTTTCTCCATTGACGCCTACAACTTCCCCATCTATCCAAGCCTCATCTAGATCTTCAACCCAGACAAAAGATCCGATCCCTAAACTGGCCAAGACAACCTACATATTACAAGTATCAGAACAATTACAAAATTTAAATTACATAGCACTAGAAATGTCGCAAGAAATATAATTATACATCTTTTTCCCATATCAAGTAAAATGATCAATTAACTAGCAAGGCAGATGCAAAATCCATCACCACAACGAGCGACGCAAGGCCGACTACAGATACAATATTAACGTTTGACTCTTAGAGCAACTATTAGTCTTATATTCATATTCATATTCATATTACATGACTATTAGTGAATAAAACTTGTTCACTGTAAGCAATTAAGCATACATAGATCAACATTTTTAATGGTAACATATTATTTTCTTAGAAGTTGTTGAGTTCCAAAATATTTACTCGTTTTTCCATCATCCAATCCAAAAGCACACTACTGCAGCTTGTAGGTTACCAGCTATATCCAATAGTTGAACTGTTTGTGACTGATGTTAGAAACTGCAAAGACACCACTTCCTACAAAACGAAATACTTTTGCTTCGAGGAATCCCAGCCCCAAACTTTTACATGATATCTTTTAGATGTTTTACATTATGTGTAGAGACTGGGTAATAATACTACATAAGACGAGCAGGTAACATATACTTATTCTGTCCCAGAAATAACTGTCACAGTGTCACATTTGACATTTTCAAACTTATTTACTCATCAACAAGACAGCAACACATCAATACTTTTCCTTTCATTTCCCCCGCTAAATAAATGTGCATCTACACAATCTAAATAAACCAATACTAACCAATAATCCAATATAACCCCCTAAAACATCCAACAACACAGCCAATACAAATGTGCACCTACACAAACTAATACATACTACAACGCTACGCCCATAAATTCAAACCTTAGTCTACTAACAGTCAAGCTGCTAAATCTAATCAAACCAATAATCCAATATAAACCCTAAAACATCCAACAACACAGCCAATACAAATGTGCACCTACACAATCTAATACATATTCCGACCCTACGCCCATAAATTCAACCCTCGGTCAACTAAGTGTCAAGCTGCTAATCTAAGCAAACCAAAAACGCAATATATTCCCCAAAAACATCTAACTAACCATCAAATACAAATGCACCCCTTCAAAATCACATCTCCCTGAACCTAATCAAAACAATACTCGAATACGTTTTCCATCGCCGCCAGTACAAATGCACATCTACAAAATCAAAAACATTCCTATACATTATCGACTAATCGTAACCCTACTACCCTAAATCAAACCACCAACACTCCAATACATTCCCCTAAATCATCAAATAAAAACGCACATCTACAAACTCAAATACAAATTCCGATAAATACATTATCGACTAATCTCCACGCTTCTAATCCAATCAAACACCAATAATCATCCAATTACACATCTAAAACATCTAACAAATCATCAAATATAAATGCACATCTACAAAATCAAACACACACATTTCATCAACTACAATCAACTTGAATCAACTACAAACTAAACATATACATACAAGTAACACTGTATTACCATGTCTACGCAGCTTGAATCAGATCGGAAACTGACGTCACTTCTCTAATCAATTTCAACTCAAAAATCTATAAATTACAGCTCCAAACAATATAAATAATAAATAATAAATGAAATATTTCAATAAGCTATGTGTATATATTTAGTGTGTGTGTGTGTGTGCGTGAAGAGAGAAAGAGATTGATTTAAAATGAATAATCTCTCTTCCCTGCTAAGCAAGAAACAAAATTTATGCTTGTGATTGTGTGTGTGTGTATAGGTGTATGTATAGGTGGCACCGAATTTGTTTTTGAAATTATTTTGTGTTTTTTGATTCTCTTTTCGCTTCCCTCCCACGTTGTTCGGATTGTAGTCTAATTTATTTTTAAAAAATAAAAAATGTATTCTTTGAAATTAAAATAATTTTTTTTTCGCTTTACGCACTTTGTTTACGCGGTTTCTTCGTTTCATTTCCTTATTGTATTCATTCATATATTCTTTGATTTGTATTGGTTTAATATGCTTAAGATTTACAACTGTTTTTTTTGTTAAAAAATTTGATTAACATTTACTATTGTTGGGATAAAACTTTGATTTAACGCATTGTTTTTTAGACTTTATATTTATTTTATTATTATTAGCATCATATTAATATTTAATATAAATAATTTTTTAATTAAATAAAATATAAGGAAGAAAACTTCTGAAACAAAAATATAAGGAATTTTTTCAAATTTTTAGATTTTTTACTTTTTCTTCTAAGCGAGAAACGAAATTTATTGTTTCTCTATTTCTTCTTTTTTTTTCTACATTTTCCATATATTTACATTATTTTTCAAACTAAAATTTTCATTGAAGGTATTTTTTTCCCAAAAAAGTTCCTACTTTTATTTAATTTTAAAAAAATTAAGTCGAACAAACGGCAAAAAAATCAAAACATTTTCTGGCAATTTATTTACATACAATTTTACTTTTCTTCAAAATCTAGCTTTGAGGTTGAAGTTGCAGTTTCAAGCTAATGCAATTTATTTATTTATTGATGGAAGCTAATGCAAGTTTAATGAAGTTAATTTAATACATACTCGTAAGATGTACTCCGTAATTAGCGGAACTGAGGAAGGACAATTAAAGTGAGTGAACATGGTTATGGATGTAGGTCACTAGCTGCATGTTTGTTTTATATGATTAATTAGGGACAGGATTATAATCCATTAAAAATTTTAATCATGTGTTTGTTTTGTAAAAATTTATTTGGGATTAGATCAAGGATTACAATCTTTTAAAATATTAATTCATTGTTTGTTTTCATGTAATAAGGAATATGATTATTATTCTCTCTAATACTCGGTTGGAGTATGTATTATTTAATATTATCTAACAAGTTATTTTTTAAAGGATTCTCAAAACAAATGTAGAATTATAACTTAAAGGATAATCAAATTCTAAATTGAATCCTTCCGAACAAATATAGTATTTGATAAGTTAAAGGAATATAATGCATAGGAATAATAGTGAAGGATTATAATGAAAGGATACTAATCTCGGGATTATAATCTCATGAAACAAACATGGCCTAGGGTGTTAATGGGTTACAAAACCCGATTAAACCGACACAAATCGACCCTTGTTTCGGCCAATTTAATCGAAAATAAAAAATCCGATATTAAGTTGAGTTAAAAAGAGTTCAACCCGAATTAATTGGGTTAGGTATGGGTTGAAATTTATTTTAGTCAATCCAATCCGACCCGATACGTATATATTATATGCTATATAATATATAATTACATCCGATATTTTATATTTTTATAATAATTTATATATTAGATATTAATATAATAGTAATTATATATTTAAAATTTTAAATATTTATTAGATTAGTTATAAATTTTGCTATTTATGAACATATTTTGTTAATGTGCTTCAGTTTTGCTATCATTTATGTTGAGATAATAAATTTTATTATCGCAATTTATGTTAAAATATGTGAAAATATAAAATTTTAATATTATTTATAAACCGATCAAACTAAATCAACCCGACGCAAACCGATTTAAATTGGGTTGGGTTGGGTTGAGTTGTATAATATTTTTTAATGAAACAGGTTGAAAATTTTCAAACCGGACTAATTGAGTTGGGCAGAAAAAATATTTTAAACCCGATCAACCCGACCCATTAACACTCATGTATGTTACCGACAATGTGGGCTGGGGCCTCTTGGTATTTGCTTGGTTTTTTTGTTAATTACTAATTTTGGTTGATGCAGTAATTTTAAAAGATGGGGCGGTAAATTATGCTAAGTTGAAGTAACTGACTAGTAAGGACTAAGGAGTCAAAATAAAAATAATACTTATGTTTGGACGATGTGAATTGAAAAACATTATGGAAATTTTGAATGGTTGGGTCTTAAGAAGCATGAAGATTGAAAGGTGTGATTTATGGGGAAGCAATGAGATTTTTATTTGATATAATTAAATTATTAATTCATGCACTAACAAGATTCTAAGAATTCATTAATTATAAACTAAAATTTCTTCTTTTTTATATATAATAAGAGGAGAAGGATTTTAATATTGAGCCATTTTTGTTCATTTAATTTTATATTGTGTTTGGTAACTGGATTTTATTTCAAATAATAGAATTTGAATTGTTATTTCAAATTCTCATATTTATAATAATATTTGAACGTTTTGAAATTCAAATCAAATCCAAATTCTTATGATTATCTAAACATGACATGACATTAGATGAAATCCAAAATTTCAAATAAAATTCATGTTCCCAAACAGAACATTAAGTTATTTTATTCATTTATAAAATAATTAATTTATCCGTATATTTAGTTATTGTTAATAAAAAAATTGTCAAGGAATCGAATACATCACCTTTTTCATTTCATCATTTTTATATTGTTATACCGATCACTCACATATTCATCAAAATATAAATATAATATCTACGAACACAAATTGTTTAATGCATACACAAAAAATATATAATCACTTGCACAATTTAACGCAAACATATATCAAATAAATTTAATAATGTTTATAAAAAAATTATAAGAAATATTATTTTTGTAAATAATATGTCATAAATTTCACATAGTTATTATGACTTATAAAATATTATAATTTATAAATATTTTAAAGCATATATATATATATTGAAACAAATTCAAAATAATATATATAAATTTATAAAATTTAATAATATATATTTTGATATATGACGTGAAATTTATGGATATTGTGACATACAGCCTTTTCATTAGGTTTTGATTAATTTTGTTTTAACGCTAAGTGTAAACTAAATTAGGGTTAAGAAGTTACTAATTAACATAATAATCCCCCTTAGGTTATTCGAAGTGACAATCAACGAATGGAAAGTCAAACTTGGTCAAACTATTTTATAAACGAAACAAAATGATTTTCTCTCGAAACTTTATAGTCATTATTAATTTAGGAATATTATGTTTGAATATATTTCAAGACAAAATTTCAGTCCAAACGTCAACAAGTTCCGATAAATAACTATCGAATATTGTTTCGGGCTATAGGGACAATGAAACGATCATTTTCTCGAAATAATAGCTACACATGTCCAATTGACTTGAAACTTGGGGAATGTCACTAGAATATTTATAAAAAAAATAGTATTTTTTCATGATTTTTGGGTGACTTTTATTTTTGGCATGTATTTTCAATACGTAATTGATTGTTCGGTTAATTAAAATTCAATGAAGGTCAACTCCAAATTAAGTAGAATTTTGACCATGACCTACATGGAATATTTCCAAATGGTTCCCAAATTTCATAATTTTTGGAGCATGTTTGAAAAATAACCATATAATAAATGTATCGTTCCGTTTCGTGTTTATTCGTATTTATTTGCATCAATTATTGACCTATCACGTTTTTTCATGCTTGCAAGTGGGCTAGTGCTGATGAGGGAACACAAAATTTAAATTGTGTACATTTCCCTTATTTTAAGGAAACTTTGGTCCCTCATCCCCCACCCAAAACCCTAATTTTTCTATGATTATACCCTTCAACCCCCACTCATTTCTTCAAGCCATTTGAGCCAAGTAAATGCTGTATTTTTCTCTCTAAGAACACTCTCTAGTCCAGAAAAATTTCATCTCTTAGAGTTCTTGAGTTATAATCTTAGTTCATTCATAGATCTAACTTATACCAAACTTATAAACACATTTACATGCTCGTATAACACCACACAAGTATCTTTTGGCTACCCACTTACCATATCTTAGCAGCCCCTAGACTTGTCTTGTCATCCCCAAATTTGTACCAAAAGTTGATATTCCGGCGACTTTTTCCAGCGACCCTTTTTGTGTGTTTTAGGCTTCAAACTAACTTTTTCTCTTGATTTCTTCCTAGATCTCAAGGGTTATATGTTGGTTAGTTATAATATATATATAATATCAGTTGGTATATGTTTAGTAGTGTATACATCTTACTTGCTTGATTTTTAAGTGTGTACACGAACTCTTGTTCCCAATTTTAACTCATATCCCTTGATTTCATAAGAAATATTGTTGTCTCTCACTATTGAGCACATGGGTCATAAGTTAGTTATTTCTTGTCTATATTATATATATAATATTCGGCTTTACTATATATATATATAGATAGATCTTGCTTTGTTTGATTTTTAGCTTATATATATATATAGTTGGTCTTGTTTACGATTTATATATACACGAGCTTTAATCTTCTCTTCTATTCTCGTATATATAAAGAGTTAACCAAGAGAGTTAGTAGCTTGTCTCACTCTCTATTTAGTTGTTAATATCCTTGATTTATTTGAGGATTAGATACAACGACCATTTACTTTAATTCCGAGTCGAGGTAAGTTGTATAAGTCGATATATATATGACATAAACAAAAGGTTTTCTTGTCGAGTTTTAGTATCTAAACTAAGCTCTTATTCCAGGTTTGAGCCGAATAGTATAAATCTCATATAGAGATAGAAACTAAAGGCTCCTCGAATATTTGCTGGTAGCTCACTTCAATTCTGAGTTGAGTTTTGTGTATAAGTCGAGGTACGGCACAAATATAAATACTCCTTGTTGAATTACATAGTGAAAGAAACCAACACACATTCTGAGTAAATCGAAGTAAACTCGTTGAATATTTGTGGGTTTGTTCTTGATTGTTTTGAGGCCATAGTGTAGTTGTAGTTAGTAAGGCCTTATAAACAAAATAGTTAGAAAACGTACTTGATCTCATTCAAGTCAAAAATATTTGGTCTATATCTTGACCTTATATTTCTTATAATATATATATATATATATATATATATATATATATATATATATATATATATATATATATATATATATATATATATATATTTATTTATTTACATTCCGTACTTGTATTCCATCATATGTTTTACATATCGCAATTTACTTTAGCATACACATTTAATTTCGTTCATTCATACGCTTTAATTTCCGCACCTTATTTTAGCATACACACTTAATTTTTTGCATACACGTTAGCACACAACGTGTGGTTTGTCCTTTTGACTAAGTGACTTACCATTTCGAGTGGTTCGTCCTTATCTCTAGGTGACTTACCCCGACTCACATTTATATATACTGTTGTTTCGGCTATTTTATATATATTTATTTGTCTCTTTGGTCTAATGCATTAATATACTAGTCTACCACATTTCTTTCTTAAACAAGGTTAATTAAAAGTCGTAGTATTTGTTATCTAGACTTTGTTGTGAAGTGATCCTTGTTCTAAGACCTATGTCTTAGACACGCTGACGAGGAGTTGGGTGTCTTTGCACCGTGAGGAAAAGGAAAGACCCAAGACCTAAGACCCAAATCCAAGACCTACATTGTTGTAGATGAACATAGTCTACGCAGTGATTTTTTACGTATCTTTGAGGAGGTAAAGGGGAAGTTACGGTTCAAGATAAGGTAGTAAAGGACACTACTTGCCTGCGAAGAGGTAACGGAAAGTTAGCTTTAAGACCAGCTTGTAGGGGAACTACTTGTCTGTGAAGAGGTAACGGAGAGTTACGCTCTAATAGCAGCTTGTAGGGGTTCTACTTTGATTGTGAGGAGACAACGAGAGTTACGCTCCAAGATAAATCAAGTAGGTTTTGTTTTGTATTTTGAGGGGTTAACGGGTAATTAAGGTCCAAGATAAATAATAAGTGTTGTAAAAGGCTTTTCCACCACTATAAAGAGTACATCTTTTTATAGTGCAAAATCTCGAGTTCAGGGAGGGATTTAGGAACTGGACTAGGGGTGAGCGGATCCGTTAGGGGATTGTTCCATCGCAAACCAGGATAAAAATTCCGTTGTGTACTCTATTTCTTTTCTCTGTTTTTATTTTCTGCACTTATATTACTAATTGACTGATAATATTTTAAAAAGAGAAAAGAAAATTTTAAAACAAAAAACTCAATTTTTAAAACGATATTAAGCTATTTAACCCCCCTGTTAGCTTATACCCCATTTCGGGCCTAACAGATATAAATTTTGATTATTATTATTATACAAGATACAAAAGTATAAAATAAATTTAATGCCGTATATGATTATTTTTTATGCACGATACAATATGAAAATATATAAAATGTATATTTATATATGAAAATAGCTTGATTTTAATTTTTAAACTATTTAATTCAATTTAAAATGATTTAATTATGAGCTTGATTAATTATCAAAATCATCATCGTATAAAATTAAATATCTCAATTTCATTATTGAACCAAAATAGGGGATTAACTGTAATACAAAATGTACGCTTTGCTAAGAATTAATGAATTTTTTTTATTTTAATTAACAGAAATAATAGGCTTACAAAACATTCAGGTTAACTTGAATTTAACCAAGTTTTATAGTTTATAATAAACATAGAGAATAAGGATTATGATTCGGTATATTTGTTCTGAAATTATAATATATACATGTAAATATATAAATTTAGTTATTTATTATTAAATATTTATTTTATTTTGCTTATAAATTATAAAAATAAGGTACTTAATAAATATATATAATACATTCGAATCAATTGCTATTTTAGAATTTTTTTTATGAATTCTATTTGAAAATCATTATTCTCATAAAAGTAATATTAGAGGTATAAAATTATTTTACAAATTCAAGTCTCAAATAACATGTTATTAATGATTTATTATTATGAAATGTTTTAATTGATGAAATTTATTTAAATACAATGAAATTTATTATTATTAACTAAATTAAAAAATAATTAAAACATAATATGTAGCATTTGAAAAATATTTTGAAAATAAATTTATAATCCATAATATTCCCCTTCTCCTACATATATAATGAAGCTCATTTATATTTGAAGTTTGAATTTCTTGTGCATAACATACCAATTTAAAATATTAAATTGAGAGTCGTGTATATTTATTCCATGTTTGATGTCATTTAAGCTTCAAATTGGAGCCAAATTCTATAGCTTATATAACAAGACCCATTTGAATTTTTTATCAGTTGAAATTAAGAAGTTTTGTTAATTTAATTTTTAAAAGAATTTACATTGAGTAAATGTAGTGAATTGAGAGATCGTTTGATTTGATATAGAGTTAGATATTATTATTTCTCATATTATATATTGATTAAGTGTTAGGAATAAATATATTTTATTTCAAAATAAATAATTTTTGATACCCATATTTCATAATCATTTCCTAAAGAACAAATATGAAATTCAAATTTAAATGACAGAAACCCATACTTATACTTATTATGAACCAAACATTCCTCAATAACTCTTTTATGTCTGAGATTTTGAGATATTTATACAGTGATTCGAAGGTCTCTTTTGTTAGTTCGGATTTGGATAATAAGCTCATGGGGGTTTAGGGTTTAGTCATAGTTTTATATGAATACTAACAGGTGAATAGGGCTAAATGCCTATATTTTACTTTATTATTTTATTATTTGAAAGGTGGTAGAAAACTATGAGAAAAGTCGGTTTCAGTTGTTAACTATCCTTATCGGAAATAGGATTGACTAAAAACATCGAAGAAAAGTCTTTTCATTAAAAGTGAGGGAATTGATTCTCATATTAAAGTGAGGTGATTGGATTTCCAATTTACTTCCCAAGGATAATCTCGAATTGGATATATCCCGGCAAATTCTTTAGAAAAAATTGGGTCTTTCATCCGATTAGTTCCGGGTTCGAATCTCGTGCAATCATGAGCGATTTGGAGCGTCCTCAAGATATGTTTTTGGATACTGTTATTTTAATTATGTGGTGAAACTGAAACATTTAATTTTTTTAATTATAATTTTGATAACCAGCTCGTAATGCGTATCTTAAAACACATTACCACTTATGGTGCCTCTTAAAGTAGCATAAGTGGTAATGTGTTTTAAGAGGCACCATTGGAGATGCCCTTACCACTTATGCTACTTTAAAACCATTTCTTCAATTTGCCTAATTATCAAAAATTCGATCTCATTTTCTTCACTTTTCAGATTAATCACCGCTTACATGATTTTTTATGAGTCCTAATATTTTCTTAATATGTACATGTGTGTATGTATATAATTATATTGATAATGCGTATCCAAAGACTTTTCAGGTCAATCACTGCCTAAATGATTTTTTGTGAACCCTAATATTTTCTTAATATGTACATGTGTGTATGTATATAATTATATTGATAATGCGTATCCAGAGATATTCAGTTCGAAAATGCGTATCAGACCAGGACATTTGATCATTCACGTGTAATGTAGTATTCTTGTCAAAATAGTGATAAAAAACAGTAATTTTATCCTTCATCCTAAAAGAAACTTTTTTTTAGGAAGTACATCATTTTATTTTATAAATTAAACAGATCAAGATTCACCAACATTTGAAAGTTTGGTATAAAAGAATTAATACATACTTGTTCTATTTTAGTCCCATTCATTAATTATTTTTGAAATAAATATGTGAGTTTAAAAAATTATTAAACTTATCAAAATTTACCTATCTTACCCATGAAGACGGTGATGAACGCTGGCATAAACCCATAGTAAACATCGTTAAGATCAATTCTGATGCAACCATTTTTGAACAAACAAATTGCTACAGCCATGCTTTTGTCGTACGAGATCATGAAGGTAAGTTAGTTGAAGCAAGATCGAAGTGCATGGGAGGGCATCCTAATCCAGACTTAGCTGAAGCAAACTGTAATTGAGACTGATTGCTTGCAGGTGGTACAAGCGATTCGTAGCTCCATTTCTTGCTTTTCATACCTGGGAAGGGTGATCAAGGAATGTCGAGACATGCTTGCAAAGCTTAAGAAACAAAAACATTATGTTTAGATTTGTTAAACGGTCCGCGAATAAGGTAGCTCACTATTTAGCGAGGTATAGTTATTCAGTAGTTAATCGTGTTTGGAGAGTGGGAGATGTCCACTCCGAATTTCATCATGTATTGTCAAATGATTTGAGTTATTGATGAAATCCAACCATTTTATGGAAAAAAAATTCAATTTCAGCGAGTATAATTAATTTTGTTGCCTCAAAATGAGAAAAAACAGTGCAACATAGCCAATCGAAACGACATCGTACCTAAACACTCCAGTACCCAGATTTGTTCTGACATTCGTGTGTGTCTTTGTATGTAACAACATTCAAATGTGTCTCACTTTCCGAAATCCCAATTGCCCACTTTCTAAATTTGTACCCCTTCAGCTTATATTTGGTAAATTTCCACTTTCAGCTTTTTTCAATCACTATATGCATGTATGCATGTATGCATGTATGTATGTGTGTGTATTATTACCTTAATATCCCTATATTATTCTTTATGGGTTTCTGTTGACTTTACTAATTATGCACGTGTGTTTGTGTGTGTGTGAGAGAGAGAATTTTTGTTTAGCAAGAGTTATGTATTAGAAATGATGAATTGATGAACTAGGATTTTTGGGTGTTTGATAGTATTGTATTTGAATTTGATTTTATTGTGGTTCTTGAGGGGGGGGGGGGGGGGGTTTGTGTTTTGGTGAATATGATTTTTCAGCATGTTATAGTACTGTTTTCATTTGTAAATGTTACTTCTTTTGCATTGTGTCTGCGATTCTTGATTTTGAATTTTTCTTTTCATTTTTTTGTATGTGGATTAGCTTAGCGATATTGACGGGTTGAAGGAATGAAAATTTTGCACCGTAGGGCAAGCATTATGCAGACTACGGTTTGGATGAATATTAATTAATTTCGGGGTAATTGTTCATTGACGAAAAGCTGAATTCACAAGATTGATTTGTTTTATGTTTTTACTTGTCTTTACTGTGATTTTTTGTTTTTGTAGTTGCATGTTGGTGGATTGGGAGTGTTGGAGGGAAAGAAGAACTTAAACAAGTAGGCAGCAAGTGTCCAAATTGCTACTTATAGTCCATGTGTCAATGGAGAATTTGTCGATTCATCTTGACCAGAAAAGCTTAATCAAGAAGCATGAGTTTATCAGGGTGATTATTCAATGCTTGTATTCTTTAGGGTATGAAGATTCTGCTGCTTGTTTGGAATCAGAAGCAAATGTTTCGTACAAATCTGCCGAGTTTAAATTGCTCGAATCTCAAATTCTTGGTGCTAATTGGGATGACTGTGCAGACACTCTGTATGGAATTAAGGATTTGACAGATGAAGTAAGAGCTTCAGCGGTGTTTCTCGTATTTAAGCAGTGTTTGTTAGAGATTTTGAGTAGGGGGGTGATTCAGTGGCGTTGACTCTTTTGCGGAAACAGATTTCCAGTTTAAATGTGGGCAAAGAGAAGGTTCACAAACTTGCTTTTGGGATGCTTTCGAGAAAGAAGATGGGAAAATTTGAAGATCATTTCATCTATGAGTTACGAAAAAGATTGCTAATAAAATTGGAAAAAGTGCTTCCACCACCCATTGCACTGCCTGAGAGAAGACTGGAACACTTGGTTGAAATGGCAGTTAGTTCACAAATAGATTCATGCATTTATCACAGTTCTATTGATACAGTAACTATTTGTGAGGACCATCATTGTGGTCGAGATCAACTTCCTACAGAAACCTATCAGGTCTGTAACTGGCAAGCATAAATAATTTTTTACCCACCACTAATTTGTTGCTTTCTTCAGCATATTTGGATTCATGTAGCTTTGTTTACTTTAATGCATTATGCATTACAAGCTTATGTGTAACAATTAGCTGAAAATCAATGAACTGATATTTTAATTATATTACATTAAAATGATAAAAGCAAGTGTAGCTATGTTTATATATACAGGGCCTGGTCCTAATAGAAACTTTGTTTAAAGTGTTAAACCTTTGTTATATATGTGTTAAACCTTAGATGCGGTGACAATTTGAAATTAATTTGTTTAAAGAACAGATGGTGACATTTTTGTAAACAAGTGGGGTTATATTTAGAACACATATCTAAGGTTTAACATATTTGCTAGTAATGAAATGTGTAAAATCTATTTTCTATTACAAAGGTTTATGATTACCGTAGACTGAAGCTTGTGATTTGTATGTACATCCATATATAGAATTCTGAAAATCAATAATGGTTAAAATTGCAAATAATGTTTCAATTTCAATGATTTTACGAGATATTTTTTGTTGTTTAAATAATTTGATGATGATTAGATTTATTGTTCTATGTGCTTTGCTATTTATTTTCCTAAAGTTTTGCAGATTTTGACTGACCACAAGAATGAAGTTTGGTTTGTCCAATTCTCAAATAATGGGCAGTATTTGGCCTCATCAAGTAGCGACTGTTCAGCAATTCTGTGGGAGGTATGTATAAATAATTTACCTATAAGAATGTGCATCATATTTAGCAAGATTTGAGAAGGCTTACAATTTCCCTGATAAAGCTCTTCTTTTGAACTATATATTTCGAATTTTGGTAATGGACGGCATAGATTAGAAACTGTTTGAACAATTAACAAAAAGTTCCTGGATGGAATATGTAAAATAATTTGACTTCTAGTGGGGTATTTTAGTTAATTTAGCTTTAAATGAAGGACAAGTAATATAATGGTGAAACTTGATAGTATCGGTAATCTGATTAACTCTTGCATTCTAACCAGCTCTCTGTAGGGTTGGGGTAACACCAATTTTATGATAATAGAGACAAAAATGACAGAATTCCAAAATCCAAATCAGCTGACTTGACAAGGAACCAGGTTGTGGGGTCATTGTTTCAAAATCAATTTAGAGGTGAAAGATGGGTTTTCCAGTCCTCCAGTTCATGTATGATGTAACATATCATTAAGAAAAATTCCATCTGAATTATTAACTATGTTAGAGATTAATACATCAGTATTTCACATGTTCTGGAAAAAGAGTCTGGTTTGACCTGGCTTTTGGTCTCCCTCTGTTTTGTAAAATTGTTATGGCCCGTCCGTCCAGGGAGTGTAAAATTGTTGTCAACAATATGGAAATGCAAAATTGTTTAAATTCAAGTTTGTGTACTTTGCTTGATGTGGGAATCAGCTGTCAGTGCCACAATAATCTGATATACATACTTTAGAAGAGTTGGTCTGCAAAGACCCATCACTGGAAAAATAAATAGCCTAATTGCAGCTGCAGAAACCACATGGACTACTAATACACATTGTTTGCTTTATATCTCATTTGATGATTCGTCAAAAAAAAGGAGACTGATTTTATTTTATATTTGTCACTCTTCCTTTCCTTTGTTCAGGAAGTAAAACCTTCTTGAAACCACGCACCTTTGGGGAGTTGGACACTTAATCTTTTATTGGCTTGAGTGGATCCAACTGCCATCTCAGGTGAGCCATGCTGTTTAGTGGCACCGGTTTCAAATAATACAGGCTTATAATTAGCAAAAATGTATTATGTTTCTTTCTACAACTGATGCATTTTTCTTGATTGAGAGATTAACTTGTTGGTGTTGGTGGACGCAGACTATAAAGTTTTTGGTGCACAATAATAAGTACAATAGAACTGAGGGGAACTGATGTAAGAACACACCTAGCCGAGTCGGTAGAGCACAAGGTTCTTAGTCGCACGTTTGAGCCCGTGCTTTTACAAATTTATACAAATATTAGAACCAGTTGCTATGTTTAACTTTTAATTTAAAAAATGGAATAAGAATGTAGAAAAGAAAAGAGCTAATAGGGATTTTAAACCTTGATGTCCCACAGAACAATCTTTATGCATACCAGTGATGCGACTTACAATCTTGTTAGGATATATAAGATTTAGTAGTAATTAAGGTGGGGGAGGGGGTGGGACTCCTGGCCCCATCCCTGCTTGTTGGTGGCCTAGTGAACATTTTGGATCTTCTTTATAGGACCCATCATGCTTATAATTGTCATCGTGATGTCAAAAGCACTATAAACTTGAATAAAAGTCTTTAGCAGCTTAACCTTCAGGACTTGTTCAAGTTGTAGATACTCGAATGACCTTATTTCATTTTAATTTAGATAATTCACAAACTTGGTTTATCTGACCTAAAGTTTTTGTGGCATGCCTTTGACCTCTTCTAATGTTATTATTAGAGAACATGGATCTATTTATTGATGAAGTTCTTCAATTTCTGATATCAACATTTGTATGAAATTTTATCAGGTCATGGATGATGGTCAACTGAGACTGAAACACACCCTACAAAGCCACCAGAACCCTGTGTCCTTTGTAGCTTGGAGCCCTGATGACACTATGTTGCTCACATGTGGAAATGGAGAAGTCCTCAAATTGTGGGATGTAGAAACAGGTACATGCAAGCACACATTTGGTGACCAGGGCTTCATCGTGAGCTCTTGTGCTTGGTTTCCTGACTCAAAGAGACTCGTGTGTGGCAGCTGTGACCCTGAAAAAGGAATTTACATGTGGGACACTGATGGCAATGAGATCAAGGCTTGGAGAGGCACGAGGATGCCCAAGTTTTGGGATCTTGCCGTGACTCCCGATGGAGAAAGTCTAATCACCATATTTTCAGAAAAAGAAATTTGAATTCTAAATTTGGCTACAAATGATGAGCATGTCATCTCTGAAGAGCACGCGATCACTTCTCTTTCTGTGTCAGGTGATAGTAAGTTTTTTCTAGTAAACTTCAACAGCCAAGAGATCCATATGTGGGATATTGCTTGTATATGGTCTAAACCCTTGAAGTACAAGGGCCACATGCAAAATAAATACGTGATACGATCTTGCTTTGGTGGGTTCAATAGCAATTTTATTGCAAGTGGTAGTGAGGATTGACATGTATGCATCTTTCTCTTGTATCTGTAGCTTGATTTGTCTGTGTGAATACTTATTCCCTGAAAGTTATGCAGCATGGTAGACTAAACTCAGTTTCTGTCTTAACAGGTCTACATATGGAACAGACGCAGTTCTGATTCGCTGGAGATCTTGGTGGGCCATTCGATGACCGTAAATTGTGTGGCTGGAACCCTAAGAGACCGAAACTGTTAGCATCAGCAAGTGATGATCAAACAATTCGAATATGGGGACCTTGTAGTTCTGATAATACGAAGCTTTGAAATCCAACTGAGCAGGCAAATCAAAGGGGACAAGATGCACATGCTTATATGTTGGACTTGTAATTACATGTTCTCTTGTAAATGTATTGCATGCATTTTGTTGATTAAAATTTTTGGTATGCAAATCCATTGTAAAATCTCCTCTCCTAGTCTCCTGTGGGTTCTTTTTGTGCATTGTCCAAACTGTTGCATTTTTGCAAGACTAAACATCATGATGCAGTTTTGCCTGTAGCCCACTAGTGCATTTTAATTTCTGTTTTACTCTTGTGGAAATAATTTGCAAGCTTAGTATATTTCGGGTAACCAAACCAAACTTATCCAGTCTGGGGACCGACGGGGAGGGTATGATGTACGCAGCATTACTCTAATTCAATGAATAAAGAGGCTGTTTCACAAAGACCCATGTGTGTGAATATGTGTAGTATATGTAAAGTAACACTTTCAATAAAAAAAATATATGACAAAGTAATATTATTAATGACTGTAGTAAGGCATTTGTATTTGTCCGTGCTCCCCAATTTGTGACAATCTTACTCTTGATTCATGAAATTCACTTGCCAACCTGTCTAAATAAATTTAGTATATTTCGGCTAAATTCTAAAAATCATATTTTTTAAAAAATTAAATATTTTACCTTAAATTCATAGAATATATTTTTATTTTTTTAAACGTTTGTATAACTTGAGTGATAACTGGAAAGAGTTTATCATCCTTTAGATTATAAATTTCTTTATTAATTTTTTTTATTATATCGGGTATCTGGAACAAGTGCAACTAAATTTTTTAAAAATATTTAGAAGTTCTAAAATTTAGTCAATAGCATATATATAAATAATCAAAATAATACTTAAACCTATAGAGATAACATTATTAAATTCATTTTGAGAATAATAAAATAAAATTATTAAGTTCATTTTAAATTCTAATTACTAAAACATTTTTATAAGAAAGAGGCCAAAGGGGGTCTTAATTTAATACTCCAACATTTGATGATTATGCATTTGAAAATTCTAGGTTTTTCACTTTCCCCAAATTGAAAATCCAAATTGGGAGGGCATTTCATATCATCATAATCAAACACTCAAAATCAATCTATACCTTTATGGGGTTTTAATTTACATACATACATACATACATACATACATACATACATACATACATATCATCATATTATGGCTGAAAGCTCATGGCTTGATGATTCAAACGCTGCCCCTTCTTTCTCTTCTTCTCAATCCCAAGTTCATCGAATGTTAGTGTCAATCTTTTCTTGTTTTTTCATTTGATTTGTGTATATATGTGTGTTTGATATTTAAATTTATGTGGGTTTTTCTTGAAATTTAGTTCTGGTGATTCTTGAAATGTTGGGTAATTTGTGGATTTTTGATTAATTTATTGTTGAGTTTGGAATAGAGTTATGATCTTTGATGTGTTAGCTCAGAAATATGATAAAGTTTTGATTTTTATGGAAATTTGAGATGGGGTATAGCTGTAGAGAAATGATTCATGGTAGACATTAAATTTTGGACTAATTTACTGTAGATTTTACAGAACAGATGTATGCCTTTTGAATTATGATTAGATATTTTGGTTTTGCTGTTGAGAAAAGCTTTGTTCTTATGTTTAGATGCTCTTTCTAATTTTTTCGGGATTTGTTACCATTAGGAAATCGAGGAGGTTTTTTATATGTTTAAAAGTTGTTTATAAGTTGTGCACATGTTCATTAAAAACTGGAAGTTTGTGAAGAAGTTCTATTTCTGGACCTGGTATTATTATGTGTACTGCTTATTTTATATTTGTTAGTAAGGATTTGGTTTATTAGTTAACTAGTATATGGGTTATGCAGTGTAATTTTTGAAATTTCACTAAATTTAGCTGTCTGCCATTATTTGTAATCAATGTTTCCTTGCAATATAAAATCAGATAACAAGGTTATAACTTATAATTTGATCTAGCTATTGATGTGAGATATATTACTTTTTCATCTCTATTGTGTAAGAATTGTGTGTGTGCAAAACTCTTCTGGTTCATGTATAGTGGGTTGCTTTCATAGATACCTGTATATGCAGCCATCTGCTGATCTCTAAACTTTATCCTTTGTAACTTTTTTACAATTTTTAGTGGTAGAAATGTCTTTCATATTTTGGCACAAAGAGAGAAGACTCCGAGGACCAAATGTTTGGCCAGAAAGCACTGGGGAGAAGCTTTTAAATCAGATGTCGAATCCTATTTGGAGCCCAAGGTCGAAAGATTAAGAGATGCAAGGCGGGAACTTTTTTCCTGGTAATAGCATTGTGTTACTTGCATGATTTCTGATTTCCTTTTCACTAGATATATGGTAAATTATATGTACTTTGTTAGAATATGGCACTCTGTGGTAAAAGTATAGTTTAAAATTTTTAGGGTAGAGGCGGAGTCTTTACAACATTTGTCAGCCAAATATTGTTCGCTAGTGCCTGCTCCAAGGTCAACTATTGCAGCAGCATTTAGCCCAGATGGGAAAACAATTGCTTCTACTCAGTATGTTGTTCTAATCTAATCTCTTAAACTTAATTCTATCTCCCATTTTCATCTAATACCATTCATATATATTGGCAGCGGTGACCACACTGTAAAGTTAATCGACTGCAAAACTGGAAACTGTTTGCAGGTGTTGAATGGTCATCGAAGAACACCTTGGGTGGTGAGATACAGTTTTCATCTTTTGCTACATGATTCATTAGAATTTACTTTAAATGAATGAGTTTGATCGTTGAGTTGTTTTTTTTCCTGTTTTTCTTCTTATTGTACTGGCAACGTTTTTATCTCCCAACACTAATTTTGGAAGAGATGGAGGTCCATATTGTGTTTGTGTGATAGTGTCAGTTAGATGTAGGAGTTTTAGACCACTAATATATCTATAATATCAGTAAGTGGCTAAGTGCTGTATCAAAGTTGTTAGTGACTTAAGTTATTTATATCTAATTGCACACCTGTATAATTATGTGATACTAAAATAGATAAAACTAGAAGCATGACTTAATTAGTTGATTATTTTCTGAAATAAATTTATTGTTTTCCTGAAAGAGACTTTTACTTTTACAGTGAATACTATTGACCTCTCGGTGTTTTTCATTGTGACTTAGACCGATCCTTGTAACCTTTTCAGTGCACATGCAAGTGTTTAAACAATTCAGTTACACAACATCTTGCTGGATATCACATGTCTGGAAACTAATATTTAGTCACATTTAGACCGTCTTTGTCTCTTTTATTTAATATAATTTTCTCCTTGAAGTTCTAGAATTGTATAATAATGTTTTCTGGTTGAGCAAATTTTCCCATGTTGTGAATCATAGTTGGTATGTTCAGCATCTGCAGAAATAAGTCCCTAAATTCCATTTATTAGAATAGCAGACTTCAGCATATGAATAACTAGTGTCATTTAATTTGAATCAGTCTTTCTTGGTGGTAAATTTGGCCACAACATTATTCAAAGTGTATAATATCTCTTTATCATCAATGTTCTGTAACAGGTTAGGTTTCATCCCTTGCATCCAGAGATTCTTGCTAGCGGGAGCTTGGACCACGAAGTTCGCTTATGGAATGCTAATACATCAGAATGCATTGGATCTCGTGATTTCTGTAATTTCCTTTCTGCCCAATTAGCATCTTCCTGAAGATTAATTTGTTTCTGAATCTTCCGTGTTGCTCTTTTAGAGTTGATCAATGTACTTATTATTTTACAGATCGTCCTATCGCTTCTATTGCTTTCCATGCTGAAGGGGAACTCCTTGCTGTTGCGTCAGGTCACAAGGTTTTGAAATTTATTTGACTTCTGAAGTGATTCATTTTCTAGATTAGTAACCATCAGTATTTTTATGCATCATTACTGTTGTCTTCCACTATATTATAATAACTTCCGAATCTAATTTCAGCTTTATTTATGGAACTACAATAGAAGTGGTGAGCATTCATCACCCTCTATTGTATTAAAGACAAGGCGTTCTCTTCGAGCCGTGCATTTCCATCCACATGCTGCTCCATTACTATTAACTGCAGAGGTGAACTATATTTCTGAAAGGAATCTATGTTGTGTTGAGCCTGTCTCTTATAGGTCACCCTATTGGACTAATATGCAGGTAAATGATCTTGACTCTTCAGATACTGCCGTTGCACGTCCCACATCCCTTGGATCGTTATATTATCCACCTCCATCAATATTTTTGGCTAACGTCCATCGCAGCGATAGTATTAGTTTGGCTGCTGAGCTTCCTTTGATGTCCTCACCTTCATCATATGTTCCTATAATCGCAAGAGATGATTCAGAGACAGATGTACAGGCTGAAAATCCACCTGTTGATTCAAGTAGCATACAAGCTGACTCTTCTGCTCATATGCAGTTTGAGATAGACTTAAATGCAATTGGACAATTTGATCATAGAGTGGTTCCCACAGAGACATCAACTGCTGTACATTCTAATGCGCATTCCATGGTAGCGGACACTTTACCAAGTTATAATCCTAGTAGAGTGCATAATCTTGTTCATGATGGTAGTATCAATATAGCTGATGTCCAACTTGGAGAGGCTCGCCAGGAAAGTAGCTTTTCTAATGTGGATCCTTATGGTGCTGAAAGTAGTGTGCCACCGTACATGTCTCAGCATGCTGTTGGATTTGGATCAAGTTATACTCAGCCACACAGGCTTCCCGCTGAATTAAGTAATCAGTTATTACCTCCTACAAACCCAACATCTTGGGAGCTACCTTTCCTGCAAGGTTGGATTATGGGTCAACGTCAAGCTGTCATTCATCCAGAGCTACCTCATGTTGGTGGGAGACAAGACAGTTCATCCAGTTATTCACGGGTGGGTTTTCATACTTTATTTTTGTCTCATTGAATAACTTATGATAAAATCTGAAAGATATGATTTTCTTGCAGGATCATGCTTCACGTGCACAATTGGTATCACAAGTAGAAGATGACCACAACTCTCGTTCCAGTAATCTCAGTAATGGGGTTGGAGCAAACTCCGTTTCCCTAATTAGTAGAATACAATCTGAGCTTGCTGCATCAATCTCTGCTACAGCAGCTACAGAGTTGCCTTGTACTGTGAAGTTGAGAATTTGGCTTCATAGTTTAAAAAATCCATGTTCATCGCTTGATAATGAAAGGTGTCTCCTCACTATACCACATGCGGTGCTTTGCAGGTATGAATAAGATAATGAGGTCTGACGACTCTCACCCTGTGACATAATCAATATCATAGTTTATAATTTGTTGAAATGCATCAGTTGTCAAATAAAAAAAAGAATGCTTTAGTCAGGGCCTTTGGCTATTAATGAAATGCTATCCCTGTGCTTTCTTATCCATACTTTAGTTGGGGACTTCGTGCGCTATGAATGAAACATTACCTCTGCTTTCCTATCATGCTCAAGTGTCTTGCATGCACTCTATTCTCACAATATCAGTGAGAAGTTAAATTGATAATATCTATACTGTGTATGTTGCAGTGAGATGGGGGCCCATTTTTCACCTTGTGGGAGGTTTCTCGCTGCTTGTGTTGCATGTGTGCTTCCTGAATGTGAAGCTGATCCTGGATTACTTACACAATTCTATCACAATGGAACAGGGGCTGCAACATCTCCAACCCGACATCCAATATCAGCTCGACAGATCATGTACGAGCTTCGTATATATTCACTCGAGTATCCGACGTGAGTCCAGTTCCTCTTTTAATCTTTAATTTTCTTGTTTTTTCACATTTTTGGTGTGAACTTTATTTTAAGCTCATTTATAGCAGCCTAATGTATAGTGATTTTGTAGATTTGGTTCTGTACTGGTTTCAAGAGCAATAAGAGCTGCTCATTGTCTAACTTCAATCCAGGCAAGTTTTTTCAGCATGTCATGCGGAAAAGATCAAATTTTATGACTGACCAGATAATGTAATTAAATACTATTGAAGTGGATGTAAAGTGACATAAGTTGCAGTGGTCTGTGACTATATATTGTATTGTTTACAACATAGGTTACCATCGCTTTTTATTTCTTTATTTTCAAGTAGGGATTCTTTACATTATCATATGGGAAACCTCATGACTCATTATATTCTTAGGTTCAATTTTTCTTCTTTTTTATGTTACTTGTTTGTGCTGTTTTTTTTGTTGCTAAATTACTTGTTTGTGCAGTTCTCACCTACTTCCGAGCACCTATTGCTTGCTTATGGTCGTCGGCATAGTTCTCTTTTGAAAAGCATTGTTGTTAATGGGGAAACATCCTTACCAATATACACAGTGCTAGAGGTAAAAATTGTGGTGCCTTTGTTTAAATAATCTCTTAATTAAAACGCCATTCTTCTTTTTCTTTCTATTCTTAAATGCTCTTTTTTTATCGATCTAGGGAGTAAGTTGGTAAATTGTGACCATGTAAACTATGTCGTTTGTAAGCTGCACTGTTTAAGTTCTAGATGCTTTGCTGCTTGTCAATGTCATCTACATGAGAATGGAATAGAAAAATTATATATGGTTTATAAGTTTAGTCAGCCAAGGCAAATAATAAGATAAGACATCATTAAATTGTAGCGGCAATGAATGATTGCTTTTGTAGTATCCTTGACTTCGCTTGAAAGATGGAAGATGGAACAAATATAAGTAATAAGATGCAGGACCAGTTACAATAAAAACATGTATTAATTAAGAATAGGATTGGTTCAGATATTTATTCATCAGATTTTGTTGGTTATCAATAATTCATGTTCACATTGTTCAGGTTTATAGAGTTTCCGACTTGGAAGTTGTCAGCATGCTTCCAAGTGCAGAAGATGAGGTCAATGTTGCATGCTTTCACCCTTTGGCAGGAGGCGGCCTTGCATACGGAACCAAGGTGCGTGCTTGAACTCGAATTTGCCTTGATTTATTTTCTCCACCAAAAATTATGAATTTAAGTAAGCAAATACATGGTGTGGTCAATTGCAGGAAGGTAGGCTTAGAGTGTTGGAGTGCGATAGAGTTAACAATCATCAGATTCTTGCTAGACCAGATATTATATCACCTGAAGACATGGTCGAGGTAGAACAACTCTTCTAGGTTCAGAAAAGTATATGTTCATGTTAAATGGTTGATCTGTACATTTGTACAACTGCATCTTTTTGTAACCTTGTTGTTTCTTTATCTGTTGTGTGCATGAGATCTTTTGTGTGCATGAAGATTGGGCTAATGATACATCGAAGCTATATCACTTGTTTGTTTTAGATATATAACTGGTAAATGCGACTTGAAAGCAACTCTAGATATATACTGCCTACACTCTGAAACAGCTAAAGTATACAGTTTCCTCATTTGTATACGGGCAAATATGCCGGGTTAGAGTAAAAGAATATATAATTATTTCGTGACACGTCTTATCATTAACACATGAGTACATGACTCAACTATGTTTTTAGTGTGATGGTCAAGATTGTACTTGCTACCATTTGTTGGGATACCGTAAACGTTTTCTTTATATAGAGGATAAGAACATTCACATGGTTGGAAGGTTCTAAGATTACTTTATCGTTAATAAAGCCTTGGCAAGAGTTGTCAGTATCGGCTTTTCGCCATCGGAACCAATTTGACTTGATAAAGGCAGCCTTCAAGTTGCAATTAAATTAAATTTGAAGGAATTATATTCCAACCTTCATGGATAGGATAATGTGTTACATCCAAAAGAAACAAAAATAAAATGACGGGACCACAGTACCTTTAGAAGCTTGATGGGTTGAGTACATTTTCATATATTTGTTTAAAAAATGGACAATTTTAATGTTTTCCAGACTGTGTATGCTCCTCCCTTGATGGTGAAGCAGCAAATGATTAGATACTCATTACAAGTAACTACAAGATTACCTTGTGATTACAGTATGTTAACTCATTTAATTGTAAAAAGAAAGTTCTCTATTTAAATGAGTTACTTTTTACCAATATTTTTCATAGTATATACATATAAAATAAAAAAATTATTCTGAATTCGATTTATATTATCTGGAAAACAAAAATTATGTTCCAACCATATTGAGTATTTTGTTGATTCTTAATTCTAATAGACAAAAATATAGGTTTTGGGACCCACATCTACAAATCAGGTTGACTAGTCAACGCATTATAAACATTTCCTTTCTTTCTTTAATAGGTATGTTAATTATTTAAAGGCGTTAAGAGGATATGTTTGAATGGGACAAGTCTTTGACCCGGTGTTTGTTTCCTTATCCTTGACCACTTCAACCACGTCTAGTACTCCCTCCATTTCTTGAAAATATTACGCATTTTTTTTAAAAAAAATTAAGTAAATAATTTGTTTATTTATAATAATTATTTTAAATTAAGATAAATTATATGTATATTTAAATTAATAATAATATTATAAGGGTAATTATTAATTTTTTTAAAAATATAAAGAATGACAAATTTTTGAAATAGACTTTTTTTTTTAAAATTATGTAAAACAGAACGGCGTAAATATGAAAATATAAATTACTATCAACAAACACTCCATAGATACAGATAAATGTCTAAACTTGTTCAACATTTAAAACTACCTTTTTTTTTGAAGAAAAGGAATTAATTCATTAATCAAAAGTCATATGATTTGGATGTATATACTTATTTTCACATGACTCTGACTGTGAATATATGTATTTTTTTTCACCCATCTGTTCTGTGCAATTGACCATAGATGTGATATCATATTAACCTTAATTCGTGAATCAAACATTCAAACATATGAAAATCATGCGTGAATCAAACATTCAAACTTATGAAAATCATGCCAACCTATAACCTCGGTCATGAAGAATATCAAAACACAACCAAATAAAAAAACCAAACTCTCACAAGGAGAGATTAATAAAATCCAAATAAATTGGGAACTTATTGAAGGAAAACAAAGATTTTAAAACAAGAAAGCGAAAAATAAAGAGATTGAGGCTTTCCACCGGTGAAATCCGATGAAAGCCCTCTTAAAAATCTTTAATGGAGACTAGGGTTTAGGAGAGAGAGATGGAGGCAAATACATTTAAAACTACCTTACCTACATTACGATATGTAATAAATATAATTATTTTAAAATATAAATTATACTCTACATTTTCTACGAAAGGTATGTAAAACCTAGTGTACTCATTGTATCATAACAAGAACTATTGCCTATTGGTAGAGAAGTTTTATGCCCACAACATAGATACTCTTTAATTGGATTTGAACAAGGGATTTATGACTTTTGCACAATATATATAAGAAACCAGTGTACACTTGAAGACCAATAAATTTATTGTATAATTTATGTCATTAGTAATATGACTAGAGTAATGCTAGGAATACAAAATTGGGTACAAACAATTTGTTCCAAATGATGTGTCATGGGTGATGTATCAATTTAGAAAGTTTTAATTGGTGTGATTTGTGTGAATATATTGAGTTTCATTACATTAAATAAAATTACAATCAATCACAATTTACTATTTGATATTCGAGAAATATTTTTGTACACCATTTTGTACCCACTAACATTACTCATATGATTGTTATACTAATATATATAATTTATCTCATTATAAATATTGTGATAATAATACAATAACTCACATATAAAATTGCTAAAAGGATGAAATTGAAATGTGAAATTATATTATTATAATGCAAAATAATATAGTATTCAACTTGCAGAAATGAATGTTTCATTCCACCCAGCACGCATTGAACAAGTGCGTACTGTCATATATAACCTAATGTATACTCCCTAGTATATCGATTGTACTTTTTCTATTCTATCAAACACGCATCAAGTATATGTGTATCTAACATGTAACTACTATTTGGCCGTTATTACCATAATGCAATATCAAAAATTTTAAATTTTATCCAATGAAAAACAGGTACAACCACTACATACAGATACACATGCTACTCCATTTTTCTCAAATTATAATACGCATGACCATGTAAATGATGCATGTTGTTATAGGGAGAAACTGATATAACAGTAATTTGGAGGTTTGCTGGAATCACGGAGCAAAATATGATGATTTTGCTATGAACTTGATGAAGAACGCGAAGAACACGGGAGGAAAGTGATGGATTTTGGTAGCTGATCTTGTTGTTGATTCGTTAGAAGGCCAGAGAAAATATGTGTTCTCTTACTGCCAACTGTTGTCTCAACTGAAACAAGAGGCCTACGTACCCTTTATATAGGGGTTCAAGTTACACGTAGTTCTTGGAGGACAAGTTACCTATATGGGCTAGGTATTGGTCCGGTCCGTCAGGCCCAAATCCTTAGACGTGCTGGGCTTTGGCCCAAGTCTGTGTGGATGTGGAGGACAAACTTCCCAGATGTCTGTAACTGCCATGGCCCAAACCCGTTAGGCTTCGGGGACTGTCATGGAGTTGTAGAGCAAGGGGTTCCCGTAGGGAGTTATGCGCGATGTGGCCTCGCGGGAGCAGTTGTGCATGATGTGGCCTCACGGGAGAAATATGTAGAGGTGATCCTGAACGGATCCCTGGATGAGATGAGAGCCCATGGGGCTAGCTGTCTTCAAATAGATGAGTATGTTGAGATATTACCCCGGGGGCCTTCTACAGTCTTCAGATTAGCAAATAATATCAAGTGAGATGAGCCCATGAGGCTAGGATCTTTTCAGCTAGTTATGAGAAATCCGTGCTAAGTACTTCGGGCTAGCAAAGTGATCCAGAGGCAATGAGCCTGGCCAAGCGAGCCGGGCTGAGGGCCTCTCTGTCAAGTCCATGCGACCTGGGAAGTGATGAGAAGCGAACCGAGCTGGGGGTCAGTTCTCCTCTTTCTTTCTTATCGAAGCTGAATGAGTCTAAGGCTGGTGAGCTAGCGATGCGACCTCACGTTAGGCCAAGGGCCTTAGAATATTTTATCATCTTTAGCACGATGCGATCTGGATATGATCTTTGAAGCCATGTGAGCCCAGATGCGAGGTGGGCTGGCCAATTTATGTCATTGGGCCTGCCTAGGACCCATGTCCAAATATTGGGCATAACAACTACCCCACGATTCCTTCTCACCATTAGCGATGCGAGGTGGAATCAGATAATAATTGATGCTAGAAATCTTCCATGCGAAGCGACCAGAAGAAGGCTTTTAATAAAGACGCGAAGCGAACTGCCAAGCCTTTGTGAATTATTAACATTTTCTTCAAGAAAATGTATCTATGATTGCGACCTGGATGTTAAACGGACCGAGCTGACCACATTAAACCCTTTAAACTCCAGGGCAATTGAAGGGGTTCTTCGTGCGAAGCGAGCTAGAATATAGCCGTTGGAGGAGAGGCTGCACATTGTTACCAAGGAAGCAGCCGAGGAGGAGATCGCTCGTCGGATCGCGGAGCGAGCCACTCAGGCTCAAACTGGCGAGGAGCCCCTTCATCCACAACAGCCAATTCCTGTCCGTAGTGATTCAAGCTGGAGTGAGCTCGGGAGTGCATACTACGAGCCCCGCAATTCGAAGGGCAAACGGGTTCGTACCGAAATCGATCTCGACTTAGAAGATGAAGCGACCTCTCATTGGGTCGAGTCCTCAGACAGCGAGGATGGCGATGCTGTGACCAGGTCGATCGACCTGGAAAATTATCAGTCCGTTCCTGAGGACTCTGATGGTGAGGCCTTCATTCCGCCTGATCAGCCCGAACTGGAGGGGCCAATTTACATAGGCGCGAAGCCTTTGGGTGAGGGTGCGAGCAGCTCTTCAACGAGGCCATCCTCTCCTCGGGTGTTCGCAGCTCGCGACCTAAGGACAAGCTTGAATCCAGAGTCCTTAGCCGAAGCCGTCGATCAGTTTAGGCTAGAAGGCTTCATTGTCTTGTCTCGCCCTCATCAGAGGTGTTATAAATTCAACCACGAGGAGAATGGTGGTCGTGTCCCGAGGATGGTCCTGTCCACCTCGCTGCTGAAGGTCGGGATCACTTCGCCCGTGCATCCGTTCATCCTGGACGTTTGCGAATACTTTCACGTCGCACCTATTCAAGTTAACCCCAATGGTTGGCGATCCGCCATTGCGTTGTACATTCTATACCAGAAACGAAACTTCCCCGACCTCGATGCGAAGACGCTCGGGTATTTTCTAAACCTCAAGTCTTCGGGGAAGAAGGACTTCAGATATTTATATCTGTCGGTCTGGCCCGAGTTCAATGGCAAGAACTTGTTGCATGGGGCCCCGAGCAATGTGGGTCACTGGAAGGAACCGTATTTCTACGTGTTCGATGTGCCCAGGGTTCCTGTAGCTTTTAATTATAAACCAGGTGTGTATCCCTTCTTCGTTATTTTTTCCTTTACCTCTTTCTTTTAAAACCGATTCGAGGCTGAATCTTTTTCCTAATTTTCTCCTAAATTGCTCCTCCTCGCACGCCACTTTCTGGCGAGGCCAAAAAACGAGCTGACAGTATACTACAACTGCCCCTCGAGGAGAGGAACATGAAGAAGCTGGTAACGACCTCAAACCTGGTCGCATACGGTTTCTTAAAAGATGGAGCAAGACTGAATCCGAACAAGGGAAAAGCCGTTGCGGGCTCGTCCAACAAACGTCCTGCAAAGCGAACTCGAACTGAATCTGGTACCTATAAACAGTATCGCCTCATTTTTTTATTGTGCTCGCATCACATTAATATGCATTATTCTTATATTACTGGCCATTTCATATTTTTACAACTGTTTTCTGATCGCTTCATCTCTCTTATGCAGATATGTCAAAGTCTAATGTGGCTCCTCCTCCTTTTACTCTTGAGGACGATGATGTGGTGGTCACGGGCTCGGCTCGCAAGCCTCCAGTCAAGGATCCAAAGCTCTCTGCTGGTAAACCTCCTCTTACAGAGCCGAAGATGAAACACTTGGATGCTGAGGCTGGCAAGGTAGATCCGAAGCGAGCTCGAGTTGAAGTGACCAAGGGGGCCACTGTTGCAACCACAACTACTCACGTCGCAGCCAATGCTTTTGCGAAGTTAGGCCACTCCAATGTTTCTGAGAGCGACCTCAATCAGTGGGCTCAGTCCTCTTTCGAGGAGAACAATGCAGCTATCACTCGAGCTGCTGCTGAATTGTTCTATCGTCAAGCGAGCCGTGACAAGGAGGTGCGATCTTTGGCCACACAAACCCAAGATTTAAATTTTAAGGTCGAATCCTTGGAAGCTGAGAAGAAGAAGCTGCTTGACGAGCAGAAGAAGTTGAAGGACGAGCTCAGTCTGTTAATGCGGGATCTCCGGTCCGCGAAGGACAAAGTCAATGATTTAGAGAAGGAACGAGCTGCCAACACAAAGGCCTTTGATGATAAACTAAACGAGCTCCAGACTCAGATCATAACCCAAGAGACTGCGATCTCTAATTTTGCTGATGAGAAGAAGGAGGCAGTAGCTGAGGCCTCGGCTCTTGGGCAGGTGAAGTTTATGAAGTCCTTTATGAAGAAGCTGCCTGACTTTGACTGGGGCCAATTGGGCGAGGCAACCCGAGTTTACGCAGAGACCCTTCGCAAGGAAGTGGAGGAGGAGGTCGCTCAGCGATCTGCGGAGCTCGAGGCAAAGCAGGTCCAAGAGCAGCAACACGAGGAAGCTTCGTGACTTCTTTATTTGTAATTTATTAATTTGAACAAGTATTTTATGCTCGCTTGCGAGCTGAATTTGATGGGTTGCGGGCACCGTCTATGCCTCGCATTTGTATTCACTTCAACATTTATTTTAATGCTTTGATTTCTTCCATCTCCTTTGTATTCGCTTCGTTTTATTTATGCATGTCTTAATTTTCTCTTCGCATCGCATAGTATATCTTCATGTTGCATATTTCCAACTACTTTCTGGTCGCTTTTTATGAACCGATTGTGATTTCGCTTCGCGAAGCTGGTATTTCTGACTTATCTGCTTTATTCTTTCATTCCACAAACGTTTAGGTAGGTCCAGGTCGTTTCTGCGATCCCATCATTATTGGCCTCGCATGGGGGCCTGGTTCGAATGACTTAGAACCGAATGGCCTCACACCGATGCTGGCTTGAGTTCGTTCCAATGGGGACCGTGGTTATGGCCTCGCATCGCACACTTATGTGACGACGGGGCCCCACGTCGCGTCGCTTGGCTGGCCAACAGGCCTTGCCTAGCTTAGCAATTTTTGGCCACACAGTGTTGAGCTCGTGCCGAGGGGGCCTTGTTCGGGCAACTTCGAACAGGAATGGCTGGCCTTGCCTTCTTGCTAGCCTTTGCTTCATTTTCTTTATTATTTTTCTTCATAACTGATAACTGTTTTCAAGTCGTTTCAACGATCCCAGTCTTGCATGCCCGATCTACTGTGGCCTCGCATGGGGGCCCTGGCTCGTTCATTTTTGAACCAGATGGCCTCGCACCTATGCTGACCTGAGCTCGTCCCAACGGGGCCCATGGGTATGTGTTGGGTCCCGGAGATCGTAGAGGGGGGGGGGGGGGTGAATACGATTCCCAAATTAAATATGACTATTAATAATTTTTGGGACAACATAAAAATTACTTTGGTTCAAACCCGGTTACTGTTCATCATCTTCTTCAACCTCAAGAACACCATTAAAATAACCAAGATAATGAACGGTAAATCATCCAAAACACACAACACAACAAGATCCAAGAATATAACTTTATATTCATTGAAGTGGGGTAGATGCTACAAACAAGTTCAAGAACATAAGCTCAAGAACACAACAAATAAGTGGTTTTTGTCTCTTCTAAAACTATTACATTTTGTAGATCTAGGAGACAAAAATCAGCCCTATCTTCTAAACAAGATTTAACAAGTGTTTACAATAGAAAGATAGAGGAGTGGTGTAGATAAAGAAAATCATGGCTCCAAAATATATTCAAGATCTAGTTCGGCCATGGGGAGAGAATAATTTTTCTCTCTCTCCCCTTTTCTTCTCCTGCATCCACACTACAAAAAAAACAAGTATGGAAGACTTTTATTCAAAGTGAAAAAGGTTATTTTTTCACTTTTTCTCCTTTTGCTCATGTCCACCCAAATCTTATCTTCAAAGTCATGTGCCAAGCATACCTTTGGAAATATTTAATGTAAAAGTAATATTTAATAAATATATAAAATATAAATAAAGAATATCTTTATTTATAAAATATATAAATAATTAAATAAATACTTTATTTAATTAAATTAAATATTTCCATTCCACTCTTCAATTTGTGTAGACTTCCTTATCCAAATACTTGGCCCCGTATACGTGACTCCACCACGTCCAAGTATTTGGCCTTCTAATCTGTGAAGCTTTAGTAAGATCCAATCAGGTTGTGCCGACTGTCCCTTATCCATTAGGTTGGCATTTCTCCAACACTGATTTACCACCTTTGTTGATCCTCCACTTGACTCAAGAAAACCAACAACTTTAGAATGATTAAAACCATATTAACCGACGAGAGCTTGCCTCCAATGTCCTAACACTTGATGCAACGGTCTGGTTCATAAGTGACTAGTCTTGATAGGGGCTCTTGATTCCGAACATGATTCCACATTCTTCTTTGCAAACCTTACTTGTTGCTTCGATTGTAATGCACTAAAATCTTCATAGACTAAGACAATCTTCTGTAGCTTCCACATCCTTGAATAGATGTCAACATCTTTTATTCTCCACTGAGGCCTGAACATGTTAATGAACTTCTTCCAGTGGGCTTCAAGTCTGTAGATGATCCTTTGATACTTTGTCTTAACTGAACTCTGTGATCCAAGATTTCTATGCACCTGCATATTATTACATGTCCTGTTCTATTGTTGAGTTATCATCAACCATTACATAGAGATTACATTTAGCATTTCTAGTACACATGAAAGTGCAGTGAGTTACTTCCCTTCACTCCTATCTCCCCTTTCAGTATGGCCTCGCATCGTCCACTTATGTGACAACGGGGCCCCACGTCGCATCGCCTGGATGGCCGTGAGGCCTTGCCTAGGTTCGCGATTTCTGGCAGCACATTGTCATGGTCCGGCTCTAATTGCATGAACTTTTATGAATATTGATGCACATCACGTAGAATTTGGAAGAAAACCATGCATATTTCTTAGATAATTGAAGAACATAGGGCCAATAGAGTCATTACATCAGCTCAAAGAGGTGTTTATATAACACTACTACCCCCCGAGACTTGAGATGATTTATTCATACGAAGTCTAAAAATAAATAGTGCTGCCAGTTACATGGGCAGTTAAGGTAGATACTTCTTGAGATGTTCCGCATTCCATGCTCGCGGAATAAGCTTGTCTTTGAGATCAGTGAGGTGATATGTTCCCTCCCAGAGAACAGTCTTGACCTTGTAGGGGCCTTCCCAGTTGGCGCCGAAGACTCCATGTGCTTGAATCTTGGTGTTTGGCATGACCCGACGTAGGACTAGATCTCTAACTCGGATGGGACGGGCTTTCACTGTTCCATTATAGTGTCTAGCTGCCCTCTGATGGTATGACGCTAGGCGGGCCTGAGAGTCTGCCCGGGTCTCTTCAATCATGTCGAGGTAGAGTCGGTGGTTGACCTCATTATTATTGGGGTCAAAATGATCTCGACGGAATGATCTGGAGCCAACTTCCACAGGTACCACAGCTTCACATCCATATGATAAGGAGAATGGGGTCTCACCAGTAGTGCTCCTCGGGGTAGTGTTGTAGGACCAGAGGACCCTAGGGAGCTCTTCGGGCCAGTTGCCCTTGTTTTCATCCAGCTTAGCTTTCAGAGTGTGCTTGATTATCTTGTTTATTGCTTCTGTCTGGCCATTTGATTGAGGGTGGCAGACAGCTGAGAAATCCTTTCTGATGCCCAAGTTGTCACAAAATTCTCGCATTTCCTTGGAATCAAACTGCTTTCCATTATCAGAAATGAGCTTGTAGGGGATCCCAAACCTGCACACAATAGCCCTGTACACAAAATCCTTAAGCTTCTTGGCGGTGATAGGGGCTAGGGGCTCGGCCTCGGCCCACTTAGTGAAATAATCAACTGCCACCACATCATACTTGACCTCTCCCTTAGCTTTCGGGAGCTCTCCTATCAAATCAATCCCCCACATGGCAAAGGGACACGGGATCATCAGAGAGGTGAGTGGAGCAGCGGGAATGTTGCTGAAGTTAGCATATCTTTGACACTTGTCGCAAGACCTGGCGAATTCAATGGCATCATGCTTGAGAGTAGGCCAGTAGTAGCCTTGTCGGAGGATCTTGTGGGCTAGAGAACCACCCCCCGTGTGATTGCCACAAATACCTTCATGTACTTCTCGAAGTATGTAATTGCACTCGGCCCCATCAACACACCTGAGAAGTGGGATATTGAAGCCCCTCCTGTAAAGGACCTCATCATAAATAACATACCGTGCGGCCTTGTACTTGATTCTTCTAGCTTCATTCTTATTTTCAGGTAATGAACCCATTTTGATATAATCCCATATTGGAGTCATCCAAGTTGGGGCCGGATTTTCAATCTCAATCTCCATTAGCTCAAGTGATGAAGTTTTCTTCTCATTCAGTTCCTCAGGGACACTGGGCCTCCTCTGGATTTCAAGGGGAATGACCCCTAACAGAGTGGCCTCGCGCTGAGAGCCGAGTTTGGCCAGCACGTCTGCATGGGCATTTTGACCCCGTGGGAGTTGTTCGATTTTGACTTCTCTAAAGAGGTTGAGGAGCCGTCGGGAGCAATTAAGATATAGCTCAGTACGAGGACCCCTAGCTTGGAACCCCCCTTTTATTTGGTAGACGACCAGCATAAAGTCACTGAATATGTTAAGGTTTTCCGCCTTCATTTCTAAGGCTAGTTTGAGGCCAGATATGAGGGCCTCATATTCAGCATCATTGTTTGTGGCCTGAAAGGTGAAGTGGATAACTGTATTGAGTTTGTGCCCCTCCGGAGTCACAGGCTCTATCCCTGCACCTGCTCCTTCATTATTCACAGCTCCATCAACATATAAGGTCCACCAAGGAGCGTTGTTTTCGTTAATTTCTTCTTGCGTGGTGCTCGAGGCCTTAGTGAGGGCTTGTGTGCTCTCGTCACTGTGAGGTGGAAATTCCAGAATGAAGTCTGCGAGAGCCTGCCCCTTTATGGCACTACGGGGCTTGTAGGAAACATCGAATTGGACTAGCTCAACCGCCCACTTCAATAACCTGCCAGATGTTTCTGGTTTGTGCATTATTTGCCTTAGTGGATAGGCGGTTCTTACTTCAATTTTGTGAGCCTGAAAGTAAGGTCGGAGCTTCCTCGATGCCAGAATGAGAGCATAAACTAACTTTTCCATGTTAGTATATCTGGTCTCTGCATCAAGCATCCTCTTGCTCACGTAGTACACAGGAAACTGAGTGTCCGCTTCTTCTCTAACCAGAACAGCACTAACCGAGTAGTTTGAAACAGCAAGATAGAGAATTAAAGTCTCCCCTGCTAGAGGCTTGGATAGGAGAGGTGGGCTGCCTAGATGCTCTTTGATCTGTTGAAAGGCCTCTTCACATTCAAGGGTCCACTCGAACTTCTTCCCTATGCTCCTGATTGCTTTGAAGAACACTTGGCATTTGTCAGATGATTTGGAGACAAAGCGATTTAAAGCTGCTATCCGCCCGGTTAAGCTCTGCACCTCTTTGACATTCCTGGGTGACCTCATTTCTTTCGATCTTGGCCGGGTTGGCTTCGATCCCTCGGTGATTAACAATGAAGCCTAGGAATTTCCCGGATTCTATCCCGAAGACACATTTCTGGGGATTGAGCTTCATCCGATACTTCCTCAAGATGTCAAACATCTCGGCTAAGTGGCCAACGTGATCCGCGGCCTCCTTAGACTTAACCAGCATATCATCTACATATACTTCCATGGTTTTACCAATTTGCTTCTCGAACATCATATTGACCAGCCTCTGGTAGGTGGATCCGGCATTGAGTAAGCCAAAGGGCATCCCAACATAACAATAGAGACCCCTATCTGTGATGAAGGCTGTGTGTTCCTGATCGGACTCATACATGGGAATTTGATTGTATCCTGAATAAGCATCCATGAAGCTAAGTAGCGCGTGACCAGCAGTTGCATCCACTAGTTGATCAATTCTCGGTAGAGGGAAACTATCTTTGGGGCAATGTTTGTTTAGATCAGTGAAGTCTATGCAAGTCCTCCACTTCCCGTTTGGCTTTTTGACGAGAACCGGATTGGCCAGCCATACGGGATAGAAGGCTTCTTTAATGAGGCCCACTTTGAGGAGCCGATCCACCTCTTCCTTGAGAGCTTCAGCTCTTTCTCCACTAACAGGGCGTCTTTTCTGCCTCACCCCCTTCTTATTTGGATCAATGTTGAGGTGATGACACATAATCTTCGGGTCAATTCCTACCATATCAGCATGAGACCAGGCAAACACATCCAGGTTGCTTTTGAGGAAGGAGACCAGAGAGTCTTTCATGTCTGGATCGAGATTAGAGCCAATCTTCAGCCACTTAGAAGGATCCTGTGCATCCACCAGAATCGTGATAGTATCTTCAGCTGCCCCAGCTCTTTCTACGTGAGCGGGCATACGTGGGTCAATATCCATCTCGAAATCCCTAGCCTTGCTTGCTTCTTCCACTTCTTCAACAAAGAGCTCTCCCTTGCTTTGATCTTCCAATGTGTACCCCCCGAGTCCACTTGGGTTGACTAATCCTTCGGAAATGACTGTAACTTCATGAGTGATTCCATTGGGGAGATCTATCACTGTTGAGGTCTCCTCTGAAACCCATTTTCCTTTACTGAGTCTTTTTGCTAACTGCTCTGGGGTCTCCTCATCGTCACTAGCCTCTTCCACAATTCCTTCTACCAAATTTTGAACTGGCTGGGAGGGCTCCATCATGAGTACCCCTGGTACCGGCTCTACTTGAATTCCCATGCTTTCAAAATAATCTTGCGGGAGCTCTTCGACGGTGATGGTGTTGCACATAGCGTCCTCTATTTTCGGTTTGACCATGGTATCACCTGAACTTGGCTTGTAATCGTCTACATTGATGGTCTTTACCTCTCTACTTGCCTTCTCGGCTGACTTGAGGGCCTTGTTATAACATTCTCGAGAATCATACTGGCAGCCCTTGACACATTCTACCCCCTTTGGAGTGGGAAACTTCATTGAAAGGTGGTAAATAGAGGTCACCACCCTCATTTCCTTCAGTATGGGCCTGCCAATTATGGTATTGTAGGCAGAGTGCTGGTCTACCACCATGAAATCAGTAACCTGGGTGGTCATGCAGGGCTCTTCCCCTAGAGTGACGGGGAGTTTAATGAGGCCCTTGACGCTAACCGAGGCCCCGGTGAATCCGTAGAGCTGGCCGATAGTAGGTGTGAGATCCTTATCAAGGAGACCCATCTTCTGGTAGACATCATAAGTGAGAACATTAACAACACTTCCATTATCGACAAGTACTCTGTGCACATTTGAGGATTCGATCTTTAATTTAACTACTAGGGCATCATTATGGGGGTGATGGACCCATTTGGCATCCTCTTCGGTAAACATAATATCAGTTTCCTCTCCCTTAAACAGCTTGGGAGGTCTCTGCGAGAGGTGGTGGATATTAGTGAGGGGACGCTCCTTGGCCTCTCTGAAATATCTCTCCATGGCTCGTTTGCTATCTCCACCAATATGAGGACCCCCGATAATAATATGGATACTGTGAAAGTCATATTACTAGTCCTATTTGTAATAAGTAGATGACAACTCAACTCAGATAAGAAAGCGAAGTAAATAATAAATATTGAATATAGAGGAAGAACAAAAGAAGCCATGACAAGAGAAGACACAAAGACCACTACAGAAGAAATGAGAATTAACATTGTAGTTAGTCATCCGTGAACCAGACCAGTGCACAGGGTGTCAACAATGTCAGTGAAGATTCGTCATCAAAAAGTTCAAGTGGTTAGACAGAAGACAGAACAAAGGCAGAAAGATTTCGGAGCTAACAAAAAGGTTATACAAGTCGAGATAGTATTTTAATTCTACTAATCAAAATGTTAATTAATTATTTAATTTATATAATTAAATTAATTCAAGCTGAATTCAATTTAATTTATAAATTATTTAATTAAATTAAGTGGAATTAATTTATTATAAAAGATATGGCTTGGTATGACTTTTAATAAAGTCTAAAAGAATTTATTAAAAGTCATACCGAAATTCTGTTTAAATAAGTCATACCGAATGCAAAACAGAAAAGTCATACCGAGCTTGTTAAATAAGTGTTGGGTCCCGGAGATCGTAGAGGGGGGGTGAATACGATTCCCAAATTAAAATTATGACTTTTAATTATTTTTGGGACAACATAAAGATTACTTTGGTTCAAACCCGGGTACTGTTCATCATCTTCTTCAACCTCAAGAACACCATTAAAATAACCAAGATAATGAACGGTAAATCATCTAAAATACACAACACAACAAGATCCAAGAATATAACTTTATATTCATTGAAGTGGGGTAGATGCTACAAACAAGTTCAAGAACATAAGCTCAAGAACACAACAAAGAAGTGATTTTTAGCTCCTCTAAAAATATTACAAATTCTAGATCTAGGAGACAAAAATCAAACCTATCTTCTAAACAAGATTTAGCAATGTTTACAATAGAAGAATAGATGAGTGGTATGATAAAAAAAAAATCATGGCTCTAAAATATGCAAGATCTAGTTCGGCCATGGGGGAGAGAAAAATAATTCTTTTTCTCTCTCCCCTTTTCTCTTCTCATCCGGATGCACTACATACTGATTAAGACTTGGGTTTCTTCTTTATATATTGAAAAAGGTGTTGCTTTTTATTTTTCCACCTTTTTCTCTTGTTCTCCCAAATCATATCTTCAAAGTCATGTGCCAAGCATGCCTTTGGAAATATTTAATATAAAAGTAATATTTAATAAATATATAAAATATAAATAAAGAATATCTTTATTTATAAAATATATAAATAATTAAATAATTACTTTATTTAATTAAATTAAATATTTCCATTCCACTCTTCAATTTGTGTAGACTTCCTTATCCAAATACTTGGCCCCGTATACGTGACTCCACCACGTCCAAGTATTTGGCCTTCTAATCTGTGAAGCTTTAGTAAGATCCAATCAGGTTGTGCCGTCTGTCCCTTATCCATTAGGCTGACATTTCTCCAACACTGATTTACCACCTTTTTTGATCCTCCACATGACTCAAGAAAACCAACAACTTTAGAATGATTAAAATCATATTAACCGACGAGAGCTTGCCTCCAATGTCCTGACACTTGATGCAACGGTCTGGTTCATAAGTGACTAGTCTTGATAGGGGCTCTTGATTCCGAACATGATTCCACATTCTTCTTTGCAAACCTTACTTGTTGCTTCGATTATAATGCACTAAAATCATCATAGACTAAGACAATCTTCTGTAGCTTCCACATCCTTGAATAGATGTCAACATCTTTTATTCTCCACTGAGGCATGAACATGTTAATGAACTTCTTCCAGTGAGCTTCAAGTCTGTAGATGATCCTTTGATACTTTGTCTTAACTGAACTCTGTGATCCAAGATTTCTGTGCACCTGCATATTATTACATGTCCTGTTCTATTGTTGAGTTATCATCAACCATTACATAGAGATTACATTTAGCATTTCTAGTACACATGAAAGTGCAGTGAGTTACTTCCCTTCACTCCTATCTCCCCTTTCAATCTCCCCCTATTTGGTTGATATGGAATAGCAATCAAATACTATTTCCCTTTACAATCTCCCCCAAAAGCAATTAAATAAAATTAACTACTAGAGGATAACTCAACTAACATACAAGAAATAATTAAAGTATTGGACATGAAAATAATATACAAAAGGTTCTGGAAAGATATAATCAGTTAAATCCAGATTTCCTGAGTTGTTGAAAATGAATGATGAATTTCTGAATTTCATTTTCCATTAGCTTCCTCCACTTCAATGTTCTTCAAAGATGGGGTTCTTTCAATAAAGAAACAAATCATTAGTAAAGACTTCTGACCAATCATTCTTGTTCATCTTGCAATTCGAACTAGAACATACAGCTCTCTATGTTCCCCATAAGAGGTCAACTCATTCTCCCCTTAAGGTTGTTCTCTCTTGGAATGAAAGTCACTTCTTCTTTTTCTTCAGGATGTTCTATTTCCAGGAAACATATTTTTCTTTCTTCCCTGCACTATTCCACTGACTTCATCTATCACTGAAATAAGAAATAGAACACACTTGTACACTTCTCAGATGCCCCTTGAAAATCTCCTTCACATTCTTCTTTACCCAGAAAACTTCTACTTAGCAAAAACTCCCCCTGAGTTGATACTCTTCAAAGAAATCTTCATTTTCATTCATTGATCGTGCTAGAAAGAATTCTTCTGCCGAACCTCTCCTAAGAATGTTCCAAGGACAGATCTTCAAACAAATAGAGCAAAATCCCTTAGATATCTTTTCAGAATAAGATATAGCATTGCAAACCAAGATGTTAAGATTCTTCATAACTTCTTCCCCTTAGTACGACAAGTAGCTTCTTCCCAATTGACAAAAAGTAACTTCTCCACTTCAGACGAAAAATCAGTTAAATCTACAACACCTTTAGGGATTAGGCTCCAACCAATTACTAAGAAACTCCCCCTTAGTAATTTCTCCATTGCATCACTAAGGTTTCAATTTTATCTAATTCTCCCCCTTAGTTCATGCAAGCTCCAATCCACCCTTGTGTCTTTAGATATCCTCTAAGTAACCTCCACAAGATAGGATTGACAGATCTCATTTCTTGTATCACCAAGAGATCTCGTTTCTTGTATCACCAAATTCTCCCCCTTAGTTGAGAATATCCTTTAAAATAATAAAAGTATCATCTACATCCAATCGAATAAGAAACTCTCTTTCAATTGAACATAAAATCCTCCTTAGGCCTAAAAATTAATGTCTCCCCCTTTGAGATTGAGAACAACATGAATTAATAGACCCAAAGGTAATAGTTTGGACATTCCCACTAAGCTTCAGCTAGACTCTTCTTCAGCTTGTCTTCCAGAAAAGAATCTTTTCAACATTCCAGAGCTGGAAAATTCAGTAACAGGATTCAAGCATAGTAGCAAGGTTAGTGTTTGGTATATGGTTTCCTCACTTCTACTACGTTTTGTTGGTGTTTACACTTTCAAGCGTAAGTTTTCCACTCATTTCTCTCCCTATTTCTCTCACTCAAGTGTATCACTCCCTCACTTCACTCAAGTGTTTCTCTCCCTTACTTGCACTCATTCCATTTATAGCAATTTGTACCTGCAAGTAAATCCATGCCAGTCTCACCAAGATATTATGGATCGTTGACTGTAGCATGTTGTCGATCACTAAAGATCTAGGTTCTGAGATGGAATCTTAGACAGGGTTTCAGTTAGGTCATCACCCAACTCACCATGAGCAAATCCATGCACACGTGGCTCGTCGTCGGGGAATAACCCTTCTGAAATTGGAATCTCCTCCATTCCAGGAGTGACTGAAATCCCAACACCCTGATCCTCAAAAGACTCATCAAATTGGTAAACCAACTGAATCATAGTCTACGAGTTGTTGCTCAGCTACTTTCAGCATCAACAATCTCCCCATATGCAAATCCATGCACTGGATCGTTGAATGTGGTATGCGTACTAGCAGCTATTTAAGAATCAACCGACTCCCCATATGCAAGTCCATGCACTGGATCGTTGACGGTGATATGCCTTTAAGTTTTGAGCGATCCATGTATTCCAGAATTTGAATTCCTGGGAGAGTAGACGTGTACAAACATCTCACTCAATCACCTGTGAAGATGAATTAACTCACTATTTTTAGTCATGGAAAACTGTTAGTGATTGCCTCTCAACATCAACAGATTGCTCTGCGGATGTGAAATCCCGTTAGGGAACTAGGACTGTTCCTCCTAGGAAGGTTGACAAGGATTCTAATAAATGGCAAGAAATCCAAGTTTCCCTCAAACGCCTGTGAAGGTGGCTCAACAACTTCATTCACCATGAATGGTAAACAAAGAAGTTTAGGGGTTTTACCTATACCTCACAATGTGCACTTCTTGCAATGTGTCCTCACAATTGTTAGTCCCAAGAGAGGCTAGAGAACTGTTAGGTCCTATAACATCCCTTAGAAGCAAAAACTTTAGGATTACCATCAGCGTGAATGCTTTTGGTGTGCTTGACTCATTACAAGGTGCTCTGGCTGACGAGCGAATTTTCAATGAAATCACCCTGTTGAGAGAGTTCATTCAGAAACGGTTGAATTGCCTTTTCAGCTCTGCATCCTTTTGAGAGAATACAGATGAGCTACAGATACCTCAATTTGTATACTTCTTTCCTTCTCGAGAGGTAGAGCTGTGGGTGCACTTCCGACTTCATCCTTATTTGCTGCATCAAGTGCAGTTTCTCCCTTAACAACCGCTAATCTATATAAGTTCCTTATATCACCAAGGGTTGAAAGTTTGAATTAGAATGATAGTGTTTGGTACTAAGGCCTTGGTTAGAAATTGATGGATTATTCAACTTCTTGACCTTCCCCTATAGCCACTAAGGCCAAGCCATTACAACTAAATAGATAGAGTTGATCAGAGCTATATAAAATTTGGTAGAGTATGATTAAACTTATTCTCTATTCCTTCTCAGAAATATAGCATCGGAGCAATGTGTCCTCAAGAAACAATGCACCAGAGCTAAAATGTGGGAATTAATAAAGAATAGGTAAAAGAATATTAAGCCAAATTTCATAAACTCACAATTTTGAAAAAAAGTTTAACAGATTAACAAAAGTGTTCTTTTAAATTTCTCTTAGACAAATATCCAATTGAAATTCAACTCTTTTAACAAAAACATTTTGATTAATAACTCAAATCTATTTCATCTTGCTCACTGTATGTTTTCAGAAATTGTTTTGCAATTCATTCTTATCGGATATTATCTCCGACTTAAAACATAAATCATTTTTTTTAAAAATCGAATGAATGCTTTAGTCATACAGTCCAAGGCACTAATCCCAAAGCACACAACCATTGTTTTAATACTACAGGTCAATGTGAAACAGATATTAACAAGAGTTTTGAAAAACGTTTTACCAATGGTTGATACCTCAAGATCAAAACAATTTACTCAAATAAAATAGCCTGATACCATGCAACCTAAGTTACAAGTTATTAAGTAACTTTATTTAAACAAATCGTGGAGAGAAAACAGTTTTCATTACAAAACATTTAGAGAGAGAGAGAGGATATATGATTTTGAAATAGAAAGATAATCCTCAAGAAATGTTCTCTTTCAAAGAAAACTTTTAGTGGCTTTTCATTCTCTGGTAAATGAATGCATGTTTAGATAAAACATTTTTCACAAGAAATAGACAAGAAATTTCTTTATGCATTCAAGTTCTAAATAATGAAAAACATATGTTAATACTAATGAATTATCAAAGATATGAGTGACAATATATTCAAAAGTACTAACATCATTCAATCATTTTGTAATAAAATGCATCTTACTACAAAATAATCAAGCACATAAGATACTTACATTATGCTAGACAATTACCATTTGTCGCTTGAAACAAACACATATTGCAATATAGATCATGGTAATTATAAAGCATAAAACATAAGCATCCGCTAAACACTGAACACACATTGACCGAATGACAGCATTTAACTTCTTACATTACATCTCAACAATTATCACATAAGCATATTGAAAATACTCATGACAATCAGAATGTATGTAAGCTCGAGGTACTAGTTGCATCAGAGATCAAATACCTTTAAATATTAATGCTAAAATTTATGATCTTTGACAACCCCTCGCGATGTAGTAACTTACTTTCAATATCAGTGTTTTTGAAATAATCTTTTTGTCACTTAGTGCAGAAATTCTAAGTGACATCACTAATATCAAAAGAATGACAACTAATATTAATGGATTTTGCAAAAGACATGAATTACAGCACTTAAACTACATATTAAGTGGTTCCATTAATATTAGCATTAAACAATTAGAAGTAAAGAAAATTACGACTAACTATCATTAACTGATATAAGTCAATAACTTTAAATACAACTAATTAAAGCATACAAATACTTATGCTGAACCATTTGATACATATAGCATGAATAACTTATGACAGCACAAAGTACGAGGTCCTGGATATAACTTGACTGTACAAAGAGATGCTACAATGTTAGGTCCCTAGGTCATGTTAGGTCCCGGAAGGTCCTAATTAATCTCATAGAGGTAATATTGGATCCCGGGTGATCACAAGCCAAACATTAACTAGTTCCTAAAGATAGTAGACATCTAAATAGCATGAACACTCTCTATAAACATTATGTTTAAATAAATTAATATTAGACTAGAGTGACATACCTTAGTCAATAGAGCTTTTACTGGTGTATGATCGTTGAATGAACAATTACTCCTCTTTGCCCTAGAGATCGAACGTTTACTCCTTTCGAGATTGAACGTTTACTCCTTTTGGACAGGAATAACTTTTCAGCTACCAGTTAACATTGTTCCTCGAAACAATACCACGCTCATCCAGATGGAAACTGCATTACCTTCAACACCCAAATATTTCCTTGTAGATATTGGTCTTGGCAGCAGCTTCACTAAACTCAGCACTCTAGAAACCAGTAGTCTTGACACTAGCAGAGTAGAACCTTAAAAAAAACTCTGAACTACCTTTCAGCTTCTGTATCAATACCAAGTCTTCATGTGGATTGATTCCTTGCGCTAAGTGTATCTACCTCTGGTTTAATTGAGTTAGTTCCTTGATTCAAACCCTACTCAATCTTGATTAGTTAGTGCATCTTCAGTCTTCATTGAATTCACTCAGAAAAACCAATGAAATACACTTATACATGCACGACCAATCACTACTCTACTACCCAGATTCATCAAGAACTGACTCTAGGAAATGTTGTTACACAAAACCCTTTGTCATGACAGATGTGTCCTTAATGTTTCCTTAGATTTTCAGTGGGTAGAGTAGTCTTCTTCAAATATGATTGAGATCATCTTGCATTATTTTTAAATTGACAATTTCCTTTCTAATATGCAATCACTCAATCTGGATCACTCAGTGCTCCTAAGAATCTCAACTCTTACTCAATGAGCACTGCTAGCCTTTGAACATCAAACACGACTAGTTGATCCAACTTACTGATGCTCCACCTGTGATGCTGCTTGCATCTTTTCTTCATCTGGTGTCATCTGATCTTGAGCCCTAAACAGGATGTCAACCTTTAGAAATTCAGAGCTAAAATCAAACGAATGCTAGGGAGCTTGATGATGTTGTTCACTGCATCTAGATCATCTTAAATCAATCACAGACTCTATATAAGCTCTTAACTCCAAATAAGATAGCCCTTCATCACACCATGTGACTTCAGGCATGATTAATTTTACTTGATGTCTTCTCTTTATATTTACTGATTAGACTTGCTGTGTCAACTGATTCAGCCGTAGTGAATAGGAAACCTTAAGTCTATCCATTATCCTTGTATTTTCACTCAAGGTCTGGATTTCCCTATTAACTCCTCCATTTGGTCATGAAGTCCGAAAACTGAACTTTACTCTAGAATACTCCTTTCAGTGCAGACATAACATAGAATTTCATTCGTCAACGAATTCCATTACCTGCCCTCAAAGTGTTCTTACAGCAATCTGCCTAATCCTTTGAATGTGATTAATCACTGAGATGCTTCATCTATCGAATGCATGAACAAACACCAAAACTAAACAGGGTAGCCTTTGACTTGACTTCCCTTCAACTGACATACTTCACTAATGTCCTTCTTAAAAGAATTTCATTAGAAGTAGTCCTTTCTCACCAACTTCATCTTTACCGTCGAATCCGTTATCTTGATAAACCAAGTATTAGTTGATAAACCAAGTGTGAGAGCATCATTTGTTGTTGCAGCTAACTCCATTCTGATAAACTTCAACGAATAGTTGACTTCATCATAAGCATTAAATTTCGTGTTAGCAATAACCTCACTTCCAGTAGAGTGAGCTTCTATTTCTCTTGACCCCGATCAATATTGTTCATCCTCGAACTGATATTAGGAAACCCTTCGCAAAGAATCCCCTACGTCTTCCTTAATATTGTGCTTCAGATCATTCAAGAAAAATAGGTAACCTTGCTTAACCATTTGAATACCAAAGCAAAAGTAGTTACATGCCTCGAACATGGAAATGTCTGAGATATATAACTTGTACATGTTGAAAGATACTCTGCATTCACAAATGATTAAGACACGTGGTCCTCAATTTGATTGAGTCCAAGGGTTAGAGATATTTCTAAACATTGTTAACAACAAAGCATTCAAGTTCAACATGCTCATTCTTATCTGACTGATCACTCCTCATCTATATCAGCCTTAACAAGTAGTCTTGGCTATGAGCTCAGTGATCCCAACCTTACTTAAGGTGGACTAGCAGTCTATAAGAATCATGTCGTACATATATGTAGTCATAGAAGAATCAATCACTCAGATTCCTAATTCTTCTAAATCACCTTTGTTGTTCACTTTAACATTATTTTATCTCTAATTACCTGAGTCAATTTAGATTTAAAAATTTAATTCATGGTTTATTATACTGACCCCTAGGCAATTCCCAAATTAGAAACAAACTCATCTTAACAAGCACATGATCAGATATAGCATTTAATACAACCATGCGAGTATAAACAGATTATTGACAATGTAAACATCAAGGCACTTAGCATGCAGCAAATACTCTTTCCGATAAATGTACCCCTACAAATACCTAAGACTCTATATGCTAACATGATCAATTATCGTAAAGCAAGCATTAAATCACACAAGATCTAATCATGAAGTCAAATACTGATAAACAAGCAACACTAACAAACTAGCATAAGTTATCTAATTTATATAGAAATCAAGGTGAGACATGCATTACATCAAACTTATAATATAATGCAGTTCAGCACTTAATACTCTATAATTAAATCAAACAAGTATAAACTAGTTAGAAAGTATACCTGAGCGATGCTTAGCATTCCATCTCGAGTGATAATCAATTGATCCAAATCAATTTCCATTCTACTGACACTCATGGAAGTATCCTTGCATTTGACCTCAATAAGCAATGATGTTCCTGCTTCAACCCAAATTGATACCTGATTGTTTTGCTTAAAGACCCCGACATAGAATGTCTCATGTTCTGCTTGAAAAGATCACTCTTCTTTATATGTGTAGCAATAACCCCTTGATTATCATATGTCAGTGATAATCAAACCTTGTGTATTTCTGCCACTGATGTCCTTTAACCAAATCTTCAATTGTTGTTTTGGTTCTTTGACCGTTAAACTGAATTCCTTTTCAAAATCCCAAATTCTTCAGATATTGATTCGAAAACCACTGATCGAAGACTCTTCCCTAAATGAACTAATCCCCTTTCAATAACCAAATGATCCACTGAGTAGACCGATGTAGAAATACATCTCCAATGGTAAGATCAGGTCTCAACTCCATTAGAATGTTCTTCAGTCAGTTCGTTTGTCCTCAACGAACGAAGAATCAACTCCTGTTGTTTCGTTTAATAAAACATTTTGTTCAAACAGAAGTATTTAATTTTTTAGGAATTTAAATAATCAAAATAAATTGAAAATGCATTTTTGATAAATAATAATAAATTTCTCAATTTCAAATTATAAATAAAATAAAATATTTCGAAAAGAAAGTTTTGATATAGAAATAACAAATTTTTCAAGGTATATTAAATAATCATGAAAAAGAAATTATTTCAAATCAAAATTAATTTTCAAAGAATTTTATAGAATTTATAATCCAAAACAGTTTTAATTATAATTAAAATAAAACAGATTGAAAATATAAGTTTGATATAAAAATAATAAATTTTCAAGTCATCTTAGATATTCTTGAAAATAAATTATTTCAACCAAAATGATTTTCCAAAAAGTTTTATGAGATTTATAATTAAAACTTCTATAAAAAATAAATTATTAAACCTCAAAAATAATTCTCAAAATACTTTTAAGAATATTAAACTCAAAAGAAATTAAATTGGATTTTAAAATTAATTTTAATTTTCAAATTAATAAAATTCTTAACTAAGAATATTAAAAATATAAAATATTTGACTCTAAAATTTAAAAGAAAATAAAATATTTTCCAAGATGTAAAATAAACTTGAAAAATAAATTATTTAAATTTAAAAATTATTTCCAAAATATTTTAAATAATTAAATTCAAATTTAATTATTAAATTAATTATTAAACTAAAAATAATTTGAGAGAAAAACAATTTTTGTTTTAAATAAAAGTTAAGCTATGTAGCCATGTGTCATGTTGAAACAGCCCTCTAAGAAAAAAAAATTCTACATAGACTCTATCTAGAACATTAAGTAGAATTTCTACATAGAAATGTTCTACTTAGGCTCTATGTAGAACATTAAGTAGAACTTCTGACTTAGAAAATATTTCTAACTCCAGAATTTCTACTTAGGTTCTATCTAGAACATTAAGTAGAATTTCTACATAGAAATGTTCTACTTAGGCTCTATGTAGAACATTAAGTAGAACTTCTGACTTAGAAAATATTTCTAACTCCAGAATTTCTACTTAGGTTCTATCTAGAACATTAAGTAGAATTTCTACATAGAAATGTTCTACTTAGGCTCTATGTAGAACATTAAGTAGAACTTCTGACTTAGAAAATATTTCTAACTCCAGAATTTCTACTTAGGTTCTATCTAGAACATTAAGTAGAATTTCTACATAGAAATGTTCTACTTAGGCTCTATGTAGAACATTAAGTAGAACTTCTGACTTAGAAAATATTTCTAACTCCAGAATTTCTACTTAGGTTCTATCTAGAACATTAAGTAGAATTTCTACATAGAAATGTTCTACTTAGGCTCTATGTAGAACATTAAGTAGAACTTCTGACTTAGAAAATATTTCTAACTCCAGAATTTCTACTTAGGTTCTATCTAGAACATTAAGTAGAATTTCTACATAGAAATGTTCTACTTGGCCATCTAGAACATTTTGTACTTAGAAAAATTCCGGGCTTCAAAAAAATTCTGGATGCCCAGTGAACCAATCGTACCCTCTTTAATCTCAAAAATAAAAATAGATCCAATCGATTTGTATGTCAATCGAGTAGCTCTGATACCAATTGTTGGGTCTCGGAGATCGTAGAGGGGGGGTGAATACGATTCCCAAATTAAAATTATGACTTTTAATTATTTTTGGGACAACATAAAGATTACTTTGGTTCAAACCCGGGTACTGTTCATCATCTTCTTCAACCTCAAGAACACCATTAAAATAACCAAGATAATGAACGGTAAATCATCTAAAATACACAACACAACAAGATCCAAGAATATAACTTTATATTTATTGAAGTGGGGTAGATGCTACAAACAAGTTCAAGAACATAAGCTCAAGAACACAACAAAGAAGTGATTTTTAGCTCCTCTAAAAATATTACAAATTCTAGATCTAGGAGACAAAAATCAAACCTATCTTCTAAACAAGATTTAGCAATGTTTACAATAGAAGAATAGATGAGTGGTATGATAAAAAAAAATCATGGCTCTAAAATATGCAAGAACTAGTTCGGCCATGGGGGAGAGAAAAATAATTCTTTTTCTCTCTCCCCTTTTCTCTTCTCATCCGGATGCACTACATACTGATTAAGACTTGGGTTTCTTCTTTATATATTGAAAAAGGTGTTGCTTTTTATTTTTCCACCTTTTTCTCTTGTTCTCCCAAATCATATCTTCAAAGTCATGTGCCAAGCATGCCTTTGGAAATATTTAATATAAAAGTAATATTTAATAAATATATAAAATATAAATAAAGAATATCTTTATTTATAAAATATATAAATAATTAAATAATTACTTTATTTAATTAAATTAAATATTTCCATTCCACTCTTCAATTTGTGTAGACTTCCTTATCCAAATACTTGGCCCCGTATACGTGACCCCACCACGTCCAAGTATTTGGCCTTCTAATCTGTGAAGCTTTAGTAAGATCCAATCAGGTTGTGCCGTCTGTCCCTTATCCATTAGGCTGACATTTCTCCAACACTGATTTACCACCTTTTTTGATCCTCCACATGACTCAAGAAAACCAACAACTTTAGAATGATTAAAATCATATTAACCGACGAGAGCTTGCCTCCAATGTCCTGACACTTGATGCAACGGTCTGGTTCATAAGTGACTAGTCTTGATAGGGGCTCTTGATTCCGAACATGATTCCACATTCTTCTTTGCAAACCTTACTTGTTGCTTCGATTATAATGCACTAAAATCGTCATAGACTAAGACAATCTTCTGTAGCTTCCACATCCTTGAATAGATGTCAACATCTTTTATTCTCCACTGAGGCATGAACATGTTAATGAACTTCTTCCAGTGAGCTTCAAGTCTGTAGATGATCCTTTGATACTTTGTCTTAACTGAACTCTGTGATCCAAGATTTCTGTGCACCTGCATATTATTACATGTCATGTTCTATTGTTGAGTTATCATCAACCATTACATAGAGATTACATTTAGCATTTCTAGTACACATGAAAGTGCAGTGAGTTACTTCCCTTCACTCCTATCTCCCCTTTCAATAAGTCATACCGAGAATCTGAAGAAAAAGTCATACCGAGCTGTTCTGTTGAAAAGTCATACCGAAGCTTTTGAAGAAAGAAGTCATACCGAGAGAATGAATTGGCAGTTGAATCAAAGTCATATCGAGGCTTGTATTAATAGTCATACTGATTTTATTTAATTAAAAAGTCATACCGACCTTTTTAATTAATTAAAATAAGTCATACTGAGCTTCTGCCGACCTTTCTTTTTAATAAGTCATACTGAGCTTATTAAAGGAAAGTCATACCGAATTTCTGAAAGTCATACCGAGCTTCAGTAAGTCATACCGACCAGAATATGTCATGCCCAACGATTTTATAAGTCATACAAGGCTTAATTTTAAGAAAATAAGTCATAGTCAAAAAGGTCATACCAGCTCAGAATTTCCTCTATAAATATGAGGCATTTGCTTCATAATTCAGAGTAGAAAAATCAGTACAAATTCAGAATTTGTCTGCATTGTAATATTCACAGACTTTCTGTGCTGGTTTGATTTTAATTCCTAAAGTAGAACAATTCATGTCAAATTTGTTCTAGGAATTAAAGTTTATTCTACCAGATGTTGTAACACCCTTTCAAGTTTAATATACATATTTAACTTGAATCTTGTTTACTTACTTGCTAATTTCTATATCTTAATTGTTATATCATAAAAATAGAAAGCTAGTAAGTCAGCCTCCCAAACACTACAAAGACTCGAACCCTCAGCTAAAGCAATAATTTAATTCCACAAATTCTGAAAAGAATTTTAAATTGTTGTCAGTATCGCATTCAACCCCCCTTCTACGATACTTCCGGGACCCAACAATTGGTATCAGAGCTAGCTGATTGATATACAAATCAAGATCCGCAGTCCAGTGAAGCTCAGGGTACCGAAGCTGTTTTGAACTCTGAATGTCTAGAGGCCTTGTTAGATAATTTTATTTTATAAATTTAAATTTAGATAAATTTATTTTATAAATGTTATTTAAAATAAATTTATTTTCTGAATTTAATTTAAATGAGTTTATTATTTAAACTTGAAAAAGTTTGTTTTATAAACTTAATTTAAATAAGTTTACTTTATAAATTTTAATTTAAATAAATTTATTCTTTAAATTTAAATAGATTTCCTTTTATAATTTAAATTTGTTTAGATAATTTTATTTTATAAATTTAAATTTAGATAAATTTATTTTATAAATGTTATTTAAAATAAATTTATTTTATGAATTTAATTTAAATGAGTTTATTATTTAAACTTGAAAAAGTTTGTTTTATTAACTTAATTTAAATAAGTTTACTTTATAAATTTTAATTTAAATAAATTTATTCTTTAAATTTAAATAGACTTACTTTTATAATTTAAATTTGTTTAGATAATTTTATTTTATAAATTTAAATTTAGATAAATTTATTTTATAAATGTTATTTAAAATAAATTTATTTTGTGAATTTAATTTAAATGAGTTTATTATTTAAACTTGAAAAAAATTTATTTTATAAACTTAATTTAAATGAATTTATTTTATAAATTTAATTTAAGTAACTTTATTAGTTAAATTTATATAGATTTAATTTATAATCTAAAGATATTAAAACTTGGTCCATTTTTCAGAAAGGGTTTGTAGTTGAAAAATTCTTTGTTTTGGCTCAGAATTAATTCGCAGAGCATATGACCCGGTTTCGAAGAAAGTGGTCATTTCGTATTAGTAGGTTTATTCCGGAGTATTTGGATTTTATTATGGATGATTCGATTGTTCATGTTATAGTTCCACAAACTGCTCAAATGTAAAGATATGATAGATTTATTAGTGGGGAACTCTGAAGATTTTTTTTCTGACTCTAATGATCATTCTAGTTTTTGTACTTATACAAAACGGATTTAAGAATCGTTAGAGGTCACAACTGAAGAAACATATGAGGCTACAAGTAGCAAGACAAGATCAGGGTTGTGTTACACTATTCAAGAAGCTCCCAAGCATTAAAATAAAAGTCTATTCTGAATCTGTGAAGCTTGACATCTTGTCAGAGTCATATTCAGATATTGATGATGAAACTGAGGTTGCAGAAGGAATCAATGTTAATGATGATGATTCAGATCCTAGTAGTGGAAATGGTAGTGAATCTACATAACTCATGGACTTTAACAGAATCCACTCAACAAGGTGAAGGATCTTCAACACATCCTAGCAGCAACTCAGGGGGAGCAAAAGAAAAGAAGGATCTACTAGTCATACTCAACACAATGAAGATCAAAGGAATACATTAAGAACATATCTGCCGAGACAAAGGGTTTGGAGTCAAAGTCATTCCTGGAGTCTAGTTCTTAGTGTTCCGGATACTAGAGTAAAGACTAGAAGTGCTATGCAAAGTAAATGGTTACTCTTCGGGAAAGAACAATTGTTAAAACAGTTGGAATCCTAAAGAAGATTGAAGAAGCACTGATTGATCCAGATTGAGTGATTGTAATGCAAGATGATCTCAATCAGTTCGAAGGCAGAATCTACTGAATCTGGAACCCAGGCCACAAGACAAAGTTGTAATTGGTACTGTAAGGGTTTTCAGAGACTGGATGAGTTTTGGCATTGTTATGAGGAACAAAACCAAACTGGTTGCTACAGAAGGTATCGACGATGATGGAAACAGAATCTTCGGGACTTTCAAGATCTAACTAAAGCACCAGAGACGAGACTTGATACTATTAGGGCTGAACAAGTTGATGTACAACATCTCCTGGACTTTGAAGTTTCATATCCACTTGAATTTGTATATCATTCTCTTCACAAAGCTCTCTATGACGAAGGTAAGATATCAAGCAATGGTCAAGGACATGGTATGACACTCTAACTGCTAATTACTTGAAAATGATTTTATATTAGAGTCGTTATACACATATCTCTCTATACAAGGCACACACACATAATGTTTAGTGCAAGTATACCATGATTATATTATATGTGGGTCTACTGTGCATAAAGACCATATATTTTATTCTCTATATGCCTATGTGTAAATTTCCACGTGGATACTAGAGAATCTAATCTTATAGCTAAGATATGAATTGTTAGATATCTTAAGGGATTACCAATTCTAAGAATCAGGTACCCTAAAGATACCAGGTTTAACCTAATTGGCTATATAGATATAGATAATGCAGGTTATAAGAAAGACAGGGAGGTAATTACCAGAAGCTGTCAAACTACATCAACTCTGCTGGATAATCTCTTCACCACTCACGGAACAAGCGCATGGACACCAGGTATCATTTATATCGAGAGTAGTCCTTAGTAGAATAACTTGCAGATATTTGCTAAACAGCTTGATAAATTCATTTTGTCTAAGTTGGTTAGTGAAGTTGGGATATTATTTATGTGCATATTTGTTGGAAATCTCATCTGCAAGGAATTCTTAAATGAGTTCACAAGTATTAAATCATCCATATTTAAAGGACTTGTGAATTTATCTGAAATCCAGAACCTCATGCTTATTGCTACTACTTTAATTATCATGTTTACAATATTATATGCATATGTGGTAATTAGGTGTTCTAGCATAAGTTTGTATATTATCTTAATTGATTTAAAATTATGATGTCAGACAATTCGATGTCATATCAGTCTCATAATTTAAATGAATTAAAATAATATGCAGCATAATTGTTTGTATGATAAATATTTTATGAGTATCAGTTAATGATATCTTACTTAATTGTTTTGATATTTTTCTCTGATATTTTTAAATATTCTATTATAAATAATTGTGACACTTTTAATATTAGTGATATTATTTAGAAGTACTGATCTAAATAATCAATGCATATTTCAAAAACACTAATATTGGAAAACGGAAGTATTTTCTAAGTTATGCGTATATAAAATTCTCAATATTTTATATACTTAGAAATATTTCCAAAATTGTTTTTACTTCTAGGTATCAACCATTTGTAAAATGATTTGTTTTCAAACACTTGTTTCAATGTTTGTTGCACATTGATTCAAAGTACCTAAACAGTGGTTGTTGCTTTGAAGGCCTTATACTGTATTGCTAAGAATACATCCACCCCTATTGTAATGAAATTTTCTATTTTAAGTTAGGGATATTATCAGATGGACGAAAATGATGAAGATCATAATTGCATTATATGTCGGAAAGTCATAGTCCTCTATCTGATAAGGATGGCTTGCAAAACTGTTTTCAAATCATACAGTATTAAGGTATAAAGAAAAAGAGTCATTTTATCGAGATATAATTTGGTAAGAGAGTTGAATTTCTTCTTTGGTATAAACTCCCGCGTTTTATTATGGGAAGTTTGCCTTATAGGAAATTCATAAAGGATAGAAACTTTCTTCTATGATACAACTTTCCCGTGTTTTATTATGGGATATGTATCTTAAAGAAAATTTTGTATCATGCTTTTAAATGATAAATCTTTAGTTCTGACAAAACTCTTTTATCAAAAGTGCTTTAATGCAATCTATTACCATTCCTTATTATATTTTTCCTTCTCCTTGGGATTATGTTTTGGAATGTTAAGGTGATTATCTTTTTATCTCGATTGGTTCTTTCCAGTTAGCCCTTAGTGGCTTTTGAAACTGGCCAAGAGGTTGAAAACCCATCAATCTCTTACCCAGGCCATAGTACCAAACACCAATTCATCCACTTCCATATATTAACCCCTGGAGATATAAGGAACTCATGTAAGTTAGAGGTTGATAAGGGAGAAACTGCACTTGATGCAGCAAATAAGGATGATGTCGGAAGTGCACCCACAGCTCTACCTCCAGAGAAGAAAAGGAGTATATAACTGAGGTAACTGTAAGCTCATCTGCATCTTCTCAAAAGGATGCAGAGCTGAAAAGGCAATAAAACTGTCTCTGGAATCATTCTCTTTACAGGATGAGTCCATTGAAATCCGCTCGTCAGCCAGAGCACTTTGTAATGAGTCAAGCACACCACCGGCACTCACGCTGATGGTAAGCCTAAATAGATATATTCTAGGAACACATTGCAAGGCGTGCACAGTGAGAGGTACATGCAACATTTTTAAGTTTTGTACAGTTTTATTTAATTGACATTCATACTGTAAATATATTTTATATTATGTTTGTTTTCCAACGCTTAGTATATATTGTTTAAATTTTTTTTCAACAATTGGTATCAACAATTAGTATATAAGTATGTATAGTTTTATTTGTTTTTCAACTTTGGCATCCTTATTTTTATTATTTTTATGTTTATTTCTATATAAATATGCGCTGATTATTCTCAAGTCTCTTTTGAGAAGTAGGAAAGATCTATGAGCTTGATCATCCAATTGTTTCTGATAGTGAGATCCTAATCATTGGCATCAATCTCTAACCAAGATCTTAGAACCAAACACACAAACACTATCACTTCCATCTCTCTAACCATTAAACAGAATACCTATTTGTTCAAAATGAGGGAGTCAATGCCTTGATTGCATTTGATAAGGTTGGTGATGTGAGTGAACCAACAGCTCTGTCTCCAGAAAGGTGTTTCATATATATAAACTGAGACAACTGTTAGCTCATCTGTGTTCTCTCAAAAGGATACAGACTTGGAAAAGGCAAAACTGTTACTAGGTTCATTCTCTCAACAGAGTGAGTCTATTGAATTCAGCCTGTCAGCCAAGGCAATCAGCAAAGAGTTAATTTCATCTGACATTTTTCAAGAAACCACAAATATTGTCTTATTTTTAGGACCAACAATGGACAACAATTTGTATCCGTTGATGAGTTCTCGATTGATAAATATCAGTTGATGACTTGAGTTCTCAATTGATAAATATCAGTTGATGACTTGAGTTCTCGATTGATAAATATCAGTTGATGACTTGAGTTCTCGATTGATAAATATCAGTTGATGACTTGAGTTCTCGATTGATAAATATCAGTTGATGACTTCTCGATCAATGGACCAACTCAATTGGCATTTTGGACCAACAATTTAAGAACTTCTTGGGACCAAAATGGACCAAGAAAGAACAATTGAAATGTCACAGGAAGGATGAATTGACGGTAGCAATTTTTCTAAACTTCCATATCAAGGAAGGAAGAATGATTGATGATTCTGACTGAATCAACATGCCTTTACAGGCGTCAGGAGGAAACTTGGATCATTTACTACATTATAGATCCTTGTCTCCCTTCCCAGATGGAACATATCTGGATTCCTAACGGAATAGATCATCTAAGATGATCAGCAACTCACTGAATCTATTTCTGAAGCAATTCAGTTTTTCAAAGTCAAAATGTTTTTATAGATTCAATTGAGGACGGGGATTTGCGAAACCCCATTGCACCACCAGTGACCTCTCTTGAAGGGGCTATGGTGATCTTTCTTGCAGGTACAAAAGACTATGTCATTCGTACTGAGAGAGAAATAGTGTTGTGAGATAAGAGTGAAACACAAGTGATAAAGAGTGAAAATATATATTCTATGAGTGAAACACTTAGAGAGTATATGAGCGAAACACTTGTGAGAAATACAAAGTAAAATCACACACTAGCATAATTACCAAATCCCATTCCCAATTCTCTGTTAAAGATTTCTAATGTTACTCAACTAAGGGGGATGAAATTTCTTCTGATATTAAGGATTCTGTAGAGAATTACTTAACTAAGGGGGAGAAGTTTGAACAAGATCCAAAGGGGAGAATTGTTCAATAAGAGATCCAAAGGGGAGAATTGTTGAACAAGATCCAAATATGGGGATAATTGTTTTCGAACAGATCCAAAGGGGATATAACAACATGCTTGGATTGGATCCATTTGATTTTAGAAAATTCTTGTATATAGGAATTAACCGGATTTTCTAAAATGTATATGATAGAATATATTTTTATATATATTCTATATGATTTTTATTCTCATATTTAATAGTATTTTGCATTAATTGGATATTTATTTAATAGATTTTAATGTTTTATTGCAGACAAGAAGAAATTCCTAAACTTGGAAGAATTTGGACTTAAAGTGCTAATTTGGAGTTAAAATAGAAGAAAATTCGTATTTCTTGGGCTGCATGCGCTGCTTACACTGTTTGGGCCATATCTTGAGTTCTAGAAGTCAGAATTGAACGATCTTACAGTCCATGCGAAGCTTATGAAATTGTCTTTAATTCAGAGGAGGTCCAATAAGCAAAAGCCAAATGGATCAGTCCAGAAACAGAGGAGTAAAGACTGCTACGAATTTTACATTGAGAATTCGACTCGATTTAGGAAACCCTTTTCGTAATTGTTTTAAAGCATTAACATACTTTTTTATATAGAGACACATCAGTTATGATGTAGGAGGTATTATTAGACATTAATATTATTAGAGTAGAGTAGTTTAATATTAGGGTCAGAAGGAGATGGAGGGAAGCCATGACTTTTCCATGTGACAAGGAGGATTCAAGGTTTTCTTATCCAAATATTTTATGTATTCTTATTAGTTTAATTATGTTTCTTTTTATTCTTAGTTGTTTTACTTGTTTAATAATTAGCGAGTAGTTGTTTCTAGGGCTTAAGGGGAAGTCATGTTTGCACTATAATATTGGCATGATTTTTACAGTGGTTTGATGAGTTATGCGTAATTCTAATTGATATGTTTTAATTATTGATTTATGTAATCGGCCGATATCATGAATTGATTCTATGCAAATAGGGGTATGGATCGAGAGATTTACTTACTAGAGGCACACATACGATTAGCAGAATTGAATTTGAGTGCGAGAGCATCATTGGATTTCTGAGAGCGTTGATGCTCGAGAGAGATTAACACTGCTCTAATTACTTGACTAATTGAATTACTAAAAATTGTTAATTGTGTAAACATGTATCGAGAGTGTTAATACTTGAGAGAGATTAACAAACTCTAGTTGCATGACCACTTTTAATATTTTAGCTTATAAGTCAGTTATAGTGTAAGCATGGTGGACCTGATTGCCCTAGGTTTTTAATTTATTAATTTAGTTTTATTGTATTAGTGTTATTTTAGTTTTAATTAGTAGTTAATTAATATCTTCAAATATTCGTTTACTCTTGAAACAATCTGTGATAATTAACTTGAAATTGATAAAACCTGTCTCCTTGTGGATACGACCCGCTTGCCATTCTCTGCTAACAACAGACACCGTGCGCTTGCGGTCATAGATAAAATAAAACGCATCAAGTTTTTGGCGCCGCTGCCGGGGAGACGGCATAGTTTTTATTGATTTTAACATAGTTATTTAGATTGTTTCTGTTGTCTCATTGAAACTTTAGTTCCAATTGAGGCAGATTTTACTATTTTCTTGGCTTTTTTGAGTTTCACAGGTTTACAATGGATGAAGCTGATACTTTTGCCTTCTTATATTCCCATCAAGAGGCAATGCCTACTATGCGTCCAATGAGTATCAATGAGATGTCACAAGTTGCCCCTAAAACATACACTTTCTGTCGAATTTGTGGTGTTCAAGGTCACTATGGTTTCGAGTGTTCCTACAATATTTATAATTCTCATGATACCCAGCTTGGACAACTGAATGCTTTTCAAGAAGAAAGATATGGGTATACCCAGTATTCTAACACTTGTGATCAACAATGGATGGCTCAACCAAGTTTCTCGTACACGGGCAATGATATTCAGAATTTTCAGTATCATGATCAACACCAATTTCAAGAACAATATTATCAATATCAATATGAGCAGCCACCGCTACAAGAATGTCAATATCCTCTACTACAAGGAGAGCTACATGTTTCTCAAACCAATGTAGTTATGCCACCACCTAATCAGACGAGTGAGGTATTGAATATGATGATCAAATTGCAAAAGAGTTTTGAAGAGACTACAAAAGTGATTCAAGATTTCAGAACTCAAAAATTGACGATGGAGGCTGAAGTTGAACAATTGGCTACTTCTTCCACTACAAGTCAACTCGACTTTTTATCATTACAACCTATCCAACTAGAACAGGACGAGAGTGTCATCACTCTTGATAAAAATCTCTATTTTGATAATTTATCGATGCTAGCTAATAATGTAACAATTGAAGATGAGGAGCATGCTATTGATGATACGGTTGGTGATGTTATTCTTGAAGATGTTGTGAGTGAAACAGAGGTAACGAAAGAAAGCAATATTGAGATGGTTGTTTCTTCTCAACCATATGTGCCTAAAATATCACTCCCAACTCAATTGTTTCAAGTTGACGTGATGAAAAGAATTGTCCAAGATGATCTGTCTCAAAATTTGATTGGTAATGCATTCAAATTGGCTCTTGCGTCTCAAGCTCAAGAAGAGGGAGAAGATGAAAGTGTCTCTTTCATCAATTATGTGATAAACCAAGATGTTCGAATGGCTCCTGAGAAAGTGAGGAGTGTCGATAAACCACCACCTGAGCCTCCACCTCATGTGAATGTCAAGGGAGTTCCACCTTTTTTAGGCTGTGAATTTTATCGTTGTTTTATCACAAAATTTTCTAAAACTGCACAAACACTTGGTCAATTGTTGATTATTGACGGAACATTTAAATTTCTTAATGCTTGTTTGGAAATATTTTGCAGGGTAAAAATAATTGTGGATGCTCTTGAAATTATTCTTGGTGGTGAGATTATGACCGAGGAAGTGGATACTTCACTTTCTATCCTTTATCAGAGGAAATTCTGTAAGAAGTCAAGCTAATGACTGTAAAGTAGCGCTGATTGGGAGGCAACCCAAGACTATTTTATTAGTTAGATTTTATTTTTGTTTTCGTTTTTCCCACAAAGTGCATTGATGAATTTTGTGTGAAGTGTTTCAGGGAATAATGAGTTTTAACAAGCTGATGGAAATGGTGCAAAATTGAAAAATTCGCAGCAATTTTTCTGGTTGAGTTAGTTATCTTGTTTTTTCGTTTCTCGGAGTTCCAACGGTCGGATCGTCCTGAATTTTGGACAGTATCTTTATTACTTCATTATCTAAATTCTGAACGGTGGAGATCGGATTTGGAGGTCCATAAAGTTAATTTATGATGTCCGGACAGAAATATTTGGCACCATGGGGACGAAATACCTCCCCATGGGGACGGTTGAGCTTTCCGTGGTGCATCGACTTGGAGCCGACACACTTCACTTATTTTTCAAGCAGAACTTCATGCTTATATATTTGGGGAGTATTTCTAACCTTTCTTTTTATATTTGTTTTCTTTATTTCTGTATTTTATTTTTAGGACTTTTTTTTACATAATTATTCATTGAGGACAATGAACCGCTTAAGTGTGGGGAGGTGTTCTTAATGTTAAAAAATTCTAAAAAAATTAGAAAATTTTAAAAATCTTTTGTATATTGCCTCGTCTCAAAGTGTGTTAATAAGGATAAGTACACATACTTGTAGATTTATTTTACATCTTTAGTTGATATGTCATCTCTTATATTCATTTGATATATGATGATTCCTTGTATGTGCTTGCAAAATTATTAAACTTGAAATGCATCTTTGTTAATTTTAATAAGTACTGAAGCATGCTTTCACTTTGTGAGATCTTGAGCCTAATTTGTGATTGATACACCTTTGTATCAATCGATTTTTTTTTCTTGTATGTTGTTCATCATATAGCATGTTGCTCTAGAACTTGTTTTAAACCTTTTCGAGATTACATGATATTTGTATGCATGAATAATGATAAAGGCACTAGGATTAACCACGTTTATCCAAACAGTACCCATGAGTTATATCCTTAGTGAGCCCCTTTGAGCTTATATATCCTTTTTATTCAAATATCACCACTCTAAAATTCTTGAGCCTACTTATTTTTCTTGTTTTGATTTACTAGTAGAGCATTTTAATTTGTTTGAGGGTTGGTGAATATCTAGTGTGGGGATTTCTTTGTTAAAGTGTGATTATTTGGTGGGAGTTGATATGAAAAAAAAAATCTTCTAAAAAAAAAGAAAAAGAAAAGAAAAGTAAAAAAAAAATAGTGCTCCTTTGAGATCAATGGGTGGCAAGTGCAATGTCATATGAAAGGGACGACCCATGTACATGTGCTGGTATTAAGTGTAATTGTACTAGAAATTAAGAATGAAATTATCTCTTATTCTTTTATTTCTTGGTGACTTTTCACTGCCCTTGATTACTGGAGAAACACTTGAGATTGAAAAAAAAAGAAGAAGATGATTCGAAGAGAGGTTTGTTCATTGTTGTTACAATATGAATGTGAGAAAGTACATAAATTGTGCTTTGGGGTTTAATGTTTGTGAAAGCCTGATCAACTTTTACATGATCTAATTTTCATGTTGAGTGCTTTAATTAAGAATGAACAATATGCTCTATTAGTTTGTCAAGTTAGCCACTTGTTAGCCTTTTTCTTGATTCCCTACCATGTACCTTAACCTTGTTACAACCTTAACGAAGACCTTTTGATTTGTGCATACATATATACAAAGTAATGGAGATTTGGTGGAAAACCAAGCTTATGGTAGCACATGACTATATTGATTCAACTTGAGTGATACACCTACATCTAAACACTTGTGTAATTTGAGAGATATGTGAGCTTTCTATCCATAACATGTTACTTATTAAATGCGACATTGATGTTTATTTCATGATTCTTTTGTCTATCTAGACAATGTGTGCATACTTGGATAGTTATGTACAAATGGATGCTCTAAGTGGAAAGACTTATTTTTCTAAATTATGTAATTGAGTTTACATGTGTGGAGTACTATGATATGTTGCATACTTGAGACTTGGCAGAAAAAATGGACTTTGTGGGTAGATTCACTATAAACCCTCACGAGACAAAACTCGTCCTACTAGGGCTGCCTAGGGGTTTAACGGCTTGTTGCATATGCTCAATGCAATCGTGCCATCTACGAAACTGGTGTTAGTTAGTTAGTTAGGATTTTGTTTTTAGTTCTTTTATTTGCCGAGGACGTGCAAATATTCAGTGTGGGGATGTTTGATAGAATATATTTTTATATATATTCTATATGATTTTTATTCTCATATTTAATAGTATTTTGCATTAATTGGATATTTATTTAATAGATTTTAATGTTTTATTGCAGACAAGAAGAAATTCCTAAACTTGGAAGAATTTGGACTTAAAGTGCTAATTTGGAGTTAAAATAGAAGAAAATTCGTATTTCTTGGGCTGCATGCGCTGCTTACACTGTTTGGGCCATATCTTGAGTTCTAGAAGTCAGAATTGAACGATCTTACAGTCCATGCGAAGCTTATGAAATTGTCTTTAATTCAGAGGAGGTCCAATAAGCAAAAGCCAACTGGATCAGTCCAGAAACAGAGGAGTAAAGACTGCTACGAATTTTACATTGAGAATTCGACTCGATTTAGGAAACCCTTTTCGTAATTGTTTTAAAGCATTAAAATACTTTTTTATATAGAGACACATCAGTTATGATGTAGGAGGTATTATTAGACATTAATATTATTAGAGTAGAGTAGTTTAATATTAGGGTCAGAAGGAGATGGAGGGAAGCCATGACTTTTCCATGTGACAAGGAGGATTCAAGGTTTTCTTATCCAAATATTTTATGTATTCTTATTAGTTTAATTATGTTTCTTTTTATTCTTAGTTGTTTTACTTGTTTAATAATTAGCGAGTAGTTGTTTCTAGGGCTTAAGGGGAAGTCATGTTTGCACTATAATATTGGCATGATTTTTACAGTGGTTTGATGAGTTATGCGTAATTCTAATTGATATGTTTTAATTATTGATTTATGTAATCGGCCGATATCATGAATTGATTCTATGCAAATAGGGGTATGGATCGAGAGATTTACTTACTAGAGGCACACATACGATTAGCAGAATTGAATTTGAGTGCGAGAGCATCATTGGATTTCTGAGAGCGTTGATGCTCGAGAGAGATTAACACTGCTCTAATTACTTGACTAATTGAATTACTAAAAATTGTTAATTGTGTAAACATGTATCGAGAGTGTTAATACTTGAGAGAGATTAACAAACTCTAGTTGCATGACCACTTTTAATATTTTAGCTTATAAGTCAGTTATAGTGTAAGCATGGTGGACCTGATTGCCCTAGGTTTTTAATTTATTAATTTAGTTTTATTGTATTAGTGTTATTTTAGTTTTAATTAGTAGTTAATTAATATCTTCAAATATTCGTTTACTCTTGAAACAATCTGTGATAATTAACTTGAAATTGATAAAACCTGTCTCCTTGTGGATACGACCCGCTTGCCATTCTCTGCTAACAACAGACACCGTGCGCTTGCGGTCATAGATAAAATAAAACGCATCAGTATAACATGTCATAGTTTGCATTTTTTATATCTGCGATGGTTTAATGCTGTATGTATGCCATGTCTGTTGTTACCTCTATTAAATTGGTTGGATAATTCACGTAAGGGGAGAATGAATTCACCTTGGGAGAGAAGTGAAGACAGAAGTTGGAGAAACAGAGGATGGATGGTAAGAAGAGAACAAGACTTCATCCCTGCCATCCTAAGGGGGAGTAGTGATGAGTCTGAGAAATGAAGATAATACTACTTGTATAATATGTTCAGTGCTAGAGGAACAAACATCTTTCATTTCAGTTTCTCAAGAAATCTGGAAATGCAGAATCTGATCCAGAGAAACCAGCAACTGAAGATCTACCAATGACACCTGATCTCTAGAAGAAGGTGAAGTTGATACTTCTGAAACTGGTAATGATAGGTAAGTCAAGATAGAACTTTGTTAAATGTGTTCAGTCTAAAGGAACATCTATCTTATATTTATCTTTCATAATTGAAATCTGGAAATGTATTATATGATCCAGAAAACAATTTATTATTTACAGTTCTTAAATGTCGTATTTTTTTTCTTAGTTGTTAGTTGAGTTATCCTCTAGGAATTTGTGTGTTAAATGTTTAACAACAAATAGGGGGAGATTGAAAGTCATATTACTAGTCCTATTTGTAATAAGTAGATGACAACTCAACTCAGATAAGAAAGCGAAGTAAATAATAAATATTGAATATAGAGGAAGAACAAAAGAAGCCATGACAAGAGAAGACACAAAGACCACTACAGAAGAAATGAGAATCAACATTGTAGTTAGTCATCCGTGAACCAGACCAGTGCACAGGGTGTCAACAATGTCAGTGAAGATTCGTCATCAAAAAGTTCAAGTGGTTAGACAGAAGACAGAACAAAGGCAGAAAGATTTCGGAGCTAACAAAAAGGTTATACAAGTCGAGATAGTATTTTAATTCTACTAATCAAAATGTTAATTAATTATTTAATTTATCTAATTAAATTAATTCAAGCTGAATTCAATTTAATTTATAGATTATTTAATTAAATTAAGTGGAATTAATTTATTATAAAAGATATGGCTTGGTATGACTTTTAATAAAGTCTAAAAGAATTTATTAAAAGTCATACCGAAATTCTGTTTAAATAAGTCATACCGAATGCAAAACAGAAAAGTCATACCGAGCTTGTTAAATAAGTCATACCGAGAATCTGAAGAAAAAGTCATACCGAGCTGTTCTGTTGAAAAGTCATACCGAAGCTTTTGAAGAAAGAAGTCATACCGAGAGAATGAATTGGCAGTTGAATCAAAGTCATATCGAGGCTTGTATTAATAGTCATACTGATTTTATTTAATTAAAAAGTCATACCGACCTTTTTAATTAATTAAAATAAGTCATACCGAGCTTCTGCCGACCTTTCTTTTTAATAAGTCATACCGAGCTTATTAAAGGAAAGTCATACCGAATTTCTGAAAGTCATACCGAGCTTCAGTAAGTCATACCGACTAGAATATGTCATGCCCAACGATTTTATAAGTCATACAAGGCTTAATTTTAAGAAAATAAGTCATAGTCAAAAAGGTCATACCAGCTCAGAATTTCCTCTATAAATATGAGGCATTTGCTTCATAATTCAGAGTAGAAAAATCAGTACAAATTCAGAATTTGTCTGCATTGTAATATTCACAGACTTTCTGTGCTGGTTTGATTTTAATTCCTAAAGTAGAACAATTCATGTCAAATTTGTTCTAGGAATTAAAGTTTATTCTACCAGATGTTGTAACACCCTTTCAAGTTTAATATACATATTTAACTTGAATCTTGTTTACTTACTTGCTAATTTCTATATCTTAATTGTTATATCATAAAAATAGAAAGCTAGTAAGTCAGCCTCCCAAACACTACAAAGACTCGAACCCTCAGCTAAAGCAATAATTTAATTCCGCAAATTCTGAAAAGAATTTTAAATTGTTGTCAGTATCGCATTCAACCCCCCTTCTACGATACTTCCGGGACCCAACATACTGCCCTCTCTAGTACTGCCAAGCCCAGGTCTCTCTTTATTCTGCGGAGCCTTATCTTTCGAAGGAGGAGGCGGGACGCTATGATAATCACTCCTCTGATGTCTCTTCACTTCTCTTACCACCCATTCAGTGAGGTGACAGCTTCTGATGAGGTCTTCAATCTGGTCTTTCAAATGTCTGCAGTCGGCGGTGTCATGGCCCGACTGCTCATGGTAGGCGCAGAACTTCCGAGAGTCCTTTCTACCGTAATTCGTCATTGGTGAAGGCTTCTTGAAAATTCCTTTAGAGACATTAATTGCGTAGATGTGCTCAATTGGGGCCACTAGTGGGGTGTGGCGATTGTATTTCAGATAGGGCCTCATGTTCTCTGATCTATTACTTTCAAGGGACCTCTCTCTTTCCCTTTTGTCATACCTCTTCGGGCTGGGGCTTCTGTCTCTACGGCCCCTGTTTCTATTATCCGGACTTTGGGATCCCTTGCGTTTGTTATTCTTTCCCCGGCCTCCATTGTTGTTACTCTTCTTTAAGTCAAGCATAGATTTCTCCACCCATTTAAAGGGCTCAGCCTGCCGGTAAAACTCAGACAATGTTTCAGGTGTCTTAGCTTGTAGGCTTTTCCAGAAGTCAATTCCCTCCTTAAGACCCGCTATTAGGAAGTTCTTTACAGCCTCTTCAGTTGCTCCTCTAACTCGGGGTACTTCGGCATTAAACCTCTTGAAGTAATCTTGCAGGGTCTCTCCTTTCATTTGCTTAATATTAGCAAGGGTCGCCACAGGTGGGGCATAGAGCATAGAAGACTGAAATTGTTTGATGAATATATCTGCCAGTAGTTCCCATGAGTCGATCATAATGGGCCCGAGTTTAGAGAACCACTGTTGGGCACTGCCCCTAAGAGAGGCGGCGAATAACCGGCATCGGGCTAGAGTGGAAACCTGGTAAACCTCCATCTCAATATTGAAGCGGATTAGATATTCGGCTGGATCAGTATCACCATTAAAAGTGAGATTTGGATTGTTTCTAAAGATGGCGGGCAGAGGTGCGACCCGGATCTCGTTGGTGAAAGGCGACTAGGTGGAGATAGGATTTGGAGCAGTCTTCTCCTTCTCCATGCGCTCTAGAAGCTGCCTAAGATCGTTCATGCGGAGGTTTCCCAGTCTCTCCTCGTTATTATTTTCATTGCTGGCCCTATGTGATGGGGGCGGTGCCTGTTCACGCCTTCGGCCTCCACCTTCTCCACTTATCGCGGACTGAGCTTCCTGATTTCTTCCCCTGGGAGGGGGCCTCTCCGGTACATGAGCACGATATGGGGACCTGGCGCGCTCGCTATGGCGAGGGGGTCCCTCTACTTCACGTGCTAGACTCGGTGTTTTTAGTTCGGGCTCTCTCCAGCTTTATCCTTAGATCATGCTCTGTTAGTCTTCTCCCGACCCTGTCAAAAACACTGGTTGCCTTCGCCTCATAGGGGGTTGGGCCATGAAACGACCTGTGAGGGGTCTCATGGGCCTGCCGCGCCTGACTGGGGGGCACCTCATCCCACTCTAACGATTCATTCTTCCTTACATCTCCGGCTTCATCATTAAAATCATTCATGAGGTCACGAGGCTTCACGGTCGACCAGGGCCGCTTAGACTTATTGGCCCTCCTCATTCGTCGCCGGGCGCTCGCGCTAGCCTTCTTTGAGGCGCCTCTCCTCTCCATCCGCCTCATTCTCTTGTTGAACTCGAGCATCTGCTGGCCCATCTCATCCAGGAATTCCAAGAGTTTGGGGTCGGTCTGAGGCGGGTTCTCGTTGGCATGTCTCGGGGTCTCGTCATCCTCAGCTCTATCACTTTCTAATGAGTTTCCGGTTCTCCTAGAGTTAGACATCCTTCTCCCTCAAATGTCAAGTATCCCCTCCTTCTAGCGCCAATTGTTATAGGGAGAAACTGGTATAACAGTAATTTGGAGGTTTGCTGGAATCACGGAGCAAAATATGATGATTTTGCTATGAACTTGATGAAGAATGCGAAGAACACGGGAGGAAAGTGATGGATTTTGGTAGCTGATCTGGTTGTTGATTCGTTAGAAGGCCAGAGAAAATATGTGTTCTCTTGCTGCCAACTGTTGTCTCAACTGAAACAAGAGGCCTACGTACCCTTTATATAGGGGTTCAAGCTACACGTAGTTCTTGGAGGACAAGTTACCTATATGGGCTAGGTATTGGTCCGGTCCATCAGACCCAAATCCTTAGACGTGCTGGGCTTTGGCCCAAGTCTGTGTGGATGTGGAGGGCAAACTTCCCAGATGTCTGTAACTGCCATGGCCCAAACCCGTTAGGCTCCGGGGACTGTCATGGAGTTGTAGAGCAAGGGGTTCCCGTAGGGAGTTATGCGCGATGTGGCCTCGCGGGAGCAGTTATGCGTGATGTGGCCTCACGGGAGCAATATGTAGAGGTGATCCTGAACGGATCCCTGGATGAGATGAGAGCCCATGGGGCTAGCTGTCTTCAAATAGATGAGTATGTTGAGATATTACCCCGGGGGGCCTTCTACAGTCTTCAGATTAGCAAATAATATCAAGTGAGATGAACCCATGAGGCTAGGATCTTTTCAGCTAGTTATGAGAAATCCGTGCTAAGTACTCCGGGCTAGCAAAGTGATCCAGAGGCAATGAGCCTGGCCAAACGAGCCGGGCTGAGGGTCTCTCTGTCAAGTCCATGCGACCTGGGAAGTGATGAGAAACGAACCGAGCTGGGGATCAGTTCTCCTCTTTTTTCCTTATCGAAGCTGAATGAGTCTAAGGCTGGTGAGCTAGCGAAGCGACCTCACGCTAGGCCAAGGGCCTTAGAATATTTTATCATCTTTAGAACGATGCGATCTGGATATGATCTTTGAAGCCATGTGAGTCCAGATGCGAGGTGGGCTGGCCAATTTATGTCATTGGGCCTGCCTAGGACCCATGTCCAAATATCGGGCATAACACATGTTATCACTAATAGTTTTCATTCAATCTAATACGCATTAAACAAATGCGTTTATATTATATGTTTTCCCAGGAATAGTTGAGGAAGAAAAGGACATGAACACAGATGCTATGATTTATGATGTTCCTTAATCATCTTAGCTTGACCCCATAGCTTGACCTTTTCTATTGGTGCTGATTTCTAAAGAGGATTGGAATATGTGATGAGAATGCTTGTCGATCTATATGCTTGTTTGTGTGTCCCGTTAATGTGTTGGTTACGTTTGTTGTCTTTACCTGGTCTTTATTTTATTTGTACTTGTGTTGCTTTGGTTGGTGTTTACTATCTGGGATCAGTACATGTAACTGAAGTCATATATCTTTTGTTGTATCTGCTGTTGGTGTAGAAGTATGTAAAGTGACCTCTGTTTTCCTTTGAAATGGTCATTTTAGAAATACTATATTCTAGATGATGTTTTTCTAAGGATGTACGATAGTTGGTGGTTAAGGAAATGAAAGTTCCATGTTTTCTTATAAAAAATGACATTTTATTCTATCAAATATCATTAAGTTCATACATCTCTATTAGTATTTCACTGTTACTTTTTGCGATATGCAATACTATAATGCATTATCAAAATAAATTAATATTGCGTACGATTAAATGGGAACATGAACTTGAGAAGATATCTTTAAACTTTTATCATTTATTTGTTTTTCATTGATTACAATTTTGAACATATATACTTAAATATTAATAAAAATTAGTAAGTTTTACATTCATATGATATTGGGTTCGCTTATTTTGTCTTATAAATAATTTATAAATTAAAATTTGTATATATTTTTTAACTTACAAAAAAATATAAACAATTCATTATCTTATCTTGCATCTCACAAAGATTAATTAATAAATATAATGAAAGAACAAATTTTGTTACTAAAAAAAGATATACCTATAAATATTATTACCAACTTAACATAATTATCCGATAAAATAAACAATAAAATTAAAACTATTGTTATGCTTAATTCACTACATAATATTCTTTCTAAATTACATATAGCTAAATAACAAAAATGAAAATAAAATAAAATTTGGTAGCTAGTAAAATGGTGAATGATGGGTCTCTAAGATGAAGAAGAGTCGAATTTGTAGTGTTTATCAACTGCGATGGAGACATCCCAAGTGCAGCTTAGTCCTTTTGGTATAATGACAAGATCGCCGGCGGCAAACTCCACCACCTCCGGTGAGTCTTTGCAGTACACTTTCACCTTGCCTCTTACTAAGTAACATGTCTCTTGTGCATCAAATTTTAGTTGGTATTTCCCAGGAGAACAACCCCATCTGCGCATATGTGTTTATATATAAAAGTTTCATCACAACAAAGAAAAAATATATAGTAATTTTCAGCTTACATGATCTACAACATCATGTATATCAAGAGAGAGAGAGAGATCATACATACACATATAGATAGTGTTGGACTTTTAGTGTGTGTGGGAGAGAGAGAGGGAGAGAAGGAGGGGGGAGAGAGAGAGAGTCATACATAGTGTGTGTGGGAGAGAGAGAGGGAGAGAGAGAGAGAGAGCTTACTTGGGCCAAGACTTGATACCAAGTTCAGAAAGCTGAGATTCAGAAGGGTTGCTTTGGACAATAATACGTAAGTTCGATGAAGAGGAAGAGGATTGTGCAGCCATGGTTGAAGGATTATTTATTTATAATTTATTTATATATGTTGATGGGCTATATTATTATTTTTCTAAGGAGGGTTTTGTGTTGACGCAGATATATTTATATGTGTATGAGTTAAATACGACTGTTTGATGATAAAGATGATTTCACGACCAAGAGTCGAGTGAAATTTTGAGATTTCTCTTTTTTGTGATAATAAATAAGAGAGGAATCTTTGCTTGTTATGAGTTTTACAAGTAGGTGTTACTTACATGCGTGTTTTACAAGTCGGCACTAAAGTTCAATCACAGTAAATTTGTGACTTAAAGTTATTTCTTCTGTGGTGCATTACGTTTACGTAAAGTAAATCTTAAAAATTGTTTTTTTAAAAAAAAAGAATAACTGTAATAAGGTACAAGTAGATGAATAATTTTTAATTCAAAAAATTTATAAATTTAGTTATAAAAATTATAATTATCCTGTCGTTATATTACAGTAAGATTTAAAGGGCACTGTATCAAGGTAGTTAAAAAAGATCGAGGAGGAGTTTTTTCCCCTTATTTTGGAAAAATAAATATTTATTTCTAAAAAATATATATTCAATTAAAATTTCTAAAAATTTGAGTTTGTAAATAAATTTAATATAATAAAAAAGTTATTATTTTCTTACTTAAATTAGGTTGTGCAAAAATAAATAACACATGCGAGCAAGTTTAAAAATTAAGAAAGGATAGGATACCTTCGGTCAAAGGGTTGACTGCAATTATCCCATCTGCCAAATACACGTGGCAAACGAGGATTCGCTGTCAGTCAGTATTTGTTTGACCAATGTATCTTAAACTTGAAGACAGTGGGCTTTGTTGTCATATTCAGTTATTGATTGATTATTACAGTATTAATAAAAACATTAAACACTATAGCAGTATATAACGTAAGTGTGTATAGTTTGTGTTCATTTCTTCTGACATGAACACTAGCATGGACTGCGGAGTAGACCTCACAAATTGGGTCTGGATCCGAAGAATTGACCCGAAATATAGGGAATCGAATCCGATTTTGTATCCGAATTTGATAATCCGAAAATATAATCGAATCCGAAACAATCCGATCTGAACCGATATCGGTTCAATATAATCAAATCCGAAAATGATCTGAAAACCGATTTGATCCGATCCGAAAATGATCCGGAATTTTAACCGAAAATAATCCGAAATAACACATCCGATAATAACCCGAAATCGATTAAATCCTAACTAAAAAGTATACAAACTGAATATGGCTCAAACTAAATTATAGAATTTAAGTGTATTTCATCCATACAATCTTATGGTTCGTTACACTCACATGTATATTATACACTTATACATAATTCATACGTATAATACATGTGTTCGTAAAATAAAATATTAAAAAAATAAGAATAACATTTATTTTGAATTTGCTAGAAAGTAAAGAAAAGTGAATATAAATTTATATTTTAAAAAGAAATAAATACTGTATATTATATATGTACATATAAATTTTATTTATATTTTTATTTGGACATCAAGTTTTTTTTTAAAAAATTGTTACATTACAAAATTTAGTGAAAATTTCTTTTATCATATTGACCAAAGTCTGAAATGAAGAAATATATTACTTAATCGAGATAATTATTTTGTTCTGTATTATTTTATCAAATTTTAACTATAATTTGTCAAATTTACTTAATGATCTTTATTTAAATTCAACGATAATTCAAATTATTTTAATAATAATCCGAACTTAACTTTCAAATCCAAACAAAATCTAATTTGAAATAAGAAATCTGAAAATATCCGAACCGAATTTAATCCGATTTTTATCTGAAATTCATCCGAATTTTAATCTGATTTTGACCCAAACCGAAATCGTACCGATCCGAACCGAAACCGATTCAATTTATGCAAAACCGAAACTGGATCCGAACCGAATCAAATCCGATCCGAACCGAATAAAAATATATTATAACCGAAAAGTGATCCGATTCGAAATTAATCCGATCCGAAACCGAACCGTTTACCCGAATTGCCAGGTCTACTACGCAGTAATATACTATGCTACGAGTATTATAAAACGTGAGTTCTTGTTTCAAAATTTTCAACTTTGAACAATTTTATATTCTGATTAGGTCGCTCAATGTCACAAAAAATAATTTGAATTAATTTCGATTAATATAAAATAATATTAATATATACGCACTTAAAATATAATCTGATGTATACTTTAAATAAATAAATATATATATATATATATATATATATATATATATATATATATATATATATATATATATATATATATATATATATATATATACCATTACACAAAAATCGTATTCAGTATAAATAATTTTCGCACTTAAAATATAATTCAATATATAATATTTCCTTTAATATACACTTCAGGCAAAAATCGTATTTCATATGAATAATTCTCATATTTAAAATGTAATTCAATATATTATATTTCTTTTGGGCTCTCGTCAAACGGTTCTAAAAGGAAAATCTTTTGGCCATGCTCTTTGCATAGTACAGTTTTGGAAACTTTATTTGTAATAATTTTGAGCTTAAAACAAAAGCCCAACAGGCCCATGTAAATGTATGTAAAGTGTAAACATGTCAATATTGAAGTATGAAGCTATAGCAGAGCAAGAATGACATTCTATTTTCCTGCTTCCAAAGATTACTCAATGACCAAACACCCAAACTAGCTGGGTTTATGATTCTGCATGATGAAGGCAATCCTCTGTTGCAGAAAAGAACAGGGAAGTAGTTTCAGAGGTCATATTGCCAATTATATCCGAGATAATATGGTCTCACTCCGAAAGCTAACATGTAATACACAATCCCGTAAAGGGATCATATGCATCTACCATCGTAATGTAAGAAACAAACTTAACATTAATAAAAGGAGACAGATGTTCTATGAACAAGGAATTGAAGATAATGGTAAAGAGATTAAGATTTAATAGAATTAAAAAAAAAACATCTGGTTTACTACTCATGTATGGACCTTTACTAGATAAGAGACTAATCACTAGCCTGTATACATATATTTTCAAGGCAAAGGTTACTTTGTGCATTCGAAGCTAAACTATCCCTCCTAGTGAATTTGCAGACATTTCTATCTAAACTAGTAAGATGATTACTAACCGAACAAAGTTCCTACGTCTACTGTGGCTGAAGCTGATTCCGAAGAAAGTCTTGCAAGTTCTTCACTGTTCAAAATCCAAGGATTCAAATCAAATGAACCAGTGTTTGAGCTTCCGCCAAAAAAGCAATCAAACACACCAAAAGGCCGGAAGTTGAGAGTTTTGTGCTTGGGTTTGCTGGCTGCTCAGGTTAGTTGTATTTGTAAGCCCATTCAAGCCAAAATCTGAAAAACTAGTATCCCCAAAATTGTTTGTTTGATTCTGTTGCTGATTAACATTCTGCAGACTGTTTGAAGCATGGCTAGGCTGACTAGAGACTGGAGGCTCAGAAGGTATTGTATTTCCAAAGTTGTTGGCTATTGTGGGCTGGAAGGACACCTGGGGTTGAGGTGCAACCGGTTTTGAGAACATACCCCCCACATATGCCTTTTGAGATGGTATTTGAGGTTGAGTAGTTGAATACACAAAAACATTGCCTGTATTCGACTGGGCAAACAGAGTTTGAGTAGGGACTTGATTCAAAGAGGTGGTAGCCACACTAGACTGAGAGAATAAATGAGGTTGTAGTTGGGACTGAAAAGCCAGCATATTTGAAGGCATCGGCTGCATGTATGGTTGAAGGGAGGGCCGACACATGTTTGAGTTCCCATTCTTTTGAGCAGATATCATATTATTGTAGTTACCTGGTGCTAACACTGCAGTCGGAACTCGTGTGTGTATAGTAAATCCATGCCCATTGATTAAATGCCCAGCCCTTTGATTTGACACTGAAGCGACCCCAGGGGTTCCTCTCCTTTTAAACACAGCAGCGGGGGGAACATTAATTCGAGGGGCGGAACTACCAACATTATGTCTTCTACCCCAGGCAAGAGCATTATTACCAATGTTTCTTAACTGCTGTGATGCCAAATTCAATTGCAGATTGTTTCTAGGCATTACATAGCCTTGGCCTCTGTTACTTTGTATGTTCATGGCTGCTGCTGGGCTTGGCCAGATCAATGCTGGCCTGGGGGTTTGAGCCTGGAATGCCTGGTGTTGTCTATATGTATTCGGTGCTGGCCAGGGGACCTGAGTCTGGGGTGTCTGGTACTGTATACTTGGAGTTGGTGCTGACATGGGGACCTGAGCTGGGGGTATGTTGTACTGTATTTGTGGAGTCGATGAAGAAGCTTGATTTGTTTGGATCAGCTGTGTTGACATAGAAGTACATTGAACTCTGGGAACAGTTACTGTACTTTGATGACTTCTTTTTAGACTTTCTCTCTGTTGGTTCCAGATTTCCATTTTCCCAGTGGCATGACAGTGGTCACTTACGGAACTGCCAGTTCCCCATTTGAGACATGGAGCAGGTGCATCACAAACATAACAGTGACACTGTAATAGTAACAGGTCAAATTAAAGACACATAACGTTCAGTACTGAAAAAAAGTGTAATAATTTAAGCTAATATTGTGAAAGATATCATTACCTGGTTACAGTATTGTTCATGAGGAGTAGATGTAAAGGGAAATTTAGCACAGAGATCTCGTGGGTGAGGATAGTCTCTACATGCAACCTATAATCCATTAAAATATAGCACCCAAAAAAATTATATTGGAAGTTGCAAGTTGCAACATAACTTGAAAAAACTGAATAAATACATAAAATTCCCATAATTATATAAACAAGCACAGACATGGCATGAAGCCAAACCATCAACTTTGAAAGGCCATCATTATAAAATAAATATTTTAGCAAAAATTATCAAGAAAAATCTGAAGGATGTGAGATATTCAAGTCTGAACATGCAAGTATCCAGTATGCCATTCACTTTAAATAATTATCAATCAAAATACTGTACACAAACAAACTGTAAAAACTGAAAACACGGTATGCATTTACTATAGTCTACGAATACATGTCTAAGTGAATACTTGGACAAATTTTAGGAGTATAAGAAGATGTTGAACTAGTGCAATTAACTAAATCAACGGAGTAATAAGCATATCAAACAAATTAACACATATCAACATCCCCCAGCCTATACCTTGGATTAATCTACACACATAAGACTACTCAATTCTCAAACTAAACAACAAAACATATAAAAACACACACACACACACACACATTTATACTAACAACACAAAAGCTAAACATAATTTCGACAAAAACGACAAATGTGATAGTATACCTGTCCTGTCTCCTTAACAACAACCAGCTCCTCCGAATCATCCCCTACCGCAACATTCTCACTTTCAACACCAGCCTTATCAGGATCACCATCCAAAATCACACAATCATCATCATCCTCACATTCCTTCATACAATCCTTACTAGAATCCTTCAAATCACTACTAACTAAACCACCATCATTAGCCTCATCACATTTTTTCTCCAAACTACTAAAAATTTCTTGTAACCATTTAGAATCGTCCCCTTCACCTCCATTTTCAACCCCCCCAAAATTCTTATCCCACCCCACATCATCATCATCTCCGTTCAAATAAAAAATAATACTTTGATCCATCAAGAACCATAAAAATTTGCCTTTTAACCCACAAACTCTATCAAAACCTATCAAGAATCAAATGGGCTACTCCAAAATTATATCTTTAGTGCTTCTATAACAATTTTAACAAACCCCATAACATATTTATAATGGGGGTCGTGTGTGTTTCTGTGTGTTTGTTATTGTGAGTGTGTGAGTGTGTGAGCGCTATACATCTGAGTCTCGGCGAGAGAGAAAAGAATAACAGCAGAAAACTCAATTGAATTGTGAGGGTTTTGATGTGGGAAATATGAAGAGGCGGTGCGTGTTTATATATGTATGTACAGGTGTATCCATATATGTATGTATTTAATAGCGAGATTTTGTGGTATATTATATTCGGATTGTGTTGGCCCCACTTACTAAATCTTATGAAAATCTGTTTTTAGGATTTTATTAAATTTTCAGTTTATTTGTCTAACGGTTTTATAATTAGTGCTTCATGGGCCATGGTTGAAGTTGGCTGATATGAAATATATTTTTTATGAGATCACAATAATTATATTTAATTAAATAGAATTATTATTAAATATTTATTTTGTTTTATTCATAAATTCGGAAAATAAAAAATTTGATAATTAATATAATGAGAATAAGAAAATTAAAATATATTTTGGGTAACTTTCCCGGATGTTGAATAAAATGATTGTATTTAATAAATATAATATTTTGATATACACAATCTTTTATAAAAATAAAAATGCTACGGTAGACTTTAAAAAGATTTCTTAGATTGATTTGAGTGTAGTATATTAACTATTTAATTATTTACTTTCCTAATTTATGAAAATGTAAAATAAATTATAAATAAATATTTAATAATAAGTGACTAAATATATTCATTTATATGTGTTTGTTGTCATTTTAAGAAAATTATTCTAAAAATTAATCTTATTATCCTTATTCTCATCTTTTATAATATAAATTTATTTTATTTAATATCCTGGAAGGTTACTTGAGATATATTTCAGATTCCTTATTCTCTATATTACACTTAAATCAATTACTGTTTAAAAATAATTCCTAAATTTTATCTTAGAATCCTTATTTTTTAAAATAATAATTTAATTATATTAAATAATGAAAACAAAAAGATACTAATTACATAAGGTGGATAGAATAGATACTCAGAAAATATAATTTGAAACATAATTTTTTAATTTTATTTATGTTTATGAGTTTTCATCAATCTACATTTTAACATTTATTTTGAATTTTTCCAAAAAAAGAAGATTATTTTGGAAATATAAGAGTCAAACCGGGTCTCTTTCTAGATATTCAAGTATTCAACCATATCCATACGTTACATTTTTTCAACTGACATTTTCATAATTAATAATTTAAAAACTGAAAATTTACACGAAATCGTGTAGGGATAGTGTGGACTGTGGATACGCACAACTTCGCTATGCGTGGGCCCTTTGTTTAAATCTCATGTGAGAGAAAATGGGAATACTTACATGGGCTGGGTATCTATCATTATTTTAACCACTCGGATTGGGTTTTGAGATCTATATATACAGACCCAATAGTTATTTATGGGTTTCATATAAGAGAATGGTATTTAGCTGCTTTTGTGTCAGCCCATTAAGATTGAGAATGTACACATGTAAATGTAACTGTGAATACAACTCTAAACTACCTCTAAAATTTAAACTAACCTGTTAATTAAATAGTCGCCATTAGGGGTGAACAAAAATCCGATTAAACCGCCAATCCGAACCAACCCGCCCCTTTTTTCGGCCGAATAAACCGAACCGTCCGAAACCGAAATATAAATGGGTTAATTTTTAAAAAACCCGAACTAATTGGGTTGGGTAAGGGTTTAACAAATTTTAACCCTTACCCAACCCGAACCAAACCGATTACATAAAATGCAGAATTTTTTGCATATTTTCTGCATATTCTATATATTTTTTACATATTTTCTACAAATTTCTGCACTATATAAATTTTCTGCACTATATAAATTTTTTGCAACACATTCTGCAACACTTTCCGGCTCTTGCAACATTTTCTGCAACAAGCAGAATTTTCTGCAACAGTGCAGAATTTTTTCTACAAATTTCTACATTATATAAATTTTCTGCAACAGTACAGAATATTTTCTACAAATTTCTGCACTATATAAATTTCTGCAACAGTGCAGAATATTTTTTACAAATTTCTGCAACAGTGCAGAAATTTCTGGGTTGGGTTGGGTTACGATTATAAAAAACCGAACTAATTGGGTTGGGTTGGGTTACGATTTTTTTTTACAATTAATGGGTTGATTTTTTATAAAACCGAACTAATCGGGTTGGGTCGAGATTTGACGAAAACCCGACCCGAACCAACCCATGTTCACCCCTAGTCGCCATGCCTAAACAGTGTCATCAAGTCAAGTTATTCTCGATGTTTGTTTAAGAGCATCTCCGAGATACTTCTAAACAAACTCTTAAATCAAAATATAGAGAATATAATAAAAAATTGAGTTCCAAGGGCCTCCTAACTCCTAAAACCTTATAGTCTCTTCTCTCTCCTCTAATTTGGGAGCGCCTACATATGGCTCTTAACTAGTTTTTATTAATAAAAAATTCATTCTCTCCAAATCATCTACTCTGTATTACATTTCTCTCTCCTTTTATCATAGTGGGGTCCAAATATGAATAAAAAATAAAATGGACAGGAGATATAAAAAACAATATTGGAGTTGACACTCTTAATAATATACTAACTTACTAGGAACTTAATTATTTATATTATATTTAGGAGTCAATTAGGAGACTATTGGAGATGCTCTAACAAAAATAGGTAACGCTTGAGTAGTGTCAATAGTTACTATAACAACTCAAGCCCACTAAATGCATATCGGGTCTAACAACCTACCACATGTCAGCCCGTAAAAGCTAACAAATTTTGGTATACATTAATTGTTAACTTGTCCTTATAAAGGGCCCAAACACACACATTCTATTCGATATGAGATGTTAACGTCGAGCCAACAGACAAACTTACAGAACCCGGGCAGTGCCTTAATACTTCCGCCTGGGTATGGTCTGATATCATTTATAACAACTCAAGCCCACAACTAAATGTATACCGGGCTCAGCAATCCACTACAGGTCAGCCCATAAAAGCTAGCAAATTTTGATATACATTATTTGTTAATTTGTTCTTATAAAAGGTCCAAACACACACATTTTATTCGATGTGAGATGTTTCGGTTACAAATCACAATCTCCAATACAAAAACACCGAAGCTAAAGACATTTGATTTTACAGAAAAAAGTTCATCAACTTGATACTATATGACACCAAAAATTTATGCAAATACTATTGATCCAGAACACATGTCATCCCAAGATAACATTGTTTCAAGTCGCGTGTCTTGATTGAACGGTACTCAACAAACACATTCTCATCAACTTCTGCTGCAGCACTTCAATGTATCTCAAAAACCACCAAGGCTTTCCGATTGTAAAAACAATGTACCCCATGGACAATCCGCATATCATTCCACATCCATATCCCATCAGGATCGCTTCCCAATTGAATTCATCATAGTCATCATCTTCATCACCATTTCCGACTTCTTGTGGTGGTGATCCTGCGTGTATGCATTTCTTTGTCAAAGGAAGTCCACACAAGGCCAAGTTACCAAAGTATGAATCGTTGCCAAAAGTGCTGAATTGTCCTTTCTGAGGGATTTCTCCGGTAAGATGATTTTCTGAGAGGTTCAAGACCTCTAAAAATGTCAATCTAGTTAACTGATCTGGAATAGCCCCTGTCAATTGATTTGAAGACAAATCTAGAGACTGGAGTGCTTCCATATTTCCGAGCAGTGACGGTATAGGTCCAGTAAGACTATTATGAGATAGATTGAGCAATGCAAGCCATCTAAGCTCTCCCGTAGCCTTTGGAACTTCTCCTTGAAATTTATTGGAAGACAGATCAATGCTTGTGTAAATATTAAGAATATTTTCCACTTTGTATTCTCTTCCTTTCACTCTTAATGAGATAGAAGCTTGATAATAGTAAACCGCTCCTTGTGAGGAATTTTGAGTAGCATAGTACTTCTCAGTTTGTTTCATATTCTTAAAGTATTGAATTGGCAAATGGCCTGTGAATTGATTGTTGGAGAGATCCACAATCCGCAACTTGGGGAAAGGATGTGCTATTTTCCTTCCACTTACTGTACCGTAAAGTCTATTTGATCGCAAGACTAGGACTTCTAGCTCTCCAAGAGTAAATAGCCATGATGGAAATGTACCACCAATTTTGTTGTTTCCAATATCAAGAATTTTTAATCGCTTACAGTTGGCCAAAGATGGGGGTAACATTCCTTCAAAGCGATTGTTATACATAGTTAAATATGTCAGCTGACAACTCTTGGAGAAAGTTGTTGGTATTGGTCCTCGAAACTGATTATTAGCAAGATCAATGATGGAAAGTTTTTTATCAGCAAGAATCCCCAAACAATGCGGAAGTACACCGCTCAATCCATTATTTGACAGTCCAAGAATCCAAAGGGACGTGACATTGCAAATTGTTGTTGGAAGCTCACCTGTTAAAATTCTTACAGCTTTGGTAAAATTATAATAATCAAATTACATACAAAAGGTAAAAATACAGAGAAAAGTAGACCTGTAAAATGGTTCCCACTTAAATCGATGTATTCCAAGGTCGGCTGAACATTAAAATCCTTGGGAATGTTTCCGGACAAATAATTGTTTGAAAGATCTATCAAAACTAATGATATAGAGTTTTTCCAGAAGTCACTCGGAATACTGCCAGAAAAACTATTATTATTCAGATAAAGAAACTTTAGATTAGTGAGATTAGAAATGCTCTTCAAAAGCGGTCCAGTCAGTTGATTAGAACGAAAATCAAGATATTCTATTTGCTTCAGGTTTGCAATGTCAGATGGAATATAGCCAGTGAGATTAGTGGATTGAAGTATTAAGTAGTAGAGGTTAGTCAAGAGCCCCAGCCCAGGAGAAATACTTCCTTGAAATATATTGTATGAGAGGTCAAGGGTTGTTAATTTGGTAAGGTTGAATATATTTGGTGGAAACGGCCCCTCAAAAGAATTGTAGCCAAGATACAGTTCCTCAAGATCACCCAGCAACCTTATATCATTGGGAATAGAACCTGAAAAGTTATTACCTGATAGGCCAAGAACTTTTAATTTGGAAAGGTTGAATATATTTGGTGGAAACGGCCCCTCAAAAGAATTGTAGCCAAGATCAAGTTCCTCAAGATCACCCGGCAGCCTTATATCATTGGGAATAGAACCTGAAAAGTTATTATGTGATAGGAAAAGACCTCTTAATTTGGAAAGTTTGAATATGTTTGGTGGAAACGGCCCCTCAAAAGAATTGTAATCAAGATAAAGAACTTCAAGATTATGTAGATTGGTAAAAACTGATTCACGCACAAGATCACCTGTAAAATTGTTATTTCCAAGGTTAAGGTAAGTCAGATTATGAGAATTGGATATAAATTCTGGGAATTTGGACACAATATTATTGCCATAAAGCTTGAGGGTGCTCAAAAGAGGCATGGGAGAGAAATTGGACCAATTTGGAGCTCGCAATTCATTCCATGACAGGCGTAAGATGCGCAATCTCGGAAGATGACTAATCTGGAACGGAATCAAACCATTGAGATAATTATAGCTTAAATCAAGGTATTGAAGCTGTGTTAAATTCTCAATGGCTGGTGGTATTGGACCGGAGAAGTAGTTGTCACTGATGTTAAAACAGTTGAGATTTAGAAACGAATTAAAACCAAACTCAGAAAGCGTTCCATTGAGTTGTTTTCCACAAAGATTAATCTCATAGACTGAACTTGCAGAGTTACAGGAAATGCCAGTCCAGTTGCAAAGATTATCGAGATTGGTGAGTGACCAAGAATTCAGGGAAGAAGACGGGGCTAGGCTACTCTTCCATTTCACAAGAGCTTCTCCTTGTGATCGTGTTGTTGGAGATAGTGTTGTTGTGAGGGTGTATGGAAGCAATGAGAGAAAGAAAACAAGCTGAAGAAGATAGTAAGGCTTTTCAGAGTGTACCATGTTTATTATACTCAACTCTTGATCGTAAATCAAATACAACATAGCACACTTCTATTTGTAATGCTAAATTTCCTTTGCTATGTAATAGTAGACTAGAACCGTGCTGCTTGAATAGTAAAAATATAAAATACTTATATTCAATTTTAATAGAATTTTATAAAAAATAATAATATTTTAATAATTATGAGATTTAATTACAGTAATGATTTGGAATTTTAAATGAATCGTAGTCGATTATATTTTATTTATATTTGAAATTCAAATTAGGGAAAACAATTAGAGAATATGAATATTTTATTGATAAAAATAAATTAATAATTTTGAGACTTTCAAAATTGAAGAGGGAAATAAAAATTTATTTTTTTTTTAAATTTTGAAGCTCTAATTTAAACATTTTTTAATTTAAGAGCTTTTATAAAAATATTATGGACATATATAAAAATATCATTTGAGTTTAATATTATAAAGATAACAAAATTAGATTGAAAAGAAAAATAAAAATTATTTTTTAAAAAAAATAAAATAGGTTTAAATCCCTTTAACTCTTAATTCAATTTAAAAAAATTTAAAATAAATTTTACTATTTATTTTGCAATTTTTAAAATTTTAAATATAAATTTAAAAAATTGATTAAAAATCGTATTCAGATTCAGATATTAACCTTTATAAATTTTCGGATTCGGATACGGATACGTATTTTCGAATTCGAATACGGATCTGTCTATCCAAATTGTCCATTTAACAGCCCTACCTATATACTACATTTACATCCATCGTTCCTAATTAGTTACTTTTTTTTAAATTTAATACGTATAAATAATAATTTAATACATTATTCTTTGAATTTTCCTTTTTTAAATAAAAGTTTGAATAACAGTTTTTTTTAAAAAGTAAAAACTTAAAAAATAATTTATTATTTTACATGAACATTAAAATACGTGTAAATAGTCAAAAATAACTAATTAGGGATAGAGAAAATAATAATTATTAAACAATTTTAAATATTTCTTACCAATAAAAAATTAATATTAATAAAGTAAAAAATAAAAAATATTTCTCAAAATAGAATTTTGATTTTATTTTATATAATTAACGATCACATTTTTTATTTATCATATAATTGTGATACAAAATAATATTGGTTCACTACATAAGTTTGGTGGCCCCATCTACTTTTTTCATCATAGAAAGTTGGAGCTAATGACTTGGAATTCCAAGTCCTCCTCTATCCCTGTTAAGCTTGATACAATTCTAATAGTGTAACTAAACACACAATCAAACCATCTAGAAAAACTTGTAACGTTATAATTGTGCTTGTTTTCATTGAACATGCTCAATGACCGATACTCATCAAAATCAAACACCCCATAAGATCAAGCGGCTTATGCTCTTTAAAAGTGACACCAAAAAAATAAAAAAATTAGGGGCACATTTTTTTTTATAAAAGAATGAAAAAAATTAAAAAATATATGTAGAGGCACAAAAAAAAATTAGGGACACAATATTTTTATAAAAGAACACCAAATTCTTTTAAGATATAAGAACTAAATAATAATAATAATAATTAGGGCCAAAATAATAATTTTTTTTGTTTATGTAAAGAAACACAATAAAATTAAAGATATGTAAATATTAGATATCAATCTCCATATTTTGTAAAAACTAACGCTTCCTCTTCTAGTCAGGAATCTCGATGAAGGTAAAGAAGACCACGAGCAATCCCATCAATAATGTGGAAAGCTTGAGGCCAGTCAAGTAATATGCTTTGTGTTTCATCTGTTCATAGTAAGATTTAATGTCACTGTCAGAGAATTATGGATACAATGTACCATATATGCTTTAAAATAGGCAGGGGAGATGATAATTTAAAAGGACAAATAATGTACACGCCTTATTGTGGTTATAGACAGAAATAGCCAAGTTAGATAGACATCTCAAGGCATTCACGGTATAAAATTCCGGGAGGCATTCACCCATGGATAGTTATTATTTTCTACAAATATCAATAATCCATTACAAAAACGAAAAGAAAAAGGGCTACAAACACTACTAAACTCTAAAATTAAAACTTCACAAACACCCCCGAGTAGAATCCTTTTCTTAGACTCAAATTATGGGTACTCTGCTTCATAACTAAAGTGCCCCTCCTCCTCAGTTAGCTCAGGGATTATTGTGTTACAAGTATTCGCACAAATACCAAATTACCTCCTCATGGGGTTCCTTAGACCAATTTTCATTTGTTATAGTAACTGTACTCAAAATCGCCTTCAAATCTTTCTGAAAAGTGAATTATACTCGATCTGTTTGTTTGTAAAGCTACTTAATTTGGGTATCTGTAAAGTTTACACAATTTTAGAATTCCGTCAAGTCTCGATAGTCTCAGTTATTAAGCAGCCCGTGTTAAAATTTCTTTTAATCTTGACCGTTCACAAACTCATCGAACGGTGCAGAAATGATTTGCTATAAAATTGATAACCAGCCAACGATTAATGGGATCTCACCCCTTATATCTGCGTGTGTAATACATAATACGTGGGTTTATAGACAAAAAGGACAACACATTCTCGATAGGTATACATTAGATTTTTTTGGGATGGGCAACTAAATATTGTGTCCAACCTTATCTAATTAGAAATCTATTATATTATATTCTATATATAATAAGAGTAAAAATGATCTTATTCAAATATTATCAAATGTCAAAAGATCGATTTTTAATAACTATATAATATTATACACTAATTATTTATAAGTTATAATTATTATTAAGATTCCTAATAACTATAATTTTTCTTCGCTCACTTTAGATTATAACTCAGACTCTATTAGATATCTTAGTAATATATAAATTTAAACATAAAGAACTATTTAGAAGTTACATTAAAAAGAAAATTCATAATTATGGTGCTATTTACACGAGAAACATTATTTGTGTCATATTTTGACTTTTAGAAGTCAAAATTAGATGATTTTACAACCGACAAGAAACTTAGAAAATTATCTTTAATTCTGATGTGTCCAAAATCCAACTCGAGTGGCTCGTAATCTAGACAGAAAAAATAGTTATGAATTTTTATCGGAGAATTTTATTCCGTTTAGAAAACCTTTTTATAATTGATTTAAAACATTAAAATACTTTTCATATTATATTTATATAGAGACATATCATATATTAGACAGTATTATGTATTATTATTATTATCATCAGATTAGAGTAGAAATAATATTATGATTTTACATACACAAAGAGATGGAAAGATGCCATGACTTTTTCTTGTGGGAAGGAGGATTAAAAAATTTTTTATCCAAATATTTTCTATAAAAATATTTAATATTATTTAATATTTTTTTAACTAGGGAACTACCCCACATTTTGTGAGATTACAAACCTAGGAATTTGGGTGTACCCCACCTCCGTAAATCCTAGTATATCTTATTTAAGATATTAATGTCACTTTATACGGAGAACCAATTACATTTACATGAGTTATTATATTAAGAACTCAGAAATCTTATTAATTTATTGGTTTGGATCGAATTGAAAAAATTAGGTTTCTTTTTAAAAAAATTATTTGAGTTCCCCATACTTCAACCTTGGCATAACATATTAAATACACATTTTATTTTATTACTATATTATATATAATATTATATCAAAAATACGTTGTCACATACTTTGAATCATACTATTTGATAAATCAAAAAATCACATTAAAATAATATAAATTACTAAATATTAATACAATTTTTAAATTTAATCAATTTATATACGAGAAATTTACATTGAATTAATTTTTGATAATTGAACATTATTGTAAACTATTTTTATAACTAAAATTCATTTATATTTGTTTTTTGATAATTGAGCATTATTGTTAACTATTTTTATAATTAGAATTCATTTATATTTTAAAAAAAAGTTATTATAGATGTTAATTATGTCATCATGGGTCAGAGACTGTTGGACTTTTTGCGGTTTACCTGTTCATGTGGGGTTTGCAGACTATTGCACCCAGTACACACCCGAAAAGGGTAGCGGTTGCAAGTTCCCACAGTAAAAAAAATATTAATATGAAGTAATATGTTTGGTTTAATAAGTAACATGTCATATATGAATATGAAAAAATGGGATGTAAAAATTAGGATGACGGTAATTTTTATGTATTATATTATTTTTTAATATTAACTTAAAGTTTAAATCTAATTAGTAATATAATAACATTTGCGGTTTAAATTATATATTATATAATTATTTATAAATTACAATTAATACAATACTAATGAAAATCTAATAACATAAAAAAATTATTCAAATGAATAATTATATTATCATATTATTAACAAATATATATATATATATATATATATATATATATATATATTATATCTCATATACCATAATATCTATTAAATTTTATATAAATAAATATACTAGAAATTTTATAAAAAATATATTTAAATCTAATATGTATAATCTTAAATATATTAAAAATATGTGTGATATATTAGAATCGAATCGTAAAATTTTACATATTTATATATTAATAATATAAATTTATATTTTGTGCGGTGTGCATATTTATTTTTAATCTTTTATAAAAAAATTTATTTAAATTTAGTTCGTTTAATGTAAAAATATAATTTAAATAAGTTTAAAAATTAATATAATTATAATATATTAAGACTTTTTAAAATTATAAAAATATAATTATTTATAAAATAAATTATATATCCAACAACTAAAATGGAAATGTCATCCTCCATAAATAAATAGTAAGATATTTCATGGGGACACATCATAATTTATTAATAAACAAGTATATCAATTAAATTATATTTTTACAAAATAACTTATTTTCACAAAAAATAAATATATATATATATATATATATGTTAAAAAAAGCGTCACAAAAATATTTACGGTTAAAATAATCCTATAGAAGAGAGATATAGTGAGTATTTAACTTCTCAAACTTTTGAGATCCCGCATGAGAGTCGACTCCTCTAGGTCAACATAGCCGCCGCCCCTTTTCTCCATCTACAGCTTGGTTTCCCCCATCAAATCATCCCCCAGTCCCCCTCTCAATCATCTAAACCCGTTCCAGTCTTTTTCAATAAAAATCGAACCAAAGCCAAACATCTAGAATTTATTTCTCATATCTATCTTGGTTTTGAGTCCGTCTCCGCAAATAAAAAATATCTTAGATTCAAATCCTCCTCCTTAACATCATACCAAAATTTGGTGTCATTCCGAGGTCATTGAACTTGCAGGTCAATAATTGAATGTAACGAGTATCATAAATATTAGTAGTAAAACATAGAAAGAATAGTTCATTGTATGTTACCTGGTAGAATTTTTTGGACTCTTGACGTTGTTGCTTTAATTTTGTGCTTGTTTCTAGAGTTATATTAAGCCCTAATAGTATATCTTAACGCTTCAGCGAGGATTTTGTGTTTTAATGATTCAGGAGTTTTTTAATCGTTATGAAAAAAAGAGTCCCAAATACGGGAAATGTTATTTTCAGAGCGCTTTTATTTTATTTCCAGATTTATGTGTTGCATATTCTTCCTTACATTCATGATTTGTAGCATATCCTGATACATAATGCAACACATAGCTCTGAAAATAAAAAAAATGTTCTGAAAATAACATTTCCCCCAAATAATCTTAAGTATTAAGATAAGTCCATTAAGAAGGATTAAGAGAGATTAATAAGAAAACAAATGACCCCTAACTCTCTTTCTTTCTCTCTAACACCACAAGATGGTGAAGAGAAGCAAAAGTAAGCTTTATGGTTTAGTGAATGTTGTTGATTTTGTGTGTATGGTTTTTGAGCAATTTGAATGTGATTATAAAGTTTTCAGCTTTATGTTATTTGAGGTGGTTAACTGAGTGTTCTTGATGTTATTGGTAGTATATTAGTGTTTGCTTGATTGCGTGTGTGAGTAATGTTTTTTTGGATAATGCGTGTTAAAATGAGCTGTAGAATGATATGTAGTTGTGGAAAATAGTGTGTTTGGATTTTGAATATTTTGATTAACATGTTACAGTAAACATATTTTAACAAGTAATGATGCAGGAAATCGATGATTTGGTCCTTTTGCTGTATTCTATAGCAGTACATTTATTGATATAGATTGATAAAATTTCATTTAATATAATTGATGATCAAATTTCAGGATTTGAACAGAGATTTTATTAGTTTTTGAAGATTGATCAAATTATAATTTAATTTATATTTTGTCTTATGGTTGCATATAATACTATGAGATCGAGTTGGAGCAATTTCAACGAAATATTAAAATAATGTAAATTTTATACTATTTTTATATAAAATCAATTTTAATGAAATAATAAAATAGTGTCAAAATTATACTAAATGAATGAATTGGGTGACATCAAATCTGGTGTTGAACATAATTCTTTTATTAATTTTCATATGCTTTCCTTCATAACAAAAACTCGGTAGTTTGCATATGAATGCAAATTACTTAGAGCATCTCCAACCATTCTAAACCCTTGGCTATAATATCCATGTGGCGTGTGGCGAGTGAATAGTATAAATTATATATAACAGCACAAAAAAGAATCTATCCAGTAAAGCCTTTACGATTAATCATAAAATAATCATAATACAGTCTACTATGACCTTCTTTTCTATTACAATTAATTACACAGTGATTCATTATTGAACGGCCATAATGTTAGATTGAATTTGTTCTCTGACGCCGTTAATGAAGGTAATTTGCAGCCACTCTCATTTTTGCTTCATGTTCTTCTTCTTCCGCCCGCATAATATTGAGCATAATATTGAGAATAATTTGTGTAGTGTTATCCATTGAGATTGATCAGTAGTTTAGATGTGAAACTGATTTTGAATTTATCTCGAGTTTGTATTTTATTCAGTTCTGAATTTTTTCACCTATTTATAGAAAATTAAAATATAGCCGTTGGAATATAGCCGTTGCAATATAGTCGTTGAAATATAACTGTTTGAATTTGAAAATAATACTCCCCCTGTCCCATTTTACTTGACTTTTATGGGGGAAAAATTGTCCTAAAATAGTTGTACATATCTTCTTTCAAAATATTTTTTTACCTATTTTTCCAAAATTATCCTTTACTCCTATTTCTCATGTTTGATTCTACAACTTATTTTCAAATTTATTTCATTATCCAGGATATTTATTAGGGGTAAACATAGAAACAAATTATATAATTAAATATTTTCTTAATATGTGTTTTTTTATAAGGATCAAGTAAAAGGGGACGGAAGGAGTAATAAATTACCCTTTTCAAAATATAGTCAACCATTATAGCGAACCCCGATGAAGTAGAACACCTCACACATTCAGCAAATTTTAGTTAACCATTATTTTATATCATTATAGCTAACTGGTTTCCTTCTTATCACAGTAACATATGCTTTGTTGAAAATGATTGAGCTGCAGATTGTAATGCTCCTAGAAAGGCATATTTCGAATATATAGGAGTGAAAGTTCCCAACAATCAACGATTTCACAGCTATTTCGATCTTGTCCCTCTTGCAATACTCCCTGAGAATAACCACCCACAATGCATGTATTTACCATTTCTACATTAATCCTCTCGATCCATCAACATGTTAGTTTGGCTTGTTGTGATGGTACAATTAATCATGTTATATTCCCAATTGTTCATTAAACATCTCTTCTAAGCATTACTATGCTGACAGTATTCATCCTATCTATGAATAAAATTTTGTTATAATAAAAAAAGGAAGGTAACTAATTTAGAAATATTGTGATGTTAGGAATCACATATTGCAATATATATTGTCTTTATTGTTGGTAAAGACTTTAGATAATCAATTTTGAAGCAACTTGTTGCAATATATATTGTCTTTATTGTTGGTAATCAATAAATTTTAAATTTAGAACTTGTCACCAGATTTATCCAGAGTTTCATTTTGGGCATATATAATCAAACATTTGCCACAAATATTAAGAACAAATAATAATACTTTTTGTATCCTATATATATTAGCATGAGATAGCATGAGAACTTGAAAGTATCTCAAATATAATGATCATCACTGATAATGAAATAAATCACATGATTCTAATTTTCGATGCATTCTTCTCAATGATTAATCAGTAATCATACATATGATAGTATCAACATACTATATGACACCACATTTAATTTTATGCCGCAAGAAACGTCAAACTGGTTAATTGATGGGGACTAACACCTGTCAACTGATTTGATGACAAATCTAAAGACTGGAGCTCTTTGAAATTTCCCAAAACCGATGGGATAGGTCCCGTAAGACTATTATGAGATAGATTGAGCAATGCAAGCCATCTAATCTCTCCCGTAACCTTTGGAACTTCTCCTTTAAATTTGTTGGAAGACAGATCAATGACTGTGTAAATATAAAGATTATTTTTCACCTTGTAGTCTGTTCCTTTCACAGTGAATGAAATAGATGCTTGATAAAAGTCAGTTGATCCACGTACGGAATTCAAATAAATATACGACAAGTAATTATCAGATGGTTTCATATTCTTGAAGTATTGAATTGGCAAATAGCCTGTGAATTGATTGTTGGAGAGATCCAGAATCCGCAACATGGGGAAGGGATGTGTTGTGCTCCTTCTACTTACTGTACCGTAAAGTCTGTTTGATCGCAAGACTAGGATTCCTAGCTCTCCAAGAGTAAATAACCATGACGGAAATGTGCCATCTATTTTGTTGTTTCCAATATCAAGAATTTTTAAGTGCTTACAGTTTGCCAAAGATTGGGGCAACAGTCCTTCAAAGCTGTTGTTATTCATGTTTAGATATTTCAGCTGACAACTCTTGGAGAAAGTTGTTGGTATTGGTCCTCGAAACTGATTATTAGCAAGATCAATGATGGAAAGTTTTTTATCAGCAAGAATCCCCGAACAATGTGGAAGTACACCACTTAATCCGTTATTTGGCAGAACAAGAGTTGTGAGGCATGTGGCATTGCAAATTGTTGTTGGAAGCTCACCTGTTAAAATTTGTTAGAGCTTTGGTAGCTAGAAGTATAATAATCAAATTACTAGAATAGTTACATAACGGAAAAAAATAGATAAAAGTAGACCTGTAAAATGGTTCCCACTTAAATCGATGTATTCCAGCGGCGGATGAAGATTAAAATCCTTGGGAATGTTTCCAGACAAATCATTGTTGGAAAAATCTATGGAAAATAATGATTTAAAGTTTTTCAAGAAGTCACACGGAATATTGCCAAAAAACATATTATTCTTCAGATAAAGAAACTTTAGATTAGTGAGATTAGCAATGGTCTTTGGAAGCGGTCCAGTCAACTGATTGGAACGGAGATCAAGATATTCTAGTAGCTTCAGGCTTGCAATGTCAGATGGAATATAGCCGGTGAGATTATTGGAACTAAAATCTAAGTGGTTGAGGTTAGTCAAGAGCCCCAGCCCAGGCGGAATGCTTCCTTGAAATATATATTTATTGGCTGAGAGGCTAAGAGTTCTTAAGTTTGAAAGGTTGAATATATTTGGTGGAAACGGCCCCTCAAAAGAATTGTAGCCAAGATCAAGTTCCTCAAGATCACCCAGCAACCTTATATCATTGGGAATAGAACCTGAAAAGTTATTACCTGATAGGCCAAGTACTTTTAATTTGGAAAGGTTGAATATATTTGGTGGAAACGGCCCCTCAAAAGAATTGTAATCAAGGTACAGTTCCTCAAGATCACCCAGCAACCTTATATCATTGGGAATAGAACCTGAAAAGTTATTGGGGGTGTTTGGCTTAGCTTATAAGTAATAAGTTACTTTTTTTTTAAAAGTATTTTCATATTTTTTTTTTGAAAATTAATATTTATTTTAGAAATTTAAGACCAAATCTTATTTCCAAATTTGAAAATAAGTTACTTATTTTCAGAAAAAGTACATATATACCAACTTTTTCAATTTATAAGCTGCACCAAACGGGGCCATTATCTGATAGGAAAAGAACTCTTAATTTGGAAAGTTTGAATATGTTTGGTGGAAACGGACCCTCAAAAGAATTGTAATCAAGATAGAGAACTTCAAGATTATGTAGATTGGTAAAAACTGATTCGCCCTCAAGATCACCAGTAAACTTGTTAAATGAAATGTCGAGATAAGTCAGGTTAGGAGAATTGGATATAAATTCTGGGAATTTTGACACAAGATTATTGGCACTAAGGTCGAAGATACTCAGATAGGCCTGGGAGAGAAATTGGACCAATTTGGAGCTCGCAATTCATTCCATGACAGGCGTAAGATGCGCAATCTCGGAAGATGACTAATCTGGAACGGAATGGAACCATTGAGATGATTACGGCTTAAATCAAGGTGTTGAAGCTGTGTTAAATTCTCAAGGGCTGGTGGTATTGGACCGTACAAGTAGTTGTCACTGATGTTAAAACAGTTGAGATTTACAAACGAATTAAAACCAAACTCAGAAAGCGTTCCATTGAGTTGTTTTCCATGAAGATTAATCTGAGAGACTGAACTTGCAGAGTTACAGGTAATGCCAGTCCAGTTGCAAAGATTATCGAGATTGTTGAGTGACCAAAAATTCAGGGAAGAAGATGGGGCTAGGCTACTATTCCATTTCACAAGAGCTTCTCCTTCTCGGCGTGTTGTGAGGGTGAATGGAAGTAATGAGGAAAAGAAAACAAGGAGAAGAAGATAATAAGGCTTTTCAAAGTGTACCATGTTTCTACTCAACTTGTTCGTAATCCATACAACAGAGCACACTTATACTTATAATGCTAAATTTCCTTCAGAATGTATATAGATTTTATTTTAGGTGCATTGAATTGAATACAGAATTGATTGTATTTTAGGTATATACACTTGAATGACTTGACAATAGCTATCTGCTGCTTAGTCAATACAGAGTTCTAGCTTACAAAAAAGGAAAGAAAAAACATTCAAAAAATGTGTTTTAGTGTAGGATGGCATGTGAAATGAAATATTTAGGAAGATAATCCAAAATACTACAATAACATAATTCAAAAATATCTCACATAATCATAACACCCTTGATTTGAATGAGAATTATTAGGAGGACCTACATGCGAACCTGCTAGGGCTGATCCGTGAGCAAACCCTTGCTGCTCATTGAAAAATAGTAAACATCTTTTATATCAGGCATAATGGTTAAAATTTTATTTCTGATTCACTCCCCACTCATATGTATTTCTGGTTACGACACTGCCTACATGTATTACAATCTACGATTTATATTATGTTGAGTAAAATGAATTGCATTCCATGAACTTCCAGAAGTTTCTTAAAATTATAAAAAAATTGAAGTCCAGGAATTACCAAAACTTTTGTCCAAATTATAATTTTTCGATCAGTCACCAAAACTTGTCGGAGTTACCACCATCAATCCTCATTTTGAACCCTCAACCTCTTACTACATAGAAAACATGAGTATCCATTTTTTTTACCTGTGTTTATTTACTGCTGTAATACCAAATTCAATAGCAGATTGTTTATAGATATAACATAACTTTGGCATCTGATCCTTAATTGGCATGTGAATGGCCAGATCAATGCCATCCCGCGGGCTGAGACTGGAATGTGTGGTATTGTGTATGTGAATTTGATATGCTGGCCTGGGAAACTCAATTTTACGCTAATATCTGTCAAACAGTGTGGAAGTGCGCTGTTAATAGTTAATTGATGGATCTTGCATCGAAAAGTATTGTATCAATATTATGAGAGTTGCATCATGCAGTTTTAGTATAAAAGTATTGGTACTGAAGGAAGCTAATGCATACACTAGAAAGAAGTACAGATGCTAGAGTACCTACAAAATGATTTCGGGTTCCACGTATAATCTATGCATTTAATTTAAGGCTCGGGTTTACACTAAATTCTTGGAAGCATATAGAGGAATGTTGAGAATATTAAGGAGTTCTGAACTCGACAACGTCAATACAGCTGTAGTATCATTGATAGGGATCTGTCTATTAGTAACTCAAACCACAGTTTGTACCGAGATAGTCTTGTACCATATACCAATATATCGATTCTTGGAACACTTACCAATTGCTTCCTTTAAAATATACAACGACTAATTGCTTCCTTTGAAAACAATATTTCCTATGTCATAAGAGTATTTACACTTTTGCAAAAGATTTGGACGGATAATTATATATGAGACAATTTGAGTTCATTGTGCGGTAGAGACCGGAGAAATATAGCATCCTCAAAGCGTGATCCAAAATTTATTAGTGGTTATTATTAAAAACAATTAATAATACAATTATTATCCTATATCAATATTAATTAGTACGAGAACTTGAAAGTATCCCAAGTATGATGATCATCATTGATAATGAAATAAATCACATGCTTCTACTTCTCAATGCATTAATCAATAATCAACTACTATATGACACCACAATTTTATGCAAATACTGCTGATTCAGAACACATGTCTTCCCAAGATAACATTGTTTCAAGGTTTGCGTCTTGATTTAACCGGACTCAACTTACATATTCTCATTAACTTTTGCTGCAGCCCTTCTATGTATCTCAAAAACCACCAAGGCTTTCCGATTGTGAAAACAACGTACCCCATGGACAATCCGCATATGATTCCACATCCATATCCCATCAGGATCGCTTCCCAATTGAATTCATCATAGTCATCATCTTCATCCCCATTTCCGACTTCTTGTGGTGGTGACCCTGCGTGTATGCATTTCTTTGTCAAAGGAAGTCCACACAACTCTGAGTTACCTAAGTATGAATCGTTGCCGAAAGTGCTGAATTGTCCTTTCTGAGGGATTTCTCCGGTAAGATAGTTTTCCGAGAGGTTCAATGCTCCAAGAAATGTCAATCTAGTTAACTGAGGTGGGATATCCCCTGTCAATTGATTTGAAGACAAATCTAGGGATAGGAGTGCTTCCATATTTCCGATCAGTGATGGTATAGGTCCAGTAAGACTATTATGAGATAGATTGAGCAATGCAAGCCATCTAAGCTCTCCCGTAACCTTTGGAACTTCTCCTTGAAATTTGTTGGAAGACAGATCAATGGATGTGTAAATATGAAGAATATTTTTCACTTCATACTCTCTTCCTTTCACATTTAATGAGATAGATGCTTCATAATAGTAAAATCCTTCAGTTTTCAAATTTTGATAACTATAGCGCGTATCAGTTGGTTTCATATTCTTAAAGTATTGGATTGGCAAATGGCCTGTGAATTGATTGTTGGAGAGATCCACAATCCGCAACTTGGGGAAAGGATGTGCTATTTTCCTTCCACTTACTGTACCGTAAAGTCTATTTGTTCGCAAGACTAGGACTTCTAGCTCTCCAAGAGTAAATAGCCATGATGAGAATGTACCACCAATTTTGTTGTTTCCAATATCAAGAATCTTCAACTGCTTACAGTTAGCCAAAGATTGGGGCAACAATTCTTCACTTGGAATAGAACCCGAAAAATTATTACTTGATAAGAAAAAAATTGTCATCAAGATAAAGTTCCACAAGATCTCCCAGCAACCTTATATCACTTGGAATAGAACCCGAAAAATTATTACTTGATAAGAAAAGAACTTTTAATTTGGGAAGCTTGAATATATTTGGTGGAAACGGCCCCTCAAAAGAATTTGCATGAAGAAAGAGGGTTTTAAGATTACGTAGATTAATAAATATTGATTCGCCCTCAAGATCACCAGTAAACTTGTTAAATGAAATGTCGAGATAAGTCAGGTTAGGAGAATTGGATATAAATTCTGGGAATTTCGAATGTGTAATTTTATATTTATATTTGATCTAAAACAATTTGATTTGAATTGATATTACTTCAATATAATCAAATTTGATAATAATTTAAAAATCGATCTAATTCAAAAATTTAACCAAAAATAATCTGAAAATTAATCAAATACGAATAAAATTTATTTGAACCGAATATAACTTGAAAATATTGATCCGATATTAATCTGAAACTAAAAATTAGCCAGTAAAATAATATTATAAACTAGACACAATTGAAAAATAAAGGGAATTTTATTTTGAAATCTAAAAATTAAATAATAAAATGTTTGTACATGAAAGAGAGAAAATCATTTATTCTAAACAAAATAAATACAATCAATATTACAAAAACACATCTTTTATAGACAACCGTGTAATAGTGAGAGAGAAAGACGATAGCTTTAATTTGATAAATTTAACTAAATTTGTCCTCAAAATGAAGCTCGTAACCCAATAAAGCTGAAAATCAAACATATGAATTTTCATAATAATCATGTTTCCATGATTTCATAATAATAGTGCAACAAACACAAACACAGGAACAGTTTAGTTCCATGTTATTGAACAATCATACATTTTCACCTGCCGTTATGATTGTGTTTTCTTCAGTTCATGTTTTTTGGTTTCTTGCAGCAAAAGGAGTATCTACTAACTTACTATTCAGTACTGTTTGTATATATATGTCTCGCCTCACGATTACGCTAACACTTCATTGTTATGATCAGCGTATAGTGTATTAATATTTGACGTTTGACTTTTTGACATACTTTTTTAAAAGTTTTGACTATATGGTTATAATTATTATTTTTAAAATTTTCTTTTTGTGAATAAAAGTTTTTGTTTTTGAGAATATATATAAGCTCGGTATAAGATGTGTCCAACAACATTATTTTCTGCCAGAAATTGTCCAATACCCAAAACCCAAATAGAGAACTACCCGATCAATCTTCAAATCAGCCTCAAAATTGAACTTTTTAGTCCAAGACACCTTGCTATCACGGACATCATCCAACGTTCATAGACCAAGAACTGATCCATCATCAATGGATTCAAAGATCATCGCGACAGAACCTTCAAAATCCAAAACATTGGATTTTGAACGCTTCATAGAGTTGGGAAATGGACATACTCCAAACACCTCATTATGCAAATCGAAGGATAAAACTCGTGAGTACATTCAAAATATAATACCCCAGTTTTGAGATCATGAACATATTTTGAATCTGGGAGCACTGTTAAACTTTGTACTGTTGCAGGAACCCTGATCTCCTTCCAATAATTAGCATTCGAAGAATACAACTCCGCTTCTAGTACAAAAATTGTGAATGTACACCTAGAGGGGGGTGAATATGTGTATATGACTAACTAAGACCAATTTTAACTTTTACCAACTTGTATCGACTATTACAAACAAAACAGTCTGCTGCTGAACTGTCAGTTAGCTGATTACAGATTACAGAGTATAATAGCTTGCTGTTATGATGCAGTGCAGAATGTAAATACTGAAAACAATAAAGAACACAATCGATTTTAGCCAGGTTCGACCCCTATCCACTAATGGTCTACGTCCTGGTCCCTTACCAACCCGGTAAGAAAATATATTATTGATCAATAAAAATACCAATTACACGATACAATAATATATCTCTCTTTAACCCAGTTGCTGAAAACGGCTTGCTGAAACACTATGTTTCCCTTGAATAATCAGCCCTCTTGAACTCCAAGATTCTCTAACAAGCTTGTTCCTCTTAAACTCTGAATTCCTTGAGCCACCTACTCCTTTGAATTTCTTAGTTCCCGAACAACCCGTTTTCTAATACAAAGAGTTTCCTAGAGCAATATATTCCCGATCACCTAGATCCCTTGCCACTACTTCAGCAACTAATCAATACAACTTTGTTTACAAAGAATAAAAACGTTACAACCCAAACTATAAACTCTTGTATATAATATACGTGTATATAACAATAAAGCTCAGAGTTTATAAAATCAAAGTGTTTTGAGAGAGAAGAGAGAAGGCGTGTATAATTAGGTCTCAAAACTTTCACGTTGTATATCGATTGATTTCTTACAATAAAGACCGCAAGTGAATATATATAAGAAGCATACAACGGTTGTGAAGATATTATGCAATAAAAAAAGATTTGATTAGCATAAAATATTCTCCAACAACTAGGAAATTAGAAGATTTGAAATTCGAAATAGTTTAAATCTTCTAACAAAACAATTTTGAAAGGAAATATCAATTTCCAACAGCTAGAAAAAGATCAAAACGAATTTGAGCTGTTATGGAAAGATTTTGATATGGAAAAGATTGATAGAAATCTGTTTTGGAAAGATATGGTAAGGAGAATCAAATCTGAGTAAATAAGGAAGGTATTTGAAAACCCTTTTTGAGCTCTATTAATTATATAAACTATATATTATATAATAGAGTCCTCACAGATTTAAATCCTAACCAAACTCTGATCTCTCCAAGCATCTTCAAGGAATATCCATTATCGAAATTTATTTTGAATAACTTCTGTGCGGAACAGTATCAGCTTGCTGATATAGTTCTGGGCGGAACAGTGTCAGCTTGCTGTTACGGTTCTGTGACTGATCTTAGCAGGTTGTTACGAACACTTTCCTGAAACTTTGTATTTCCACATACTCAACCAAGTTACCTGAGAATATACTTATACATAACAAACTCATATATATGCAGGGTATATCAAGTGAGTCAATCATATAATGGTGAGTTGTATAGAGTAAAACTGGTAACATAGCAAGCTGTTATAATAACAACTAACAAATCAGCATGATGTTATATATCATCAAAACACATCAGATTAACAAAAATAATATCATCAATAGTAGGACCGTAATATAAAATACTAGTCGTAATCCGAAGAAACTTGTAGTCATTAAAAGTAGAATGAAAAACAAACCCAAAGTTGCTTCGATCCTCAGGTCCTCGTCTTCTTGGAGTAGGAAGTTTCTTCAAATTATTCGTCCACGGATTCCATAAATATATAACACCACCATATAAGGTGGCAAGACAAATAAGACCGTTACAAGAACAAATCGAATAAACCATACCATCACTCTTACATTGTGGTGGCACCTGGTGCCTAACAGATTCTTCATGAGTATCCTCAATGTATACGCGGACTAAATCGTTCTCAAGCAGGACTAGAAAGGCTTGTCTTCTGTCGATAAATTGTTGGTTTAATATTATGGATCGCCATGACTTTGATACTAAACTGAAGCGGAGCAGTGAAACAAAAGGTAAATATGAAAGTATTATGAATATAAGTTCTTCTAGTAAATACGCCATTAAGTCCAAATCGTGAAAGCTAAATTTGAAGAAATTGATCGACGAGGAATTATAATTTATAAACCCTAATACTTTGGAGAGGCTTTTTCTCTGTATTTATACTGACACTAGTAACGTAAAAAATATTGTAACTGGTGCATGGCCCGTTCGAATTTTTCCTGAGTATTTAGTTATATTAATTTAAAGAAGGGCAATCCCAAGCTCTGTGTTACCAGAAGTTCATCATAGCAAGCTATCAAGGGTCATGTTCAAGTTGCATATTATGAAACAATGCCCAACAACGAGCTTAATAAAATTACATAAACTGAATTTAGAACAAGGTAGCAAATCAGTCCCGGTCTTAATTTCGAAAAGCCAAGCCACTCCTCTGCCTTTCATGATCATCATTGTCAATGTAAGAACAGGGGTATTGTCTTCAACCCATTAAGAACAGAATCTGACTGTCCACTATGTCCAAAACTTGCAACAGCTGAAGTGCCTAGCATGCCTGCATTCTCAATGCAATCCGTAGAAACAGGGCAACCAAGGAAAGAGGTTGATTCAAATATCAAACCATCAATTTTGGAATAGGTCCTCGTTGGAGCAGATCTTTTCCATAGCGTTCAGCCTTACCATGTCATATTCAAAGGAGACAGGGACCTCAGCCACAATTTTGATTTAGCACAATTGGAGCTATATTCGACAAGTAGCCGGACAGAATGTTTAGGTTAAACAAAGAGAAGGTATCCCTCGCAGCTGTTGTGCTTGGCCCAGGGTTGAGATTGGAATGTGTGGTATTGTATATGTGGACTTATACATGGTCACGGTTCGTGAACCGCCAGTTCCGGTTCATGAACCGCCGGTTCCGGTTCGTAAAAATCTTGAACCGGAACCTGAACCTTAACATGATATAAACCTTCGGTTCCGGTTCAGACAGTTCCGGTTCACGGTTTGATCCGGTTTTGACCCGGTTCAAGACCGGTTCCGGTTCCAGTTTGAACCTTATAAATAAAAAAATTATTTATATTAAAAATATTGTTAAATTCATTTGTACTTTTTTTAATTAAAAAACTAGTAAATATATTACAATAAATTTTATATGTTTTACAAGAATACAACAAACAATATAATTTATTACAATAATTTTTATAACCTATACTAATTCGAGCCATCCGATTCAGAGGTAGTAGGAATTGTAGTAGGATCTCCACAATATTCATTAGATGAGGATGATGAAGTGATGTTTGATTGTTTTCTTAATTCTGCTTTTTTCCAATCATTCACACAAACTTGTGTTTCTAAAGATTCGGGAGTCAATCTTGATCTTCTTGGATCCAAAATATTTCCTCATATGTTGAATGTTTGTTCCACCGCAACGGTTGAAGCTGGAACCGCTAAAACTTGACTCACAATTTTAGCAAGTGTAGGGAAAGTCCTCTAATGCCTTTTCCACCAAGCTAATATGTTAAAATCTAAATATGTATCAAACTCAAAAATTGTTGTTAGATAAATGTCGAGCTCCGAATGTGAGCTCGAATGCCTTTGTTTTTTAGAACGATCCATTAAAATTTTTATTCCCGGACGTAATGAAAATGATGATGGTGTAGGAGGAAGATGAGAGTCAACATTATCAATTACATGAAAATGACTGCATAAATCATGTAAATGTCTTTTAACTCTAATCATTATATTATTTACATCAATTTCAAGATCATCTTGTAATCCTAAATATTCATAATAATTTTCTAACATTTCTTGTAAACCATCATATTTAAATCTAGGATCAAATACAGAAGCTACAAGATAAATATCAGGAATTATTTTATAATAATTTAGCCATTTCATTTTCATTTGTGCAACACCTTCATAAATTTCATATATTTTTTCACCCTCATTTAATGCAAATGCAATCTCTAAAGCTTCAACAATAAATAAACTAGAGGTTGGTTTGTTAACATAACTAAAAGTGTAAGTAGCATCATTAAAATTTTTAAAAATCTCCATAACTTTAGCACATAAATCCCAAGTTTGTGGTAAAAGATTAGAATTTGGTATATTTTCGGTGGCAAAAAAGCATAATAGAGGTTGATATTCTAAAGATTGACAAAGTAAAACATAAGTAGAGTTCCAACGATGACCAACATCTTTGGTAAAACGTTTCGGGTGCACATTATTATTTTCACAATATTTTAACCATGTTCTAGTAACATTAGGGTGTACCCAAATATATTTAATAACATCTCTTATTGGTCTGATTAAATGTAGTATAATACGTAATCCATCTTGAACACATAAATTTAAAACATGGCATGCACATCTAGCATGAAAAAATCTTCCACCAAAATTAGGTTGGCAAATTCTAGTTAATTTGGGAATGAAGGCATTATTAGAGGAAGTATTATCGAAAGAACATGAAAAAATTCTATTAATCAGTCTATATTCCTCTAAAATAGCATGAATTATTTTACATATATTACTTGTTGTATGCGAATCATCAAATACTCGATAAGCTAAAACTCTTTTATTTAATTCAAAATTTTCATCAATATAATGACAAATGAAACCCATATATGAATGTATTTGATTATGATCACTCCAAATATCACTACAAATAGACACATGTGTGTCATTATTACTAAAATATTCAATCAAATTATTTTTTCTTTTTTTATAAGATTTAATCAAATTTCTCTTAAGTGATGTTCTAGGTATTCTCTTAAATGCGGGTTGTACATCTCTACTAATCCAATCATTAATATCAACATTTTCACCAAAACTAAAAGATAACGAGTCTACCGAAATAGCTTCGGCTAAACCATAAGAACTACTAGCATGATCATAACGAAATAATGTAGGAGGATTAGGAGAAGAAGTTGCAAACCCGGATAATTGTGTTTGTCCCATTGCCATTTCTACCTTCTCAGGATGTTTGCTTTGTAAATGTCGATTCAAAGTGCCATAACCTCCTCTCACTTGCCACGAGTATTTCGTACCACAATAATTACAAACGGCGTCTAATTTATTATCCGACTTCAATGGACCCTTCTTAAAATGTTTTGTAAAAATATCGGATGAAAGTTGTATTCTCGAACTCAATCCACTTCCATCGGCTTGCATATTACTTTCTTGCGATCCAATATTAGCCATTTAATATATAATATAAAATTATAGTATGTAAAATAATTATATATATTTATAAAATATATAAAATAAAACAAGAGAGTTGTGAATAGAATAAATAGAGAATGAGAGAGTTTGAGTTGTAAATTGTGAGTTAAGAATTTTAATATGTAAGGTATTTATATGGAGAAAAAAAAAAGCAACCGTTACAATATTAACGTTGCAATATTAACGTTAGAAGAACTTTAGAATATTAACGTTACAATATTAACGTTGCAATCAAGTACAAGTACTGAAGTACATGACACAAAATTCATTATTATTACACTACTGTATGTATGCGGTACTAGTGTACTACTACCTAGAGCCAATAAATCTATACATTGACGGTTTCTGTCATTTATGATTTATCGCAGGGCTTTCACTCACATAATTAACCTTTCTATCTATGATACTATACGTCTATACTATATTCAAACTTGGACACCAGCAACTGCTTTAATGGCAACCCATTTTACCAAATTAGAAAAGGTGTTACTAGTTCACATGCAAAAAATGCATGTAGTTTAGAACCTGTTTGGTGAACCGGCTTAAAGTTAACTTATAATTTATTTTGATTTTAAGCTAAAAAATATTTATTTGTATAATAAATTAAAAACTGATTTAAAGTCAAAAATAAGTCAGAAATTGACTGAAAATCAAAAGTACGTATTAGGTATTTTTTTCAGTGACTTATTTTTTTTATTTTTCTATTTTAATAAAAGTTATTTATATGTTATAAATTACTCATAAATCACTTTTATTTTTATTTTTATAATTTTTAAAACTCATAAGTCACTTATAAGTCAAAATTACACAAACATATATTTTAAACTCAAGACTTATCACTTTAAAACACTTTAAATCATAAGTCATAATTTTAAAATTAGTAAAACATCTCTTACACTCTACCCCGTTAGACTTTTAATCTATACTTCTCTGTTACAAAATAAGTACAGTACTATTGTTTTGGGCTATGTCAAGATGTCGTGGCTAGCTATCTATAATCTACTAATCTACCGACGCAGGCGCCCGTGCAGCAAAATTAATATTTTATCTTTTGATTTTGATATGACACTACTAATATTTTATCTTTTGATTTTGATATCATCTCTTCATTGCTCTCTTTCTTGCTTATTGACATGTTCTCAGTGACTCAGCCTTTTCAACCTTTTTTGGTCTCTGACTATTCCTACTGTTCTTTATTTATTTAGTTGCATTTGCATGGCACAGAATGGACATCGAAAATGTATTATGGTCCGGTTTGAACCGGCGGGTTTGTACTGGCGGGTTTGAACCGGCAGGTTTGAACCGGCGGTTCACCGATTTTCTATTAATACGAACCGTAACCTGAACCTTAAAAAAAACCGGCGGTTTAGGGCCGGTTCCGGTCCGGGCCGGTTTTGACCCGGCCCGGTCCGGTCCAGTTTTCCGGTTCCGGTCCGGTTTGGTCATGTATATGTGGACTTGGTGCTGGCCTAGGAAACTTGAGTTTATTTCTAAAATCTTCTAAACGGCTAAAAGTAGACCTGTAACACGGCCAACACTCAAATCGGTGTACACAAGCCGCGGAACTATGAAATCCTTAAAAATGTCTGCAAGCAAATTGTTGTTTAAAAAATCAAACGGAAACTAAAGATGTGGAGTTTATCCGGGAGCAGGGACGATGCTTCATAGGGGCCAGCCATGGCCCCCGGGTCGTCGTAACTATGTGTGTTATAATTTAAAAAAAATGTATTTTAATCTATATATTTAAATAAATATAATATTTGGTCCCTGTAGAAAAATTTTACTCCTTATAAAAAAAATTGGCCCCTGTAAAATAGAAAATTTAGTTCATTAAATTTTTTTCATTAATTTATTAAATCAAATTAAAATTAAAATCAGAAAAAAAAAATATGTATCTCGATCATTGTATGTTTATTTATATCGAAAGAGAAATAGCGAAAAGTTTCAGTACTGACTCAATTATAGACGGGTTTCATGATTTGAAAGAACGTAGAGTTTTATTATAAACTAGTGGGAAAAAAACCGCGCTTCGCGGCGGCCTCATAAGAAATTTTAAATTTATTAAAATTTTCTCACAAAGTTACATTAATGATGACTGAACTGTATATGATAAAATTTGATATAACAAAATTATATTAAACCAAAATAGTAGTATCAAATTTATAAATATTATAAAATCAAATAATAATTTCAATATATATATATGTATTATAATTCACAATTTACTAATTTATTATGATTCTAAGATCTCTTTTTTTCACATCCGCCGCTAACAATATCAATGTCACCAATGTAGGTCAAGCAGCCCACGACATCTAGATAAGTATTAGTAACATTATATAAATATTAAATAATATAATTTAAAATTATATATGTGTGTGACTTATAATATCTTATTTTAGGAATATACCTGACAGTATATTAGTGTCATTAACACGTGCTTCAATTATATCGGAACATATGAACTCAAATCCATGTAATGGTATGTTGATGATTCCTGCTTCTAACTTTTTTGGGATCGTTGTACATAGAAACATCACTTTAAGTTCACATGATAGTGATCTATATCGGCCGGTACTTGCAACTACTTTTAAGTTTTTAATGCTATATAAGACCCTTCTTCCAAAATATGTTTGAATTGAAAAAATAGATGCTTTTGAATCGTTGCATGGATGATAAGATTTTCTTATCATAAATTAAAGCATAAAAAAATTAGTACGAATGCATAATTGTAATAAATTAATAAATAATAAAAATTTATTAACATTCTCCTCGTTCATTAAAATCATGTCAAGACTAAATTGATTGGTTGTTTGTGTATTAATTGCATCCTACATCCTGCATACTCTCACTCTTATCATCCAATTGTCTCTATTGTTATTCAAAGCATTCAAGATAGTGTAATTCATGATATCATAAATCAATTGTATATTAAAAATACCTCATCCTTCGAAGATTAAGTGTTCGTGTGGATACAGATAGGGACGTAAACCGTACCTATGGGATACGTGGTGATTTAAGTTGTTGTGCTCTTTTTCTCGCATCCTTTATCTTCTTCTTCGATCTGTATTAAGAATTTCATGTGCATACCATGAAATTTAAAGATAAAGAATAAGATTAAACATATAAACATTACAAATAATTATCAGATAAACATCAATCGAGTGTATATAATTATAAAAAAATCAAACCAAATGTAAATTATATAAGTATTATTAAAAGTTTGCAACGAAGATATAAATATCTAGGAGAGAACATAATTATACGTTAAAAAGGACTGAATTCTTTATATAGATCGATCTCGATTACAAAATCATTGTCTCGTTATAATTCTTGTCACTTCTAAAAAATAGTAACTTATTTCTTGTCATTTGATAAAAATAGTTATGAAAAATCTATATAAAAAATATTATTACCTTTTTATAATTGTCATCTCTAAAAAATAGGTACGAAATTTCTATATTATAGTTATTTCTTGTCATCTCTAAAAAATAGTTATTTTTTATTTCCCTTTTTCTTTTAAACTTTATATATCAAATCTTTTCAAAAAAAGATTATTATCATTTTTTTTCAATTATAAATCTTCTTTATAATTTCGATGATGATAAAATAAGTTTTAATTATTAATATTTAAAAATATGTTGTAAATTTTCTATTGAGAAATTAGTGTCACATCTAATTTGTAAAATCATTGTATCTTTATAATTTTTGTCACTTCTGTAAAATAGTAAATTATTTTTTGTTTGCTAAAAAATAGTTACAAAAATTCCATATAAAAATCATTATTACCTTTTTATAATAAAAATTAGTTGCAAAATCTTCATATAGAACTTATTTCTTACCATCTCTAAAAAAATAGTTATTTCTTATTTTCCTTATAATTTTTATATTCCATATAAAACTTATTTCTTATTTCATAGCTATTTCTTTTTTTTCCTTTTAAACTTTTTATATCAAATCTTTTCGAATCTTTTTTCTCTAAAATTTCGATGGCTGAAAAAGAAGTTTTAATTATTAGTATTTAAAATTGAAAAAATCCGAAAAAATTAGAAAAATAGAACGGAGCGTATTAAGAGCGTCATCTCACCGCCCTCGTCTTCTCCTTTATATATATATATATATATGTATATATATATATATATATATTGATTTTGTACTAATATTTTGTGCATTCGTTACATTGAATATTTAAAAATATTGACGGGAAAAAATTTGGCTCATCTATGAACATTTGTTGGCTTGGTCACTGTCCAGGAGTCACTCAAAATATTGCCTGATGACCGAAGCATCCTTATATCATCAGGAATAGAACCTGAAAGGTTACTACTTGACAGGTCAAGAAATTCCAATTTGGAAAGCTTAAATATATTTGGTGGAAATGGCCCCCTCAACAGAATTGAAATAAAGATGAAGGAATTCAAGATTATGCAACTCGAGAGATACTGATCCATATCACCTGTGAACATGTTAAATGAAAGACTAAGACGAATCAGTTGATGACAATTGAATATAAATTCTGGGAATTTTGAAGCGAGATTATTAGATCCAAGGTAGAGGCGGGTCAAAAAAGGCATACGTCATACATGGAAGAAAATCTGGACCAGATTGGAGCTTCTCAGAAATCAGTTGACAGGTCTAAGGTACACAACTCCTGTAGATGGCTAATCTGGTTTGGAGTGAAACCATTGAAATTATTAAAGCTAAAATCCAGATACTGAAGCTCAGTTGAGATTTGGAAATGAAGTGAAACTGAACTTGGCAAGCGTTCCATTGAGTTGCTTTGCCAAAAGGTCTATCTCAGAGACGGAACCTGCAGAGTTACAGATAATGCCAGTCCATTTACGAAGATTATTGAGATTACAGTTGCTCATATTTTTAGCATGCAGACCATGTTGCCAGCAATCAAGTACTTATCAGTTATCATGTACCCTGAGGTGCAAGGACTACTAAGTAGGTGAGAATTCGTTTATATATTTATTTCAAACATATGCCACGAATATTTATGAGGCATTATATGAAACCTAGATCCATCCCTGCCCCTAAAGACAAGTTTTGGACAGATAATTATATACCAGAAAAGTTAGTCAAATTTTGTTAAGTGGTGATTAAAATTATGAACAATTAAAATTCAGAACTTGAAACTATCCCAAACTAGGATAATGCCCGTGTTGCTGGGCTTAGTAATTTGAGGTTTTTGCAAGGGTAATGTTATGTACATTTTCACTAATGTGTTTTAAACAATGCAGAGTATACTCTGTCTTCATTGCAAGAGTGCAAACATATTTGAGTATATGAGTAAGAAATAGAACAGTAATAAAACATTCCGTCGATTAAAGATAAAGTTATTATACATTACCGTAGAAAGCTTAAACAAACAGAATCTTGAATAAATTCAGAATAGTCTATTACAACAGTAACGAAGACTGCAGTTGATTAAAACAGAAAGAAAAGTGCTCGCATTGGATGACTTCTTTATTCGATCAGCCCTTCAAACCTTCAAAATGCAATATAAGAAAATTAAATTAGATGAGATAATTCAGTGAATTGTAACATTTCAGAAACTATCCCAAATATGACGATCGTCACTGATAATGAAAAAAGCACATGCTTCTAATTTTTGATGCATTCTTCTCAATCATTAATCAGTAATTATACATACGATAGTATCAACTACGATATGACACCACAATTTTATGTAAATACCACTGATTCAGAACACATGTCATCCCAAGATAACATAGTTTCAAGTTGTGTGTCTTGATTATACGGGACTTAACTACATATTCCCATCAACTTCTGCTGCAGCCCTTGAACATATCCCAAAAACTACCGAGGCTTTCCAAAAACCTTCGTTTTCTCATCATTAGAACTGACTGACCAATAATAATAAAGGACTGTTTGGATTGCGGGCAGGAATGAGAATGATGGGAAAAGAGAATGAAAATAAATAGAAATGGGAATGAGTCGATGCTGGCATGGGATGAATTTACTAATAGAAAAGGAAATTAAAATTTAAGAATAATTTTAAGAACTTACTATTTTTAGTATAAATTTGGGGATGGAGAAGCCAACCAGAATGCTCTAATAAAAAAACATGAAAAACGTGACCCTTAAATTTGCACAAAAAAATTAAACATTACTAAATCTCAAATCTCATGTGAGAGAAAATGGGAATACTTACATGGGCTGGGTATCTATCATTATTTTAACCACTCGGATTGGGTTTCGAGATCAATATATACAGACCCAATAGTTATTTATGGGCTTCATATAAGAGAATGGTATTTAGCTGCTTTTTTGTCGGCCCATTAAGATTGAGAATGTACACATGTAAATGTACAACTCTAAACTACATCTGAAATTTAAACTAACCTGTTAATTAAGTAGTCGCCATGCCTAAACAGTGTCATCAAGTCAAGTTAATCTCAATGTTTGTTTAAGAGCCTATCCAAGAGACTCATATACAAGTTCTTAAATCAAAATATAGAGAGTATAACAAAAAATTGAGTTTGAAGAGAATCTCCTAAAAATCTTAGAGTATCTTCTCTCTCCTCTAATCTAATTTAAGAGCCTACATATGGCTCTTAACTAGTTTTTATTAATAAAAAAATTTATTCCCTCCAAATCATCTACTCCGTATTATATTTTTCTCTCGTTTTATCATAGTGGGGTCCAAATATGAATAAAAAATAAAATAAAGAGGAGATATAAATACATTATTAGAGTTGACACTCTTAATAATATATTAATTTACTAGGAACTTAATTATTTATATTATATTTATGAGTCAACTAAGAGACTATTGGAGATGCTCTAACAAAAATAGGTAACGCTTGAGCAGTGTCAATAGTTACAAATCACAATCTCCAATATAAAAACACCGAAGCTAAAGACATTTGATTTTACAGAAAAAAGTTCATCAACTTTACACTATATGACAGCAAAAATTTATGCAAATACTACTGATCCAGAACACATGTCATCCCAAGATAACATTGTTTCAAGTCGCGTGTCTTGATTGAACGGTACTCAACAAACACATTCTCATCAACTTCTGCTGCAGCACTTCAATGTATCTCAAAAACCACCAAGGCTTTCCGATTGTAAAAACAATGTACCCCATGGACAATCCGCATATCATTCCACATCCATATCCCATCAGGATCACTTCCCAGTTGAATTCATCGTAGCTATCATTTTCATCCCCATTTCCGACTTCTTGTGGTGGTGATCCTGCGTGTATGCATTTCTTTGTCAAAGGAAGTCCACACAAGGCCAAGTTACCCAAGTATGAATCGTTGCCAAAAGTGCTGAATTGTCCTTTCTGAGGGATTTCTCCGGTAAGATGATTTTCTGAGAGGTTCAAGACCTCTAAAAATGTCAATCTAGTTAACTGATCTGGAATAGCCCCTGTCAATTGATTTGAAGACAAATCTAGAGACTGGAGTGCTTCCATATTTCCGAGCAGTGACGGTATAGGTCCAGTAAGACTATTATGAGATAGATTGAGCAATGCAAGCCATCTAAGCTCTCCCGTAACCTTTGGAACTTCTCCTTGAAATTTATTGGAAGACAGATCAATGGTTGTGTAAATATTAAGAATATTTTCCACTTTGTATTCTCTTCCTTTCACTCTTAATGAGATAGATGCTTGATAATTGGTAAAAACTGATTCACGCACAAGATCGCCTGTAAAATTGTTATTTCCAAGGTCAAGGTAAGTCAGATTATGAGAATTGGATATAAATTCTGGGAATTTGGACACAATATTATTGGCATAAAGCTTGAGGGTGCTCAAAAGAGGCATGGGAGAGAAATTGGACCAATTTGGAGCTCGCAATTCATTCCATGACAGGCGTAAGATGCGCAATCTCTGAAGATGACTAATCTGGAACGGAATGGAACCATTGAGATGATTATGGCTTAAATCAAGGTATTGAAGCTGTGTTAAATTCTCAATGGCTGGTGGTATTGGACCGGAGAAGTAGTTGTCACTGATGTTAAAACAGTTGAGATTTATAAACGAATTAAAACCAAACTCGGAAAGTGTTCCATTGAGTTGTTTTTGATAGAGATTAATCTCGGACACTGAAGTTGCAGAGTTACAAGTAATGCCAGTCCAGTTGCAAAGATTATCGAGATTGGTGAGTGACCAGGAATTCAGGGAAGAAGTCGGGGCTAGGCTACTCTTCCATTTCACAAGAGCTTCTCCTTGTTCTTGTGTTGTTGGAGATAGTATTGTTAAGGTTGATGGAAGTAATGAGAAAAATAAAACAAGTAGAAAATGATGATAATAAGGCTTTTCAAAGTGTATCATGTTTCTATGCAACTTGATCGTAAATCCATATGACAGATCACACACACACACACACACATATATATATATATATATATTTATTTTAAATACATTGAATTGAACCCGAATTTTATTTAATTTTTTATGCTACGGGCAAGAGCCAGGAAGGTGGCCACCGTCGACCACTGATTATTACATTGACTTTAATTTGCGTATTTTCAACTGAATCAATATTTGTTAAGTACAGGAATGTTCGTTGACTAGTTTAAGTTGGGTCCATTGAAGACTTGGATGAAAAAGATCTATCCCTTGTTGAATAATTCAATACAACTATTAGGAGCATAAAGTTATTATTGGGCTAACGTCACAACCCAACAACAAAGCCCAATAGTAAAGCCCGGTAGAATAGAATCATGGATCATTGCCTGCATTTTACTCTTTCGAGATATTGTTGAATGATATGAATATCTAATATTATCCCTTATTTTTCCTGCACTTCCTTTATTCTTCTTATTTTCTGTTCTTTAATTCAATTTTTAATGTCATGACTCATGATCATGAAAGATTCGTGCTTTAGCCCGTACTGATCAACCAAAAGTAGTTACGACTAGGTCTGACAAATCGTCTTTGTCGTGTATATTTATATCATGTATTTTTATTTTTCGTTTACTTGGAGAATTAACACGAAATTAAATTGTGTACACAAAATCCGAACACAAATATATTACGATAAAAAAACAACCTGACAAGTCATGTATTTATCGTGCACATGAAATAAAATTGAAACGACACAAATCGTACACAAAATTTACTCGAACTGCACACCTATTTTTTTAAAATTTACACGAATTTGCAAAATTGCAAAGTGCCAACCTTAATATTTGATAGTATAAGACTATGTCTATAAGTCGTATAATGTTTATTTAATTCAATTTGGATATACTATTGATCCATTGACTTGAGACTTGAGAATTATCAGCATTTTTATTTCTTATGTTCTTTTTTTTAAAAAAAAATTAAAAATGTATATTGTATATAAAATTTATTAAATTGTGTATACTTTTTTTAATTATGTCAAAAAATATTATATATATAATATTTATTTAATTATTTTATTTTATGTATTTCGTGTCAGGTCATGTATTCAAAGGGTAAATACAAAATTAACATTAAATTTTAATAGTGTACATTCGTATTTGTGTATTTTCGTCTTGTGTAGTCAAATTTTTTATATCATTTTCGTTTGAAGTTGTTGTGTCGTATGATAAATTGTCGAGTCTAATTACGATTTAAGGGATAACATTGTTTTATATGAAGTATGTATAAATTAGGGATGGGGCAGTGGGGTAGTTGCCCCTTGCAAATTGAGCTTGAATTCGAATGTATAAAATTGAGATTTGATTTTATATTTAAATTTGATCTAAAACAATTTGATTTGAATTGATATTGGTTCAATATAATCAAATTTGATAATAATTCAAAAATCGATCTAATTCAAAAATTTAATCAAAAATAATCTGAAAACTAATCAAATACGAATAAAATTTATTTGAACCGAATATGACTTGAAAATATTGATCCGATATTAATCCAAAACTAAAAATTAGCCAGTAAAATAATATTATAAACTAGACACAATTGAAAAATAAAGGGAATTTTTATTTTGAAATCTAAAAATTAAATAATAAAATGTTTGTACATGAAAGAGAGAAAATCATTTATTCTAAAAAAATAAATACAATCAATATTACAAAAACACATCTTTTTAATATTTGAATTAATTTTTAAAACATAAATTATAGATCATGAAATGTTATTTAATTTTACTTATAAAAAATAAATTTATAGACAACCGTGTAATAGTGAGAAAGAGAAAGACAATAGCTTTAATTTGAAAATTTTAACTAAATTTGTCCTCACAATCAAGCTCGTAATCCAATAAAGCTGAAAATCAAACATATGAATTTTCATAATAATCATGTTTCCATGATTTCATAATTTCATAATAATAGTGTAACAAACACAAACACAGGAACAGTTTAGTTCCATGTTATTGAACAATCATACATTTTCACCTGCCGTTATGATTGTGTTTTCTTCAGTTCATGTTTTTTGGTTTCTTGCAGCAAAAGAAGTATCTACTAACTTACTATTCAGTACTGTTTGTATATATATGTCTCGTCTCACGTTTAAGCCAACACTTCATAGTTATGATCACCGTGTATTTGACTATATAGTTATAATTATTATTTTTTAAATTTTTATTTTGTGAATAAAAGTTTTAGTTTAATATTTTTATTTAAAAGAAAATTTAAAAATAATAAATTTAATTATGTAGTCAGAGCTCCTAAAAATGTGTACCAAAAAGTCAAACGTCAGAAGTATCTAAGTATTCAAACAATTCTATCAAGAGATTAGGCTTTTAAAAACATGAGCAATGTACTTATCACTGACCTAATGATTATCTTGGCTTCGTTCTCTTAAATGTTTATTGGATTAACTTAACTACGATGAAGTTGTGTCACTCAACTTTTTTTGTCTTAGAAAAAAAATTCTGCCAACAAGAATGATTCGGGCTTATAGAGATCTCCCATCGCGATCACTGGGTTATGCACACATTATAAAACACATACCTGGCTCATGCAGATCCCTCAGTTTTCCATTCACTACTCGTACAAAGCGCTTAAGTTACCCTTAAATCTCAATAATCTAAATACCAGGCTCTGTCCTGTCATGCTCCGTTCTACTGAGCCGTCTTTACCACTTTGTTTTTGCATTTGTTACTCTCACGTAGCTGCTTTTTCCCTGAACCATTGTTGAATCTATATATGACAGTGCACAAACCCCGAGAATATATATAAGCTCGGTATAAAAATTGTCCCCTTTACCTTTGCTTCGTGTGGTCCTTCAGTTGAATCCTCTGTTTTATATGCCCAAATTTCAAATTCTCGAGATTCAAGGGGTGTATCATGATAATTGTATGATTGTAATCTATAAGGAGAAAATCAAATATAATCTTGCAATGCTCCGGGGCTCATTCCCACTTCAGCATCCATATTAGCACTCCCTCTTGATATAATTTTGCATATTGAAAGGGAAGTAACCTTAACTTATAATCTAAACCTTAACATGAATTATACTAAGCCTAATTATACCTGTTACACGAGAATCAGTGCCTACAATCTTAAACAGATCATGAGTTCATTCATCAGAAGACAAGACATACAAAGCTGGCTAAAGTTAACATTACAAAGTGATTAAATTCTTTCCTGTTATATATGCTCCAGTTGCTGGAGTATTTTTGGGCGCACTTGCTCCCACCAACTCCTAATTACTCTACTAATCTCTAATATTGATCTCCAGGAGTATCAAGGACCAAAATTATTATAAAAAAGAAAGTAGACTGAGAAACGATGATGAGGATAGCCAACTAAAATTATACAGCATAATTGTCAGTTCAGAAGTTACAATGCACAATTTAGAAACAATCACAAAAAAAAAAAATTCATTCCAAAGCCAAGGTTGCTACTTTGATATTGAAACAAGGCTGTCAAGTCCACTGAGACACAAGCAAATAGATAAATATGCGACAACATTCCACAGTAATACCAAAAATTTAAAAAGCTGATGATCAACACATGCACAGTGTTGTGTATTTTTTTCCATATACTACTATTGCTTACCAATTTATTTCAGCAGTTAAAATCCTTCAAGTGAAACAAGGCTCTCGGAGTACTTGACAACTGAACTTTCTTCACCAGCAGGAGGAGCAGGAGCAGCAAGAGCAGGTGAAAGAAACTTCTTGGTATCTTACTTTTTATAGTCATATAAGATGTGTCCAACAACATTATTTTCTGCCAGAAATTTTCCAATACCCAAAACCCAAATAGAGAACTACCCAATCAATCTTCAAATCAGCCTCAAAATTGAACTTTTTAGTCCAAGACACCTTGCTATCACGAACATCATCCAACGTCCATAGACCAAGAACTGATCCATCATCAATGGATTCAAAGATCATCGCGACAGAACCTTCAAAATCCAAAACATTGGATTTTGAACGCTTCATAGAGTTGGGAAACGAACATACTCCAAACACCTCATTATGCAAATCGAAGGATAACAACTCAGTGAGTACATTCAAAATATAATACCCCAGTTTTGAGATCATGAACATATTTTGAATCTGGGAGAACTGTAAACTTTATACTGTTGCAGGAACCCTGATCTCCTTCCAATAATTAGCATTCGAAGAATACAATTCCGCTTCTAGTACAAAAATAATATCATCAATAGTAGGAGCGTAATATAAAATACTAGTCGTAATCCGAAGAAACTTGTAGTCATTGGAAGTAGAATAAAAAACAAACCCAAAGTTGCTCGATCCTCAGGTCCTCGTCTTCTTGGAGTAGGAAGTTTCTTTCCATATATAACACCACCATATAAGGTGGCAAGACAAACAAGACCGTTACAAAAACAAATCGAATAAACCATACCATCACTCTTACATTGTGGTGGCACCTGGTGCCTAACAGATACTTCATTAGTATCCTCGATGTATACGTGGTCTAAATCGTTCTGAAGCAGGACTAGAAAGGCTTGTCTTCTGTCGATAAATTGTTGGTTTAATATTATGGATCGCCATGACTTTGATACTAAACTGAAGCGGAGCAGTGAACCAAAAGGTAAATATGAAAGTATTATGAATACAAGTTCTTCAGGTAAATAAAAACTACTCCTAGTTTTCGCCATTAAGTCCAAATCGTGAAAGCTAAATTTGAAGAAATTGATCGACGAGGAATCAATAATTTATAAACCCTAATACTTTGGAGAGGCTTTTTCTCTGTATTTATACTGACACTAGTAACGTAAAAAATATTGTAACTGGTGCATGGCCCGTCCGAATTTTAACGGACAGACAATTAAAAGGCGTAAAGATATTTCATTTTTACAGCTTATTTTAATTAATTACAAAGATACAATATAAGATCCTGTAAACATATATAATATTTTAGTATGACTTGAATTTTTATTTATTTGTAAATTATAAATTTATGTTAGCTTTCCCATGGACGTTTATAATTTTTATGTGTTTTGTTATAATTTCTATGGTTTTATAAATGGTTTATTATCACTGATTTCATATGGTTCATAGGCATTTTTTTCCTGAGTATTTAGTTATATTAATTTAAAGAAGGGCAATCCCAAGCTCTGTGTTACCAGAAGTTCATGATAGGAAGCTATCAAGGGTCATGTTCAAGTTGCATATTATGAAACAATGCCCAACAACGAGCTTAATAAAATTACATAAACTGAATTTAGAACAAGGTAGCAAATCAGTCCCGGTCTCGATTTCGAAAAGCCAAGCCACTCCTCTGCCTTTCATGGTCATCATTGTCAATGTACGATCAGGGGTCATTGTCTTCAACCCATTAAGATCAGAATCCGACTGTCCACTATGTCCAAAACTTGCAACAGCTGAAGTGCCTAGCATGCCTGTATTCTCATTTCTCAATGCAATCCGTTGAAAGTTGAAACAGGGCAACCAAGGAAAGAGGTTGATTCAAATATCAAACTATCAATTTTCGAATAGGTCCTCGTTGGAGCAGATCTTTTCCATAGCGTTCAGCCTTACCATGTCATTTTTAAAGGAGACAGGGACCTCAGCCACAATTTTGATTTAGCACAATTGGAGCTATATTCGACAAGTAGCCGGACAGAGTGTTTAGGTTAAACAAAGAGAAGATATCCCTCGCAGCTGTTGTGCTTGGCCCAGGGTTGAGATTGGAATGTGTGATATTGTATATGTGGATTTGGTGCTGGCTAGGAAACTTGAGTTTATTTCTAAAATCTTCCAAACAGGCAAAAGTAGACCTGTAACACGGTCAACACTCAAATCGGTGTACACAAGCCGCGGAACTGTGAAATCCTTAAAAATGTCTGCAAGCAAATTGTTGTTTAAAAAATCAAACGGAAATTAAAGATGTATCCAGGAGCAGGGACGAGGGTCCGCCATGGCCCCACAGGGTTGTCGTAATATTGGTATATGTATGTTATAATTAAAAAAAAATTTATTTTAATCTATATATTTAAATCAATATAATATTTGGCCTTGTAAAAAAATTTTGATCCCTATAAATAAATTGGCCCCAGTAAAATAGAAATTTTAGTTCATTAAATTTATCTCATTAATTTATTAGATCAAATTTAAATTAAAATTAAAAAAAAATATGGATCTCGATCATTGTATGCTTATTTATATCGAAAGAGAAATAACGAAATTTTTTAGTACGGACTCAATTATAGATGAGTTTCATGATTTGAAAGAACGTAGAGCTTTATTATAAATTAGTGAAAAAAGTCATGCGGCGGCCTTATAATAAATTTTAAATTTATTAAAATTTTCTCACAAAATTACATTAATGATGACTGAACTATATATGATAAAATTTGATATAACATAATTATATTAAACCAAAATAGTAGCATTAAATTTATAAATATTATAAAATCAAATAATAATTTCAATATATATATATATATATATATATATATATATATATTATAATTCATAATTTACTAATTTGTTATGATTCTAAGATCTCTTTTTTTCTCATCCGTCGCTAACAATATCAATGTAACCAATGTAGGTCAAACATCTCACGACATTTAGATAAGTATTAGTAACATTATATAAATATTAAATAATATAATTTAAAATTATATGTGTGTGTGACTTATAATATCTTATTTTAGTAAAATACTTGATAGTATATTAGTGTCATTAATACATGCTTCAATTATATCAACTCAAATCCATGTAATGGTATGTTGATGATTCATTCTTCCAAAATTTTGGGGTCGTTGTACATAGAAACATCACTTTAAGTTAACATGATAGTGGTCTATATCAGCCGGTACTTACAACTACTTTTAAGTTTTTAATGATATATAAAGACCCTTTTTCCAAAATATGTTTGAATCGAAAAAATAAATGTTTTTGAATTGTTGCATGGATAAGATTTTCCTGTCATAAATTAAAGCATCAAAAAGTTAGTACGAATGCATAATTGTAATAAATTAATAAATAACAAAAATTTATTAACATTCTCTTCATTAATTAAAATCATGTCAAGACTAAATTGATTGTTTGTTTGTGTATTGATTGCATCTCACATCTTGCATACTCTCACTATTATCATCCAATTGTCTCTATTGTTATTCAAAACATTCAAGAGAGTGTAATCCATGATATCATAAATCAATTGTATATTAAAAATACCTCATCATTCGAAGATTAAGTGTTCGTATGGATACAGATATGGACGTAAATCGTACATATGAGATACGTGGTGATTTAAGTTGTTGTGCTCTTTTTCTCTCATCATTTCTCTTCCTCTTCGATCTGTATTAAGAACTTCATGTGCATACCCTGAAATTTAAAGATAAAGAATAAGATTAAATGTATAAACATTACAAATAATTATCTGATGAACATCAATCGAGTGTATATAAATATAAAAAAAATCAAACCAAACGTAAACTATATAAGCATTATTAAAAGTTTGCAACGAATATATAAATTTTTAGGAGAGGGCATAATTGTACGTTAAAAAAGACTGAATTCTTTATATAGATCGATCTCAATTACAAAATCATTGTCTCATTATAATTCTTGTCACTTCTAAAAAATAGTAACTTATTTCTTGTCATTTGATAAAAATAGTTATGAAAAATCTATATAAAATATATTATTACCTTTTTATAATTGTCATCTCTAAAAAATAGGTACGAAATTTCTATATTATAGCTATTTTTTGTCATCGCTAAAAAATAGTTATTTTTTATTTCCCTTTTTCTTTTAAACTTTATATATCAAATCTTTTCAAAAAAAATTATTATCAATTTTTTTTGCAATTATAAATCTTTTTTATAAATTGGATGATGATAAAATAAGTTTTAATTATTAATATTTAAAAATATGTTGTAAATTTTCTATTGAGAAATTTAGTATCACATCTAATTTGTAAAATCATTGTATCTTTATAATTTTTGTCACTTCTATAAAATGGTAAATTATTTTTTGTTTGCTAAAAAATAGTTACAAAAATTCCATATAAAAATCATTATTACCTTTTTATAATAAAAATTAGTTACAAAATCTTCATATAGAACTTATTTCTTACCATCTCTAAAAAATAGTTATTTCTTATCTCTTATTTTCCTTTTAATTTTTATATTCCGTATAAAACTTATTTCTTATTTCATAGCTTTTTTTTTCCTTTTAAACTTTTTATATTAAATCTTTTCGAATCTTTTTTCTCTAAAATTTCGATGGCTGAAAAAGAAGTTTTAATTATTAGTATTTAAAATTGTAAAAATCCAAAAAAATTAGAAAAATAGAACGGAGCATATTAAGAGCGTCATCTCACCGCCCTCCTCTTCTCCTTTATATATATATATATATATATATATATATATATATATATATATATATTGATTTTGTACTAATATTTTTGTGCATTTGTTACATTGAATATTTATATATATTGATTATTGAGATTACAGTTGCTCATATTTTTAGCATGCAGACCATGTTGCCAGCAATCAAGTACTTATCAGTTATCATGTACCCTGAGGTGCAAGGACTACTAAGTAGGTGAGAATTCGTTTATATATTTATTTTAAACATATGCCACGAATATTTATGAGGCATTATATGAAACCTAGATCCATCCCTGCCCCTAAAGACAAGTTTTGGACAGATAATTATATACCAGAAAAGTTAGTCAAATTTTGTTAAGTGGTTATTAAAATTATGAGCAATTAAAATTCAGAACTTGAAACTATCCCAAACTAGGATAATGCCTGTGTTGCTGGGCTTAGTAATTTGAGGTTTTTGCAAGGGTAATGTTATGTACATTTTCACTAATGTGTTTTAAACAATGCAGAGTATACTCTGTCTTCATTGCAAGAGTGCAAACATATTTGAGTATATGAGTAAGAAATAGAACAGTAATAAAACATTTCGTCGATTAAAGATAAAGTTATTATACATTACCGTAGAAAGCTTAAACAAACAGAATCTTGAATAAATTCAGAATAGTCTATTACAACAGTAATGAAGACTGCAGTTGATTAAAACAGAAAGAAAAGTGTTGGCATTAGATGACTTCTTTATTCGATCAGTCCTTCAAACCTTCAAAATGCAATATAAGAAAATTAAATTAGATGAGATAATTCAGTGAATTGTAACATTTCAGAAACTATCCCAAATATGACGATCGTCACTGATAATGAAAAAATCACATGCTTCTAATTTTTTATGCATTCTTCTCAATCATTAATCAGTAATTATACATACTATAGTATCAACTACGATATGACACCACAATTTTATTTAAATACCACTGATTCAGTCATTCAGAACACATGTCATCCCAAGATAACATAGTTTCAAGTTGTGTGTCTTGATTGTACGGGACTTAAACTACATATTCCCGTCAACTTCTGCTGCGGCCCTTCAACATATCCCAAAAACCACCGAGGCTTTCCAATGGTGAAGACAACGTACCCTGTAGAAAATCCACATTCATATTGTTTAATATGAATTTGTTGAAAAAAACCTTCGTTTTCTCATCATTAGAACTGACTGACCAATAATAAAGGACTGTTTCGATTGCATGGGAAAAGGAAATGAAAATAAATAGAAATGGGAATGAGTCGATCAATATTGTTTACATCATGCTGGCATGGGATGAATTTACTAATAAAATTGGTTTACCAAAAAAACTGGTATTTTCTTTACAAAATTTAAATTAAGAAAATAAAAACATAAAATTATGGCTCATTCTTTTTTATTTTTTAAAAAATAATTCATTATTTATTTGATTTTCAAAAAATGAATTACAAAGGTCCAAATTCTAAAGAGTATAAATAAAAATAAAAAAGTACTTACTACACAAGTCAAATAAAAGTCCATTATTTATCTTTTTGAATTTTAAAAATCAAATTATTTGTAAAGTGACACAAAAGTTAAAGGCTAAATTATGCTCTTAAAATTTCCGCCAAACCCAGAGTGTGAGCACCTAAATTTACCCAACAAGTTTCAATTCTCCAAGTCCAAAAATTCCTAAAAAGAATATATAAAGTACGAGAGCATTTACCCCCGTCCCCCGTCCCCCGTCCCCCGTCCCCCATATTTTAGGATAATTATGAATTTTAGTTCCGAATCCCCATTTTAGGGAAAATTTTAAGAATATGAAAATGAGACCCCAAATATGGTGTCTTACTATTCATTCCCAACTCATTTTCTATACAATTTTTATATACAAAGAAAGTGTGAGAAATGATAAAATAATAGAAGGTAGTTAAAATTGTAAAGAGAAGTGAGAGAAAAAATTAATAAAAAAATAGGGATAGAGATTAGGAATAAGATGTAATAAAATTTTAAAAGTTAAGTAAAATTTAAGAATTACGTAAAAAAAAGTGAAATTTAAGAATAATTTTAAGGACTTACTATTTTTAGTATGAATTTGGGGATGGGAAGCCAATGAGAATGTTCTAATAAAAAAATATGAAAAACGTGACCCTTAAATTTGCACAAAAAAATTAAATATTGCTAAAAGATTTCAAACAGAGAGGAAGTGCATGTATTGGCTCTGTTTGTTTCATATTATAAGTAGTTTATAAATTAAAAAATAAATATCATTCTCAATATAAATAATTTATTAAATAAATTAAACAAACTCATTATTAAACTGCCACTTGTGACTTGACTCATTATGCGCTTATTTTTTATATTGAATATTATGATGTTTAAAAAATAACATGAAATATGAACGGAATTTTTTCTTGAAAACTGATGATAGTTGTAGAACTTGTAGTTGATACGAGAAGCAGTTAAATGGAGAATTTAAGTCACTTAATATTGACCCCGTTTGTCTGGACTTATAAGCAGTTTATAAGTTGAAAAAGTTGGTATATATGTACTTTTTCTGAAAATAAGTAACTTATTTTCAAATCTAATTTCAAAATAAGATTTGGTCTTAAATTTCTAAAATAAATATTAATTTTTAAAAAAAATATGAAAATACTTTTTAAAAAAAACAACTTATTACTTATAAACTAAGCCAAACACACTCATTAGTCACTAAAGAATAGATTTTTTTGAAAAATATGATTTTTATTTTATTTTTTACAAAAATACAATTTTATCGTTCTTTTTCAAAAAGAAAGCAATGTTTTTTCTTTGATCTTCCATTATGTTTGTTCAGCAAAAAAGATTTAAAAAAAAGAGAGAGACTACTGGGGTGTTTGGGGGAACTTTTTTTCCAGAATAAGTCAACTTATTTTAAGACAAAGTTAGGATTCCTAACTTTTTTCTGAAATAAGTTAACTTTTTTTTGCAACTTATAGAATCTCAAATATACATTAAATACTTGTATAAAAAACATTTATCAAAATATGAAATTTTTACCCGAAAATAAGTCCAAAAGGACTTATTTTTAAGCTCAGCCAAACAGGCCATACATAAGGTTAAAAGAAGATGATTTACAAACAGGACTGAACATGACTCTTAATTCCTTTTTTATTAATTCTTTAGGATATTTATTAATATTTATTCAATATATATTGATATATAAAATAATTGAATTCAAAATTTTAAAAACAACAAATAAATATCTCTACCTACCCTCTCTACTCATTTGAATTCTTATAATTATTATCTAATTGGGCTAAGTATATTTGGGATAATTTTAATTTATTTCAGCTGGATTAAAAAAAAAATCAACTATATTTTTTTTACCGGGGTTGTGCAGACTTTATTGTTGCTCCTCCCTAGTCCCTTGTGTGCGGAGGTGCCTACTGCTGACGATATATTTTTTCTAATTAATTAAAAAATGTACTTTAATAATTTTAAAACTGTTTGAAATTCGTATAAACAATTTATAAATTAAAAAATATTATAACAATCCGAACCGAACATTTCCTATTGAGTAGTACTCACTCCGTCCCATTGATTTGTATACAAATCAAACGGGCACGGAGGACAAAGAAATTTTTTAAAAATGATAGTGTAATAGTGAAGTTAGGTAAAAAGTGGGTAAAGTGGTGGGACCTATTAATATTTAATAATAGATTTGAGATAGTGGAGGAAAGTAGTAGGTGTAATAGTATTTTTATATTATGAATTTGAGATAGTGGAGAAAAGTTAGTGGGTGTAATAGTATTTTTTATTATTAAAATTTTATTATTTTTGGAATGTATACAAATGAGAGAGACATTCAAAAAAGAAAAATGTATAGAATTGAATGGCACACGGGGAGTATCATTTATGAAAACGATTTTTTACCTAACATTATAAAAAAAAGCAGATACAATGCACCCGTGAAAAAATGGCATTTAAAAAATTCGAAGTTGGACCACTTTGCAGTACGGTTGTACCCTGTGAAGCCGGGACAAAAATTAGGTGAAAATTCGTTTTAATATCATAGACCTGCCAACACCACAAGAAGTCAAGAATGCCGACAAGTGAGTTGAAATAAATTGCCTTAAACAGTTAAACTTTTTATATATTGATGCGACTTCTTGTTATATACTGTAATGTGGTTCTTCTGTCAAAATATATAGAAAACGACAAGACTGTTTTCGAATAATTTTTACTTTATTTTACATCTACCCATAAAAGGTTAGACAACGAGAAGTGGTGATATTTTAACTTTTGTATATTACATGGGGAGTTAGTTATTGATAAATGATAGTCGATAATTATTATTCTGTAGTTTTTTATTATGAAGTAATAAATATTTTAAAATACGGAGTATATATTTATACCGCAGATAAGATGACATAAATATTAAAATTCATATAAAAATATAACATAATTTTATCAGCGGTATAATACCGTAATTCCAATAATAGCTTGTCAAAAATTCATATCCATTATAACGATACTTGACTTTATATAGGTACATGATGCATATACGTAGAGTCTTGGGAAAAGGCTATTGCCGAATTTTTGGTAGGCCGAACTTTAATCCCATGCTTAGAAAAATACAGTAGAATCTCGATAAATGAATATTCGATAAATAAATAATCTCATTAAATGAAAAAAAAAATATGGTCTCAACATAATAGAGACAGTGTATTTTTAACCTCGATAAATGAATAATCTCGATTAATGAATATAATTTTTCGGTTCCGAGCGTATTCATTTATCGAGGTTTAACTGTAAAAGCAAAAATGAAACTTTACTCCATGCGGAGTCAAAATCTGAGCAAAGCTAAATATATAAAAGTATTGATGAAGTAAAAATTTCGAAACATTCGGGATTCAAAATATTTTCATAAATTTCAAAAGTCACTAAAATTATAATATAATCTTTTTACTATTTTTTGATCAAAATTCAGGATTTGTATAGATATATATTAATTTTTGAAAATTAATCAAATTATAATTTAATTCATATTTTGCCTTATGGTTGCACGTAATACTATAACTTAGCTAGATGAGTTGTAAAGTGCGAAGAAACAATATACAATGCACGATCCATGTTTGACAGTTAGCGGATTAAATTAACCGTTTTGACTAGCTGATTGAAGTATTATTTTGACTAGCAGATTGAATTAGCTGTTTCGTATGAAACAGTTTGGTAAATAGATGTTTGAGTGATTTTTTGTACTTTAACTAGATACATGTCAATCTTTTAATTGAAAAAACTCCTTAAAGTAGTTTTTTGAGTCCAAACCGCTATTTCAACCCACTAATTACCAAACACCAATTATATAGATGATTCACATGGTCAAAACTCTAATATGGCTCAAACCTCTAATATTTTCTCAAATATCTAACTTCCAAATAGGACCAATATTACTACTAATATGCTTTCTGCAACCCACGCAAGTGTGTCCTTAACACACGGGTTAACTTGACGTTAAGGATAATTAATAGATTAACTAGTTTGTTGTTGGAGTAGTATTAAGATTAAGTAAGGGACATTCATTAATCAGTTTCTTTCTTAATATATTGTGTTGTCGTAAACGGTAGCGACTACAATCAGATTTAGCCAAAACAATGACATCATTTTAGTTTTTTATTTCTTTGGAATGTTTAGTTTTTTATTTCTTGACCCATATAAAAACATAATTTGCACGTGAAACACACCTGTAAAGCAGCCAATTTTACTCTTGAAAATAATTATTAATAGAACTGGAATTTAAACTTTTGTATTAAAAAATAATTTTAAAATAATGATTAATGGGATTCAATTCAAGTAAAGTCCAACATGACAGACGAAAGCACAATTCAGATACGTCATACAAACAGACTATAGCTAATCAATTTGTTTATAATGTTTAAAATTAACACAGTGACATACATATATTTTATAATAATATATATAAACTAGTACTGTAATAAGTAATATTTATTTGGTGAGTGAAAATCGAATGCAGAATATAAAACAACAACAAAAAAATATAATAATTCAGTGAAAAGTAACCATCAACCCGTGTCATACGGGCCATTAATAGTCACTACTCACTAGCTAGTAAATAATACAGCAACGTTAGTGTACTGTGCGGTGTGTAGATATAATGATAAGGACAAGCTTGTATAATCTTGAATGTGCAATTGCACTCATCGATACCTCCAAATTCAGAATTCACCTACACTGTGCCCAGTGCTCACCCACTGTACCCACCACTAAAAAGGAACATAACAATCATATGATCAAAATCATTTACATTAGGGTTATGATAATGTCACAATAATAGTAATATTCTCTCCGTGGTCACATTCTTAAGGTTTAGTAGTATATTTAGCAGCGGAATTAAATCACAAAATTCAACAAAAAAATTTAAGATTGGATAACTTAAGTGTTAAAAAACTCATCCTTTCTCGTTTTAGTTTCTTCTAAGTTCGACTTTGACTCAATCGAGAATTTAGAACAGATACTAATTTATAAAGTTATAAATCTATTATTCAAAAAAATCATCTTGACATAGATTAATCTAAACATCAAATTAATATATTTTGTTATTATTTTTATATAAAAGTTAAATTACATTAAAAATATCTTTTTATACTAAATCAATCATATCTTATGCTAACAACAACTAGTAATGTTTATAGCATTTTTGTTATTAGTGCAACAATGAGTATGATTATCATAACCTGAAAAAACACGCACCCATATGGAAATTTTAGTTAGTGCATTAACAGCTGCAATTAACTTTCAACTTAAAAGCCACCTTTTTTAGCAACAACATTTTTTAGGTTCAATATTAAGGTAACCCCATTGAAATTAAACACTAACACCTTTTTCTCTAACAATTTCATCTGAAAAATCAAGGTAAATTGGTTTGTTACATAATTTATATTCCATATAATTTATTTTCCAACTCATATTATGTTTATTTATGTGTGTATATATGTGTATCATATGTATCGGACATGAATCTCTTGATTCATCTCTCTTTTTTTGTATTATTCTCCAGGTTCATTTACTCTTTCTACCACTTGAATGGTGTACTAGTCTAGCAGTTTTTACACTGTATAAAACACACACACACACACACGCACTATTATTTCTATCTAAATCTTTATCTTATAATTTGCCTCGGCATTCTACACTGGCTCTCAAATCGATTTTTCAGAAAAGTAAAATAAACCCAGGTCAGGTTTTTGGATTTTCTGTAATGGGTTCCTGTTAGATTTCAATTATATGCCATCATAATTTGTCACTATGTGTTGTGTAAAGATAATAAAGAGAGAGAAATGAAGAAAGATTGATATGGGGTTGTAGTAATTCAATTTGTATTTGTGTTCTTTGTTCAGTTTGTTGATAAAGTTTTGATTTTGTTTTTATGTGTTTCTTTTTTGCAGATTTTTATCTTTCCACTGCTGTCCTTATCTTTTTGCCAAGCATATATAAGTATATCTATCTATATTATCAAGTACAGATGTTGAAATGCCCTTTTAAGATTAGATCTTTCTTGCTTATACAAAAGACTATATATTTACTTAGCCAAGTTATCAGTTTTGTTCATATAAAGATTGATATCTATAATGGGTATGAGTCTTTTGTTGGAAATAAATCAAGTAATCTCTGATTTAGCATCCAAAAGAAGGAATTATTCGGCGAAAAGCAAACCCTCTGGGGCTCTTCAAGGTTTGCCTTTGTTGGAATTGTCATCAATCTGCATCAATTTGACATTGGTGCTTGTGTTTCTTTTCGTTGTGTCGGCGAAACAGATATTTGTGTGCCTTGGTCGAATTCGAGTAGATAAAGAGGGTTCTAATAGGAATTCAGTCCCAGTTAGACGTCGTGATAATGAGATTCAGAGTATTGTGATTGGTAATTGGTATAAAGCTTCGGCCTTTTGTTGCTTCTATGTACTGTGTGTGCAAGTATTTGTGTTAGGTTTTGATGGTATTGGATTGATAAGGGAGTCTACGGGGAGGAGGAGTAGAAATTGGACTTTGGTGCTTTCTCCTGCAGCTCAGAGTTTGGCTTGGTTTGTTTTGAGTTTTTCAACACTTCATTGTAAATTCAGGCCCTCGGAGAAATTTCCATTGTTGTTAAGGGTTTGGTGGGGTGCATCATTTGTGATCTGTCTCTGTACTTTGTATGCTGATGGGAACAAATTTTTGACCAAAGGCTCAACACTTTTTAATTCTCATGTCCTGGCGAATTTTGCATTGACCCCTGCCCTTGCTTTCTTAAGTTTTGTTGCATCCAGGGGGGACACTGGTATTCAGGTATGTAGAAACTCTGATCTTGAAGAGCCATTGCTAGTTGAAGAAGAATCAGGGTGCCTTAAGGTTACTCCTTACAATGAAGCTGGTATCTTTAGTTTGGCCACACTTTCCTGGTTGAACCCAGTTCTATCTTTGGGTGCAAAAAGACCACTTGAACTAAAAGACATTCCGCTTCTTGCTCCAAAAGACCGTTCTAAGACAAACTACAAAATTTTAAATTCCAACTGGGAGAAGTTGAAGGCTGAAGATCCTACTGGGGAACCTTATTTAGCTTGGGCTATCCTCAAATCGTTCTGGAAAGAGGCAGCAATTAATGCAATTTTTGCAGGCTTGAATACTCTTGTTTCATATGTAGGTCCGTACTTGATTAGTTACTTTGTGGATTACTTGGGAGGAATCAAGACTTTCCCTCACGAGGGATATATCCTTGCTGGAGTATTTTTCGCAGCTAAGCTGGTGGAGACCTTAACAACACGTCAGTGGTATCTTGGAGTAGACATATTAGGGATGCATGTTAGATCAGCTCTCACGGCAATGGTGTACAAAAAGGGGCTCAGGCTTTCAAGTGCTGCAAAACAAGGCCATTCCAGTGGAGAGATTGTTAACTACATGGCTGTTGATGTTCAAAGAGTAGGGGACTATTCCTGGTATCTCCATGACATATGGATGCTTCCTATGCAGATAGTACTTGCCCTTGTCATCCTCTACAAAAATGTTGGGATTGCTACCATTGCAACATTGATTGCCACCATAATCTCCATTGTGGCCACTATTCCCTTGGCAAGGTTTCAGGAAAATTACCAAGACAACTTGATGTCTGCAAAAGATGAAAGAATGAGGAAGACTTCTGAGTGTCTTAGAAACATGAGGATTCTCAAGCTACAGGCTTGGGAGGATAGATACCGTCTTAAGCTGGAGGAGATGAGGGGCGTGGAATTTAAATGGTTACGTAAAGCTCTATACTCACAGGCATTTATTACGTTTATTTTCTGGAGCTCCCCTATATTTGTTTCAGCTGTTACTTTTGGAACTGCAATATTGTTAGGGGATAAGCTTACAGCAGGGGCTGTTCTTTCTGCCCTGGCCACTTTCAGAATTCTACAAGAGCCTTTGAGGAATTTCCCTGACTTAGTTGCAATGATGGCTCAAACAAAAGTTTCTCTCGATCGAATCACTGGATTCCTACAGGACGAAGATCTGCAGGAAGATGCAGTCACAGCGTTACCACGAGGCAGCACAAATGTGGCAATAGAAATAAAAGATGGTGAATTCTGCTGGGATGCTTCTTCTTCAAGCCTCACGTTGTCGGGCATACAAATGAAGGTGGAAAAGGGGATGCGTGTCGCTGTCTGCGGCATGGTTGGCTTTGGGAAATCAAGCTTTCTTTCTTGCATTCTTGGTGAGATACCCAAAATCTCTGGAGAAGTAAGTCAAATACTTGGACTATAGTTTCATGCCTCTAGTTTGCTGTCTTGTTGCTATTGTGTTGTTTGTGGCTCTCTTTTTTGATATTTTTTTGGGTTAGTTGTTTGTGGTTCCTTTTTGCATTTATGGTCCATTTTTTGTGTGTTTTTATTTATCAGGTTAGAGTATGCGGATCCTCTGCTTACGTCTCACAGTCAGCTTGGATACAATCTGGAAATATAGAAGAAAATATACTTTTTGGTAGCCCAATGGACAAGGCAAAATATAAGAGTGTAATCCATGCTTGTTCGCTGGAAAAAGATTTGGAGCTTTTCTCACATGGAGATCAGACAATTATTGGCGACAGAGGCATAAATCTGAGTGGTGGCCAGAAGCAACGTGTGCAGCTTGCCAGAGCTCTCTATCAAGATGCGGACATCTATTTACTTGATGATCCCTTCAGTGCTGTTGATGCACACACAGCTTCAGAATTATTTAAGGTTAGAGTTGCCGATATATAATCAGTTTCTCTGTTCAGCTAAATAGTTTTGGCCTAATATCTGAGATGGACTTGCAGGAATACATCATGACAGCATTAGCTACTAAGACTGTAGTTTACGTAACCCATCAAGTTGAGTTTCTGCCAGCAGCAGATTTGATACTGGTACAAAATCTTCTTGTTACTCCATTCTTGATATTATGTTATTCCTCTCAAGTCAGCATAGTGGATTTTTATTTGAGTTTGAATACCTAGAATCTCTAGTTGGAGTGTCTGTCTCCAGCCAACTCTTAAATGTAGTGTCCGAAGAATTTCTATAAAAAAACTGTGGCTTTTGCTGATTGATGCTGTTTATTTTTCTTCATGGCATTTATCACGAGGTATTGGCCTCTGGTATGCAGTTTCAGTCAGAATGATGGGAAGAAAGCCATTAAGGTTTTTATATATATGAAATGTCATGCATTTTCTTATATATAAAATTAAATTGGGCTTGTCATACATGAATATATAATCAACATTACCCGTCCTTCATTTTTTAGAGAGAAAAGTTAGACCTTAAAGGGGAAATAGGAAATAAACAGTTTAATAAAGATATGTAGCATCTCGAATACAATTTTGAGGATTTTTTTTTTGTTGTAGAAATTATGTTGGAGTGTAGAAGGTGAAATACTAGATTGCCAGTGATAAGAAGTATAGATATATCGCAAAAGGTATCTGGAAGGAAAACAGTTGATAAGAAAAAGAGCTTAGTTTAAAAATAGAAGGTTAATCAACTGTTGCTTCAGATTCATTTAGGTTCATCTAGTGCTTAGTTTAAAGTAGTGAACTTTGTTGCTGCTCATAACATTTCTTTTCTTCTTCTACATTATTTTTGATTGAATGCTCAATGCAGTCACTATCAGTAGCACATTTAAAGTTATGAAATTTTACAAATAGAAATGCATTCCAAATTAAATGGTCATGTTTATATTCCTATTCCAAACTGCAGGTTATTAAAGAAGGTCGTATCATTCAAGCTGGGATATATGATGAACTTCTGCAAGCAGGAACTGATTTTGACGCTCTAGTGTCTGCTCATCATGAAGCTATAGAAGCCATGGATATTCCCAATCAATCCTCTGAGGATTCAGATGACCATCATCCGCTCGAAGGTTCTATCCTTCTGAGTAAAAAATGCGAATCAATAGGAGGTAATTTGGAGAGTTTGGGAAAAGAAGTGCAAGAGGTTGGATCAACTTCAGATCTGAAACCGATCAAAGAGAAAAAGAAGGTGAAAAGGTCGAGAAAAAAACAGCTTGTTCAGGAAGAGGAGAGAGAGCGTGGGAAAATTAGCATGAAGGTGTACTTGTCATATATGGCTGCGGCATATAAGGGCCTATTAATTCCTCTTATTATTTTAGCCCAAACATTATTTCAGGTTCTTCAGATAGCTAGTAATTGGTGGATGGCTTGGGCAAACCCCCAAACCAAAGGGGACCAAGCAAAAGCAAGTAATATGGTCCTTATTGTTGTTTATATGGCCCTTGCTTTTGGGAGTTCTTGGTTTATATTTGTCAGGGCCGTACTGGTAGCAACATTTGGTCTTGCAGCTGCACAAAAATTGTTCTTAAAAATGCTTAGAAATGTGTTCAGAGCACCGATGTCTTTCTTTGACTCCACTCCAGCTGGTCGGATTTTGAATCGTGTAAGTTACCTACTCTTTATCAATACTACCTAATATTTGTTTTCCGAGAGAAGCTCAGTTTTTTTATATAATTTTTTATGACCCCCCCCCCTCTCTCTCCAATTCTTCTTGTTTCATGGCATTTAAGGTTACTTCTTTATTCTTGAATTGTCAGGTGTCAGTTGATCAAAGTGTAGTTGACCTAGATATTCCCTTTAGACTTGGCGGGTTCGCATCAACAACAATTCAACTTATTGGTATAGTTTGTGTCATGACTCAAGTTACTTGGCAAATTCTGCTTCTTGTTATTCCAATGGCGATTGCTTGTTTGTGGATGCAGGTAAAATATGGTCTTTGTGAAGTTTAATCCATCAGGTCTCTTATCCTCACGATTCCTGTCATCTTTCTCCATATATATATATAATTCAATGCAGTGTCGAATCTTATATATTCTTTTAATTTTTTTAAAGCTGTTCTTTCTTAATACGGGACAGGATAGTCATGGTAAGAAAACCATGCTAAAGCCCAGTTTATCATATTTTTCTGTTTGGTGTATAGGCAAGCATTAAAAATCTTAATGATATATGATCAATTCAGTGGCTTTTCCAACACCTAATGATTTTGCGGGAGTTGGTCATCTAACAAAAAAGAATGATGAAAAGTCATGAAGATATATGTTTTCGACAATCATATGCTTTCCTCTGATAAGTATTGAACCTTAGGCTCAAATTCCAAAATTTTCTTCTTTTTTACTCCCAAGTTTTCAAGAGTTTGACGTACAACAGTAATCCAAATTTTTTGTGGGTGAAGTGGATGTGCATATGCCCTCACTGGCCGCTAGTATGTTATCTCATCCACCATTGTTCTGGTAAACACTATAGAAACAAAGATCTGCCATATACAGTCATTTTTATTTAGCTTTTATTTTGAATCATTTGCAGTGTTTCTTCCTCGAAATGATTATTTGCAGTCATCTCCATATATCTATCTAACTATATATAATATATATTTAACTTGTTTGACAAGACCAACTAAATTTAATATATGTTGCATGTTTGCAGAAATACTATATGGCTTCATCTAGAGAACTGGTCCGCATTGTCAGCATCCAAAAATCGCCAGTAATTCATCTATTTTCTGAATCAATTGCTGGAGCAGCAACAATAAGAGGATTTGGGCAAGAAAAGAGATTCATGAAGAGGAACATCTATCTTCTTGATTGTTTTGCCCGTCCATTTTTCTGCAGTCTATCAGCTATTGAGTGGCTCTGTCTACGTATGGAGTTATTGTCAACATTTGTATTTGCGTTCTGTATGTTTTTGCTAGTGACTATTCCACATGGGAGCATCGATCCAAGTATGTTCATCATTTTAGCTAGAATTTCCACTTTCCATTGGAATCCTGCCTATCTTGGTTGACAAATCACACAATAAACATTGCTTATATAATAAACTGTTACCTATTGACATTATTATGATACAAAGGCTAGAGGTTGCACTGGTACTTAATACATATGCTTGATGGCGATTCTAATGGTAGGTGCTTGGTATATAGGTATGGCAGGCCTTGCAGTGACATATGGCCTCAATTTGAATGCACGCTTATCTCGCTGGATACTTAGCTTTTGTAAACTTGAAAATAAAATTATCTCCATTGAAAGGATTCATCAGTATTGCAACATCCCTAGTGAGGCTCCACCAGTTATTGAGGATAATCGCCCCCCAACCTTGTGGCCAGAAGAAGGAACAATTGAATTGATAGATTTGAAGGTATTTTTCAATTACTGATTATATAGGGAACGAAAAGATATAAGCACTTTAAGCTTCTGCTACCTTATTATGTTTTCAGTGTATTTCTAGATTTAAGAGTCATGATCTGATTAATTTTGATTGTTCTCTACCTAAAAGACATCTGGTCCTGTCTTGAGATCCAGTTATAGGGTAGTCTGAAAAGAATATTAAACCTCCAGAGTCCAGACAATCCAGGTGCAAGAATTTTATGGACAAGACAATGTTTACTGTTCCCCTTAAATTTCATGTGTAGGAGAAGAGCCAAAGAGCTTTATAAATATCAGTTTGGCTAGATGATTCTTAATTTTTTTGGAAACCAAGAATCCCACAAATGCATGCATAAGAAGATGCATCCACTTCAAGTTGTCTTGTATCATATTGTGCTTCATAGTTCACAATTTTGTATTTAGTATCAGTTGGACTGATTAATATTATGTAACTGTAGGTTCGTTACAAAGAGAATCTCCCTGTGGTGCTTCATGGTGTGAGTTGCAAATTCCCTGGTGGGACGAAGATTGGAATTGTTGGACGTACTGGAAGTGGTAAATCAACTTTGATTCAGGCACTGTTTCGCATGATTGAACCAGAAGGCGGCAGCATAGTTATAGACAATATTGACATTTCAACAATTGGTCTTCATGATCTTCGTAGTCGACTAAGCATAATACCCCAAGATCCAACATTATTTGAAGGGACCATTAGGGCAAATCTAGATCCTCTAAGCGAGCATTCAGATACTGAAATTTGGCAGGTACTCTATTTGAAATAATTAGCTTTAATCAATTTGGCAGGTACTGAAATATGATCCTATTATTGCAATACCATTATCCATTTTTTGTTTGTTACTTAAATTTTGTCTTGTGTTGTTATCCTGGTATCGCAATAATAGGATCAGATAACATATTACCTACCCAAAACAATCATTTTCAGTCTTAACATGTGTCATTTTAATCATGATAACCCATTTAATATAAAGGAACTAGGGTAAAGGGTTACGGGCGGTGTATCCTCAACTAATCTTTTATAAATTAAAGTTACTAATTATTATTATTTTTGAGCCCTCGGTAAGTACAATATAAACCCCTCAAAATTTCCAATTGCAAATTGGCTGTCCCTCAACAATTTTAAAATTGACAAGTGTAATTTGGCTCACCCTCAATAATTGTTCTGGATTGGCCAATGTATGCTGGTAGTGTAATTCTATATTGTTTTAACTATTGAGCCTGTAACTGATTGTGACAGTCCAGTGTTAAACATTTTATTTTAATTTCCCATAGGCACTTGATAAGTCCCAGCTTGGGGAGATAGTTCGGCAAAAGGAGCAGAAGCTTGATGCGCCTGGTATCCCAGCTGCATCTACATATTTAGTAGAAATTATAATATTGCATCTTGGACTTTCCGATTTTGTTTGACTAACATGTCTTTTATTATAATTTGAAATCGGCAGTCCTAGAAAATGGAGATAACTGGAGTGTAGGGCAGCGTCAGCTGGTTTCTCTTGGCCGAGCCTTACTGAAGCAGGCAAGAATTCTGGTGCTTGATGAAGCAACTGCCTCCGTTGATTCAGCCACAGACAATCTCATTCAGAAGATTATTAGGACTGAATTTAAGGACTGTACAGTGTGTACTATTGCTCACCGTATCCCGACCGTTATCGATAGTGATTTGGTTCTGGTTCTCAGTGATGGTACGCTTTGTCATTCTTCCGTCTTTCTTCTATATGGTAGATGTAAAACAATATTCATGACATGCTTACAAAATTTACGGATTTTTACTCGTGGACGCATTTTTGAAATTGAAGTTTCATTTCTCTCAATATCATTTTGATAAACCTTACCAACTTTCCCATTTCATATATTTTGCAGGACGAGTTGCAGAGTTTGATGCTCCAGCTCGACTATTAGAGGACAAATCTTCCATGTTTCTCAAGTTGGTTTCTGAATATTCGACAAGATCTAGTGGAATCCCCGACATTTGATTGAAACGGCATTCAACCTTTGATATGAATACACCAAGAGCTGCTCCTGGGGAGACTGGAAACTACAGCTTCCGGGGCTGCTTCATGCGGTTTATTGAAAAACATGGAAGGGCAAGAGGCAAAAGGTATATCGTGCATCAAAACCCTTGGCAGAGGAATGTAGTTTCAGTCTCACATTACAACAAGATTTCCCTACATTAACTTCACAGTTGGGGAATTCTTGCAATGCTGCATAGAATGTAACATAAATAAGTAGGAGGTTAATAATAAAACAGAATAGAAGACGTGGGAGAATCTGTGTGGAATTGTGGGAGAATCTGTGTGGAATTGTGCAATATCATATATTTTTATTATGGATAGCATGGATTCTAGTAAATTTTTCTGATAACTTTAGACATGCTAATTGTTTGTATCAAGTGTCTCCGTTGGTGAAGTTCTGTCACAATGGTGCATAACTTCAAACTCTTTGCTCGGTCATATCCACTGGAAGAGATTTTGTCCTTGAAAATAGCTATCTTAAGGTTGATTAGTTGCTACTGAATTTGATTTTGTTTCCCTTAATTTGACATGATCGATCCCTCCCCACATCGAAACAGGCGGGTCTTGAAACTTTGTCACGTTGAAACATGTCAATATTCAATATGAATCCGAGTTTGTCTTGTCATTATGATTTTCTCTTCCAAGTAATACCAGAATATAGCAATATCTCGGAGGAGGGATTATTTTTAATCCAGTGAGCTCAATCTAATATGGTTAACATCGATATTTTAGTATTCAAGTGTCTACCTGCCATCAGTATGTCACAAGTTCGATTCACCAACGGATTATCTTTATGTCACATATAAGATCTATGCCAGGACATCCCGTAGACTCTGTTGATTCGGGAGAGTTGTGCAACCTTAGACAGTGTTTTCATTGTTTATCATACAACATAAACAACTGTGACTTGTGTGTTACACTTTAGCCATTATTCCTTTTGTAATTAGAAAGAGTAGTCAGTGCACCAAGTGAACTTTAACATTTCTTGTGGTTGCAGAATGGTACTTAATTCCTTAATTTTCAAGTAAAGAATCATCTTACAGATTAAGCACAAAGTATCTGTTTCTGCCATCAATTGAAAAGAAACAGTAAACAAGTTGATTCATCAAAACCAATAATTTGGTTTTAGAGATTTTACAGGCTTAGAACAAAATATATCCAACCCCCCAAGTATGTCCCTGGAAATAAGCCATGGCGAATTTGAGGGCATAAATATGGAAACAAGAAACAGCGGAGCTACAATGATGACTCGACGCAACTCTTTCGGAGAGTCTGGTGATCGTTTTTGTATAAACATCAATGTAAACGACAACGTTCAGGCGCTAAACAATTCGATAGCAGTTGGTAGCAAGGTAAATATGGGAGATCCTGGAGTTTGGTTGTCTCTGAAAGATGTCGAAGTTGGTACCAGAGAAACTTCAGAGCTGGGATTTTTCTGTATTGTGATCATTGTTTTTGCTATGATCTTGTTTTTATGGCTGTTCTAACGTATAAAACATAAATATAAATGTGAAGTAATAGCAGCTAGAGGTAGATTATTTCCTGATTCTTTGTTTGTGTAATAGATCATGAGTTTGAGAAATTCACACAATATGACAAGATTCTGGGGTCAAAAAGTTTGTGTTAAGCATGGATACACAAAATGCATCGCTTTGTGTTTTACATTCATAGATTGGACATTTGCATGTGTTTGTCACAACTATATAGGAACAATTCTATTTCAAGAATACTACAACTGCATTTCTTTCCGAAATTAATTTATGTCGAAAACAACCTCTCTACTCTTCTCAACTCTTCTCAAGGAACATGATAAGGTATGTAACTACAATTTTTGGTTTGATTTATTCATGTGTCTCTTCATTTGTATTTTCATGAACAGATTCGATATTTTATCTTATTTCTACTCATTAATAATTGACATATGACATAGCAAAACAAAACATGACAACTGACCCATCATTTACCAAGGCCGGCCATGTTTGTATCTGAGAAAATAAATGAATCTTTTTAGCTTGTGGTAAGGAAAGGGAGGAGCTAGCTAGTTGACACTTGACATGAAGAGAACTTGGTGGTTAGTCACTCATTTTTTGTGTTCTTTAATATTCAAGAAACATGATACCCAACTTCCAGACACTTCTTTTATATAACTAAAACTGGCCTAGACAGGTTCCATATCAAAGCTTCATTCATTTTCAAGTACATGGATGGAATAATTCACAAATCTATCTTAAAATAGGTACACTTGAGTTTGATTAGACCTTGTTTAGTGCTGCAGGGTTTTGCCATTTCGAAAAATAATTAGTATTGAGTGGTCGAATGTCGTGCATATTATGGAAGAAACAAACGTTTTCGAGCTAAAATAAATTATTGTTCATATTAAATTCGAAATTTGTTACCCATTAAATTACGGGTTTGAATCATGAAAAAAAATGTTGGTACAATTTACAGTGAATGTATCCAGTAATTATGCATCACATTCAACAATAATATGTAGAAAAGGATCCCTGTTCAACATTTCACAAGAAACAAACACAAACTAGTGCAAGGTTGAATTTCATAGTAATATTTGCTATAATTTGAAAATATCAAAATAGTGGACTAAATTAGAAAATAGGAAAGGTCACTGGTCCTGGACGGCTATAACAACAATAAATTAATAATAAATTCATTCAAGGCCAAGATTTACTTTAATTTTTTTTTTTTTGGAAACTCAGAAAATCTTCATTAATGAATCAAAGCATCAGATACAATAGTCTCCAATAAAGAATATGGAGGAGATAAGAAAACATTGTGGCAATTTAGAGAACAAGGTTCACGCGCCATTAAGTGGACCACCTTATTCGCTTGCCTTCTAATAAAATGCACCGAGACATTCTCTCTCAACAAGCAAAGACCGACATGCCTCAATGATGTGACTTACTTCCACCTGATACTCCATACCTGTGGAAATTGCATTTACAGCAGTGAGGGAATCGCATTCAACCGAAACCTTCATGTCTGGTAGAGTACGCAGCCAAGACAGAGTTTCAAAAACGCCCATTGCCTCAACTTCAAGAACTGAAACAGCACCTGCAATCTTCGCATTCCTTCCTCGAACAAACTGACCAGCATGATCCCTGATAACCATCCCCACCGTGAAGAAAGGTAGTCCATCTGTAATCGAGGCATCTACATTCAGTTTAAACTCGCCCTCTTGAGGAGCAACCCAGTTCTTGACTGCAACTTGGTCTACAGTTGAGGAAGTCTCCTGCAAAACACGATTTCTGTTTCTCACCTCACGCCATTCAATCACTTGCTTTTTGCTCCACTCCATAGCTAAGGCAGGTGTAAGTACCTTGTTATCCCACAGCCTCATGTTACGAGCATTCCATATGCCCCACAGCCCTATGGCTATAGTAATAATTTCCTCACTATTACTCGAGCTCAATTTCTGTAATAACCATGTAGGGGCATGCTCAACAACACTCATATCCAACTGATACCCAAGGTACTGCCAACACTGTGTAGCAAAGTCACAGTCGAAAAAAACGTGAAGCAGGTGTTCTGACATCTGAACTGCAAAACGGACATAAAATAGTAACATTTACTCCCTTAAGACGCAAAAGATTTCTCATTGGGACGTTGTTGCGACAGAACCTCCATAAGAAAACTCTGATTTTGTGAGGGATCTCCACTCTCCAGATTTTACTCCACCCAGCAGATGACACAATTCTGGTACACTGAGAATGATGTTCTTGCTAATAAGTATACCCCGTTCTGACACTATATTTACTAAGACCATGCAATTCGGTCTTGAGCTTGGTTTTGAGGGATAATAGTATCAAGAATCAGTTTCACATCACATTGCTGAAAAGAACTACGAACCCTCTGTTCATTCCAACGTTTCAAATCAGTCATAAAGAAATCACTAACTTTCTCATTCCTGTTGTCATTTGATGGTGCATTCTCAATACAAAAACCTTCCTTGAACCTCAGCTAAGGATCCCTGAAAGCATTTATCTGTGTTCCATCACCTAGAACCCACCTAAAACCCTTCCTTAATGGCTTGATAGATCCCCGACCAAATGAAGCTATCACCCCCCTTCTGGTAGCTTGAATAACACTAGTCTCGGAAAAATATCTTGCTTTAAACACTCTTGCCACAAGAGAATAAGGATTGTTCACAAAATTCCACACGTGTTTTCCCAGTAAAGCCATATTGAACCCGTAGAGATGGCGAAAACCCAATCCCCCCTTGCTCTTAGCCATACTCATGTTACTCCAAGATGCTTTAATAAGAGATGTGTCACAGCTGGGGTACTTTGACTGACTTTACAACCGTGGATACGACCTTCTATGAGGAATTTTGACAGTCCTTGAACACAAAATAAAAACAGATACCCTGACGTAAACCACGTTTTGGATTAATTGGCCCAACAGACATACCATTGAAACAAATTGAATAGGAGACTGTGGTTTGATTGGCATCAAACCCATTTTTTCCATTCGATTTTTCAGAAAACCTCAGTCAACCCTGTCATATGCTTTACTGACATCCGGTCCCATCAGGACCACTCTTCTTATTTTTATTTCGAACGCTACAAGGATATATTCCGCCCAAGCACAAAACTCGAATACTGCTCAGAGATAATTGTTGGGTGTAATTAAAAATTAAACACAATAATGGGGCAGTTATATAAACAATTTAACAAAAACATGCAGATTATACCAATTAACAAAACAAAGCACGGATGTAGAAACAAGATATATCAATCAGTAACTGCAAACACAAGAAAAAAGATAGAAAAACTTAGCTCTAACAGAATGCATACACTGATAGAACCAACAAACTGTTGAGGATAAAACAACACAGCGACCTGACCCGAGGAGGTGTATGTGTGTGCGCGCGATGGCGTACAATTACACCATGTACACTCACATGCCTTAGTAGTTAACACTATTCTTGCACATATATGCATATAAAACATCCATACCCATATTACATTCTCTATGTGGGACAATCACATTTAACCTATTTCAAGCTAACAACTTCTACTCAATTTATCTATAAATTACATTAAGAAAATGTTTTAGATCCAAACATGAAAATTTAAATCTTCATGACAGGGAACAATTTCTATTAGTTAGTTTCCGAAAATTACATCAAGAAATATATAAAATATGTCTTCAACTTTCAATTTTCTAACAATAATACCAGGTGGAATATGTTTTAACCGATTTGCAGCTAATGATTTTGTACAGCACGTTACACAATGCTATTGCTCGTAAGTCCTTCATTGTGTCTACAGATCCATATTACTAGCTCTAATGTTTATGCAATGTTTGTGCGCTTCAAATATAATAATCACACTACTAAATTAATTATGTTATTCATAAAAATATATTACTCTACATTTTTTTATTTTTAATTATAAAAAAAATTACAAAACTTCTAACTTACAAATATACAAAATAAATCGCAAGATATCCTTAAATTATAAAATTTTTTTCTTTCAATATACATATTCGACCAAATTATTAACATCAACCTTTTTCCCGCAATAATTTTCTCAAGAAAAACTCAATCAAAAAATCGAAATTGTATATCATATACTTTTAATTAAATTATTTTTCAATAAGAAATGAGATCTCAAATTTTCACCTTAATAATCATAAAAAATAAAAACTCGAACTTGTTTTACATAAAATTATGAAGTTGCACCCATTATTAGTGCAGAAAGCCAGAAACTATAGAACACAAATCTACGCGGCACGATTACAGAAGCTACCGACACCTCTAAAACAAAGTCAACAAGCAAACCCCTTTGACTAATTCTAACATACGCTTCTTTATAATACGCCTCCCTTCTTCATCACTGCCTGCTCATACAAACTTTACAGCAAAATCATATACATACACACACCATTTCTCTCTCTCTACAATTATATACGCGTAAGTATATTCATTGACTCTTTATTACTCCCACTTATTATTATTAACATTATAAATTTATTTATTTATTGTTTTTTTGTTTTGATCTGTTGGATTTTTCGCTATAAATCAGTAACAATTTGACGAAAATCAGTTTGTTCTTTCGAGATTCTTGCAAAGCTAAGTTTTTTACACATACCCATCTTATAAAAATCTCATCTTTACCCTAAAATGTTGGGGTTTTAGTTTATACATGCATAGATATACACAATTTTGTATCTATACATATGGGGTTTATTTTTGTTTGATTGCTGTGTTTAGGCTGATTTATGATCTGGGTTGGTGTTTTTTTGGTTTTGTGTATGGTTTAGTGATAAAGTTAGGATCTTTAATTAATTGTAATGCTTTCTTGATTTTGATATTGAATATATTGTTTGGATTGATTTTTATTGCATATAGTGTGGTTTGGTTTAGGGTTTATATGTAATTGGGTGATTATGAATTGATTGATTTGAGACTGATGAGAAGGAGGTTACCGATTACGTCTTCTTCGGATACTATGGAGAAGGGTAATGGAAAGAATCAACGGTCTCGAGTATGTTTATTAGCTACATTGTCTGTGTTTTTCTGGATATTGCTATTGTACTTCCATTTTGTTTTTCTAGGAGGTAGTACAGTCATTGAGTCGGCGGGACTGATTCCTGCATCTGCAGTAAGAGAGTCTCGACAAATTATTGTTAGTCGTCCAATGACCAGTAGTCGTTCTTCCATAGATATTAGAAATGGACGAAAGGATAATGGTGATACTGATTCTTTTATTACTCAGTCTGTGCCTATAAATCAATCTGTTGGTACTCGTGGTGAACCTAAGATTTCTGATGAATCTCGTTTGGTTGTTAAACAATCAAATAGCGAAGATAAAAATTCCAAGGAGTCTAGTTCGGTTGTCAGTCAATCAGATACTGAGGCTAAGAATTTTGGTGAGTCTAGCTCAGTTGTCACTCAATCAACTGATACACAAGAGTTGCTAGTTAGGAACCCGACAACTAATGATGATGAAAAACCAAAAGATTTCCCGTTTATGAAGGCATTGAGGACTGCAGAGAATAAGAGTGATCCATGTGGTGGGAGATATATTTATGTCCACGATCTTCCTCCAGGGTTTAATGAAGATATGCTTAAGAAATGTAGAAGTCTTAGCCTCTGGACCAACATGTGTAAATTTACCACTAATGCTGGACTTGGCCCTCCACTTGAAAATGAGGACGGAGTATTCTCAAATACAGGATGGTATGCCACAAATCAGTTTGCTGTTGATGTGATCTTCAGTAATCGAATGAAGCAATATGAGTGTCTGACTCAGGATTCTTCACTTGCAGCGGCTGTTTTTGTTCCCTTTTATGCAGGATTTGATATTGCTCGTTACCTCTGGGGGTACAATATCTCGACAAGAGATGCTTCTTCTCTTGATTTGGTTGATTGGCTTGCGAAGAGGCCAGAGTGGAGTGTAATGGGTGGGAAAGATCATTTCCTTGTTGCTGGTAGGATAACTTGGGATTTCAGAAGACTGAGTGACATAGAAACAGACTGGGGTAACAAGCTTCTGTTTTTACCTGCTGCAAAAAATATGTCCATGCTTGTGGTGGAATCAAGCCCATGGAATGCAAATGATTTTGGTATCCCTTATCCGACTTACTTTCATCCAGCAAAGGATGCTGATGTGTTCATGTGGCAAGACCGTATGAGAAAACTAGAACGAAATTGGCTTTTTTGTTTTGCTGGTGCACCTCGTCCAGATAACCCCAAATCAATAAGGGGTAAGATCATTGACGAGTGCAAACAATCGAGGGTAGGAAAGTTATTAGAATGTGATTTTGGGGAAAGCAAGTGTCATTCTCCAAGCAGCATAATGCAGATGTTTCACAATTCTGTATTTTGCCTCCAGCCGCAAGGTGATTCATATACAAGGAGATCAGCATTTGATGCAATGTTAGCTGGTTGTATTCCTGTATTCTTCCATCCTGGCTCTGCATATATACAGTATACCTGGCATCTTCCGAAGAACTACTCTACGTACTCTGTGTTTATTCCTGAGGATGATATACGCACAAAAAATGTTAGCATAGAGAAAACACTTAGTACTATCCCCCCTGATCAAGTAGTGAAGATGAGGGAGGAGGTTATAAATCTTATTCCGAGACTGATATACGCAGATCCTCGCTCTAAATTGGAGACTCTGAAGGATGCCTTTGATGTAGCTGTGCAGGCAGTTATCAACAAAGTAACCAAGTTGAGGAAAGACGTCACTGAGGGTCGTACTAACGATAATTTTATCGAGGAGATCAGCTGGAAATATGATCTGTTAGAAGAAGGGCAAGAGGTTGGATATCATGAATGGGATCCCTTTTTCTCAAAACCAAAGAACAATGGTAATGCTGACTCTGATGCTGCGTCAACTGAAGCAGCTAAAAATTCTTGGAAGAATGAGCAAAGGCAACATTCATGAGCTGCATTACTTTTATTATAATTTTGCTAGCAGTGCGAATTGCTTGCATATGCTTGGTCATTGGAGTGCCAAGACTTGGGAGGGAAAAAAACTGAGAACATTCGAACCGGGTTGAAACTTGTTGCTGTCTCCTTGCCTGCCAAGAAGTTTTGAATGCACAAACACAGAAAGTACGTAATTGCTTATAAGATCAATAGTTTATCTAAAGTTTTTAATTTTGTGATTCTTGTTAAGGTTTTTGAGTAGACTAGGTATACGGAATGTCCAATAGCAAAAGTTGGTACTGAACTCATAAATTTCATTTTATGTTCTTTATATAAAAAGATTACAGTAATAATACGTTTTTATGCTCTTATCACTAACGACTGTATTTAGATATTGTATCATTCTTGCTGTGTGTGTGTGTGACTATATGGACATGCTCTTAGATGAAAGACAGCCTTAAGTAGTGAATACTATTGTAGTATCCAAATGCTTCAATCTAATGTAATTTTCGAGAGTACGTGTGTATAAAATGTACGCAAACTTTGATTTATTCTATCATACGTGTGTATAATTTTCGAGAGTACAGAAACTCAGAAAGTGTATGAGTGTATGACAGTATCATTGAAATGACTAATTGTTGTACTTGTATGAAAATAATGGGATTCAGGGTGATGTATGTGGGGTCACCCTGGATGTGTCCCACAAAACTGATGCATGTGCTACATACATGTGCAATCACCACGACACAACCATGATTTCTTACATAAATCTCCATGTGGAGCACGTACTCATTTAGGCCCTATGCTTCCTACCATTCTCCTATTTGGCTATTTCGATATCAACTTAAATTCATCTCCCATTTAAATTTTAAAAATTAGATTCAAATTGTCGATTTAATAACACAAATCATTATATTATGGTAACATTATTACTTTTTTTGTTAATTTGTTCTTGCGAAATAGCCAATTTTTTCGTTCGTAGTTCGTCGATAAAATAAATTTTCGAAAAATCACAGTAATACAAATAAATCACTTAAATATGCATAGTGGATCTTCCTATTCCCTGTGAAGCTGCGGAACTAACATGGTCTCGATCTATCACACGACACACCAAATAATTTTTATTTTGTTCACATGTTTCCATGTGATAAAAGTGTAACCTATTACTATTTTTTTTAACCCTCTTGTGCAACTATACTTCTATGAAAATAGAAGAATAGTGACATCTTAACTTGTTTCTCGTATATTTATTTATCATATCTATATTTAAATTCTTAAATTAAATAGAAAACTCACTAGGCAAAAGCCACTATATTACCATAATTCATAATGATCCAATCTGATAATGATATTATGTATGCAGAATGCTTGCCAATGGACCCAAAAATATGAGAATGGAGTAGTCTTAACTCATAAAACACACATCTTTGTCATATCTTGAAGTTACCCTAGAATGGACAACTATTAAGGAAAGAAATCTAGGAATGTTTTTACATGAAAGTTTAGATCATGCAGCTTTTGGGTACCAGTGTACCACTAGAAAATGTACAACTTTTTTTAGAAAAGATTTACAGTAATAATAGATAACTTTTTTACGGTAACTTTTTTTTTTCCTGAAGACTGAAGTGGAGAGTGTTCGACTGAACTCGATTTTGAGATAAGTTTTGCGTACATCTTATTCTCCAAATTCCGCACTAGAACCTGTATTTTTTTCAGCCTGCGGTATCTTTTCAGAACTATAAACTGCATCAGATACATTCACACAACTAAACTAATGACAGTTATTCTTGCAAACACAGATAAGGAACAGTAACTAACAGCTCAATGGCCAAGATCTGAAAGTTAGTGAGCTAGTATTAAGTAAAAGAGAATAAACTAGAATTTAATCATCATTGCCTAATCAAGTTGACTATTAGAGAAAGAAGAAACAATGTACCACTGTACCAGTATGTAAGAACATATACTCCCCATGTTTAGTGTCGGAAGTCATCTCAGTAAGTCCAAACCTTCCAGCATTACTTGCACATTAACAGCTCTTACAGAACTCAAGGGATTCTACTTAATAAACTAATCCCTGTAATTATTACTTTAATCACACACACAAACACTTATATTAACAGAAACTCACTCACCAATATTCTCTCCATTACTTCTTTTACAACTAAGTACTTTCTATACCCCCCTGCCCAAATTAAAAACACACTGACTTGGCCCTTCTGAGAAATGGTGGGTAGCTGATTAGTGATTCAAAGAAAGAAGCTAAAAGATTTAACATAAAGTTGAAAATATGAAGTGCCAACTATGTTGTTTCTTCTTGTTCTACTGTTACATTCTTTGTAACAGTTTTATTCTTCCTAAGGTGGTTGGGAAGGTTGAGGTTGATAATGAGGTGTCGATTTTAATATCGATAAAAGAGAAGCTGATCGATCCATTAGATCAGCTCAAAGATTGGAAAGAACCAAACAGTAGCACAGAGAATGTTTCAGTTCACTGTAAATGGACTGGAGTGAGCTGCAACTCTAATGGTTATGTTAACAAGCTTGATCTTTCCAACAAAAATCTCAGCGGCATTGTATCAACTGAAATTCAGAAACTACATAGTCTCACTTCTCTAAACTTATGCTGCAATGGGTTCTCATCACCATTTCCAAAATCTTTATCCAACTTCAATGCACTCAAAATCATTGATCTCAGCCAGAACAGTTTTGTCGATAGCTTTCCAATGGGGTTTGGAAATGTTGTTGGCTTAAGTGCACTGAATGCTTCTGGAAATAATTTCTCAGGGTACCTTCCTGAGGATCTTGGAAATGCAACCTTCCTTGAGAGCCTTGATCTCAGAGGAAATTTTTTTGAGGGTCCCATTCCAAAGTCTTACAAGAACTTGGGTAGGTTGAAATTTCTTGGTCTTTCAGGTAATAATATATCTGGCAATATACCTCCAGAGCTTGGCCAACTTACTTCACTAGAAAGCATTGTTATCGGATACAATGATCTTCAAGGCAAAATCCCAGCAGAGTTTGGGAATCTCACCAACCTCAAGTACCTTGACTTGGCTGTTGGAAATATTGAAGGTCCAATTCCACCGGAATTGGGCAGGCTAAAATTACTTGATACAGTTTACCTGTACAACAACAATCTTGAAGGAAAGATTCCACCCGGAATAGGTAATATGTCATCACTGACATTCTTGGATCTGTCTGATAACCTGTTGTCCGGAGAGATTCCAGCAGAAATAGGTGACTTGAAGAAGCTGCAGCTCTTAAATCTGATGTGCAACCACTTATCTGGCTCAGTCCCTTCTGGACTAGGAGGATTGCCTGCATTGGAGGTTCTCGAGTTATGGAACAACTCCATTTCAGGTTCCTTGCCAAGCAATCTTGGCTGGAATTCGCCATTACAATGGTTGGACGTTTCATCTAATTCATTTTATGGTCCAATTCCAGCAAGTTTGTGCAATAAAGGTAATCTTACTAAGCTCATTATTTTCAACAACGCTTTCTCAGGTCCAATTCCTGCAGGCTTATCAAGTTGCATGTCCTTGGTTCGGGTTCGGATGCAAAACAATAATCTCACTGGGACAATACCAGTGGGATTTGGGAAACTTCCCAAGTTTCAAAGGCTTGATTTAGCAAATAATAGTCTCACTGGACAGATCCCAAATGATATTGCCTCTTCAACGTCAATCTCTTCCATCGACTTTTCATATAACCATCTTCAAAGCTCTCTTCCGTTCTCCATTCTCTCACTGCCCAATCTTCAAAATTTAGTGGTCTCTCACAATGAATTGGTAGGTGATATCCCAGATCAGTTTCAGGACTGTCCTTCACTTTCCATACTAGATCTTTCATCGAATCACTTTACTGGAAGTATTCCAGCTAGTATTGCGTCATGTGAGAAACTGGTCAATCTGGATCTTGGAAACAATCAATTTACTGGCCCAATTCCAAAAGCACTTTCAATGATGCACACATTGGCAATTCTTGATCTATCCCACAATTCACTGACTGGTGGAATACCCGAAAACTTTGGGAATTCTCCAGCTTTGGAAGTGCTGAATGTATCCTACAATAAGCTAGAGGGTCCTGTTCCAGTAAATGGAATGCTCAGAACCGTCAATCCAAATGATCTTGTGGGCAACGCTGGTCTCTGTGGTGGCATACTACCACCATGCTTACACACCATGGCATATACATCCAGGCAAGGAAGATTGCATGCAAAACACATAATTTCAGGATGGGTCATTGGACTTTCTGCACTACTAGCTCTTGCCGTGGCAGCTTTTGGCGCAAAAAGTCTTTACAAAAAATGGCGCACAAATGGAATTTGTTTTGAAAAGAGATATGAAATGAGTAAAGGTGCATGGCCATGGAGATTAATGGCATTCCAGAGGCTTGGTTTCACAAGCAATGATATTTTAGCATCCATAAAGGAATCAAATGTAGTTGGAATGGGGGCAACGGGGATAGTGTATAAAGCCGAAATACAAAGGCTTAACACTGTTGTGGCAGTTAAGAAACTTTGGAGAACTACAGAAGATATCGAAATGGGAAGCAGTAACGATCTTGTGGGAGAGGTGAATTTGCTAGGCAGATTAAGGCATCGAAACATTGTTAGGTTATTAGGTTTTCTTCATAATGACACCAATGCCATGATTATTTACGAGTACATGCAGAATGGAAGCCTTGGAGAAGCTTTACATGGAAAGGAAGAAGGGAGAATGCTCGTGGACTGGGTTTTGCGCTATAATATAGCTGTTGGGGTTGCTCAAGGACTTGCTTACCTACACCATGACTGTCATCCCTTGGTGATTCACCGTGATGTCAAGTCAAATAACATATTACTGGATGCGAATCTGGAAGCAAGAATTGCTGATTTTGGGTTGGCAAAGATGATGCCTAAGAAGAATGAGACAGTATCAATGGTTGCAGGATCTTACGGATACATAGCCCCTGGTGAGCTCACTTTAATCAATTCACCATCTATATAACTTCATAAATTTATCTCACCCAAGAATCAAATAAGAATTAGTTAAGCAAGTCACATAATAGCCATATGTATAAGACATAAAATATTGCATGTTAATACAATGACTTTAGAACAGGAATAGATAATTTAGTTTTAAAAAATTACAGAACAAACAATAACCTGTTTTTCGTATGTTGTGATAAACTGCAGAATATGGTTACACGTTAAAGGTGGATGAGAAGAGCGATATTTACAGCTACGGGGTGGTTCTGATGGAACTCCTAACTGGAAAACGACCATTAGATCCAGGATTTGGAGAATCTGTTGATATCGTTGAATGGATACGGAGAAAAAGGCTAAACAATAAAGCTCTAGAAGAAGCACTAGATCCCAATGTAGGAAGCTGCCAACTTGTTCAAGAAGAAATGCTTCTAGTGCTTAGAATAGCTATCCTTTGTACAGCAAAGCTTCCTAAGGACAGACCTTCCATGAGAGACGTTATAACGATGCTTGAAGAGGCGAAACCTCGAAGGAAAAGTAGTAGCAATAGTGCTGGAAATGTAGCTAACAGAGATAAACCAGTTTTTAGCACCTCACCTGTAAATGGCCTTCTGCAGTAACAACAAAGACAGTGCCACTAGATGTTATTATTTGTTTGTATGTAGATTTTTTTTTCACTTCTCTTTGTTTAGAGGCTCAAGTTTCTTAACTGATGTTGGTTTCATCTAGACTTGGAGAAGTATATAAACTCTTCTTGCAAATAATGTTGTATATCTCCTCCAGTAATTTACATAGAGGAAGTGAGAAAAAATTGAACTGTTATGGCTAATCTTTCTTCTTGACCCTGCTCTTTCCCGGCTTTTTTTAATTATTTGCTTCAATTTAAAATATGGTTATATTATTAATTTCATAGATATATCGTCATTCGCCAGTCACATTTTTGTAAAAGCCGATGCCGATGTCGCATATTCAAGTTATCTGTTGGTACATCACAAAAAATGCAGCACCTGATGATTTCAGAGTAATACAATTTCTGATGCAAAAGAGTTGATGTGTGATGCAAATTACACATGCAAGCCCTGCTGATATTACAAATCATACATGCAATATGTACAGTATCTTGAGTATATCTAATTAACATGGAAAATTTTAAGACATCTCAGAAATATTACTTGTAACACAACCATATATGCTGTTCAACATACAGAAACCAGACATGTTTCGTTTTCTTCACTAATATAGATGGAATCAATCCAACTTAAGAGTGCAGCAAACACAAAACCACATTTTCTTCTAGCACTTCTATAATTACAATAATAGATATTTAACTTTCGACTTGCATGCATGCATGACACAGTAAGTAGGATGCTTGTGGCCTCCGAACAAAATAGCTCTTCCCTGAGAGCTAGTTAATGACACTCTGGAAAATATAACAAACCAGTGGCAAAAATCATCCCTTCGATGAAAGATCAGTGACCATATCAGTATCCGTATTAAGATTTTGTCAACTCTCGATCCAAGCATGATTTCATTTCATTTAGTAAAAAAATTGGGAGAAAAACATGCTAGATGGCTCTGGCTCTCTGTTTCCCATGCCTCTCTTGAATCTTTGGAGCTGTGATAAATTAAAGTACAATATGTTAAGTATGATGTATATAAGAGGGAGGTTTTAGGAGTAAATAATTCATTCTAAGCTGCATACCAAGTCCATTTGCTTCAGACGTCCTCATAATTCTAAGCCTCTTGACAGATGAAACAAACATCCTGAAATACAAGCATAAGCATAAGTCTCTAGACTGATATGTCTTGAACTAAAATTATGTCCCCTAGTCTCTCGTATGGACATCTTGTTTGTCCTACATTAATTATTGATTTATTGCTACTTCATACTTGTATGCAACTACTTACATAGTCGAAAGTTAAAACACAAGTTTGTCATTGTTTGGCACAAGGACATCCAAAAGTTAGAATCAAAAGAAGATAACATTTTGTTCACAGAAAAAGCTTCACAATAGAGATGAAACCATCCCCCCTTCTATAATTTAAAAGGCCTCTCTAGGAGGAAGACAGATATAGAAAATTTTCAATTTGCTCTGCTGATAAAGAGAAGATCTGCTTTTACCAAATAGACAAGAAGCAAATCTTTAAGCAGAGTACTTACAGAGATATGTATATACACCAAAGCAGTAAACATTATCATGTATATCAAAACTATTTACTAACGGCTGGCTAACAACTTTCTTAGACATGATGAACTACACACGATTAAAAGAAAATGTTTGATGTTTCAACAGATGCCATGGATCAACCACTAAAAATATATGTATTTGCTTGGCAACAAAAAAAAGAACAAACAGTAGCTATGTGGCTTATTCTCAATTTTTTTAATTTGGAAAAACAGAAGGGGCAAGGCGTTATAAAAATTTTGTGAAAAAAATAAATGTACCTCCAAGGAACATCTCCAACAAGCATCCAGTCGCCTTCTCTGTCTTCATAGGTAAGCACATATTCTGAAGATCCAACCACCAGTTTTGAGGACCCTCCTGCTTCTACCATTAAGTTGTGCCCCTCCATGTTAGATCCTGATAATAAAGGATGTCAGCACTAATCATCAAAAAGACAAGCAAGAGATAATGAACCTTAACATGAGCTCAAGTATTTAATTGTATGTTTCACAACACCCATGCAGCCACGTAAATTCTCTCAAGTTGGGAGAAAAATTGTGAACCCTTTTATTTATTCATATATAACTTGAATGATGACACAGAGAGTCAGAGACAGAATGCATAAGGTTTATTTTTCTCCCTACATGTCTTTTCACTGTTCAAGTGAAGATATTACACCACATGTGTTATTGCTTGGTGAATGAACTCATTTCCCTTCAATGGCCATAATCTTGCAGACATTATTACTAGGGTACATGACAAGACATCTAGCATGTTATACTTGTAAAGTCATATGCAAGAGTGTATTGGAAGAGGGGTTGTTGACTTCACTTGTGTGCATGAGTGTGAGCTTGCGCGCGCGCACAGTGTGTGTGTGTGTGTGTGTGAGAGAGAGAGAGAGAGAGATTTTATGGCAGAACTGTAAAAAGGACCAAGCCCAGTACCAACAGACCATGCGGTCCATGCACATTCAGTCCTCCGACCAGAGGACCACTGGTGCAACTATTATTATTACAGATGCAATAAATGGGGTTAAGCTGTAGACATTGCTAATGTACCTACAAAATATCAATTATTAACTAAAATAAAAGGCTGCAAGTGGAACCCATGAGCTTCCTGAGGAGGTTGGGCATTAAAATCTTACTTCTGGATGATTGATTTGAGATATTTAACGTGCTACAGAGTCCCAAGTACATTAATCAAATAAATATACTGAAGCAGACAACTTCAGTATATAATAAACTTTAATTACTTGGCAGTTTTCGTAGCAAGCATTAAAACCTAACAATTTCCACTCAGCAAAGCTCACATTAAACTGGAAAATACACAAAGAAGTAGATACAAGGAGTATCAGCATTCTACACAAGATCAAAAAAGTTTCTTCAAGCCAAGTTATTGCCCACAATATGATAATATTTATAGGCAGAAACATTGATTTCTTTATATTAGTAAAAGAAAGAGTAACTTACTTGTATTAGCAGTCCTGTTAGATCGACAAAACATTTCCTCTAAAGTTCGTGCCAAGGTCTCATAGCAGTTATGAGCACTCAGATCCACCTTTCGTCCAATTGCAGTTCCATCCATGTTGACCTTAACATATAGAGAAGTCTTGGGAAGCCCTTTATCCATTGTGTCATTTCCTTGCTTGTTGCAGCTATTATTATCCTTGTTCACCCCAGCATTCTCACTCTTGTCCACAATCGAGCTAAAACCTTCATTTATTGACAATTTAGCTTGGTTAAGGCTGTTTATTCTGTAAGCTCTTACAGGAGGCCATCCCACAACCTGGCTGCTTTAAAAATTTTATAAAAAAAGAAATAAAGAAAAGAACTGAAATCAATAACACCAAACAAGAATATTTAGTTATTGCTTAGAAGTGATCAAAACAATATACTACAGGCTAGAAACAGAAATGAAATATCTGCATACATTATAGTATTTGAAGTCCAAGAGAAATACATTTACTTGCAATAATAAAACATTAAATGATATTAAGCTTCAATAATAATGAAGGAATCTTTAAATTCCTTGGATGATATTATGTTGAATCAGATTGAAAACATAAGCTTTATGCAATATATTATATAGAATCGGAAGTGCATGTTTTGTGTTGTTAATCCTTTTTCCACATTAGTTTCAGTACCATTTATATAATTCTCATTGCCCTGGCTTTTGACAATACGCACAAGGCAAGACGAAAAAATGAAGATTGTGCCTCGGTCTGTCAGTGAAGATACTTGGGTGAGATAACTTAGCTTATGAGATCAAACCCATATATTTCCATTTATGTGTAGCACGGCACTAGAAAAGATGTATGCATTACTTGTATTAAAGATGAAAAAGAGAATCTCATGTTTCCAAAAAATTAAGATCCAAGTAATAATATTAAAACTTATGTCTAAAATTCACTGGGGGAAAGTCCAGTTTGCTGATAAGCTGCCTGAACTGCTAAACCTGGATGGAGTTCAATTTCGTTTTTTGTTACCTGATGGAGTTCAATTTCGAAGACATTACTTTTATAGATGGGAAACAAAGGACAGTTTAATTTTTCCCCAACATCAAGTTTTCTTGTTAAATAAAAATGATGGTAAATACCACTCAAGTCAGCTCTGAGATTTAACAGAGGTTTACAATGTAAACATGAAAGACAGGTCTCCTGATTGGCCTCATCACATACAAATATGCCTGCTTTACAAAAGAATTTTCATGTATATCTGTTCTTGCTGATTCACTAGTAGCTAGCCAATAGAAGATCATTTAGAATCAGAATATATAAAAAGCAAAACAAAAAAGACAAGGCAAAACAGAAATAAAATATAATGGGAATCAGATCCTGCAAAACCCAACCACACAAAATCAAAAGGCTAAAAAAAGTACAATAAAACAGGTCATCAAAATGTTTCTCAAACACATACACATACAGAAATACATAACAGGTCAAGAAATTAGCACACATAACAAGAAAATTTCTTCTACGCAACCAAAACATACATAGCAAAAAGAATGATTCCAACAAAAAAAAGTAAAGCAGGATATAAAAAAGGGTGTGAAGAAATGAGAACTTAATATACTTAGAACTACAAGAATTTAGCAAATATGTATGTGTGTATAATTGTATATACCTAGAAGCACCATTAGGAGGTGAAACAGAATCAGCAGCAATTCTCTTATGATTAGCTTTAGGAACAGTAGGAGAAGACGAAGAAGAAGACTTTGAAACCAAAGAAGGAAGATCTTTAGCAGTCAAGATTCTAGCATATTGACCATTACTACACCAAGAAGGAACCTTTAAAGACTTGTTCAAAGAGGCAGCAGCTCCCCCACCAAGACTCAAACCAAGACCCAACTCAAGCTCATCAGAATCATTATTCTCATCCGGGTAACAAGAAGAAACCTCAGATGAAAACACCAAATTATCCACAGTTGACATTGACCCAGTTGTTGAACCCCCAGAAGGCACTTCTCTACCAATCCCACCACCACTATTTTCAAGCAAACCAAGAGTATTTTCCATCAAGATCCAAACTTTACTTGAAACCCACAATCACAACCCAAAATCTTGAAGAGGGTATGCAAAAGATTCAAACTTTATATCAAGAAAATGAAAATTTAGAGCAAAATCAGGAAGATAGATAGAGAGAAAATGAATGAAAATGAAGATGAGTAATATAATAAAAGAAAGGTAGGTGTGGTGGTAGTAGTGGAGGCTAAGAAAGTGGGACCCACATGTCGGCTTTGTGCGGCACAATCTCATCATCGATTTCTCTTACCTTTGTGCCCACTACAACATTACTTGTACTCTTTGCTTGAAACTGTGTTATCAAAGTGTTAAAGTCTTTAATAACAGTCAAATTTCACTCCCTTTCTTTTGTCTTTTCATGTGACTTGTTTTTTAACCGTTTTTTCTCCTTTAGTCCCCCGCAATTATATTTCTTTATTTCAAGTAAAAATTTGCTGCCAAGAAAATAAGTAAGAACATAAAGTAAATATTTAAAGTAAAATAAGTAAATTTGTAATTTTACGAACGAGTATTTTTTAATAAATTTCGGAATGAATTAAAATCCCATCCAAAATTTAGGACGATAAAAAATAAACATTAATCATATGATTTTTTTAGAACAGATACTCATTTGTAAAGTTATAAGTTAAATTAGTCAAAAAAATATAAATGTTATATAACATATATTAAACTTGTGTATCGGACGTTATGTATACGTCCAAAACATTCCAAAAAGAAACAATTGAATATACTAAATTTATTACATAATATAATTTGTATTTTTTAAAATTCACAAAAAGTGTAATTGTTATATTTTATGACACTTATATGGCTCTTACGTGTATTTGTGGCACTTTGTGATGAAACAGCTAAGCATACCGTAGGTTATATAACTAGAGCTGGCCAGTGTGCGGGTTTGAACCGCACAACGTTTCAACCCGTTTAATTCGGCTTGAATTGGGCCGGTTCAAAACCTGCACAATCCAATATACCTGGTGAGTCGAATACGGGTTCCTTTCCTAAAGGCATAACCCGCACTAACCCGGTCCGCCTATCGAACCGTACAAACCCGCACAACCTAGGCGAACTTCCCGCACAACCTGCACAACTCATTGCAATTAGAAATTATATTATTTTTTAATTTGTTTTAGTTACAAATAATATGTAACTGACAATAAATATCATATGTAATTAAATTTATAATAAATTATTATCACATACGATGATATTTTATACGTGTGTGAATTTAAATATTACAAAAAAATATTTTATATGAATTTTTAAATCGAAAATCTATATATGAGAATTTTAGAAACAGAAAACTGAAACAAAATAAAATGAAAAGCGAAAATACGAACGAAAACAATGAAAACGAAAAAAAAAATTAAAGTAGTAGCGGTTCAACGGCCCGCCTCGTCACTAACATTAAGTCAAGTGTAAGGCTAAGCAAAATCGAACCGAAACTGAAAAATCAAACTATTGAATTTTGGTTCGGTTTGATTCGGTTTCATTTTTTTAAATTCGGTCGGTTCGGCTTATTCGGTTTAAATCAAAATATATTTTAATTCTGTTTTCAACCAAAAAATTTCGGTTCAAACCGAATAAACCGAATTATATATATTATTTATTAATATTATATATATTTACTTATATACATATAGCTATTTAAATAAATTTATTAATAAAAATTAATATTAAAATTAAAAAATATTAATATAATATATTTTTTAATAATTTCGGTTTTTTAAAAACCGAACTGAACTAACCAAAATATTTAAGTTCAGTTTATAAAAAAATTTCAATTCAATTCATAAAATTTCGATTTTCAATTTTTTCAGTTCAATTTAAAACCAAACCGACCGAATGCTCACCACAGAGTCGCTAAAAAGATCAGTAAAAGCAACAACACAAAATTCAAAAAAATATATATATAGGAACAGCCCGCGAACCAAACCGTTAGCAGCCTGCTCAACCCGCGATTCACGTGCCGCTTTGTCACGGTTCGGCCCGAACCCGGCACGGCGAGCCGGTTACGGTTTGTACTCTGGCGTCCCCAACCCAACTGCAACCCGGACCACCCCTGTGGCCACCTCTATAATTATAACTGGAGCTTATGGGGCAGTAGAGAGGACCACAAAGTTAGGGCTAGCCTGTGTTTTTGACTATTTCAAATCAAAACAGTTGCAATTCTAGTACTATGGTTGTATTGATCGAGTAAAGTACGGCATGTATTTTTTTGTTGATATATTATTTATAATATTATATTTAGGAATATTGTTTTAATATTAAAAGAGAAAGAGGGTCAGGGACTTATTTAAGGATATAAGGTATTTTAATAGAAAAGATGAGAGGTAATTTTATAATAATAATAATAATGCACACTCTCAACATTTACAAAATCAATCCTAATATTGTATTTTATTATAATCTCAGGTAATTATTTAAGAACATTCTCAAGGTCATCAAACCCATATTAAAATTATATATAATTATATTAATGTATATTTTCTCCCTATCAAATAATGTTTTGAGATTTTAACTCTTATTTCGGAAATAATATATTTTTATTAAATCAATATAAATTTGAATATTACAAATAATAATTAAATAATAATATTTTATGTCATTTATTTATTTATTTATTTTGTCACACCATTCATTTATAATAATTAATTTTATAGATGTGAAAATGAAGAAATGAGAATGGGTGAGACAGAGTGGGAATGGGGACAACATTAGACTCGTCTCCAAACGACAACCCGACAAGAAGTAGGACCCACACTACCCCACTCTCTACTCTCATAATTCACTAAATGTCCGTTGAAAGCAGGGGCCACGTGGGATGTGAGAAACTTGTGATAGAATTACCTAAAATACGTGGGTCCCACTTTAGGTCCTCTTTGTCCCCACTAACATTTATAATCACTACACTCTCTCTCCCTCTCTCTTCTTCTACAAGTATAACACCACTTGCATGTAATAATCATAATAATATTTTTTTTTTCTGTCGAAAGTGTGAGATTAAAGATTGTAAACGAGTATTTAAAATTTTGCAATTCCAAGTACACAAATTAGTAAAAGCTTAGTATCTGGTAGTGAGTTTTTTCACTCATATAAAACATATAAATGAGACAAGATTGATGAGGGCAGATATATAAATAATGAGTAGAGTAATATCTGAGAAGATACATTTCATAATAATGTGTTGCCACGCTTTGTCTATGCTTTCTTGTGTTGCATCAGTAAAGTAGTTGGAAGGAAGATGAAGAAAGAAAAAGAGAGAAAGAAGCTGTGATAACTGATTGTGACCAACTTGCTTTTATTACTGCAAGCTAGACACTACAGTACTTTGGAGTCAGCTATTTAGTTTACTGTTGTTTTCAATTGATTGTTCTTTCACTACACTGCTACTCTATAAAGAGTGACACCAAACTCTCAACTTTTATTGTTGTTATTCATAAATATATACAAAGTTCATATCAGTATCAAATAATTGTCAAAATATATATTTAAAAATAATTATTTTTTTTATAAAATTATAAGATCAATGTACTTTAACATACAGGTTCAGAGTCGAAAATGACAAATAATTAAGGACAGATGAAATTTTGTATTACTCCATCTTTTTTTTATATATTTGATGTTTAATTTTTCTGCGCACATCTCAAAGTGTTTTGACCGTATAGTTAAAATAATTATTTAAAAAAAATTCTGAATAAAAATATACAACTTATACTAAAATTCACAAAAAGAATTTTTTAAAAATAATTATTTTAACTATGCGGTCAAAATAATTTAAATTACGTGTAAAAAAGTGAAACTATAAATATAAAAAACAGAGAGTGTATTACTCCCTCTAGTCCTTTATATAGATCGCTAGACTTTTTATACGCAATTTTAGGTGCTTTGACCATATAGTTAGAATTGATATTTTTAAATTTTTTTTGAATAAAAATATAACATTTAAATTTTATTTCACGAAAAGAAAATTTAAAAAATATTAATTATAATTATGCGGTCAAAACACATAAAATTACGTGTAAAAAATCAAACGACCTATAAATACGAGCATAATTAATATATTAGCATATATTTAGCGCAGCCCACAAAACCATAACAACCAAAATCAGTCACATTTACTCTCACTTCACTTTTACCAAAAACAGACTGACTGGAAAAAGAAGAATCGAAAGGTAAAGCCTGTGGTTGGCTTTTAATACTTTTGGTCTTTACTGTTATGTTTTACAGTTTCACATAATCATGACTATTGTCTATATTGACCTTTTGTTTTGTACATGACTGTTACCTCTACTATGAAAGAAAGATGGGAAGAAATGAGAGGGATAAGCAAGAACATAAAGGTTTAAGTTGAACAGCTTGGTTTTAAAGAAAAAAGATGTTTAAATTGGGAAGACAGGGAGTAATACAGGGGTTAAAGTTAAACACCTTGTTTACTGTTTAGCATGCAGTATCCAAATCCCTTCAATTGCCTAACTTTTTAGGGGAGTGTAACTGAAAATGACCACATATTTGAATTCTAAGCTCATAATGCTCAAATGTTTGCTTGCTGTTCATTATGGCATATATACTTGAACTCTGGAAATATATTTTTGGTGTAAATAATGAGTAAGATTGGATTTTCTTCAAATTTGAATTCTATTGATACGGGAGCATTTTTTCGGTGCAAATTACGAGTAAGATTGGATTTTCTTCGAATTCGAATTCTATTGATACGGGAGCATTGTGCACTAAGCACATGTTTTAGTTCAAACAGAATAAAGAGATTTTTTTTACAGTAGATCCCAATCAATCAAATTGGAGGCTGTCTGTAAAATGATGAATTTTAATTCTGGAGTATGCTAAACTAACTCCCATTCATCCAAGGAAACCACTTTTCTGCATTTACTGTATTAATCACCTATGACCCAGGCTCCTACCATGGTTGGTACATGCTTTTTGAAATCTTCCTAAACTTAAAACTCTAGGAACAAGATGTTACAGAGCCCAGGCAGGCCATTATTTTTCACAACTATTAAAAAATTATAGATTATTTTATACACCGTGACACCCTGCTTCCATACTAAATAGAAGTATATAACCTAAACTTAAAGAACCCGAATGCACTATATTTAGCATAAAAAAGAACCCTGAATGCACTATGCAGGTATGCACGCATATTATCAGTGTATATGCATCAACTATTGCAAGAGCGATAGAAAGATTTATTTTCATACAAGGAAAGGCAACAAGAATAAGCTCTAAACAAAGTTCTATAAATATCCATATGGTTCTAACAATATTTATTTTATATCATTATATGGCTACGAATCATCTCATATTTAGTTCCTGATGGGTTTGATACATGAAGTATGTTTAAAAGCCATCAGCAAAATTTAGAAGAAAAAAACCAACATTCTCATTAAGAACTAGTTTGCTCATTTGTTTTCTGCTGTATCTGATCCTTCAGGCTTGCAATCCATACACGGTTTACAAGCTGGAGGTACCAATTTGTCTGTTATACTAACACGAAAAGTTTGACGCTTCCCTTCATTTGCAGGAACGTGAAGGAGGGCTTCCATAATAAGAATTTCCCAGTCACGTGGTCGGAAAAATGTAAGCCACTTGTCATCTGCTCAACATAGCATTACAATTTATGCAAGTTGTATAGATGTGTGATATGAAGAGACGATGAAGAAAAGAGCACGTACAAGAACTTAGAATGATAAAACAAACCTTTATCACGAACTGCTCTCAACTGAAAGACTCCTGTGCCTTGAGGTCCAGACACCGGAAAAGTGCACGACACAGAATGCCTCTTGTGAGTTACTGCAAGTGATGCATTATACCAGGGACCTCTCACGATAGGCTCTCCTATAGCATTTATAACTGCCTCGTTCGTGCTAGCTTTCTCAAGGGCCTTACTAGAAGCACAAGGTAAAAGGTCAGGCAATTTGATAAGGAAGTATATATTATGCCACCAGCATATATTAGAAAAGGATACAGATAATCTATAAAAGAAATTGAACATCTTAAAATCAGTACAGAAAATAGCTACTATACACTATTTAAAAAAATAATGTGAAAAGAGATATTTCACATTGTGGTCCTGACATTCTCTTCCTTCCAGATGATGTAAACAATTACCATGTGTGAGTATACAAGGGGAGCACCAAGTGTGAGTACAATATGTGAGTATATACTTAATTTCAGTGAAGATTTCTATTTTTAATCATGAAATTAGAAAGTTCTTCTAATTTTTCACTATGATATCTGAATTTTCGTATTTATTTATGTGATATATATATTATATCTAATTCAAACTTCATTGTTACTCCAAAACATTACATTTTGGGATTTTATTACTATCTAGCGCATCATTTCGTCATGGCTATATTATTTCTTCTCTTTTTTTTAAAAAAAAATTAAATAAATCGGAGTCCAATCCGATAATGAAACCCTAAATAATCATATATAAATTAAGCTATCAAAAATCCGACAACGATCCAATCTGAAGTCGTACCAGATTCGAACTGATAAAATTAAATGGACATGGATTTAGATATAGTCAAATCCGATCCAAAGAAAACAGACCCATTGACATGCCTAGCCCTAACTTAATTTCATTACCCTAATTGCAGACTCTTATGTTGTGTATGCTTCATTCTCCTTCTTACTCATTTTCTTGCCAATTTTCATCATAGAAATTTTGCATTCACTAATCTTTTTTCAAATCTCTCATTCTACATCAATTATTTTCTTCCTTTTTTACTATTCCATTCCATTCCAATCTCTCCAACCAAACACAACATTAACAGTTTATAAACTCTCACGTTGTCTCCCCCTCACAAACATGGGATGCTGACCAATTACCCCAAATTTTTCGAGGCTAACTCGTTTGAAGATGCTTTAAAAAAGGACATTGACTCGATTTGCTTGTTTCACTCTTTTCGAAAATAAACTAATGGTAGCCAAAACGAAAACACATCTACAGCTCCAATTCCTCAACAACGAGATGCTAACAAAAGAACATGGAAAGCAGTTACTTTACTTTAAGTAACATTCTATCATATCTTAATGTTTCTTCTCGTGTTAATGGTTCCATTCGCGTTAAACCTCCATTAAATAGCTTTGAAATATACTAACCCAACATCCCAGTTTGTAAAATAATTTGCTTCTAAAAATTAGATTGATAGAGGCATCACTAATGCTTTCCATAACTTCAGGGTTCTCTGTCCCATGTCCTTAAATTTAAAACAGATGACATGATGCTTGAAATCAAGAATATGAGTAGTTAATCTTGGAGTAAGAAAACTTATTCTAGAACATTGGATTATAAGAGCATATTTTATATAGTGACAAGTTTCAATATGTTTTGAAGGAAATGGCTCTCTCTGTACTACATATTCAATTTATTCCTCTCCAATTTACATTTTCGGTATCACTCTATATACATTTTCGGTATGTTTTGATTATCTTTGAATATCTGTAAATTTCTATATTTCAGAATCCTCATCACACAAAATGTAATTGGGAGTAGATTTTTGTTCACATCATTTTATGCAATATTATTACTCTAGTATTACTTTCAACGTAATTCCCCCTAAAATTACAAAATTCATGTGTAAAAGACAATATTAACATTTACAATAATGATAATTAACTTAATAAATACGTAACTAAATGACTTGGATAGTAATTAAGTACAATGGTTACTTCAAAAATTATATATACTAGCTTGCATCCCATGTGATGCACGGATTTTTCTTAATATTTTATAATTTTAATTTTAATATTTTATTTATATGATTTGAATTTATTTCTATTCTTATTTAAATAATTTAAATTTTATTGAATATTACGTATAGAAATATTCTTATATAATTTTCAGTATATTTTATTTATATTAATACTTAAAGGGAATAAGGTTTATGTGTTTTATTTCGAAATATGTTTTAATTAGAAGATTAACATGTAAAAGTTGGGCCTAGTTATATATATATTATATATATATAGATACTTGGTAAATGAGTTGTTTTAAATTGCTTTACACATCACAAAAGCAGACCGCTACTTCCCGCTAACAAGGAGATAACGTATATGTAGGCCCATGTTCCCCACGATATGTAGCGATTCGACTGCACCCTAACACATCATGTGACTTTCACCTGCAACACACCCTTTGGATTCTTTTGCATGGTACCAACAGCAAGGTTCCCCACTTTATCGCCATCTGTCCGCATCAATGTGTTATGGTTTCATGGTAAATCATCACTATGATCTCGTTTATACACATCCACAATAGCCGCTGTTTAGTGGAGTTACCAGGTGCCAGTTTTCTGTTTAAAGTGGGATGACAGTTACTAGTTTCGTACCTACCAATAGGAGTTTATATTAAACACAATGATTGGTTCGTGTATCCACGCGCTGATGTGGAAGTGGGTTATTTTCCATGTTTTTAAATACGACGTAGTATTACAGTGCAGCTTCCCATCTGTATCCCACGAATGTGGAAACCCGGTTTTACAATACCTCTACTGCTCTTTTGGAAACAGCTGCGGCCACTAGTATTAACTTTTAAACCCAGGGGCCCCACTATATATATAAACACACCACCATGTAGACATCAACCATTTCATCACAAAACATTCGAAAATGCGAATGAGCTGTAATGGATGCAGAGTTCTCCGCAAGGGCTGTGCTGAAGACTGTAGTATCAGGCCTTGCTTACAGTGGATCAATGATTCCGAATCCCAAGCACATGCCACCATTTTTCTTGCCAAGTTCTACGGCCGCACAGGCCTTATGAACCTGATCAATGGTGGTCCTGACCACCTTCGTCCTGGTCAGTTAATTTTATATATATACATATATATCATTTTTTTGTTATGTTATTTTAACTGTTTGCATGTATTTGGTTGCAGAGATATTTAGGTCACTTTTATATGAAGCATGTGGTCGATTAGTGAACCCAGTCTATGGATCGGCCGGATTATTATGGTCCGGGAACTGGCAGCTTTGTCAGAGTGCTGTGGAGGCAGTTTTAAGAGGAGATCCAATTACGCAGACTGTTGCAATTGATGCTACTGAGGTTAATAATGGGCCTCCTCTCATGGCTTATGACATTCGACATGTTCCTAAAGATGAGAACAACTCGAACAATCATGACCGAGTCAAGAATCGTTTCAGGTTAAAGAGGTCTGCTGGGAAAGAGTTAGATAAGTTAATCAGTCATCAGTTGGTGGGGGTGATAAATGGGGAAGGGGGAAGTAGAGAGACAGAGAGCTTGATTACAGCTGAGATGGCTGAGGGGTCAGCTTTGTTTAGAGCCGAGCCGGAGATTGTTCCAGAAGAGGGTAATAATGTTGCGGAAGCTGAGAGTAAAGAGATTGAGCTGGAGCTGACGCTCAGTGTTAAGAAAGGAAAAAACATCTAAGGTAGAGCCTGGGATTTAATTATGTGGGCCTGAGTTAGTATAATGACTAGGCTATAACTTTTAGTAATGTTAGATTGTGATTATGTTTTTGGCCTGAAATGGAATGATGTACACAATTGTGCCTACACATACATAGAGTAGGGAGTATTATGGTATGTGATCATAGAGGGCCAAAAATATAATTTTATTTTTAACTTATGTATTTAAGCTTTAAGCTATATGAACTCTATCCTATATATGAGAACTAGAAACATAAGGTGATTTCATAAGGCTACTGCATTTTCCTTTCCTTGGTGTTTGCAGTTCTATCTATTCTCTACGTGTAAGCAAGACAAATAATTCCTTTTCCAGAATATGAGTTTATTATTACAAAACAAAGTACATACAATTTCACCTAAAATATCCAACAGTAACCTCATCTGCATGATTCTCAAATATGAAAATAGTGAAAGAAGGTAAGAAACTATAACCCCTCTTTCAAGAGACTGGAAAGGTGGAAGGGGAAAGTGTTTTCTTATTGCTTCATACAAACATTAAATATGTGTTTTTCTTTATCTGCGTGTAACAAATGATGCTCTGTGAAGGTTCCATTTCTATCTTTCTATAATATTTAACCACTAGATTATTCCATACAATAAGCCAATACGGGGAATCAACTAACTAGTTGAACTTGCAATAAATTGACAAGTAATAATCTAAAGCAGATATACAGCCCAGATAAAAGGTCAGGCTGATAATCACAAATTAATCTATAGAGAAAGAGTATTATTATACGTTTTGCAGCAATCGAAGTTATCGAACCATAAAATTCTTCTCTTTTTTTCTTGGTGTCAATCGCTTAATTTTTATACTTGCACACATGTGTCCACTCACACACTCAGCCTATCGGTAAAGAGATATATCTGTGACTATAAAAAATTACGCAACTATACACATAAAGATCTAAAAATATAAATGCACAAATATTTCATAAGCAAATAATTAGTGATGTACAAAATAAAAGATAAAGGAAAAAAAAGAACCTGCTACAAGCATGAAAAATGGCAAGATCATCAAGAGCACTAAGAGCAACACCACCAGTCAAAGAAATCAATGCCCCAGAAACCAATCTTCTTCCCCATTTCCTTCCCTTATTTTCATCCACCATTTTCTCACTTGAACTGTCATTATACATACACATATACACACAAAAAGATCAAAACTTTAATTGATAATCACACACATATATACACACACATACATAATACACACACACACACACAAAAAGATTGAAACTTTAGTTGAAAATCACACAATTCTTGAAAAACAAATTAGTGGGTATTCAAATTTATTATGAAATATATGTAAAAACAAGATAAAAACCCAATATTTTATTGTGAAGTTGATACCTTGGGGATTGTGATGATGGGGTTTTCTTGAAGAAGGAGATGAATCTTCTACCTGACATTTTTTTTCTTCTCAGTTGTAAATCTCGTTGCTCAAACAAAGGGTTTGGGGTTTTAGTTGTTAAAAATTTCAATTTCAGTCCTCCAGGTTATATAAATTTTGATTTTAACCTCCATATCTGTTGATATGGCAGTATATATATTTTTCTAACGAGATAGGTGTTATATATAAAATGTAAAAAAAATAGATTTTTTATTTATTTCAAAAGCTCACAAGTTTGTACGAATGAGACAATTTTTTTAATATTTTCATTATTTCACATATATAATTTAAATATGTGAATTGCAATATATTGGTAACCTAATGCTTAGGTAAATTTATGTGTAAGAAATTACTTTATGATGACACACAATGAATCTATTATATAAATAAATTATGTAAAATAATGGGATTTTTTTCTTTTTGTGAATTATCAGTCAGGAGCTTTTCTTTTTCATACATAGAGTTACCCTTTCTGTGTGTTAGTCTAATTTGATTATTCAAGTTGAATCATCAAGGCATGTTATTATCAAGCTGAATAAACATCAGAATCTCAATTATAAAGAATTTTATTGTCATCTTAAAGTTCAACAGATACTTGAAAAAGAATTACATATGTACAAGCTCTACAAATATATAGCTTGTCACTTTGCTTCTCACAAACATTGGCTAAAAAAATCCACACCAAGTCACTTTCTGATATATAATGACAAACTTGGAAAATAGTAACTGAACTCAACTTATCAGAGGCTCAGATCCAAGTTCCAACAATCCTTTCAACTAGAGTATCTGAGTATGGCAGTACTCCCACAAGATTGACATCGATCCACATAAGCATTAGCAAGCTTATATCCGATCCACATGAGCATTAGCAAGCTTATATCCGAAGAAATACTCTTACAAACACCATTGTGAACGAAACACAATTGGACTAGCATCGGGATCAATATGCCTCCGTTGCAAAGGAGCATTTGCAAGTAATGAAATCCAAAATCTCTGGATAAGCAAGCTAGACAAGATAAATGTAAGTCTATTATAATAACCCACATCAAGGCGATGGCAGAATGGTTGATATTCATAACAGAGCTGGAAATTCTTGCATGGGAAGGAAATAAATCCGAGGGATATGAAGAATAATTCTGTTAGCATTATTTTGTTATAAATCAATGCAGAAATTACAGCTATCTTTCACAGGTTACTGCTTTCCTGGTTATTTCACAATCAGGAGGCACTATCACTCGAACCAAAAGTATCTCCACTGCAATATTCCTTATTGTACCTGCAGAGATGGATATTTACTGTGCCTATAGTGATCAAATCCATATGCTTTGACACATTTGTTCCCTTAAGTTCCCATATCACAAATCCAAATTAGCTTGGTCCTTCAACCCCAATGACAATGGTAGGCCTTATGTATCCACACATAAATACAATATTTACATAAATTTACAGCACAACTATCTCAGTTTAGAATCTCCTGTACGTGTTAGTGACACAATTGCTGACTTGCAGACGAACCTACCATCGTTCATCTCCGAACCAATTGTTTTTCTCCTTTGGCCCAGTTGGACCTTCCTCCCCAGAAAGCTCGTTAGGAAACTTTGCGAAAACATTTCTCACAGAATTTCTGAACATCGGAGGTAAATGCCTGATAATTTTATCAAGCTCAGTTCTTGAATCATATCTTATCTTTGGACCCCACTCTCTCATATATTGCAACCAACAGGGCTCAGTAACAACTCCATCACCAAGATACTCTGCTGCAATAATTTCATACTGGCTACTTGATTCCACAATATTATTACTTTTAGCTGCATCATTTCTTATTCCAATTCCTATCTTGGAGGAGCCTTGAAGGTAAATTCCAGGATGAGCAAAGCTTGCATGACCATATTTTGTGGAGTAAACACAAGCTTTATTTCCCTCCATGAACTCCAGATCAGTGACTTCCACCCATCGGCCACCACTGTGCTGAGAAAAATATATACCCCAAAGCTCACCTGTAAAGTTGCTTAACCGGAGAGTAAAATGCTCCCAATCACCCACATGCTGCCCAATCTTCCCAAGACTTACATTCATGAACTCAAGCTTCAATATACCTGGCCCGTTGAAGGGGCAAAAGACCCACATCACGATATCGGTGTATGTACCACCAAAAGCTGGCTTCACATGGAGATAAAGTTTTGCACTTGCTAAATCTCCACGCTTGACTGTTTCCCTACAAGCATCATTGGGCAAATCAATCCAATACTCTCCATCATTTGTCCCACCAGCAGGCAAATTGGAACCTTCCGAATCGATGTTCTCACCCCGTGAAACACTCTTTCTATACAACAGCGCTCCATTTTGGAAAAACCAAGAAACAGATGAAGGCATGTAAACTTCATCGAGATGAAAGAAAACAGTAGGTCCGTAATGATTAACAAGTGCGTGAAGCTGTTTGAGATTTGGCATAGCATGCAAATTGGAATTTAGATTTCTCAAACATGCAATATTTAGTTCTCCAGAACTCCAATGACTACTGCAAAAAAATGTACCCACAGCTACACCTTTCTCATTCATTCCACGATCACGGGGTCTTGTGCTCCAGACTCCTAGTGTTAATTCCAAGTATCTAGAATCGATTTTTAGTATTTGACGATAAGCTTCACAGTTGTCGGTCAAGTCGGCTCGGACACATCTGATTTCCTCCGTCTCAGGCTTTTCAGGGTTGTTGGTGACCAAAAATCCTATAGCCTTATAACCATCAGGTGGTTGAGGAAACCAAAAGTAAGCACATCCGTTAATGCAGTCCTTACTCCTTTCATCTATACACCAAACTAATGAATAATCGAGGGGCTTGATAAGAGCTGGTGCGTAATCTGGGTTACTAGTACTAGAACCCTCTATTACAGAAATAACTTCGCGAGCCACAAGAACAAACCCTCGTATAGGCTTCCTGTTAGATTGACAGTAATAACCAAGAATAAAGTACCCATCTGGCACTCCGCATGGCTTATAAAAGCTAATTCCTCTTTTACTATCTTGTGTCAAGTTGCATCCCCATATAAATTTGAAACTCGTAATTTCAAAAACTTCAATTTCTCCCAAATTAATTTTCCCCGTACCAAATCCTTCACCTGATCATTCAAGGAGTCAAAACAAAATATCAGAACCTAACTGTATGACTGTGTTTCCGCTACACATATAAGATAACCGTGAAAATCAATAAATACTAATTCCTAAAGCACATAAAAATAACACCTTAAATTTGAAAATTCACACATCCGTAGAACTAAATACAAAAACCCCACAAGCCCAATCATTCCAAACAGCCTTTCAAACTAAAAGCTCCCATCAAGATGTAAGAACACATAATCATACAAGAAGATTGACCAAACCCATATATCATAACCAATATCATACTAAAAACATATGCATACTTACATAAAAATTAAAACTTGAGCACAATCATTCCAAACAGCCACTAAACTAAAAGCACCCATAAAAAAATACAAAAACACAAAATCAACCAAAAAAATAGAACAAACTCATATATTATAACTAAAAGCATACTAAAAACATATGCATACATACATGTACATACATAAAAAATCAAACCTTGACCACAATCATTCCAAAAAACCACTAAAACTAAAACCATCAAGAAAATACAAAAACACAAAACCAAACAAAAAAAATAGAACAAACCCATATATCATAACTCAAAATTACACTAAACAGATGTATATATATTCATGTATGTACATAAAAATCAAACCTTGAGCACAGTAATTCCAAAAACCACTAAAACTAAACACAAACAAAAAATTGAACAAACCCATATATCAAAACTCAAAAATACACTAAACCCATGTGTATATATTCATGTAAGTAGATAAAAATCAAACCTTGAGGCCATTGTGGGAGAGGAGCAGGGAGAGTAAAATATTGAGGGTGTGAATGCAAGAAACGAATCACTTTTTTCCAGTAACAACATTTGGATCCAATCATCTTCATCCTATTCATGTAATATTTTGCAAAATCAATCACAACCCACAAAAATTGTATAATAAAATGTGATAAAAGCATGAGCTTTTTCACAAGAAAAGTATCTGGGGTTGTCACAGACATGAATTAAAGCAAAAATAGCAACATATGCAGATAGAGATATATGTATTTATGTATATACAGCTAGGCTATATGTACTTGTTCATTATGATTGATGATGATTCTACAGGTTAGGAAAGTGAAACTGTAATTTGATTTCAGTTCTTTTTCTCTTTAACTCCGATGATGACATCTTGAAATTATTCTGTGTTTTTTTTAAACTTTTGAAAGCAAGAAACAATATTAAATTTTTTTATGTCTAGTGTATAGTGTATACTCCTCCTGTTGCTGACCTTTTCTTTTTTTGGGACGTGCTATCAAGTTTTTATATTATTAAAAATAGTAATTTTTAACAATAAAATATATTATTATATCCACTACTTCACTCCATTTTTTGAACACTTTACACTATTATACTCACTATTTCATTTATTTTAACAATAAAATCACTATTACACTCACTACTTCATTTATTTTAACAATATTACACTTACTATCCTTGGTCTCCGTGCCTAGACCAAATGTAAACATTTGACCGGGACAGAGGCAGTAATAAATTAAAATAAAAATTTAAATCATAATAGGGTTATATCACTTTTTACCGTTTTATATTCAAATCGGAATTTGAGTTGTCTTTTCAAATTCACATGAGTATTCCAATTTTGAATGTTTAAGATTTCAAATCAAATTTGAATTTAAATTCTTTTTAATCAAATCAAAAATTTTAAATGAAAATCATGTTTCCAAACCAACCATTAAAAAATAAATTATAAAGATATTTTCCTTCTCCAACCAATGTGTCACTTGTGGTGCATCTGTTCGCAGTTCCCACCATACAAATTGACCTTAACAACATTATTGTTGTTGATTCGTTACGTGCTTACATGTATTTGTACAAATAGATACAACAGTGGCCGAGTGGGGATAAATGCTTCACTTTTGAATAATCATATAAAATAGTTTTCTTGTCACATTCTTTTCTTTCCAACTCTCGGGTCACAAAATCTCACATGCACGAAAACAAAGTAGAATTTTTTTTGTCCCTTGATGCAAACCAAGTTGATTTTAAATAGTAGTAATCTAATAAATTCTATCATAAGCAGGCATTAAACATATATGATGCAAACCAAGTTGATTTTACAAAAAGTATTAATGTGCCCTATACAATGGGATCAAAATCACTTGGCAAAGATGTATGTATTGCTTTGTTTCTTCTTTGAAATATGATATTTTTGGGGGGAAAATATCAATGGAAAACCGCCATAGCTGCACACTAGAAAAAAAAGGACAAGAAATTATCTCTTAACATTCCTAGTAAAAACATAACTCATATTCAACAATTCTTTCCCTGAAAACATGAAGGGTAAATGTTTGGATTTCAAAACAAGTAACAAAAATACTCAGCCAATACCAAAAAGCAAAACTCCAGTTCCTGCTTGAATGGCTGCAGTCGCTTGTACCTGATGGTACTGACCATCTGTCGTCGGTTTTCCATGGCTATTCATATTAATATGAACCACGACCACTGTTGCCTCTGCCAAAAGACCGTCCACCAAAACGCCCATGTACATCATTTTGATAGCTTCCTCTACCCCTTCCTCTTCCTGATGAAGACGATTTAGATGATTGGTTAGTTTAATCACAAGCTATTTTAAAATTTATAGGGCTAACTAATGGATCAATAAAATATATGTTGAATAGATAATGTTTAGAAGTATTCATATTATAGGTGACAGACAAGTAAAGGAAAGTGAGAAAAATACAGAATACTTATACGACAATGAAATATGATCTTTATGTTTCAATGTTGTTCGCTCGAAGCAATAGATATGTTTCCACACGGACAGAAAAATGCAACTGCACATACCTGCTATCAATCATCAGTGTTACATCACAATCTACATTCATGTTACAAAAATAATCCTTATCATATACGATGATAAGATCCTAAAATGTAGAAAGTCACTACTGAACAAGGACAGATCAGTCTATCATAGGCCTGGGTGAAAATTGTTGGACAACTAAAAGAGTTCAAATCAATTTATTTAAGGCCAAATCTAAGCAAGTCGCTAGTGAGCTCAACGTGGCTAATTTACAGCTCTATATAAATGTATGATAAAACATGTGAAAGGAAAGTTACTAGAAGATATGAGCAATAAAGAGATGGCAAATAACAAATATTATACATCATATATTGACTATTTAGCTAGAGTTTAAACACATACTCCCGCCTCCACGTGACATGCTCATCATGCTACTTGGTCTCCTCTCCTCGATGTAAACTTGTCTACCAACCAAGTGTACTGGAGAAGCCTATAAAAAAGACAGGAAATTAAAAGGATAATCATAAGAGGAAGTTCAGCCCCTACAGTAAGTGCTCTGTTATATATGTAGATCAATAGCCATGATATCTTAAGTCATAACTAGATGGGAAACCAAAAGACACAGACCAAGTCTAAAAGTAGATAGCATATCCAGCAACTAGGCAATTCAAGCTAACTACAATTAAGAAATCGGAAAGATTATCTAATTTTGCCTATCATCATAAAAAAGGCGGACTTGCAACATCTACGCTGGAACCATGAACATACTAATGTAAACATAAAGTAGACATGATATGCTACACCATATGGGATGGTTCAACGCTATACTGGAAAATTTGCAATAAGAAAGTGTCGGGATATATAATAAAATTAGAAATCAAGATATTAAATCAAATATAACAATAACTTCCATAGATTTCTAAGAAACGCAAAATAGGGGGGAAAGTAAGCAATAAAACATAGTTGTGATAGAAGTTCAAACCTTTATTGCATTCTGAACACTTTCAACATCTTCAAACTCAACAAACGCAAAGCACACTCCAAGTTCCTGCAAGTGAGTTTTGCTTTAAAATTTAGATTGCGGGAGGTTACACATATGCACAATGGGAGCTGAATGCTTCCTACCTTCCGATTCTTTATAAAAACACCATCAGGCTTAATTCTCCCAAAGTTTTCAAACTCTTGCTGAATATCAGAGGTAGAGACAGTTGGAGGCAAATTCTTAACATAGACTGATTTTGATTCCCCTGGAAATTAGGAAACGGGTAGGAAAGATTAAAGACGAATTCCTGTAAATGAGATTATTATATATTAACTGATACAATAAACAATTACCAATAATATCTATTATCTAATACTGGATACAAAATATTAAATATTAAAATAATTAACTTAAAAATCTGTTAGTATAAACATAGGCAATCGAAGAACAGATATTTAGTCTATTTACTGAAAGATGCATACACCAATTAGTTGGCTCTGCTATAAGATCCATCACGAGAATAACACACCACAATGGAAAACTACATTTATTCAGAAATAATAGTTCCCCCATCCTAAAGGACCTAAACTAATAGAGGTTAGAGTGTTAGACTAATCCTATGTTAAAGTAATCACTTTCAGATTTAATTTTGGTCATATCTGTGCAGAACACGAAGTGTATAATAAAACTAGTAAGTTTTGGCTTACAAGTTCAACTTCCCAATTATAATCTTGTGACAAATATTTTTACTTGTGAGCAAAGGGATAATATCATGTCAGTTGCCCCTTGATATAAACAGTAAAAGCATGTTATTAATATTCCTACATAATAACCAGGATAACATCCACTCAAGCATTTAGCAAAAAACATCCACTCAAGCAAATAAAACTCAAATTCCATGTTAAAGCAAGATATTATGAATAAATAAAATAGTATGAAGTTCATACTATACTATGAAGTAGTAGCTCACCTTGAGAGAATGCTTCTTCAACTACCTCTGCATTAGAATCAGGCAAGTAGGATGACACGGAGTTTGACGGTTGACTATTAGATTGTGATGGCGAATCCCACTCAGAAACAGGAGCTGGGGTATTCTTGGGATATGTATTAACAACAACCAATGGTGCAGGTTTCCCTGTTGAAGCTCGTAACTTCATGAATATAAGATTTGAAAAGAATCAAAGCAAAGGCATGTATTAGTATGGGAAACGCTCTGACCAAATTATAGAATTAATTTATAATTAAATTTTTTATCTAAATAGAAGGCGACAATTACTCAATCCATCAATAGTTCACTGTACAAGATATGATAACACAAGTATGAAAGGAGTACAAATGATAGAGATACATACTATTGAAGCATAAGAAAATTTTTGTGGCTCAGCAACGGGTTCATCACCAGCAGGTGAAGACTCTTGTTGATATGTCACCACATTAAGTGCTGGGGACTCTTCTATGGGAGCTGCTTGAACATAGTCCGCGACTGGCTCCTGTTGTTGCTGGTCATGAAAACTGTACTCATTCACTGGGTCATCTCCTTCAAAGTGCACTGAATTGAGATGCTCACTAACCTCCACCTCATAATTGGGAACATCTGACGTAGAAACTATGCTTATCAATATGCAAACTTGTTATCAAGCATACTCTTTACATTAAGCAATTGGGATGGCTATTATATAAAATATATTGATAACTTAATTGCTTACAAATGCACACTAATTAGCCAGCTTTCATCAATAAATATTGTCTAAAGACAAAAAACACACACGACGATATATGCAGAAACCACCACATAGATCTTTTCACCAATTTCTTTTTCTCAATTCCATAAGAACTGCAATAAACGTATAGTTTGATTTAACTCAGATTCAGTTGAAAGCATTAATTATCGAAGGGAACAGAAATGGAAGTATCACATGTTCATGTTCTAAACAATTTGGCTACCATTACACAAAGTTTGCTACTCAAGTCAACTAGAATGAAACAACAGGTCCTGCTTAAGTTGTTTAAGCACTCAATTAGCAAATGTGCTATACTTAACTACAAGTGAACAAGCTATAATAGTTCACACACCAAGATGTATCCACAATACCTGGGGACTCTGAAAGCTGGATATGATTAGTCTGTTGGATATCGCCTCCATTTTCAAAATATATGGGTTCCTGATGCTGATAATCGATGTCATCATGTAAAGTTTGTCCTGGATGATGCTGGTAATCACCTATGTTTTCTGAATATGGGGGTATCGAGTGCTGGTAATCAACATTGTTGTCCGAGTATAAGGGTGCTGAATGCTGGTAGTCAACGCTGTTATTCAAATATCCGGGTGTTGCTTGCTGATAGTCAACTCTGTTCTCTTGTAGTGCGGGTGCTGACAGCTGATGAACGGCCTCCTCATCAAGAAGGTGAAAGATATCATTCAATACAAAGAAACCCTTCTCTTGAGGAGCAAGGAGAAAGGTCTGCACAAACTTCTTCCTTCCAATAAATTCCTTGGATTTCACAGAGCCAGAAACAACTACAAGTACACCTCCACTCCAAGAATCAAGAGAATTTATTGTTTTGATCTCAATTCCGGTGAAGTTTGTTGACATCATAAGTCTATGGATATGCTGCACATAGATAAAAGTACATAAATTAACAAGCAACACTTACATGCCACCTTTTAAACCATAAACGACCCAGCAGACATAATGTTCAAATAGAAAGCAGAGCCAAAATGAAAATTTCAACAATCAATCAAAACCTGTATTTTCCATATAGCAATTACTGTATATCTTAAAATGATAAAAACAAGCTTGTCAATATGTGCTAATTGAAACAATATACAGAGCTCCACAACATTAATTGCCAATTAAAAGTTGTATTCATATATTATTACACTCATTATGCCTTTCATTGGAATACATCCTTAGTAATCCTATTGCACGAACACACATAATATCCATAAATCTGCAAAAGTACTTTATATAGTCCATATATCTATCATATAATACCATTTACGCATACATCTAAAATCAACCAACAAAAATCAATACCATTTTCATTTTTCAGTACAAAATTTCACTCCAGTAAGCACCACCCATTACAAAATCAATCATATAAACATTATACCAGTACACAACTAAAAAATAACAAAAGATTCTAACCCCAATTTCAGAAGCAGTCTCAGTTAAATCCCCATCAACCCGAATAACAGTGCTTGACCCATCATAAAAGTGATGAACACAATCAGGTTTCTGCTGAAGAATTTGATAGTACTGGTTAACAAAGTAAGAACCCACCTGCAAAAATTAACCAAGAATCTGAATCAGCTAAATTCACATACACAAATCAAAAAATCAAGACATGGGCATTAAAAAGATTGAATCTTTAGATTAAATTTCATAAAAAGATCAAAACTTTCATCACCTGAACAGCCCCAGGGTACCCACTAGCCATTATTTCACTGTAAAATCCCCAAAATACAAAAAGTAGTTGAGAAATGTTATTCGAGTTTTTAAGAAAAAGGGTTGTCAAGATTTGAGATTGTATAGAAGGGTATAAGAAAAAGATTGGAACAGATCTGAATCTATATATGTGTATGTATATCAATTTTTTTGGAGATAAAAGAGATGATTAGTCAATCCTGCTCTCCAAGTCCACCACTTGTTCATACCACCTTATTTTTTATGTTACACATTTTTTTTGTTAAAATTATTTTTCTTGAAAATTATGTTATACGATTTAAACTAAAATTCAGGTTTAATTATTACATTTGATATAATATATCTAATTTATTTAATTTATTATTTTTATCACATAAAAATCTTATATTAAAAATAAATTATTATAAATATTTTCTCGCTAATTTACTTCAAGAAAATAAAATATACAAAAAAAACAGACGCAACCATACAAAATATTATATCGTAATTTGTCTAAACCTTAAAATGAGTATCGAATCATTTGTTCCTTACCTCAATATTGATTTTTGAAATCGTTTCAATTTCGTCGTGAAATAGTATAGTATATTCCTCTATATATTTTCATTTTGAAGGGGAAAAAAGATTTGTGCATAGAATCAAAGATTTCCTTAGTTTTCTATAAAATTTTATTTTACATATTTTATAATATACTTTTTTCCTATAAAAATATCAAATCAAATATATCATAAATATATTGGAGATCATGATTTTATTTAAAATCAAATTTTAAGTATTGATTCAAGTTAATAGTTATGTATAATATGAATAAAAGGTAAAAAAATATTACAATAATTATATTACATTATAATATAAAATTTAAAATAAATAATGTGAAATAAAAATTTTAAAACTATAATAATACATGTAAGTTATGTTTTTTAATTTACATTTGTATACTTGAAACAGAATTTCTAATGAAGATTAGATTTTTGTGAAAATATTCAATGTAAAAATAGATGTATCGACCAATTATTATTAAGAGGATAAGGATGAGAGAGTTTAGTGTATATTTTCATGTTTGTTCATGACTAGTACACTTTTAATTCAATAGTGAAATGAATGTAGCTATAAAGTTGCAATAGCAGTGAATATATAAATTTAGATATGCATAAATTGATTCGAGTGAGACTCATGTCTTCTTGTTAAGAGCATCTCGAACGGTACAAAATCATCAGTTAAATTAGTTTATGTGCCGTTTACGTGTCACGATTTGAAGAATATGTAAAAGGTATACTACTCCAATCATGCAACCCTTGCTATTTTTGTCGAAACAACAAAATCAATATAATTTTATCTTATACACATCACTCTCTTTAGCTAAAATTTTACATTTTATCATTTAGCCAATCATTTTACCTATCACTCTTGAAGATGGCAGGGGGTTTATTTCTCATGCCTTTGCTAGACCAAAGTTATACCTGTCTCCTGTACGTAATTAATGATTGACTTCGTTATGCAAGCTTCTATCAGTTTTACCAGTAAAACTCTATCGAAGCCCCCTGCTCATTGCTTTGTCGATCAGTTTAATTTTATCAGACGTACATTTGTAAAACTTCTTACAATGCACGGTTGAAAATGCTTTATCTTGCTAGTGGTTTGCAAATTAATGGTTGCACAATCATGCACTGGCTATACAACAACGATCGATGACAATGAAATTGGAGGAACATGAGTGTTTGCACACACGATTCTTCATTTCTTCTCAAGAAAAAATAATCTCGCGCGTCTTATTTGTTAGTCTGTTTGCTCTGTAAAGTGTAAACTATATTTATGATTTAACACTAATTAATTAGTGATACATTAACATTTCTTCTAGTCGGAAATCGAATGCAAATCAATCTTCTTTGTAAAGGAATAAAATTTTCCATTTCCCCATTCAAAAAATATTTTAAGAACAAATTAATTTGATATGCGTAGCATTATGTCTCAGCAGCATATAAACAGAAGCAACATGCATTATAGTATCGGATACATGAAGCTGAGGAGAAACATGGCGCACCTCAGAAAACTTGATTATCACCTTCTTTGTCTACTTACTGTTTCTCTTCTTGTTTCCATTTTCACTAGCAACAAAATCTACAATAAGAGGAGGAGGAGAAACTCTGTTGAAATGGAAGAATAGCTTAGCTCCATCTTTTTTCCTCAATTCTTGGTCCCTTGCGAACCTCAATAACTTTTGTAACTGGACTGGCATTATCTGAAACTCTGCAGGTGCAGTCTTTGAGATGAACTTTTCAGGACAACTCACGGGAACACTTGCTGAGTTCAGTTTCATTTCGTTTCCGAATCTCAAATATTTCAACACCAGCTTCAACAACTTCACTCATCAGATACCGACAGATATTGAATATTTAACAGAGCTTCAATACCTTGATTTTAGCTTTAATCATTTCAATAGTTCCATTCCGTACCAGGTTAGCCATCTTCAGAGGTTGCGCATCTTACACCTGACATCTAATCGCTTAGAGCAAGTCCAATGCAATGCTATAGGAGGTGCTAAAATAGAAAAATGTTATACTTGGTTCTAACCACATAGGTATGCAAATGGGAAATTGGAGGGAAATGAATATAAAAACATATATTTTAACAAATTCAATACTATACTTTACATTGTTGGTTGAAAAGTTACTTAATTTTACATCTATTTGTTCTATTTTGAAATCATGCATTGGAGCATGAAATCTATTTTAGCACCAAAATGTATTTTTTGATTTCATATTATAGCAATTGCTAGATCTATTTTAATATTAGAATTGGACTTGCTCTTAGGAGCTCCAAACTAATTGTTATGCCCGAATTTCAATCTGTATTATTTTTTATGAACCAATATTTATTGAGCTAAATTTATAGTTGTTCGGGTGAATTATTGTTGTTATTATTGAAGGTCCTCCGGGGTTAATTATTGAAGAAGGCTATCCGGGATTAATCACTATTGAAAGCCCTCTGGGGTTAATTATTGGAGACCCTTGCTCTGTACTCCACGAGTTAGCTTCAGCGAGGAGCTATGAGATACTACTTGCCTCAACTTGGAAGATTCTTTCTCTGTATTCAGGCAGGTTGTCCTCGATCGTCTCGAAACTTAGGACGCGCCCTACATTCGAGGTAGGTCTAGTGTTGACCTCTAGTCAAGGTATACGGGAAATAGCTGTACTGAACCGATTAGAGACCACGGTTTTCGAGTCAATGTCAGATTCATGAAGTCCTTGGTCCTTATATTGGGTTGAACTACCCAAATAAGTCACAATGTAAAGACCTCTTTCAAGTGGGTTTCGATTTCTACTTCAAGAAGAAAACATTTTCCTAAAGGGTTTCTACTTCAGCAAGAACTACTTGGGCTTGATCCCTATAAATAGGGGTACATATGCACACATTATTAGGGGTTAGACATTGAGAGCCCCCATCAATCAAAAAACTCTAACAATCTTAGCCCTTAATATACTACAAACACCACACTCCGACGATTTTTAAGGTAAAAAACACCACTTTATTATGACAATGAATCTCAAATTTTGTTATTACCAAATTTCTCCATCAACACATATCTAAATTTACCCATGCCTACTTTAATTAGCCTTAACCTTAGTTTTAATATTCTTGAGTCAAAATTCCCAGAATTCATATCCAATTAATTGTCATAATCTTATTTACCTTAATCTTTCATCTAACATGTTAACAGGTGATCTGGTGCATGAATCAGTGTTAAAGAATTTGCATAATCTTGAATCCCTCAATCTTCGTAAAAATTCTTTCGAGGGACTGCTTCCACCATGTATATTTAAGTTTTCAAAATTACGAATTCTTAACCTCTCATTTAATAAATTTTTAGCCTCTATTCCCAGTGATATAAGAATGTTCCCTGACCGAAAAACCCTCTATCTTGGTTATAATCGTTTTGAGGGGGCGTTTCCACCAAATATATTCAGATTTTCCAAATTAAGAGTTCTTAAGCTATCAAGTAATAACTTATCAGGCTCTTTTCCTGACGATATAGGATTTCTTCGTAATTCGGAATTACTCTGTCTTGGTGGAAATTCTTTTGAGGGCCTCTTTCCACCAAATATATTCAAACTTTTCAAATTAAGATTTCTTAATATATCAAGTAATAACTTTTTAGGTCCTATACTCCTCTATTCCTAACGATATAGGGATGTTTGGTAACCTTGAACAACTTTGGTTGTATACCAATTCATTTGAATGAACTATACAATCCTTCTTCAATTCCATAACTTTACTAGGGAAGCTTGGAATCCTAGACATCGGATATAACCAATTCAATAATAGTATTCCTTCTGAGCTGGGGGTCTTGACTAACCTGACTACCTTATTTCTTGATTCCAATAATTTTACTGGCTATATTCCATCTGACATTGGAAACCTGATATTTAATAACTCTTCGTCTAAATGACATTGATATTCCAAGTTACTTCTGGGAAAACTCTATATCCCTATACGCCATTCATATTTCAAACAATAATTTGTCTGGAAACATTCCCAAGGAATTAGATATTCATCCAATTCTTGAAGTCATAAATTTAAGTGGAAACCACTTTACACGTCTACTTTCAATTGGGTAATAAAAATTTGAATATATGTTCTTTATTTTTGCAATTGAGGTAAATGATTCTTGTTGCTCATTATTATTATTAAAATTATTTTTATTCAATTCACCTTATTTGTTTGAAATATTTAATTGATTTGATTTTTAGAAGATTGTGATATCAAAGATATAATTTAGCAAAATGTTGTTCGAAATATCCTATTTTATTTGCATACCCAATAATGTAAAAATAAACTAGTTTACACAGATTTGGGAACACAACTATACTTTTATCTATATATGAAATGACAGGTAATACGAACTTTTCGGTATACACGACATGAAATTAAAAAAAAGAGAAAAAAATATTAAAATATTTTTCTTATTAATTTTAAATATTAATATTTAATTAATTTATATATATTAATTAATATTATATTAATTTTATTTACACTACTAATATTCCATTAATCCATTCCCATCTTCCAAATTAAGCTGATAAAGAATACTCCATACTTTTTTGACTAATTTGAGTTATAGCATTATTAGAATTGAGCTCATAACCTAGGACCAGTGAGGATAAAAGGATAAGCCTATCCAAGGATACACCATACTTATTTCAACACATTTTCTTCTCATATTTTAAAAAAAAATTGCCACTTATTTTCTTTCACTCTACCCTCCTTTCTTCACTGTTTTCCATATATTTTTATTGACAATTTCTGATTTTATTTTACTTAATTTCATTTCATTCATTTTAATTATTTCACCCCTAAACCAAATATATTATGCAGGCAAGAATCAATCGATGTATGCAGGCAACTTTATCATTCTAAATTGAAGTAAATAAGAATACAACAGGGAAGGAAGTAGTAGTAAGTACATAGTAACAACGTGACAACACGTAACAGCGTATATAATATAATAAACCACAAGGAAGCTAACGCTTATAGCCAACTGATCCAGCTTCTCCGGTACATACTGAACATTTATGTTGTGTTTGGTTGGAGAGATTTGAATGGATGTGAACTGAAAACCCATGCATGATCCATCAATTAATTATCACAGCAATTCAAGATTGCTTCCAAGCGATCCGGCAAGCCTTTACAACAATTAGCGAGAAACTCACAACTTCCTCCTCTGGATTGAGTTTCTACTGGACCAGATGCGGCGGGAGCTGCATCGCCATCTTTTGTGGGGTAACCAACCGGTGGCGGAGCTGCATATGGGTCTGGAGATGCATCTGCTGCTGCAAATTAATTTCGCATGATTTGGATTAGTTTAATAAAATTAATTATTAAGATGTAACTAAAAAATAAAAATTTCACAAACCTTGTGGTTGGTTTTGATCATGCTTGTCCATGACTAGCTAGTACACTTTTAATTCAAAGCTAGTGAAATGAATGTAGCTATAAAGATGTAGTAGCAAGTGAATGTATAAATTTTGATATGCATTTGGATTGTACATATAGACATCGGATATGTGGTACCATCTGCACAGTCAATTAAGTGTGTGGTGTTAAGATCCTAGAAATTCTGGCCAACTTTTTGGTAGCTCAGCTCATGCATGTATCTTTTTGTTTATTGTCACACCAGTGTCCAAAAGACCAAGACACTACCAAATAATAAGACAACCTGTTGATTCATCAAATCTCTAGGCGGGCCCGCTTAAATTGTGTCTTGCATTGTCCAGCTAAGTTTATCGACCAAAGTTGAAAATACTGGTATCAGCTGATCAGCAGCGAAATTAAAAAAATAACTGGGATAGTTAAATTATATTTTATAAATTCTTAATTAATTGTTGTATATAGAAAACCAAATAATACTTGATTAACCAAATAATAATACAAATAAATTAAAACTGATCTGCAACTTTTATCAAGATAATTAAACCGAGGCATGTCATGATCGACATGTCTCAGTTGCTGGTTTTGATCAAGTACTGTACAATATTAGCGAATATGTTGGACTAAAAATTTAGTGTCACAAACCTAGCTAGTTGCTGGTTTTGATCAAGTGTACAATATTATGCCGAGTCGCTGACACTGGACAAAAATCCACCATCAGCATACTCAAGTGTCAAAGTGTGTCTTGGTACTGCCGATTTGCATGTGTGTCTTCTTCTATATTGTTTATCATATTCATCAAGTAGCCAAGACCACTACCCGAATACAAAAAGTAGTCAGTGTGTTTTGTTAAGCTTCCTAGAAATTCTAGCCAACTTGCTGGCATGGTGGCTCATGCATGTGCCTTTTTTTCTGTTGGCGGAGCTTGTGTCTTTCATCGTTCAGCTAAAGTTTATTGACCAAAGTTAGAAATACTGGTACCACGCAGTTGCGAAATTAAGAAACTAATTGCGATGGTTAAATTATATTTTATAATATAACTTCGTATTATATTTCAATGAAAATGTGTCAATAAATAATACTCCCACCTTCCCTTTCAATTGTTAACCATTTTTATTTTGAAATGTCCCATTCAATTCTTTACTATTCAAATTTTTTTAAAAATAGTAAAATTTTAATAATTTAAAAACTCAAATGGGGACTCACTATCCCATTTATGCAAAATTTATTCATTCCGTTATAATATATATAAAACGAATCATCTAAAAAAAATAATGTACATTTATGCTTTCAGGACAATGGTGGTACCACTGAAACTCGATCTATCGAAGCCCCCTGATCATTGCTTTGTCAGTTTTTATCAGTTTGATATCCTTGTAAAAACTCATGCAATGCACAGTTCAAAATGCTTTATCTTGCTATTGGTTTGCAAATGGTTGCGCAATTATGCATGGGCTATACAACAACGATGGCAATGAAATTGGAGGAACTTGAGTATTTGCACACACGATTCTTCTCAAGAAAAAATAATCTCATCCTATTACTTTGATACCAATTTTCTATGTTGTTTGCCTATAGTATTTGTTTTTAGTCCTATGTGAGAGTATAGTTGAACTCAGCTTTCAATCCTCCACTCTGCCTAAGCAAGATTCTAAGAAAATGACCCAGGTGTTTTCACTCTTTTATTACATTGGGTCACATGTTTTAGACATCAATTCTTTTAGGAAAGAGAACGTGCTAATTAGAGCAAATGATAATGTTTGTGTAAAATCAACAATTGATTTCTTGAACACTGCTAGGAGCTATGGTTGTATTGATATTATGGTTTCTCTCTATGAACTCTCTGATGACTACAAAGCAATGGTACCCACAGTGCACTAACTCCTTTTCTTCTAAACATGTTGGTTGTACTTGTTCTCACACTCATGATTTGATACACATGTAAGGAAACCCGATTTTGTTAAATTGAGTTAAATTTTCTAATGATCCTCTCTCGTACTGGAAGTTCAAAAGGTTTACTCTCCCTTTGATAAAGCGATATGCCAGACCCCCCTTACCATCGACAACACTCTTAAATGAAGAAGTAAGTTGATTAATTTTCCTCTATCATTTAATCAAACATTATAAAATTAGTGTAATATCCCATATTTTTTTGAATAATAAAATAGATTAATAATAATAAAAAAGATTAAAATTTGATAGAGATTATGAATTAAAATTATATTAGAATAATGAGTTTTCGAATATGTGTCGGATTTGATTCTAGTAGGCTTTGTTTTAAGGTTTTAAAACTATATATATATATATATATATATATATATATATATATATATATATATATATATATTGAGATCTCATTTTTTTCGAGCCACCAAGATGAAACAATTGTAAGTCTCTCTCCCATACAAATCTTGATTCTTTTTCTTCATCTTTATTATTGAAATTCGTAGAATTTCCTATACACAACTCAGTTATCTTATAAAATTCGTAGTAAATTCATCGTAAGTCGGAATTCGTTGATTCTTGACTTTTTGGAAAGATATTTTCATTCTCTACGACTTTCATGGTTTAAGTTTTTTGAGAAAACATCGTTTAGAGGGTCAAAAAGATAAAATACAGATCTGAGCAGATTCGGAATCATTGAGACATTCGAAATTTGACATGTGATGTTTGTGATTGAGTACTAAGAATTGAATATATGTTTCAGGTTTGGTGTAAGAGGAAGATGAAGTGCATTGGATTTCAAGGATCTTAGATTTGAAGTAGATTGGTTGTTGACTTGTCATTGATAACTGCGGTTTTGTAATAGTTACCTTTATAATAGAGTTTTTGTATTAATAAATTGTATTGTATTTTAGATTTTGTAAGGTTAACGGCCCGAAAAGGGCGAACTGTTACAATTAATGTATTTGAGTTTTAAAATATAAAATGTACTGATTGATGAAAGAAAGAAAAGCTATATGGATAGATACAACATAGAAGCCATATACATAAAAGAAAGATACAAAATTCGGGTAAGATCGCAAGGGGTAGTGGGCTTCTTGATAACAATAATTTTATTGGACTTCTTAATAATATTATTAATAATTCTTTAGAGATTATTAATAATCGACTAGAGATAATAATATACTTATAAAAATAGAAAATTATGTTTATAATTTCAGCAGTTTTCTCAATGTTCTCATTGTTTCTCTCCTAAACATGTTGCCTATGTTGCCTGTACTTGTCCTTACCTTGAGAAAATAATCAATTATGAAGGATTTAGGCTAGTTTCAGGGTGTGCATATCTTGATCATGAACTAAAGCACTCTTCTGAACCCTCTCTTTCCGGTGCCTACTCCAAACATGAAAATTCTACACTTGCAGGCAATCTCATGATATCGGTACAAATGGTAAATAAGCTCAAATGTCAAACACATGTGATAACCATGTAACAGCTGGAAAGTAGTATAAGATGTTTTTGTTATCGTTGTAAGCTTTCATATAAATTTCATGAATTTTGGAGGGATTGTTCTACCTCGTTAAATTTGTTTCTTGTGATCTGGTTTTGCTAGAGTTAATTAACTCTTCGTTTGTAATGTTCAAAATCCGACTTTGTATTCTCTTTGATCCAAATTTATAAAATATAAACAAATTAGCTAAACAAATAATCTCATCTTATTTGCTAGTCTGTTTGCTCTGTAAACTATATTTATGATTTAACACTAATTAATTAGCTATACATCAACATTTTTTGTGGTGGGAAATCGAACGCAAATCAATCAGATAGGAGTTCATAACAATGTATATTTCGAGTATATGTTTCTTTATCAAAACTTGTCATAATTTATTTTTTGCTGCGCTCTTTTTTTCCTTTCCGGCTTGATCTATCGTTAATTGAGTCTTGACCAAAGTTATAGGGTAGAAACTTATCCAAAATTATGCTTTCTATGTTTGATTTTGCATACAAATATACACAATAAATTAGGCAAAATGAATTGTCGAGTATAATAATTGAATTTCTATATGTTGTACAAATACATTACATTGTGTTTATAAATTGTAAAATATATCACATAAAATATATTGTAAGATATGTAATATTCTAATTAATATCATATTTAAAAGTATTATTTTAAATTAATTATTTTCATAATTAAAAAACAAGGCCGAAACCAATCTCCACTATTTGAACCAACCATCAAATCAATCGCCTCATGTTTCGATCTGCGGTGTTCGACCACAAGCAGTTCCTTTGTAAATTAATTAATCTATATCTGACCGATGGTTATAATTTGAAATTTATTTATCAATAACCGATGACCAGGGGCACAATAGTAGTTCAATAGGATACAATAGTCTAACATTCTGTAGGGATCTATGTGGTGTAAATCCAATGTATTGAAATTCTTCAACAACCGATATCAACGCATGCATGCAAGGTACTATAACTATAAATATAACATATATTTGATCACTATATATAATCTAATTTAGTAATACAAACAGATCAAAGGAAGTTGGAAATATCAATATATAAATTAATCATTCCAGCTTCCTCTTAATTAGTACAGATATTTCTTTTTCTTAATTAATTACAGAGCTAGTAGTTTGTTTCAAACATGCACATGCACATGAAAACAAAAACAAATACGTATAAAACACAAACTGAACGTATAGATGACAACTAAAGACCCACGGACCATGTGCATATTTTGTGTCTGCGGAGACCATACGTATATGTCTTATTAAGTCGTAGAAGGTTCATCACAATCGACATCACAACAAAGTTTGCAAAGACAACAACCCATGCACATTAGGATACTACGCGTATCACCTCTCGACTGGGTTTCTACCGGACACAATGCCGTCGGAGCTGGAGGGCTATCTTTGGTCGGATAACCGGCTGGTGGAGGAGCTGCATATGGGTCTGAAGCTGCACCACAATAAATAAAATAAATGAATTGAATGATTAATCGATTTAAAACTAAAAATTCAGTAACACAAACCTTGTGGTTGGTTTTGATCAGACTTGTTCATCATGACTAGTGTATATACCTTGGTAAATTAAAGCTAGGTTTTAGATAGCTAGAGAAATGAATGTGGCTATAAAGTTGTACGTAGCAGCTGTATTTATATTGGGTGGTTGATTTCCCCCTTTTTTTTTGCTATTTGTTCATTGTTGAAAAAATGATTTCTATTATATATATATATATATATATATATATATATATATATATATATATATATATATATATTGTCATATAGATATGTTGGAAAATGTGGCTAGAAACCCCACACTGTCAAGTCATTTGGAGTCTAAGTTTGAATGTTTCTTGGTTGCGTGCGCGTAACAAGTTATGGTTGGAGTACGTTTTTCTTCGAAAGAGCTTTCCAACGCATATTTAAGTATTCAAAATGATCAAGGAATGGATGAGATATGATTATCCAAAGTTGGTACCTTGAAAGTGGAAATTTATAAATGAGAACTTGAATCCCACATTGAATTGGAAAAGAGTTTTTCATGACTTTATATAGTAGAACACTTATGTATTGTTTAAGATGTGTTAGTATAGTATTACTCCACCACCCACGTGCGCGCAGGGGGGGTGCAAATCATGGAATTTCGAGGATAAATTTGTGACTTCGCAAGCCTTCGAGCTTTCCGCGTGGGTGACCTGCGGACACGAATGCAACAAAATTTGGGCCTTCGTTATTTTGTTTTAATAATAAATATTATTATTATTAATTTGAAATTGATCACGAATTTATTTTGACAACCGATTTCCTTTATTAATTAACCCATGATTAATTAGGTAAAAGCGTGGTAATTTAGACAATTATGTAGCGCACACGTTTTTCCCCAGTCTATATATTCATCTTATTCGATCTTAGGTTATTATCCTATCTTCTAACCTAAACCCTAAACACAACCGTCCTCTTCCTTGTGATAGTTTTTCTTGCTCTGTTCAAGCTCGCTGAAGGTGCTGTTCTTCGTGACATCATCGTGTTCTCGTTTTATCCTGGGAGGCTATCGACTCAAACATACGGTGAGGGGTGAAATAACTTTAAGGAAACAGTTCCGCATTAGACTTCAGACATCTTCGGTTTCATATCCCTTCTCTTTAACAATTTTATTTAAAGTCATACACTATTCTGTTGCTTGCACACATAATCACTCGTATTATATTACTGTATTTTTGGCAGATTGGTTAACAATCACTCCCAGGTATGATCCTGCATGATTGAATTAATTTCGTCTTTGATGGCCTCTTTCCACATAGGTCCATCAGGTGATGTTACCGCTTCCTTATAGATTTTCGGATCACCCTCTTCGAGCAAATAAGTCATAAATTCTGATCCATAAGATTTCTCTTTCCTTTGTCTTTTGCTCCTTCTTACTACCCTCATATTTTCATCTTCACTATCTTCATCCTCATTGTCTTCCTCTATAGACTCATGAGGTCTTTGATTACAAGAAAAAATTGTCTCAGAGAAAGAGACATTCCTTGACTCCATGATCGTATTCTTTTGAATGTCAGGAATCTTTGATTTATGTACGAGAAACCTATATGCAGTACTATTTGGGGGATATCCAATGAAGATACAATCTACGGTCTTTGGACCAATCTTCACCTTCTTATACGCATGGATCAGTACCTTAGCAAGACACCCTCACACTTTCAAATGTTTATAGCTTGGTTTCTCTTTCTTCCATATTTCATAAGGACTTTCATCCTTGTTCTTGCGCATCATCCTATTTAAGAGATAATTTGCACTTAACATGGCTTCCCCCCATATTGATTACGGAAGTCCAGAGCTTAACAGCATCGCATTCATCATATCCTTTAGAGTGCGATTTTTCCTCTCAGCCACTCCATTTGACTGAGGAGAATATAGTGCAGTGACCTCATGGATTATACCATGTTGTGAACAGAATTCCCCAAAAGGTTCAACATATTCACATCCACGATCACTACGTATCCTTTTGATTTTCTCTGTTTGTTGTTTCTCAACTTCTTCCTTATAGATTTTAAATTTATCTATAGCTTCATCTTTGCTTTTGAGCAAATATACATAGCAGTATTTTGTACAATCATCCACGAATGTAATAAAATACTTGTTACCTTCTCGAGTTGGAGCGAATTTTAAATCACATATATCGCTATGTATTAAGTCTAGCAATTTGGTATTTCTTTTCACACGTTTAAATGATGATCTCATTAATTTTGTCTCAACACAAGTTTCACACTTATGTTTTGAATCGATGTTCAATTTTGGTATGTATTCTTTTACACTTAATCGTCGTATAGTGTCATAATTCATATGTCCTAATCTAGCATGCCATAAATTAGGAGACTCAAGCAAGTAAGCGGAAGAATTCTTCAATTCATTTTCGTCTTTAACAAACATTACATTGAGCTTAAAGAGCCCATCACAAATGATGTCTAACAATCAGATCCTCCATAGACGTCTCCTTTCGCTTGTGCTTCAAGTAGTTCTTGAATTCTTTCCAGCCAGGCGGCAGTTTTTCAATCACAGCAGCAACTTGGAAAGACTCACTTACGACCATTCCTTCAGCATGAATGTCATGGATGATTACCTGCAGTTTTTGCACCTGACTGACCACAGTCTTGGAATCCGTCATCTTATAATCAAGAAAACGGCCAACAATCCACTTTTTAGCTCCAGCATCTTCAGTTTTATACTTATGTTCAAGAGATTCCCATAAGTCCTTTGCTGTTGACTTTGTGCAATACACGTTATACAACGTGTCAGCCAAGCTATTAAGCACATAATTCTGACAAATATAATCAGAATGTTTCCAAGCATCAACAGCATACACAGTCTTTATATCACTCTCAACAGTGAGCATGAGTGTCTCCTCTTTTAAGAAGTGAGACATATTCAGTGTGGTCAGGTAGAACAACATCTTCTACTGCCAGCGTTTAAATTTCGTTCCACTGAACTTTTCAGGTTTCTCAAGATGTGCAGCGGGTACAGGATGTGCAACGAGCATAACAGGTTGAGTAGCCACCCCTTGCATCATAGGTGCAGTTTGCACCCTATGTGTTATAGGCGCAGTCTACATCGTTGGTTGCATGTATCCAATTTGGTTCTGCCCAAATGGAACACTAAATTGTCCAACAATCATGTGCCCAGCAGGTGTTTCGCCTATCGAACCTTGTCCAACAACCGTATTACCCACATCAGACAACACTGTCTGTGCGTTGGGGCTTGGTGTTGACTGGTTACCCCCATCAGACAATACTGTCTGTGCGTTGGGATCAACCACTGAGTTTCCGTTAATATTCACAGTATTGTCAACCATTAATCTGTCACCGAACAAAAAATCACGTATGTGTTAATCACAGATAGAAAATAAAATAACTTTAAGATTGTTAACCAATCTGCCAAAAACACAATAATATAATATGAGTGATTGTGTGTACAAGCAACATAATAGTGTATGACTATAAACAAAACTGTTAAAAAGAATGGATATGAAACGGAAGATGTCTCGAGTCTAGTGCGAAACTGTCTCCTTAAAGCTATTTCGCCTATCACCGTATGCTTGAGTCGATAGCCTTCCAGGATAAAACGAGAACATGATGATATCACGAAGAAGAGCAACTTCAGCGATCTTGAATAGATCAAGAAAAACAACCACCAGGAAGAGGACGGTTGTATTTAGGGAAAAACTTGTGCGCTACACAATAACCTAAATTACCACACATTTACCTAATTAATCACGCGTTAATTAATAAAGAAAATCGGTTGTCAAAATCAAGAGCTAAAACCTAGTGAAAATTATTATTTTAACAAAACTGGTCTGGATTTATTCGGCCCAAATTTTATTGCATTCGTGTCTGCAGGTCGCCCACGCGGAAAGCCCGAAGGCCTGCGAAGTCACGAATTTGCCCTCGAAATCCCATGATTTGCACCCCCCTGCGCGCACGTGGGTGGTGGAGCAACATCATACTAACACATCTTAAACACTACATAAGTGTTCTACTATATAAAGTCATGGAAAACTCTTTTTCAATTCAATGTGGGATTCAAGTTCTCATTTATAAATTTTCACTTTCAAGGTACCAACTTTGGATAATCATATCTCATCCATTCCTTGGTCATTTTGAATACTTAAATATGCGTTGGAAAGCTCTCTCGAAGAAGAACGTACTCCAACCATAACTTGTTGCGGGCATGTACCAAGAAATTTTCAAACTTAGGCTCAAAATGACTTGACAATGTGGGGCTTCTACCCACATTTTCCAACAAAATATTTGTTTATATAATAAGTCATAAACCGACTTAAATCCAGAAGTAAGTATTAGGTACTTTTTTGAGTGACTTATTTTTTTTCCTGTTTTGATAAAAGTTATACATATGTCATAAATTACTCATAAGTTATTTTTATTTTTATATTTTTTAAAACATATAAGTCACTTATAAGTCAAAATTACCCAAACATACATTTTAAACTCCCGACTTATCCCTTTAAACCAGAGTCATAAATCACAATTTTAAATTTAGTCAAACGGGTTCTTAGAGATTAATCAAATCTCTAGGTAGGCCCGCTTAATTGTGTCTTGCATCGTCTGACCAAAGTTGAAAATACTGGTATCAGCAGCGAAATTAATGTCACAAACCTAGTTGCTGGGTTTGATCAAGTGGACAATATTATGCCGACACTGGATAAAAATCCACATCAGCACACTCAAGTGTCAAGTGTGTCTTGGTACGTTCCTAGAGACTACTTGCTGCTGCCGATTTGCATGTGTCTTCTTCTATACGGAGTATTGTTTATCATGTTCATCACTCTTAAGTCTTACGTACATGACCAATTAAGTAGCCAAGACTACCCAAATATAAAAAGTCGTCACTAGTTGATAAATTACTTGAAGACATGCATGACCAGCGCCTTGTGCATTTGCGTTGTTAATTATATATTCACACCCCTTAATATATAAGTGTAATGTTAAAAATATTAAATTAATTTTTAAAATATTTTTTGGATCAATGTATTGAATGAAAAGTTTTAATTAATTATAAAAATTAATAATAAATGAGATGGATTACTTTTTACATTCACAATAACCTCATCAATTAAAATTTTACATTTTATCATGTCAGCGATGTTACATCAGTTAAAAACAAATATTTTTTTCAGAATTAAGTTTTACTCATTTAATGATAAAGTTTAATTATTCACCAAACAAACCACATTAATCAATGAAAAATCAACGATGTTAATAACTTATATATCTATGTATATATATTATGCTCTCCTATTTTCAATTATCAACTAGCCAAGAATTTATGTTTTGGCGCAGAATCGTACCAGCAAAAGTCCCTTCAAAAAATACATATATAATAGTTGCCTTACAAATAGATGTCAGTCCTCAACTTCCAAACATGTATAAATCCACTCTTTCACTAATTTTAATTCTCTTTAATTATATCATTCATTTACGTTTTTCTTCACGTAAAAAAGAGAGAATCACTTCATTTATTTAATTAGTCCCATTAAACAATATTTTCCCAATGCAAAAGCAGTTTTTCTAGTTTATATACTCATCGAGCGTTAGGTAAATTAGAAAATACTTTCCCCGTGCACACAATAGCTTTGGCAAAATTACTTTGAAAAATTAATCAATGTGCGTCTACACTTCAACGATATCTAATCATTATAATCACACCACACCACGGTATGATTGATTGCTCTTATTTGAAGACCCACGTTAATTCCATCTATAGATACGTATATCAGATTGGTATATCAACGTCCAAAAGGAGACACAAAACCGTTAAGAAGCATCCACAACATTAATTTGGTCCAACCTGAACCATCTCTGGATTGAGTTTCTACTGGACCAGATGTCGCGGGAGCTGCATATGGGTTTGAAGATGCATTTGCTGCTGCAAATTTTGCATAATTCGAATTAGTTTAATAACAATAAATTAAAAAGTTAAAGCTAAAAAATAAAAATTTCGCAAACCTTGTGGTTGGTTTTGATCAAGCTTGTCCATGACCATTGACCAGTACTCTTGGAGACATGCATGTGGATTGTATATATAAAGATTCTATTGATTAATCATATCTGTTGGCGGGGTTTGTGTCCTGCATTGTTCAGCTAAAGTTTATTGACCAAAGTTGAAAATACTGGTAGCGCGCAGTTGCGAAATTAAGAAACTAATTGGGATAGTTAAATTATATTTTATAATGTAGCTTCGTATTAGACTAGTAGTTCAATGAAAATGTGTCGATATATAATATAAAATTATGTTAAGTCTCTAAAGTTTTATAAAAATTAGTATAATTTAATATGTTATCCGAATTCGAATTGGTACGAGTGGTCTCAAATAAATTTGATTTCTTATTACTTGTAATATCCTCATAAAATATAAAATTAAATTATTATACAAAAAATGAGCGCTATTTCAATTCTTAGTATTTAGTGTATACTGTATATTAGTCCCACGTCTCTTATTTAAATTGGACACGGAGATTAAAAAATGATAATAAAATAATTAAGAATGGTAAAAAAAAGTGGTTAAAGTGAACAGTGAGAGTTAACAGTTGGATATAGTAGGCCTATTTAAGTTCTTAAATTATTAAAATCTTACTATTTTATGATGTAGCTTCGTATTAGTTCAATGAAAATGTGTCAATAGATAATATAAAATTATGTTAAGTCCCTAAAGTTTTATAAAAAATAGTAATTTAAATATTTAACATGTACGTTATCCGAATTCGAATTGGTAGGAGTGGGCTCAAATTAATTTGATTTCTTATTACTTGTAATATCCTCAAAAAATATATAATTAAGTTAGTATCCAAAAAATGAGCGTACGCGGTTATTTCAAAGAATTCTTAACACTTACTTCCCATTTGATTTTTAACATTTTTTAAATAATGACTTATAATTGGACACACAGATATTAAATTTTTATTTATAAAAAGAAAATTAAAAAAATAACCTTAAAATACACATAAAAGTCAAACTGAACAAGTAAATTGAGACGTTGGGATTAGTTGAGAATAGTAAGAAAAATGGCTAAAGTGATGTGACTCATTAATATTCAAGTGATAGATAAAAATGACAGCAGGCATTAATAGGAAATAATGGGCCTATTTAAGTTTTCAAATTATTAAAATTTTATTATTTTTTAAAAAACTTTAAATCATAAAAAATTGAATAAAATATATCAAAATAAAAATTGTTAACAATTGAAAGAGAAATATCCCGCTAATACTTAATAATTAATTAAGTAAATGTTCCGTCTACGTCTCTAGTCTAAAATTTCTAGTTGCGAATATATTAGACTACAAATTTAGTGTCAGAAACTTAGTTGATGGGTCTGATCAAGTGTAAAATATTATACTGAACACTGAACAAAATAAATCCACCATCAACATGCTAAAGTGTGACTGCTTGGTAAGTTCCTAGAGGCTCTAACTTTATCACAAATTAATGATAATTATTGATATTGTTTCGATCCATTAATAGTCGGAATTATCCTCTGCCGTTAATATTTTACCGAAAAGTGGTGTAATTAACTACATATTCTCTAAAATAAGGCCGGTATTATCAATTATCGAACATAATAACATCATATGTTTGGCTGGTTGCAAATTAGGAGAAAATAAAATAAAAAGTTGTATTATTTAGTTGTAGATCGATGGCAATCATTTTTATTTACAATTTCATTCTTTCGATCAATGTATGCAGGCAACTTTATCATTCGATCATTATTTTGAAGTAAATAAGAGGACGTACAATATCGAAGGTAGTAGTATTAAATTTCGACAACTCAATCCAACTTCAGGGGCCTCTCCTTTGCTATTACTAGTTTCTCCCAACACGTAACAAATTATATATAGAAAAGTAAAATAACACTCTATTGAAGATTTGAGTATTCCCCTATTACAATGCTAACTCCAGTTACTCCACCACAATAGATGTGAAGACTTTATAGATATATGCCTTGTTATGAAGCATTACCAAAGGCTGCACAGCACTCCAACAAGCATTGACAACATTTACTGAGACTTGCACAACATGCAAGACCCCTTCCTCTAGATTGAGTTTCTACTGCACCAGATGCGGCGGGAGCTGCATCGCCATCTTTTCTGGGGTAACCAACCGGTGGCGGAGCTGCATTGTTGGAAACGTGAACGGGTTTACATCAAGAATATTGATATTAAACCACCTGGTATATAAATTGTATGTTAAAGATTTAATAATAAAACAAAATGCAGCATACTTTTTATAATAGATAAAGATGCTACTACTTTTCTTATTACAAACTAAGGCTACAGCCTTTGTATCTTTTACACATGCAGAGAGCTTCAACTCTTTTATCACCTCACACTTATTTTTACTTCAGTGTAATACAAATGAAACTAGAACGCTGGGATTCTATTTATAGGCTAACTAAATATATGTCACTGCTTACGTTAATGAGCTAGCTGCTATTAATACAAACGCGTATAGCCACCTTAATTTAGGGTATCACTTCCCATGCACAGCTGCTACGTTCCATACTTTCTATTTATCTAAAGATCCTACAGCCTTACAACATTGACCAGCCATCTTCTTATCCTTTTATACATGGAAGTCTTCATTTCATACATATAATTCCTGCCTCAGCCTACCATATTTCTAGGGTGACAGCATGCTGCACAAACAAACGCCCGCCATATTATTAATATGTATAGCTGTACGTGTTTCAACACACTTATTTAACCCATTTGATATTTATTAATTAATACTTCCGGAGAGTTTGAAAATTCTAACACTCCCCCTCAAACTCGACTTTCCATTCCAAGCTTTCTCTTCATTTTCTGAAATATATTCGGCTTCAATGGCTTCGTAAATATATCTGCTAGATTTTCTTCAATCCTGCAATGCACCAATTCCACAATTTTGTCGTTCACTTGTTCTCGAATAAAATAATATTTGATGTTGATGTGCTTGCTCCTACTGTGTGACACTGGATTTTCGCTAGTGAGATAGCAGATTTATTATCCACATAAATTGTAACCGGACCTTCCTTTGCAAGATTTAACTCGCTCAATATGTAGCCTAGCCACATAGCTTGACATGTGCACGTTGCTGCTGCGATGTATTATGCCTCACATGTTGAGAGAGCAACTGTTTGTTGCTTCTTCGAAGACCACGAAAATATCGCTGAACCGATATGAAAAGCATAACCCGAAGTACTTTTCCCATCATCCAAGTCACCACCATAATCACTGTCTGAATAGCCAACTAATTTTGAATCTTGAGAATGCGTGTAAAATAAACCATGATCAAGTGTACCTTTAATGTATCTCAAAATTCTTTTAGCTGCCATAACATGATCTTGCTTCGGCTTTTCCATGTACCTACTAACCAGTCCAACCGCATACATAATATCGAGACGAGTGAAAGTAAGGTACCTCAGACTTCCAACCAAACTTTTGAACAATGTCGGATTTATCGACTCTCTCGTTGAAACAACTCTCAGCTTTATGCTTACTTCTGCTGGCGTACTCACGGGCTTGCATTCTTCCATTCTAAATTTTTTAAGAATCTGTTCAGCATATTTTTTCTGCGACATAAAAATTTCATCTTTGCTTTGCTTCACTTCGAATCCAAGAAAGTACGACATTTGACCAATATCTGTCATCTCAAATTCGTTAGTCATAACTTTCTTAAAGTCATCAAACATATCAGGGTTGTTGCCAGTAAAAATCATGTCGTCCACGTATAAGCACACGATCATAATATCTCCCTTTGAATTTGTTTTTGTGTAGAGTGCATGCTCGTACGGACTCTTCACAAAATCATGCTTCTGAAAATATTCATCAACCCTAGTGTTCCATGCTCGCGGGGCTTGCTTCAACCCGTACAATGCTTTCTTTAGCCGGTAGACTTTATCTTCTTGGCCTTTTTGAACATATCCGGGAAGTTGCTCAATATAGACTTCTTCTTCGAGATAACCATTTAGAAATGCTGACTTCACATCCATCTGATAAATCTTCCACTGATTCTGAGCTGCAATTGCTGTAAAAAGTCGTATGGTATCAACTCTTGCAACTGGAGCAAATACCTCATCGTAGTCAATCCCGTATCTCTGCTTGTAGCCTTTAGCAACTAGCCTTGCCTTGTACTTTTCAACTTTTCCTTCTTGATTGGTCTTTATTTTGTAGACCCATTTGACACCAATTGCTTTGTGTCCTTTTGGAAGACTTGTAAGCTCCCAAGTATCATTCTTCTTGATAGCACCAATTTCTTCATCCATGGCTTTATTCCATTTGCTTTCTTCAGAAGCTTCCTCAAATGTCACTGGATCACATTCAGCCATCAAACAAAATAATGAATAATCAAAAGTTGTTTGTACCGGACTTGTTGCTTCATAAATATTATCCAGACTCCGCATTTTTCTTGGTGCTCCCCCTGAACTACTGTTGCTACTGCTGCTTCCTGAACTCGATGGTGTTGAAGCAGGAGTTTGTTGATTTGGACTTTGGGGAGGAGTTGGATCATCTTCTCCGCCATCTTCAATGTTGGAGTCATCACCGTCATCATCATCATCATTGAAAAATAAACCAGCAATTTTTCTTTCCTCTTCGCTCCATTTCCAATAATCGGATTCATCAAACTCAACATCTCGAGAAATGATTAATTTCTTTGTGAGGGGATTATAGAGTCGGTAAGCCTTGCTTCTTTTGTCATATCCGGTAAAGATGCACTTCTCGCCTTTATCATCCAGCTTCTTTCTTTTCTGATTGGGAACATGTGCATATGCAATGCACCCAAAAATTCTGAGATGTCCAACTGATGGTTTGCTACCACTCCATGCTTCATTTAGAGTTTTTTTCTAACACTTTTTGTTGGACAACGATTCAGCAAATAAACAGCACATAACACGGCTTCAGCCCAGAAAGTTCTTGGCATGTGCTTCGCTTTCACCATGCTCCTTGCCATGTCAAGAATAGTGCGATTCTTCCTTTCTGCAACGCCATTTTGTTGAGGAGTATATGACGTTGTCAACTGATGATTGATTCCATGTGTTCTGCAGAAGCTTTTGAATAGATTTGAAGTATACTCGCCTCCTCTGTCTGATCGCAGTACCTTCAAATAATGACCACTTTGCTTCTCTGCCATTGCTTTGAACTCCTTGAATTTATCAAGAGCCTCTGATTTTTCTTTCAGAATATATACTCAACTTTTCCTACTAAAGTCATCAATAAATGTTAGGTAATACCTGTTTCCGCCAAGTGATGCAATATCAAATGGACCAGCTATATCAGTATGAACAATCTCCAATGGCCTCCTGGCTCTCCATGATTTTCCAACGGGAACACTTTGTCGATGTTGCTTCCCTTTAACACAAGCTTCACACAACTTATTTGGTTCAGTGATTGCTGGCAAACCTTCCACCATCTTTGTCTTTGATAATAATTTCAAGCCAGAAAATCCAAGATGACCAAATCTCAAATGCCATAACCACGAATCATTTTTGATGACCGATTTTAAGCACTTCTGCACCTTTGTCTACATATCAAGAGTGAATAGACGATTCTGTGACATCTCCACGTTAGCAATTAATTCCCGAACTTGATTTCTGATAATGAGGGAATTATCATGCATCTGTATATTATATCCTTTCTCCACGAGTTGGCCAAGACTAATGATGTTATTTTTCAAAGCAGGTATATAATACACATCATTGATATATTTCTTCTCACCATTTTTTAATACAATCGAAATTGTACCTTTACCTTTCACCGAAATTTTTGACGAGTCACCAAAAGTAACTTCCCCATTGACAGTGTCGTCTATTTCCGTAAAAAAATCCTTATGACCACACATGTGATTGCTGGCACCTGAATCAAGATACCAAATATTTTTCTTGCCTTCCTCGTCTCCTTTGTATGTGAGAAACATAGCAGAACCCACATCTTTGTTTTCTTTTGCTGCTGCAAAATGACTGCTTTCTTCCACCTTCGGGGATCTACACTCATAACTGAAATGACCAAACTTATTACAATTATAACACTGAAATTGAGACTTATCACCTCTTTGTTGAAAATTGCCTCTTCCTCGGCCTCTAAAATTTTGACCACGACCAGATGGCTGATAACCTTCATTTTTCTGGCCTCTATTGAACGGTTGTCTTCCTCGTCCTCGTCCTCCTCGATAACCACCTCTATAGCCACCTCTGTCACGTGAAAAACTGTTACTGCTTCTATTTTCACCGATGGACACTTTGCTCTGCAACGCCTTTTCCAGATGGCTTGTATCATCATACTGGTTCATCCGTTGCTCATGTGCTTGAAGAGAACCCACAAGTTCATCAATTGTAATTGTGGACAAATCTTTTGATTCTTCGATAGATGTAACGACATAATCAAATTTTCTTGTTAATGAACGGAGCAATTTTTCCATGACCCGAACATCATTGAGACCTTCACCATTTCTTTTCATTTCGTTTGTTACTGTTTTCAAACGAGTAGCATATTCACCGATATTCTCTGAACTTTTCATTTTTATATTTTCGAACTCCCCACGTAGCACCTGGAGCCGCACCTTTTTTACTTTCTCGACACCTTGGAAAGATTTTTGCAGAATCTCCCACGCATCTTTTGCTGTTTTTGCTTCTGAAATTTTTTCAAAGGTAGATTCATCGACACCTTGAAAAATTGTGAATAACGCCTTTTTATCTTTTTTACGGGACTCCTTTAACGCCGTCTTCTCGGCATTTGGAAGAACTGCTTCAGCGGCTGCATCCACGGGCTCGCTATACCCACTTTCGACAATATCCCAATTATCGTAAGAACCGAGTAACACCTTCATTTGGATACTCCAGTTCCCGTAATTTGTTGCCGTCAATTTTGGGATTTGCGATTGTATCATATTTGCCATTTTTCCTTGGACAGAACCTTAGCTCTGATGCCACTTGTTGGAAACGTGAACGGGTTTACACCAAGAATATTGATATTAAACCACTTGATATATAAATTGTATGTTAAAGATTTAATAATAAAACAAAATGCAGCATACTTTTTATAATAGATAAAGATGCTACTACTTTTCTTATTACAAACTAAGGCTACAGCCTTTGTATCTTTTACACATGCAGAGAGCTTCAACTCTTTTATCACCTCACACTTATTTTTACTCAGTGTAATACAAATGAAACTAGGACGCTGGGATTCTATTTATAGGCTAACTAAATATATGTCACTGCTTACGTTAATGAGCTAGCTGCTATTAATACAAACGCGTATAGCCACCTTAATTTAGGGTATCACTTCCCATGCACAGCTGCTACGTTCCATACTTTCTATTTATCTAAAGATCCTACAGCCTTACAACATTGACCAGCCATCTTCTTATCCTTTTATACATGGAAGTCTTCATTTCATACATATAATTCCTGCCTCAGCCTACCATATTTCTAGGGTGACAGCATGCTGCACAAACAAACGCCCGCCATATTATTAATATGTATAGCTGTACGTGTTTCAACACACTTATTTAACCCATTTGATATTTATTAATTAATACTTCCGGAGAGTTTGAAAATTCTAACATGCATATGGGTCTGGAGATGCATCTGCTGCTGCAAATTAATTTCCCATGATTCGGATTAGTTTAATAAAATTAATTATTAAGATTCAACTAAAAAATAAAAATTTCACAAACCTTGAGGTTGGTTTTGATCATGCTTGTCCAGGACTAGCTAGTACACTTTTAATTCAAAGCTAGATCGAGAAATGAATCTAGCTATATAATTGCAGTAGCAGCTGAACAATGTATAAATTTAGATATGCATGTGGATTGTATATATAGACACCGGATATGTGGTGTTAGGCAAGTGGAGTTTGCGTACGTCACGTTGGCGTTGTTAAGTTCCTAGAAGTTCTGGCCAACTTGCTGGTGGCTCATGCATGTATGATGTATCTCTTAATTTGTTGATTATAATAACTAGTGTGGCCAAAAAAGATTAATTAAGACTCTACCAAAATGATAAGACAAACCTGTTGATTACCTTTTTTTTATTATTACTAATTTGAATTATATATCCTCGGACGATAAGAGATAAGCTCTATCACTTGAGCTATCTCATTCGTGCTCACCTGTTGATTACTTAATCAAATCTGGAGCCGTGGTTTGTGTCTTGCATGGTTCAGCTTATAAAGTTTATTGACCAAAGTTGAATATGCTGGTAGCAATGTAGCATAGCTAGCAGCGAAATTGAAAAAAAAAAGATCGGGATAGTTCAATTATACTATTTTATAAATTCTTGGTTACTTGTGAATATAGAAAACTTAATAATACTTGATAATAGTACAAATAAATTAAATATAATCTGCAACTTTGTATATATTACCTATATGATATGTACGTAACTAAAAAGTACTATATTTTCGTATTAGTTCAATGAAAATGTGTTTATATATAATTTAGAATTATGTTAATTAAATCTCTCTTAAAACCACCTAGATTTTATGAGAATTTAATATGTTATTAAAACTCAAATTGGTAAAAACAATCTCGAATTTGAATCTTTTGTCACTTAATTATAATATTCTCATAAATTATAAAAATAAATAATTATTCAAAAAATGAATTTTTTTCAACTCCTAACATGCATCTAAGTAAGACTAAAAGTCCTAGTTGCGAATATGTTAGACTAAAAATTTAGTGTCACAGAGCTAGTTGCTGGGTCTGATCAAGTGTATAAATATTATACTAACAACGTACAAAAATCCACCATCAGCATGCTAAAGTGTGTCTTGATGACTGATGAGTTCATAGAGGCTACCTAACTTGCTGCTGCCCATTGTACGTACGTGACCAAGTAGCCAAGACTACCCAAAATATAAAAAGTCGTCCCTAGTTGATAATTCACGTACACACACCTTAACTAGTAGCAAAGGTTGATTATTCACCAAACAATGCACATCAATGACTGAAATATCAATTGACCATGTTAATTACTTATCTATTTAATAACTTATCTGCTCCACAGCAGGTTGCTGGATAAGGTATATACCAAAGTGGCAAAGCTAGCACATTTAAAAGATTAAGGTTAAATTGATCAAAGCTAAATTTCTGATGCCTCCTTAATAATTATCAACCTATCGGCACCATACATTTAAAAGAAAAAGAAAATTACATTGTAGGTATGTGACTGCTCAAGTGGATGAATGTAAGAGATGAGGAACACATGCAATAATGTTTTAGTCGCGTATAGATTTTCATATTAGCAAATTGCTACAAAAGTTTATGAAGTAATCACATCATTTTGTTAGTTGAGGGTGGTAAGTGGAATTAAAGAGAGTTGTATGAATAAGTAACAAGTTGCAGATTTCAAAATTAATACGTAAGCGGTATGTTTATTTCAAAATCTTTTTATTAACATTGTGATAGGTAAGCGGTATGTTTTGTAGATAAGCAACGGTAACATAAGAATCACAAGGTTAGTAATTTTTAGATTGAAAGGAAATAATTGAAAGTGTTTAAATTCTAATTCCATGTCTAGCAGAAGTAAGAATATACATGATACAACTTATAAGTAACATCTAATTTGATCATTATAATCTCACATAATAATACAATCAAATCAATAATTCAATCCTTCGTCTACTTACGTACGTACTTACCCTTATCATTAGATATTTTTGCACACAACGAATGTAGAAAAAGTATAAAACTAACCACAAATTAAGAATCTAAACACATGTAGATGTATATGTATATATCTAAAGTCTGTAGTACAGACCATACGAAGCATTCTGCAAAATATGCCAAAGTTGCGTTCTTCAAACATAAGAAGCATGTTTCTTCCGAATCCGCTTTCTGAGGAGCTGTATCTGTTGAATGTAAACAGATATAAAGACAAAATGATCAGACTTTGTATTGAAGATTACTGAATGGTTATTACAAAATATGAGAGATAGTTCACCAAAGAAAACACTGCATACAATATATAGAAAACAGCTACTAGACAAACGATGGCAGAAAATCAGGGACATACCTGATTTTCCTCCTTGCCTTATTCTAACAGATATCAAACCATATCAAATCAATAACTACCTCAGATTCTTACCGCATAAGAGATAGCTTACACAGTTGTTTTATTCAAAGCAAATAATCGAAATAAAGTTTAGATTAAAACAATCCAACAAATTCCCCCTTAATCTAAACTTAGTGAAGTTTCTTGACTCCCAATAGCCTCCGCATCTTTTCAAACTTCTCAGCAGACAACGCCTTGGTTAAGATATCTGCACGCTGCTCATTAGTTCTTACATGTTTAATGACTATCAAACCTTGTTCCACACACTCCCTGATAAAGTGATATCGAACATCGATATGTTTACTTCGCCCATGAAAAACTGGGTTCTTGGCTAGATTGACAGCAAACCTATTGTTTATGTACAAAGTGACAGCTGTACATGGGTCTAAAGATGCATCTGCTGCTGCAAAATTTAATATAATTCGAATAATTAGTTCAATAAAAATGAATGAATAATTAAGTTAAACTAAAAATTTAGTAACACAAACCTTGTTATTGTTTTTTATTATTATCCATGACTAGTATATCTAGATACTTTGATAAACTTTAAAATGAATGTAGGTAGCTATATTGGAATTGTAGCAGCAGCTGACCTGAATTTATACTGATGTGGTTGATGTTGACGATATGATATTTAAATGACACTAGCTAAGACAAATTGAAATCCCCCATCAGCATACTCAAGTGCGTGTTCTTAATTAAGTTACTAGAGGTCAACTTGCTGCTGGCTATTGCACGTTTTTTGTATTGTTTATCATATATGATCACTCGTACATGACCATGTTAGCCTTTGTTAATTTTTTTTCGATTAGTAATGACCAGGTTGCTAGCTCGCTCGTTGCAATAAGTATGTCAAAAAGTTAATTGTTGACGATACCAATTAATTATTCATAGCGCGTGCTTAATCTATCACTAACTTATAAGTTTCAAATTATTTGTAGCTTTGTTGTTTGATTCTATGTAGGTAAGAGTGATTTATTAAAACTCAGAAGTTTATATTCTGAGAAATATTAATTAAATTTGCATTGCCTCAAACAAAGTTTTTAATATATGTTTAGTTATTTATATTAATTTTTATAATTTTACGGAATAAAAATAAATATCATCCTATATGGAACTTATTGTACCTTATAATAACTTTTTGTTTATAAAATATAAAATGAAAATGATTTTAGATGATTTTTTTCTAAGATAAAGAAAAATTGACCTTTAATATCTTCCTTTTTTTTGAAGTATATTTTTTTATTAATTTGTCAGTCCTCAACTTTCAAAACGTATATATATGCGTAGATGGATGAATTTCTTTCCTTAGAAAGTCAAGATATTATTAAAGCTGAACTTAATTGTGACCCCTCCTTAGTTATCATCCTAACTATCAGTATACTCCCTCGGTTTTGAAACAGTAGTCATGTTTTGATTTTTTAAAGTCAAATTGACTTATTTTTAACATAATTTTAATTATTATCAATGTAAAATTTCAAAAATTTTAAAAATACATTTTAAAGTATATCATTTATATTTTAAAATGATATAAATTTTTAAATATTTTTTAATAATATAATATATGTAAGTTGTAGTCAAAATTAAGTTAATTTGACTTTGAAAAGTCAAAACATGACTACTATTTTGAAACGGAAGAAATATTTTATAACAAATAATATATTATATCTTGTTTTTGATATATTTTCTCGATGTAATTCAAGTGGATGCATGTACGTAATAATGGATGAGGAACACAGACAAACAATGCACTATTATTATATAAATATATTATATTATATGAATCTAAAGGTCAACTCAAACAAGTTGCAAGAAAGATTCAAATAAATATATTCACTAAGATTTAACTACAATTATTATTAAATAAATATATTATTAAATAAATATGGTAATTTTTATTAATTTGTCAGTCAAATTTCAAAACGTATATATGCGTAGATGGATGAATTTCTTTACTTACAAAGTCAAGATATTATTAAAGCTGAACTTAATTGTGACGCCTCCTTAGTTATCATTCTAGCTATCAGTATACTCCCTCGGTTTTGACTTTTCAAAATTAAATTGACTCATCTTTGTCAATGTTTTCATTATTTTCAATGTAAAATTTCAAAATCTGAAAAATATATTTTAAAATATATCATTTATATTTTACAATGATGTAAATTTTTAAATATTTTTTAATGATATAATATATGTAAGTTGTAATAAAAAATTAAGTTAATTTGACTTTTAAAAGTCAAAACATGACTAGTATTTTGAAATGTATGAAGTATTTCACAACAAATAATATATTATATCTTGTTTTTGATATATTTTCTCGATGTAATTCAAGTGGATGCATGTACGTAACAATGGATGAGGAACACTGACAAACAATGTCACTATTATTATATAAATATATTATATTATATGAATCTAAAGGTCAACTCAAACAAGTAGCAAGAAAGATTCAAATAAATATATTCACTAAGATTTAACTACAATTATGTAACACTCCAGCCTCCGGATCCTTTAAAAAGTTAATGTTTCACCGTCTCAGGAATGTAAGCTGATTCTAGGAGTTGAGGTGTGAAAAGAGACCTATTTCCTTTATAGAAGAAAGTTCTTAGAGATTTCAAATTTTTTATTAAAATAAATCCTAAATATTAGGTTTCATTCCTTCGTTGATTAAAACTTTATCAAGTGTAGTGAAATAGTTCAAACGACATCATCACCAATACAATCTTGCAGATTGTATAAGATACCAATACAATCTTGCAGATTGTATAAGATACCAATACATGGTATCCGAGCGGTGACCGAGAAGTCTATAATTATGAGCACTCATATCTTGCAGATAGAATATACAATCTCTGAAGAAGCTTTGTTAATAGCGGTAACCTTGTTAATGGTGATTCACAGCTGATTGACAAAGTTGAATCTTCAATTACGACTATCAATGGCGACGGGAAGCAGATTTTCATTTACCGATATGCAAAATCCGTTGTTCTTGCATCCAAGTGATGGACCGATGTTTATCATCAATGTGTCGAAATTGCAAGGAATGGAAGATTACAGAACTTGGAGATGCTCGATGGGATTCAATTGTCATCGAAGCGAAAGCTAGGGTTTGTGCTTGGATCTCAGACTCGAAGCACAACAGATGCTACATAGACTGTGCAGTGGGATACGTGTAATAATATGGTAATCTTTTTGCTTCATAATAGCATTTCTGATTCAATTAAGAAATCGATCTTGTTTGTAAACTCTGCTGCTGATGTGTAGAAGTTGTTAGAACAACGATTTCAATTGACTAATAGATCATGAAAGTACAAATTAACTAGAGATTTGTTTAGCCTGAAACAAAAAGGAACATCTCTTGTAGAGTATTTTACTACTTTGAGTACAATATGGGAAGAAATAGATGCTATGAATGTATTTCATGTGCTTAGTGTTCGTACGGATGAAATTAGGGCATTTGTCAAAGTATTGGATGTGCAAAAGCAAGAATCTAGGTTGTTTCAATTCTTAAATGGATTAGATGATGTTTATGCCTCACAGCGAAGTCAACTTTTGATGATGCATCCATTGCCAACAGTTGAGATGGCTGGCTTTGTGATTTAATAAGAAGAATCACAAAGAGAAACTTTGAATAATCAGAGAAATGAATTGGTTGCTTTGTACAACAAGACTAGTAGTAATCTACCTGGAAATAAGACTTTGACCTGCACAGAGTGTGGTCGAAAAGGACACAATAGTGATGTTTTTTGGACAGTAGTTGGCTACCCTAAGTGGCATAGTAAGCATAAAATGGTTGTTTCGTATAAATATGGGAATTGGCCGTAGAATAGAGGAAATAAAAGTGCAAATATAGCTCAGAGTTGTGAGTCTGAAAGTGACAATGTAACTCTCACAACAAAATAGCTGGAACAAATCTTGAAAATGATTCATGTCAAAGAGAAAGATATAAAAGTGTTTGATAGTCCTTTTTTAGGAATGGTACTTTGCAGCACAGGACCGGTACTATGTAACACAGTTTAGAGTCGTAACTATGAGTGGATTGTAGACTCTAGGGCTACGGATCATATGACATCTAATCTGTCTCTTTTGTCAAATGTCAAGCCTGCACCTCCAAAGTACACTAGTAAACTCCCTACTAGTGATGAAGCAAAGATATCTCACATAGGGGATTTACAACTGGGAAATGGCTTGAAGCTGACATGAGTATTATATGTGCCTCAATTCACTCACAGTCTGCAGTCCATTCACAAACTGACACAAGAAAATGATTGTTATGTTGCATTTTCACCTGATCAATGCTTGATAATCAGCTCCAAAACAAACCAAGTAGTAGGAGTTGGCAAACTCAAGAATGGTTTGTACTGTCTTCAAGATGAAGTTGTCATTCCATGCAACAAATCAGTGTGTGAAGTTGTGATAAACACCCCTATAGAAGATTTTGATATCTGGCATAATAGACTTGGTCATGCACTTGCAACTAAGATCAAACTCATTCTTCAACTTCAGTCTAGAGTCAAATATGCAGTTGACAGAGTTTGTTTAACATGCCCAATGGCCAGGTTCACCAAACTTCCTTTCTCATTAAGTATTTCTCATGCTTAACATGAATTTGATCTATTACATGCTGATATTTGGGGTCTCTATAAAATCTGCACTAGAGGCAAATACATATATTTCTTGACACTTGTTGATGATTGCACAAGAATGGTGTGGATATACTTGTTGCAATATAATTGAGATTTTCTGTCTAGCCTTAAAAGTTTTGCCCATTATATGGTCACTCATTTTTCTCTCAAACTCAAAACACTGAGGACTGATAATGCATTGGAGTTCCAAGACAGTCAATGTGTTCAGTTTTATCTTGATAATAGGGTTGTGCATCAAACCTCTTGTGCATAAAAACCTCAGCAAAATGCTAGGGTAGAAAGAAGGCGCGCACACACACACACACACATACACATACACACACACACACACACACACACACACACATATATATATATTGGAGATGGAAAGGGCATTGAAATTCTAGTCAGGCTTACCTATAAAGTATTGGGGAGAGTGTGTGCTTACATCTGTCTACATAATAAATAGGTTGCCTTCATCAGTTCTTCAATATAAGTTACCATATGAGGTTCTCTATCATGACCCTCCTGACTATCAAGAACTCAAGGCCTTTGGTTGCTTAGGGTTTGCTACTTCTACATCTGTAGTCAAAGATAAATTTACTAGCAGAGGTATTCCCTCAGTGTTCATAGGTTATCCACCAACTCAGAAGGGCTACAGATTGTTAAGTCTTGTTGATAAGTCTATTTTTGTCTCTAGAGATATTCTCTTCAAAGAATCTGTGTTTCTCTATCATGATAAATGCTCTAGCTCATCATTCTTGCAGCCATTACATTTGCAAATGCCACAACTTTGTACTGATTCCGGTGTTATGGCTGAGTGGGATTATTAGGTGTCTTATACTGTTCCCAGTAACAGTACTACTACTGGTTCTACTGAGACCAGTGTTACTACAAATGAAATTATTATCACTGATGAGACTGCTACTGAGCAACAAACTCATTCTGATGCTGATCATCTTGTCAGACAATCCTCCAGAACAAAGAAACCACCCACATGGCTGACTTACTATTCAATGCATTTGGCACAAACTGTTAATAATGGTCATATTGCTATTGATCAGATAGTACCACCCTAATTTTCTTATTTTCTTACATCCTTGACTGCTGGGAATGACCCCGCCTCTTTTAAACAGGTTGTGAAATATACTCATTGGGTTGATGCCATGAACTGTGAATTAGATGCTCTTGAAAGAAATGGTACTTGGTTGATAACATCTCTCTCACTAGGAAAGCAATCCATAGGGTGTAAATGGTTGTATAAAACCAAATATAAATCAGATGAAACTGTTGATCAATTTAAAAGCAGATTGGTTATTCTTGGGTGTAAACAAAAATAGGGAATTGACTATGGGGAGACCTTTGCTCCGGTTGTTAAGATGGCTCCAGTTCAAACTTTATTGCCAGTGGCAACAATTCGAACTTTATTTAGCAGCCTATCTTTTCCGTTATACACACACATATTCACATCATAAACACAACCTTAACATTAAAGAATTGCACCAACTAGATTTAATAGATTCTAAGCTTCAAGATATTGTAACATTTCTTCCCCTAAAGGACCTATGTTACGCGCATAGAGCCCAAGAAGGTTACATACGGTTCATGAGCTCCATGAATGACACACATGATAAAGGTGAATTCCAACACCAACAGTTCCCTTCCAGTTCCTCAAAAGGAAGATTACTATGCATAAAAGATCACGACAATCACGATGATGCATGGAACTCATAAAAACTCTACAAAATCTAGTTGAGAATCATTATTATCATCATCGAATAGAGAGTGTAGAATCTAACATGGAATCAAAACTCTAAAACTTAAAAAAAATTATTTTCACTGCATAAAGTAGAATCTTACACATAATTAAAACTCTAAAAAAATATCTAAACACATAGCATAAAATCTAACATAGAATCAAAGTTCTAAAAAAACTGCTCTAAACACATAAACTAGAATCTAGAACACAATCAATACTCTAAAATTTCAAAATATGCTTTAAAAAAAATTGAAACCAAATAAAAAAGAATTATTAGAATATATTCAAACACATAAAAAATGAAAGTAGAGCATAAATTAAAAACTCTCAAAAAATGAACTTAAGTTATAGAATCTTAGACATAATCAATAATATGTATACCTAGATGTCCTAAAAACATTTTTTTTTGTTTGTTGTTCCTTAGATATGGGACATTAGCTTCTCATTCAACTTTAAATACAATGGTAAAACATAATTGTAGCTTGTATTTGCTACCGAATCGAAATTACAAGCTCATAACCCTAATTTTGTATAACATAACTAAAATGAGGTGTAGATTAGAACCTTAATTAGTGAATAATGACAATTTTGAGCTCAAAATAAACACAATTAATAGCTTAGAACCCTAGTTTTATGTAATTTCACTAAAATAACCATAGATTTAAGGTCTACAATGTATTACCTTGATCAATCAGGGGATTAGCTTCGATTCTTCGATGAACTCTTTGATTTGTTCTTCGAATCTTCGATTTGAGCCTCAATTCTTGGATTTGTGCTTCGATTCGTCGAATATGGGTTTTGTTTCTTCGTTTACTAGCTTTAGCAAAGTGTTAGGGTTTTGTATCTAGAGATGTAAGTACAGGTGTATGTATAATCCTTGTTGTTTTGTTTTAAAATTTAAAATTTTCATCTTTTAATCTTGTACATCCAAAAATCAAGGTGATAATGACTGTTCTTTTTTAAAGTGTTCGTGCCCCCCCCCCCCCACCCCCCCCCCCCCCCCCACATAGTCTAACGGCTTGTGTATAGCATCGCTTATTGCGCTAAAAATATTGGTGCACTACTTTCTCAGCATATATAATTTAAAAATCAAAAACCACTAGCGAGTTAATTTGTATAATAATATCATGTACATGCTCTTTGTATTTTATATTTTAATTTATAATTAACACCTTCTATAATCAAATTTATTACACGTATATCCATATATTATAGAAAATTAGCAAGTTTCAAAATATTTGATAATAATACGAAGGGTTAGAAGGTAACAACCAAGAAAGAAATAAAAAATAAAAAAATTGATTATATAAAGAGAATATATAAACATATAAATATTAGAGTCAAATAATACACAAACTAAAAAATATGTTGATTTTTAGCTCCCGTCCCCTAAATTAGAAAGTCCTTTAAATTATATATAAGTTTTATTAATTAAAATTAATGAAATTCATTTTGAGTATTCTCCAACTATTTGAACACTCATTATGCGAAGATTAAATCGAATAAAATTAAATCTTGAGTTTTACGAACTTGTTAAAGATTAATAAATCCAAAATATATAAATTTTCATAAGATTATATTTATACGAATAGGTTTCGATTAATGTTGACATTCCATCGAAGAGTTCATCTTCAAAACGTATTGCATAAAGTATCAATAAGAACTTATATCTCTACATATTACAATTAGTATGTATCACACAATAATTTATTTTTTAGTACTTATAAACGATGCGGGCATTACATGAATTGTGAGATTGTACTTTGTACATAGACATTACAAAATGCAGCAAAATACGTACAGTACATACATATATGATACATAGCAAAGTAAAACAAACTTAGAAATCTATTTTTTTTTCAGACAATAGGAGGGTCATTACTATTATACATCCTCATCCACATATCCCTTTTCTTGATCCTCGCATCTCTTTTCTTTTTAATTCTCCTCACCACGTAGCGGCTGGCACGGTAGACAACAACTGAAATTGAAAGGATAATCAATCCTGCCCATATATACAGCCCGTAAAAAACTACTTTAAGAGTTCTGCCATTCTCATAGTCATGTGGGTTGGTGGCTCGAACTGCACAGACATAGGCCACGGTCATTGCTGTGAGAGTAATCCACATGCCTCCCCGTATAAGCCAAATAAATAACTTCTGTTTCAGAGTAGCACCACTTACATACAGAAAGATTACAGTTAAGGCAGCCATAAACGAGATGGTGTTTGATGTCCAAAACGCATTACTCCATGATGCGTAGAAGTAAGCTAGAATTGAATCTGCAGGTTGAAGATCATATTCGATGTCGTAAGGGGAAGGAGCTTTATCATCTGTGGCATCCACTCCAGCGACACCACCGGGAGGGTTAATAGCTGCTTGATAAGCCATGGCAGCTATTACAGTTGCTGCTAACAGTACCGTCTCGTCTCTCTTTTCTAATTTGTCTTGAAAGACGGTAAAATGTTTCACCTTGTTCCACCACATCTTCACAAGATTCCTTTTGCTGTCAGTTCCTTCTATGGTATCATCACTTAGTCTGCTTTTCCTGGCTGCTATAACTTGATTAACGCTTAAAGTATTAGCTGAGAGTAGAAGCTCCTTGATTTCCATGCTTTTCAAATCTTTCGGCATCTTATCTATAATGTTCAAAGCTGTGAGCCCATTTTTATTTACTGCATGCACGTCCACCTTTCTACTCTTAACTAGGTACTTTATCATCTGCGTATGCATATATAAACGCATTTATAAGAAATAAATTTAAATTAATAAAGTAGGGGTTGCACTTAATTTTTAATCAAATTAACGGATAAGATTAATACTTTTCTTCTAACTATATATCTAATTTATATGGATTTTTCTGGGGCCATGCGCACACATTAACAATTATTTTTTTATGAATTGTAAATTTTTATTTGCTCCATTTTCATCAATAATAATGGTCTCCATGTTATAGATTAATACTTTTCTTCTAAGTTCTAACAATCTAATTTATATTAAGGACCTCATATCGATTGTTATAACTATATTTTTTTAGAGGACAAAATTAACTTTAGATTTTTTTTATATGAATACCGGGATTACTTTATTCTATTCAAGCAGCACTTAAGAGAAATGAATAAATTACGTTCAGACAGAACATATATATTAACATGTACAATATATGCATTTATATATGTCGTAGCTATTTGGAGAGTAAATTTACCTGCATCCGTTTCAAAGCTGCTGCAGAGTGTAGAATAGTGTCTCCATTGCTATCTTTCATGTTTCCCAAATCCTGGTCATTCAATTCTAATAAACGAATGAGAAGATTTAAACGATTATACATAACACACAAGTGCAATACCGTCCCTTCGTTATCAAACAACTCGGAGTTCACTTTTATCAACTCTATAACAGACTCGTGTTGACCATTCATTACGGCCAAGTGGAGAGGGGTCCTTCCATCCTCATCATGAACTCGGCACATTTCCCGATCATACTCCAACAACAATTTAACGATATTCGCATATCCATTTGCAGATGCCACATGAAGAGGAGAACGATCGTGTGAATCTAACCTGCTTGCAAAGTCACGCTTATAATAAAGGAGAGATTTAGCAAATTCAAAGTGACCTAACATGGAAGCTAAATGCAAGGGTGTTTGGTTAAAGCAAGAAGCTATGGAAACTTGAGAAAGAGTGAGTCCATCTTCTCTCATCAACTCCTTCAACATCTCTACGTCTCCTTCCAAACATGCATCGTATAGCTTCTTTTCCCTCACCTGATTAATATTCATACTGTATACCTACAGATATATATACATTTAAGACGTTACTAGTAATTGTGAGTAGGGTTGCGATGCTGACTGGTTTCACTGTGCAGTACAGTATTTGATTATAGCTGGAAGATCACTAACTCTCAAAGTAATTAGCAATAGATATAAAACAGTAATTAAGAAACTAAAATTTCAAATTAAAGACCAAATTTCTACCTGTTGGTTTGGAGACAACTTGAGCTGAGTAGATGTGATTGGCTTAGATTGAAGCTAAATTTCTAATGCCTCCTTATCCTACTCTTGGAAGCATATTTATAGGGTTTTAGAATGAATCATTTTATTTTTTGTTAGCAAAATGAATAATTTTCAATTAGGTTATTTGTCAAAAATTAAAATAGTTTAAAATAAGGGTAAGTATGTTTTAATTATTACAACAAGATGCTACGCGCGCAGAAGTCTATGTTTTTATTATAACTTAAGAAAATGGATCAAAAAAAGTCAATGTTTTTATTATAACTTAAGAAAATGGATCAAAAAAAAATATTTTCTAATAATGTTCGAACAATTCTTTACTAGTACACTTTCTATAAAATATTTTTTTCCTATTAAGATGTTAGTCAACTTTCAAAACTATACAGGAGTATCCTAATTTACCTTTCCATTAGAAGTATAAAAGCTTATAATATTTAACCAAAATTACTTTTTATGTATATTTTTTTTGATATTTAATATAAAATTTTATAATATTAGTAATTTATTTTAATATATATTCTTATTTTATATAAATTTATTAAAGATGTGAGTGATATAAATTAATTAAAAGCTAAGAGTTATTTTGATAATAGTTTATAATTTTGTATAATAAATAGATTTTTATTAAACATAGATATTATTATTATTTGGACTTATAAAAGTTAAGTACAAAAATATTATTCTATGTAATATAAATATATTATAATTTGTACATTATTATAATAAATATATAATTTGAACCTAAAAATAAAATTTTTGTTAATATATTATAATTTATACTTGTTATGATAAATATATAATTTGGGCCTATAAAATTTCAATCAATATTGATATTATATAATTAGGACCATATTATAATAACGACCAACAAACCACAACTTAATATTTCGGTTGCTATAATAATATATAATATAAATATGTATGAATGGATGAATTTCTTTACTTACAAAGTTAAGACATAACTAAAGCTAAAATTGTGATATAATTATCTTAGCGGCATGTTTTACAACAAATAATTACATTTTATTTTTTACTTCCATATGATTTTTTGGTATGTTAATTAGGAATAAATAGACGTGGCAATTCGGGTAAACGTTTCGGTTTCGGATCGGATTAATTTTGGATCGGATCACTTTTCGGTTATAATATATTTTTATTCGATTCGGAATCGATTTGATTCGGTTCGGATTCAGTTTCGGTTTTGCATAAATTGAATTGGTTTCGGTTCGGATCGGTACGATTTCGGTTTGGGTCAAAATCGGATTAAAATTCGGATGAATTTCAGATAAAAATTGGATTAAATTCGGTTCGGATATTTTCGGATTTCTTATTTCAAATTAGATTTTGTTTGGATTTGAAAGTTAAGTTCGGATTATTGTTAAATTAATTTGAATTATCATTGAATTTAAATAAAGATCATTAAGTAAATTTGACAAATTATAGTTAAAATTTGATAAAATAATACCGAACAAAATAATTATCTCGATTAAGTAATATATTTCTTCATTTCAGAATTTGGTCAATATAATAAAAGAAATTTTCACTAAATTTTGTAATGTAGCAATTTTTAAAAAAAAAATCTTGATGTCCAAATAAAAATATAAATAAATTTTATATGTACATATATAATATACAGTATTTATTTCTTTTTAAAATATGAATTTACATTCACTTTTCTTTACTTTCTAGCTAATTCAAAATAAATGTTATTCTTATTTTTTTAATATTTTATTTTACGAACACATGTATTATACGTATGAATTATGTATAAGTGTATAATGTACATGTGAGTGTAACGAACCATAAGATTGTATGTATGAAATACACTTAAATTCTATAATTTAGTTTGAGTCATATTCAGTTTGTATACTTTTTAGTTAGGATATAATCGATTTCGGGTTATTATCGGATGTGTTATGTCGGATTATTTTCGGTTAAAATTCCGGTTCCGGATCATTTTCGGATCGGATCAAATCGGTTTTCAGATCATTTTCGGATTTGATTATATTGAACCGATATCGGTTCGGATCGGATTGTTTCGGATTCGGTTACACTTTCGGATTATTAAATTCGGATACAAAATCGGATTCGGTTCCCTACATTTCGGGTCGGTTCTTCGCATCGAGACCCAATTTGCCAGGTCTAGGAATAAATAACACACACATATATATATTAAATAATAATTTTAAATTATTATATCAGATATAACTTTAGAATTTTAATTTTTATTTAATATAAAAATTATTATTATTATATATTAATTATAATCATGTAATTTTTGTGCGTCAAAAAATCAAAAAACTACTGTCATAAATTTATTAATATCAGAATATATATTTTCGGAGTAACTCAAGTGGACACAGGCAACAATGTCACTGAGTATTATTATATGATTAAATCATATGTATCTCATGTTTGACTCAAACACGTTGCTAATTAGTACAGAAGTCTTTTAAAATAAATATATCTGTAGTACCTGCCTTAGAGGTAAGAACATCCGTGCAAGAAAGATTCAAATGTGTATAATCTAGGCTATGTTTGTTTCCCAAGTAGTTTATAAGTTAAAATATATATATTTTTCAATAAAATCTCCCCAGCCGGACTCTAGTAATCCACCCTGTCATAACTGAACTAATAAAATAAATTAATTAATAAGGAGAATACATAAAGTCTTCAATCATATCTTAATTTGAACAAAAGTAGAAAAATAAATCTATATTTATGTAAATAATATCTATAAGGTATGTAATCACTATTATGATTCTGATAAAAGTATTTTAATATTTTCAAAAAATTATAAATATGTTTTTTTTGAAATTGAATAGATTTCAACATTTTTGTAGTAAATAAGGATTAATTTTGATGAATTTTGATATAATTATAATTATGAGATGTTTGAATCACTCAATTTTGAACGTAAAATTAAGGATTTCGTCCCAACAGAGTATGCGCATGTAATTTAATAAATTTAATTTTTTTTATTTTATCTTTAAATTGGTCTGTTTATTATTCTCGAAATCTTTCAAGTTTAGAATTTTCTTAATTTATACAATAAAATATTAAAATTTAATTAAAAAATATTATAGGTATGAAGAATAGAATTATATAATTAGGGTCTTACTTCAATGATTATATCATATTTATTAAATTACATGTGCATTATTATCGTACCAATATATATCTTATTATTATATATCCTTATTTTATTAAGGATAATATATATCATTATTATTATATAATTTTATATAATATAAAATAATATATATCTTATTTTATTATAATATATATATCACTCGTAAGGAACCGCAAATAGTACCAATATATATCATTATTATTATATAATTTTATTATAATAGCTGAAGAGTCAACTCAAACAAGTTGCCAAGTTGATGCATGTGGTCCAAAATAAGGTATAAGTTTAAAATAATTTATAATTTTGTTGTTTGTTGTTTGAATCTATTACACGTAAGAGTGATTCTATTACAAGTCAAGTGCGTGTTTTTAATAAATTATTAAAAACTTGCTGCTGGCCATTGCAGCCTTTGAGAGTTTCTTCTATTGTTTATCCTGATCACTCGTTGGTGACCATATGCATGTCAAAAAGTTAATTACAGTATATCAATTAATTAATATTCACAGCACGTGTTTAATCTAACGGTCACTCAGTACCGGAGCTAGAATAACATGCAGGATGAACTAAAGTTCAAATATAATTAAAACGTACAATTATGTATGCGTCATTACAAATATTTAATATTTTTAAATATTAATATAGTACTTTTTTATTTATTGTTGAAATATATCGTTCTTCACTCAGTAAAATGTATTATTATTCTGAGAAATATTGATTAAATTTGAATTACCTCAAGAAAAGTATTTAATATACATTCATTTCAGTTATTTATATTAATTTTATCATTTGATGGAATAAAAAAATAATCTGTTGTAACTTATAGTACTTTATAAGCAAATGTTTTCTTAAAAAATTATTAAAATTATTTTTTTCTAAGATAAGCAAAATTGACCTTTAGTATATATCTTTCATTTTTATAAAGTAGTAGTATATTTATTTATTAAGATGCCAGTCATTTTCAAAACGCATACAGGTTCAGTAATCTAATTTCCCTTTATCAAATATATACACATAAATGGATGAATTTATTTACTTAGAAAGTTAAGATATAATTAAACCTGAACTTGTGACGCCTTCTTAATTATCATCCAACCAGTATACTTTACACCAAATAATTGCTTCTTATTTTTTATATATATGTTTTCGAAGTATGTACGTAATGGATGAGGAACACAGACAACGCCAATGTTATTATAAAATTATATTACATGTATCTCAATTTTTAACTCAAACAAATTGGAAGAAATACTCAAATAGATATATACAGCGAGATTTAACTACAGAATAATGATGTAATACTTCAGCCTATGGATCTTTAAAAAGTTCATGTTTCACTGGAAGCTGCTTCTAGCTAGCTAGGAGCTAAGCTGTTTCCTTTATAGAAGAAAAATATTAGATCAATGTTTCAAAAATTTTAATATTAAAGTAAATTCTAAATATTAGGTTCCATTCCTTAATTGATTAAAACTTTATTTAAAGTATTGACGACATCATTTGAAAAATTTCTTAATTTGTATTTGATATAAAAATTTATAATTATTATTAAATATATGTATGTGTTTTTTAGTTTCATATTAAAAAATTAAAAAATTGTTATTTAGGATCCAAGGCAGTGCATAATATTATTCCACTCAAGTCTTGCACGGGACCATATTGGTATATATAGTACTACTAATTAGGTGACATGAAAGGAGAAGAAATTAAAAAAGAAACAACAGCACGTCGTATTGCGCCATTATATATGGCATTAATTTTTTATATTTTTGTTAATTTAAACTTAAATTTATTTCAAAATATAGCATTTCGATAGTGTTCTTTCTAGTACTACATTAATCTGCAATGATAACCAATTAAAGATAAAGTAATTTATCAGTGAGAATAGTCTCTCTCTATAACTCTTATTCCTCTCAAATTCCCTCACCGTAGATATTTTCCCAAACGTACAACAAATATAAAAAAAAATTACAACCATAATATAAGAAGCTGAAGACAGCTGAATCCGTTTTATGAACCCATATTAAACATAACACCACAAATTAACTAAGAACCTAAACCATATTTACGAGGAAGGTGGGATATAGTCACATAGTGCGGTAGTGCAACCCAAATAGTTAAATTCGATTCGGGAATAAAGGCGACCCAAAAGTTGTGGGACGCGACTCCGAACATTGCCGACTCGTAACAACCGGGACTGATGTTTTGGTATAAATAATCATTTTAATGTTTTAAATATTGGAAGGCCTAATTTTAATTAATTGTATCATTTTCGGACCAATAACTTTATAAATCATAGAATATTAGTAAATTTATAATAATATATAAGTTACAATAATTTTGATGATAAATATTTATATTATTAATTGAATTTTTATTGAAAAAATATATATTATATCAAATTTTTTTATAAAAAAGAACTACCATATTCATACCTTTCATCGTGACAATTATAATATATGAGAATAAGATAATTGTATATACCTCAGTATTGAATACATGTACAAGATGGAGATATATAGGCCCCGTTTGGGTAGTTTAAATTTAAAATAAGTAGTTTATTTTAATTTTTTTTACATATTTTCAAAAAAAAAATAGATAACTATTTATTTAAGAATTTTAAAACCAAATATGATTTTCAAAATTGAAAATAAGTTACTTATTTTCAGAAAAAAGTAAAAAGTACATACATACTTATTTTTCTGGAAATAAACACTTATTTCCATATTATAAATTAAGCCAAACAGGCACATAGACTGTGCAAGGATAACACACTCGTAACAACTAGATCACCTGGATCAGGCCATTCTTGACATACCCTTGACCTGGGTGAAAATTTTAAATGGTCTCTAAATTTTTTCCCTAACTCAAGTTTTAATTTACTTTTAGTTAACTTTTATTTTTCTGTTATAACTACTAATTATTTTTAAAATTTAATATTATTTATATTTAATGCTTCATTATCTTTGTTATGAAAAATATTTAATCAACTATATAAAAATAAAATAATTACAGATTGAATAAAATATTTAAAACTAATTACTACATCATATTAAAATATTTTATTTATTTATATGTTACATTCTTTCTATAAAATAGTTTTATTATAATAAAAAGTATAATAAAAAATTTATAATCTTAATCAATTTTATTATGAAATGAGTTAATATTTTATTCACGTACTAATAAAATTATTAAATATTAAACCACATAAAATATGTAAACATAAAATATATATAGTGGAACTTATAATCAACGAATATAGGTTATTAGAAAATATAAGACTTGATTTAAGAAACACAAAATTTTGACTATTTTTAATTGTAGTTTCATTTTATTTTTATTTTTTTATCATTATTAATAATTATTTTCATATTCTTATATTATTTATTTTTCATATTTTATTAAATAAGAATCACGTCACATATATTAATTTGAATCACAATAATTATATTCATTAAAATGCTTTATTAGTATATATAATTTTTGTTAGGAATATAATAATTTGATGATGTACAAAATACTAGAACAGGATTTAGCACAGTCTATCTGCAAGAATCAATCAACGGATATCTATCTGCAAGAAGCAATCGACTGATAAATATCGATCGATAAGTCATCAACTGATAATAAGCCATCGACTGATAAAGCCAATCGAGAAGTCATCGATCGAGAACTCAAGTCATCAACTGATATTTATCAATCGAGAACTCAAGTCATCAACTGATATTTATCAATCGAGAACTCGACAACATATATTTCCTGATCGAGAACTCATCAACGGATATATAGTCATCAACGGATATTTATTGATCGAGAAGTCATCAACGGATATTTACCAATCGAGAAGTCTCACAAGTACTCGATTGATTAGCTCACAGCCTGACTTCTCGAAGTTTAAAGGAGATGAGTATTCGGTTGATTCAAACAGCTAGTTTAAAGGAAAGTCTTCGAAGATCAAAACAAATTTATTGCAGATATGCTATGGGAAGGAAAGGGAAAATTAAGGAAGCTGTCGGTCAGAGTTTACTCTAACAGAGAATGCTCTATCAGAGATTATCAACCGACAGAGTTTACCAGAAAAGGAAACAGACAAATCAGAGTCTGATTTGGATAGTAAGAAGGAATTCAAGTGCAAGTCTAATTACCTTATTAAATCTATTCTTATCATAATCTGTTTTGTAATTGTATTTGTAGCTGTGTCTATATAAACACAGAGATAGGTTATAATTCAATGTCGAATTCATAAAAGCAATATCTTGTAATCTAGCAGCTCTTAAGAACTTTATATCTTGAGAGAGTTTTGTATTCAAGTTCATTATTAGTACAAAACAGTATTCCATTCAACATACTTGTGTTCATAATCGATTTACAGGCACTATTACATTCAACCCCCCTTCTGTAATAGATTGATTATTCTGGGAAACAATTGGTATCAGAGCAGGCAGTAAATTTCAACTCAAAAGATCAAATAATCATGTCTGGAAGCAAGTATGAGAGCATCAGAATTCCAATATTGAAGAAGGCTGAATACCCTACATGGAGGGTGAAGATGATGATGTTCTTAGAAGCAACTGATCCTGATTACTTAGATAGAATCCATACAGGTCAGTACCTACCAACCAAACTGGTGTCTTCTACAATTGTGGAAGGAAGACAAATCCCTGAGTATTACACCCTGAAGGACAAGAAAGAATGGACTAATGAAGAAAAACAGGAAGTCTTGAAAGATGCAAAGGTAAGAAATATTCTGCATAACAGTCTTGACTCTGTAATGTCTAACAGGGTAATAGCTTGCAAAACTGCCAAAGAAATCTGGGATGCACTGGAGGTTCAATGTCAAGGAACCAAGGAGATAAAGAAAAATAGAAGATCTGTTCTAATCCAAGAGTATGAATACTTTGAGGCTAAGCAGAATGAGTCCCTCACAGATATCTATAACAGATTTCTAACTCTGTTGAACAACTTGGCTTTGGTGGATAAAGTATATGACAATGAAGATTCAAACACCAAATTTCTGAGGGCTCTTCCAGAAGAATGGGATCTGCAGACATCCTTGATTAGAGACAGGGCTGATTTGGATGAGATGTCCTTAGGTGAAGTTTATGGCAAATTGAAAACTCATGATCTGGAGTTACAGCAAAGAAGAAACAGAAAGAGTAACAAGGCAAGACCTATTGCTTTGAATGTTGAAGCAAAAATTGAAGAACCAAAGGAAAAGGTGCTTAAGGCTTCAACAAGGAAAGGGAAAGAAGTAGTACTCCAAGATAGCAGTGAATCAGAGTTTGAGGCAAACTCTGATGTAAACTCTGATAATTCTTCAGACTCTGACATGATGGAGATGTTTGCTATGTTTGTCAAAAGCTTCAAGAAATACAGAAAATTTAGGAAGCAAGGAAACTATCAGAAGAAGCATAGTGAGTCAGACAAGAAAGACAGATTCAGAAGAAGAGAAGATAGAGATGGAAAATCAAAAACTCTTGATAAATCAAAAGTCAAGTGTTACAAGTGCAACAAGATGGGACATTTTGCTACTGAGTGCAGAAGCAAGGAATCTGGGAAAGCTCTCATCACATCAAAGAAAGATTGGATGGACTCCTCAGACTCTGAAGAAGAAACTAATTATGCTCTCATGGCAAACTCTGATTCTCCCATCTTAAACTCTGACAAGGTACCAAACTCTGTTTTCAATTTTGATACTGAAGATATTCATGAATTAAAGTCTTTTCTTAGAAATTTGCATGTTAGCTTTAAGTCACAGTCTCTTGAGAATGAAAGATTAAAATCTGAAATACAAACTCTGAATGCTAGGAATGACTTTCTTGAAACTGAACTTGTACACATGCTTAGCTTTAAGAAAGACTGTGAGAATGCTATACACATGCAAACTCAGTTGGAAATACAAGTCACATATTTGAAATCTGAGATAGCTAAGGAAAAAGAGACCTTCAGAGTTTGGACAAACTCTGGTAAGAAGGTCCAACAAATGCTTTCTGAAAAGAATTGGACATCTGCCCTAGGTTATGAATCTGATAAAGAAATTCACACTAATTCACACATAAAAGGAACATTGAGTGAACCTGTGAAGTTTGTTAGAGCTAGTGATAATAAGAAAACTCTCCCTGAATGCTCTAAAAACAATAGTGTGCTAGACTCTAAAAAGGTGAATGTAGGGTTACTTTCTCAGAAGCAACTTAAAGAAAAGTTGAAGGCAGTCACTAAGAAATCTAAAAAGGTGAAAAGAAATAGGAATGGTAAAGTAGGAATTACTAAGGAGAATAATTACATGAATATCCCTGATGCTCCTAGGAAAACCTGTTTTACTTGTGGTAATTCTAATCACCTTGTTATTGATTGCAAACACAAGAAAAAGAAAGAACCTGAAAGACCTAGGTTTGAGGCTAGAAAACAAACAAGAAACAATCCATGTTTTCATTGTGGTAGTTTATGGTATACCATTTATACATGCAAAGATTATCATAATTTGTATTACAATTCTTACAAACCACAGCCTCGAATAAGTAATTCTCCAAAACATACTGTCAAGCAAATATATGTGATAAAGTCTAATAAAAGGAGTGTAAACTCTGACAGTACAAAATCTGTGAATGCAAACTCTGATCATGTAAACTCTGTTAACACAAACTCTGATAAAAGAACTTCTGCTGCAAAAGTTAACAAGTTTTCAAAGAAAGGACCCAAACTAGTTTGGGTCCCCATAACTACTAATTAAATTGCATTTACTGATTGCAGGGAAACAGAAAGAACATTCCAGTGATTGATAGTGGATGTTCTGCACATATGACTGGAAATAAGTCCTTGCTTTCAGAGTTTGAGGAGAAGGCTGGCCCAGCAGTATCTTATGGAGATGGCAACATAGGACGAACACTGGGATATGGCAACATTGTGATTGGAAATGTCATCATTGAAAAAGTAGCTCTGGTTGAAGGACTCAAACATAATCTACTCAGTGTGAGTCAAATGACAGACAGAGGTTTCTCTGTGGAATTTCATGGAACTCATTGTGAAGTGAAAAGCAAGAAGAATGGAAAAGTAGTTCTTATTGGCCATAGACATAATAACCTATTTGAAGCTAGCTTGGATGTTAATTCTAATGGTCCCTTAACCTGTCTACTTGGAAAGGCATCACCAATGGAAAGCTGGAATTGGCACAAAAAGTTGTGTCACTTGAACTTTGGAAACATTAATGAGTTAGTGAAGAAGGACCTAGTTAGAGGTCTTCCAAAAGTTCAATTTCATCCTGATGGACTCTGTGATTCATGTCAAAAAGCCAAACAAAGGAAGACATCTTTCAAGAGCAAAACTGAAAACTCTATTGATCAACCTTTTCATCTATTGCATCTTGACTTATTTGGTCCAGTTAACATCATGTCCATTGGAAAGAAGAAATACACTCTGGTAATAGTTGATGATTTCACTAGATTTACTTGGGTCTACTTTTTGCACAAGAAGGATGAAACTGCAGAAACAATCATTGATCATATTGCAATGATTGAAAATGGATCAACTCACAAAGTAAAGAATTTAAGGAGTGACAATGGAACAGAGTTTAAGAACTCAACAATGGAGGAATTCTGCTCAACAAAAGGTATTACTCAACAATTCTCAGCACCTGGCACACCTCAACAAAATGGTGTAGTTGAAAGAAAGAACAGAACTTTAATAGAAGCTGCCAGAACAATGCTAGAAGGAGCAAAACTACCTACTTATTTTTGGGCAGAAGCTGTGAACACTGCATGCATCACTCAGAATTGTTCTTTAATAAACAAACATGGAATGACTCCATATGAATCTTTGAAAGGAAGAAAGCCAAATGTCAAGTACTTTCACATCTTTGGATGCAAGTGTTTTATTCTCAAAACACATCCTGAACAATTGAAGAAGTTTGAACTTAAAACAGATGAAGGAATTTTTATTGGATATGCAACAACTTCTAAAACCTCTTCAAGGGCATTCAAAGTATTCAACTTAAGGACAAGGACAGTCATGGAATCAATTAATGTCTCCTTTGATGAAGGGAAGATAGATGGGTTACATGATAAAGATGCACAGGAAACTCTGAGATTTGAGAATGAACTGCAGAAAATAAACTCTAACGAGATAAACACTGATCAACCAAATCCTGGAGAAGCAAACTCTGATTCTTTAAACTCTGATTCAGAAATGATTGAAATAGAAATTGAAGAAACTGCACATGTTGAGGGGGAGCAACATCAATCAAATACTGACATTGGAGATTCAACTATTGAAATATCAGAGTCTGACCAAACTCTGAACAACACAAACTCTGAAACCCTAAACTCTGATCATTCAAACTCTGAGACCACAAACACTGATACCTCAATCTCTGATAATTCAAACTCTGAGTACATAAACTCTGAGACATCAAATACTGATGGAAACACATCTTCAGGGGGAGGATCATCATTTACAGAAGGATCATTCTATGAAGGCACAGATCATGGGGGAGCATCTAGTTCAAGGAACTTTCCACATCCAAGGAAATGGACCAAAGATCACACACCTGATTTAATTATAGGTGATCTGGAAAGTGGAATAAAAACAAGAAAAGCTACTCAAAATGAATGGCTATTTCATAGTTTTCTTTCACAAACAGAACCAAAGAAGGTTGAAGATGCTTTGAAAGATGCAGATTGGATTACTGCAATGCAGGAAGAATTGAATGAGTTTGAAAGGAATGAAGTTTGGACCCTAGTCCCAAGGCCAAAGAACAGATCTATTGTTGGCACAAAATGGGTATTCAGGAACAAGACAGACTCTGATGGAATAATTACAAGAAACAAGGCAAGACTGGTAGCCAAAGGTTATTCTCAACAGGAGGGGATTGATTATGATGAAACCTATGCACCTGTAGCTAGACTTGAGGCAATCAGAATTTTTCTTGCTTATGCTGCTCATAAGAAATTCAAGGTCTACCAGATGGATGTTAAAAGTGCATTTTTAAATGGTGAACTTGAAGAAGAAGTCTATGTTGAACAACCACCTGGCTTTGTCAATACAAAATATCCAAGTCATGTCTACAGACTGGATAAAGCTCTATATGGACTAAAACAAGCACCAAGGGCCTGGTATGAAACTCTGGCTCTATTCTTACTTGAAAATGGTTTCACTAGAGGAACAATTGATAAAACCTTGTTTTACAGAACTCAAGGTAAGGATTTATTATTGGTTCAAATATATGTTGATGATATTATATTTGGTTCCACTAATGAGAAACTCTGTGAAAGATTTTCAAAGTTAATGCAGTCCAGGTATCAAATGAGCATGATGGGAGAATTGAGTTATTTTCTAGGTTTACAAGTGAAACAGACTGAGGAATGCATTTTCATTAATCAGTCCAAATATACAAAGAATCTACTCACTAAATTTCAAATGCAAGATTCTGCATCTGCTACAACTCCCATGGCTACTGCAACAAAACTTGATCAAGACACTGGAGAACCTGTTAATATTACTGCATACAGAGGAATGATTGGTTCTCTACTTTATTTGACTGCAAGTAGACCAGACATCATGTTTGCCACATGTCTATGTGCTAGATTTCAAGCAAATCCAAGAGCACCTCATTTGATTGCTGTGAAAAGGATTTTCAGATATCTCAAGAGCACTGCTAATCTTGGCTTATGGTATCCTAGAGAATCTGATTTCAAATTAATAGGCTATTCAGATGCTGACTTTGCAAGATGCAAGATTGACAGGAAAAGCACAAGTGGTAGTTGTCAATTTTTAGGTGGAAGACTTGTGTCATGGCAAAGCAAGAAACAGAAATCGATTTCAACATCAACAGCAGAGGCTGAATATATTGCTGCTGGAAGCTGCTGTGCACAGATCTTATGGATGAGAAATCAATTGCTAGACTATGGTTTGAAATTTTCAAATATTCCTATTTATTGTGATAACCAAAGTGCTATTGCAATGACAGGAAATCCAGTTCAACATTCTCTAACAAAGCACATCAGTATCAGATATCACTTCATAAGGGAACATGTGGAGGAAGGCACAATTGAATTACATTTTGTTCTTACAGATCAACAATTAGCAGATATATTCACCAAGCCTTTGCCTGAAGCAACATTTAACAGACTGGTTTCTGAATTAGGGATGGTGACAAGTGGCTCAACTTAGCAAGTTTCAGACACTCAGAGTATATGTCAGAGTATGGGGAATACAAACAGCAAAGAAGGATATTCTCTGACATTAAGAGAATTGATGACAAGAAGAAGAGTCTACCTGCCATGACATATCAACAGGTAATTCAGGTAAAACTCTCCACCTACAAACCTTCTATCTACAATGCTTCATTTTTTTTTGGTGAAATGGTGCAGGAACAAGTTTTGGAGAATCCCCCTGCACCTACCCAAGTAGCCAAATCACCTTCCACTAAACAATCTAAGAAATCACTATCTAGAAAACCAACCTCTGGTGTCTCTCAAAAGGCACCAATTGCAAAAAGAAGGAGATTGGTACAAACTAGGCTTATAGATGAGCAAAGTGATGAGAAGCTCAACCCTCTAGAGAGACAGGTTATTGAAGGACTTTCTTTGTTAAAGGAAAGTAATGATGCACCTGAATCTAACTTTCAAGCCAAGTCTGTAGACTCTCAAAAGGCTACAGACTCTGAAAAACCTAGGGAAGCACCTCAGGATTCTCATATTGAGTCTCCTGAGAAATCTTTTGCTAAGAAGTACAGAAGGTTAAGGAAGGCTTATTCTGCACACACGCACAAGCCTGTTATTATTACTAACCCTGTTTTGCAGAAAACAGATGCTCCCAAACCTCCTGTAGAGCCAGACTCTGAAATCAAGAAAACACCTGAACCAGAGTCTAATGTTGAGTCAGAGTCTAGACTGCCTTTAGACTCTGATCATGACACATTTCGGGAAGGAATGCCATTGGATGCAGCCTCAAGTCTAATTGATGAGATCATTATTCCAAGTGATGAGGTACTGCTATTCCTATATCCTTTGGTGGAATCAGTTGAAGATCCAGGGCAATATCAGACTAAATCTCAAGTCTTGGATTTTCTTACAACCTATGAAGCCCTAAGGAAGAGAATGGAACAGGAGCTACAAATGTCTGCACAGGATGTGGTCAAAAATCTATACAGCTACCTATTCAACTCTTCATTACAAGTACAAGCAGCTGGGCTCATAGAAGGCAAGACAAATGAAGTTCTCAAAGCACTAGGTGTGCCAGACTCTGAACAGCAAATTTCAAAGAAGCCTAAAAGGCTTAAGGTCCACATAAGGAGGGAATCAGAGTATGTTGCCGAGTTGGAAACTGATATTGAGCAACCAGTTTTTGACTATAAAGCAATTTGGGATAATGAAATTACCTACAGGACAGCCATTTAATGGATTTCTCATGTTCAACCTCTGTCAAGACAGGTGGTTGACTTTCTAGTCCACATTGTAGGAAATGTGGCCAACGAATACATCTATACAACCTATGAAGGTAGATTGGATCAACTCAAGGGCTCATATTATTAGAAGATTGCAAGGGAACTGCAGGACTCCTTTAACATGACTCTTTCCCAGGCCATTAATGTCATCCATGCAAGGACTTTTCTAAATAAACACTTGGATGCATTGACTATGGAAGAACCACAGGAGGTAGCAGGTAGTGCAAGGTAGTTGGAGGATGGGACTAGTGCACCAGTGGTGACTAGTGATAAAGATGCTCAGTCTACCTCACCCACACCAGAACCACCTAGTCAGAGGTTGGGTGATAGTGGGGCAGGGGAGTATGCTGTTAGGCCCTCCTTGACAACTCACCAAAAAGCTGATGAGAACCCCAATGATATGGGAGGACAAACTCTGATTGATGCTCATGAAGAAATTTCCAAATCTATTCTATCAGAGTCTATCCACCTTGAGGGGGAGTCTCATGCACCAACAGTCAAAGATGGTGACACTCAGACTCTGGTTTCTAATGAAGTCATACTGAAGCAGTCAAAGTCTAGAGTATACCCTGAGACTGGAATACTGGAGCCAACAGACTCTGAAAAGAAAGAAGATGATTGTAAGGGTTCAGACTCTGTTGCTGCTCACCCCTTGGTGGAAACCCCTAGCCTTCAGACATTTGAAGGGGTTCCCCTCCATCAAGGAGGTTCAGGTATTGTAGCACATAATTCTTCTCTCAACCCCTCTTCTGTTGGATTTTTGAGTGCACCTTCCAAATTGAGTGAAAAAAAAAATAATAATAATAATTGAGAGGCTGGCACTGGTCCAGGCAAAAGGAGAGGTAGATACGGCTGTAGAGAGCCTGAGTGAGAATGAGAGAGTGGGTGCCCAACCCCACTGTGAGGATGAGAGATTAGGGTATCCTGAACCTAGCTTTACTTATTGGGATCAAGATTTTCCACAGAGTTGGTCCAATGAGTTGAAGCAGGGGATGGATGAAAATTCATTTTTGTTGTTTGACAGAATTCACTCCCTTCACTTATTCACAGAAGTAGCTTTCAAGGATGCTATTGCTGATATTACTACCACTCAAGCTTCTCTCCAAACAACAGTCTCTGACTTAACCACAAAGGTTGATTCAGTAGTTGCAGCACAGTTCACTTTCTCCACAGTCTTAGCACAGATTCTTTTGGTTGTCACAGGTGGTGATGATGTCAAAAAGGGGGAGAAGAAAAGTGATTCAAGAAAGGTGATTCCTCCAGGAGAAACAAATAAGAAATGATTATTTAATACTGTTCTAGATTAATTATTTCATTTTTTAGTTTTGACATCATCAAATCTTGATTTATGCTTCATTGTTTATAAAGCATAAATAATGGGAGATTGTTAGGAATATAATAATTTGATGATGTACAAAATACTAGAACAGAATTTAGCACAGTCTATCTGCAAGAATCAATCAACGGATATCTATCTGCAAGAAGCAATCGACTGATAAATATCGATCGATAAGTCATCAACTGATAATAAGCCATCGACTGATAAAACCAATCGAGAAGTCATCGATCGAGAACTCAAGTCATCAACTGATATTTATCAATCGAGAACTCAAGTCATCAACTGATATTTATCAATCGAGAACTCGACAACATATATTTCCTGATCGAGAACTCATCAACGGATATATAGTCATCAACGGATATTTATTGATCGAGAAGTCATCAACGGATATTTACCAATCGAGAAGTCTCACAAGTACTCGATTGATTAGCTCACAGCCTGACTTCTCGAAGCTTAAAGGAGATGAGTATTCGGTTGATTCAAACAGCTAGTTTAAAGGAAAGTCTTCGAAGATCAAAACAAATTTATTGCAGATATGCTATGGGAAGGAAAGGGAAAATTAAGGAAGCTGTCGGTCAGAGTTTACTCTATCAGAGAATACTCGATCAGAGTTTACTCTAACAGAGAATGCTCTATCAGAGATTATCAACCGACAGAGTTTACCAGAAAAGGAAACAGACAAATCAGAGTCTGATTTGGATAGTAAGAAGGAATTCAAGTGCAAGTCTAATTACCTTATTAAATCTATTTTTATCATAATCTGTTTTGTAATTGTATTTGTAGTTGTGTCTATATAAACACAGAGATAGGTTATAATTCAATGTCGAATTCATAAAAGCAATATCTTGTAACCTAGCAGCTCTTAAGAACTTTATATCTTGAGAGAGTTTTGTATTCAAGTTCATTATTAATACAAAACAGTATTCCATTCAACATACTTATGTTCATAATCGATTTACAGGCACTATTATATTCAACCCCCCTTCTGTAATAGATTGATTATTCTGGGAAACAATTTTATTTAACATATGTTTTATCCTTAATTTATAAAATTATATTTTTAAAAAAATAAAAAATAAAAATAATTAATTTATTATATTAATCTCGAGTTAAAAAATTATATTACATGTTAATAAAAATAATTTCAAAAAAATATATTTACATGTTAATAAAAAGTTAATCATGTTTACTTTTGTTTACGGTAAATTAATAGTATTGGGACCGTTTAGTTTCTTCTTCTTATCCTATATTTCCATCTCCTAAAATCTAATCTCTCTCTTTACATACCTAATATAATCCAATCAATTTCATACTCTTTATTAGAACTTCATCAGACGGTGACCAAGGAGTTTCTTCTCATCGAACCATATACATGTACGAAATATGTGAATATGTGTGTATATATGTGTATATTTTTTACTCATTGTTAATAATTGTAGGTGTATGGTTTATTATTCATCTCTTAATAATTTATATTCTGCATTTGCATTCTTAGTTAGTCATCTTAAAATTATTGATTAGATAGTATGTAATCATAATAGTTATATACTTGTTGTTTTGATGTAGAATGGATTGTGAAACATCTGAAAAGTTAGTAGAGGAGCCTAAAGTTGGAATGATTTTTAGTTCTTATGATCAACTTACCAGTTATTATGAAAGTTATGCATTATGCTAAACAAGAAGGGTTTGCAGTATTTCAAAGATCATCAAACAAAGGGGAAGGGGAAATATTATAAAACAATGTCATGTTGTAGAGATGGTTAAACACTTCTAGAATAAATATTATAAAACAATGTCATGTTGGAACAAACTGTAAGGCGAGAATAAATGTTATTGTTGCACATGATGGAAGTTGTATAATGAATTTTCTTGAATCAAAGCATAATCATGCGTTGAGTCCAGAAAAAGCTCAATTTTATGGTTGTAATAGAGCATTGAATCCATATATTAAGAGAAAACTTTAATTAAATGATGTATAAGGAATTAGACCGAATAAGAGTTTTCGATCTATAGTAGTTGAAGTTGGTGGGCTTGAAAACGTACCATTTATGGAAAAAGATTGTAGAAATTTTCTTGAAAAAGTAAGGTGCTTAAGACTCGGTGAAGGTGATGTTAATGCCATTAATGAGTACTTTTTGAGAATGCAAGCTGATAATTCAATTTTTTTTATACTATGGATTTGGATGAGGTAGGGTAGTTAAAAAATTTATTTTGAGCTGATGCGAGGAGTAGGGCACCATATCAAGAGTTTAGTGATGTTATTACAGGCAAATACAACATAACAAATAAGTATGACATGTCATTTGCACCATTTGTGGGAATAAATCATCATGTACAATCAATTTTACTTGATTGTGGGTTAATATCAAAGGAGGATACTTCTACTTTCACTTGGTTGTTCAAATCATGGCTTAGATGTATGTCTGGTCATGCACCAAAAATAATAGTTACAGATCAAGATAAAGCTATGCAAAATGCAATTGAGGTAGTATTTCCAAAATCTCGTCATAGATTGTGCTTATGGCATAAAATGAAAAAAGTGCTAGAAAAATTAAAGGGTTGTGAAGAGTATGATTCAATCAAGGTTGCCCTAAAAAATGTAATGTAAAATTCCTTAAGTAGAGATGAATTTGAAGAAAATTGGATTGATATGATGAATAAGTTTGAGCTTCAAAGTAATGAGTAGTTAAGTGGGTTATATAATGAGAGGAACCGTTGGGTGTTAATATATGTGAAAGATGTTTTTTGGGCTGGAATGTCAACCACGCAACAAAGTGAGAGCATGAACTCATTTTTTGATGGTTATGTAAACTCAAAAACAACATTGAAGCAATATGACAATGCACTTGCAAGTAAAGTGGAAAAGGAGAATCAAGAAGATTTCAATTCCTACAACTCAATGTATCCATTCATAACAAATTACGAAATGGAGAAACAAATACAATCTATTTATACAAATTCAAAGTTTAAAGAGTTTCAACAAGAATGAAAGGGAAAACTTTACTGTGAAGTTTATTCAATTCAAGGTGACGGGTGTAACTATGAAGTCGTGGAAGAGTATAGATTTGGAGAAAAAAGAAGAAGACCTGTGTCTTATAAAGTTGATTTCAAAGAAAGTGATGAAGAAGTGACATGTAACTGCATGTTATATGAATTTAGAGGAATATTGTGTAGACATGCAATTTCAGTGCTCATTCACAAAAGAGTTTATGACATTCCATCAAGATACATCATGCAGATGTGGATAAAAGATATAAAAAGAAGTCATACTCGCGTTAAGATCAGTTACAATATTTTGACAGTTAAAATGGAAACACAACGATTTGAAAAGATGTGTAATGCATTCTATGGGGTTGCTGAGTTGGCAATGGATGATGATTCAAAATGTGGAAAGGTGGTAGAATGGATATGTAATTTAAAGAATTATCTGCAGAGTGATAGCAATGTTAATGTTTCTCAAAATCTTGTATTTGATGAATCTTTCAAAGGTAAAGGGTGTCCACCAATCAAAACAAAAATGTATACCGTTGAGAAAGTCAAAAGTCGTCACAAAAAAGAAAGGAAGTAAAAAGAAAAAGGATGAAATGAAAAAACTGTGCATGTATTAAATATATGTTTATTTGTATTATTATTTTTTTAATTTATGTTGATTGTTTTCTTATTTTGTACTTATGTAAATGGTATAATTAATCAGGATATATGTTACAAATCAAATGAATTTACTGGTGAAACACAAAATTTAAATGTTTATCAAATACCAGAAATTGAAGTAAGTACTTGTTAATTGATATAAATATATTATACTCTAAGATTTATTTTATTTTGAACTTTTAAATATTTGACTGCATATCTAATTATATGTTCTCATTAGGATTATGTTCTGAAGACTAAACATAACAATGATGAAAATTTTTCCATGCCATACAAAAATCAAAGTTTTTAAAAATTTAGTTAGATTCACATTATATTATTTTTCTTAATTAATTAATTTTTTTTGTAGAAAATTATTACTATTGGGAAAAAATCCCATCCGAAACACTTGCCTACGTGTAGTGATAGTTTAGTGAATGCTCATGTGCCCGACATTTTCCAATTATACTCCTCTTAATTTTGAGGTATATGTTGCAATATAATATTTTTGCTATTTAGTATTATTATTTTATTCTTATGCATATACTAAATATTTTTATTTGTGTTAGAATTTTTCTCGCCAAGGAAACTATATTCATAATATACATGGAGATTCAAGACAAATATCAGAATCATATATGAGTCTCTTATCTTCTTGTATTATCAGGGAAAAAGACAGTAACTTAAAATAATGGTTTAAGTCAAGCTATTTAGGTTTGGACAACGCCGGTAGTGATTTGGAAATTAATGATATTATTTTTGAAGATAGTCTAAAATAGAATGATGAGTTTTTCTAAAATGTAGAATTTTTGAATGCGGTTCTAGTTATCTAAGTAGTCATGCATGCAGGTAGTCGAGTCTTGTATTGATTAACTCTTAGTTGTTTAAAAGTGTATGTTAAAACAATTTACTGTACTTCTATGTTTGTGAATTATTGCCGGCTTTCAGAAGAAAAAATTGTAGTTACCATTATCATATATTATTGTGCACTTTTAGTTTTATTATTTAATTAAAAATTCATTTATTGACTATTATAATTCATTAAAATTTTGATTTATTGATTATGCATATTAATACACATATAAATTTTTTTTTTATCCTATACTATTTGTATCTAATAATTTTATTAGTACTTGAATAAAATATTAACTAGTTTTATAATAAAATTTAATAAGATTATATTTTTTTATTGTACTTTTTATTATAATAGAACTATTTTATAGAAAGAATGTAACATATAAATAAATAAAATATGTTAATATGATAATGTAGTAATTAGTTTTAAATATTTTATTGAATCTGTAATTATTTTATTTTTATATAGTTGATTTAATATTTTTCACAAAAGTAGAGATAATAAAACATAAAAGATAAATAATATAAAATTTTAAAAATAATTAGCAGTTATAACATAAAAATAAAAGTAAATTAAAACTAAAAGTAAAAGTATATGACAATATGATTAATGTTATGTATACTCGTATGTCCACGTCATTTTGCGAAAGTTTTTGTAACCAATACCCAGCATTACTCATAATTAACAAATGATTATGACCAGCTTAATTAATTAATTGGTCGGTGGGACTTGTGTCTTCGTATTTTTATTTTCACATAACCGTATTTCAGTAGCAAAGTGTATTCACCAACTATTAAATCCACATGGGCGAATGAATAATCAAAGATATATGAAACTTATATTTAATTTCTAAATATATATACGGCATCAAAATTGTAACACAATTATTCTTGTTTTTAAAATTTAAGTGCAACCGAATACAATAAAAAAAACTTATAGTAAGAAAGAAATTTAGTAATCTTAATTAATAATATTTTTGAATAATTGTATTAAAAGAATATTCAGTAGTGCATTATCCTTGCATTTAAATTTAAAATACCTAGCCAGTTTTACGGGTGCATTCATGGTGGATGTACTTGTACACGATCTGATAGTTAATCGACGCTACACAATTATATTCCAGGGACACATGACTCAATCGAGTCCACAATAATTTATTTAGTACTTGTAAACGATGCGGGCATTACATGAATTGTGAGATTGTACATTGTACATAGACATTACAAAATGCAGCAAAATACGGTACATATATGAGTACATAGCAAGCAAGGTAAAACAAAGAACTGCTGTGCAGGTAGGTTTAAAAGTTGAAAGAGACTTGAGAATCTAATTTTTTTTCAGACAATATGAGCATTTTGGGTTGTGATGGTGGCGGCGTCATTACTAGTATATATCTTCATCCACATACTCCTTTTCTTTTTAATTGTCCTCACTATGTAGCAGCTAACACGATAGACAACAACTGCAATGGAAAGGAGAATCAATCCTACCCATATATACAGTCCGTAAAAAATCGCATTAAGTGTTCTGTTATTCGTATCGTAATATGGGGTCGTGGCTCGAACTGCAGAGACATAGGCCACAGTCATTGCTGTGAGAGTGATCCACATTGCTGCTCGTATAACCCAAATAAAGAACTTCTGTTTCAGAGTAGCACCACTTACATACAGAAAGATGACACTCAAGGCAGCCATAAACGAGATGGTGTTTGATGTCCAAAACACATTACTCAATGTGTAGTCGAAGTAGCCTAGAATCGAAGATCCAGGTTCAAGATCATAAATATTGTCATAAACTGAAGGAGGATGAGTAGGACCAGTAGAGTTATCTACAGTGGCATCTATTTCAGCTATACCACCGGGAGGACTAATAGCTGCTTGATAAGCCATGGCAGCTATTACGGTTGCTGCTAACAGTACGGTCTCGTCTCTCTTTTCTGATTTGTCTTGAAAGACGGTAAAATCTTTCACCTTATTCCAGCACAATTTCACCAGAGTCTTTTTGCTGTCAGTTGCTCCTCCTCCTTGTATGCTATCATCAGCTGCTCTGCTTTGCCTGGGGAGAAGGCTAGTTTTCCTGTCTGCTATAACTTCTTCATTAACACTTAAAGTATTAGCTGAGAGTAGAAGCTCCTTGATTTCCATGGTCTTCAAATCTTTCGGCATCTGCTCTATTATGTCCAAAGCTGTGAGACCATTTTTATTTACGGCATTCACGTTCACTTTTCCACTCTTAACTAGGTAATTTATCATCTGCGTATGCATAAATGCATTTATAAGAAATTAAGTAAAATTAACACCGCTGTAGTTGCACTTATTTCTCAATCAAATTAACAGATCCGTTACATTAATGATTTTCTTCGATCAACTATCTAATTTATATTAACATGCTAATGACAGACAAATTAAGTTCAGAGTGAAAGAACATATAAATATATATATATAGGCCCCGTTCGTCTCCTCATAAAATTAACTTATAATTAAGTTAAAAATACACATATTTTTCAATTTATAAATATCTTATACGAAACCTGGCCATATTTATTAACATGTACATTGATAGCCGACTTTTAATTAATTATTATGGAGGATGTCATGGATATATATGCATTTTTATATGATTTGTGACAATTATTTTGGAGAGTAAATTTACCTGCAGCCGTCTCAAAGCTGTTGCAGAGTGTAAAATAGTGTTCCTATTGTCACCTTTGATGTTCATCAAATCCTTGCGATCATTCGATTCTAATATAAGTATGAGAACATTTAAATGATTATACATAACACACAAGTGCAATATTGCCCCTTCATCATACGATTCAGAACTGACTTTTATCAACTCAGTAACAGACTCAAGTTGACCATTCATTGTAGCCAAATGGAGAGGGGTCTTTCCATCCTCATCACAAACTCTGCACATTTTCTGATCATACTCTAACAACAATTTAACGATATTACCATATCCATTTGCAGATGCCAGATGAAGAGGAGAACGGCCTTGTGAATCTAACCTGCTTGCAAAGCCAGGCATATAGGAAAGGAGAGATTTAGCAAATTCAAAGTGACCTAACATGGAAGCTAAATGCAAAGGTGTCTGGTTAAAGCAAGAAGTTATCGAAACTTGAGAAAGAGTGAGTCCATCTTCTTTCATCAACTCCTTCAACGTCTCTACGTCTCCTTCCAAGCATGCATCGTATAGCTTCTTTTCCCTCACCTCAATATTCATACTTTATATCTGTAGATATACATTTAAGAAGTTAATTACGTACTAATAACTGTGAGTAGGGTTAGGGTGCTGACTGGTTTCAGTGTGCATTATTTTATTTTAGGTTGAAGATCGAGATGAATATATAAATCTCGAAGTAATTAGCAATAGATATAGAACAGTAAGAAACTAAAATTTCAAATTTAAGACCAAATTTCTACCTGTTACTTGAGCTGAGTAAGATTGGAGAGTAGAAGTGATAGATTGAAGCTAAATTTCTGATGCCACCTTATCACGCTCTTGGCAGCATATTTATAGGGTTTCAGAATGAATATTTTTTAATTAGGTTATAATTTTTTTCCAATGTCCACTCCCATGGACGTAAGAACTGGCTAAATTATATGGACAACAAGGCTTAATTAGGTAGGTATGTTTTTTTTTTTTTTTTTTTTTTTGACAAACAAGAAATTTTATTAACTTAAGATCAACTTTCAAAGCAACATCCACCTCAATAGGAACAGAACTCCTATCGAAATATCGATCTGGGAAAGAATACGATGCACGAGCTAACTCATGTGCTACCATATTAGCAGATCGTTTAATAAAAGAGTTTTAATAATTACAACAAGATGCTACACAGAAGTCTCTGAGGTAAAATATTGTTCTTTTAGTACTTGCGTTTATACATCCAAAAAAGTTGAGAACAATTTGGATCATGTAATTATTTGATATTTGAATGCCATTAATGAGAATGAAAATGGAATTTTAATATAAAAATGTATTAAAATTTTATTTCTATTCTCTGTTCAAATCTCATAATTTATACAATCTTTAAAATAAGTACGACTTAATTATATATATAAAGTAATTAAAATGGACTAATTAACTATATATGTATATGTATGTGTATATATGATTCCTCATAATTATTATAGAGTATATAGTTCCCTGAGTTTCAGGAGATGTTCACATGATATATATATTATTAAAATCAAAATATTAAAATTTTGGTGATCGATAGGGTCATTAGCGTAAAATATTAACACAAGTAAAATATATGAAAAAGTTTATAAAAATATTTTATATAAAATATTAGATAAAATTAAAATTATTACTAAAAATGAAAGTAATTTTGAATCATTTAAATTAAATATTTTATATAATAAAGAGAAAACAGAGAGAGTGTAACATAGTGTACCGGAGTAATCTAATTTACCTTCCTTTATCAAGTATATATGTATAAACGGATGTATTTCTTTACTTGCAAAGTTAAGATATAAATAAAACTAAACTTGTGATGCCTCCTTAATTATAATCTTCCTAGCAGTATATTTTACAACAAATAATTACATCTTATTTTTTACTCGATCTTTATTAAAATAAAATTTGTTCCAAAATAGTTGTTCATATTTTATTTTAATATACTTTTTTTTACCTATTTTCTCAATATTATCCCTTATTCATATTTCCAATGTTTGACTCAACAACTCATTTTCAAATTTATTTCATTATTTAAGACATTTATTATGGGTAAACAAAGAAACAAATCATATAATTAAATACTTTTTTAATATTTGTGTTTTTTTACTAAGAGTCAAGTAAAAGGGGACCGAGTATATTATATGTATCTCAAAAGTCAACTCGAACAATTTGACAGTACAGAAGTCTGTCAAATAAAATATACCAATTTTTAGTACGTGCTTATAATTACATGCATACAAGAAAGATTCAAATATGTAAAATCTACTCGGTCATTACTAAACTAATAAAATAAATGATATAAAGAGAATACATAATTAATATGAATAAAAAAAGAGGTGAAATCTTCAATATTCAAACTTTGAACAAGTAAAAAAATAAAAGTCTTATTCTCTTCTTTCTCTAGATATAAGTGTGTATAATATCTCTAATGTATGTAATTTTTATTTTGTTTTTAATAAAAAAAATTTAATACTTTTAGAGAATTATAAATACGTTTTCTAAATTAATTAGATTTCTTTAAAAAAAAATTCGTAATCGACTATTCTATGTAGAACTAAAAATTTGAACTAGATGGTCCAAATAGAGAGTATGCGCTGTACAATCTAATAAATTTGAATTTTTTTTCTACATTATATTTTAAATTGAACTTTTTATTCATCAAACGTTTCAAATTTAAGATTTTTTACTTTATACAATAAAATATTAAAATTTAATTAATAAAAATTTAATTAAATACAAAATATAAAAAATAAAATTATATACAATCATTTAAATATATACTCTATCATGCACATACTCCATATTATATATGCATCTCAAATCTCAACTCAAACAAGTTGCCAAGTATAGAAGTCTTTAAAGTAAATATATCAATTTTTAGTAGCTGCCTTGACGTACTACATGCATGCGAGAAAGATTCAAATAGATATATACAGTAAGATTTAACATAATGATGTAACACGTACTTAAGCATATGAATCCTTAAATAACTGCATAATGATGTAACACTTAAGCCTGTGGATCCTTAAAAAAGTTCATGTTTCACACTTTCACTGTCCCTGTAAAACCCCTATATATATATATGATTATTATTTAATATTTATTTATTAAATAATATTATATATTGTATTTAATTAGAATACTAGTTATTATTAGTAAAAAAAAAAAAGAAGGTTGAGAATATAAAATAGGATTAGGTTTTTGACTTGGGGTTACCTTACTTTTGTTAGAGAGGAATGACAAAAGGAGGAAGAAGGAGAACTTGACAAAATCTAATTGAAACGAGGATTTTGGAGTCTAAGGTAAAGATAAAAATCACTTTAATACGGTCAATCATATTTTGTTTAGGATATAGAATTTATAATTTTCCTATCTATTATATATATGAATTAGGGTTTATTGTGATTATGATATCTAGAGTTCTCAAAGATCATTCTTATTTTCTGAATTTCAAGGTACGGATATGTTCGTTGAATCTATTTCCTCTTCACTTGACTTGTGTTATATCCGTATATGAATTTTTCGCTCACTGCCGGTTTTTGTTTTATTTTTATTTTCCCTAGCAGGCAAGAATACTTAGGTGAGCTACTTTATAGGGAGAGCGAAAACTGCGAACTTAGAGGAACTCATTTATTTTTATTTTTGCATTTTATTAGACTCCTAGAATTTTATTCAGAATTGATACTTGTGGATTTAAATCTGAATTTGGATGATTTAGTTTATATTTTTATTGTTCGATTGTAAGTTGGATTGGAGAAGTTGTAACGTTTTATGTATTTTTGGAGAATTGTTAATTTTGTGAATTTAAATATATTTTGATAATATATTGGGATTAGGGATGTTCAAAAATCCGAAACCAGAAATCCGAACCGATCCTATCCGAAAAAAAGTTCAAAAAATCCGGCCCGAAAAAAATCCCGGTCCGATCCGGTTCGGCCCATGGGCCTTAAATAAGCCTCTTTTTTTCTAAAAAACCGGCCCGATCCGAAGCCCAAAAAATCCAGTTTTAAGCCTGGATTTTTAAAAATCCGGATAAAAACCCGGATTATGTAAAGCCCGGATAAATCCCGAGTTGGGCCCGGATAAAGCCCGAGTTGGGCCCAAATAAAACCCGATTTTTATATAGCCCGAGTTGCATGACTTGATATTTTCTCTCATAAAATGATTTTTAACTCTTAATTAATAAAAAATAAAAGGTGTTAGCAACTTTGCAGGGTCCATTAAGGTTTGCATCTTGTTCCACAACTGTAAGAAGTGTTGGTTCTAATTTCTTGATTGCTTGAAGGATTATCTTGAAGGAACCTCTACTTTCTTTGACATGTTCTCACCAAGTAAGACCATTGAAGGGTATGGTCCATTCCTAGATCTACAATATGCAAGAAATCATTTCCCTCTATTGCTTGGCATATAACATCATTTGCAGCCATAAATTCAAAATTAATGTAGGCAGTTGTTTGGTGAAGTAAATAAAAAGCTTCTAGTTTCTCTTATTTGGTGATCAATGATTGATCCCCTAAATCATTTGTTAATATACCATTTACCTTAACATAATTAAGAAGTGACAATCTGGATTTTAGTCCCATAGCAAAACAATAAGAGACTTTTTGCAACGAATCACCTCAAGGGCTTACAAAAGTTCAGATTTGGCTTAGTAATGCGTGTGCATGTTAAGTGTCTCTATAGCCTACTGCCTCTGCACACACCAACAACAAATGCACTAGATGAAGCCCCTGATCCACAATTTTTTTCAAATCCAGGCCTGGAGAAAGCCCGGCCCCATCCGGCCCGGCCCGCGGGCCGCAAACAGGCCTCATATTTTCATGACAGGCCCGGCCCGGCCAGATTGGCAAAAAAGTCTGGTTCGGTTTTTCTAGAAAAAAGCCCGGGCTTTTTATAGCCCGGATAAAACTCGGCCCATCAGGATTTTTGTGCATCACTAGTTGGGATGTTAAAGTCCCAGTAACGGAAGTCAATAAGGTGAAAAGGGAGACCTCCCTATTTCCTTTCTAGAAGAAAAATATAAGAGATTTCAAAATTCTTACTTAACTTTATTTCGATCAATATTTAAAAACATTTCACCGGCACGCTGTGTCCCTAGCTAACTAACACCAAAACATTTGAGAAAAAAATTTGATATAAAATTTGGGACCTCTAATATTTCCATTCACTATATAATTTAATTTTTCCGTAATTATATGCATTCAGCATGTTCAAATGTGATAACAATCATGCACATAATATATGTCTTCTCTAAACGAAATATTCTAGGCAAGTTTCGCACCGTGCAATGGTATAGCAGTACTCATACTTGATACACATTTTTAAAACCGGCCTGTTCTGTGAGACTGTGACATGCATGATACTTGAAAGAAGAAGAAAAAGAAACAATTAACAGCACGTCGATCGTATGGCATCACTATATATGGCATTGTTTGAGTTTTGTTCGTTTAGGCTAAAATTTATCAAAAAGGAGCTAGCATTGTTTAATTTATCAAAATATGGCATTGTTTAATTTAGTATTCTTTTTTTTAGTATGAATTAATTCATCAATAATGAAAAGGCATACGACATCTAAAAAATAGGCATACAGAATTAATTTAGTATTCTTTTTAAAACTTCATTAATGTGCAGTGAAAACCAATTGACAAAGTAATTTAGTGAGAGTAGTTTCTCTCGTTAACTCCTCTTCCTTTCTACTTCCCACATCTCAAACCCTAATTTAGAAATTAAAAGTCTTTTGCTTTTCGCCTCTTTAACACATTTTAGGGTTTTTCGATTTGGATAATCCTAACACCATTAGAGGCACCGTGGAACTCTTTGCTCTGTTTCTGAGTTCATGAACAAAGGTAATTAACTCAGGCCCTCTGAGCTTCGTTTGTTTTTAATCCTTTTTCGAATGATCCTCAAGTACATTTACAGGACTCCTCTTCTCCCACTATTAATTCAGCCCTAAATTAAAGATCTATCATGTTGGGAAGACTCCCTTCCAATCCTCCTCAGAAAGATCATGGTTCATCATATGTCAGATCTTGTTTGTAATGGTGATTATAGTTGTCAAGGAAATTAAGAGCAAGGGCAGCGCGCGAGACCAACTCCACTGACAGTCTATTACATTTTCATGCCACCTAATCAAATGTCGGGCCTTATAAAAAATGGGCAATTTATTCCGATCCAAAAGCCCAAACAAATTAGAAGATTATATTTCAAATAAATTAACCACCATTATGGAACCTTGTGATATGCCCAACCAGATCGGATTGTAGTTGACGATGTTTCTTCCTGTCACGAATTTGGATAGTCCTTTCGATGTACATTTCATAAGAGCCTAAATGTTCTTCGCCTAAGTTTAGAGGTGGTAAGCCATATGTTGTATCATCGAAAGATGGTGAAGGGACAAAGGGAGTGGTATATGTGTCTCTCTCATCCTCAACAATCATATTATGTAGTATAATACAAGCTCTCATTATTTTAGCGAGATCTACTTTATCCCAGAATCGTGCTGGACCGCGTACAATTGCAAATCGAGACTGCAATACACCAAATGCTCTTTCTACATCTTTTCGTTGGCCTTCTTGCTATTTGAAGAACAATTTTCTCTTCTCGCCCTGTAGGCGTGGAATTGTTTTCACGAACGTAGCCTATTCAGGATCAATTCCATCTGTTAGATAGTACCCCATGTTATAGTTGTTACCATTAATATTGTAATTTATCTCAGGAGCACGACCTTCTAGTACATCATCAAATATCGGTGACCGGTCTAACACATTTATGTCGTTATTAGAACCAGCAACTCCGAAAAATATATATCATACCCATAGGTCCGATGGACAACAACCTCAAGCAATATTATTGGAACTCCTTTATGACCACTCATGAACATCCATTTTCATGCTTTAGGGCAATTTTTTCATTGTTAGTGCATGCAGTCAATACTAATACACATCATACCGGGAAAACATCGAACATCTCCCATCTTTAGGAGACGTTGTATATCATTTGAGTTTGGATTTCGCAAATATTCACTCTCAAAAATTAAAATAACATTAGTGACAATTTTTTTCAAACATTCAATTACAGTGGACTTACCAATACGCACATAATCATCAACTGCATCTGCTCCAATTCCATATGCCAATATATATATGACCGCCATACATTTTTGTAAAGGTGATAGGCCCTTTCTTCCCAATGCATCAACCATCTGCTGAAAATATGGATCAAATTTGAAAGAGCATCCACAATTCGAAGGAACACGTGTCTTCCCATTCGAAACCTTCTTCGGAATGTCTCTAGAGGGTACACAGGATTTTGAGCAAAATAGTTCCTCTATAAATGTCCATGACCTGTTTCATGATCTTTACATATCACCCTTCGATTCGTGGTTGATGAGCCTTCTCCATAAATTTAGTTGAACATTTCAAGGCGACGATCCTCCATTGAATTATCAAAGAAAAACTATTCAATAAATTCTTCGGACACATCAAAGTTCTCGGCCATAGTATATACTTGATTTGTATTTGGATGAAGACAATGAGTTACAAATTATCTATAGATAATTTTTTGAAAAAAGATGAGAGGTGAGGAAAAATAGAAGTGAAATTTTCATATTTATAGTGTGACAAATTTTGAATCTTAAATTTTCTACAATTTGTGACATTTATTCACTTTTTCATAGTTTTGTAACCTTAATATTAACTTTATATTTACAATACTATTCAGCATGATTCAATAAGAAGGAGAGAGAAAATATAAATTAAAAAAACAAAAGTAATGTACAGCTGTAGTAGTTAGTCAGCCCATGACCATGGGTCTGACCAACTTTGTTTTTCATCTCCAATGCATACACTCTGCCCGACTCCCAATCTCTTTTTTCCAACTAAGCAAACGGGCTGCGCATTGGACATGCTCTAAAAGTCTTTTGCTCTTCAACACATTTTAGAGTTTTTCGATTTGGATAATCTTAACACATTAGAGGCACCGTTGAACTTAGACCCTTTGAGCTTTGTTTGCTTTTTGATCCTTTTTCGAATGATCCTCAGGTACCTTTTCAGGAAACTAAATTTGGGACTCCTCCTCGTTATACTCTAGCTTGGCAGTATAATATTAATCAGTTCTAAAATAACGAATTAGGTTTTAATATATATGTTTTGAATGTCAACCCGTTAGATGTAAGAGACGAAGAAGACATACAACAAATAATATACTTTTAATAAGTTGCTACAAGGTTTGTGAAGGAAAAAATAATACTCTAATTTTCCAGATGCAAGCTAGAAAGTTAAAACTTTTATTTTTCGATCCGTACTGATCATGAACGGAAGCTGCTGTTGAGACTTATTAATTACGAAAGTATTAACAGCCCCAGGACAGGCCGGGACCATACTTTCACATATTTGATAAATTTTTAAAAAATAAAATGCATGTTGTATTCTTTTGATTTTTTTAATGTGGGAACCCGCGGCCGCTATTTTTTTGGGTGAGCACTAGGTAAACCCAAGGGCTCACGCAATAGCCTGCAAACCACGTGCACCAGGTAAACCGTGCGACAGGCTCTGATTCAGGATGACATAATCACACATTCTCCTACCACGAGAGAGAATGATATTCTTCTCTTTTCCTTCGAATTTAGAGAGACAGAAGTATATATAGTTTGGAAGATGAAGAGAGGGGTAGGCAGGTTTTATTGTGATTATGAGTCTATTAACTTATTACAATAATTGAACAAATGATCGATGTATATTAATTGGCTTGATTGAACTTGCATATTTAGATTATTGTTTAATATTCTTCTAATTTTTAGACGAAATCAATTAATTAATCAAGAAAAATAAAAAAATCGAATAGACATTATATAATATGTCTAATATAAATCTCTTGGTTTGTATATATAATTGATCTTGGCTAATGTACAGTATGGGGCTTTTTCCGGCAGATTTTTTCAGGACTATTTTTTTCCAAGGCTTTTAATTCGAATCAAAAATTTTTGTGCATCAGGCTTCATGGTTAACAGTTGAACAATACAATCTCTTAACCCAAACGTAATAATTGATGATTATGTAATTACATAATTTTAATACAATCTAATATCAGGAAGTTGGATGTCAATGAAGAATCAAGTCTTCCTGCTTCCCCTGAATTATTAGTTTCTTTCAACAAATAACAAGAGTAAAAAACACAAACAAAGCCCGCTGATCCAACTTCATGAATGTTGGAAACAAAACAGCTATGTGTGTGTGATTTGGTGTTTCAGAACAACACTACTGTGAGCCAAGTTCCTTGTATAAATAAAATTGCTCGCTGCTTATAAACAGAATACATGCACAGTATTTATACTGCACCAAAACACTTAAACTAACAGCTAGAAACAAGCTAAATACCAGGGCCACCTTCCTAAAAAAATTCTACTGCTCCGCTACTTATTCTGCAAGCCCACAACGACTACTACGACCAGGTCTCACTGCTAAGTACGTGGCTTTGAGTTGATTTATTCAAATAAAACAATTACTAAATAAATAACTAAACATATGTGAATTTAGATTAATCCCAACAATTTCCCCCTTAATCTAAATTCATCTAACGATTACTTCAGCAGCCCGTATGACTTGCATCGTTTGAAACAGCCTGTATGGCTCCTTCATGTCTGTCTGGCAACCTGTTTGATCCAGCCCGTGTGGCCTTTCTGTGCCCCTCTGGCACCACTGATCTCAGCCCGTATGGCTTCCTGGTTTGCCCATTTTGCAACTTATTTCCTGCCTGTATGGCATCCTCATTTATTCCTGCCCGTATGGCATTCAGTTCATAGCCCTTATGGCTATTATTCACAAGCCCATGTGGCTTGTCTACGTTGGCCCATATGGCCTTTACAGCAAGGCTGGTTCGTCATCATGAAGTTGTACAAGATTTGCTTCATGTCTGTGTTCCTTCTTTCGTCGAGGTTTGTCACATTCTGAGGCATAGTGACCATAGACGTTGCAATTGAAACATTTGATCTTGCTCTTGTCAGGTTTTCCCTTCCATTTCTGAGCAAGAAGAAGCTGTTGTTGCTCACTTTGCTCACTTCTACCTTTCATTCTTTCTTCATGGGCCTTGAGACGTCCCACCAGTTCTTCAACTGACATGGCTTTAACATCTCCAAATTGTTCAATGTTTGAAGCTATTTGGAGGAACTTATCAGGCACAGCACGTAGAATCTTTCGCACAACACTGGATTCTTCCATAGCCTCTCCAAGAACACGAATGTTAGTCATAATGCCACTCAGTTTCAAGCAGAAATCTTCTATCTTCTCTGAGTCTTTCATCATGAGAGATTCGAATTCGCCCTTTAATGTCTGCACTCTAGCCTCCTGTACTCGTTCCACCCCCATACACATTGTCTTGATTGCCTCCCAAGCCTCCTTTGCTGTTTCCTTTTCTGCAATGGCCAACAACACATCCTCAGGCACACCTTGATAAATGGCTGCAAGAGCCATCTGCACAGTCCTTTCATCGACTGCAGCCCTGGGACTTTTCTGTTCAATAGCGCCCCAAACACCTTGTGCCTTCATGAAGACCTTCATTTTTAGGGACCAGGCAGTGTAGTTGCTCTTGGTTAGCATAGGATAGTTCACAGCCACAACACCTTCCTTTGTTCTTGGCGTCTCCATGGATTCTGATGTGTGTTGTGGTTGATACTTTGGCATACACAGGACCTTCGAACCTGGGGAGCTCTGATACCACTGTTGGAAACAAAACAGCTATGTGTGTGTGATTTGGTGTTTCAGAACAACACTACTGTGAGCCAAGTTCCTTGTATAAATAAAATTGCTCGCTGCTTATAAACAGAATACATGCACAGTATTTATACTGCACCAAAACACTTAAACTAACAGCTAGAAACAAGCTAAATACCAGGGCCACCTTCCTAAAAAAACTCTACTGCTCCGCTACTTATTCTGCAAGCCCACAACGACTACTACGACCAGGTCTCACTGCTAAGTACGTGGCTGTGAGTTGATTTATTCAAATAAAACAATTACTAAATAAATAACTAAACATATGTGAATTTAGATTAATCCCAACAATGAACACGTACGTACAATGAAGATGCATGAATACATAAAATTTCGTCTGTGGAGGCCATATATGTGTTACTCTTGCCAAGAACATAAAGAGCAGAAACCACAGAGGATATCACAACATCCCCAACATGGAACACCTCGTATTGAGTTTCTACTGATCATTATCCATGACTAGTGATATGAGAAATGAATATCGATATAGAATTATTGTTGTAGCTGAATATATATAGGGGTGGTTGATGTTGACCTTATGTTTTGTAACCGAGGACAACCATCCGCACACTCCAGTTTATCGTAGAAATATGGCCAACTTGCTAGCTAGCTAGTGCCGAATCTTTTAACCATATTGAATTGTCAAAGTCGTCTTGTGTTTTGCCATTATTATCTTACCTAACTAACAAAAAATGTGGTCACCTTCTCGTAACATTAGTAAAATGCGTACATGCATTCATCGATCTTATATATGAAGATTATACTTGTCGGAACTTAGATAAAACTAAACATATATGATGTTTTGACCCTGGTAGGACTCATTTTATATTGGCTTAGAATATTGAAGCTAAATTTCTGATGCCTGTCTATCATATCACACTCTTGCCAGCATATTAGAATGAATAATTTACAATTAGATTATAATTTTTTTCCCAATTAATGTCCATTAATCCAAATGAACGTAAGAAATGGGGAATACGGACAATAAGGCTTTAGGTAGGGATGTTTAATTATTACATGCAACAAGGTGCTACAGAAGTCTGCGGGGTAAAATATTGTTCTGTTAGTACTTGCCTTGTACATGCAAGAAAGATTAAGATAATATCAATATCAATATATATATATATATATATATATATATATATATATATATATATATATATATATATATATAAACGGAGACGGCTAGGTGGCGCTCCCAAATCGTCCCAATGTATTTTCTAACTTTCTCAAATTTTTGAATTAGTAAATATTAAAAATTATAAAAAAAATTTAAGTTACGTTATATTCTCCTAAACTTTCTCCTCAAGTCAAGTAAATTATTATTATCCATAAGATAAGTTTTAAAATTTTAGAAAATACATTATTATACATAAGGTAATTAGAAATTTTAGAAAATGCATTAAATTATTAAAAATCGAAACTATTTTGATTTTTCAAAAAGACAGTATCTAGAATTAAAAAGTTAATTTTATTATTTTACATAAATTGAATGTGTTTTCATCTAAAAAATAATAGATCATCACTTATATAAATTAAAGATCAAGCATCAAAAAATAAATCATAACAAATTTATCACAGAACTATTTACATTCAACGTCTAATACATCATGAATTACACTATCTTGAATGCTTTTTGAATAACAATAGAGACGATTGGATAATAAAAGTGAGAGTATGAAAAATGTGTGAGGCAAACAATATACAAACAAACGATCAATTTAGACTTGACAATGTTTTAATTAATGAGAAGGTTAATAAATTTTTGTTATTTATTAATTTATTATAATTATGCATTCGAACTAACTTTTTGATGTTTTAATTTATGATAGGAAAATTTTATCCATGCAACGATTCAAAATCATCTACTTTTTCGATTTAAACATATTTTGGAAGAAGCGTCTTTATATAACATTAAAAAATTAAAAGTAGTTGCAAGTACTGACCGATATAGACCACTATCATGTGAGTTTAAAGTGATGTTTCTACGTACATCGATCCCAAAAAAATTGAAAGAAGGAATCATCAACATACCACTACATGGATTTGAATTCATATGTCTCAATATAATTGAAGCACCTGTTAATGATACTAATATACTGTCAGGTATTTTGCTAAAATAAAATATTATAAATCACACACACATATATAATTTTAAATTACATTCTTTAATATTTACATAATATTACTAATATGTATGTAGATGTCTTGGGCTGCTTGACCTACATTAGTGGCATTGATATTGTTAGTGGCGGATGGAAAAAATTTGTTGAGTCTTTTGATCAAAATATATTTAAGGAAAATGATGAACCTTATATAGTGATCGTTACATCTGCATAGCTTAAAAAGTTCAACGGTAAATAATCTTATAAGTATGTTCTTATAATTTGCAATTTGAAAAATTACAAATACATAATGTTATTGAAGTTTTCTCAATTTAAAAACCATGTTATTATTTAAATTTTATAAAAAAAAACTATCAACTTTTTCGGAACAAAGCCGTATTTTTCCATGTGCCTAAAATATTACGCATCTAATCGACCTAAGATTGTAAGTATATGATTGTAATCAATATAATAATTATTAAAATAATCACATTATTTTTATATAATTTTTATAAATTAAAAATTATTTTTATATAATTTTTAAAGCTTTGTTATATATGATAAATTAATATATATTTATTCATTTAAAAATAAAGCTAATAAGTATTTTTAAATAAATTTCTATAATATATTACAATTATATATTTATTAAATATTTTCAATATTAAAAATAAATTTAAAATTTATTATGAGCCTGCCACGAAGCGCGGTTTTTTCACTAGTTATTTAACTAAATTTGAAAGTAATGTAATACCTCAGCCTATTTTAAATAAATTTAAGATAAAAGAACTCCTCTATACACTCGTGCCAGAATTTTGGAGATTTTCGATCAACCTCTTTTGCGCTAACACAATCACTCGTTCAAAACATTCGCATAATTGCTCGTATGTTTCGCAAGGCATGTGGAGAATCTATCCTGAAATGTAAATATATAATAGATATGAAATGTAAGCACCTTTAAAAATGCAAATATATAATAGATATGAAAGGCAAATATATAATAGAGATATTATATGCAAATAAAAGGTGTGCAAGATATAATATAACAATGTTCATTCAGCTTTGTACTAATGGATCACATATTTATGTAACTTACGGGAAGTATATAGTTTTATATATGTAAAGATAACCAACATGATTTCCAAAACAATGTTTTATGCATGGCAACAGTTAAAATGGTATGTATTCATTTTGGAAACTTCTATTCACTGACCAGGGTAAACATAAGCAACTCACAGGTAAAAAAATGAAATTAAAAAAAATAATAATTTACATTTTTGATAAGAATGATTGTCAATTTTTGACACCCCTTAGCACTTTATCAAAATAGATTTAAAAAAAAAATGTTATATGATATATATATATATATATATCTATATATATATATATATATATTATCTTTTCTATTATATTAGTTGTAGGAGTAATTAATGTGAGGATTATTTGAGCGTGCTAACTATTGAAATAAAATATTATCATATTTGATGTGGATAAAAGAAAATATATAAAATATTATTATTTATAATGAGTTGGCAGTGGAGGCCTCTATTAGAGAAATGCTCTTAGAACCTTGTGCATTACCGGAACCCGAGCCAGTCACTACCCTTCTCCCGACCATCTTCCCTGTAAGGCTAAAAATAAAATAATGAAACAAGGTAATAAGATTAATTAGGTGTCATTTTTAACGTACCTTGTAAATTTTTAATCAACTACAAAGTGAAATATAGACAACAAAAAATATATTAATTAATCGGCTCATCTAAAATCATAAGATTTTAGAATAATGCTACAATTAGATCTTATATTACATTCTTAACATTTTCTTTCACTCGAAATCTCATTTTTTAGTTGAAAAGTGAAATCTTAAAGTATTAGAAGAGGTCAAATACTTGGAACAATATATATTTTTAACAATATATATATTAAAAAGAGATTTTAGTCGTATATTTTTAATAGTGAAAGGTTTAAATTGTATTTAAGACCAAATGTAACAATTGATGATTATGTAATAGCATACTTTTAATACTTTTAACGTAACCTTAAGTTGTTTTTAACTGAGGACAACCATCGGGACACTCCAATTTATCATAGAAATATGGCGCTAGCTAGTGCCGAATCTTTTAACCATACAGTTGAACCTCGATAAAAATGCTGGGAATCAAAATTATATATTTATTTAAAGAAATTATTTATTTATTGATAAATGAATATTAATTCATGTAGATAATATTTTTAGACTTTTTTGTTAATTATATATATATATATATATATATTATGTTCAAATATACATAAACTTCACCGTGCTTATAACTTTTATGTAAATTTTAGTTACATTCATTTTTAAAAAAAATTCTAGATGGTTGTACATGTATGCATGGAATAGATAAAATGCACAGTATCATGTATTACACAAAATTAATTAAGGATAAAATGTATTTTGGTGGAGGGAAGAAACAATCATTTTTAGAGGAATTTTTCGAAAAGATATGACTTATTAATATGTTTGAAAATTATTATTAATTAGATGAAATATATTCATATATTATATAAATAAAAATATATTATTTGAAATATAGTGATTTTTCATTTATATTTACATAAATTACTATATTTATATTTATTCATTTATGCATTTAACGAGATTATTTATTAAATCTTTTGCTCAAATTGGACCGAAGAAATTTATTCATTTATCGAGATTATTCATTTATCTAACATTTATTTACGGAGGTTCTACTGTATTCAACTATCAAAGTCATCTTGTGTTTTGCATTGTTATGTTACCGAAGTAGCAACATTTGTTGATCTGCATTGTGGTCAAGTGTATATATATCCCTTCTCTTACTAATAAAAAAAATGGTCACCTTGTAACGTTAGTAAAGTGCATATATACATTTATCGATCTTATAATAATGTTAAAATCATTAATGTTGCGGAAATCATTGAACTCCATTGACTATTCAAATTCAGCTGGCTCTCCAAACGAAGCGGAACTCTAATTAATCGGGACAAAAACTGATTGATACATTATTTGGGAATTTAATTAATTCGTCACATACAATCAATTTAATACATATCTTATATCTATATTATAATATGCAAGATTCAAAATAAAATTCGATAATAACATGAAGAGTTAGAAGGTAACAACGAAGAAAAAAAAGAGTTTGAATTGAATATATAAGTGCATAAGCATGTGTTATGGGCAAAATCTGCCCTTATAATTCTCCATAGATTTTGCCATATCTTATATCTATAGTGCTAGTGGGTTTGGAGTGGCTATATGGGCTTAGGTTGATATCAACCTCGCCTCATTTGCAGATGAGATTGGATGCTTTAGTATGGCTCAAGTGGACCTCGCCCACGTGATGTCAGCCTAGCCTAATATGGGCCTAGAGTCCGTTTTGATAAGCAACAACTAGCTAGAATGGCAATTAGCATCATATATATTTATTGGCATAACAAACTACCTGTTTTTATTGGCCCAATACAACAGGAATAGTTTGGGAAATTAGTTTTTAGTTTCGGAAGCATTTTTATTGTCAATTTCATCATATATATATATATATATATATATATATATATATATATATATATATATATATATATATATATATATATTATCATAAATATTAAAATTTATTTCCAGCCTTATCAATATTTATTTCGACAAGTTTCTAGAATAATCTCTATGTAAAAGAACACTCACTCTATCTCATTTTAATGGTCTTTTTTAAAAAAAAAAGGCATATATACTAGGAACAACTAGTTGTACATTAATTTTCCGGGTATTTATCATATTTTTTATAGTAATTTTATATACAAATGAAGTAAAATTTATATTGAAAATAATAAAATAAGAAGGTAATTTAAAAAAAATTATATTAAAAATAGAGATGGATAATTACTCGGTAATATTTTAGGATGGAGGAATTACTCCCTCTATCCTATTATATTTAGTTGAGTTTCTATTTTAGTTTGTTCCAAAAACCTGTCATCTTTCCTATAGACTTAAGTTCCACTCATACCTCTGTTAATTGCATTGGTAATATACTATTTGGATTATTCAAGGTAATAACTCCTCTCTTTTATGCATATACATTAATGAAATTACAAGCTATTATAGTTAAATTAGAGATAAGATTTAATTTTTATTAATACGTGTGCAAAAGTCAAAACGGATTCCCTCTTAGGCTAACGTCCATGAAATATGTATTAAACTTCACATGCGTTATTACAGCCTTACAGGTTTGTTATGACAACTTTTTTTTTTTGTGCGAGGATTTGTTACAACAAACTTTGATCATTCAAAAACTTGTGAGTTGTGACTAGCCAGCTCGACCGATATTTAGAAGATGTTATTCTCTGTAGTTAATTACGATCGACGGAGCATATATAATTAAAGTCGGGTCGCATTGATCTGTTCCGAGTAGAATTTTAATTTATGAATTATGAAATGACTCGGGGTAAAGTGACAAATTTTAATTTGAGTTAAACTCCTAACGAAGGATTAGTTTGTATTAGTGTTTATATTATGCATGTATAAATTGTACCAAATGATTGTGATTATATGATTATACGCTGTATAATATCGCAAAGTGAATTAATAATATTAGATTAACTATGATAATTTGATTATATTTTTTTTGAACCAAAATGAATTAATTTGATTAGATTTATTCACTTAATATTAAAAAGAATTAATCACACAAAAATCAACCAACTTTGATATTGGTAGCAAAATATGCAATAAGTTAATTTTTGGTAGATTAATTAACACAATTAACTTACATAATTTGTGAAAAAGGTAAAAAAACCACGATTAAGTTAAATTTTTATATTTATCATTTAGCTTTCATATTATTAGCAAAAGCTTTTTAGAATTATTTTTGACGGATTAATACAACTACATTATATAAATTATTATAACAAATTTAAACATGATTATATTGAAATATAATATCTATAAATATATATGGAGTATTATACACATGTCATATGTATTTTGTATTATATGTTTTAAAAATATAATATTTAATTTATAATAAATACGCATGTCTATCAATTACGTGTAAATAATGTGTAATACTTACTTAAAATTTAACAAATACGGTATATAATTTTATGAATTATATGAGAATAATAATTTTTTTGGGTACTTTTTTGTAACATGTTTTGTTTATATTGTCCATACAATAAAATTGTAATTTATGTAATTGGTTGTCATAAAACACTAACAGAGACCTATATAATACTCTCTCTTTTATCAAATATTTATTTTTTAAGGTTGTTACACACCGACAAATATCTTATTTATTATTATAAATGTTGGTGTAGTTAATTTTTTGTTTACAAGAATACCCCTAATAGTCAAATCATTTAAATTCAACATTTTTTATTTTATAGGGATATAGTTGGAATCCTAGCATTAATTACACTTTGAAAATTAAATAAAAGTAAATATTTTGAAACAAGTCTACTTTTCTAAAAAAGCAGATATTCAAGAAAAGAAGGAGTACTAAATTTGTTCCTACAAATAATTTGAATTTACACAATATTATATAATCCCAACAATAATGAATGCAGTCTTCTTTTTATTGTAAATTTAAATTAAATTTTAAGAACCTTAAGAGTTGTCAATTTAATGCTACTACTTTAGTACGAAATTTAGCCCAATTCAATCTTAATAAATTATATGATTTTATCGAATTCTCGTATAATCTCTAAGATTTCAGGAAAATTTATCCGATATTTTGTATTTTTCCCTAGAATGTAACTATAAGTAAGAATAGGCAATATTGAATATCTATATTACATTCACAATTGACCGTTCATTACAGCCAGATGGACAGGGGTCCTTCCGTACTTGTCAAAGGCCCCAGACGATTTTTGAGATAATTTTTGGATATTTGACATTTTTCTTTAAGAGTAATTTTATGTACTAAAAAATAATATCAATTTTTTTTATCAAATTACGTGGTATGACATATGTCTTATTTTAATTTGTGAACTCATATATATACATCTCATATTATTATAGCAAATTTATCAATTACACACAACTCATCATTTGAGATAATTTTTAATTAACTGACATTTTTCCTTAATCATAGTCTAACAATAGTTTAACGATATTCGTGTATCTGTTTGCAGATGCCAAATGAAGAGGAGAACGACCTTGTGAATCTAATCTGTTTGCACAGTCAGGCTGAATTATAAGAAAGAAGCAATTTGGCAAATTGAGAGTGACCTAACATAGAAGCTAGATGCAAGGGTGTTTGATTGAAACAAGAGGATAACGAAACTCGACCAAGAATTAGTTCATCTTCCCTCATCAGTTCCTCCAACTTCTCTACGTCTTTCAAATTTTTTGACTGTATAATTAAAATTATTATTTTTGAAACAGTTTTTAAATAAAAATATATATTTAATATTTTAATTTCAAAAAAAAATTAATATAATTAAATCAAACTACGTATAAAAAGGATCGGAGAGTACGTGTCTAATTTTTCATTTTTTTTTAACTTGAGTGTCTCCCTATTTTTCTACCGTATAACCAAAGTCTTGCAAGTTCCAAAAATATATACGTGGCCGCTGGGCACTTGCTACCTTGCACATGCTATAACATTCTGCTATGATCAAAATAGGCTTTGTATAGATGCGTGTAAATTAGTGTTCTTAGTTTTAACATCTTTGAAAATATGGCTAGTGATTAGTGAATGAGTTTGAGTTTTCTTTATTAATAAATCAATGGCACAAAGGTAAATATATATGTGCTTTGAGGGCAGCAGGTGTAAAAATACCAGTAATATGGATCAGAATTTATGATTTAAAGGATTAATAAAGATTACAGAATGGGAGTATGTATGGAGTATATATCAATACAACTTGCCACGTACATAAACAAATTAACTCTCGAATACTTTTTGACTCCATTTTATTCAAAGTTCAAACCGAACAATTCTCAGATATTTGACTCCAATTTTTTCAAAGTTCAAAATTGACTGCTGCCTGCCAACTACTTGTCCTTGCAACAAACCATGCGAAAATGAACACGCCCTCAAATATTACATTTGATTTTTGACTACTTAATGTACTTGTATACTTTGTCTAATTGATTCTTCTATATCCATATTATCTATATCTATTAAAATTCTTCATCTTCTTCATAGTTTCATAGTTTCTTTTCTGTTGTAAAGTGAAGTGTGTCATTCACCAGTTTGACATCTTTAAGAAGTACAAACAGAAGTGTGCATTGTGGTATTGGATTAGATGTACAATGAGTTTCAGAGGAAGCATGGTACACTGTCAAAACACTTATCACCTTCTAATTCTTGTTTTCTTTCTCTCATTAGTTCAATCCAACCTCACAACAGTTTCTACAAGAAGAGAAGGGGAAGCTCTAGTGAAATGGAAAAATAGTCTAGCCCCGTCTTCTTTCCTGAATTCTTGGTCACTCACCAATCTCGATAATCTTTGTAACTGGACTGGTATTATCTGTAACTCCGTAGGTTCAGTCTCTCAAATAAACCTTTCAAGAAAACAACTCAACGGAACGCTTGCCAAGTTCAGTTTCTCTTCATTTCCGAATCTCAACAGTTTCAATATCCGATACAACAACTTCACCGACCTAATACCATCAGACATTGGAAACTCAACAAAACTTCAGTTCCTCGATATAAGCTCCAATCATTTTAGTGGTTCCATTCCATACCAGGTTAGCCATCTTCAGAGTCTGCACACATTGGACCTGTCACATAATGACTTGAATGCTTCAAACTGGTCTAATTTTTCCCCCATGCCTTTTTTGACCAGCCTCGACCTTGGTTCCAATAATCTTGAGGCAAAAATCCCAGAATTCATATCCAGATGTCATAACCTGACTCACCTTGATCTTTCATCTATGATGTTAACAGGTGATCCGGTGCCTGAATCAGTATTTAACAATTTGCATAATCTGGAATCCCTCTATCTTGGTGACAATTCTTTTGAGGGGCCGTTTCCACTAAAAATATTCAAGCTTTTCAAGTTAAAACATCTTTCCCTATCAGTTAATAATTTTTCAGGTCCTATTCCGGATGATATAATGATGCTTCGTGATCTTGAAATTATTAACTTGTCTTTTAATTCATTCGAAGGAACTATTCCTTCTTCTATAGGTGAACTTAGGGAGCTTCAGTACCTAAACCTCAGGTATAACCATTTGAATTCCAGTATTCCTTGTGAGCTTGGGCTGTTGACTAAGCTCGACTTATTATATCTCGGTTTCAATAATCTTACTGGAAATATTCCTTCTGATATTGGAGACCTGAAGCTGCTGAACGGACTTCTTCTCCATTCTAATCAATTGACTGGACCGATTCCAAAGACCATTTCTAATCTCAGTAATCTAAGGGTTCTTCGCTTGAATGACAATAGTTTGTCTGGCAGTATTCCAAATGAATTCTGGAAAAACTCCATATCCCTGGCTTCCATTGATCTTTCAAACAACAATTTGTCAGGAAAAATTCCCAAGCAATTTAACGTTCACCCGGATCTTAACTACATCAATTTAAGTGGAAACCGTATTACAGGTCTACTTTTCACTTTACATATCTTTCTTTTGGTAAGCTGCAGCTTCATTTTAATGCCACTGATTTAATTCTTGCCAATTTACCAATTCAACTGTGTTTCTTACAGGTGAGGTTCCGATGTCAATTTGCAATGGCACATCCCTAAATGTTCTTGTTCTGTCAAATAATGGATTAAGCGGTTCACTTCCACATTGTTTAGGAAATCTTGCTGATAAACTGTCGTCGATGGATGTTGGTAATAATCAATTTCGTGGAACAATACCAACAACCTTCTCCAAGAGCTGTCAGCTGATATTTTTAAATATGAATAGGAATTACTTTGAAGGACCATTGCCTCGAGCTTTGGCAAACTGTAAGCATTTAAAAATTCTTGATATTGGAAACAACAAAATAAGTGGAACCTTTCCGTCCTGGCTAATTCCCCTCCCTGAGCTAGAAGTTCTTGTCTTGCGATCAAATAAACTTCATGGTACAGTAAGTAGAAGAAGTACAGGACACCCCTTCCCCAAGTTGCGTATAATGGACCTCTCCAATAATGAATTCACCGGCTATTTGCCAATTCAATATTTTAGTAATATGGAATCGGTTGGTGATGTGTATGTTTATTACAGTGTAACAGGAGAAAGAACTTACTTTTATGAAGCATCCGTCTCATTAACTGTGAAAGGGACAGAGTATGAAGTGAAACAAATCCTTCATATATACACAGCCATTGATCTTTCATGCAACAGATTTCAAGGAGAAATTCCAAAGGTGACCGGAGAGCTTAAAGCGCTTGCATTGCTCAATCTATCCCATAATAGTCTTACAGGACCTATCCCGTCATCACTGGGAAACATGGAAATGCTCCAATCCTTGGATTTGTCTTCAAATCAATTGACAGGTGTTATTCCTCATCAATTGACTAGTTTGACATCTCTTGAGGTTCTGAACCTCAAGAAAAACCATCTTACCGGAGAAGTTCCTCAAAAAGGACAATTCAGCACTTTTAATAATGATTCATATCTTGGTAACTCGGCTTTGTGTGGATATCCTCTGACAAAGAAATGTATACACCCAGTGTCATCACCACAAGAAGTAGAAAACGATGACGTTGAAGAAAATGATGACATAGATAATGCAGATAATATATTTCATTGGGAGGTGATCCTATTGGGATATGGAATTGGAATGATGTGCGGATTGTCAACAGGGTACATTGTTTTAACAATCAGAAAGCCTACATGGTTTGTGCGATACATCGAAGAAGTGCAGCAGAGATTGATTAGAAGATTCACGAAGAATACTGTAAGATCAAAACAAACAAATTGAAAACAATGCTTGTTATCTATGGCATATGTTGTGAATCACAAATACACTATGTACATATGAACATATATGTGTGGTGTTATATAATAATTTGCTAAGCTAAGTGGGGTTGTAGTTTGGTGATGATGATATATTTAATTTTGTAACAGGACTCATTAGTGTTCACATCATGAACTAATAAAAAGGTTTTGAAGTGACCATAACAAATTTATTTGCAAATTTTTCTCCTTGGTTGCTTGCCGGGGCTAGCCCTTGGGTAAGGCGACCAAGGCAACCGCCTAGGGCACCATCACGATAGGAGCACCAAAAAATTTATCCACATGTATTATATATACATTTTTTATTTTTTATTTTTCAGAACTATAAAGAAAAGGGGCACCATTTCAAAAGTTCGTCTAGGGCACCCAAATCTCTACGGCCGGCCATGTTGCTTGCATCATTGTCTTCATTATATTCCGGTTAATCCACTCTAGTAAGTAGTAACCACTGAAAAAACTGTCAAATTACTCGTGAGTCTGTGTCCAGGAAATCAAAACTACGCAATACGCCATGTTAAATAATCAAAGTCCTCTTGACTTGGACAATTTCCTCGAAATTATTTGTGGCCAACTTGCTGTTCTGGGGGTTGTGTTTTCCACAGTCCATTATTATTTTCACACTTACTCATTAAAGGTTATCATCCACAAGAGTATTCTCTCCACATGAATAAAAAAATCAAAGATAATTATTACTTGTGTACTAATTTTTACATATAATGCTTATTCGAAAGCATTATTTCCTAAACAGAAGTGTGCATTTTAGTATTTCCTAAACACTGTACAATGAATTTGAGGAGGAACATGGTGGAGAACTTTCAAAGGCTCATCAACTGTCACCTTCTTCTAATTCTTTTCTGTCTCTCATTACTCCCATCAACCCTCACAACACTATCTACAACAAGGCGAGAGGGAGAAGCTTTGGTGAAGTGGAAGAATAGTCTATCCCCGTCTCCTTTGCTCCATTCTTGGTCACTCAACAATCTCACTTATCTTTGTAACTGGACTGGCATTATTTGTAACTCTGCAGGTTCGATCTCCATGATAGACCTTTCAGAATATCAACTCTCAGGAACACTTGCTAAGTTTAGTTTCATTTCGTTTCTAAATCTCGACCATTTTAACATCAGCTTCAATAGCTTTACTGGTCCAATTCCACCAGAGGTTGAAAATTTAACTAAGCTTCAATACCTTGATTTTAAATCTAATCGCCTCAATGGTTCCGTTCCGTGCCAAGTTAGCCATCTTCACAGGCTGCTCATCTTAGACCTGTCAGATAATTACTACTTAGATGCTCCAAATTGGTCCAATTTTTCCCCAATGCCATTTTTGACTGGGCTCCACCTTAGATCCAGTTATCTGGGATCGAAACTCCCAGAATTTATATCCAGTTGTCAGAAACTGACTTACCTTGATCTTTCATATAACTCATTAACAGGTGATCCGGTGCCTGCATCAATATCTAACAATTTGCTTAATCTTAAATACCTCAATCTTGGTAGCAATTTTTTTGAGGGGCCCTTTCCACCAAATATATGTAAGCTTTCCAAATTAAGAGTTCTTGATCTATCATATAACAACTTTTCAGGTTATATTCCGGATGATATATGGATGCTTCGTGATCTTAAAATTCTCATTTTGCATAATAATTCATTTGAAGGAACCATTCCTTCTTCAATAGGTCTATTAAGGAAGCTTCAATACCTTGATATCGAATATAACCATTTGAATTCCAGTATTCCCTCTGAGCTAGGTCTCTTGACTAACCTCGAGGAATTATTTCTCTCTTCCAATAGTCTTACAGGCAATATTCCTACTGAGCTGGGGCTTTTAACTAACCTCAGCCGATTATATCTTGATTCTAATAATCTTACAGGCAATATTCCTCTTGAGATGGGCCGCTTGAGTAAGCTCAGAGAACTGTATCTTTGTTTCAATAATCTCGTAGGCAATTTACCTTCTGACGTTGGAAATCTAAAGCTACTGGAAATACTTTTTGTCAATTCCAATCAATTGACTGGAGCGCTTCCAAGGACCATTTCTAAGCTTACTAATCTGAAGATTTTTTGCCTAAACGATAATATGTTTTCTGGCAATATTCCGAGTTACTTCTGGAGAAACTCTACAGCTTTATATTCACTTGATTTCTCAAACAACAATTTTTCTGGAAACATACCCAAGGAGTTCAATAATAAACCGTATGTTACTTACATCAATTTAAGTGGAAACCGTTTCACAGGTCTACTTCTCTCCTTGTTTTTTTTTGCTTTTGTAAGTAAACTGCAGTTTAACAACCGTGATGCGAGAACCACTCAAAGGGAGAACCGATCACTTGTATTTTGATCCATTATAAATTTTAACCACAACAACTGAATTTTTTATTATTACGAATTTACCAAAGCTTAGTATATTTTTTAAACAGGTGAGATTCCCACAACAATTTGCAGAGCAGCATATCTTTATGATCTTGATCTGTCAAATAATGAATTAAGCGGTACACTTCCACATTGTTTGGGAAATTTTTCAGATGCACTTCTTTCCTTGAAACTTGGAAATAATCAATTACGAGGAACAATACCAGCAAACTTCACCAAGAGCTGTCGGCTGACATTCTTACTCATGCATGGCAATCACTTTGAAGGACCACTGCCCAAAGCTTTGGCAAACTGTAAGCACTTAAAAATATTTGATATTGGAATCAATAATATTAGGGGTACATTTCCGTCATGGCTAATTACTCTTGAAGAGCTAGAAGTCCTTGTCTTGCGATCAAATAAACTTCATGGGACAATAAGTGGTAGAAGCACCGCACAACCCTTTCCCAAGTTGCGCATAATGGATCTCTGCGACAATGAATTCACAGGCAATTTGCCAATTCAATATTTTAATAATATGATACCGGATAATAGGGCTTACAGTTCATATGTTTTCACTGTGCAATCTGATTATTCGGCTTCTGTCTCATTAACTGTGAAAGGGACAGAGTATGAAGTGAAACAAATCCTTCATTTATACACAGCCATTGATCTTTCATGCAACAGATTTCAAGGAGAAATTCCAAAGATGACCGGAGAGCTTAAAGCGCTTGCGTTGCTCAATCTATCTCATAATAGTCTTACAGGACCTATCCCGTCATCACTGGGAAACATGGAAATGCTCCAATCCTTGGATTTGTCTTCAAATCAATTGACAGGTGCTATTCCTCATCAATTAACTAGTTTGACATCTCTCGAGGTTCTGAACCTCAAGAAAAACCATTTTACCGGAGAAATTCCTCAGAAAGGACAATTCAGCACTTTTAATAATGATTCATATCTTGGTAACTCGGATTTGTGTGGATATCCTTTGACAAAGAAATGTATACAGCCAGTGTCACCACCACAAGAAGTAGAAAACGATGACGTAGATAATGCAGATAATGTATTTCATTGGGAGGTGATCCTATTGGGATATGGAATTGGAATGATGTGCGGATTGTCTACAGGGTACATTGTTTTAACTATCAGAAAGCCTACATGGTTTGTGCAATTCATCGAAGAAGTGCAGCAGAGATTGATTAGAAGATAGGCGAAGAATACTCTGTAACATCAACACGAACAAATTGAAAACAAAGTTATCTTAGGAGGGGATATTATGTTGTGAATAATCAGAAATATACTATGTACACATATCTGTGGCGCTATATAATACGAGTAATTGCTAAGCTAAGCTGTTTAGTAGTTTGGTTGCGATGATATATTTACTTTTGTAACAGGACTCATTAGTGTTCAACTAATATATGTTTGCGTGTAAATTTGCATCAAACCCATAGATTAAAAGGATAGAGGCGTACCAAATTTAAAAATTTCTCGATATGATCAAAAGGGAGAAGAAGTCCTAGGAACGTTTGTGCAGCAAAAAATGGCTACTACCAAAGAATTCAAAGAAGATGAAAAGAGATAAATTGTATTGGTCACTACAATTAGGTGGTCCAGTTGATAACCCTCAATTTTTTCAGGGCCATTTAAGAAAATGGTTAACTAAAAAGGATGCCAGTATGGTCAACTTATTTCGGAATTGTCCCGTGGTGGATATGGGGTTGGAGAAATAGCCTTATATTTGGGAAGAAAAAGGAAATCCCAGTCGATATTGGTGCATTTCTTCAAATTAGCTACAATGAAACTCGTCGTAGTATGGAAAGTATAGAGAAGGTAACCGGGCTACAGATTGGCTTTGTACAATCAAAGCATTATTCGAGAACCGGCTTCAAATTTTAGATTCTGCTACCTTAGAATTAAGTAGGATTTTTAGTTGAGGATATTACAGATGCGTCCTTACCACACTTAATTCTTTTGGCGCAGGTCTTTTGTATCTTACTTTATTTTTTTACTTTGAACTCATTTCTGAATAAGTGCAACTGTGCAAGTACAGTCCTAGTGTGTGCATTATATTACATGTGCTTGTTCAAGTGTTACTATGATGCCGATGTGTTTCAACTTTTGAAATTTCCAATTTCTGATATTTTTCAAGTTTCACTGTTTAAAGGTTGCTTCTAATGATAATAAATTTTAGTGCAGTAATTGATCCCATGCATGCTTTAGCCTGCATGGCTGCATATGCAGGACTGCTCTTTGTGTTGACAGTTTTGGTTAAGAAAGTTTTGGCAGAGGACAGAAACAGATGCTACTTAAGTTTTTTAAAAAGTGAGGATAAAAGGTGATCTGAAGACGGAACATTGTATCAAGTAAAAGTCTTTTTAGAGAACAACTAGTTGCCACATCAGTTAAAAGCTGCTTTTAGTTGTCTCTACCATTGCCTGGACTAGAAAATTCAGATATGGAAAGCCAAGTGACAGGAGCATTGGCATGTGGAACGGGTTGTGATGCATTAAATTGGACAGAGCCAGCTTTGGAAGTGGTGAAAGTCTGTAAACCCTGCGTGAAAATGTGAAATGGGATTGTGAGGGTTGAACAGATGCAGTTGACTGCTACTTGAAGCTTCTGGTTAGGCTTTGCCGTACATATAAATGATATGATACCAGGGAAGGTGTATTGTTCATCTGCAATTTTAACGCCTCTGTGATCTCAGTACCAATCCTACAATAACAGATCTCTACATGAATTTATACTATATTTAATAGCTCAAACAGCACCAAGAATTCAAAAGCTGTGAACACTACACCATAGATGGCCTATCGAAGGAAATAATGCTACCAAAAAATGTTCTTCGATACAGCATTCTTATCAACTCTAGGACAAATAAGTTGAGTAAGATTGAACTGTACAGTGTCAATAAGCTACTTGGTTCCAATCTTCTTGTTAGCAGCTCTAGGACAGATATATATTTTAATTTCAATCTGGTCTGAACCTTGTATATTAAAAATAAGAAAGATAATATACATAATTATATATTTTACCAAGTGTTACAAAATGCATAATATACAGCAGGGCAGGGCATAACAATGGAAGAACCTGCAGCTAGGGGATGAATTTAAAATAGAATCGATAGCATTTTATTTTTATCAGACAATATTAGTGCTTGGGGTTGGGAAGCTGACGGTATCTTCACTCCTAGTACCCCTTTTCTTTTTATTTGTTCTCACTATGTAGTGGATGGAGCGATAAACAAGGACCAAGATGGAAAGAATAATCAATCCCATCCATATTGCTAGTCCTGATGTAACTGCAAGAGCCGTGCTGTTACTTGTACAATCCGCTGGGGTAGTGGCTGCAACTGCACATGAATAGGCCACTGTCATTGATGACAGAGTTATCCACATGGCCGCTCGTATAAGCCAAATAAAAAACCTCTGTTTCAGAGTTGCACCACTTACATATAGAAAGATCACACTCAGAGAAGCCATAAATGAGATGGTATTACATATCCAAAACGCGTTGCTAATTCCTGGGTAGAAGTAGGCTAGAAGGGAATTCGCATGTTCAAGGTCATATATTTTATGAGCTGAAACTTCTGTGGCATCCATTCCAGCGACACCACCAGATGGGCTAATGTCTTGTCTCTCTTTTCCATTTTTTCTTGGAAGATGGTAAAGCCTTTCACCTTCTTCCACATCTTTACCAGCTTACTGTTTCTGTTAGCTGCTGCTGCTCTTTCTATGTTTTGATTAGCTACTACCTCTGGAATCAGGAGGCTAGTAGTCTTTGCTACATTAATTTCTTTAGCCCTCAAAGCACCAGCTGAGATAAGGAGCTCCTTTATTTCAATGGTTTTCACATCTTTAGGCATCTGCTCTATTATGTCCAAAGGTGTGAGACCGATTTTATTCACTAGATTTACGTCCACTTCACCTCTACTCATGACCAGGTATTTTATAATCTGTGTAAGCATACAATCATTTGTATACATGTCAATGTTATCCCTATTTGTGGCAAATATCCAGGAGATTAATCCCCTTATACTAAAACAGAGAAAAATAATTTTGCAATATATCAAACATTAGAGTATTATTGTTTCCTTTAATTAAAGTAATTATACACAAACCTATGCATGAAATTTTACCTGCCGCCGTCTCAAAGCTGTTGCAGAGTGTAAAATAGTGTTGCCATCGTCATCTTTGATGTTTATCAAATCCTTGCTATCATTCGATTCTAATATAAGTATGAGAACATTTAAGCTATTACACATAACACACAAGTGCGATGTTGCCCCTTCATCGTACTATTCAGAGCTGTCTTTTATCAACTCACTAAGAGACTCATTTTGACCATTCATTGCAGCCAAATGGAGAGGAGTCCTTTCATCCTCATCACAAATTTTGCACATTTTCTGATCATACTCCAACAACAATTTAACGATATTACCATATCCGTTTGTAGATGCCAGATGAAGAGGAGAACAACCTTGTGAATCTAACCTGCTTGCAAAGCCAGACATATAGAAAAGGAGAGATTTAGCAAATTCAAAGTGACCTAACATAGAAGCTAAATGCAAGGGTGTTTGGTTAAAACAAGAGGACATGGAAACTCGAGCAAGAGTGAGTTCATCTTCTCTCATCATTGCATCCAACAGCTCTATGTCTCCTTTCAGACAAGCATCGTACAGCTTCTTCTTCATCACCTCAATATTCATACCATATATTTGTCTGGAGTCCAGATTTGGTAAGATATTATGATTTGCATGTTGCGTTTTTGTACTGACCAGTTCTTATCAGGTGCCTTTTAATATCAACAAGTTTGAAAATTCTTTATGATTCGACAGGTTAGAAATTTCTTCCAATCCAACTAATTTTAATTTTGTAAGCATAAAATGTACTCAAAAAATGAAAATTCTTATATGTAGTTTGAGGCTGATGCAACATTAATAATTTTATTGATCGAGTCGTCTGAGGTTTCGCTTTCAAGTCTTATGGACAATGACAACAGAGTTCAGAAGTGCAATGAGTCTGGGGCATCCAATTTCAACTTGTGCAGCAAACAATTACAGTACAACACTTCACCCAGTGTATACATTAACAAATCTGAGAAACACACATTTTATAGTGCTATTGGACTAAAGCACATTCAGAGCCAACACCACGATACATTAACAAGTCTCATGAGAAACATTCATAAGAAATATTTTAAGACTTTTATTTATTCATTATAAAAAATATGAAATGATTCACTGATAGTTGATTGTCAAGAATCTGTTCTCAATATAAATTTAGTTGTATTATTAGCAAGTAGCAACCTTGTCTCTATGCTCGTCTTCATTCAAAATTAAAAAAAAGAAGTTTATTTGAACTTTAAATTTCAGACTAGACTAAATATATTTAAATCATTTTAAATTTTTTATGTCAGGTCTAAATTCAAAATATTTAAAATGAGATCGTCTGTGAAAAATATATAATTTATTTAAATTTGTAGATTAAACTTTTTCAAATAAAATTAAATGAATTTTTCACTCTCAGTTCATGCATTTCATATTTATTATCTTTTTTATAAAATACATTTTGAAAATATTTATATAAAATTATTTTTCTAAACAGGTGTATTATATCATAAACAAAACAAGTCAATCTTAAGATGAAAATTTCGATCAAATACGAATTATATATTTTTTTGTTATTATCAAATTTACAAATCGTAAGGTACATTTTGAATTTTTAGGTTACACAACAAGTACAGTGCCCATGGTCTTTATCTAGTTAGTTCTTTACACTATACTGTACTTATATTTAGTTGTACTTGCACAGTTACGCACAACTCTCCTCTCAACAATCTTTATTACACGCGTCCCTTCCCTCACACCCACTTCACTTCCCACTTTTAAGCCCTACCCTTTTCACTTCTCTCCTCGTCTTTCGATTTGGTGTGCTGTTTTTTATGTAAGTTCACACTCAAACCCATCTGTATCTATTGTTTTTGTGATTAATTGCTTTTATATCTCTTGTTCTTTTATTTTGTAGTTGATTTTGTTTGATATTGAGCTCATTTGCAGTTGTTTTAGGTAAAGATTCAAGCTTTTTTATATGGGTGTGTGTGTTTTTTGGTGGGTTGAAAGTGTGGGTTGTTTACATTTTGGGTGACCCTTTTGATTCTTTTGGTGTTGGGTGGTTTCTTGGGAGATGGGTTTTTGATTTCTTGGGTTTTCTGGGTTGGTTGTGATTTCTTGATCGGATCTTTTAATGTTCTTGATGTTTTTGAGAAATAAGGTAGATGAAGTTGTAATGTTTAGGTATTATCTTGGCAGTTTGTAGTGATTTCTTGATAGATCTCTTAATATCTTTTGGAAAGAAGGTAGATATGTTACAATGCCTAATTCTTGTTTCTCATATTTACATAGGCTATGTTTATGATTGAAAAAAGCACATTGGTGTCTTTTGATCAAACCGAACTAAACATATATGCTATATACCACTTGCAAGTAGAGTTGGGAAGGGGGAGGTGTACACATAGCTTACCTCCGCTTCTAGAAGTAGCGAGTCGATTTCTGTAAAATCCCCGACTTGAGAGAAAAAGTATATTGTCGTCTTTTGACTCAATAAGATGATGAATTTTCCGATGTATTTAATATTATGAGTTGGGTAGATGTTATTGCAGTAAATTTAGTTTAAGAAAAAAACAAGGAATAATTGTGGACAATGTTTGAGGCCTGTAATGAGTTCCTAATGTTAAAGTTTCAAATACATCACATCAGCTGTCATTAGCTGTTCAGAATCATAATGAAGCCTTTACTATATATGCTCATCATATTGAAAATTTGAATATACTTGTGGACCCTTATCAAGCATAAATCTGCATTTGTAATTGGTCTCTAGTTATGAACCTGTGGTTCACTACATTCTAGAGAATGTGTAGAGAAAATGGGCTTCTAATTACTGTCTGGTTTACTGTATTGTGGTTCCACGAGGACCAGGCAATGAAAAAAGAAAACAAAGCCCTTTATTGGTGACTGTCATTGTTTTGTGCTCTGGATAATATTTTGCAAAATTTTATCTCTTAGTCGTTAAATTTCGGGATTACTATAGATATTTAGTTGTTTTATTGTTGGAATATTTATATTATAAACAATATTTAGTTTTTTGATTAATTGGTTAATTTTTTTAATGAGATTGTAATTAAGTTCTTGTATATACAATACTTATATTGAGATAAAATTTTGGTTATATACTGTGTGCGGTGCTAAAATATAGTACAAATGATTGCTTCCTCACCCCAAACTCTCCATTTTTGTCCTCATATTGCCATACCCGTGTCATTGCATCTTGCAGCATTCCAATTTAAAATGAAGTAAAAGTTCTTTACTCGTAACATGTTTGTAGGGAGAAAGGTCCTTGAATGACTTGTTTCTATGTTATTCGTTTGATTTTATGTTACAATGTAACATGCATATTTAAGGTGTACAAGCCTATAACCATGCGATGCATGAGTTTTTTTTTAATATATTTTTTTTTTATGTTTAATACTTATGGGTTAAGTTATACGGAGACTGCCTTTTTGGTTAAATCTAACAGTTCTAATCCATTAACTTTAAACGATCTAACGGCTACCATTCTTTTGATTAACGTGTTGACCTAACTACGAGCTACAAAATATCTCAACATTTGCTATTATATTATTGATATGATATGATTTATTTGGAGTGGACTATTTTTTTTATGAATGTAGTACATTAAAAAGTTCTACTTCTGTTAAGTTTACATGTTGTCCTCCACACTATTGTTCAAATTTAGATCCATATCGAAGAATACTAAATTATTTAATTCCAAGAATCTGACCCTTTGATCCGCACCCGAATCTCACACTCATACCCCAAGTTCATCGGATGGTTGAATTTCATATAATTAATGTTTTATCAATATTCATTGTCAACTTGGTTGAGACTAATGAGCTCAATCTATGATATATTATGACATGGTTAATTAAAAAATTTTGGTAACACTTTTGTAAAGAACCACATATGCAGTTCATTCTATGCTAGATACAGACTCTCTTTGTTTTTTTATAACTTAAGTATTGTCATTTGTCATCAAATAAAGTACAATCCATGTGGTGCCAATTACTTTTTGAAATGGAAAGACATTGGTATTTCAATCATGCTTTCTCGTCATCCAATATGGTTTTGGTTTCCGACTCAAATAAGTTTTTCAGATTGGTGGTCAGATACTCAGTTGCTCTAGGTAAATTTTGCTTCAGTCGATATTCTTTTTTAAATTCTAAATCAACGGCTACCACATGGCCGAATTAGTTATTCCTTTATTCTACTACCTCCGTCCCCTTTTACATGTCCATTTTTGAAAAAAATTTGACCATAAATACATGTCCATTTCTATTTTCAAAACAAATTTAGGGATAATTGTCGAAAACTATCCTTATATTTATTGTTTCCGTTTTCCAAAGTTTGACTTCTTAAAATTTAGTTGAATTATCATTTTTCAAGATAATAATTAGGGGTACCCATAGTAAAATTTATTCAACTAACAATTTCTTAATATGCGTAATTTTTTAAAATGAACATGTAAAAGGGGACGGGAGTACCTTCTTTGGATGCCACATTTCCTTCATTTCTTTTGGGCTTTCTGAGTTTCAAGAGTCCAGAGCCTTTTGCCTCTTACCGGGCTTATGTGGTTAAAATATGGCCCATCAATTTCATACAAAATCGAAGGTTAGATATAAGAAGCAGCTTCTTGGTTTAGGGTAATTTCAGCCTTCATTCTTTCATCCTGTAACTAGTTAGTCTCTCTCTCCCTCCCTCCCTCCCTCTCTCTCCCTCTCCCTCTCTCTCCCTCTCTCACACAATGCTTTTTGTTTGTGATTAAGTTTTTTAGTTTGTGGTTTTATAAGGAATGAATTTAATTTAACCTTCGGAAGACAGTGTCAGTATCCTAGATCTACCAGTATATTTGATTTTCTCCTCTCTACTTGCTTTTGCTCTGAATCCATAATCCTAAACGAATTTAACCTAGATCCTGACTTATAATGTACTTGAAATATTTTTAAATCGCAAGATGAATTATGTAATGAAATACTAGATCTGGAACTTGTGTACTCTATCAACATGGTTGAACTTTAATGTACGGCACTCTTTATTGTGTTTGTTGCTTAATATTATATGCTGGTTTTCCAACAATTGTTTTAATGTAGATTTTCATAAGTCTGAGTATAAAATTTTGTAGTCAATTTAAGATTACTTCAAGTTGCAATTATGTTATTTCTTTAGTTTCCTTTTTCACAAATTTAATTTTTTTAGGTGTACTTAGAAAGTTGAGCTTGTTTGTGTACTACTAGCAATGGCACCTCCTAATGCACGAGTCCTAAAAGCCTTCCGAGCCATGAAAGATCTTGGGATTGCTGAAGAGGTAACAAAGCCAGTCCTGAAAAATCTCCTAAAACTGTATGATAAAAATTGGGAACTCATAGAAGAAGAAAACTATAGAGCCCTTGTAGATGCAATATTTGATATTCAAGACTCCGAGGTAATCTCTCTTCCCCCCACTCCCCCTCCCCTCTCTCACACACAAAATACTTTGTTCTGTTTCAGTTAGTTATTTTGTTTATGTTACAGTCAGAGAAATTATATTAAAATGTATTTTCTTTTAACACTTTCAATCACTTTTTAGGAAGCTGAAAAGAAGAAAAACGATAATCCTACTGTAAGTAATTTGATTATCATGTGTACATAATTATATATACTTGGAGCTGTTGTGTGCTTGCTAATAATCCATGTATTTTTTGTTTATATTTTTAGCGAGGGGAGGGAGGGGAGGTTTTGGAGGATGAAAGTCAGGTCCATGATGAGTCCATACGCCCTCTGAAAAGGCTCAGATTGAAACACCAAGACAGTCAGGCTTCACCTTCTATGATCAATCCTGGTGTAACTGCACTGAAAAAGCCGAAAATGGAGGCAGATGAAGCAGGTCAAGCTCAAGCAGATCCCCAGCATCAGACGCAGCTAGTAATAGCAACTGGCACCCAGCCTGTGACAGAACAACGAATTACTAGAAGTAGAGCCAAGCAACCTGTTACATCTCAGTCTTTGACAGTGCAAGAAAAATCTGTTTCATTTCAGACTGAACCTGCTAATGAGTCTTGTCCAGATGTGATGAAGGAACCCCAGTTGGATTTAATCTCTTCACCTACGCGTCTGAGAGCTAGAGGAAGGACACCTCAAAATGAAAAGATTTCTATCTCTGAAAGGTCGTCTGGTAGAGCACATATGAAGGAGGCAATGGTAGATGCGGGTAATGTACTTCCGCCAAGACAGAAGATCCCAAGTAATCTTGTCCTTATGAAGCCTAAAGACGAGCCATTTACTGATGACATTCCTCAATGTGAAGTTCCAATTGCAGTCATTCTTCCTGGTAAATAGTGTCTCAAGTTGTTTTTAATTTGCTTGTTTTTGATTGTGCTTGCATGGTATTTTGAATGTTAATACAAGACTTATATGCTGCAGCACCTGTTAAACATAATATGTGAATTTGTCTCATGTTTTTATACACCAAATGTTTTTAGACTACAAGATGAGTGAATTAGTAGGTAAAGAGAAGCTGGAGTTCAGTTGAATAACTTTTGCATGAGCTCATAGATGTATTCATGTTGCTATATTTGGTTTCAGAAATGACTTGATCTTAGTTTAAATGGTTTGATAAGGGGGGGGGGGGGGGGTTATCGTGTCTGGCTTGCTCTTTGTGAGATAACTGAATTTGGGATGGTTAATACCGAGAACCTCATGGACAATTTTAATTATATATATGACAAGTTCTAAGCTGGTAATTGATCCACAGTAAACCTTTCTGATATTCAGTCTGAATACATGGTTGTATCATAGGGCATCAGCACTGAACAGAGAGATTGACTGAAAAGGTGCTGAACAGTCTAGCGAATTATTATAATTGATAATAAATAGTAATCTGAATTCCCCCCAAAAATGGATAACATCCTACCCGTTTGCATATGAGAGTTTGCTTCACTGATCATGTTCATTCACTCCAGCTTAGTGGCAATGTAGTTTAAACCTCGCTGATACATGTTTTATGCGAGGGTATACTCAGTTGGTCTTGGGTTGATCAGAGTTTGCAGTGAAGCAAAGCAAGAAATAAAAATTGAACTTTTGTTTAAAACTTTTCATATGCAGTCTTGACCTTGTTTGTTTGGTTAATTGTGCTCATAATTGGATGAAAATTTGGGAGTTTGTCAGGAATTTCAAATTCTTAATAGTAAATATTTGGTAGGGTTCATGCCTGAAAATTACCTCCTTTCATGGTAGAGTAAATGACTCGCCATCTAACCTCCAAAACCCGGATATCTGTGGCAAGGCTTCTACAACAGGTAATGCACCCCGTAGTCCAGAACTAACTAGTCTTCAAAACTTTAAATTACCTAGTAGTTCAGGTTACAAATTATTAGTGCTCCAGCATGCATTGGGTCAAGCTTCTGCCGAGCAACAATTTATTTTGATGCTGTAGTTGCACCACCAGTCCATTAATTGGTTAGTCTATGAAACATGAACCTTAAGGTAATTAAATACTTTGGTAAATGGTAATTGATCATATTGTAGTAAAGATGCTTGATTTGCCTATCATGATTATCTGTTTGAGCCAATTGTGTTTATTTTTTCTTTTACACATGATAATCTATTTACAGGAGTGTGATAGATTCCATTTAACACGTTACCAAATGTGACTGGGATCTCTAGTTCTCATTGGTTAGTTTCACAAATGATGCTGATAGCTAAACTGAGCTCGATGATGGATTGATGTGAACAGTTGTCTGTTATCGTAATTAGAAAGTAATGTTCTGAAATTGCATCCAATTATCATTTCCTAAGGCAATATTTTGTATAAAATTTGCAGGTCCCCTATCACAAGGAAATTCTTCAAGCGGGAATGCTTGTACAAGAGAACCAGATGGTCAACAACTCATAGTTTCTCAAGTTACAGATAAAAATGCTCATAACGATGGTAGACGGGACATAGACATTGCTTCAACAGCCCTAGGAGAGGTTAAAATTTCTGTTAACTGTAACTCTGCAATTGGAAGACCCGAATTTCATATGCCCAGTCTAGATGAAGTCATACAGACAGTTGAAGCTCAATGTCTCAGGTCGTATAAATCCTTAGATCCAAGCTTCTCGTTAAAGAAACTGATGAAAGATATGTGTGAATGTTTCTTGGCACTCGGAACTGATTCGAGTATTAAATCGAAAGAAACTGTTGATGTGACCCCTGGTATTGGTTTGTTAGAAAGTAATACTGCATTGGACTCTGCCCTTGCTTCAGACAGACCAGTTATCCCTTTGAATGAAGCGATACATATAGCCTGTGATGCTGGGATCGCTCTCTCTGAAGTACCAAGCCTCCCTCCACCTTGCAGGGTTGTAGCTGACATTGTACAGCTAGATGATGATGGTAACAAGAACCAATGCATAGTCAATAAGGAGAGCGAAATTGACGATCTTGATCATAGTAATTCTCAAAGTATTGTAGTTTTTCAGAATCAGAAGTCAACTGATGAGACTAAAGTTGTTGATGATATATACGACATTGCCAAAGGGCATGAAAGAGTCGTCATTTCATATGCTAATGAAGTCAACAGCGAGTGTCCGCCATCATTTCGCTACATACCTCGGAATGTGGTATTCCAGAATGCATATGTGAACTTCTCTCTTGCAAGAATTGGAGAAAGTGGTTGTGCAGCTTGTACAGATAATTGTCTTCTATCATTGACCCCTTGTGCATGTTCACGTGAAACTGGTGGTGATTATGCCTACACTTTGGAAGGCCTTGTCAAAGAGGAACTTTTAGAAGAATGTATTTCTATGAATCGTGATCCCAAGAAGCACTGTCTATATTATTGTAAGGAATGCCCTCTGGAAAGATCCAAAAATGATGGGATTTTGGATGCATGCAAGGGTCATTTAGTGAGGAAATTCATCAAAGAATGCTGGTGGAAATGTGGTTGCAGTAAACAGTGTGGTAATCGAGTCGTACAGCGAGGAATAAGTCGCAAGTTGCAGGTCATTACGTGACTAGATTAATGAAATTTTGTTGTTTAATAATAAACTTTAAGTGGGAAATTATCTTGTATCTTTTCTCTATTCTAACTTAATTTAGTTATATATACCTTGTCATATGTACCAGGTTTTTATGACACCTGGAGGAAAAGGGTGGGGCCTTCGCACCCTAGAGGACCTGCCAAAAGGGGCTTTTGTTTGTGAATATGTTGGGGAAATTTTGACCAATGCAGAACTGTATGACCGAGTGTCGGAGAGAGAGAGCCCCAACAACCAGTCACATTCATATCCTGTGCTTCTCGATGCTGATTGGGGATCTGAAAGGGTCTTGAAGGATGAAGAAGCACTTTGCCTGGATGCAACACAATATGGAAATGTAGCAAGATTCATTAATCATAGGTAAGTCGTAAATTATACAGGTGTACACTTCAGTTGGAATTTATTTGTTTAGGTAACGTAATCACATGATTTCTTTTGGCTGAAATTGTCTGAACTGCTGCGCATTTTTCGATTTACCATGACATTGTTGTGATCGGGATTTAAAATGGAGATCTTCCTATTTCTGGGTGTCTGTAATTAAATTTTCATAGTTCCTTTGAAATCGAGAAGAAATTTGTGGATATTTAAATCACTGTTGGTTTTGCACTCAACTATATGTAATCGATAAAAACCATAATATATGGCAACTTTACCTTACAGAACACTTAATTACAAATCAATTACGCCTTGCTGTAGATTATATTCCTCGAATGCTCCTGGAACAAGTGCAGCCTAAAGAATTTTGTATACATGAAGCATATAGCACAATAGTCTTTGGATTTCCATTTGTTCTGTTTTTTTGGATGTTGGGTTTTTTATATTTGTCTATATATTTCTTCCATTGGCTTGCTTCCTTGACTGCTTTAAGTACTTGATTCACCAAACGAATAGGACCTGTAATGGTGTCAATAGAATACTGTCAAATTAGGCAAGTCTATCTAACACAGTAACAAGTCAACAGTTGCAGCTGCATTACTTTACCATCCTCTCATTTAGGTAGAGAAACAAGAACTAGAAAACATCAAAAGAGGAAGGTAGCTAAAAGAAAAGGCTTATGCACACATTAAGCTCATGCTAGCCAGCATTCACTTTTGTCCTGGATATGTAGGACACCTTAGGTCACGTTTCCATTCCTTTTTGCTTATTCTGATTTATATATCTCCAGGTGTTTTGATTCAACAATGGTTGAGATCCCTGTGGAAGTGGAGACCCCTGACCACCACTACTACCATGTGAGGAGTTTTATTTTTGTTGCTGTATTGTTAAAGTCAACCTATTTTTCATGTCTACTAGGTGGAGGACTTCTACTAACATTGAGAATATTAATGGCTTTATGTATCTTTTTTCCTCTGCAGCTTGCCTTTTTCACAACAAGAAAGGTAAAAGCACTGGAAGAGCTAACTTGGGTAAGTATATCAATTTTATTGGATTATTGTGCTTATTGTTCCTTTATGTGTGGTATTGCCTTTCTTAACCTATAACAACTTTTCTTGCCTCAATGTTGTTTTGGACACATTGTTCATATGTAACAAGGTTCTTATGTTCTTGAATTATGAAGGGCTAGAGTATATAAAGCGAATTTCTCCGAGTGCATATAAAAGCTGTCAGGGCTAGAGTATATAAAGCGTATTTCTCCGAGTGCATATAAAAGCTGTCAAACTGACTATCAAACTGACTTCCTAAAGCTTAACTACTTTTAGGTTTAGTTTTCATAGAATTGCATGAACCTTTTCGTATGTTCTACTAGTGAACAAACCAGAGTTTCAGCACTTCAGCAATGCTGAAACTTTCCTCTATACTGAAAGCACAATGTGTAAGATTGGTTGTGCACTCGTGTTATAGATTATTTATCCATGTTTCTCCTTGATTTATTTACTTGTAAAGCTTCTATATATGTTACGATTGCAGGATTATGGCATTGATTTTGATGATCACGAACATCCTGTCAAGGCATTCCGGTGCCGGTGCGGCAGCAAGTTCTGTCGCAACATTAAACGCTCAAGTAGTAAGTTTTTTTTCTTGCTAAGACATGATGATGCTAATATCTCTAAATTGTTTGGTTTTTAGCATATTATTATTCAGTCTAATGCTAGGAAGAATACATGATTACTTTAAGGGGTCCACTGTCCACAAGGTTAAAAATATTTGCCCAAAATCCATGAACATTTTGGGACGTAATCAATAATACCTCTGTTGGTCAAAATGTGCTTGCCCTCAAGCATACGGTTGAAGTTGATGGAAAAATCACACCTACAAAAGTTACAAGAATCTAAGATGCATCAGCATAACAGGGATCATGAAATATATATAAAGGACTAGCACACCAGCATGATTGTCAGCCACCTGACTGTGGAACTAGATATCCAAAGAGTTAATGTTCTAAATTATTGTTCAGGAAAATGTTTTACTTTCTAATATATCTATATTGCATATGCTAATTGAGTCGGATAGTTGCGTTGTTACTGGCTTCTGTGCCTGTGCATGCTCGGTCCCTTTCTTACATGCCGTGGTGTACAAGATGATAACCTGGTTAATTAAAGTAAAGAACCTGACTATTTCACTTTCCATTCCTTGTTAGCCACTTAATCCTCTGAAAAAGAAGATTCTTATTAGACTTTCCTAGGTAAGAAAATGGCATTGCTAGATATTCCTAGATTTGTAGGTAAGGAAATTGAATTGCTAGACTTTCCTTAGTAATTCGAGTTAGAGGACTTGTCTTTCTAAAGGAAAGCAGGTAGAGCGAAATGAAAACAAATGACTAAAGGGGGTTCTGATGATAATGGAAACTGGAAAGCCTACGAGGAAGGCATGACACTTGGATCTATGCCAACTCCATTTCCAGTCATGGATAGTTTTAGTTGGTTATTTTTCCTGTTTTTTGTCCTGGCAGGATCCAGATCTGCAGCTAGAAAATGAACAGGCTGAACTATCTGATGTGGTCTTGTAAGCAATTTTCAAGCCAGAAAATGTAAAGGTAATACAACTTGCCATGGTATACAGAAACATACTAAGGAATAGCACAACATGTATTTAGTAATAACCTGTAAATTGATTGGGTTGGTAACTGAATAAGCATTTTCTTGTGTCCAGATTTTTCCAATGTGAATGCCTCGCACGGATGAATCACCCCGCATTTTCCTAAGCTAGTTATCTTCGGTGACTGCTGCCTTCTGCCTTCTAGTCTCCCTCAATGAACTAATCAATGATTGCATCCTTGAATACATTGTGAAGTTTGTCAACCAACTTTTGGGTTGTGGCTGGAAATATATGTTTATTGATATTTGAGAAATGCTTTTGCAGTTTAAACTTTAGAGACCTTGTAGCTACAGGGTTTCATTGTTAGTATATAACTATATATATTATTGATCTAGAAGAGTAAAGTTATATATATGGTGCAATGCTACAATAAACCAGGCAAATACTGACCGGCTAGAATACAATAGTTGGTTTGCAAAAAAAAATTAACCTCACTATCCAATACAATATCGGGTTATTGTTATTCAAATATTGGATGTCTAGTACAGGATACAAGTCCTTGCCAAAAGTTATATCATGCTGATAGTAAAAAATATCAAATTCTAGCTAGCTATATAAAAACAAATGCAGTAATAATACATGAATTAAATAAAAAGCAGACGATGATACAATGGGAAAAGGAACTAAAACGAGCAATGTGCATTGAATCATCAATTAACAAGTATTACTAATAGCAATCGGTCTGAGTTCTGCCGTCTTGGAAGTTCTCTGTGAGCTTGAGAACTTTTTGCAAAGAAGCTTCGAGATGGAAGTTCTGTACGTGTAGTCTCTTCCTTCCTGTAGTCATATAACACTGTTCGAAAGTGAACATTTTGTTCCAAAAAAATTCATCAGAAACTGATTCCACAGTCCATAGACTGACCTTTCTATCGAGAACGGATTCAAGCCTTTAAAATCCAAAAGAATAGACTTCCTTTGGTGCATAAAGCAAACCAAACGTTACTATCGTATTTACAGCTTCCAAATACAGAACTCCATCAACAACGGGACCAGATCTTAAAATAGGACTACGGGGGTAACATAAAAGACTTGGTAATGCAATACCAACCTCCATCTCCCTCCACAAATCAGAATACAAATGCACCTCATGCCACCATGTGTAATTCCTTGATTCTGAAGATAACCTAGTCCAAACACAGCCTCTTTTCGTGGAAAAACTCTTGGCCTCTCCTGAACGTGATCATCTCATCAACAGCAAAGGAGATCAGGTATACAATTCTATAACACCATGTGTAATTTTGGTGTTAGATATTTATCTGTTTTGCATTAATCTTCCTTTATATTTGCACATTCTAATATATACTTTGACCATCATAGATGTTTTTATTTATGAATGATACTTCATTTGGCAGGTACCTCTTCATAATCTTGATGACAAGGCGGTAGGTTTATATTTTTGTCCATGTCTAGATGGACTAAGCACCACTGGGAATCTTGAATTGGTTTATCAATGGTTGTCAAAAAATACGGAAAAATTTGAGATTGTTCTCATTTATACACATGCCTAGTGTGAGCATGAGGATACTTGTGGCCTTATGGATGAAGATTCCTTCTTGGATGAAATTTAGACAATGCCTTAGCTGGCACTCCCTTTTAGACACAAATTGTATTAAGAAGTTGCAGAGAGTCTTCCAATATCCCCGAGAACTGGATTGGCCAAAGCCAGATGCAAGGCTGGTGATTATTGGACCTCACGGAGAATATTTTCAAACTGTTGGGGGCACTGGCATATTCGTACAGATGACGACTTCGAAGTGATCTACATCTCCGATTGCGAGAATTATAAGATGACTGAAGAACCTGTGCCATGGTTGATGCATCCTCCTTTTGATCGGGACTCGTACGCAGAAGAGTTTATGAGTTCTTCTTGCATTTGATCGTGATGGATTGCTTGTCAGAGTGAAAACTGACCCTGAACTTGGAGAAAATGAGGTTTTTCCTTATATTACGATGGGGATATGGAAAACGAGGTGTTGCAGGATGTGAAAAATAAAATTACATAGATTAGAATGTGTATATCAGAACAGCTGGATCTAAGATGATGAACGTAATTCTGGTTTACTCATTTGGGGTATCTATGCAATGATACAAAGCCAAACAAGAGAAAAAATGAGAATCTAACATCAATAAAATGTACGAAAATAAAAACCGCAGGGCATTTGCTGGGATTCCAAGCTCTTGGATCTTTAGTAGAAGCTCCTATAATGGGACCTAACGTTTGCTGCAATATGCAAGAGCCTCTGTTTTGTTCAGTTTAGTTAGACACCAAATTCAGGGCAAGTAAAATCAAAAGATAGAGTTTCGTATGATATCAATTACGACGACGAAGAAAATATTCAACATGGTCTGAGACGAGTATTGAGAATCATCATAGAAGCAAGAGCTTTTGAAGTAGGCACTTGTGATGGGAAGCAAAAGGCTTAATTGTTATCGACGGAAGTGTATTGCCAAGCACAGTGGAAGTTGAGCAAAAGGCTTAAGTGTATTGCTAGCAGTCGTGAAGAAAGTAAAGTTTTAGATAGATAATTTGTATATGTGATGTTATTATCATCACAAATTACTAGAAAACAATAACATCCCCTCCCCCGGTTTTAGCATATCCCCTTATTTGCATATATTTAGCAGGAAGAAGGAAATGAAATATAGGTGCAACTTCCAAAGAACTATAAATCTAAACATTCTTGACAGACTAGTTATTGTATCTACTTTTCATCTTATACACGTGCAAGGTTATTTATTTATGAAGGTAAAGGACATACTAGTTCTTTATGTATCTTTGTATCAACTTTTGTTGAGCTCTTTCAATGAATATCACAAATCGTAAAGGCTTCCAAATTGTGAAAACAATGTATCTTGTGGACACTTCACATACCAATCCACTTCCATACCTTATTAGGATCATTTGCCAATTGAACCAATTGATGTCAACATCATCATCATCTTCGTGTGTCAACGACTCATCATCTGTGCATTTCTTTGTCAGAGGACCTCCACACAAGCCAAAGTTACCTAGAAATGAATCATTACCGAATGTGTCGAACCGGGTTCTATGTGGTATAGCTCTAGAAAGATGGTTTTCAGACAGGTTCAAGGTAGAAAGAGATGCCAGCTTCGTCAATTGCAAAGGGATAGTACCTGTCAATTGGTTTGAAGAGAGGTCTAAAGATTCAAGAAGACTCATGTTTCCTAATAAGGCTGGTATATGGCTTGTAAGGCTGTTATGAGATAGTAGACGGAGCAATTTAAGTTCTCCAATGACACGTGGAACTGTGCCATTGAATCTGTTACTTGATAAATCTATACTTGAGTAAATATAGAGTATTTTTTTCACTTCAACGTCGTATCCTTTGACAGTTAACGAAACAGAAGCTTCGTAGTATGAACCAGATACTTTACTTATTCATACCAACAAATTTGTCTCAATCAACCATATCTTTGAAATTATCAAAAACATCAATTGACAGGTTGCCACTAAATTGATTGTGAGGCAGATCCATGATTCGCAAGTCGGGGAATCGATTTTCTGTTGGTGTAGGTGCCCTAGAGGCAATACAATGTTTATTTTGATAAACCTTTATGTCAATTGATTATTCAATAAACATATTTATTATGACTTTAATTACTGCGATATATTTGTTAGCATAATAAATGTCCTTAGAATCATGATACACATTGTATAGTTTAGTACATGACTTGAACTTGAGATTATATAATATTTCATATTCTTAAATGTCCCTAGTCGAGTATTATTATTATAGGACAATAATAATACATAAATAGACTAGTATGTTGTTTGACAGATAACCACATCTCATTGGTTATAAGTATGGGGATACTAAAGTCAACACATAGGTACATGCAGGAGTACATGGTACTGGACAGACCCACAGTGAGATTCTTCATGTTTAATAAAGTCATAAGAAAGACTCACAGTGATAATGGTGTAATGATCCTCTGACTTGAGATCATTATATTTTTATACGAGGATTAATATACTTTGACTACATTAAAAGTTACCTTTGACCGGGTAATGATAAAAGTGGACATCGGGTATATCATGAGTCGTATGAGAAATATGAATGATAGATAAAGGATTTAACCCTCCTATAATTAGGAGAGATATTATTGGCCTCTTGATTGAGTGAGACTATAAAATGCATGGCCGTGCTCAAATAATGATTTGTTTTCATAGTCTACTCATGGATCAAGTAAACCCAGATTAAATGTTGAAGAGGATGACTAAATACATGCCTCGAGTTTAATCTATAATATATATGGTTAAAAGGATTATATTACACGGAAACATTAATCACAAAAGGTTTTATCGAATCACGATTTAATTATTGTTTAATTGGGTAGCAATGATGTATTACTAGATGCCGCTCATTGTTTATAATTTTATTGGAGAATAAAATTATTGCCAATTAAATAATAGCCTATAGGGTCACACGCAAAGAGCACTTAGAGGAATAGTTAATTTAAATTATAGATTTAAATTAATTGATAATTATTTAAATTTTTATTATATTAATTAAGTGAGACTTAATTAATTAAGATAATATAAATTCAAATTAGAATTGTATTTCTGCCCATAATAATTAAGTATGACTTAGTTATTAATTAAATAATAAAATTCGTTTTATTATTTTCCTAGACCTACATGGGTTAGGTTTTGCTGCTATGGGCCTGTTAACCAAACATTATAAATAGATAATGTAGGGTTAAGAGGCACAACACGTTTTGATAGAAAAACCCTAGAAGAGGCAGCAAAGAGGCAGGAAGACAATTCGAATTATCAAAGGTTTGCTAGTACATCCACTCCGTAATCAAGATCGTGAGACGCTCTTGAAGGTGCTCGTGTGGATACCATAGAGGTGTTTTCGAGAAGAAGACACAAGTCGTGATAGCAAGGATCTCCGTTGAGTTCGTGACATTCAAGATCGTAATAGGTATGATTCGATTATCACCATAATCCGTCCAATCTTATACATGATCCTGCGTTAGGGTTCCGAAATTTTTCGTTATATTTACGTTTATCCGCTGCGTTTTATGCCTCGGAACCCAATTAAAGCTCGTGTATATATAAATCGTAAACTAGGCTAACTATATAATATATCTAAAAATCGAAACAAGTAAGTATATATATATATATATATATATATATTATATAGGCTGCCGAATATATATAAATATATATAATAATAGAACCAACTTGTAACCCTTGAGATCTAGAGAGAAATCAAGAGAAAAAGCTAGTTTAGAAGCCAAAACACACAAAAAGTAGTCGCCGGAAAAAGTCACTGGAAAATCGCCGGAATATGATCTTTTGGTATAAATTTGGGGGCAACTAAACAAGTCTAAGGGCAGTAGATATATGGTCTTTGGGTAGCCTAAAGGGACTTGTATGGTTGGTGTGTGATTAGTGCAAGTATATGGGTTTTTAAACTTGAAATGGGTAACATCTATGAAAGAACTAAGCTTAAAGGGCAAGAACTCTTGGAGATGAAAACCTTCTGATCTTGAGAGCTTCTTTGGAGTGAAATATGCAGCATATACTTGGCACTAAATGGCTTGAGAAATGGTGTGGGGGGAGGGCTTTATTTATAGGCAAAAAATGGGGCATTTTTAATTTATTTTAAAAGGGGACAAGGGGACAAGGGTTTACATGGAGCAAGGATAGCCACAACAATTCAAATTAAAGTTGAATCAGCTGAAAGAGGCCACATAGGTGCTTGGAAAAACGTGTGTACCTTATTCAGTAAAATATTTAAGCTAATAAACATGAACGATACGTTAGAAATATGACGTTTTTCAAAATATGCTCCAAAAATTATGAAAATTTGGGAACCATCTGGTAATTATCCCAATAGGTCATGGTCAAAGTCCTACTCAATTTGGAGTTAACCTTCATTGACTTTTAATTGACCGAACAACCAATAACGTAATCGGGAATACATGCCAAAAATAAAAGTCACCCAAAAATTATGAAAAAAATCCTAAAATTCTTTTTCAACATTCTAATGACATTCCCCAAGTTTCAAGTCATTTGGACATGTGTAGATACTACTTTGAGAAAAAGATCGTTTCGCTATCCCTATAGCCCGAAACAATACTCGATAGCCATTTGTCGGAACTTGTCAACGTTTGGACTAAAGTTTTGACTCAAAATATATTCAATTATAATATTCCTAAAATAATATGACTATGAAGTCCAAGGAATATTTAATTTGAATTAAAATGCAAATTATCCAAAGAAATAGGACAATTCAGGGTTTCCGAGATAAAATCTGTATTTTATATCTAGGCAGAACTTTGTTGAAGATGAATTGAACAAATATATTTAAAATATATTCCCTTGAAAACCTTTAAAACAAACACTCTTTTGAATAGATAACACATTTTCTGACTCGTAAAAGCAGTGTTAAAATATTGTATTTGTTCATCTTCAGTATATGCCTCAAAATATAACATATATAAATTAGATTTGATTTTATCATTATTTTGATAAATCTTATCTAAATATATGTAGAGAAAAAATTATTTAGTTTTGTTTATAAAAGCAGTTTGACCTAATTTGACTTTCTTCTCGTTGACTGTCACTTCGAATAACCTAAGGAAAGATTACTATATTAATTAGTAACTTCCTAATACTAATTTAATTTACACTTATCATTAAGACAAAATAATCAAAACCTAATCCATAAGACTGTATCTCACATTGTGTTTGTTGCGCTTAGAGATTCGGCTACTCGTGAGTGTCTCCAGAAAATATTTTATATGATGCCGCCATGCCCTGCCATCCCATTGTTTGATTGAAAATCCATTCAACGTCTGGAAGAAAAATTTGGTGTCAACAATAACTCGAATGTCGGCCCCGTAGACATTTATCATTGACACTAGAGGTGTGGTTTTGCAATCTCATGCCACCCCTTTGTTTCTTAGGTATGGAGCTGCGGGCTATCCTGTTACCAGCGAAAGGATACAATTCCTTAATTCCGAAGATAACCTAGTCCAAACACAGCCTCTTTCCGTGGGAAAACTCTTGGCCTCTCCTGAACGTGATTATCTCATCAATAACAAAGGAGATCAGGTATACAATTCTATAACACCATGTGTAATTTTGCGGCGTTGGATATTTATCTGTTTTGTATTAATCTTCCTTTGTATTTGCACATTCTATTATATACTTTGACCATCATCGATGTGTTCCTTTATGAATGCTACTTCATTTCGCAGGTACCTCTTCACAATCTTGATGACAAGGTGGTAGGTTTATATTTTTGTCCATGTCTAGATGGTCTAGATGGACTAAGTACCACTAGGGATCTAGAGATGGTTTATCAACAGTTGTCCAAAAATACGGAAAACTTTGAGATTGTTCTCATTTATACACACGGATGGTGTGAGCATGAGGATACTTGTTGCCTTATGGATGAAGATTCCTTTTTGGATAAAATTAAGACAATGCCTTGGCTGACACTCCCATTTAAAGACACAAATTGTATTAAGAAGTTGCAGAGAGTCTTCCAGTATCCCCAAGAACTGGTGGAATGGCCGAAGCCAGATGCAAGGCATGTGATAATTGGACCTCGTGGAGAATATTTTGAACCGTACTTGGGCACTTCCATATTGTTGGAATATGATGCTCCAGCATACCCATTCACCTTCCAAAGTGTTGTCACTTTAGAGCTCGAAAGTGAAGCCAGCGATGTTCTGGGAACTAGACACCATCTTCACATAAACAATTGGGTCCCAGGTTCGCTTTTCCCAATTTGTTGGCGAGAGAATCATAATTTTATTTGGGTCTTTCAACTGGTCATACAATGATACATTGAGAGAGCTGAAAGCAAGGTATTTCAAAATGAAGGGTACAGATGACGAGTTCGAAGTGATCAACACCCCCCATTGCGGGAGCTATATGCTGACCGAAGAACCTGTTCCATGGTTGATGCATCCTCCTTTTGATCAGGATTCATTTGCATACAAGTTTAGTATTTTTGTTTTCGGTATAAAATGTGGACTTCTTGCATTTGATCTGATGGATCGGTTGTCAGAGTGAAAACAGACCCTGAACTTGGTGACGAAGAGGTTTTTCACTTTTATTCCGACGGGGATATGGAAAACGAGGTGATGCAGAATGTTTAAAAAAAATTGAATTTAGACTAGAATGTGTATACAGCTGGTTCTAAGTTGATGATAAACGTATTTCTGGTTTAAAATCATTTGGGGTAACTATGAAATGGGTTGAGACGAGAATGAGGGGGATAAAGATGGGGTTAAACATCAATTAGGTGATAGATTGCGTTCAAATATATCAAGTATGTGACTGCTTTCAAATTTGACTCATTTTAGTCACTGATTTCGATTTTTTTATCAAACTCATTTTTCGGCCACCTGAAAATTTTTCGACGAAAAAAAATATGCACAAAAAAATCCGAAAAAAATTATATGTAGTAAAACACCCCGACTTTGAATCTGTTAAACTCAGAATTATCGAAATAAAATTTAAAACTCAAAATCGAAATTAAATAAATTTGGGTCAAGATTTATTTAATTTTGATTTTAAGTTTTGAATTTCCTTTTGATAATTCTGAGTTTAGAAGATTCAAAGTCGGGGTGTTTTACTACATATAAATTTTTTTCAGATTTTTTTGTGCATATTTTTTTTCGTCGGAAAATTTTCAGGTGGCCTTAAAACTAAAATGAGTCAAATTGTGCAATCAGTCACCAAAATGAGTCAAATTTGCAATCAGTGACCTACTTGATACATCTGGACGCAATCAGTTACATGATTGATATTTAACCCAATAAAAATGTTTGTTTTATTCGTTTAGTAATATTAATTTTATTAGGAATACAATGATCATTTTTATTAATTTATTTGTTTAATATATAGATAAAAAGAATTTAAAAAAAATATTTTATTCAATAACAAATTTACTAAATAATAATATAGAAAATATAAGTACGAAAAAATTAATTTATATGAGAAATAAGATTACATATATAATTTAAAAATACTAATATTAAAAAATTAAATAGTTAAACAATTTTTTTTCATTAAACATCTTAAATTACAAACATGTTATATTAAAAAATAAAAATATAAAATTATTTATTTTTAATAAAGATAAAAGTGTTATCTCATGTGTGAGTATGAGATAAAAAATTAGGTTTCGAGGAAGAATATGAATAATATAAGAACGAGTAATTCCATTTCCAAGTTCCCAGGTCTCAATTGAATAACATTTTTTTCATTCATAACGGAATATTCATTCTATCCCAATAATTTTCATTCTTATCCTCCAACAAAATAAGTCCAAATATAATGGGCCTGTTTGGCAAACTGCAACTTATGGAAATAAGGGCTTATTTCCGGAAAAAAGTAGGGATGTATGTACTTTCCAGAAATAAGCCCTTATTTCCAGAAATAATTAAGTTCATATTTGGTTTTAAAATTCTAAAACAAATATTTATCTTTAAAAAAAATATAAAAATATGTATAAAAAAAAAATAAGCTACTTATTTTAAGTTTAAGGAACCTCAAACACCCCCAATATCTATGAAAATATAAGCTCTTTTATCCATTTTATAAATTATACAACCAAGTTCATAATTCATACAAGTTTTATGCAATCTATCTAACAAAAAAAAACTTTTATGCAATCCATCTGACAAAAAAAAAGTTGTGCAATCTGAATCACTGAGTTATGTTACAAGTAGTGCTGGCCACCCGTGCGGGTCGTGCCGGGCCGGGCCGTGCCGCGCACGGGTTAGGCTCAGCACACCTCGACTCGTAACCGCATAAATGGGTTGTGCGTGCCGGGCCGGGCCGGGTTTGACTCGTAAGAAGTCAACCCATGACCGGCACGCAGGTTGGGCGGGTCGTGCCGTGCCGGGTTAGGCGGGTTGGGCGGGTTGAGTTGCAGTTTTTTTTTGTTTTTGTTTTTGTTTCAAAGAGGACGGTACATCATATAAATTTTATTAATTAAAAAAAATTACAATTAATTTTGAGAGGACTCCTCTCTAAAAAAACGGAACAAACCGCATCAATACATAAAAAAATACAAACCAAACAAATCTAAAAAATATAAAACAAAAAATACATATCCACTACTTGATTTATAATTATTCGTCGTTGTTGTTGGTTGAGGTGCCCGATTCTGAAGAAGTATCCATTGTCATCCATGGATCGTCTTCGCCATCCGAATCAATTTTTTTATAGGAAAAAATGGAATCGATTTAATTACATATTATTTTAATTTAAGAAATTATAAAAAATACTACTTTTTAATTTAATTTTTTTTTGTGATTTTACAATATTCTGAATTATTTTGTAAACAAATACATTTTTTTTTAAAAAAAAAATTGAAGTTACTCTTAGACCCTCGTTGCATTTGAGGTTAATTTTAATTGTATGAATTTTTATTTAGTTGCAAAATTTTATTTTTGTAAAAAAATCAAAATCATATTTTTATAAAAGTAAAATAAAATAAACATATTTTTGTAAAAAAACGATTATAGAGACGAGCCGTGACGTGCGTGCCGTGCGTGCCGAGCCGTGCGTGCCGAGCCGTGTCGGGCCGTGCCGGGCCGTGCCGAGTCGTGCGTGCCGGGCCGTGCCGAGCCGTGTCGAGCCGTGCGTGCCGCGCCGGTCCCAGTTTTCAGAATCTAAACTCGTATCCGGCTCGTTCGATTAGCGGTTCGTGCCCCGGTTCAGCACGGCTCGTTACTGTAGCGAACCGTGCGTGCCGATATACCGGGCCGGTCCCGTGCGGTCCGAGCCAACCCGCACGGGTGGCCAACACTAGTTGCAAGCTACCCAACAAGTCCATACAAAACCAAATTATTGATATAATTAAAACTCTATTTATAAGAAAGTATTTAAATATAAGTAAAAAAGAAACAATATTATAATCCTTTATTTAGCTCTAGGGTACCACCATAAGACAACTTAAACACGTGTCCCACACCCTTGTCAATCACTACCCTCTTGGGCTCTTGTTTTACAGTATTATAGCACGTATCCTCCACGCGCCCCAAATGAGAGTGGTCTTAGATTACACTTTTTAAAATATTGTATAGAATCCAAAACGAGAACGCACTAGCCACCGTTCAATTCCTTTGCACACGAGCACCGGCGAGTCAAATCAGTGATACCCAACTCGCCCTTTTCAAGTAATTTACAATTATATACATGCCCATGTATGTATATTTGAGTGTATGTATACTCAGTTCTCAGGATTAGCCCTGATTTTGTTCAATTTTTTAAGGGTTTTGATGGAGCGATTCAGGTCTAAAGCTTTGAACTTTCCTTGATTTTGGTAAGAATCTTGAATAACCCAGGTTTTTATTTTGCTTAATTTTGATTTTGTACTTGTTTTTATGCAATTTTCAAGAACCATGCTTACTTTTGATTTCTCTGTGTGTGTGTGTGTGTGTGTTTATGTGTGCAAAATTGAAATTCTGAGATCTGGTGTGATTGATTTTTGTTTTGTTTTCAAGATTAAGTGTGTTAAGTGTTATACATGATGATTGTTTAGCATGTGTTGTGATATGGTTTGCTGTTTAAGGTGGATTAGAGAGAAGCAAAGCATAAGCTATTTTTGAACCGAAGGGTGTTTGGTTGTTTTTGTGTCACTGGAATTTGAGGGTGAACTGATGAAGTTGGCCAAAATGGAAATTTAGAAAAAAGTCAAAGTTTATGTTTTCATTTGGTTTAGTTAGTATATGCTTGTAAGGTAAGAAGTGCTTACATATGGTGCTAAATGCAATTTAGAAGTAATTTGAACAGTTTGGTGAAGCTAGTAATGATGGTCTTAGAGATGCTATTAATGACCACGTATATTTATAATTCTATACTTGTTAGGTAATTAAAGTTAATAGTTGAGTAGCCTTTGTTTGCTTGGGTATTCATTAGAAAGTGGTACATTGTTTTTTTTTACCTTAGATATCTGAAAGTTAATGGATTTCCTGATTCACAGGGAGTTGCATTCTTCTTTAGCTCCTTCAGTGATAGGGCAGGACTGTAATATTTGGGTGTTTGATATTCTTAAGAATGATTATCTATTGATCTGTGCTGCAGCACAGCAGCAACTTGTAGTAAGCATGACTGGATTTCAAATATGCAATTTATTACAAAAATACAAATTACTTATAAGTAGGAAAAACTTATGAAAATAATAGTATGCAAAACTTCAAGAGGCATTGTATCATTATTCATTATTTTCAAACAGTTTTTGCATTTGTAGGAAATTTTTCTCAAAGACATGTAGGTTATGTATTATATATATTTTTTCATTCATATGGTTGAGATTCTTGTTTGATAAAGTTATTATCTATATGGTGTTTTTAATTTTTTTTGTTAATTAATATTGACCCGCAATGACATGGGTCAATTGGTTTCTTCTTTTTTTCCTTGTACATTTGGCATTTTTAAAGAAAAACGTATAAACAACATATTTCTTGAGCTTTTGGAGGCCATTATTTTCCTGACATGTTTGAAATACACTGCGTGAGGCTAATGATAGGGTCTGTAAGGTTTGGCTATCTTTTTGGCGTAAAGTATCTCTCAATTTGCCTCAAGTATCCATTAAAATTTTACTTTCAGATTCTCTAGTGTGAGGCACTATATGTATATTGGAGCTGGGGAACGCTTGATCATTATCTACCAAACGAATAGGAATTAGATTCCATTACTTTTTCCCAGCCAGCGTGGGTACTGGGTTCATCCCAGCCTAACTGTGAACAATTGAACATCTATAGATAACAGGTATTAATACTGTTTCAGTTGAATAATTTAAGTTGGTATTTCTTTGGCACAGGTACCGAGTCCAGACTCATAGTTGATATCAGTCACTAAACATATCTTTTGAGCGGTCAGTAATGGAGGCACAACATTCTTTATCTTTTCAAAGATCAGGTGCTAGACAACTTAGTAATCATGGAGCACCTGGAGGTCTATCTTCATCTTTACCTGTTCTTTCCAATCCTCAGTTGCCAGAATATCAAGATGCTTCAATGGAAAGAACACTTGCGTCAAATGGTACAGGTCTTCGGCCTTTGTTACCTTCCAATAGTGGGGCTGTTGGTCATATTTTTTCTTCATCTGCTGGGTTATATTCTGATCTTCAATACTCCACATCTGCATCCCATGGAAAGCATTCAAGAACATCTCTTTTTATATCTCAGTCATCAAACCATGGGGAAACTATGCCATTACATAATCCCTGTGATTCTGGAGTGTTCAAGTCTACAGCATCCAGTCGCTATACTACTGAAGGCAACAATGATTCCTGGTGTACAGATTCAGTACGCAGCTACCTTGACTGTCCAGTAACTTCTCCTGGTGTAAACAATCTGATTGATGACAAAAATGGTTTGTGTGTTGTGCCATCTGAGGACTTTAATAAGACAAGTGACTGGCAAGAATGGGCTGATCAATTAATTACTGATGATAATGCTTTGCCTCCTAATTGGGTTGACCTCCTTGTGGATGATACTGATGTTGCAGGTCCAGAACCACAGGTTGTTTACTCTGATAAAAAATTCTTTGCTTTTTTCTCCCAATGTGCTTTGGTCTCTTCTCTTTTATTAGATTAATATTTAAAAATATATGGTATAAAATTATCACAGATTCCATATCAAATGTCCACTACACCTATGAACTGCCCAGTGCAGCAGCCACAAGTACATCAGCAACAACCACAAGTAGATCAGCAGTTGCAACTTCCTGCTTCATCTGAAGAGACTTGCACTGCTGTCACCCCATCATCCTCAGCTGGAGGCAGTTCAACCAAAGCACGCATGCGTTGGACACCAGAGCTACATGAAGCATTTGTCGAGGCAGTCAACAAGCTTGGTGGCAGCGAAAGTAGTTTTTCTCTTGCTGTATTATACTTTCTAGGAAATAATGAGACACTCTTTGAATGATCTAATGAATTCAACTCACAGGAGCAACTCCTAAGGGAGTGCTGAAGCAAATGAAAGTTGAAGGTCTCACCATTTATCACGTAAAGAGCCATTTGCAGGTGTGTTGTTGGTCCCTAGTTTTAGTATTTGTTTCCGTTAGAAATGGTTTTGCCAATTCTTTTTATACTATTCTTGATGATGTTCTTTGAATGGCAGAAATATCGAACTGCAAGATACAAACCAGATTCAGTGGAAGGTAACAACTCTCCCAATATTGTTAAAAGTATTGAAATTTCTTGCTTAGATATGTATGATTACATAAAATTTTACTTGTAATCATTGTTATCACGAAGACGACTAGTCAACGACTAGTCGTCGATACGAAGGTATTCGGCGCCCGGCGCCCATGATAACCATGATGGAAGGTAGTTGGGTGTCAAGGCTCGATTTGGCGCTATAATATCCATGCTTGTAATACACTACAGAATTTGGATGATTTGTGTGCAGTTTTTTTGCACTGGCCATTTTAAGTAATTTATTTTATTGAAGTTAACTACATCTACTGATGTACCTTCCTCCAAGCAATTGAGGAAATTCAAGTAACACAAATAGCATTTTCAAGTTAATAGTGCTTTTTTATGTAATGGAAAGTGGTGATTAGTTTCATCGAAGTATGTCCTTAAACCCAAGATCTCCATGTTAAATGTTTAATTTTGACCCCTCACTAATAGTTCCTCTCCTTTGTGGATGTTGAATTCAATTTGTGAAGGACTTGACACGTAAGAGGTGACTTTGTGGCATTCATTTATAATGTTGCGTATTCTCCTTTCGCAGGATCTTCCGAGAGAAAACTAATGCCTATTGAAGAGCTGTCATCCTTGGACTTAAAAACGTGAGTTTATTAACTATGTAATTTGCTTCAATATGCCACTGTTTTTGTGACTTATAACCCTTTATACTTTGAAGCGGTGTTTCCATGACCTAGTATAAAACTATAAATGCGGTGATTTTTAATTTTCTTATAGTGTGATTCTTAAATGATCAGAATTTTTTATATTTAACACAATCAAGACTTAGAATTTGTCGTAACAGGGGTATTGAGATCACAGAGGCACTACGGTTGCAGATGGAAGTTCAGAAACGCCTGCATGAACAGCTTGAGGTACAAATTCCCTTCTAATTCTAATTGTTAGTTTTAATTGTGATCATATGTAGCTACTGACTTGGGAAGTTTTTAAGGAACAAAGCAAGTACTGAAACCACTTTCCTTCTGCATAATTTTTTTTCTCCAAGTCTTTTGGCATTATTTGTGATGGAACATGCACCTTTAAAAAGGCGATGCTCGATGCATTCTCCATACAGCTTCTAATCTTAAAAAATTATACTCCCTCCGTCCCTATTTAGTTTGTCTCTTTTGAAAACAAAAATTGTTCCCAAAATAGTTGTCCCTCTCTTGTTCAATACATTTTTCTACAGATTTTTCCATAACTACCCATGCACTCCTATGTCCAATATTTGATTTTACAACTAGTCTCACTATTTAATGCAGCAATTAGGGGCAAATATGAAAATAAATCATATAATTAAATATTTCTTAAGATACGTGATTCTTTCAAAAGAGACAACTAAATAGGGACGAATGGAGTAATATGTTGAGTTTTTTTGTTTCTATATCAATTAGCACGGCGTGTTATGTTTCTTGTCATAGTCAATGCAGTACATTTTTGTGATGAACTATTATTTTATGTAATGTAATCATATATTTCAGATCCAGAGAAATTTACAGCTGAGAATTGAAGAACAAGGAAAGCAGCTGCAGATGATGTTTGAGAAGCAACAGAAATCGGGACCTGACATGGCAAAGGCTATATTGCCTAATATGGACAAACCTGAAGCAATTCAGAATCCCTCTGCCAAGAGTGAACAGGGGTCTTTACTTTCGCAGCATCAGCTACCAGCGGATGCCCCAGAAAATGCCATCCCAGCATCAGAAGACATTTCTGCTCATGTAACAGAGAAGCAAAAGGAACCTGAAGTTGAAATTTCTAAGGATCTCGCATCTACTGTCATCGACAATTCTACCTCTCAGCCAGCAAAACGTTTGAAAGTAAATGAATAGCCAATATTATTCTCATCCTCTTAGATACATGTAGTATCCTTCATCATCATTGTGTAGGACAAGTAGTACCGGATAGTGAGGTTTGGAATTAATATTTCCGTCTTCGTAGTTGTTTCTTGATCAGGGGCTTGTGCCGTCTTCAATTCAACTTTATAAGCTAATTTTTAGAGTTTTTGTGATCATACTTTCGTACTCATGCTCCGTTGACTTTGAGCTAAGAAAGGATGAACACACATGGACTTTAGCTGGAAGATTTCACATTCTTTTTGCCTATAGTTCTTCTGGTTGTGAGATTGACTGTTGGAAGGGATCTTATGTTCCAAGTAGATTTTTCCTTTGTCAAATAAGAAATGGCTTACGCAGTCCAAACTCATCCCTTCTTTCTTTCAACTTCAAATTTATTTTGGTTGGTAGTTACATCGTTGACTACAATATCCATGTATCCATTATGTTATGAACATAAAAGTTTCTTGTTAGAAATTGGATTTGCGGATTGTAAGTTTACGACAAAATAAATATTGCTTCAATAGTATTTGCCAAATACTATTTGGACATTATTGTAATAGGTACATGTATATTCAAGCTTTTAAGTTTTCAATTCTCCTCATAATTTTCAGAAGGGCCAACCGGTATAGAGTTGCTCTTTCAGAATTTGTATCAGGCTATTTTATGTTATTCGTACAGAAATAGAGTAGAAGGCAAGCAAGTTTGGTACTAAGCTAGGATCTGGCTATGGGTTTTATACCATTATTCATACAATAAGTATGATACTTTTAAGACAAAATAGGTAACAAATGCTCAACTGGGGAACACGATTTTGAAAGGTAATGAGAATTTTGTTACTACAATATAAAATAATAAATTTCATTCGAAAGTAAGGTCCGAAAAATGTGACATGCAGGCTTAATTAAATGTAGATGAAGTGCCATATCCAGTATGTCTTAGACTGGCCCCCAGCCAAAATATTTTATAGGCAAACTTATAAAAGTGCTGCTAGTGTCAGTCATGGCTTTGGGTGAAACTTGAAAGTTACACAGACACACACATATGGTCTGTACATTATATTAGTTTTGAGGTATATTTGGCTTCTAGAATTAGCAAACAAACTGTCCCTTTTTCACCAATCTTTGTTTACTTCTATTCCAATCAAACTCCATGACTCTCCAACAATCAGTTGGTAAAGCTACCTTGTAGCTTTAGCATGCTCATTAATCCTTATAACTCCTTGATCTCTCTCCTTTGTTCCTCATCACCCCCTCTATCATTCTTCTTTTACTCTATCCGTTTTTGCTTGCCAATGGCAGGCCTTTTTACAGGATCTGATGGTCGTGATGACATGCATGGTTTGCATGATGCAGATGAGGTAAGGCTGACTTAGTATTCACATTTTTTGTTTTCTTTTTTGTTGCTTTATACGTTTCTTGTTATCCAGCATCAGCCACCTACTGCTGAGGCTACAAAAAAGATTTGTAGAGTTTGTGGAGATGAGATTGGATTCAAGGAGAATGGGGATTTGTTTGTGGCGTGTGTTGAGTGTGGATTCCCAGTTTGCAGACCTTGTTATGAGTATGAAAGAAGTGAAGGCCATCAGTGTTGTCCTCAGTGCAACATACGCTATAAACGCCACAAAGGTCTGGAATGATCAGTGTCTGTTTGTGTGCTATTTATCACTTCTCAGTTGTAAAATGGCTAACTTTTGGGTTTGTTTTTGTACAGGTTGTCCGAGAGTTGCTGGAGATGACGATGAAAACTTTGATGCTGACGATTTTGACGATGAATTCCAGATTAAAAAGTATGAAGATAATGTTGCAGATCACAATCACTTGAATACTCCATCGGTAAAGTAGTTTATTAGCTAGCCATCTTGAATGTATAAGGAAGGTTAACAAGTCAAAATATGACCAGGTTGTTATTATTTCAGGAAAATGGGAATGATAGTCAGCAGCTGAAACAGCACCCAAATGGCCCTGCTTTCTCTTCCATTGCAGGAAGTGGTAAAAAACTTACTCTGTCACTTGCATCGTAATTCCTTTTTTAGTTCTTTATGTAATGTTATTAAATGGTTGATTATTTGGGCCTTTGGGATTGTATATAGTTGCTGGTAAAGATTTTGAAGCCGAAAAAGAGACTTACACTAATTCTGAATGGAAAGAAAGAGTAGATAAATGGAAAACAAGGCAAGAAAAAAGAGGTTTGGTTAGCAAAGGAGATGATAGCGGAAATGATCAAGGAGATGAAGATGAATTTCTGTAAGATTCTCTCTAATTTCTCTCAAGTGTTTATCATTGTCTATCTACATCCAATTTTGACAAAATACTCATCCAGCATGGCTGAAGCTCGACAACCTCTTTGGAGAAAAGTCCCCATTACATCAAGCTTAATCAATCCATACCGGATTGTCATTGTATCGAGGCTCGTCATTTTAGGCTTCTTCTTTCATTTTCGCATCTTAACGCCAGCTTATGATGCTTTTCCTCTTTGGATCATCTCTGTAATATGTGAGATATGGTTTGGTTTTTCATGGATTCTTGATCAGTTCCCAAAATGGTTCCCCATTAACCGTGAGACTTACCTTGATCGCCTGTCCATGAGGTTTGAGCGCGAGGGAGAGCCTAATGGTCTAGCTCCAGTTGATTTCTTCGTGAGTTCTGTGGATCCTCTCAAGGAGCCACCAATTATCACAGCAAACACAATTCTTTCAATCTTGTCAGTTGACTATCCAGTTGATAAGGTGTGTTGTTATATATCGGATGATGGTGCATCAATGTTGCTTTTTGATGCACTATCAGAGACAGCTGAATTTGCTAGGAGGTGGGTGCCATTTTGCAGGAAGTATAGTATTGAGCCAAGGGCTCCCGAATACTATTTTTCAGAAAAGATTGATTATTTGAAGGATAAGGTGCAGCCTACTTTTGTCAAGGATCGCAGGGCCATGAAAGTAAGCGGATCAGAAGGCTTCACTACATCCTTATAAATGTTACTATTCTGTACATACATAAACAAGGCTAATATATAAATTGTCTACTCGAATATCTTTGTTGCATTTAAGGGTGTGAGAGATTTTCTGTTGATAATTGCAGAGAGAATACGAAGAATTCAAAGTAAGGATTAATGCATTGGTGGCGGCAGCACAAAAGAAACCAGAAGATGGGTGGGTCATGCAAGATGGAACCCCGTGGCCAGGAAATAACACTCGAGATCATCCTGGCATGATTCAGGTTTAAAATTCTTACTAAATGCAAAGTTCTTATGTTCCAAATTCATTCAGCATTTTGTGTGAATCCACACCACATAAAGTGACTATTAGCATGTCTATTTCGTGATCAAAATATCATTTCTATATAAATACAGGTCTATCTTGGAAGTGAAGGAGCACTGGATGTTGAAGGCAAGGAGTTACCAAGACTTGTTTACATTTCCCGTGAGAAAAGACCTGGCTATCAACACCACAAAAAAGCTGGAGCTATGAATGCAATGGTGAATAACAATCAACTGGTTATATTAATGCTTAATTGTTGGATTATTTGATGCTAACAAGTAAAATTGTGATTTAAAATCATCAATTAGGTTCGAGTTTCTGCAGTACTTACCAATGCACCTTTCATGCTGAACTTGGATTGTGATCATTATGTTAACAATAGCAAGGCTGTAAGGGAAGCTATGTGCTTTTTGATGGATCCCCAACTTGGTAAGAAACTATGCTATGTCCAGTTTCCGCAGAGATTTGACGGTATTGATCGCCACGATAGATATGCTAATCGAAATGTTGTGTTCTTCGATGTAAGTTTTACTAATTGAATTCTGTCATATTCACTGTTTTTACATGTAAATTTCAGTTTTTCTTTTCGCATGAATTGCATAATCCTCAAATGTTGTTTTTCTTACAGATTAACATGAGAGGCCTAGATGGGATTCAAGGGCCAGTTTATGTTGGAACCGGATGTGTCTTTAACAGACAGGCATTGTATGGATATGATCCACCGGTGTCTGAGAAGCGGCAAAAGATGACATGTGATTGCTGGCCTTCATGGTGCTGTTGTTGTTGTGGCGGTTCAAGAAAGAAGAAATCAAAGAAGTCGAAAAAGAAGGGACTTAAAGCTTTGCTTGGTCTCAGTGGGATGTATAGCAAGAAGAAGAAGATGGGAAAGAACTACACCAGAAAATCAGCTGGACCGATCTTTGATCTTGAAGGGATAGAAGAAGGTCTTGAAGGCTATGATGAGTTGGAAAAATCATCCTTAATGTCTCAGAAAAATTTCGAGAAACGGTTCGGGCAATCCCCAGTTTTCATCACTTCTACACTCATGGAAAATGGGGGACTTCCTGAAGGGAATAATAGTGCTTCACTTATCAAAGAAGCAATTCATGTGATTAGCTGTGGCTATGAAGAGAAAACTGAATGGGGAAAAGAGGTCAGTATCCATTATGAAATCATTTGTGCAAAATACATTGTTAGGCCTAAGCCTATATGATTTCTCAAACAACTAAAAGGAAGTTTAGTAAACTTGGGTTTTAAGTTTCAGCTACTAGTACTACGACAAGTGTTTGATGTACTTGTTTTTCTTATAGATTGGATGGATATACGGTTCGGTCACTGAAGACATTCTGACAGGCTTCAAGATGCATTGTAGAGGTTGGAAATCTGTTTACTGCATGCCAAATAGACCTGCATTCAAGGGGTCAGCTCCAATCAATCTGTCAGATCGTTTGCACCAAGTTTTGAGATGGGCTCTTGGTTCTGTTGAAATTTTCATGAGTCGTCACTGCCCGCTTTGGTATGGGTACGGAGGGAAGCTGAAATGGCTCGAAAGGCTCGCTTACATTAACACCATTGTTTACCCATTCACTTCTATTCCTCTGCTTGCTTACTGCACACTTCCTGCTGTGTGTCTTCTTACTGGAAAATTCATCATCCCAACAGTAAGTACTTCAAAAGTGTGTCAATGATAATATTTAATGCCAAGTTTTACACAAGTTCTTTAATTTCATAAATGGAAATATACACTAATTTTAGAACTTAACCATATGCAGCTGAATAATTTGGCTAGCATATGGTTTCTTGCTCTTTTCTTGTCTATAATTACAACAGGTGTCTTGGAGCTCAGATGGAGTGGGGTTAGCATCCAAGACTGGTGGCGCAACGAGCAATTTTGGGTAATTGGTGGTGTCTCAGCCCATCTTTTTGCAGTGTTCCAGGGATTCCTCAAAGTCCTTGGTGGTGTTGATACAAATTTCACGGTAACAGCAAAGGCAGCTGACGACGTTGAGTTTGGAGAGCTCTACCTCTTCAAATGGACCACTCTTCTCATCCCACCAACCACGCTAATAATCTTGAACATGGTGGGAGTTGTGGCTGGGGTTTCGGATGCTATTAACAATGGTTATGGTTCATGGGGTCCCTTATTCGGAAAACTTTTCTTCTCCTTCTGGGTCATTCTTCATCTCTATCCTTTCTTGAAGGGGTTGATGGGAAGACAAAACAGGACTCCCACAATTGTAGTCCTTTGGTCTGTTCTTCTGGCTTCTATCTTCTCATTGGTCTGGGTTCGGATTGATCCTTTCTTGCCGAAGCAAACTGGTCCTATTCTTAAGCAATGTGGAGTAGAATGCTAGAAATCCAGAAAAATGGTTTGCTTATGCAATCTCCGGTGTCATTTTTTGATGTTTTACAAATTTTATCACTGGCAGCAAAAAGAACTAGTGGAATTGGCTTGTGCGATTTTGGGATATTGGGTAAAAAGTAATTTGGAATTGAAACATGTGTATTATGATATGTATTATGAGAAAAGTAATTCAAAATAAATTTTATGCAAGGCATGTAACTTCGCCATTATAGTTTAGTACATCGTATCATAACATTTTGCACAATGCTCCTCAAGGGAGAAATTCTACTTAATAAACAAACTACCATTTATAATAACCACTTTATTGGGTCGACATCCTTATCGAGATCCGATAACATTTATAATAACTGTTGACATCCTTGTCCTCCACAAACGAACTAATAAGTCCGATACCATTAATAATTAATAATTAATAATCCTCCACAAAAAGACTAGGTCCGATACCATTTATAATTAACAACCCAAGCTCACTACACCCATGTCAATCCAGAAAAACTGACAATTTTGGTATATATTAGTTACTAAATTATACTTATAATGGCCCCAAACACTATATGATCCAGGTAAGTCTGAGTTCTTGCTGATAGTTCTTGCGATACAGAACACATAGTAGGCCGTGACTCTGGTGTGGATCGTATACATGCTCGCGCTTCTCTAACAACAAACCTCACCCCTCTGCTATACCCTCTGTCGGAAGTGGAAGCCGTTTGTCAAGTAAATCATTGGAAGGGAAGTCTGGATTACTGGAGAAAGCTGAAAGGAACTCTCCAGGGTGTCTTCCCATCAGTAACTCCAATGTAACAACCCCAAAGCTATACACAGCAGATTTAGTGGTGACTGGCATACTCAAGCCAAGTTCTGCACATGAAAAACACATATGCATGTAAATAACACACTGTGCACACATGATAATGAGATGTAAATATGTATCTGGTGCCATGTAGCTATAAGACCCTGCCACATTTGCCCAAATTAGTGACTCAGATTTTTCTGAATTTATTATCTCTAAACTACTTTTCTTGAGTTTCTTGTGACGATAATAACATCCAACAATAATAATCATCCCAAATACAAGAGGTCCAAAATAATTTGCAACTGATTCAAATTGCCAAGTTCATATGGCATCTCTTCTGAAAAACTGTTCTGGCTTAAGCTCAAGCCCAATAAGCTCTTGCAATCACCTAGCTCTTTTGGTATGCTTCCTTTCATTTTATTTGTAGACAAATCAAGATGGTTGAGCTGTGATGATTTGCCTAAACTCTGAGGGATGTTTCCAGTCAAATGATTATTGCTCAAGTTGAGATCCAACAACAGGACTAAATTTCCCAATTCAGTTGGAATATCACCTTTCAACTCATTTCAATCCAGCTGCAAAGCTTGCAAATTCTTTATGTTTCCAAGCTCAGCTGGGACTGCACCAGATAATTTTTTTCTGGACATCTTTATGTTTGCAAGAGTTTCACATTTACCCTACTTGGTTGAGAGTTCACCTGTAAAATGATTTCCATTTAGAGAAATGAAAACAAGATTTGGATGGAAACCGAATGCTTCAGAAACATTTCCTGAGAACTGGTTCTCATCGACACGTACTCAACTCAAATTGTGATGGTTTCTCAGACACATTGGCAGAGCCCCTGAAAAATTGTTTTCATTTACTACAAACCTTTCAAGGGCCAAACCACTACATAATTCTTCTGGTAATGACCCAGAGAAGCCGTTGTTGGAAAACGCGAGAACAGTTAAATGAGGCATATATTCTCCCGAGTCCTTTGGAATGCTGCCATAAAATCTATTCATAAAAATAGAAAGACTCTGCAAGTTACTTAAAGTAGATATGGAATCCGGCAGCTCTCCATTCAATTGGTTATTGTTGAGATCAAGAATTTCCAGCTCCGCTAATCTTCCAATCTCAGGTGGAATAGTTCCACTAAGATTATTGAAGAACAAATTTAAGGCCATCAATATGGTGAGGTTCCCAATTGTGGCTGGAATGGAACCAGCTAGATGGTTTCCTGACAGGTCTAATTTCAAAAGGTCTTTCAACTTTCCAATATCTTTGGGAATCGGTCCTGTGAGACTATTGTTATACAGATAGAGGTACCTAATATTTGTCAACATACCAATATTACCTGTGAAGGCATTCTTTTGGAGCTGCAGTGATGTTAACCGACTCCAGCTGCTGATGAAATCAGGATAGAGCTCACTGAACAGAAAATTATCTGTTTAGGGCCGATAAGCATCGATTTCTCAAAACCACGGCTCTTCAATACGGGTATCGTTTTAGTGCAAAGTGTGAAGCGACCTACACATTTGCAACGAATTGGCCTCACAGGCTCTTTGTAACTCGATAAAGTTACCGGGGTGAGAGTTCACTGGTAAACTTGGTGCCGCTTAGAGAAATGAAAGCAAGATTTGGATGACAAGCTAATGCTTCAGAAACATTTCCAGTCAACTGTTCTCATTGAGACGGAATATACCCAATTTGGAGCAGCTTCTGCGGCACTTCGGCAAAGCTTCTGAAAATTATTTCCATTTGAGTGCTCAGTGGCACAATCCTCACCATAGACGTCTTGTACACCACCACCAACCGTGGATTTAGCACCATCCATACTTTATTTTATTATAAACCAACAACACAACCCTCGATCTTCTACTACTAATTATTTGCTCGCTCAATTTTACAACCACACTAATCTTCTTCACTCCTTGCTGCATATATATATATATATATATATTATACATACATATATTGTATTGTATTGTATGTATATACCACAATTTATATCCCGGCCTATTTAATAAATATCTTTTTTAAATAAATTAATATATTCACAAGATTCAATTGTACGATTCAAGATTCAATTTTTTAATATCGGTTTTTAAAACACAAATGGTACGATTCAAGATTCATTTTTTTAATAATTGCGTTTCAATTATTATCGATGTGTTTAAAATTATTTTTGTATACAGAAGTTGAATGGTAGACGATATATTAGATTTAAAATTGATGCTGTTTGTTATTAAAACTTATATATACTGTTGCTAGGCTGCAACAAGAATAGGTTTAGAGAACTGCATTTTTATGCTACTTTTGTTTTTAGCACACTTATTCCGATAATCATTAATTAACGAATTAACAAAAAATACACATAATGTATTTAATTTGATACAGTAATTTCTAAATTATCTTCCTGACTGTTGCTGTATTAATGCTCGGATATGATTGGATCATTATCAAACATTCAAACTACTCGCAAGATTAATTCAACTACTTCGATGTGCATTCTCCTTGGTCTGTTCAGTGGGCCAGCTTGTACATTTATGAAGAACAGCTACTTCCAACAAGCTTGGGAATTAAGCCAATTGTTAAAATAATTTAACCATTGAATGTGAATATGTGACTCTGCTTTTTATATGACAAATCAGTTATACTTGTAAGTGTACGTAATCTTGTAAAATGGTTTATAAACTTATACTCCATTGAATAAAGAAATTTATAAATAATATGCAATATTGTTTCTAATCAATATCTATATTACCGTTATAATTAAAATAATAAAATATAATTTTATGTTTTTAGTTGTAAAATTAATAATATAGATGTTAAATTTAATATGTTGTTGCTGTGATTAGATTCTTAAAAGTATATATATTAGTATTTTTAAAGTTTTAAATGTAATATTCAACTTTCCTTACTAGTATTTTTCCCTTTCTCTTTTATTATTAGTATTTGTACATTCAAATCGTCCAACACCTACCATTGTATATATATGTACATGCGTATATAGTTCTGAATTAAGTTGAATACAAGTACATTGTTGGGCATGACTATCTGAAACTTGTAATTGTAATAAAAACAGCTATCCTGCAGACAAATATTAAGTTGAATACACGAGTACACTGTTGGGCAAATTAAAGGGTATTATCTTGCTAGCCTTGACATATACCTGTCTACTTGCAAATATATATAGGTGATAATTCCTCTTAGTTTAATTAATGTGTACTAATTAATTCAAATGTAAAGCTAATTCGATTAAATTAGAATTACCATTCTCAACTATTAAAATTACGAATCATATATAAGAATGCGAAAGCATAGAGAAATATTAATTAATACAAATACAAAATAACGAAACTTCGAAGGCAGACCGGCCTAAGGACGATTTAATCATAAGAACCCTCTTCAACTTCATTTTGGTAATCATTATATACAGACTTTATAACAATATATACAAAATACACAAACAAGAACTTTATTGTAATAAAATTAAGTGAAAAAAGAGCTGGCAATAACATCAAAGTATATAATAGTAGAATTCATTTATGCACATTGAATATGTAACCCTACTATAAATATATATATTAGAACATGACGCCGGAAAATTCAACATCATCGCCTGCTATGAGATTGAGAATTTTATCATCGCCCGGTCGTCATTCATTATTTTCCCCATGCATTAGTACGTGTACGAAAACGGTGACTCTATCCTAGCTCTTTTGTTGCTTCATCAACTCCCTTTTGAACTTGATAATAAAATCTTCAGCCGCCTCGTCAACTTGAGTATTATTTTCCTCCATATCTCTTATGGAAAACGGCGAATCCGTTACCCTAAGCTGCCTCACCATTGGACTCCGGCCAAACCCTGGTAAATTAATCATTGGCGATGCCTCCACACTTTCATAATTGCTCAGAATATCAAACACTCTCTGAGGGACACTCAAGTCCTCAATTTCATGGTGACGATGATGGTGGTGGTGATGATGAGGATGACGATGCTTTTTCCTCGAGATATACGAGGGATAAACCGGGCTGTTGCTACAGCTGAATTCGTATTCTCGAGGATAAACTAATGACATGGCAACATCTGTGGAACTGCAGCTTATGGTGGATGAGTAGTGGCGGTGGAGCATGAGATTACCTATGTTTTTGCTCGCAAGTTTGCCTCTTTTTAGCATCAAATGAAGATCCAACATCAGTTTGCTCTTTGATAAACCTTTCCTTAACATGTAGAAAACTATTCTTACAATGTTCCACATTTTTTTGGCTATCAATGTCGTTGGACTTGGTTCGATTTCCATGTCAAAATATATGTTTACGTGCTTGTAAATAATTATATATATGTATATTTGAGAGAGAGAAATGATTAATAGAGAGATTGGGATGATTTAGAAGTAAGATATGAGAGAGCTATATATAGGTCAAGAAGGAAAATAACTTTTTATGAAGAAAATAATTAATTAAAAGGGTCACTAACATACCCTAATTCTCCAAGGCATGATCATCCTTGAGGAGTTGACTATAAAAATTACTCACTACTCTCTACGTCTTAAAATTTTAATGTTAAAAAAATTAAAATTTTCATATAATACATATTCTTTTTTTATTCTATATATATTATGAAATATTTTTTAAAATCACCCTTATATATTTATATTTTTGATGTTAACTATACTAAAATAAAAATCAATATTATAGTTAATAATTAATAGATAAAAATGAAAATATAATATTCTATTTTAAAAAATTTATGTGCGCGAAATTTTCAAAAAAACCTAAAATTTTGAAATAAAGAAAATATTATTAGGAATTTTTGGAGATTACTAGAAAGCCCTCGAAAGAATAGGAATTACTCAAGTTTATCCATCTCAAAATCTCAATGATTGAAGATATTTAATGGGGAAGTATTAAATGAGGAAACTAGCACGCCACTCGTAGATTGAGGTCCATTCAGAGCACGCAATTTAACTCTAAAGTCTGGTGGCTCCGAAATCCCCAATACTTAAATTAATGAGTTTTTCTGACAAATATATGTACGCAATTTAAAGTACAAGCTATTTACTCAACAAAAAAGGAACAAGCTATTTTATGTACACGTATATTGAATCGTGATTCATATATGTAGGCATTTCGGTGCGTACAAAGCATGTACTGCGTATTTTAGATCGTCGGTCTAAAATGTAGATGGTGTTTCTTTAAATATTGTCCCTTCACTCCTTCAGTCTTCACCAGTCCACCATGTACATGTGGGTATATATCGGGTTTTCTAATGTGTGCCCGTGAATACATATTAATAAAATTAATAATTATATTTTTTCACGAGTTAATAAATTTTCATGATTCCATTCACATTAACAATAATGGTCCATGTATAGATAAAATCTTCATGAATTAAAATTAATCATAAAAAAATAATTATTAACATGTACTCATGAACAAACACTAGAAAGACTCGTATAAATATGTGTGTGCATATACCTTGACAGCTCTTCTTGAAAAGAAAAGGCCGATTGCCAGCAACGGAAGGCTGGCATATATAAATGAAATGGATCACCTATTTCTCCCCTCCCTTTTATAGTTGTTAAACAGTATGAATGTTGCAGCAGGGGGTTAATGCAACTCGATAATTTATCACTTATCTTACTAACAACAAACAATAAATAATAATATCAAGTAACAAATGCAAACAACAATAAGCAAGCAAATGAAGAAATGTGTTTAACTTCAAAAAATAATTTTATTAATTTTTTGTTTGCTACAATTGACTAGAAAATGTTTTCAGCTTCAATAGATACAATAACAAAAAATTTGCTAGTGTTTCTATACTTGAGAAAAATTAAACTCAGTTGCGTTTGAGAAAGTGTTTGTAAGATATGTGTATTTATCTAAACTATATATCTCACTTACAAGTGTACTTTCCCTTATTCCTAGAACAAAACTTGAAATATAAATTTCACTTTTTCTATTCAAGTTTGTCTTCATTCCATTTGTAGATAAAGTTGTTCTGAGATGTACAGACATCCTTAACTCCTTGAGCATGTTTTATCTTTTTGCTTATCTTCTCTCAAGTTGCAGTAGTAGGCTTGATAGACTAGATAGTAATGTCAAAATCAATCATTGAATTTTCACTATCTAGTCTGCTACTTGAAACAGACTGTCAGCTTCACCAAAAGGTTATTGTCAACCTTTATCTTCTCTTTGATAACAGTATTTTTGACTCAGCATACTTTACTGTCAAACTTGATAGTCTTCTAAAACATGTTGTCTTCCAAAGCTACTGTCAACTATCTCCGCCAATGTTGCTGTCAACTATCCCCGCCAATGTTGCTGTCAGTAAAACTTGTTGTCTTCGAATCTTCATTCTCCGTCAAGTTTACTGTCAAAAGAATAACTGTTGTCAGTAATACTTGCTGTTATCAAATCTTCATTCTCCGCCAAGTTTACTGTCAAAGGAATAGATGTTGTCGTCTGTTCTAAATGTGCTGTCACTTGAATATATTGTCGTAGGCTTCAGTTGCAGAATGTTACCGTCAATGATTTGATCCATGTTGTGCATGAACACTTTGTGAACTTCTACATCATAAATCATGTTTTTACGTTTTTATAACACAATAACTATTGAGACTTACTGTCACCTACTTGATTTTTATACATACTGTTACAAGTGACAACTAAACATACTGTCAATATACATATGACAATATATTTTACTTAGTTAATTTCTAATTAATCTAAGTATCTTATAGTTGATTACAATGTTAACACCACAATCCCTAACAATCTCTCACAATTTGTTTTTATGTAAAACAAAGACAAATTCAAAGTGAATTGTAGATGCTAACTCAACTAATAAAAACTGAAGTGTTTGCACAAGAAAATATTCAAGAAAAATTACAAGTACAATTTTATCTCAAACTAGGCTCCTCTAGACTGAGCAAATCTTTAACTTCAGTTTGAGTTTCATCTTCATTTCTTGTCTGCAATCATCCTTCCATAAAGACCTTCAAGAGCTTTCAAAGCCTGTTTTCTTCATCTGTTTTGGCATGATCAGAAACACAATCTAAGACCAGTTTCACCATTTTGTAAGAAAGATTATTCAAGTCTCTGTAGGTGTAGTTTTCAGATGGTCCTTTGGAGATACACAGATACTTTACTCTTAGTTTGTCTATGGCTTCATCTTCTTCATCCCTAGATTCAATGATTTCCCAAACAACTTTGCTTAGATCTCTTTCAACTTTAACTTTAAGGAATGAATATGTAGTGAGTCTAAAGATCCTCGACAAAACGCGAATGCGCTCACACATGGGATTTGTTTATTTTAATTGAGTTTTGAAAATTTTGAATACTTGTTGATTTTTTCACTTTCAATTTGTATGAACTTGGAAAAGACCAATATTAAATAAAGTAAATAATTCTTATTTGTTTTGTATTGTGTTTATTTCTGTTAATGATTAATATGATATTATAAACTAAACTAGCTTAATAAATAAAATATTTAAACACTATAAAATAAATAAATAAATAATAACTTTCACTTTAATACAAGAGTAACGAGCACTTCGTGTACCCACAGTTTGTGTGTCAGACCACTTGGGATACCACACTTCAAAAAGTACGACGCGCTATACTGCACTTCTTAACGTCCTAGCATTTTGCTGTTTTCCGTTAAATTGGACTAACGCCGTCATCGTCTCCGGTGACCTTGAACAACGGCAAAACAAAACTCAAACAAAGCTTGTCAGTTTTTATACCAAAATAACGCTAGCCTTGCCAGGAGTACGTATATAACAATTATACATACAAACAAGCAACCATGTGGCCGTAAATTGAAGAAATCCGACGAGCTTTACCGGAAAAATAATTTTCCGACGAGCTCCAAAAACAACCCATAAACACAAACAAAAAATATCACTAGCATGTCCTTTCACCGATCTACGTAACCATGTAATTAGTTTATGCAACAAATCAATGGAAAAATAAATAAGAAATTCAAGTATAACCCGAAAATCATGAATTACAAATCAAGCTATTTCTAACGAAGACGGAGCACGTAGTCATGTACTTCAACACATGGGATTCAATTTGGTTACTCATACGAAGAAAACTAAGTTCAGAATCATCTTCAAAAGTTGCTTTGATCTTCAAGAACACGAAGAACATCTTCTTCTCCAAAACAAAAAAACTGACGGCGTTAGTCCAATTTAACGGAAAACAGCAAAGTGCTAGGACGTTAAGAAGTGCAGTATAGCGCGTCGTACTTTTTGAAGTGTGGTATCCCAAGTGGTCTGACACACAAACTGCGGGTACATGAAGTGCTCTTTACTCTTAATACAATCAAGAGACATCATTAGTTTCATCATCACATACAATGACCCCAACTGCTTTGATGATACAACTAATATTTGTTGACTCTTAAAGCTTTTGTAAATTATTGGTGGTCACCAAGCACACAATTTGAAGTGTTATCTATCTTAATTTCCTTCTCCTCATCTAGAGTTTCAATTCGCTCCAATTTGTTACAATAATTTAAGCTTTTTTCTGGCACTATCAGTTTCATTTATTAGCGACTTTGGTGGCCTTTCTAATAGCTTGGTTCTTACATTCCTTTCCATTTGTATGCATTTAACATGACTGCGATATGTTTAAACATGACTACATAATTATTGTACCGCAACTCAATTTTAAATTTGTGAACAATAATACAATTTTTCAGGTTTCAAAAAAAAAAAATACAATTTTTCAACTCAATTCTTGATTAGCAATTTTGGATATTTTATCAATTAGGGATACTTTTTAAATTAAGTATAGTGGTTGGAAGATTACTTAACTCATACCTTATTATCAATTTTCTTAATTTTTTTAATAATACGTGAATAAATTTTTATATATCTAGATATTTAATCATTTCAACTTTAGCAATTCTCACTAGTAAAATCTCGATTAACTAATAATTGATAAATTAATATTTTCAACACAATCCCAATATAATAGCAACATTAAAACTTTTACATTGATTAATTAATAATTTTGATAAATTAATAAAATTTGTCGGTTCCAACATTATTGATTTATAGAGGTTTTATAATATAATAAGAAACCAGTGTTGCTTTTCTCTGTGTATACTTGTAAAGTTTATATGTAATTATGAACTTGGACTATATAAAACAATGTATTATCATTAACACTTCACAAATTATTTTAATCAACTTTGTATAAAGTCATTCATTACTTGATTTAGTTATAATTGATCAAACTAAACACGGGGTTTGCTTTTAGTAAAGCTACGAAGGAATGGATACTTGAGCCTAGACAATAAAACTTGGGGGACAAGTTAATACTTAAATCAATAAAAGCATAGTTGTTTAAAGGAAAGCAGGAGAAATATGCTTGCTTACCCCCACCATATCAGTTGTGTAGTTGGGCCTTGGGTCAGGATGCTTCGCAAGTGCTAGAATTTCTTATTCTACTTTTAGTAATTTTTAGGCTGAAATGATCTTAATTGCAACAAATATTTGTGGCATTTGGGAATAAATTTGAAATTTATTTTGGGAGTCCTATATTACTCAACAAAATACCTGTACATCATAAAGCTTGATGGCATGATATGATATTTCCTCAGCCAGTATCCATAGGATGTACAGAAATTTTACAGATGTATCGGCTAAATATACAAGAACACATTCTCCTCTGCCATAGTCACACAGGCAACAACTCTAGCATAGGAGCCTCTACCGGGAATACCATAATCAGAAAGCTTCAAATTCAAACATGCTGATGTACGGAAAATACAGGAGACCAATTGACCAGACTTTAACAACTCGCATAACACAGTACACTTGTGTGTATGTAAATTAAGAGTATTAAGATGTAACTATGCTCAATTCTTTGCATGGAGCCATGGAGGTCAATCATATAGTGTTTTCTGAAGATTTGACTACGTCAGCAAGAGTTGCATTAAAGTTTACAAGGCAATTAAATTTTTAACAATCACAAGAGAGTTGATGCATTAGTATTTAGTAGTACTCTACAAGTCCTTAAGTATTTTATCAAAGGGTTTTGCACTTTTGGCTCCGATAATCCAGATATATGGTACCTTTTAGAAAATTTTAATGTCACACAGGTATTAGACTTAAAACTCTGCATGAAAGAGAAAAATTGGTTATACACTGCAAATTCTGAAACCATGTTGTTTTGAAATCCCAAAGTAATTGAAAAGTGACACGGGGTACCTTTAAGTTCTTTGGCATGGGGAAAATTCTGCTTCTCAGCTAAGCAGTTTCACCATTTTGTTCTGTCAGATTTTTACTATTGTAACAATATCAGACATCGCTAAGTTTAAAGCAATAATATTGGCACCGACTACTGTTAGTGCCAAGTTCTCCTGTAATATGACAGAAATGCTGCATGGAGTTGCTACTGGAGAAGCCAACACTCTTTCTTGATGAAATAATACCATCACACCATGGTCCAACTAATATTCCGGAAATACACTGGGGTTAAATATCTGCAGATAAAGATGATCTTCACATGAATTGGGTTCTTGCTTCCTGTAGGTGTTTCCTGACTTGAGACTTTTGAATACGAGCTCAACTTTATTCAAGGATCAAGAATTGTACCTATTTTATTTGTCACATATTCCCTCAAATTTGTAAATGCTCATCCTGTGGGCACTCAATTCATATGCACCACGATCAGTGATACCAGACTACCAGTAAGATTTAATTTGATCGTCCCAACGGTCTGCAACATAGGGCGCCATCTCATTAATCTCATTTTCAGGGAAATATAACTGGTTTACATTCCCCAAGCAGGTCAGAAACATATAAACATTCTCCATAAAGTAGTGTACTTTTGCATTGTTGACGCTTTCCTAAGAAACACAAACAAGTATAAATGATCTGTGATCATGATAATATATTTATACACACAACTTACTTGTCAAGCTCCAGACAGATTACTCATGCTGATAATATGTCATAGTCGTATTATTGCTTTTTTTATGCATCTTTTGTTTCTCATAGTGTTTTTAAGCTACATCAGCAATTAGTAGCATTTACTCTTGGAACTAGACAAAATTTATTGCAGTTGCCAACGTCTTACTACATACCACGACCCCTGTTACGCATTATTATCTTCTTGTACTTCTCTTGAATTCGTTTTTGTGTCTGCTACTAACCTACTTGGTTTATAACCCCAAGTTGCAATCTTCGGTAGTAAAATCACTGAAAAAAAGTCACACTCTTATGGAAGAACAATGAGAAGATAAATTAGATGCTATGAGCTGGGAAATAAATTTGTTATGACATGAAAGAATGATCACTTTATATTGCCTTTTTTCCTTCCGAAATTGTTTAGCATATAATTCTCACATATATGCCACGCACATAGATTCAAAGCTAAGGAGAACAATATAACTTCTTCTTTTAAGTATAGAATATGTATTCAATTTTCTAGTCATCACTTAATAATTTTCTAGTCATCACTTAATAATCAAGAGATCAGATTCCATTAATAATTGAAAACAGATTACGGACTAAGGCTCATAAATAATTGGGTTTTATTAATTATAAATAAACTACTTATTTAATAAACTTGTAGCCCCACATATAAAATATATAGATAAATATATTATTTATCTCTATGCTAACAAATATATAAACTAATTAATAACATACTCCGTATATATAAATTCTTTATTTTCATTCCCCATCACTAATAAAGGACTAATACATCACAAAATAAGGACAATTAAGGTAGAATATGATGTAAAATATGTATATATTCAGCAACCGAAACAAGTCGGGTCACACAAATAGTATAGTAGAGTAAGTAAGACTAAAACCAATATTAATTCAAGTATATTATTACCTCGTTCATTTAAGTTTGACCAATTTGAGCGCAACACATAGGAGCTTGCTTCCATGGTATTACCATAAGTTTACAAAATATACATGGTGCAGTTTGAAGTGGCATATACCAGCAGGAGTTTCAATGATGATACCTAACTTGTGAAACAGCAGTGCATTCTTTATTTCTGCTATAAGGGAATTCTTCTGCTTGCTAGGTCAACAATGTCAGAGTTCTGTTTCAAGGTTGAGAAGAAACCTGCAAACAATTGAACTGAAAATGTTGAACCTGTATGTATACATAAAAGAGCGCAAGAGTGTAGATGTTCAGTGTGAACCTTTAAATTCTACAATAACTTCGTTGGAGATCAAAAGTAAATCATTGCTTAACCAAACACCAAGTTATCACAATTACACAATACCAAATATCCTATGCCAGAGTAGCTATAAGTATCATCCTCACTTGCAGATACAAGTGAATTACTCGAGTATTATTTCACACGGCATGCATGGTTAAAGGTACGCGGAGGTATATAAGAAGCTAAAATACCTTCCCCAATTCTAATCTGTAATCCAAGTCAGGAGCAACTACGTTACAATACTGTTAAACTGGAGAAACACCCAAACTTCACACCTTCATTTTAGTACTTAGTTACTGCCAGACCAGACTGCATAGCACTACTTCAATGGAAAGAAAAAAATCCAGACAGAATTACCCATTTCCCAAATAGAAGTACTTAGTTACTGTTTGTACCAGATTTCTACAAGTACAATTTTGTATTGATGAGTAATGACATTGTTGACGACTAAAGAAGACTAGACGGACGAGCTGACGAGTAAACACCATTTGGGCAACTGACGAGCTGATTATTTATATTGAATATCATTATTCAGTAAATAATTCAATATTAGTTGAATTATTTAATTATATATATAAGATTATCAATTATATTGATGTATCAATTAAGGCCCAATAATATAGGGAAGGATAACAGCTGACGAGTAGACTAAGTCCTGACGAGTAGACCAAGTCTCGACGGGTAAACCCTGAAGCACCCGACGGCCAAAAATTAAGGGAGAGATAGAGTCCATCTTCAACAACAATTCAAATGCTTGGGGAAGCCAAGGATAAGCATCCCTAATATCAAGGAACGTGATCAGCAAGTGGCTCCATGAAAATAGGAACAAAAGAACAGCTGACGAGTATACAATACACTGACGGGAGCTGACCAAATCAACCCGTCGACCGACGACTCCTAAAATTTAGGAGATAAACTAGCAACTTCTCCCTACAATCAAGGCACGTGATCAAGGCTGTTACCTGAAGATTAGCAATGGGAGGATGACTCTATTCACCTATAAATACATCCAAGAATGCAGAGAAATGGGACTCCTAGCCTCTAACTCATCTACTACACTTTTATTTCTTTATTCAGCCGACGAGTAGATACAGACAGCCGACGAGTAGATACATACAGCCGACGAGTACGAACTGCACTTGATATATAGGCTATTTTGTACTTGTATCTTGTTTTTAATCACTTGTAACTGATTGGCATCATCATTCTAGTGGATATTCTTGGCTGGGCACATCCCACCCGCGGTTTTACTCTTTCACGGGGATTTTCCGCGTCACCAAAACCTTGTGTTCTTGTTCTTTGGTTTACTTTTTTGCACTTGTCTTACTACTTTGTTACTTGTTCTTCAAACACGAAATCGATTAGACTTAGCTATTAACCCGACAAAATCTGGCTAAAACAGTTACTGCCCTACTAACAGCAATGGACATTTTGTGCAACAATTTTATAGGGTAGAGTTACAAGTTGCAAGTGAAGTACTCGGGCACAACTGGTGCATGTGATGCTTTTGTCGGTGGGAGTGGGATCCTAATTAGTTTAGCTCCTGACATACGTATATATAAGTTAAGTTGCAAATTATAAGTGAATGACAGTTTCTGTAGTGTCTTTTACAAAACTCAACCTTCATTCAGTATAGCAGTAATTTACACCTAATCTATAATGATAATAGCCTGTTGCTATTTTCATTTTATTTTCTCGCTTGATAGCGGAAATTTACTCATAATGTCTAATGATAATAACCTGTACTAAATTCAGGACCTGGTCTATACATAATTATTGTATATTTAGTTGTAACAACATAAATACCAAAATGGAGGTGGGATATCATACCAAAAAAGAAAAGGTTAATGGAGGTGGGATTTTGTTAGCAAGTTGACCTGCTCATATCATTCTGCAATGTCAGAGACCTCGTCTCAAAATGATAAGGGAAAACGATTATAATTTAGGCAAAATAATAATAAGAATTAATATTAAATTATAGGAGTAAAAACGCGCAAACTGATAATCTATTTATATGAATTACTTTAACGGAGCCAAAAATGATCCATAATGAGTAATTATGATCAGATACACAATACAACAACGAAAAGAATAGGTGAGACGAGCAGACCACGGGAAAGGTCCCTTCTATTTTTCTTGCTTCGATATGTAACAAAAAGACTTCCTTATAATTAGGAAAATTATTTTAACAATAAATTACATATGCCATTGCTCACACACTGCCAGGCTTCTTACCTGAGTAACGAATTAAAAAATAATTCACAAGGAGTAAGTAATGACGTGGCACTTGTTTGGGGATGCGTCTAGATGAGATAGGAACAGATGCAGGGCAATTAACTTCTGGCTGTCACTTGTCAGGATGCACAGAGCAGCAAAAGAAATCATGAAGACAAATGAATCGATGAGGGCAAATGTCTAAACATGCTCAGTATCAACATTTTTGATTATTAACTTCAGCAGTTTAACTTTAAAAAAATAAAATGTTACTGTAGATGTAACTAAATGAAACAAAAATAGGACGAAAGACAAAATGCACAAGTACGATACCTTCATACAAAGACAATTGTTTGAACAATGGTCATCCCTAACTAGAACAGTACCTAAGACACCAGGGACATAACAATGATAAGAGATTAACAATAGATACATGTACACAAGAGACAAGGGAGAACTTCGCAAAAAAAAAAGAGCGAGACATGAGACAGTAACCTTTAGGATTTCCTGAGAGTTGAGGTAGGGTGGAGCAAAAGAAAATCTAATTACGAGAGTAAATGTAAGGAAAATCTCCATTTTAGTGTATATGTCAGTTCCATTGTCCATACTAATTTGATTAACAACTTTTATTCAGCCTGCAGGGAGAGTTAGTAGAAAAGAAAAAGGCGATACCGGAAAGGCAGATTTCATAAAGTTATGTAATAGACATGCATATATGTGATGAGGGTGCAGGGAAAATAGACAAGTTTAGACATCCACTAAACCTTGAGCAAATCAATGAGTTTAAATCTCTTTCCAAATTCACAACTTCAAATGTCTAAGAGCATCCGCAACGCGGGCCTAGTTGTCAGGTGGGAAAGTGCAAACTGACTTGTCCCCCCGTTAATACGCCGTTGGAGCAAAATGCAAGAAGTGGCTAGACCCACTTTGATGACTAAGCCTAACTTCCTGCAAAGGTACAAAAGTGATAAGCTTTTCTCTTGTTATTTTAGTTGTGTATTTTCTAATATTACCGTTGTTATGTTTATATAGTTTCTTATATACGTTATATTACTGTTATGTATCCGTTATAAGTTAACAAAAAATTCTATAAATACTAAACAACTTCATTTGATTTCTATACTCTTTTCTTCCTACAAAAATATTTTTAAGAATTTTCTTTGATAAAAAAAAAAAGATGAATCTCAATAATTCACCTCCTTCGAATCAAAATTCTCAAGTTCCAAATACCCAATTTTCATGTCAATTTCCAAATACTCATCTTCCAAGTAACCAATTTTTTAACCCACAAAATCCTAATTTTAATTTTCAAACTCCAAATCCTCAATTTCCTTTTCTAAATCCTTATTTTTCATGTACTCAACATTCTCAATATCAATTTTCATTTGTTCAAAATATTGGAGCAATACCTCCACAATTTGAAACTTAACAAACACCCATCACTAATCCAAACTCTCCAAAATCACAAATTTCTGCTTCTGGTGGTACAAATATAATTGATCTGAATGATGATTGTGAAGAGCATGAAGATGTACGAGAAGTTATTGGTCAATGGAAATGGAGTGAAGATAAACTCTTAATTAGTGCATGGTTGAATATGTCAATTGATCCCATGATCGGTACCGATCAAAAAGCCGAAATATTTTGGGATCGTATCCACGAGTATTGTGAAGAAAGTATTCCTAGCTTAATCAAAAAAGGAGGTATAGCTATGAAAAAAATATGGCAACGAATAAATGAAGGGGCTCAACGATATGGATCGTGTTTTGAATAAGCCGAAAGAAAAATAGGTAGTGGTTCAAATTTGGATGATATAATTGAGTTAGCTCACGAACTCCACAAAGCTAAATACAAGAAGAAGTCCAATTTTGATAAGCATTGGAGCGAGCTCAGAAGACAACCCAAATGGAGAACACCTTCAACAAATAGTGGAAGCGTGAAGAGAACTAAATTGAGTGATTCTGGAGCATATTCATCATCTACAAATAACGAAACACCAACAGATACAAATGATGTGGAATCATCTATTCGTCCGAAAGGTACAAAAGCAACTAAAAGAAAGGGAAAGGGGAAAATGACAAAGGCATGCGAAGAGTTAGAAATATTGAAATCCACTACTTGTAGAAAATTATCTTTGATGAAAGAATTTGTTAGTAATGAACAAAGGAAGGAAGAAAGAAGGGCAAAGGAGCAAGACCTAAAGATCATCGTGGCAGATACAACTACAATGAATGAGACTCAGCTAGAGATTCACGCCAAGTTGTTTCAAGACATTTATTCGAGGAGAATGTAATTTGTATTTGTCATTTATGTTGTATTTATAAACTAGCGTCGGAAGCTAGTCAATGTCTTGTAGTGTTTGTTGTTTAATGTTTGTCATTTTGTATTTATAAACTAGCCGTTGGAAGTTAGTCAGTGTCTTGTAGTATTTGTAAACCATCCGTTGGAATATATTCATTTTACCTTCTACATAAGTAGTGAGTTTCATTACTCTCAATCTCACTTCATTTCTTTCTTCTTTCATCTTACATCTTACTTCTTATCTAAATGTCTGATTCGGATAACTCATCTGACGGGGCTCAAGAAATTATTCGAGAAATTATCTTCGATGATTCGTTGGAGCAACGCCACTATGAGCTTTATAACCAAATTTATAGAGGATCGTCATCCACACCACGGAGAATGATACATAGAGATCATGAAGCTGGTCACAAACGTCTAGAGATGGATTATTTCACAACCAATCCAGTGTATCCTCTTGAGACATTTCAACGTAGGTATCGAATGGGAATACATGTTTTTCTTCGTATTGTGTCTGCACTTTCAAGTCATGATCTGTATTTTCAGCAAAGGGTTGATGCATCGGGAAGATAAGGTCTTTCACCTTTACAAAAATTCACTGCAACTATGTGTATGTGGGCGTATGGAGTATTTGCCGACGTCATTGATGATTATGTGTGTATTGGTGAGTCGACTGCGGTTGAATGCTTGAAAAGGTTTGTCACTGATGTTATTGTGATATTTGAGGATGAATACTTATGAAAGCCAAACTCAAATGATGTACGTCGTCTACTCGAGATGGGAGAAACTCGTAGGTTTCCCGGTATGATGGACAATATTGATTGCATGCATTGGCAATGGAAAAATTGTCCAAAAGCATGGAAATGAATTTTCATGAACGGTCACAAAGGTGTTCCAACACTTATACTTGAAGTAGTTGAGTCGTCTGACTTATGGATATGACATGCATTTTTTGGAGTTGCTGTTCTAACAATGATATCAATGTGTTAGACCAGTCACCAATATTTGATGATATTCTAGAAGGTCATGCTCCACATATAAATTACAATATTAATGGCAACAACTATAACATGGGGTATTATTTGGCAGATGGAATATATCCTGAATGTGCAACATTCGTTAAGACAATTTCACGTCCACAAGGAGAGAAGAGAAAATTATTCTCTAAATATCAAAAAGGACAAAGAAAAGATGTAGAAAGGGCATTTAGTGTGTTGCAATCTCGCTTCGTAATTATACGTGGTTCGGCCCAATTCTGGGACAAAGAAGATCTCGCTAAAATAATGAGAGCATGTATCATATTACACAATATAATTGTCGAGGATGAGGGAGACACATATGTCACTCCATTTGGTCCGCTTACATCTAATTACGATGACACAATAAATGGTTTATCACAACCAAATTTAAGTGAGGAACCTTTTTCTCCCTATGAAAATTACGTTCAAAGAAATATCTGAATTCGTGATAAACCAAAACATCGTCAACTACAAACAGACTTGATTGAGCATATTTTTTAGTTCCACATTAACCGTTAATTTATTTAAAATGTAACATGTTTAAGTGTGTTGTTTTTATAATATTGTTCTTGTAACATTTTATTATTTTATTCTTATGATGTTTTTTCCTAATTATGTAACGTTTTTTATTTAATACAAAATATTTTTTAATTTTGTATCTTTCATTTTCTTATAATGTGATTTGTTATTATGTAATCAATAAAATTTAAAGTTTTTAAACTTATTTATTTTATTTTAAAACTATTATTTACTATTTAGTTTATATTATTATAATTTAATAAAAAATAAATTTTAATATTTATTTAACAACTATAATACATAAAGAAAATACAATAAAAAAAGTATAAAACAAACAAGTAGGACCTATTAATTAATTGAGTTGGGCTTGCATGCATTGAAGTTATTTGGACAACTTTTTAACAAAACCATAATTTTTTATTTTATCATTGAAATGAGACCGAAATAAAATGGATTTGGGTTCATGCACTGCGGATGCCCTAAAGGCCCACTCTTACCAAATACTACATAGCACCTATAAAGCAAAGCAAACATATGTAATTTATTTTAATATAGAATATAATGGAAATGATAAGCTGACTAGATTTAGAGGGAAAACCCCCCTACTAGATGTCTTCAAAAAAAATATTTCCAGAACTACACAATGTAAATCTAGAATAGAAAGGCCAGAGCATCAACTATGTATGTCATTGTACTTGATTACACCGATATTTTTAAGGCATACGGCTGGATTTCACAACTTGCAAACACACTAAATTTAGTATTAGAATAGCATAATATTAGTTGGGAGATCGTGTTAGATGGCAGATGAAAGATATCTATCGCTTCTTTTCCTTCTTTTCCTTCTCTTCCTTCTTTTCCTTTTCAAAGTGAATTCTATTGCGACCAGAACCACCTTCATTGTCATCTTGAATCGATGAACCAGCACTAGCACGCATAGTACCACTGCCCCCAATATTGTCCATGGCCTTTTTTCCCTTGTTGACCGCATTTAAAAACTGATTTAAACCAAATGGGTCTTGTTCTGATTCCTGCTCAAATTCCACTGGTCTATCCCTCGGACCAGTTTTCTCAGATGTGCCAGTGAATGACTTATCAAGTTTGAATCTATAGGTTTTCATTATCTTGTGTAGCTGCTCGTCTGCACCGCCATATGTATCAGAATCCACATCTTTCTTTGCTCTGTAAAGAGTTTGAAGTGTATTTTGTGCAGTGAACAACCCCTTGTCATACACGGTGTATTGATCTTCAGTTGCAAAGCCCGAGTCCATGCCCTTATCCTGGTTAAACAAGCGTGTGTCATACATGACTTGTTCCCCTCGTCCTCCACCAGCAGACGCCATTCCCACTCTGAGTGCAACTATCTCACTAATATCACGATCTCTGTCTCTAGTAATCTTACTTTTTCTTTCCCATCGCTGCATCCTTTACTAATATCACGCATGGTACAGCAGCCTCTCTTGCCTTGTGTTGTGATAGATACAAAGCTTCCGAGAGCTTGGCAAAGTTGTCATTAATGTGAACCTCATGAAGACCTCTAGCATCAGCAGCCAAACGCTTGTCAAGCGGAATTTTCCAATCCTGCTGGTCCCTAACAGTCACAGGACGAGGTGGGGAATGCATAACAGGCACAGGGGGTGAACCATTACCCTTAGGAACCCTCTTATGCTTAAAACGTAACCCTGCCATGCTCATCAACCGTAACAGGCAACCAACAACCACAATATTAAAATTTTATAACATAATTTTTTTAAAATTTACGTGAGATTCTATATTAAATATTAATTTTAATTATAAAATTTTATCATTTGATTCATAATCAGCTGTTTTCTTTTATTCTTTCCGTTCCAAATTAAATATTTTATTTGACTTTTATGTGATCAAATTAACTAAAATTAGACTAAAAATTACATATAATATGTAATTGAAAAAATTACAAAAAGTACATTATTGAAAAATATATCTAATTCATTTTAAAGTGTATTTTCTAATTTTTTGAAATTATAAAATATAATTTTTAATTCTCAATTAAAATTGAGGCAGATTAATTCTAAAAAAAATTAAACAAAACCGATAATTTTGCTATTTTATTTTGTGCCTGAAAAATTCGGTTGGCAATATTGATCCAGTATATTCCAATATAATGGGCCGGATGGAACTTTTAGGACCATGTTTTTTACTTTTTCCAAATCGGGCCCCAGACCAAGAGCCAACAAGTATCTAATACGTGTAACAGCCAATCAGCTCATGACACAACACTGCATTTTATTTGGCTACATAATTTACATTTCTACTGACACTTGAAAAAAGTCAGAATTGTTCTGTATTCTATTTTTCAACTCATATACAATTTCTTCCCTGAATTTTTTGTTGATAATTTGTAAATCTCAAATTATTATCAAAAACTTATATATAACTTTTCCAAAAACATTGTTTGATACTTCCTGTATTTTAAAATATATATAATTTGAATTTATGACACATATTTTAATTATATAATTAAAATAAATTTTAGTTATTTAATTAAAATATTTTAAAATACATATCAAATACTCCCTCCGTCCCAACCAATTCTTTACACTTTCCTTTTTGGGACGTCCCACCCAATTCTTTACATTACTAAAAATAGTAACTTTTAACAATAAATATATTATTACATCCACTACTTCACTCCACTTTTTCAACACTTTACACTATTACACCCACTACTTCATTTATTTTAACAATAAAATCACTATTACACCCACTATCCTTGGTCTCCGTGCCCGGACCAAATGTAAACATTTGGTCGGGATGGAGGGAGTATCAAATAACTTATATTTTAAGATTAAAGGTAAAATTGATAATTATATTGCATGGGCAATGTACTACTCCCTTAATTTTAAAATATTTGTTTTTTACTATTTTGTATATATTTTAATGTGTATAAAAAGATAATTTTATATATTTCTTAAATTAATATTTTTGTATAAAAAATTAAAGGTAGAAAATATAATTTTGAAGGGGGTGTTGGCCCTATATGTCACAATTTGAGGAGAAAATGTCCTAAATTGCATACCCAAAAAAATGATCATAAATAGCATTCTAAAACGCTACATCGTGTAGCATTTTGAATTTTTTTTTCTCAAAACGCTACTTGAAATTGCGTTTTGAGCCTAGAATCCAAGATAAAATAGCGTTTTTCCCTGAAAAAAATTAAAAAAATGCAAAACGCTACACGAAGTAGCGTTTTTACCCATTTTTCAGCACGCCGTACTATGTAGCGTTTTGGAGTGCTATTTAGAGCGATTGTTACGGGTTGTGCCATTTAAGACATTTTCTCCCCAAAATTTTGACATACGACCTTTTCTCTTTTGAAGGGGTGTTGGCCCTATATGTCACAATTTGAGGAGAAAATGCCATAAATAGCACATCCCGAAAAAATAGCCCTACATAGCACTCCAAAACGCTACATCGTGTAGAGTTTTGAAAAAAAAAATATCCCCAAAATGCTACTTTAAGTTGCGTTTTTTAGCCTAAAACCCAAGATAAAGTAGCGTTTCCCCCCAAAAAAATTAAAAAAAAATGCAAAACGCTACACGAAGTAGCGTTTTTTTCCGGAAAAAATTAAAAAAAAGTGCAAAACGCTACACGAAACAGCGTTTTCACCTCTTTTCCAGCACGCCACACTGTGTAGCGTTTTGTAGTGCTATTTAGGACCATTATTCGGCGTCTTTTCTCCCTTTGAAGGGAGGGGCAGTAAATAGTAAAAGTAAAAAAAGAAGTGAGCTAGGCCTGCTCCCGAGTAGTCTCCCCTCGTCTTCACAGAGACCGGAGACCTACTACCAACACACACACACACACACTCTGCAGCCTTTGGATTGGGCGTTAATGGAGGCCCCCAAAGACTCCACTCTACGTTACGCATTTGGCAACGTCTTGTGTTTCTTTATCCTCCTTCTCATCGGCCTTCTCGGCTTCTCGATCCGTCTTTTCTCTGTATGTTATATATTATCTTTATAGAGTATATTCTTACATTGTTTTGAATTTTAGATCCCATCCGATCCGATCCGTTTGATTTTCATTTTTTTTGAATAATTATTATTAATGTGTTTTTGTTTGCAGGTTATTAAATATGAGAGTGTTATTCATGAGTTTGATCCTTATTTCAATTACAGAGTCACTCAGGTCTTCTATCCCATTCTTTTATTTATATATGTCAATGTAAATGTATACAAGTCAAGTTTGAATTAATCTGTACATTTTTTTATATAAATTATTATTGGAAATTCCGTTTTCAGAATAATCTGGGAGTTACTTCTAGCTATTACTGGTAGCTAAGCGTCTTGGAAACTGGAATGAATTCTAATCTGGTTGATCACTCTGTTGCCTCACTTTAACTTATGAAACAAGTTGTTGCTATACCAAATTTAGGAAACTAGCAATGGACAATTATTCATCAAAACATTATTCGGATATCTCTCATTGCATTAATATTTTGACAACCAAAAACATGCACGTGTCAACATATGCATATGCATCTATCATACGTGAATTTAGTGTTGTTAAAGGCGCGATTAATTGCGCGATTAATGGCGCTTCGCGATTAGGCGCAAGGTGTGCGATTCGAAATTAAGCGATTTAGCGCGATTCTGAAATCGTCCAAAAGGTGCTCAAAAGGCGCTAAAAGGCGCTACTAAATGTAAAAAGACATTGATAACAAAAAAGACGATAATACCCTTAAAAAGGGGGTAAAAGGAGAAAACCCTAAAGTGTTTCATAAGACTCAGTCTCATCTAAACATCACAGCCTCCATCTAAACGTAAATCTTTCTCAGTATATACACACAGATATATACGTATATTTGCAGATTTCTCTTCTCAATTTTCTTCTCTGTCTCTCTTAATCTCTCTTCATTTTTGTCTCTGTCTCTTCTCAATTTTCTTCTCTGTCTCTCTTAATCTCTTCTGATTCTTGTCTGATAATGACTCGCACTCCTGATATCGGATGGAAGTATGGAAACAAAGTTCTATGTTCATTCTGCAAGAATATTTATAAAGGTGAAATTTGTCGATTCAAGAAGCACCTTGCTGGTGGATATAGTCGACATGCAATACATTATGATAAGGTATCAGCCCCTGTTAGAGATGAAATCAAAGAGTTTATAGGAAAGAAAAAGGAATTGAAGAGTACGAAAAATATGGAGTATGTAAACATCGAGGATCAAGAATCTGAAGATGCAGTGAGTACACAATTCAGTCAATTCAATTCAAGTTTTGCAAGCAATCAAAAACGACACAGCAGAGGACCTATTGATTCTTTTTTATGCCTAATCCAGAAGCTACATCAAAGAAAAGGAAACTGGTCACGAGTGAAGATTCAAAGAAAGTAATGGAACACTTTCGAAATCAAGCTTGTAAGATGTTCGCAAGGTGGATGTACGATGCAAGAATATCGTTAATTATGAGAGCTTTGGTCCGGCAGATCCACCTCTAATACAACTCACGGAGCATCTTCTTCAACTCTAATAGATGAAGATGATGAAGAGGAAGAGCGAGAATTTGAGGGGTCAGAAATCGAGTTTAATGACACCGAAGCTTTTGAACTAGAGAACCTTATCGATTAAGCCTTAATTATTGACACTATTATCATGTTATTTATGTTTTTTATTATGTTTGAATGTTAAGATTATGTTAAGTACTAGTTTTTTGTTAAATTTGTGATTTTTTTTGTCAAAAGGCGCGCGATTAATGGCGCCTCGCGCTTCAAACTTAGGTCTTGCGCTTTTTTATAATTTGCGCCTTAAACAACACTGCATGAATTGAATGAATTGAAGGTGAACAAGTACCTACTATACGAGGTATGAATTAAGCGTTGGCTATCCATACTTACCAAAGTAATTATAGAGATAGAATAAAATAAATACTTTGTAAAGAAAAAATTCCAAGCTTCTCTGTAACTTTTTAAAAAAGAATATATAGTAGCATGCTATATATATATATATATATTTAGAGTCTCTAAAATTGAATTTCCATTAAACTATATTATCACAACAAGTTAAAAGGGGAATAGACACACACATGTTTTGCTTCTGTATTGAAAATTGACCTTGCACAATGAATAATTAAAACTAACTAATACTAGTAACATATTATAATTTTTTACCAAGTCATCATTATATAACTAACATTTTTTATGAGATCAGTATGAATATATGAGTTAAAATAAAAAGAGAACCGATGTTCCCGTTTCATGTCCTCGTCAGTAGCATTTAGCTAAGTGAATAGTTTCCTTCAAGTAACAAGTTAGAAAAGTTTATAACTACTAATAAGAACATGAAACAGTAACATCTCGAAAACTCAAAAATTGTGTTATCACTCTATTTTTATCTCATAAAAAATATTACTTATAAAATGCGAATAATCACTTGCTAAATAATGATTCTAATTGACTAGTTTTGCTTATTGTGTGTGGTCAAGTTCCCATACAAAAGTAAAGATATGTTTTCATTATATTGTATATGTACATGTTTAAATTCTAAATGTTCGTATCATCAACTTGCCATGAAATTTTAATCTTAAAAAACTCTAAATATATATACCATGTTGTTAGGGATTCTTTTAAAAAGTTATACGGGAGCTTATCGACCCAGAATTCTCTTTCTACAAATTGTTTATTCAATTATTGCTCCTATAATTACTTTACTTTGGTCAGCAATCACTAACGTAAGCTTAATTCACATACATGGTAATGTTCTCGTTCAATTGTCTATTCATTTCTTTATAGATAATAAAACTGTGTTCCCGAGTTTTATTTTAAATTTAAAAGGGAAGAATAGTACAAATTTTATTTCTCTCATGTGTTCCTGGAAGAAATGAAAAGATATATGGAGAAAATTTGGGTTAATTTCTCTACAAAAATTTCTACCCAAAAGCGGAATGATTTGGAAAAAACAAATGTTACAAGTATAAAATTACCAATTATTTCATCATATTTTCACTTTTTTTTTCCCCACAAAAACTCAAGAACCTGAGAAAGAAAATTCCATAAAAATTCTTTTCTTTTCCTTTCTTTAAACTTCAATTCCTTTCTTTTCTTTTCCTTTCTTTAAACTTCAATTCCTTTCTTTTCTTCATGGGAACAAAATGCAAATGTGTATGCATACATTGGTATGTGCATGTTTTTTTTTGTCAAACTATTAATCTAAGAAGAGAGATATATGATAATATTTGATTTATAAGTATTGATAGTCAGTTTACTAAATTTCGTAGCAACAACTTCAAGAATGTTGATTTTTTAGATTGTAGCGTGGCAACAATTAAGCGAGTGCATAGCTATATTGTTAGGGTTGGTTTAAGAGTGTCTATTAAATTGAAATTGTTTTTCATGAATACTTGCTATAATATTTCCTTGCGTGTGTGATCGGCCGGGTTTTAGATCATTAGATGTATATGAACACTCTTTAGATAGGCTAGAAGAGCCCATGTTTAGAAGTGAAATTGGAAGATATCTTTCCTCGCTTTGTGTTATCAGTTATCTATTAGTTGCCAATCACTAATCGAAAGAACAAAAAACCAGATTTCCATAATCATTGGTTTTGTCTCTACTAAGACGCTGAGCTGATTGAGATAATATTTGAACAACCCTAATACTAGCCTTCAGGCTTCAGTTACACTTATTGCAACATTTTTTAAACTAAAGGAGAAATTGATTTAGTTCAGAATATGAGAACTGTGAAAAAAAAAGCTGAGAATTGAACGATCTTATTGTTTGATTTTTCTTTTTGAAGTGATGAATATATTTTATATTTTACATGCATTTTTTTATGGTTACAAGAATGTTTGCTGATTTCAGTTTCTTACAAAGAACGGAATATATGACTTCTGGAACTGGTTTGATGATCGGACCTGGTAAATGTTATTATCATTTTTTGAAGAAATTTCATATATTGGATTATTCTCTCTAGGTTCTATTATTATTGAGTGATAACGTATCCGTTTTTTGTCTGAAAGGTATCCTCTTGGTCGTGTAATTGGTGGAACTGTTTACCCTGGATTAACATTAACAGCAGGAACTTTATGGTGGTATGTGTTTGTGATCAATTTATGTTTTGCTAATATCCATGTGCTTTATACGAGTCAAAAATAGTTGGTGTTCTCTAACTGCTCTGAAGCTAATGATTTTAAGTCTATGGTTTCTAGGATATTAAATTCTTTAAATATTCCATTATCTGTGGAGACTGTTTGTGTCTTCACTGCTCCCATATTCTCTGCTTTTGCTGCCTGGGCAACCTACTTTTTGACAAAGGTTTGTTTTCTGACTAGATATATTTGTTTCTAAACTGTACCTATGTCCATTTGGCTAGATTATTAACTTATTTAACTGGGATCCCCACTTTATGTCATGACCTTCATCCAGGAGGTCAAGGGCACAGGCGCAGGACTTGCTGCGGCAGCTTTATTGGCCATGGTAAATCTCCCACTAAAAGAAGGATGTTTTTCAATTTCATTTTTCTGTTTTCAGTCATTTTTTTAAAAAACTTTTAGTTGAGGAAAATTGTGTTGATGACATGCCACATATATGCATAATGCATTCTGCTTTTCTGTCAAAAGTTTCTTAAGTGATTAAGAAAAAAGGGTAAATGATAATTGACATTGGTCTTGTACTGGTGACTATGAACAACTTTCATAGGCAAAACCTATATTGTGTTACCTCTACAATTGTAAACGGATAAAGTGGGAAGTGGGTAGCAATTCAGGATGGCATCTAGGAATTTCTCAATCAAAACTATCGTTGCTGCCTACTTTTATCCTACAATATCTAATATTTTATATGTGTATGTATTAATTGTACTTGTATCCATTTTCCCTGGGTTTGGTTTTGCTTCGTGAATTGCTATCTACTTGTATGGAATCAGAGACACCCTTTAAAAGATGATAGTTTTGCTATCCATTTACTTGAAGAAATATGTGTTCTAAAATGTTTTTACATTATCAAAACTCTATGGTAATAGTAATATCGAATATTATCATATATACATATTTATCTGCATAATGTTATTGTATGCAGGTTCCATCCTATATATCTCGATCCGTTGCTGGCAGCTATGACAATGAAGCTGTAGCTATATTTGCACTTATCTTTACTTTCTATCTTTATGTAAAGGTTAGATTCATGTAAAGCTGTGTTT